>VMYD01000388.1:0-2400000 GCA_007663325.1 Eucalyptus pauciflora
TTTTTTTTTTGGTAACGTGCACGTACGTTATAGTTTTTTTTTTTTGTAACGTGCGCGTTCGTTATAGGTCAAATATGAAAATAACAAAAAAACAAAAAAAGAACCTGTTGGAACCTGGAACCGACCCTGGAACCTGTGACAGGGTAGGTTCCAGGTTCTCGGTTCTAACGGGTAGGTTCCAGGTTCCTCATTTTGAGGAACCTGTACCCGAGGGTAGGTTCCAGGTTCCAGACGGAACCGAACCGGAACCTGGAACCGCTCACCCCTACATGTCATGGCTGGGCATCGCGTCAAGCTAGGTAGGATCAGTTTTATAGATCTGTCCAGTTTCAATTTTTCAAAACTGATTCTTAATGCTAATTTATTCAATAGACATGATATGGATGGGATTTAGATCTGCTTGATCTACAATTAGAATATTCTATATAAAGCTTTAATGAAGCACTAATAGCGCAAGCCTGTCACGGTAACTCCATTAATTGAGGGTGGGAAAGCCAGCAATATAGTTAAGCGGAGCCCATCATTCGCAAACTAATTCAAGATTTCTTGAAATCAAGATTAAATTGGAAATTGAATATGTAGACTTCCCTTACAAATCTAAACGATCATTGGTCCCGTTTGGTTTGGCTTTCCCAAGGGGTTTTGGATCCCCAAAGCCTTTTGGAGAAAATATTGCGTTTGGCAAACATTTTTAAAAGCTCATTTGCCAAATATCAACGTTCCAAATGTTGAAAGCCCAATGCTGGTCTGGACCTGTTATGAGCATTCGGCATTTTGGAGATGTAATTTCACTATTCACCACGTCGCTGTTTATCTTCTTCTTCCCTGCCCATCTTCTTCCCCATTCATCTTCTTCTTCCCCGCTTGAGAGTCGGGCTTCTTCGGCAGCCACCACCACCGCCTGGGGGTCGTGCATCCCCAGTGACCACAGCTTGGGGTGACGCGACCCGCGACCCAGGTGACGTCGCTTGGGTCACATGGACCTCAGGCGACGTTGCCTGAGGTCACGACCTCAAGCCGCCAGATATGGTGGTTCGGAGGTCAAATATAGCTGTCTAGTAGCTAGATCTGGCCTTTGCGACCTTAGACGACGGTGTCACCTGAGGTTGCACCCCTAGGTGGCCAAATTTGGCCGCCCGACAGTTGGCCGGCGGTTAGCCAACCGCCGGATTTGATTTTCAAATTAAAAAAAAAAAATATATATATATATATATTTATAGCAAAAGTCCATTACAAATGTGAGTTTTGCTAAGTGATATTTATGTTAAAGTTACCTTTCAATATTATTTGAAATTACAATTTACCAAACGATGTAACATTTCGGAAAACCCATTTACCTCAAAGGTATTTGCATTCTCCCAAAACATTTCCCCAAAACCAAACCAAACGGGCTTACGTCTCCGGGCACGGTGAATGCATTCATCGGAGCTTTTGAAGTTTTTTTTCTATGCCATGGGGGTCAACGGAGAATGACGCTGGAGATGTGAATTTAATCAACACCAAAAGCATGACCAACTCGGCAATCTCAATACGCACAAATAACGTGGCTTGACTTCTGTTTCTTAAGTCGTTACCTTATTGATTATTTATAGGATGCAGCACGTACGCAGCACCATAAGAGAACTTATCATAAAATTACATATTACAATTATATCAATTTAGTTATAAATCTTTTAATTTTGTCAATTTAGTCATAAAACTTTGAATAATTTGTCAAGCGAGACCAAAAAATCGTTCACATGGACACCCAACATAGTCGATTTTTGTAATTTTTTCAAAAAAAAATTAATTTTTAATTTTTTTTTCTCTTTGCTTTTGTGTTTCATTGTGCCAGCAGCAACCTCGTGGCTGGGCAAAGGCCGGTCTCGCTGGGTCTGGTGAGAGCTTGGTGGCCTTCACTTATGGTTAACGGTGGCCCGGGTGAGGGTCGTGACCCTCACTAACCCTTGTCAAACACAATGAAAAATATAAAATAAAATGATTCAAGAAAAGATTAAAAAAAAATTTTACATCAGCACTGATTGTGTCACGTAAGATTGTGTCGGTGATTTTTGGCCAAATATAGCTAGATGTACTCCATTTAGATAAATATGAAAGGTTTAAAATTAAATTAGTCTAATTAAAATGTTTATAACTGAATTTATACCAATGCTATAAGTTTGAGACTTTTTTGGTACATTTTCCATTGTAGTCCTAAAACATTTTTATTTGGCACCAATTTGATCTTAAATTTTTTGACAATTTGTCAATTGAGTTATTCCAATCAATTTTTGTTGACATGAACGTTGATTATCCTACGTAACATAGTCAATGCAAACGTGGAATTTTTATAATTTTTAAAATTTTTTATTTTCTTTACTTCCTGTTTCTCTATGGTGGTAAGGCCCTTGCCAAACCCGAGTGAGAGTTGCTGCTAACCCTCACCCAACACGATGAAAAAAAAAAGGCAAAGAGAAAAAAATTATAAAATAAAAATAAAAATAATTTTAGAAAATCGTGTGATTTTGGGGCAAAATTAGTGACTAAAACTTGCAATGGAGGTTTGCTACCTAATTCATGTGATTTTTTTTTATTGGAATTGCGCTTTTTTGTAGGGTTAATATCCTCAAAAATCTCAAATAGGTAACAAATTTACCATAAACTAATTTTTTTACCATGAAAAGTCAAAAACTGGTACATTTTGATAAATTTACCCTAACTGACCATAAAAAACTCCAAGCTAGTATCCTTATGACAAATTTACCCAAAACTAATTTATTTGACTGCCAAAAATCCTAAACTGGTATATTTATGAAAAATATACCATCTATTAAATTATATTAATACCAAAAAAAACCAAAAAAATTGTACAACTGTGAAAAATAGAGAGTAAAATTCTAAATTGGTATACTAGTCAACTGTCATATGTCATTCAATTTAGTAATTTGACAGTAAAATTTAATGGAAACTAACATATGGTAAATTTGCTATAAGTGTACTAGTTTGGGGTTTTTAGTGGCAAAAAAATTAATTTATAGTAAATTTGTTATATGTATACCAGTTTGGGATTTTTAAGGGTATTAACTCCCTTTTTAACAATGGAATTTCAAGGGTGACAGTAACAAAGAGTCGTGATAAAGGTTCATATGCTGAGAAAAATAAATATAGCGAGGATATGTTCAAATCAAGAGAACAAGGGACACAATAAATTGGCGGTAGTGATGACAGTGCCAAGGGTAATTATGGCAAGGGAGATGAAGTTGGGGGAGAGGAGGAGGAGGAGGAGGACGTCACCGTTGCACATGCCTATGACGGAGCGACAGGAGGCGACAGAGTTAATGGAGTGGCTTGGTCGCCATTGAAGACGAGTCCCAACTTCCTGAGAGTTTGAGCTTCAAGACAAGTGATCGCAAGTTTTGGGATTAGAGAGAGAAGTGAGAGAGAAAGTTTTAAGGTCAAGTAATCATTCACATCATACTTCATTTTTTATGAGAGAGCCATACATACACACACACACACATATATATTAAAATGTCATATAAAAAAAGTCACATGAGACGAAGAACCAAAATTTATCATTCGAGATATCAAAATAGTACTAGAGTGATTTATTAAAATGAATGTCATGCGAAAGTTTCGAAATTCCTAACGTCTTTTTTCTGACGTGATGATGAGTGTGACAAATGGAGCATATATATATATATGGAAGTGGGGCGCATGGGAAACTAAATGACAATTTGACAAACTCTCCGCGTGCGAGGGGCCTGATTTGACAATGAGAACCCCTAAGTTTTTGTACTGTTCAGGAAGATGTTTGACCCGCCAAACAAAGTCGAACGTGACTTTTGGAGTTTGGGAAATCAGTCATTTTCATCGATCTAAGAATTTTGAAAAAGTCTCAAATGAACAACCACGTCGAAGACGAATGACTTTTGACCCGGCCGGACAAATTCCACCACACGTTGGAAAGTTGTTGTCCCTAAAAAATCTCTTTTGCTAAAAAAAATAAGAGAGAGAAAAAAAAATCATAGAAAGTGAGGTTAACAACATTAAGAAAAACCCTAAATTTATACGCTTATAATTTTACCTCCCATTAGATGCTCTTAAATTTAGCCATCAAATTATTAAATGGGATTATATGTTATAGTTGATGATTGTACTGATTTTGTTATAAAATACATGAATCAATGAAATACATGAATGAATATTCATTATATTCATCTTATCTAATGTACTTATTATGGTACATTTGTATCATACTTTCTAAGTACATCTCCCTATACAATGAACGTTCATCTCCCTTATCCAGTACATGTATCATTCGATACATTGATATTAATGTTAAGTACATTCTTGTTCTCCTATAAATAGGAGTTTAGTTTTGATGTACAATCACAACTATCACAACATCCATCAGAATAAACAGTCACACCCTCTTCTCTGGCTTTCTCTACTATCTCTGGTGTCCCATTTTCTCTACTCAATCTTCTCTATTCTCTTTATTATATATTCGCAACGCCATATTTTACAACACGTTATCAGCACGAGGATCTACCGACTGAGTAAGTAATTTTTGCAAGCACGAGGATCTACCAACTGAGTAAGTAATTTCTGCAAGCACGAAAATCTACCGACTGAGTAAGTATTTTTTGCAAGCACGAAGATCTATCGTGAGTAAGTAATTTTTGCAAGGTGGGTATTCATTTTATTAATCATCCTATACTTCATCTTCTTCTATCAATTATTCATCTTTATTTTTCTTGGCCCGAAGCCAAATTTCAAATCTAAAAATATCCTTTCGCTCCTGAAGTGGCGATGGATATTTAGAAATCCTTCTAATTAATTTAAGGATTTACTTTTGCAAGGATTATGACAAATATTGAAAAGCCCAAATTCCACATCCTGGAAGTGAGTGGAAAGAATTATTTATCTTGATGCCTTGACATGGAAATGCACCTCCAAGGGCAAGGTCTCGCTAATGCAATTATAGAGGATAGAACCTCAAATGAAAAGGATAAAGCAAATGCGCTGATTTTTATTCACCGTCATTTGCATGAGAGCCTGTAGACTCAATATTTATCCGTTTGAGACCCTCAGATCCTGTGGAAGGAGGTTGAAGGATAGGTATGATCATACCAAGATTGTTATCCTTCCTCAAGCACAATATGATTGGCAAAATCTCAGACTGCAAGATTTAAATCAGTGTCTGACTATAATTCTGCTTTATTTCTCGGCTTGAGTAATGCGGTATCAAACTCGCTGATGCAGAATTATTAGAGAAAACTTTCTCCACCTTCTATGCTTCGAATATTGTATTGCAATAGCAATATTGGCAACGTTAGTTTGCCACATATTATGAATTAATTTCTGTGCTTCTCACTGCTGAGCAAACTAATAAATTGCTGCTCAAAAATCATGATCTTAGACCTGCTGGCTCAAAAGCATTGCCTGAAGCACATGCTAACTTTGAGAAAAATACTGGCCATTTTAAGGGCTATAAGTGCAGGCAAGAACATAATCCTAGAAGGAATGGCAGGAAAATTAACTGCCCTATGAAATCAAACTTTGGCCTGAATCATGGCAAAGAAAAGAAGCCAAAGAAGGTGAATAATGAAAGTATTTGTCATCATTGTGGCATGACTAGGCATTGGTCACGTACCTGTCGTACGCCAAGGCACTTTGTTGACCTATATCAGGCATCTTCAAATAATACGGGCAAGCATGGTGAATCTCATGCCATTAAAATCAATCATACTGCCATAACCATTGTTGAGACCAATAATATTTCCATTGGTGAGACTCCTCTTGCTCCTGAAGTAGCAAATGCATCATTGGATGTCTCTGATTTCTTTGAGGACCTCTGATTACTTTGATGAGGCATTAGATTGGTGGATGATGATTTAAACTTCAAATTTTATGATACTTGACACCTGAAGTTGTCAATATAAATGCAAATGGAAAATACCGAGAAAAATGAAGATGTTTGTTTGCTTGATAGCGCAACAATACATACTATATTTCCTAGTAGACACTTTTTCTCGAGTATGACATTGCGTAAGGTGCAAATCCATACAATATCAGGTCTCGTTCCAATTATTAATGGTTTTGGGAATGCCACAATTATTTTGCCAAATGGCATAATCCTCCATATTAAGAATGCGTTTCTAAGCATTAAATCAAAGAGGAATCTGCTCAGTTTCAAAGATGTACGCCGTAATGGGTACCATATTGAGACTATTTATGAGCAAGATAAGGAATACATTGGTATTTCCTCTTATAAGATGGGCCTGAAGACCATCCATGAGAAGCTAGAAGCTTTTTCTATGGGTTTGTATTGTGTCATAATTAAGGCTATTGAAACCTACGCCACCACATCCTGGAGATTGGTAAGCCCTGATCAGTTTGGACTGTGGCATGATCGCCTTGGTTTTCCTGGCGCTTCAATGATGCGTATGATAATTCAAAATACAAAATGGCACCCTTTAAAAGATATAAATGTATTGTTGTCCAAGGATTATAATTGTGAGGCTTGCTCACAAGGAAAGCTCATTATCAAACCTTCTATAACAAAGGTTAATATTGAATCTCCTTTATTCTTGCAAAGAATTCAGGGTGATATTTGTGAACCAATACAACCATCAGGTGGACAATTTCGATATTTTATGGTATTAGTGGACGCATCCTGTAGATGGTCCCATGTTTGCCTATTATCTATGCGCAATGACACATTTGCATATTTATTTGCACTATTATCATATTCCAGCTGCAAATGCTCCAGCTAGGATAGCTGTTCCCGAAGGACAGGCTAAAATGGATTAAAATCCCCCGCACTTGAAGTGTGGTAGACTGATAGGATCAAAAGATACTGCTCCTCAAAAACGAAGGGGAAAGAATCAGGAATCCGCTCCAGAAGAGCCTAGTGTTGTGCTTGCTCTTGAAGAGCTTATTGCCCCTGAAGAGGCGCAAACCCATGAAAGGAACACCAATCCCGGGAATACTGAGAATTCCATTACATATTATAATGAAATTTGGGATCGAAATGAAATCATCATTGATGATGCTTTTGCATTCTCAGTTGCCCATAAAATTATGGATGATGATTGTGAGCCACAATCTATTATTAAATGTCGTCAAAGGCAAGATTGGCCTAAGTGGGAGGAAGCAATTAAGGCTGAATTAGCTTCCCTAACTAAACGAGAGGTTTTTGGACCTGTAACTCGTATCCTCGATAATGTAAAGCCCGTTGGATATAAATGGGTATTTATCCGAAAATGAAATGAGAAAAACGAGGTTGTCAAGTATAAAGTTCGACTCGTTGCCCAAGGATTCTCCTAGAGACCTGGGATTGATTATAATGAGACATATTCACCTGTGATGGATATTATTACATTTTGTTTTCTCATTAGCCTAGCAATCTTTGAAAGATTGGAAATGCGTCTTATGGACGTTGTGACGGCATATTTATATGGCTCATTAGATTATGATATTTATATGAAAATTCCCGAGGGATTCAAAATGCCTGAAGCATGCACTCCCCGCAATTTATTCTCAATAAAATTGCAAAGATCCTTGTACGGGTTAAAGCAATCCGGTCGCATGTGGTATCAACGCCTAAGTGAGTACCTAATTAAGGAAATGTACAAGAATGATCCTATCTGCCCATGCGTGTTTATTAAGAAATCAAAAACCGGATTTACTATTGTAGCAGTTTATGTCGACGATATAAATTTAATTGGAACTCCAGAAGAGTTAGCTGAAACTGCTGAATATTTGAAAAGGGAGTTTGAAGTTAAAGATTTGGGTAAAACCAAACTTTGTCTTGGTCTAGAGCTTGAGCATAAAGCAAATGGAATAATCGTCCATCAATCAACATACGTTGAAAGATTGCTTAAACGCTTCAACGTGGACAAAGCTCACCCATTGAGCACCCCTATGGTTATAAGGTCTCTAGATCCCCAAAAGGACCCATTTCGTCCTAGAGAATCAAATGAAGAGATAATTGGTCCTGAAGTACCATATCTTAATGCAATTGGGGCTTTGATGTACTTGGCACAATGTACGAGACCAGATATCGCTTTTGCGGTAAATTTATTGGCACGATTTAGTTCTGAGCCAACTCGGAGACATTGGAATGGAATTAAACATATTTTCCGTTATCTCCGAGGAACCATAGATTTGGGATTATATTATTCCAAAGATTCCACTAACTCTGGTTTAGTTGGATATGCTGATGCTGGATATAGATCCGATCCACATAAGGCTCGCTCTCAAACCGGGTATTTATTTTCTTGGCGTTCTACTAAGCAATCGCTAGTAGCTACATCTTCTAACCACTCTGAGATTATTGCTTTATATGAAGCCGGAAGAGAGTGTGTTAAGATCAGTTATAACGCATATTCATAATTCTTGTTGTTTAATACCGGTTACAAATTCTCCCACTATAATTTATGAAGATAATGCTGCTTGTGTTGCACAAGTCAAGGGAGGATATATCAAAGGTGATAGGACCAAGCATATCTCGCCGAAGTTTTTCTATACTCATGAACTCCAAGAAAGTCGACAAATTGATGTTAAATAGATTCAATCCATAAATAATCTTGCAGATCTTTTTACCAAATCATTGCCAACATCAACTTTTGAGAAATTAGTATATGGCATTGGTATGCGGCGAGTTCATAAGATGCAAGATTGATTAGCCCCAGAAGTGGCTATATGGCTCAATTGAGGGGGAGATATTATGAACTATGCATTACAGCATTGATATGAGGCGAGTTCACAAGATGCAAGATTGTTTAGCCCCAGCAGTGGCTATATGTCTTAATTGAGGGGGAGATATTGTGAACTATGCATTGCAGCATTGATATACTGCAAGTTCATAAGATGCAAGATTGATAAGCCCCAGAAGTGGTTATATGGCTCAATTGAGGGGGAGATATTATGAAATATACATTGCAGCATTAATATGCGGCAAGTTCACAAGATGCAAAATTGATCAGCCCCAGCAGTGGCTATATATACATTGCACTCTTTTTTCTTTTTGTCCGGTTTTTTCCCACAGGGTTTTTCCGGCTAAAAGTTTTTAACGAGGCAATTAATGCATTTATAAATGGGAGAGATCATAACATTTGTGCTCTGCACTCTTTTTTCCTTTTGTCCGGTTTTTGTCCCACTGGGTTTTCCGGCTTAAGGTTTTTAATGAGGCAGTATCATTTGATACACAATCATAATGAATACAATGAATATTCAAGGGGGAGTGTTATAAAATACATGAATCAATGAAATACATGAATGAATATTCATTATATTCATCTTATCTAATGTACTTATTATGGTACATTTGTATCATACTTTCTAAGTACATCTCCCTATACAATGAACGTTCATCTCCCTTATCCAGTACATGTATCATTCGATACATTGATATTAATGTTAAGTATATTCTTGTTCTCATATAAATAGGAGTTTAGTTTTGATGTACAATCACAACTATCACAACATCCATCAGAATAAACAGTCACACCCTCTTCTCTGGCTTTCTCTACTATCTCTGGTGTCCCATTTTCTCTATTCAATCTTCTCTATTCTCTTTATTATATATTCGTAACGCCATATTTTACAACAGATTTATAATTTTATTATAATTTTTGATGATATTAATCCATTTTAATGAAAATTAATAGATAATAAATTTGTCACAATTATCAGTTTAGAGGTTTTCTTGTAATAAAAAATAGTTTGGGATGGATTAGTTATATGTGCATCAATTTAAAAATTTTAATGATAAAAAAAATCTGTGATAGATATATTTTAATTTAAAATTTTTCGTTATATAATTAATTTAAAGAGAAACGAACTTTCAGTTATTTTGTCTCGTCGTATCAACAACTCACGAGCGACGGGAAGCGAACACGTCACGTCGTTGCGGCCGACCTCTGGGAACGCCATCACACCGAAAAGATACTTCTTGGAATTCTGCTTGTTGGGGGGTCTCCGGGGGGTGGTTCACGGAAGACACGTGGCACGAATTCGTCTCAATTTCAAACGATTCGGCAAAATACTGTTTTGCAGTGGAAGACGCGTCTCTTCTCAATGGCATGCTTTGCTTAGCATGCAAGCAAATTCCTGATGCTCCATGACGTGGGAAGCCTGTTCCCCACTTCAAACTCCGAATTCAATTAGACGACTCAAAACAGGAGGAGTCATCGACCCGAATTTATAAATAAACATTTTTCACTCGATTGACACGGTTAAAATCTTTAAGACTGAATTGATAAAAACGCAATAATCTTAAGACTTTTTTTTTTAAACAATTTTCCCAATTTTCACATGATGCACACCTTGTATTTTTTTGACATTGTTTGTATTTATCATTATTATGAAGGATTAATATCATGAACATTTTTAAACTAGTACAGCATTGAGAAATTTATTTTAAATTAATTTTTTTACTATAAAAAATTTAAATCAGTACATCTATAATAAATTTACAAAAACCCAAACCTCAAGTTGATACATTTGTAACAAATTTATTCTCAATTAGTTTTCGTTAATATTCTTATTGTCACATGTCATTACACTTAATAATTTAACGATACAATTTTAAAACAACTATCCTTACAAATATATAAATTTGAGATTTTTCGTAATATTCTCTTTATTGTTTAAGGGTGTCCATGACAAATTTTTTGTTTCTCTATTTCTTTATTTTTTTTTGTTTCTCGGACCATGTTTGAAATAGAAATCCATTCAGTAACGCAATTTTATTTTTTTCTATAAACTTTTTTTTATCATTTATTCTTGTTATCGTTCGCTCCTCACCTGTCACCAATGGGACGCCGAATGTCAACTATTTGTTGCTAGTTGCCCATCGTCGGTTGTCGCCATTTTAGAAATAGAAATTTTATTGTTATCAAAATAATTTTTATTTTAAAAATAGAAATTTTGAGTCATTATTAAATTAGTTTCTTGCTCAAGAACTCATTCGAAAATATAAATTGAAAAATTAATTTCTAACTAAAAATTTATTGTCGTTTTAGAAATTTTGTTGTGCACGTCTCAAAAAGTAGACCCATTATTAAAAGTTCAAAAGACGTGAGTTGTCTCGAAAAAATAGAAGTCCACGGGGGCAGGCTGGGCTCCATATGGTCTTCGGGAATGGAATAAATAAAATAAAATAAAATAAAATAAATAAAAATGATGGGGGAAAGGAAAGAAAATGAGTGGAAAATATTCCGAAGAACCGGCGTTTCCTTCCTTGATTTATTTGCATGAGAGAGACGGAGAAATTTCTCTCTCAAAAGTGAAAGAGATTCTTGATTTTCTTGAGGAGAAAGAGAGGGGGGGGAGAGGGAGAGGGAGAGAGAGAGGAGACACGAACGCGAATAAGGCGAGAAAGGTCGTTGACAAGGAAGGAAAGAGCGGCGAGAAAAGGTGAGACAGATTCGATCTTTGACACGCTACCCACCACCGTCTTCCACAGATCCCGATTCGCGAGGGTGGCGATGTTTCTGAGGCCTCTCACGCGTTGCATTTCCCGTGTCTCGCCGTTCATTCTCACGGGACTTGTCGGATCCTAGCTGTGTGCCGTGCGTGCTTTCGTTGTCCTCGTCTGTCTGTCTGTCTGTCGTTCGTTCGTTGCGATAGTTTCATAGACCTCTGCTCTGCGCTTTCGCTCGGTAATGTCCGCTCCGTTGGGTGTTCTTCGAATTTGGGTTGTGGGTTGTGAGCTTCGCTACGCGTCTCTGAACTAGATTCCTCGTTTTGTCTGTGTTTGATGATAACCCCTTTGGTCTAGCTGGGTCGTAGCTCATTCTCCATTTTTTAGTTAGTGGACTTCGATTTGAATTTTCTGTTCTGTGATTTTGTCGACCACTGGGGAGTTGGGAAATCCGATCCCTCAATTATAAAAGGAAGACAATTTGCCTTACGAGTCTGTCGTTGCATATATGTATGGGAGTTACGCGCATCTGAATTCCCAGCATATGTATGTACTCTTAATTTGTTTTCTTTTTTCAGGGTTTGCGTCTCCTCTCAGTCAGCACAAGAGTCGTTGTTCTGAATCAGCCCTGATGGAGTATGAAAGCCTGAACAACTGGATATGGGATGGACTATATTACCACCCGCATCTTTTTGGTGGATTCATGCTAACAGCGGCTTTGCTCGGCTTGTCTACGGGCTATTTTGGGGGCATTGGGGTCCCATCTTTGCCGCATTTGTGGTCGGATGTGGGCATTTTCCAGAAGAAGAAGCGCGGGAAGAAGCGTGTTCGTGTTTACATGGACGGATGCTTTGATCTGATGCATTATGGGCATGCTAATGCCTTGAGGCAAGCAAAGGCCTTGGGGGATGAATTGGTGGTGGGAGTTGTCAGTGACGAGGAGATCGTAGCCAACAAGGGTCCCCCAGTTCTAACCATGGAAGAGAGGTACTTCACTCAGAGTTATTGACCTTGCTTGAACCTGTGTTGTTCACCTTACTCCTATGCCATATGCTCAGATTAGATTGGCTGTTTTCTCAATTTCTTTTGTTCTGAATTTTTGGTGATTAAATGTAGATAACCTATTACCACCAGGGTAGTTGATCTAGCAGTGAAAGGGTTTCC
This sequence comes from Eucalyptus pauciflora, assembly GCA_007663325.1. Classification (NCBI taxonomy): domain Eukaryota; kingdom Viridiplantae; phylum Streptophyta; class Magnoliopsida; order Myrtales; family Myrtaceae; genus Eucalyptus; species Eucalyptus pauciflora. The sequence continues at coordinate 12,581 of VMYD01000388.1, forward strand.
TTGTCTTCCACAAGGTCATGAGTTCCTAATCAGCTGTTTTCTCATTGTTTTTGTTCTGAATTTTTGGTGATTAAATGTAGATAACCTATTACCACCAGGGTAGTTGGTCCAGCAGTGAAAGGGTTTCCTTGTCTTCCACGAGGTCATGAGTTCCTAATCGGCTGTTTTCTCAATTGTTTTTGTTCTGAATTTTTGGTGATTAAATGTATATAACCTATTACCACCAGGGTAGTTGGTCTAGCAGTAAAAGGATTTCCTTGTCTTCCACGAGGTCATGAGTTCTTAATCGGCTGTTGAATTTTTGGTAATTAAATGTAGATAACCTATTACCACCAGGGTAGTTGGTCTAGCAGTAAAAGGGTTTCCTTGTTTTCCCTGAGGTCATGAGTTCATAATTGGCTGTTTTCTCAATTGTTTTTGTTCTGAATTTTTGGTGATTAAATGTAGATAACCTATTACCACCAGGGTAGTTGGTCTAGCAGTAAAAAGGGTTTCCTTGTCTTCCACGAGGTCATGAGTTCCTAATTGGCTGTTTTCTCAATTGTTTTTGTTCTGAATTTTTGGTGATTAAATGTAGATAACCTATTGCCACCAGGGTAGTTGGTCCAGCAATAGAAAGGCTTTCCTTGTCTTCCACGAGGTCATGAGTTTGATTCACATCGCGAGTGAATTGCCAATCAACTTGTGTTGCCTAGTTGTGGCATATGTTGTGTGAAAGGACTTCCTGCGGGATTGTGCCGACTGGCTTGCAACCTTTGGGTTGCAGGTGATGCAACTGAACATTCTATAGAGGACATAGGACCCTTATGGAGGTCCCAGTGCTGGTTGACCTTTGCCACCCCTGTATTCATATAAAAACCTATTCTTAAAGCGAATCAGTTTTTGGTACTAGTGACATAGGAGGCTGAGATGGTGAGATTTTCCTCTTATGTGTTTCTTTCTCATATATCTTGTTCAAGATTTTCCCGCGTACTCTTGTTTTTCTACTGAAACTTTTACTCCCTTTTGATGATTCCTGAAATGTAATAGAAAATTTGGAGCATTGGAGTTGCTCGATTGGCCATTAGTAAAATCTATAGCCCTGAAGGACATCTACAATTTGAGAGTTTCATCTGGTGCATTCATTAACTATGTACATACTTCCATGGACATATCTGTTGTGCAATTGGCTATACTTTATGCTTGTAGATAATTAGGTGTCACGAAGTCAACAGATTGCTCTGTTTGGTATATGGAGTTCATTCTCTTGTTATCATGAAATTATTCTTGTCTAATCATGATGTTTCTAGGCTTGCACTTGTTAGCGGGTTGAAGTGGGTGGATGAAGTTATACCAAATGCTCCTTATGCAATAACAGAGCAGTTTATGAAGAGTCTTTTTAATGAGCATAAAATTGACTACATTATCCATGGCGATGACCCTTGCCTGCTCCCAGATGGAACAGATGCTTATGCCTTGGCAAAGAAAGCTGGACGGTACAAGCAAATCAAACGCACTGAAGGTGTCTCCAGCACAGATATTGTAGGTACTATATCCACTTAATCTTTCTCCCAGCATTATTGAGAGGAAGTACTCATTTAAGATTAAATACATGGTGTTTCCCAACAATGGTTACTCATTTTATGTTCAAATTTCAATGCATAAGGAGCAATATTTTAGCAAATGGTAATGCTAGAGAGCAGAATTAGGTTCTTTGGCTTTTGTACATGAGTACCTTTGCATATAATTCGTCACTGCCATGGTACAACTCGGCAAGTTGCAGCTATTTTTCATGCTGGAAATAAGAGTAAAATGTTGGTAGAGAGAGAGATGTGGGAGAGACTTTGGTAGCTGCTGGTGGCAAACCTCGATTGTAGATTCACTACATAGTCCTCTATACATGATAAAGTGAGTTGGAAATTATGCTATTTTCTGCATCCTTTGAATCTATTCAAAACATCATGTGAGTGATAAGCCTCACTGAAGGTTGGAGATTAGACATTTGAAACCCTTGAAATGGATAAGTGTTGGGGCCTTGAGTGAAGTAATATTCGCCATAGGCAAAGCTTCTCAAGATGAGGACGTTGAGCATTGATGAGAACCATTTTGAATATCTTGAATTGTATAGCAGCCAGCAACACTTTCCCTCTTGTATAGCAGCAACAAAATACCATTACATGCAGGTTTATGACAAGAGAAAGATAAGTTGGATACTCTTTCTTTGTTCAAATGATCCTCTTCTGCTTCTGTTCATTGTCCCTTTGCTGGTTTCAGAATTCATACTTGTTAGTTCTTATCTCTCTTTTTTAATGCAAGCTAATTGTTCACTTGCAGGAAGGATTCTTTTACTTTTAAAGGATACAAAACGCAATGATTCTTCGTTGAATGGAGAGCACCATGAATCTATATCAGAGGATGCCCACATTTCCCAATTTCTACCAACATCCCGCCGCATAGTACAATTTTCGAATGCTAAGGTATGGGCCATTTCTTTGTGAATCAGATTATTCTATCTCCTTATGATGTTGGTATTGCGAAACTCCTAATGACTGTCCAAGTCTATTTCACCTCCTTGTTCTGCCCAAGCTTGGCAATGCATGTGATGTCTCTGATAGTCAATGTTCCACCCTACATTAAAATCAATTCTTAACCCATTGACTGTCAATCTAATTGGTAGAATTCTCTTTCAGTTCAACTTGCAAAAGTTCTGTTGCAATGCTGGTGGTTTTGAAGCTAGCATATAATGAGTTTGCTTTCCATCCTTTGATGCTGGAATTTTTTATACCTCAGGGTCCCGGTCCAAATGCTCGTATTGTGTACATTGATGGTGCATTTGATCTTTTTCATGCTGGACATGTTGAGGTAATTTGGAATCTATGCTTATTTTTTGAAGCAATTTGTTTCTCCCAATTATATGTTTGCTTATATTGGTGCTCCTGTTTAGTGTTGTTGTTTAAACCCCATTGCCAACTGAAATTGACTCAACTACAGCAAGGAATTGCTTACTTAAAAAAAGAAAAAGAAAAAAAAGAAAAGGAATAAAAATTGTATCAAGAACACTTCCAATATAGAGTTACTGTGGGATTCAACTCTGCGATAAGCTCAGGACCTTGGCCAGTTCCCCCCTTAAGTAAGCCTAAACTAATTCTTCTGCTTAGCACGCTAATCTTAGGACAGAAATCAAACTCAGAATCTTGTAGTTTTGTCTATTTATATCCATATTAGAAAGAGTGTTCATAAAGATGTTTAAATTTTGCTGCTATTTTTGTGCATGGCAATCACTTTTTCACTTTTTTGTTGATCATGGTGATGCCATAGAAGTTGACTGAAACATATGGATTAACTGAACACAACGAAGCATCAACTTTGGTGTTCCATATAACGATGCTATTCAAATATGTTTTACCTGGTACTTTGGCCTTGATATAATCTCTTTAAAGTTCATGATTTCGGTCAACCTGGATGTGGTTAGTTAAACATTCTTTTTCTTCGCCAAAAATGAGAAAAGATAAACATTCTTTTATCCTTTTGTAATTTATGGGCAATTTCCTTGTTGATCACGACTTCGTTTAAGCAGAACAGTCATGATTTATGCAAATCAAATCAGATTCAAGGTTGAAAAATTAGGATTTAAACACTGAATGCTGTCAGATCATTGTCTGGTGATTCCAAGCAGCATTGAAGTTTGTAAATCGTATTATGTTTTGTTATTTTTGGAACCAAGTCATTTATATCTCATATGTTCTTGCTCAGATCTTGAAGAGAGCCAGGCAACTCGGGGACTTCCTCTTAGTTGGTCTCCATACTGACCACATTGTGAGGTACCATATGCTTGACTTTTGCTATCATTAATTCTATTAGCACCCGAACGGTGGCCTTTATTTCTTTTAATTTTAGCTATTTGGGGAACGTTACACAATTTAGTACATTCTGCAATAAGTGATATATGGGGGGTCAATTAAAAAGCTCCTCTATTTTTTATCCAGTGAACACAGAGGGAAACACCACCCAATTATGCATTTGCATGAGCGCAATCTCAGTGTTCTAGCTTGTCGTTATGTTGATGAAGTCATCATTGGTGCACCTTGGGAGGTTTCAAAGGACATGGTATGTAAAATATTCTCCTAAGTAAGGCCCAATTTCCATTAGATTATCCTTTAATTGCATATTTTTTTTGTATTTTTTTCAGTCATTCCTAGTTTGTTCTCTCCACTTTTAGTGGGTAAAAGAAATATAAGCGTCACAAAAGTTGATGCTTTAGTCAGGTGGATTTTAAAATCGAGGATCCTACGTGTACTTTAGCATTGACAATGTTGCGTTAACAAATAGCTTTTTTTGGTGATGATGTTGACATCTTTGTTTTATGCCATCCATTGTGGACTCCACTGATAGCTTTTGTTGGTGATGACGGAAACCTCTCTGAATTCTACTCTGCCTGTCTTGAACACCTTAATAGATTTTGTTGGTGATGACTAATACCTCTTTGAATATTATTAATCCACCAGTCCTGAACACCCAAATCGCACATACTTTTGGAGTAGAGAACAAGAATCTATTATGTTTACTAGTTCAGATTAATGCAGGGTTCAGAATCCTGATATTTTCCTTGTCAAAATAATTGGAGCTGTTGTAAGTTTTAGAATCATTTGATGCTGAAGTCTACTTGGAGATATTTTCTCAAAGAAGTAACTCTTCATTTGAATTATGGGCTAAGAAGTTTGTTCTGCATTGAGTTGGAACCTGGGTTATGTCAAGTCCAAAATGACAGTCAGACCCTAAAGCAAAAGACTCTGGATTTCACATGACGTATTTATGGTTGCAAAGTTTTTTTGTTAGTGAAAAAAGCAATCTTCCATGATTACAACAAGTTGAGAACTATTAATTGATAATACAATAGGATTCATATTTCATTTGTTTTTTCATGTCCCTACTAATTTTTTGACCTGATCAGATAACAACATTCAATATATCTTTGGTTGTGCATGGCACAATTGCTGAGTCCAATCCTTTGGCTCCGGTAAGTTGGTTTGTCCCCTTTTCTTCCAATCTACACATCAGATCCATTATTGAAGCGAACTTGTCTTGCATCATGCAGGTTGGAATTGATCCATATGCTGTCCCTAAGTCCATGGGAATTTTTCGGTTGCTTGAGAGCTCAAATAACATAACCACTTCTTCGATAGCCCAAAGAATTGTTGCTAATCATGAGGCTTATATGGTATGCTCTCCAATCTTCTTGTTCTCTTTGCATGCAGTGTATATGTGCAATGTTCAATCACTCTTGGCTCCACTATTTTCGTAGATATTGTGCTCGATATCCCTGCCTTTCCAAATTTTGTCCCCCTCTGTCCCTATATGTACTAACCCGGAAAAAGAAATTCTGTCTACTTAAGGTGAAATTATCTTGTAGAGTAGGGACTCCTGCCACAGGATATTAATTTGGCAAGAGCAGTCCTAGGATATAATCATTATATCACCGACTGGCACCTAAACTACTTAAGAGGGTTACAGCTATTGCATATAGGGCAAGTCGCTATATTCAGGAGCTAATCAATGAAATTGGGTAAATACAATGTAACCATAGCTTGGTGCTTTACTGCTCTGTTCTTTTCACATATTTTTGTGTTTAATCTTTTAAAGTACTAATGTAGTCGACCTTTCTTTTCTAGAAACGCAATGCAAAGAAGGCAGAGAGTGAGAGGAAATATTATGCAGAGAAGAAGTATGTAGCAGGCGATTAGCTTGGATTGTTGATATCGGTGGTTAGTTCAGTTGTCCACACCTGCCAACCTTAACCATTTTAAGGATGCCTATTATTACTAAAGACGAGAGATGCAATTAGCATATACCTAGATTTGTGTACCCAAAGATGAAGAGACGCGATCAACATGTACCTAGATGATAGGAGAATAGAAGAACATACGAGATTTTACAATTTGTCAACGCTTCAACCAGCAATGTTTGTTCATCTTGTTGTAACAATATTCTGAGCAGAGACAGTGAAACATATCAACTTGATCCGATAATTCATTTTGCATATTCATGGTCACTCCTTCAGTCCTATAAATGGTTCTGACTTGTATTCCCAGTCTGATGCAATTTTGCCAGTGGAATGCCCGCTCTTTTCAAGAAGTTATTGCAATCTTGAATGATCTTGAATGCTGTGCATTTCATCGTGATGGTTGAGTTATGTTCATTATATTCTATATCAGTGTTACTTTTAAGATGCTTATTCACTATGGTACATGTAAATGTCAATGGCGTATGAGCAGAATTTAACCTTCAAAAACTCCTGAGCTAAGAATTGGACGCTTATAGTTGCCATTTTAGTACTTGTTAGATGCTTGTTTAATTTGGTACTGTTCGGATGCTGCTAAGTTAGCCGTGTAAAACGTTGGAGCACAAGTTTTACAACCCTCTTTTGGATTGTACTGTGAACAAATTGATGATTGTTGGATGCAACTAGCTCGAGGTATTCTACAACCATGATCTTTTTGAAAGTTGCAATCCTCGATCACCCAACCTCATATTTCTCTTGTTGGGGATTGAAGCACTGACCTCGCTTCAAGTTCAATCCCCCAATCCGTGAGCTATGTCCACTAACCCAGCTGTTTTTAATCAAAGCTGACTTTTAGATGTCAAACATAAAGCAAAATTACCCCCTTTGATCTTTTGGCTCTTATTTTCCAATTTTTAGTGAAATGATGGAATCACAAACATGGTCTTCCTTTAAGTTTCCCTTTTGATTAATCACTATAATTGGATCTGGAAATTAATGTTATGGTGTGTGTTTGTTTCACTAAAAATCTCATGATAAAGGAAAATATTATTCATGAAAATCACTTTTAACAAGAGTAGTTAATTTTCATTTATTTGATGATTTATGAAAAGTGATTTCATTTTTTGTGATAGGGTAAGTCATATTCTCATTATCTAAGCTTGTTTTTAGTCTATAGAAAACATTTTCCATCATCCAAATATGGGATAGTTGATAAATAATTTTCCACAAATAGTTCTCTTTCAAACAAATGGACCATTAAAGAGCGGTAGTAATTTCTACTTCATGTTGCTAAACATTGCAACTGGAAACCTACTGCTTCAATTACTGATTGTAATTTATGAACGACAATCGTAATTCATGATTGTCAATGTAATAGTATCTTTTGACAAAAAAACTGTAATAGTAACTTACTAAAAATAATTTATATCGTAACTAAAAGGAAAGGCAATAAGTTTTCAAAGGGCAAATTGATAGATAAACTGGTTTTTTTCGAACGATAATTATGATTTATGATATGATAAATATGGTATTATATAAGGAAAGGTAACTTAAGCAAGAGAGAGGTTTAATACGAACCAGAAAGGTGTAGTATGGACAAGGACAAGAAAATCTCTATACGAAATTGAAAGCTCCGTTCAAAACATTACCTACAACAAAATGAGAAATATTACCACTTAAAGAACATATTGGCAGCAATTAAAGAAAAACAAAATTATCTTATGCACTGAAAGAAAAAAACTTATGAATGTAATTAGTTTTTATCAAAGATACGATGAAGAATTCTACTATTTTAGGAAAAAAAGTTAATTTACGAAAATGAATCTTTTCTTAAGAACCGAAAGAAAGACTTCCCGCACGTGACTTGATTTTTATAATAGGATAAATTCTTACTACTTTAGCACTAAAATGGTACTTTATGTAATGAAAAGTTATCTTACGAAGTTGAAAGAAAAAAATAGCGATAATGTCACAAATGGTCCCTATATTATTACTTAATGTGCAATTTGGTCCCTGAACTTTCGATCGACTCAATTTGGTCCCTGAACTATTGATAAATGTCCGATTTGGTCCCTGAACTTTCGATCGGCTCAATTTGGTCCCTGAACTATTGATAAATGTCCGATTTAATCATTCATTACTGTTTTTCCTTTCTTTTTTCTTTTTCTTCTTCTTCCTCTTCCCTGCTGGAGGAAGAGAGAAGAAGAAGAAGCAAAAAAAAAAAAAGGAAAAATAGTAACGAATGACTAAATCGGATATTTATCAATAGTTCAGGGACCAAATTGAGCCGATCGAAAGTTCAAGGACCAAATCGAACATTTATCAATAGTTCAGGGGTCAAATTGAGCCGATCGAAAGTTCAGGGACCAAATTGCACATTAAGAAATAATATAGGGACCATTTGTGACATTTTTCCAAAAAATTACGAACTACATTAGTTAAGGATGATACAATTGGAAATTTTTACCGCTGAAGGATCAAGAAGGTAATTTACAAAGTCAAAAGTTATCTTATGAACCAAATTGAAGAATTATGTACATTACTTATTGTTTACGATACGGTAAGGAATATTACTAGTTTATAGACAAAATCGCAATTTACGAAATTAAAGATTATTTTATGAAACCAAAGAAAAGAAAAGCTTATGAGTCTCATTAAAAGTTCACGGTACAATGATAAAATATACTACTAATGAGTTTTATTGGGTATTTAAAATACAAAGTAATTTACTACTTTAGAAACAAAATTTACGAACTTCTATTTTTGTTTGCTAACTACTTAATTTATCATTGCTTTTGGCATTTGTGATCATTACTAAGAGTAATTTACCTGTTCAATAACCTTTCATAACTTTGCTTGGGACGAGGTCTTTTGGCCTGAGGCTCGTAATTTCCCACAAAATAAGTGATATACTTAAGATAATAGTGAAACTTCTTTATCTCCTATCGTTAGTAAAACACACAAAGGAGCCAAATTTTCCTTTACAATCCGTGAATTTCTATGAGTAAGTAATTTTACTTCATTGTCTTGATTGTCCTCGATTGAAAGTAAGTTTGATCAATTTGCATAACATGGCCAATTTAATTTTCTCAATTTTTTATTATTTTTTTCCCTTTTTTTCTTTTTTATTTCCTTTTCTTTCCCAACCAGGGGCTAGTGACTCTCACATGGTCTTGGCGAGGGCATTGTGGCCCTCGCTCATGGTTAGCAAGGGCTGCGATGCCCTCCTTTAGACCAAGCGAGGGACGCTAGCCCTTGACAATCCACAATTAGGAAAAAAGAAGGAAGAAAAGAAGGAAGAAAAGAAAAGAAGAGTAAGAAAAGAAAAAGGAAAAAAACAAAAAAAAGTAATAAAAATTTCAAAATAATTTAAAAATATATTTATATTAGTATCAGTCATGTCACGTAGAATGACCGGCATTCATATTAACTATCTTTGGTCAAAATTAGCCAAAATGATTCAGTTAATATTAATGTAAAATGTTTATCATTTAATCGATCAAATTGAAAGATTTTGGACTAAATTGGTACAAATATAATAGGTTTATGATATTTTTAATACTTTTCCCATCATGTTAGATGTGGGACTAGTTTAATAAAATCCGTTATGAGACATAAGAAATTCCCAAAAATTATTGCACAATCAAACTTTCTAAGCACACCTAATCCATTCATGTGCAAAAGGAACCCTAAGGTACAACCAAAAATCAAACGGAGCGGCCGATTGCAGGCCAAAGAATCGATTGAAAGAAACGAGGTCAACCTGTCAGGATACGATTCCCTCCACCTAAATTTCATTAATTAATTCAATTATTGTCGTGACGAATTCAAGAACGGGTTGACTCATGCAGCACGTGCGACCCTGCTCTGTTTTTCTGCTTCTGAAGATTAGCTCCCGCCTGCTATTCTCAGCACAAAAGTTAGAAGAAGGAACACAGATCGGTCGGAGACTCCACTGACACAAGAGATCGATCGTTGACCGGAGGTTCGAGGCCTTCGCAAATCCCCATCTACCTACCTTGGACGTTGCCGCTGGATGATGATGTTTCTGTTCAGGTAGTTGGTTGCGTCGCTTGTTTCGTCGTTCCTTTCCAGGCCGCGATCCGCCATTTATTTCCTCGCGAACTTCACTTTCAGCATCATCAGTTTCCGCATCTCTCTCTCTCACACTCACTCAACAAGTTCTCACTCCAGACTGGCCATGCCATCTCTTCCTCCCTCGCTCGTCCTGTTTCTCCTCGCCGCCATTGCCACGGTGGCTTCTCTCGCCTCCTGCTCCGTCATCGTCAAGAACCTGCCCGGGTACTCCGGCGACCTCCCGTTCACGCTCGAAACCGGGTGAGCTGCGGATCGTGGGTTTCTTCTTGTTTTCGCTCTCCTTTCTTTTTTCCATGAATGGTGAAACGATGAGTTCGCTGCGGTGGGGAATGTGCGTGTGTAGGTACGTGGGAGTAGGTGAGGACGAGGTAGTGCAGCTCTTTTACTACTTCGTGGAGTCGGATAGGAACCCTTCCCAAGACCCTCTTCTTCTCTGGATCGACGGTGGCCCTGGCTGCTCCAGCCTGGCCGGCTTCTTCTTCCAAAATGGTACTCTCTTCCTCCCTCCCTCTCCAATCGAACCATACTCGAAATTGTTCTCGCAATTTAATTCTTGTCTTCGAAATACTGCATTGAGTAAACGGTTAATACCACAAAAAAGAAAATTAGTATATTTATGATAAATTATACAAAACAATCCAAGCTTAAAGTTGCCTCTCTTGTCGGCGACTCGTGTCTTGGAAACCATGTGAGCGTCACTAATTAGCTTTAAATACCGGGAACGGTATACAGCCATTAGTGTTTTACTGTGAAAGAAACGGACGGCGTATTTAAATATGTCTCCGTACATTAACATATTTTGACAAGTCCAAATGTATAGTTGACTAAGTATTTGAAAGCCCTAAACCGCCGACATGGTCTACAAATCTAAAATTCATCTAAACCATGAAATTAATGTGTTGGTGGGATGCATCCGAAGTTTAATGATTCGTTTGTAATTGGATGTGTGCACTCATGCAAGTGTACTATTAATTTGTATACCGCTAAACACGTCATTGCTATATTTGCTCGATCCATCCCATTTGATAAACATATGGCGTTCATCCAACATATGAATTTAAATCCATCTAAATCACTGTGGTGCATGGAATTCAATTGGATTTGATGATTTTAACGTAACTTGACTTGATGCTCGATGCGGATATTATTAGTTTTGCGAGAAAACTCTGTTTATATTATTTCTACTTGACCATGTAACTTGGTTGTGCTTAAGGAAGAAACCATTAGAATTCAGGCAGCACTATCTTTTCTCGGACAACAACCTAGACATGGTTGAAAGGTTGGTAGAGAAGTAGAGAAAATTTTGCCATTCCAAACGGATTTAAAGTTGTCGGAACTATTTTTCTTGTTGGCGAGAGAAGGTGTGAGGCTATTTTAGTTAGGTCCGAGGATGTTTTACGAAAGCTTTTATATTATGGATGGATTTGGGTAACCAATCGAGCTTGACCTAAAAGTCCGGCACGGGCCTGCCTATCAATCACCTCTGACAGGCTGTGGGTTAGTTTCATTTCAATAATGGATATAAGTTTAATGCGTTAGTAAGATGAGTCATCGAACATGTATCATTGTTGGTATGGGTAGTTTTATTTTAACAAGTAACTAAGTAATTTTAACAGTGAAAAATGTAGGAAGTTTCATTAGATCAAGAAAAGTATTGTGTGTTAAACTAATACAAATTAACCCAATAAAAAATTTAAAAAAATTAGAAAAACTGAATTCCAGTCAACTAAGGCCTTCCCTTTTCCACCAAAAAAATAGCAATGCTTGATACTACTAAACCCTTATATTCGGCTAATACCACGAAAAACCCTAAATTAGTACATTTATAACACATTTACCCAAAAACTAATTTTTTTATCATAAAAAACTCGAAATTAGTATACTTATAACAAATTCACTTTCTATTAATTTCTGTTTAACCATTGAATTGCTAAGTTGAATGACATGTGTGTACTAGTTTTATTATTTTTCGTGGTATTAATTTAATTTAACAAAACTAATAAAAGATAAAATGTCACAAATGTATCAATTTTAAAGTTTTTATGGCCAAAAAATCAGTTTTTGATGAATTTGTCATACATATACCAGTTTGAGATTTTTGCAATATTAACCTTATTATATTGTAAGCTACATCAATCATTTACTTAATATTTATATCTTGCCTATCATTATGATTAATTATTATACTACTTATGTATTATGTGATATGTCCAAATAAAAATAACCAATGATCAGATAGCAGATTGGGCTGTTAAAGCGCATGATGATCACTTGATCAGGGTCTCCATCCCAACTGATATTCTACCCTCCATTCCATTGGGCCTTGCTTTGTTTTGATGTTTCAATATGCACTTGTTTTCAGTTACTTAATGAAATGAGAATCCTTTTTTTTTTTTTTTGTGACCAAAACTGCAACACCAACTTTTCTTATGATCTTCTTCTCCTCTACATTTCGCAGGTCCACTAAATTTTCAGACAACAGGTTACAATGGCAGCTTACCCTCTCTCCATCCCAATCCATATTCATGGACCCAGGTGTGCACAAAACCCTCAACTTCCTTGAGCCATCATTGATTTACTACACATAAAGCGAACTGCACCCATCCCTTGATCGGCGGCGGGGTCACAAATTATGGACATCACGCAGATGCAATTCCATAACCTTGTGATCGGGACATTGATCAAGTTCCTAAAGTTAATGTCGTTGCTGCCGCCGCCACTTGTAATTGCTGTTGTTCCTGTCTTTGTTCTAGGGCATGAACATCATATTCTTGGACGCACCTGTGGGGACGGGGTTCTCTTACTCGACCACCACCGACGGCTACAACGTGGATGACTACACTTTTGTGGCGCACAGCTATGAATTCATGCGAAAGGTTCGGTTTCATTTGCCTTTTTTTTTTTCTTCCATTTTTTTATATGTTCGTGTCCGTCGTTTTATGAAGATTTTCTTATGCGGAATTTATTTTTTTTTTAATAAAAAATTTGTCCTTGGTTTGCTATGGCACAGTGGTTTGTAAATCATACGCAATTTCTGGAGAACCAGTTCTACATCGGTGGCTCCTCTTATTCCGGAATGGCTGTTCCTATGCTCGTTGAAACGATATTGGACGGTAAGTCGTCGATTATTTAATGTCATTGATAGTCCCTATGTTTTCATTCGAAAATCAAAATTGTCATTCTATTTCTTTTTTTCTTTTAGTTTAAAATCGTCAATTTACTTTTTAAAAAGCGTCACTAGTTACTCTTGAATTGTTCCAGTGATGGGAATTTGCTGACGTTACATTACCATCATTAGAAATTTGCTGATGTTAATTCCTTCTCTTCATCTTCTTTGTCTCAACTTAAATCTCATTAAATACGAACCGAGACTTGTAAAATCTAGAACACTCAATAATGCATAACCTCTAATTCGTGAATACTCGAAAGCCATGATTGAGCTCGATGGAACTTGAGTGGCCATGGCCATGGCCATGGGCCCAAAGGAGCTTAGAACCTCCGGTAGCCATATATTGCAAGCTTGACGAAACTTGAGTGTCCGTAGCCAGGCTCAACGAAGTTCAGAAGCTTGAAGAAGTTCAGAAGCTTCGAACTGCCATGACTGCTTGCCACAAGCATGACCGCTTTTTAAATTTTTATGGTAGCTGATGTGGCGCCTTTTACAGGCCAACTATAAAAATTTGGTGAATCACAGGAGGATATGTATACTCCAACGTCCAACTCAATGATCCGAACGTCCACGTCAGCAAAAATTCACTTGCAATGGAACAAGTACAATGATAGGACTAATGTTGGGACAATCTAAAAAGTAGAGGGACAATTTTGAATAAGTTAAAAAAAAAAGCACAGAGATCAGTTTTGATTTTTGAGTAAAAGTACAAACACCATTAATGGCATTAACCCGTTATCTAAATAGGTAAAATTACCCTTTCATCATGTTTTGCATCCGAGATGAACATTTTTCCTCTTTAGTTGGATTGGCCACTTAGTCTAATCACATGAAATCGCACTCTTCCGCTTATGCTGGAACGCTTGTTGGCACTTGAAAATAGTGTGCTGACAGAAAGAGTAGGTTAATGTAGAGAGTTTAGGACTAAATCATCTTCTTTTGGCAATTTATTGAGTGTACAAATGCAATTTCCCCAATTCTTAACTAGTAGAAATCTACCCACTCCCGGAATTGACTTTTTGCTTCGTCTATGTTATATAGGAAATGAAGCTGGGAACGAGCCAACGATCAACGTGAAGGTTTTGAATCTTTGCCAGCTTCCTTTCAGTCCCTAAAAAGTTGACTGGCTGCTTTGCTTACTTATTGTCAAAATCTTAATGAAAGCTAACTCCATCTTTGTGGTGGTGAATCAATAGGGTTTCCTGATGAGCAACCCCGTGACGGATGCATTCATAGACGATAACTCAAGAATTGAGTATGGCAATCGGATGGCGCTCATTTCAGACCAGCTTTACGAGGTAAAAAACATAGGGTTTCGCCACTGCTCGTCGATGAGGTTAATCTTGCACTTGTGTTGATCAGGGCACATGGATGATCCTTTTTCGCTAAAGCTGATACTGACTGGGTGCTCAATTTCATGATCCAGGCGGCCAAAACAAACTGCGGTGGCGACTATGTGAACGTTGGCGATGAAAATCTTCAATGCGTCGTTGATCTGAATGCCATCAACGAGGTATTGCTCAAACCTTTAAAAGAAGATTAAGAAACTAATGACATGTTATGTCCATGTATGCACTTCTTTCCCCTCTTGTTTCCGGTGTCGGGATTTTAATCCCGGTCTCGCACCTAGGCCGTGCATGCCTATCTTACCCTGCATGAAGGACATTTAATTTTAAGCCTTCAATCTGGTGTTCATTGAGATGCCAATCCGGTCAGGCTAACTCTCCAATCAGCAAGCGATTGGATTCGCAGTACAAAACACGAGCGGGATTTTGGGGGGATTGTAAAACTTATATGCGGATGGAGGAAACTCTGCGATTTACCAAAAACTCTGGTGGACCTTGTGATTTTTGCAGCTCACCAGCAAAGTCCTGACGGTCCACATTCTAGAGCCGGATTGCAGCAACGCCCTGCCTGATCCACAAGATGACGCTTCTGTTCGAAGATATCTCCAGGAAAACGCCACGGCCGCATCCACGGACGACCCCCTCAAAGGTCCTGCGCTCTGGTGCCGTGTATGTCCCTCCCTCTCTTTCATTTCTTGTTTCTACGATGAAAAATAAGTTAGTTCCGAACATAAATTAGCAAGACTTCGCTAGATACATCAGATCAGTCTAGGAATGATACGAGTACGTTCCCTTACAATGGGTCAGGATCATTTCTCTTTGCTGGGGGCATTGCTGGGCTAGCTTCTTCTTTTGATCTCCTTTTTTTGATGATCAGAACTACAACCACATGATCTGCTATATCTGGGCAAACCTTGCAAGCGTCCAAGAAGCACTTCAAGTCCGACCGGTACATTCACTCTCTCTCTCTCGCTCTCTGTGCTCCTTTCCATCATCGACAAGAAGATGCATAAGCTGCTTTCTTGTTAACAAACATCCATCCACACACCTTCGCACATGCATGATGCACTGATTCTCAGCAATACAATAGTTCATTCAATGTCCCTGTTGCCGAGCAGGGGACGAAGTCCTACTGGCCATACTGCAACAGCACGTTAGCTTACACCAAGGTCGTCAGCAGCGTCGTTGATTATCACAAGAACCTCACCAAAGAAAACATACGGGGTCTCATCTTCAGGTACCGAATGGCATTTTTCCACGGGTCATTGACGAGAACCCCTTCAGATTTCAAATCCCTCTATTACTTCTTCACTTCACTGTGTATTAATTTGTCTTTCTGGTGCAGTGGGGATCATGATATGTCAATTCCGCACATTGGTACTCAAGCGTGGATAAACGCTCTGAATCTTACTTTAGATGAGAGCTGGAGAGTGTGGTCTGTAGATGGCCAGACAGCAGGGTATGTCCTTCAGCTTTATCTTCAGTTTCTTTCTCAATTGGAAAGAGGAGAGAAAGAAATTAAATGAGCTCATGTTCGTACGCGTGAGCGCTACATGGCACCATACATAAGAATATCAAAATAAACAAGCATACTCTCAAAGTAACCAAATAATTGGGCCACTTTTCGGCACATTTCCTTTGCAGGTATGCCAAGAAGTACATTAAGGATGATTATAGCTTGACGTTTGTCACAGTCAAGGCAAGAATAAAAAACCCCCTCACTCAAATTTTCTTGTGTCATATATCCTAATTGAAAACACGTGAAGCATTCAAACATAAACTTACTTGACTTCTCGGGGTGTATAACACAGGGAGCAGGACATTTCGCAGCTGAATACAAGGTCAAGGAGTGTTTTCAACTGGTGGATAGATGGATGGCTTACTACCCCGTGTAAAAGTAATGTTAAGCTAAGGAGACACTTTGTGTTCAACAGCATTAGTGATAAAGCTTTTCTCATGGACCATGTTCTAACAGGATGAATGTTGACACCTAAATTTTGACGGCCCATTTTAGAAAATTAGGGATTAATTTTATTAATTGCATAGCGCATAGATTTAGGTTGGATTTATTTGTTTTTTTACTTTTTATGGAATCGGTGGCGGATAAATTCAAATTAGTTGGCCAAGCCTATTTTTAAATGATCAGGAATTATCTTGTGAGAAAATAAAAATTTGAAATTTTCCGGGATAGGGCAAGTGGAAAAAACGAATGTTACGAAATATTGCGATTTGGCTTTTTAGGATTTGGAATTAAAGAGTAATCTTATCGAAATCTTGGATCGTTATCAATAGGTTAAAATTTTGTAAAAAGATTTGCGAAGATTGACTCGAGGAATTTTGAAAATCCAATTCCTCTCCCTATAAAAGGCCATGTGTGCGAGAGGTTTTGGGGGTTGGCTTTTCTTTGGAATCAAAGAGGAAAAGCAAGGAAGTCATCCGTACGTGAAGGGGTGGAAGAAAAGTCAAAAGTAAAAAGTAAAAGTGAAAAGGTAGCAGCAAAGAGAGAAGGAGGGGGCGTCACTGTTCATCGTCTCCTTCGTGCAGCCACCGCCGAGTCCCGCCTGCAACGAGCCGCTCCGCGCTGCCCCGCCTGAGTTGCTCACCGCCGCATCCGTGCTCGCCCTTCCGCCCTCGACGCCGCACCGCCTTTCGCGTCCACCACCGCTGCATCGCGCCCCCCGATTTGCGCCACCCGAGCATCGCTGCTACTCCTGCAACGAGCCGCTCCGCGCTGCCCTGCCTACCAGATCTCCCCGTGCTGCGCGACCCACGACTCTGGTGACCCGTGTCGCCGCGCCCGCACAACCGCCGATCTGCCGACCCAAGATCCTCCTGCTTCTCTGCCGCTCCGTCGCGCAAAAAGCACCGACGCCCAGAAGCACTACTGGAGTTTGACGCCGTTCGCAGCAGCTGCCGGACCCCCTCGACCTTCGTCCCCGCACTTGCTCGGAGCCCAAGTTGCTGCTGACTCGTGACGCGAGGACCAGATCCGAGCCTCATACGATCGTCCGACGTCCAACGTGCCGCCCCGAGCTTCCGAGCTTCCCCGAGCGACGGCCTTGCAGCCCCGCGACGCCGGTCTCCCCTGTTTCGTTGCTAGTCCACTCTTAGCCGGACCTCGCCGAACCTCGCCGGAGCTCCGACGCCGGTGACCTGTCACCTCCGGTGACCAGGTCCCTTGGAGACCAGCTGCACAGCACGTGACCTAGAAGAAAAAAGAAAAGAAAAAAAATCAGATTAGGTAGTTTTCTATTATTTTATCTTTGTTATTTTTATGTTTGTTTATAGTTTGTTTTCTTTATAGTTTTTTTAGTGTGATCATTCATTGATACATGATTGAGATTTCAAACATGAAAGTGCCCCTCAAAGTAGGGATTGACAGTCCGATTTTCGCGCCCGAAATCCGACTCGCAATCCCTTATAAAAATCGACAATCCGATCTCATGCTCGAGATTCGATTCGCGATTTAATTTTAAAATTAGACAGCCCGATCTCATGCGCGAGATATGGTTCGCCAATTTTCGAATATCAATTTTATCTTGTTTGATTTAATGTCATGGTGTTTGAGTCAATTTTATTTTCATAAAAGGAAAAATAAAAAAAGTTTGATTTAGGATTAGGATGTTTTGTTGCAGGATTAGATTAAAGATTTTTATTTTGAATCATGAAAAAGAAAAAGAAAAAGTGCATTCATTTAGGATTGTTAGTTTTTCTTTTATTATCTGAATTGCATGTTTGATCTTAATTTCGAATTTCATAACAAATTAAGAATTAAGGCATTATTTGCACGTCATGGCATTTTAGAATAAATTAAGTGTTTTATTTTAAGTTTAGATTTATTTTTGCATCTTAGGATAGAACTTGTTAGGTTAAGATAATATCTTAGTTTAAATTAGGATTTAGTCTGACCCGATCCTTAATATAAACTAGATAGAATCTTAATCTAGATAATTATATTTTGCATTTTCCTTAATTTCGAATTTCATAAAAATTTGTTTTAAGATAACTTAGTTTCAATTTCTAGAACATGTTGCATTTTTCTAGAATAGAAAATTCATGTGCACGTCATATAGAATTAGGTTCATGAAGTGCATGTCATTTAGTGATTATTATTAGGTTCATTTAATTAGAAGTTGCCTGTCATTAGAGTTAGGTTATTTGATTAATTTAGATTGCATATTTAATTATTGCATTTCTTTAGAAATTACCTTTACTCATGTCATATAGTTTAGGTCATGTTACCATGTCATATCAACTCATATTAGATTAATAACATTGCATCGCATGATTCTCATTGAATAAATGAAAACAAAAAAGATTGAGTGATTGCTTGTTAATTAGAAATCATATCTAGGATTGCTGATGTGAATTTGATCTAACAACGCAGATGCTTTCGTTGCTTTGAGGTAAGTTTGTAATTTATTCATTGCTTTCTTGGGTGTTAAATTGATGGATTGCGCACCTGCATGATCACCTCACATGTTAGAGAAATAAATTTAAAATCAATTCAAGCTGCTTGCCAAACATTTTTTCTAAAGAATGGTACCGAAAGGGCATTAGAGAAATCTAGTGTAACCAAGTCCCCGTACCCATAATCTCTGGTTCGTAGGAGTAAAGTAAATCTCCCGTTTCTTTACTTGGGTTTCTAATCGACCAACCAAAAATAGATTAGTGGCGACTCCTAATTGAAAATCACTTGCATGTTAAGAACTCAAACCTAAGTCGCGAATTGGTATGGGCTTGGGAGAGCCCGAGTTAAGTTTAGGCTTAACAATCCATTAGCCTAATCCTAGGTGGCACACCCGAAAATTGGTCGCGACAGCTTGGCGACTCCACTGGGGACTTGTGTTAAAACACTTAGTGGACTTAGGCCAATTTTTCTTTTAAAATTGTTTTTGTTTGGCAGCGAGGATCCCAGGTACGTCCCTAACATTTTTAAGGTGTTAAATGTTCTTGCAGATTGGGAGGTATAAGGGGAGTAGTGATTGTTAACCCTTGTCTTGCAGGTTGGAGTTAGGGATGAATGTTTTAAATTCAAGCTATTGAAGTGTTGTTTGATTTAAACTGTTGTGCGTGCCTTGCATCTTGCACTACACTTTTGCACACACAACTTGCCGCCGGACCTGGGCCGCATAGGATCATTTAGGATGGTATTGAGATGGATACCACTCCGACCGCATGCTCGTGGTACGAGTCGCCCATCTCAATCCCGAAATTTCTTTCATGGTGTCAAGAGTACCCACCTCGGTCCGCATGCCCGCGACCCGGGTCGGCTCTTTGACCAAGCCGGAGTCATGAGGACCCGACATAGTCCACAAGCCCGTGGCTAGTCCGATCATCCTTGTGGCCTCACCTTGCTAAGCCTTGTAGATTAGAAATCGAGCCACTTATCATGCGCATGTCTATGTGATTGCCCTTTATTGGTAAAGTAAGTTCTCTAAATTTTTGCCTTTTGCAATTTACTTACGTTATTGCATTATTTTGTCGGTCCATGGCATTAGGATTGTCTTGAGTCTTGATCAATATATAATGGGGACGACATCGGACATTCGAATTATTCTCCCTCCAAAGGAAGAGCTTAGCACTTGGTGGGACAAGTTAGACCAAGGTGGCCGCCAATTTGTAGAGTCGCATATAGCTCGGCTACTTCCACTGTTGCGTATCAACATCCATGGCGGTGTCATCCAAGCACTTGCTCACTGTTGGTGCCCCGAGACTTCCACCTTTATCTTTGGCGGTAAGCATGAGCTCACTCCCACCTTGGAAGAATATAGCATTGCCCTGGGAAAATCTTTGAAAGCTGAATTGATTAGTCCACCTATTGGAATTGATCCCGTTGTGGCCTTATCTGATTTTTTAAGAATCAAAGAGGACAACATAAGAAAAGTTTTGAAGGCTCACCGCCATACTTGCCCATTATCTTTTCTAAAAGAATGTTTTGAAAATGGCATTTCATTTCAAATGCGTAGGATTTTCCTTTTAGCTTTCTTTGGGTTCATAATATTTCCTTATTGCAAGAATGCTATTAACCCTTTGATGGCTCATTTACTTAAGCAAGTGTTGGAAGGGAAAATTTTTGTAAACACCATTTTAGCCGAAACCTTTCTTTCCCTCACTCGATTTAAAGGAGGCGGTGATAAGACTTTCCATTGCTCTCCCGAGCTTTTGCAAATTTGGTTTCTTTCTCATATAAAGGGATTTGGTGGTTTAATGAATATACATGACATTAGTGATTCTAATCACCCTATTATAAAATTTGAAAACAATCAAAAACATGCACCGGATTAGCATTATTCTAGGTGGCTAGCTTTCATGAAAAAACCGACTTCCAAGGGTTTCCTATGGCATGCTAAATGGTTTCAAGTTCGTGTGGCGAGGCTCACATGTGGAGGTATTGGCCCAATCCCTCTATTGGGATTCACTAAAGCATTTGAGTACTATCCGACTAGAGTGACTCGCCAGTATTAGGTAGTGCAAGAGCTTCCCCCAGCATTACAAGCGGATCCGCTCCGAGTTAGCTTCGTTGATGGAAGCCAAGGCCATGAAGATTCTATTCTCACTATCAAATCGATGTGGGATATGTGCCATCCACGAAAGCTCAAATGGCCCGAAGAGGAGTTGGAGGGTAAAGAAAGAAGGTACTATGCTTCGACTAAGTACATTCAACAACACAAGATTCAAGAGGAGCTGCTTCCAAAGATACCAGAGGTGCCGCTGAAGATCACCAATCGTGCTGAGAATAAACGCCTCAAAAGAGTTGCTGAAAAAGCTCAGGAGGAGAACAAGCAATTGCGCCGAATGGCGTCTCGAGTGTATATTGATCAAGCTAGATGAAGTGCTTGAATCAACCTTACTATTTCTAGATTAATGTTTAGGAAGTTGAGTCATTTATTTTCTTAGTTCATGTGTTTAGGACACTTCAAAGTTTTTACATTGTCAATTTCAGAAAAAAAAAACTCATTAATGAATAAAAGTGTTAGACCTTTGTCATGGACCGGCGTACTTCATATGGGTTACTTACTTTTGTTCATTTCTTAATTAGGTTATAACGGATCCCTCACGTTCGCCCATAATCACGCGTTTGAGAGCTAGAATGACCGACCAAACTGAAATGCGTGATCGTATGTCCGCTGTGGAAACTCAACTCCAACAAGTGCTTGCTTCTATACAGCTTATGACGGATCAATTTCAATTCCTCCGAGCGAATCCGGCTCCTCCACCTGCTCTCCCCGAGATAATAATTTCGAAGCCGACAAACAAGGGCCAAATGATTGATGATGACATGCTTGAGCTGGAGGATGACCCACCTTTGATCACCACCGAAAAGGCTAAGATTGACAACGTGCCTAAGATGGAGCAAGATGAACGCGTTGCGAAACTCGAGGAGAAAGTGAAGCAATTGCAAGAGTTACAAAGTTCACTGCCATTCGACTTGTCCGTGTATGAAAAGGGCAGGATGCCGAAGAAGTTCAAGATGCCGGAGTTCGAGAAGTACGATGGTACTTCCTGCCCAAAAGCCCATTTGCAGATGTACCACGTACGCATGGCCCAATATGTCAAGAATGAGCCCCTTATGATTCAATCATTCCATGCAAGTTTGACTGGGCCTGCACTGAGCTGGTACATAATGAAGAATGTAAACCTCCTTGACACCTGGAATGAGGTGACTGACGCATTCCTCAAGCAATATAAGTTCAACATGGACATTGCACCTTCCCGAGAGGATCTTGAGCGGATGGAGAAGAAGAAGAATGAGTCATTCAAGGAGTATGCTGTGAGGTGGCGAAATCTAGCCGCTCAAGTCACTCCGGAGCCTGCCAGCAAGGAGCTGATGAAATTGTTCGTTAGGACTCTCCCTGCTGAATTCCGTAACCGAATAGCTAGTACGTACGTCGAAAATTTCAATCAGCTTATTCCTGTAGGAGAACAAATCGAGGTAGGGATAAGGGAAGGATGGTTTACTGAATCATCTAGCAAGAGATTCACCACCAAGAAAGATAATGAAGCGGCTATAGATGTGAATGTGGCTTATGGCCAAGAAAATGTCAAACACGCTCCGGTTATCCAAATGAATCCGAGACAGCCACAAGTCGCTGGCCGTCAACCATTTGTCCGAAGGGAATTCTCTCCTCTCCCTGGGTCTCCATCCCAAGTGCTGATTATCCTCCGAAAGAATGGTTTGCTTACTAGCGAACCAAAGCGTCCTAATGTTGAAAGAAATCGCAGTTACGACCCGTCAAAGAAGTGTGACTACCATAGCGGTGAACTGGGGCATTCAACTGATGAATGTTTCACCCTCAAGCATAAGGTCCAAAACTTATTGGACACCAAGGCATTTGCCTTCGGCACCGCTCAACCAAATGTCAAGAAGAATCCTCTACCTGAGCATGGGGATATGGTGAATGCCATTGATGAAGGATCTCTGGAAGAAATGGGTCTTGGCCCGCAAGAGTAACTTATTACTGTTGCACGTTTCCCATGCACGGGAATTTTTATTGCTTTCTAGGAATTGTTTTCAATTGTTTTCATTTTCCCTTTCTTTTTAGGGCTTGAATCGCATTTTCCATTCAATAAATTGTAATTGATTGATGAATTTCAATAAAATTACAAGTTTTATTTTGAGGGCATGATGAGGTACACCAAACTAGCCCGGTGATGATATCCAGCCGATAAACAAAAAGAAAAATCCAAGGAGAATTCTGAGGCCTAGGCTTCATCATGTTTTCTCGTGTCAAAATGTTTTTTTTAAAATGCTTTTCCAATTTTTTTTTTAAAAAAAAACTTCAAAAAATGATGATTTACCTCGTTTGCCTTTTTGATCTATCTACATTCTGTTTCAGGGATGGTTTTATGGTATGCAAATGTGTGAAAATGGTCCAATCCAATTCCAGATCTCGGGGGGCAAGTTTGCTCCAAATTACGGTGGTCCATATATAGTGAAGAAGGTGCTTCTTGGAGGTACCTTAATCCTAGCAGAGATTGATGGTCGTGAATTCTTCACTTCTGTTAGTTCTAATGCTGTCAAGAGAAATTACTCATGATTGAATTTGCCATGCTGTGTTTTGAACTACAAGCATTTTTATAATGAATAAATTGCTTTAATGAATTGCAAGTTCAATTGTTCATATTTGTTGCAAATCTTGCATGTTTCCTTGATGAATTGCGTAAGATAGATTGAATGTGTCAAATGAGATGCTTTGGAATGATGAAAGGCAACCTTACTCCATACACTGTTCCATACACTAATCTTCAGTGAGTTGTATGAAAATTTCCATGCCTGCAAGGAAAAAGGTGATCTCGCAAAGGGTACGGTAACCAAAGTGATGAGAGGCAGTTCTTTCCTCTACCCAAACACTACAGGTATATCAATCGTTTAGCCTTTTGAACCCATACACGTGAAGAGTTTTTAAATCATCCCTGTCAAGAATCATCCCACATTGGGACAAAATTTGAGATGAGTGATAGAAATTTTCTTACTCACACTTGCATCAATCTTCAAGTATTGCTTTCGCATTGTAACTCGTATGATAATTCAAAGTGCCCTAGGATGATGAAGAGCAGTCATTTCTCTATCCTATACACTTTTGTCCATTGCTTAGCCCACTTGAGCTTATAAATTCATTTCATATTAAACCCAATTGGTGATCATTCCCCATGCTGGGGCAAGACAAAAAGCATTCAAGTAGCATGAACTAGAATGCTGACCAAATGGAGCTTCTGTTAAAAGAAAATAAGTGCTAAAAATGGGGCATAAAAAGCAGTGTGCCTGGTAAAAGCAAGGCCAATGCCCGAGAAACAAAGAAGAAAAATCAAATTCTTGATGTAATGAGTCGTATCCCCAAAAGGCGGTACTAAACTCAAATGCTGTTGCAATCAATAGAGATTTGATGAAGGAAAAATCTTCGACAGTGGAAAGGAAAATGTTGGAAATGTCAAGATGATCACCAACTTTAATCCCTTAAACACTTTTTTGAGCCTAATGATCCATTCGTTTCTCAACCCATGAACCAAGCCTACGTTACGTCCTTTGCAAAGTCTCTTCAGATTAGGGCACTTGAATTAATGTAAGAGTTTATATGCTTGAAAGCATCGCTTGAAGAAGTGCGAGTAAGATAACTTATGCCTTGTTTCGCGTGTTTCTTGACTTGTAAATCCAAAGACAATTGCGAAATGTCATTTTTAAATAGCCTCGACTCAAAGAGTCGTCTTTGTTAAGTCATTGACCAAGCTCACATTACAATCCCTATTAAAGACCTCTCAGATTGGTAAAGCCGTACCACTTGCGAGATTGCCCAGACTTTTGTTTGGCATGATGACAGTAAGATAAAGTGATTGTCAAAATCCTGCATCAAAGGTCAGGATAAAACAGCCCATTTTAATGAGGATGAGTGGAAAGTCCTTTCAGACTAAATGATCCCTCATTTGACACATGCATGACACTTATGTGTTCGGATTGGAATTTTCTCTTGAAATCCTTTCCATTGGAATTAGGTGATGCATGGTTGATAGAAATCATTATGCATAAACCTTGCTTAAATTAATGCGTGTTTATTTGTAAACACAAATACATGTTGCATCTCCTACAATCATGTTTTATAGGAGACATATCCCTAATGACCAGAGATGTCACCAGGTAAGTGTATCTCTATATATACCTTAAATACTTGTCATTATACAGGTATTTTTGCTTTTAAAGTAATTTGACACTCGATAGAGTTGTCCCTAAAGATTTTTCTCCAGATCGCGAGGCCGGGCGACCGAAGAATGGTTCGGGTCCTAGCCAAGCAAAACCCCCGTTTAGGCGACCGTAGAATGGTACGGGTCCTAGACAAAACTTTATTTCCCTATTCAAGCGACCGTAGAGTAATGGTACGGGTCTTGGAAGGTAAATCCCCGTTTAGGCGACCGTAGAATGGTACGGGTCCTAGGCACAACAAAATTCTGTTATACTAGGCGACCGTAGAATGGTACGGGTCCTAGGAAAGCAGATTTCTTTATAAAGTCATCTTACTATTCTAGGCGACCGTAGAATGGTACGAGTCCTAGGAAAGCAGATTTCTTTATAAAGTCATGTTACTATTCTGGGCGACCGTAGAATGGTACGGGTCCTAGACATGTAACACCAATCTATCTTGAATCATTTTACCCTCCTTGAAGGTAAGATATTTCGGGTAGGTTCTTTTGACATCTCAGTCTGGATCTGGATGTCTTAATTCTTGTCGTTGAACATTTCACTTTGGATGTGAATGTTCTTCTCGATCTCAATGTTTCGATTTATTACCTTGTTTGACTCTTCAAGGAGCCTGAGTGAGAGTTGGGTATCTGTGAAGTAAATAGGAATTTATCATGTACCTCAAGATGCTTTACCGCACTGACTGGTAAGTAATTGCAGGTATGTTCTTTCCTTTTGCATCATGCATTTGCATTAGCATTTCCATGCATCATATAACTTGCATTTTAAAATGGGATTCAATTTCCAACAAAAAAATCAAAAATCAGAAAAAATCAACAAAAAAAATCATTCAATGCATATGCCTAGTCAAATTTAGGTCTCAATTTATCTTTGAAGGCAACCTCTTCAAGCTCACCTCCAAAGAGGGGCAGCTGTTGACACCTAAATTTTGACGGCCCATTTTAGAAAATTAGGGATTAATTTTATTAATTGCATAGCGCATAGATTTAGGTTGGATTTATTTGTTTTTTTACTTTTTATGGAATCGGTGGCGGATAAATTCAAATTAGTTGGCCAAGCCTATTTTTAAATGATCAGGAATTATCTTGTGAGAAAATAAAAATTTGAAATTTTCCGGGATAGGGCAAGTGGAAAAAACGAATGTTACGAAATATTGCGATTTGGCTTTTTAGGATTTGGAATTAAAGAGTAATCTTATCGAAATCTTGGATCGTTATCAATAGGTGAAAATTTTGTAAAAAGATTTGCGAAGATTGACTCGAGGAATTTTGAAAATCCAATTCCTCTCCCTATAAAAGGCCATGTGTGCGAGAGGTTTTGGGGGTTGGCTTTTCTTTGGAATCAAAGAGAAAAAGAAAAAACACAAAAGAGGAAAAGCAAGGAAGTCATCCGTACGTGAAGGGGTGGAAGAAAAGTCAAAAGTAAAAAGTAAAAGTGAAAAGGTAGCAGCAAAGAGAGAAGGAGGGGGCGTCACTGTTCATCGTCTCCTTCGTGCAGCCACCGCCGAGTCCCGCCTACAACGAGCCGCTCCGCGCTGCCCCGCCTGAGTTGCTCACCGCCGCATCCGTGCTCGCCCTTCCGCCCTCGACGCCGCACCGCCTTTCGCGTCCACCACCGCTGCATCGCGCCCCCCGATTTGCGCCACCCGAGCGTCGCTACTACTCCTGCAACGAGCCGCTCCGCGCTGCCCTGCTTACCAGATCTCCCCGTGCTGCGCGACCCACGACTCTGGTGACCCTTGTCGCCGCGCCCGCACAACCGCCGATCTGCCGACCCAAGATCCTCCTGCTTCTCTGCCGCTCCGTCGCGCAAAAAGCACCGACGCCCAGAAGCACTACTGGAGTTTGACGCCGTTCGCAGCAGCTGCCGGACCCCCTCGACCTTCGTCCCCGCACTTGCTCGGAGCCCAAGTTGCTGCTGACTCGTGACGCGAGGACCAGATCCGAGCCTCATACGATCGTCCGACGTCCAACGTGCCGCCCCGAGCTTCCGAGCTTCCCCGAGCGACGGCCTTGCAGCCCCGCGACGCCGGTCTCCCCTGTTTCGTTGCTAGTCCACTCTTAGCCGGACCTCGCCGAACCTCGCCGGAGCTCCGACGCCGGTGACCTGTCACCTCCGGTGACCAGGTCCCTTGGAGACCAGCTGCACAGCACGTGACCTAGAAGAAAAAAGAAAAGAAAAAAAATCAGATTAGGTAGTTTTCTATTATTTTATCTTTGTTATTTTTATGTTTGTTTATAGTTTGTTTTCTTTATAGTTTTTTTAGTGTGATCATTCATTGATACATGATTGAGATTTCAAACATGAAAGTGCCCCTCAAAGTAGGGATTGACAGTCCGATTTTCGCGCCCGAAATCCGACTCGCAATCCCTTATAAAAATCGACAATCCGATCTCATGCTCGAGATTCGATTCGCGATTTAATTTTAAAATTAGACAGCCCGATCTCATGCGCGAGATATGGTTCGCCAATTTTCGAATATCAATTTTATCTTGTTTGATTTAATGTCATGGTGTTTGAGTCAATTTTATTTTCATAAAAGGAAAAATAAAAAAAGTTTGATTTAGGATTAGGATGTTTTGTTGCAGGATTAGATTAAAGATTTTTATTTTGAATCATGAAAAAGAAAAAGAAAAAGTGCATTCATTTAGGATTGTTAGTTTTTCTTTTATTATCTGAATTGCATGTTTGATCTTAATTTCGAATTTCATAACAAATTAAGAATTAAGGCATTATTTGCACGTCATGGCATTTTAGAATAAATTAAGTGTTTTATTTTAAGTTTAGATTTATTTTTGCATCTTAGGATAGAACTTGTTAGGTTAAGATAATATCTTAGTTTAAATTAGGATTCAGTCTGACCCGATCCTTAATATAAACTAGATAGAATCTTAATCTAGATAATTATATTTTGCATTTTCCTTAATTTCGAATTTCATAAAAATTTGTTTTAAGATAACTTAGTTTCAATTTCTAGAACATGTTGCATTTTTCTAGAATAGAAAATTCATGTGCACGTCATATAGAATTAGGTTCATGAAGTGCATGTCATTTAGTGATTATTATTAGGTTCATTTAATTAGAAGTTGCCTGTCATTAGAGTTAGGTTATTTGATTAATTTAGATTGCATATTTAATTATTGCATTTCTTTAGAAATTACCTTTACTCATGTCATATAGTTTAGGTCATGTTACCATGTCATATCAACTCATATTAGATTAATAACATTGCATCGCATGATTCTCATTGAATAAATGAAAACAAAAAAGATTGAGTGATTGCTTGTTAATTAGAAATCATATCTAGGATTGCTGATGTGAATTTTGATCTAACAATGCAGATGCTTTCGTTGCTTTGAGGTAAGTTTGTAATTTATTCATTGCTTTCTTGGGTGTTAAATTGATGGATTGCGCACCCGCATGATCACCTCACATGTTAGAGAAATAAATTTAAAATCAATTCAAGCTGCTTGCCAAACATTTTTTCTAAAGAATGGTACCGAAAGGGCATTAGAGAAATCTAGTGTAACCAAGTCCCCGTACCCATAATCTCTGGTTCGTAGGAGTAAAGTAAATCTCCCGTTTCTTTACTTGGGTTTCTAATCGACCCACCAAAAATAGATTAGTGGCGACTCCTAATTGAAAATCACTTGCATGTTAAGAACTCAAACCTAAGTCGCGAATTGGTATGGGCTTGGGAGAGCCCGAGTTAAGTTTAGGCTTAACAATCCATTAGCCTAATCCTAGGTGGCACACCCGAAAATTGGTCGCGACAATGAATGTAGCTCCTTTCATCTATTAAAGGAAAATAAACCTCTATGATGAATGATCTGGCAAGCAATTGTTGGGATTGATTTTTTGTTTCTTTGCCGCAACATGAGGCTAAGTAAGCTGAAGAAATGGAGCACATAACATATGCAGCACCTGAAAAAGAAAGTTCCATGCTACTGCAAAAAACCATTTCTACTCTACCAGGAGGAACAGACGCAACTTCCTAGTTTTGCAACTTCAATATGCAAAAGAAGAGTCCCAAAACCTAAATTATGAAAAGTTTTGGTGCACTATCAGAAACAAAGCCATCTGAATATCCATTCCCAGAAGCAGACTGACTTCAGTTAATCCTGAAACTGGATATATGAAGTCACACCAATTTCTCAGATTGAGGTCATTGCAAATTTGCAAGCCAAACCGGCAAGAGAGATCGTGAACCCATTATCACATATACAATAGGATTTGCCGGTAATTTTAACACACAAAGCCAAAAAACCGCCTGCACGTAGACACATGCATAGAGCCAGAGTGCCAAGGATATACCGACTCCCAAAAAAGAAAAGGAGAGATCCAGTATTTTGATATACACTTTCTTTTTCTGTACAAAAAGGGTAAGTAGTAGGAAAGGAAATTTTCCACTTTTATTTTCAAAATGCCGGCCAACACAACCAGCAATTTGATATGCAGAAAAACCTACCCTAATTTCTATTGAAAACAAGAAGCCAACTGAAGTTAATGTTACTTACCTTCAAAAGAGCAACCATGTAAAAGAAGTGTAATTTCCACTTTGTGAATTATTACCATAAGCATCTAGAACATAAAAGAGCCTTGGCATACAGATATACATAGTCATACGTATAATACAATAGGATACTACACCGTTAAGAAGTGTTCATCTATCCAACTTTATGGAGCTTAAGAAATCCATAATGCATCTGCACTAAAAGGCACTGGGTGTTCTTGACTTTCATGGCCAAATCATCAACTCAGGTAGGTACTCTGAGAAAAAAGGTCTCGGTAAAGAAATTTCACAAACTTAAGTCAAGTCAGCCTCGCCGACAAGACAAAACAGATGGAGGACAATGTAGGCCATTGATGTATGTTCAAAAAGCCAATAACATGATTATAGCTGAGATAAAATCGAATTCGAGCAAGCCACACCTACAGTGATCACAAACTTGACGATAAACACAAGAAAAGTCAAACATTTCATATCACCAATGGTAGGACTCATCAGCAAAAAGAAGCCTTTCCCGGTCTTTTAAATGCCCTCAAAGTAAGGATAAAGTGGAAAGGCAATCCTACATCACAAAGAGACTTCCCTGACAAACAGATGCTAATGCAGAAAAACATGAATGGTTATATCTCTTGAAGTGAAATTCAGACAATTTCCGGATCTGATCCTTAGGCATCATAGCTACATTAAGTTTGTCCAATGACATCTATAGAGTAAATAGTCAATATAATATGCTTCAGAAGTTTCATATCAAAACAAGTAATGCATCTCACAGAAAGGGGAAACTCAAAAGCCAAGTGAAGACAGGTGAACAAACCATAAGTAGAAAAGATGTTTAGGGCTCATCCATTTTGATGAAAAAGATGTGCTACGGCAGCCCATACATAGCAGAGCTTACATCATTACTTGTTTTAGAAGAGGAACCACTGAATCCAGAACATTAATATTTCAAAAGTGGAAAAGCATAATGTCTGAGACAATATAGAGTAAAAACACCTCAAGCTTCAGTATCTATGCAGACATTATACATATACAGAACATTATCGTAATTGACACTTATATGCACTAACTTTTTTACTTTGAATATTGCAAAAGAACCACACCTTATTCTCTTAGATTTTGTGCACTATTAACCACCAAAATAGGACATTTTAAATTATGTTCTGCAGTTCTTTGCCCCTTCCTGGCTTCATCACTCAATCGTCATCAAATAATTATTACTCAGGAAGTCAAGATGTACCCAAAGATCAGAACACAAGAAAAATCACTGCCAGTCATCTTACAGTCAAAACAACTACTCAAGAAGAGCATTCTGTGCATGAAAAAGCAGAAAAAGCAAATCAACTCCAGGAGGGAAAAGAGGAACAAATAATGATATCATCTTATTGAGATGCTTCGGCACAAATATATTAGTCTTGTGCATTCACTTCTTTAAGCAGCCCTAAGCAAGGGATTTTCTTGAAAGGATTGGGAACTTAGATGCCATATTTATCACTCCCCGAGAAGAAGAAAGTAAAATGAAATAGAGACCCAGCAAAGGTTATGATCAAATGAGTTTGTCATAACAGCAAATCGAGAGAAACTCCATATAGACCTTGGCCCTCATCTAGATGGAGAAAGCAGAACGTACCTTAACTCTCAAACATCACTGATATATACAACATGCAGTACAGAGTACCAATTAGGACTTATCAATAGATTGAAGACAATATACATAGAAAAATCCTTCCAAATGGGTCATCCTAGACGTACCTCTTTCTCACAAATAAAAAATATTGCTTTACATAGATCATGGCCATCAACAGGAGAGAAGAAAATACCATCATCACCAGAGGCACTAGCAGGCTTCAAGCCACATATATTACATTACGTTGAAGCATGGAAAGGAAACTTGCAGATTTACAAGATCAGAAATATCGACAGGGAAAGCGATTTGCATCAAACAGGAGCTAATGTCTCGATAAATTCATAAGCATCAAGCCACCCATATTGTAATGAGCCATACCCATTAGATTGATCTGCCGGTATCTCATAAAGCTTCCTGAAAGTCTTGTCACCAACATTATATGTCAAGATTTTACCTGGCAAATGAACTAACAGCGATGACTCCTCGTTGTTCCCTTCTCTGACCAGATGAAGCATAACGAACGCATAGTAATTCATATAGTCAGGATCCATGTAATTGCGCACCACCTCCGGGAAAGCACTCACGATAGAATCAAGCTCCACATGGTATTTAACAAACCACCCAGAATAATCCTTTTCCAACTCAAAAATCTTAAATTGAGCAGTCCGTGACCCATAAATCTAAAAAAAATGCAAATGCCCACGAGACTCCCCAAAATACCTGAACCTCCTACACCCCCGATTCTCCGAAATGGGAAGCCTTGGCATTGTCCGAAACTGCTCTTTCTTGACATCGAAACACAGGGAAGCCCCCGTTGGGCTAATCCAGTGAACCCCACCATTCCAAAAGACGCCATTGTCGAACACCATATCGAACGGAGCAACAAAAGGAGACCCAGAAAGCCTCCATCCGCGATCTCGAGACGAGTAAATCTCAATTTGATAATAGTACGCGGATTCGACGGTGCTTCGAACGCAAACGACGTCATAGTGGGACGATTTAGAAGGGTCGAAGGCCAAACTCACTCCATAAACAGTAGTCGCGCAGGAGGAAGCACCCCCGAGCTGGGGAAGCATCGCGAACCGCCTCGTCGTCGGATTAAAGACGTAGTAATTACGCCGACACCCGATCTTGCGGAAGCTGCAGCACAGGAGCAGCCCACCGCAGGACTGCAGGATCTTCAGGCCCGCGGGGTCGGGGGCGAAATCGAGGCACTTGAACGGGAACCCAGATAGAGGACAATCGCCGCCGCCCCTGCCCAGCGGCAGGAACTGGTGGTCCGAGGGGGTGCGGCGGAGCACGACGCCGGAGGCCCCGGAGCCGGCGTGGAGGCGGGCGTGGCGGCGGGAGAAGCGGGGGCCGGAGATGATGGAGAGCCAGAGCTTGGAGACGCACTTGAAGCAGAGGAGGGAGCGGGCGGGGAGGAGGAGGAGGATCTCGGAGATGAGGTCCTCGTTGGCCGCGATGATCTCGTCGGCCGAATAGCCCTGCAGCTTCATTTCCAGAGAAGGGAAAGAGAGGGAGAGGAGGGGAGGGGAGGGGAAGGAAGAGTAAATAGCATTCATTGGGAAAGAACCAAAAGGGAAACGTGCGAATAGCGGAAGGATTCGCTGTCACGGAAAACCGCTGGCAGTGCGGGTCCACTGTCGAGTGCGGAGGAAGCAATGTGGAGTGGTGGTCGTGGTGGCGGAGGCGGCGGCGGTCGATGCGGATGTCGTTGAAAATCGAATGTCGTGTTGCCGGAACAGCACGCCTAATTCCAGCCGATTTTTGCCCGCTCTTGTCCTTTCCCTCCCTTTTCTCGAGAATTTTGTTTAGGGCCATCGAATAAAAAAAAATCAGGATATTCTATATTTGAAGTTTGGGATAATGGGCACAAATGATTTTGTAAACTTTGCAATGCGCATTATGATTTATAAGCTTTTAATGTGTTCAATGTAGTCCTTGAACCCATATTGCATATTTAATTTAGTCTCTCAACTATATAAAAATATTCAATGTTTTTAATCACCGTGTTAAATAGATTCAAAGTTCATGATTTACATTATATATTGGGATGATATTCAATGACCACATCAAAGAGATTAAAAGTTTAAAGATTAGATTGTATTTTGACCAAAGTTTAAGATTTATTTATGTCATTCTCCTTTGAAGTTTATAATACGAAAATTCAAGATTTGCTATTACTAAATTCATAAATTGTGATGTTGGAGTTTGAGCTCGTAGGACAAGGAATTTGAAGAGAGAGAGAGAGAGAGAGAGAGAGAGAGAGAGAGAGAGAGAGAGAGAGATTTAAGAGATTATAAAATAGAAACATTAAAATGAATTATTTCGATTTTATAGCAATATTTCTTTTACCGTTTGATATTTGACTTGAGATGGTTGATTAGTTAATAATTTGAATCGATAGAGGTAGTGATGTCAACATACAATTACACGAACAGTTATGAGATTTATGGACGACAATTATAGCACAATTAGTCATTAAGATTACATAAAATATTTTTTTTTGAAGTAAATCGTGTGATAAACTGATTTGATCATGGCAAATGAAACCCCAATTTGGTTTTTCTCAATTTTAAAACATTAGTCATGAAATGATTGAAAAGGATATTTGATTTATCTCAATCCATTCCAAACCTATTAGAAGGCGGATGAACCTTTATGACCAGTTATTCTTTCAAGAAATGAGTCTTATATTTCCATTTATTTTGCATAACATAGGCAATGTCAAGTCAAGTAATGGTGAGATATTTAAAACTACCAACAAGCTGCCGAT
The DNA here is from genome assembly GCA_007663325.1 of Eucalyptus pauciflora. Lineage (NCBI taxonomy): Eukaryota > Viridiplantae > Streptophyta > Magnoliopsida > Myrtales > Myrtaceae > Eucalyptus > Eucalyptus pauciflora. Next base: position 46,558 of record VMYD01000388.1, read on the forward strand.
AGAGCCTAGGATTTGAAAGAAGAGCCCCATCTTTGGCATCAAATTTAGCATTGATGTCAATAGGAGTTGTAGCGATCTTGTTGTTAGTGAGTCCAACTCAAGAGATAAGATCAATGATATACTTGGCTTATGATAAATAATAACCAGAGGAATTTGAATGAACCTTCAAGTCTAAAATGTGGCTGAGTAGCCCCAGATCTTTCATTTCAAACTATTAATTGAGATATCGATTAGGCTTCGAAATGCCAATATGATCATCGTCGGTAATAACCATGTTGTCCACATATAAGAGCAGCATATATACCCATAAAACGTGTGTCAAACAAAAATAGCATGATCATAGGGACTAAATTTGAAGCTGAGAAATTCCATGGTAGAGTTAAATTTGGAACACCATGCACAAGGAACCTATTTTAGACCATATAATGCTCTTCGTAATTGACACAATTTGTTGGAAGCATGAGTATTTCCAAAAGGAGGCACCATGTAAACTTATTCCGTAAGATCACCATTCAAGAATGCAGTTTTAATAGCCATCTAGAATAGAGACTAGCGCCTAATTGCAACAATAGCAAGTAGATTATGGATAGTAGTAACGTGTGCAACAGGAGCAAAAGTCTTTTAATAGTCAACTCCGTGTTCTTGAATAAAGCCTTTTTTCACTAATCGAGTTTTTTAACAATCCACAGTGCCATCTGCCTTTATTTTAATCTTATATACTCATTTACAACCTACAATGGACTTATTAGGAGGCAAATCAACAAAATGTCATGTATGAGATTTATCTAAGGCCTATAGCCAATATGCATTGCTTGCTGCCAAAGAAGATTAATGCTAGCTTATCTATATGTGTGCGGTTTAAAAAGAGAAGCAATGGTAATTACGACGTTGAACCAAAGATTGACTTACTTTGATGGAGTGATGGATAGAGGATGATGGAATGTGGAGAATCCATGGATGTTGTAGGCATGTCAAAAGCTATTGAGGTCGTATCACTTGTAAAACTTGCATCAAGATTAAGAGATGGGGAGGACGAGGAAGTTCTGGAGAAGAAGATTGATGCGGGAGCATCCGATTTAGCTCCATCAACCCACTCAGCACCATCATTGCTCATTAAAGCCAAGATAGAATTTGGACATAATGTGCTTCAATGGGTCGAGACTGAAATTTTCAACTAAAACGGTACTGAACCACTCTTACCGACATTATCAATATGATATATTAGTCGCCGATTTTTTGGTATGCTTTAGTAGTTGCTAATCTCGAAGTTTCTCAACAACGTATCAATAGGAGGCCATTTTGAATGAATTCCTTTGTTATTTGATGAAGTCTTGGGGTACTTACCTTTTGGTCAAGATGGCAGTACGAATTATACACGGTTGAAGAATTAAGAATGCAAGTTCCCAAGTCATTAAATACATCTCTATTTTCCTAAGAGTCTTTATTGTTATGTAAAGTTTCAAGAGTAAGTTTTGAGTTCCTAGGTCTTTAATGTTAGGCTAGTTCCCATATCTATTTATTACTTTTCTATTTCATAAGTTGAATTCCTCCTATAAATAGAAGAAGTCTCTCCATTGTAATGTAGACAAGATTTGATGAATGAAAATACGTGAGATTTTCCTCTATGTGAGCGAATATCTTTGGAGAGTAAATGACTCTAATTTCGGTCTCTTCATCCTTGGAGAGTGGATTACCCCTCAGTAGTGAGCCAAGAAGCCCTTTATCCTTAATTGGTGGATTTTCCTTTAGGCTTTAACGGTGAGTTTCTCCTATCCCAAGTCTTTCATCCTTGGTAGGTGGTTCATCTATTAAGCCTTAATGATGAACTTCATCTATCCCGATCTTCATCCTTGGTTGGTGACACATCCTTTATTTATACCTTAGTGTCAATTGTTTTCTATTCCTACATTTACATTTTATCCTTCCACAATCATACCCATACATACAATTTCCATACATTTAACCACAAAAATCCCTAAAACCCAAAATCACTCGTCCACACATGCATCAAGGATTCACAAGTGGAGAGAGGTGTGGGATCTTTTGGAAATAAATCCACTAAGGAAAGACTATTAGATATGATTAGATATAGGATCCCAACATTTATAACAGTTGTGTTCAATGCCATACCCAAAAAAGCAACATAAACAGGCACAAGGCTCTAACTTTGTGTGTTCATATAGGAGAAGATGTACAAACAAGCACTACCAAAGACTCGAAGAAGACTGCAATTGGGGACACTACATTCAAGCGCTCTAAGGAGAAATAAACTTAAATCATATTTTGATGGTGAGACTACATCATAATCAAAGGACAACTTATGTATTAATATATTTGAGGCAAATAAACTTAAATCATATTTTACCAATGTAAAACATGCTACAAAACACATGCTCCAAAATATAAATCACATAACATCAAAAACTACTCATGGGCTAAGTTTCTAATTTAAATAAATTCATAATTACTTTACGATGAAACTATCAAATTATATTCCCTTCCTCAATCCCTAGGGTAAATTAAGAAAGATAAAATGATATTTTATCCTAATTAATCGCATTAATATACTTAAAATTCTTGTGTGATAAAATTCACAATATCAATGTGACTAATCACAATTAATGTCTTTGACTATATATGAACCATAGTCTCTTAATGTATATAATTTAATATAATTACAGATGTTGTGGCTAATCTTCAATTAATTAAATATATACGAATTACTAGACATTTAATTTCATGAGAAAATATTCATAAAATTGCATGTAAGAGCAAACTAGTAAAATCACGTGTAAAGGGGGTTAAAATTGGAATTTTGCAGGCAATGGCAGAATTTTAATTTAACTTGTAAGGGGGTAAAACAAGAATTTTATGGCTAAAATGGCAAAATCATAAATTTCCAAGCCCAAAGGGGGCAAAATTGAAATTTTATGCGGCTGAGGCAAAATCGTAATTTTCCATAAGAGCAGGGGCAAAATGGAAATTCACGTGAGCACGGGCAGAATTGGACGGGGACCCTAGCCACCCATTGCATGTGCCTACTACAGATCTATTGGGCTCGTGCGTTGCAAGTGCCCACTATAGACGCTCGAGCACATGCATCACACATGCCACACTGCTGGTCGTACACACGCCCATTGCTGGGTGCTTGGCGAGGGCGACGCACGCACCTGAGGTCTTCTCTCTATGCAATTCTTTCGCCATTGCTTTGCCGCAAGCTACCTCCATTCCGCCACCTGGATCTTCCACAGCCCATGTCCGATCAAATTGATCATCAAGTGTTTCAAAGACAATGCTAGGACAAATGCATAGTTCCAAGATCCAACAAAATTAGCCAATAAATTGACGAGAATTAAGCCTAAAACAATCTGCCCTAAAAGCCTAACCATCGAAAATTTCACCACTCGATTAGCCACCATCAATCAATAATATGCCGAATAATCTTAAGGATTTTCTTCCTAATGGTGGCATGACCATGCAGATATGTTGTTGGGTGATGGGTCGCCTGAATTTGATCAGAATTTGAAATTCTGTTCTAAGCCGCCAAAAATCCGAATTTTACCCATTCATAACCCAATTAAAACATACAAAATTCCAAAATTTTCATCAAAATAGAGATCATAAAGATGCTCTGATATCAACTATAAGACTGAATCTAAATAAAATTGACAATCCTAATTTATTATTCACTGATAAATTCGTATAAAATTCGAGATCGATTTGCGAAACCGTAAAAGTTAACATACCTCCAGCCATTGACGCGACTCTACAAATGCAGAAAACCTAAAACCTTGGATGGATGCACAAAGCGTGATCAATATGTGAATATGGAATCACCAAATCTAAACGTCCCGTTCCACTAGCTAATACCCCTCAAAACTCGATGGTATGGTTTCTATTCTGATAGGGTTTGAACTAAACGATATGACGTTTTTATTCTATTTCTTACATCACTGACGTCTTTCATCAAGATCGTTATAGTATTATATTAACGCAATTATCATGTAATAAACACTGGTAATAAATTTGACAATAAATCGGTATTAATTGATGAATACAAAATTAGTATCACATTTAAATATTATTACATAGATTGGATGGACGCTTCCTTAGAAAAGAAAGGCTTTGATACCAAATTGAGAATTGTAGTAATAGAAAAAATGTAATATTCTATAAATTACTAATGTTGAATACATGAGCCTATATATAGGCTTTAGAGATTAATTATCTAAAGCAATAAAATATCAATTACATCAAATCAAAATCAATCAAGATAAATCTCCTATATACATCTATATCTTTAACACCTAAAATTAATTAACAGCAATATAAAAGAAAATGAATGTCTTAGAACCACAATAAAGTTGATTTTATACCACGCACTATACTTTTTAACCATTAAAAAACACAAAAAAAAAATTGAAATAAAACTTTAGCTTTTAACGTGACAAACATCAACTTTAGCTTCTAATAAACAAGTGAATATCCAAGAAAGGTCACACACATATCTTAAGGATATTACTCGTAGCCCGGCTATTAAGCCTACATATTTTGTAATTTTGACTTCCAAATTACTAACACATTTCAAGAGGAAAAAAAAATTATATTTATAGTACCAGTACCCCATCACCCAACAAAAAACCCATCACATCCCTTAGCAAGGAAATTTTGTTTACGAGTCTTATTATGGGTTGCATTTTTCAAATTATTTTGATTCGTCCATTCAATATAAGATTTCAGACAAATGATACACTCTTGAGTGCATTAAAAGTACCTAAGCTAAAAAGAATGAGTATTGTGCAACTTTGACTTGTTAAAATTCTAGGACAAAAATAACCAAGAAAAAAAAATCTAAATCATAACTACCGTGGCACATTTATCCTAAATATTTTTTGTGATGCTAGAAATCTCAAACTTATACCTATGTGATACATCAATCTTCTATCAAAGTTCTATCAACGAGAATTGTTAAAAATCTGCCTGCATGGATGCTAAGAAGCAAACTATGTTGAAACAAATTTGCTCACGTGGTTTAACTGAAATGAAAACGACAATATTTTGGCTAAAAATTTATTTTTGGGTAAATGTGTCACATAAGTATAAGTTTGTGATTTTTTTTATCACAAGAAATTTTTTTATGGTAAATGTGTTACACAGTAAACATAGTCTGATGTCACAAAACAAAGTTCAGGATAAATATATCAGAGTGGATATACTTTGAAGTTTTTGTGACTTTTCCCAAGATTATAATTGCGATTTTTGGAAAAAATTTCCCACACCATCGAGTGAACATGGGTAAAACTTTGTTGACCCGACCCACCTCGGGAAATTTTTGGTCCCCTTTGGGTTGGAGAAAAAGGTCAATCGATAGCCTTTTATTCCAAAGGTTAGCTCGGATATAGCTGAGTTTAGAGATGTAGCGGTGCTCTTACACTATGTCTAAACCAAAGGTGTCGTTGGACCTCTATGGCTAATTGATGCTTGGATAACCTTTTTTTTTCCTAATTTTTTACAAAGCAAACGCGTCACCGATTTACCAACTCATTTTCAGTTCCAAATTAAAATACACCCCGCGATCGCGTTTAGAAGGTTCGACCATAAAAAAATATTGGCGAAGCCATGTGCTGAGGGCTGGACCTCAATCATTGCATTGATTGGTGATTTTTATCCAAAACCAATGACTTCGGCTAATTTAATGCAAGAGACCAACAAGCCCCACGTTTCATGGCAACAAGTTGGAATATAATAACGTTGGAGTTCATTCTACGAGATCCACCATGGAAATGTGCACTTCATCCTTTCTAGTCGCCTTTGCAATGCCTAATATTGCTAATTTTGTTAATACCACAAAAAAATCTCAAACTGATATACCATGATAAATTTATCACAAATTAATTTTTTAACTATGAAAAACTCCAAAGAGATACACATATGATAAATGTGCCCCAAACTGATACATTAATAGCAAATTGACCCTTCATTAATTGGATTAATACCAAAAAAACACAAATTGGTAAACTTGTAATAAATGGAGGATACAACACCAAACTGCTACACCTATCAACTGCCACACATCATATGATTCAGCAATTTGACAGTAAAATTTAATGGAAACTAAAAAAAAAGTAAATTTATTACAAATGTACTGGTTTAAGATTTTTGGCAGTTAAAAAATTAGTTTGGGATAAATTTGTCACGAATGTATTAGTTTGTAGTTTTTCGTGATATTAACCCTTACTAATATTTGCAACTAAGAATAGAAACATTAAAAAAAAATGTTACAAGGATTTTTATGGCAAGGCTTGTTGCCCCATTTGAAGCTCGAATTGCAACGGGGAACATAAGTTGTAATTTAAATCGATAAAGGTTGTGGATGGCGATATAAAATTATACGAGTGGTTTGTGAAATTTATGGACGATAATTATGACAGATCAATCATGAAATGATTTACATGGATTAGTGGAACTTCTTTTCAAGTTGAAAATGTTGGTGATCAAAAGCAGATTCGATATTTGCACCGTGAAAATCCAATATAGTTTTTCTCAAGTTCAAGACATATGTAGTAAAATGATTAAAAAAGATAAACGGGTTGTTAGATTTAGCTTTATTTTTTTGTTTAAAAAATTATCTACACTTTGTTATCGGATACGTTGTTGTTTATGTACTTGAAAATTAACATAAAATGTTAGAAAAATATAAATTAACTAAACATTCTCAAATTTGTCTATACTTGTTTCATCGACATAGGAGGCTTGATCATGAATATTGGAGCCATGTGGGAGGGCCTGTACTTCAATCATTGCTCTTATTTGGTATGTTGACGATAACATCCACAACCACTTTCTTCTGCTAACATCAATACTAATGAAAAAAAAAAAAATAGAAAGCAAAAATAGAATCTACTTAGTAAAAGGGTTTCCTTGTCGTCCACAAAATCATGAGTTCCTAATCAGTTATTTTCTCAATTGTTTTTGTTTTGAATTTTTGGTGATTAAAGGTAGATAACCTATTATTATCACCAGGGTAGTTGGTCTAGCGGTAAAAGGGTTTCCTTGTCTTCCATGAGGTCATGAGTTCCCAATTGGTTGTTTTCTCAATTGTTTTTGTTCTGAATTTTTGGTGATTCAATGCAGATAACCTATTAGCAGCAGGGAAGTTGGTCTAGCAGTAGAAGGGTTTCCTTGTCTTCCACGAGGTCATGAGTTTGATCCACATCATGAGCGAATCGCCGATCAACTTATGTTGTGTTGCCTAGTTCATATCTTGTGTGGAAGGACTTTCTGTGGGATTGTGCTGACTAGCTTGCAACCTTCGGGTCACCGATGATGCAATTGAACATTCTGTAGAGGACGTAGGACCCTTAGGAGGTCCCTAATGCTGGTTGACCTTCCCCACCCTCATATAAAAACCTATTCTTAAAGCAAATCAGTTTTTGGTACGAGTGACATAGTGGGCTGAGATGGTGATATTTTCCTCCTGTGTTTCTTTCTCATCTTCAAAATTTTCCCACGTACGCTGGTTTTTCTACTGAAACTTTTACCCTCTTTCGGTGATTCCTGAAATGTAATAGAAAAATTGGAGCATTGGAGGAGCTTGATTGGCCATTAGTAAAGTCTATAGCCCTTAAGGACATCTACAATTTGAGAGTTTCATCTCGTGCATTCATTAACTACGTACATACTTTCGTGGACATATCTGTTGTGCAATCGGCTATAATTTATGCTTGTAGATAATTAGGGGCAAAAGTACACTTGGTGTGTTAAAAATTGACACGAAGGGACACATAAGTTCAAAAAGTTACGAAAGTGACACTTAAGTATCACTTTTTTTAATAATGGAGCACTTGAGTGCCAAGTCCGATGAATGTAGCTGGAAATCCTATGTGGCAATTATTTAATAATATAATTTGCCTACGTGGCATGCTGGAGAGCTGAGTCAAGAATGAAAAATCAAAATGATGTCGTTTTGTCTTTTTTTTTTATATAAATAAATTAAAATATTTAAATAAAATTTAATATTAATAAAAAAGAGGAGGAGGAGGTGGTGAGCATTGAGCCCTTATCGTCACCTCCCTACCATTACCGGGAAGGCCCAACCAGCTGCCTCCCTACCATTGCTGGGAAGGCCCAACCAGCAGCGGCCCTTGGCTCAACTGGGCCAGAGCTAGTGACCCTCATTGGATTTAGGGGAGGGCCGTAAACCTCACCCTAGATTTGGGCGAGGTCGACTGGGGTCGCCGGCCCTTGGTTGGCCAACCCTCCCCCCACCATCGCTAGCCTTTCTCGGTGATGAAGGCAATCTTCCTCTTTTTTTTTCTTATTTATTTATTTATAAATAAATGAATTCTTTTAAATTTTATTTAATTAATTGTTATGTTAATTATCTACCAACGTCAGTAGTAAAATTACATCGTTTTTGCACTTGTCTAGCCACGTTAGCATGCAAAACGATGTCGTTTTGCACTGACTTTGTCAGAAAATCGCCACGTCAGCACTTTGGCCGGATTTTCTTGTTGTTGGCACTTGAGTGATCCATTTTATTTTGATTTTGACACTTAAGTGTTACTTTTCTGACTTTTAACACTTAAGCGTCTCTCCATGCTAAGTTTTGACACTCTAGATGTCCGGCACTCGATAATTAGGTGTCACGCAACCAACAGATTGCTCTGTTTGGTATATGGAGCTCATTCTCCTGTTATCATGAATTTATTCTTGTCTAATCATGATGTTTCTAGGCTTGCACTTGTTAGCGGGTTGAAGTGGGTGGATGAAGTTATACCAAATGCTCCTTATGCAATAATAAAGCAGTTTATGAATGTCTTTTTAATGAGCACAAAATTGACTACATTATCCATGGTGATGATCCTTGCCTGATCCCAGATGGAAAAGATGCTTATGCCTTGGCAAAGAAAGTCGGACGTTACAAGCAAATCAAACGCACTGAAGGTGTCTCCAGCACAGATATTGTAGCTACTATATCCACTTAATCTTTCTTCCAGCATTATTGAAAGAAAGTACTCATTTAAGGTTAAATACATGGTGTTTCCTAAACGTGCTTACTCATTTTATGCTTAAATTTCAATGCATAAGGAGCAATATTTTAGCAAATGGTAATGCTAGAGAGCAGAATCAATTTCTTTGGCTTTTGTACATGAGTTCCTTTGCATATAATTCGTCACTGTCATGATACAACTCAGCAAGTTGCAGCTATTTTTATGCTGGAAATAAGAGTAAAATGTGGGTGGAGAGAGACGAGGGAGAGACTTTTTTTTTTGGTAAAGGTAAGATATATATCGACTTTTAACCAAGAAGCTTTACGGCAAGAAACTCGGCACCAACAAAACTTGCACTCAGGAAGACAGACAAGTCAAACCAAGTGGAAGGGTGTCAAGCAAGAGGAAAAGAGGGGAAACCCAGACAATGGCAACCCTCAAACGAAAAACAAGGAAGACATGACACCCAAAAGCAGCACGTCATCAACTAGGACGGGGAAGGTAGCAGCGGCAGCAACCAACTCGAAGTTACAGGGAAACATCCGACGTCCCAGGAGAGAAAATGGATGGGTCCAAACCCTAGCTACGTTGTAACCTTCTATTTCTTGAAGTGTCCGCAACATTACAAAAAGTCAAAGCTTTGTCCTTGATGACTTTGATGAGGTGGTTCTTCAAGGACGGTAAAAACATAACTTGTTCCCGAAAAAAGAATGTTGTTCCGCGTTTTCTAGATCACATGGCAAATGGCTCCAAAGGAGAAACGAGCCATGCATTGATAGAATTCATTACCTAAGAGAAACTTTAAAGCCCACTAGAGGTTATCTTGCCAAGACCTGTTCCGCCAAGGCAGGTTGCATCTAGCAGCCCAAAAAGACGCAAGGCCAGAGGTAATGCGACATCCAAAAAATAAATGATCAATAGAATCCGACCTAAAATTGCAAAAGGCACACGAGGCGTCCTCAATCCTCCCATATGAAAGTAAAAGAAACTGGGTAGGGAGCCGATTCTTAACAATGAGCCACAGGTTGAATTGATACCGCAGCGTGAGGGTGTTGTTCCAGATAAACGAGAACCAAGGTACTAAGGTTCTCTTCGATCGAATGGTTTCCCACGCAAATGCAACCGAGAATGTGCCTGAGGCGCTCTCAATCCAACGGAAACGGTTTGGGATTTGTGAAAGGATGGGGAGGGGAAACTCCCACGACTCCAAAATGGCTTTGAACTCCAAGCCCTCTACGGAAAAAAAGATCTGCAACCAAAGCCAGCTTGGGTAAACCCAACTGGTAGATGAATGTGTTCGAGAACACCATATTAAGGGGGCGTCTAGAATGCCAATGATCAAACCAAAGGGACACGGAGTGGCCCTCCTCGATATTCCATTGGAAGGACTGGCAGAAATCTCTCCTAAGCTGGAGTATCTTCTTCCAAGCCTAAGAACAGACAGCTAGCTTGTTTGCAACCTAGAAATTTTTCCTTTTTAAAAAATTTGAGTTAATCCACATACACCACAAAGATTCTTTGTTAGTGAAAATGATCCAAATGTGTTTAAGCATGGCTGCCGAGTTACAATCCCTCAACCTGCGTATGCCAAGTCCCCCCTCTTCTTTTGGAAGGCATACATCTTCCCAAGAGACTTTCGCACCTCCTCTTCCAAGGCCCGGGCCTTTCCAGAGGAAATGTCTTAGAATTTGCTTGATGCGATCCAAAACAGCTCTAGGTAGCATAAAAACACTAGCCAAAAAAGCTTGTATTGCGTGGAGGACAGACCTTATAAGCTGCAAGCGGCCTGCAAAGGAATGAAAGCGCTAAGCCCACGATTGTCTCCTTGTGGTTATACGGTTGACAAGAGTGTTACAATCGACCTTGCCAAGCCTCGCTGAGATAATGGGGACCCCCAAGTAACGAACATGTAGAAATCCTTCCGAGAACCCAAGCGTCCGAAGTATTTGGGTCCGAATAAAAGCCGTCCCTCCAACAAGGTAAACTTCACTTTTGTTTATGTTGGGTGTCAGCCCACTCCAAGAAGAGAAGGTTTCAAGGCCTTCCTTAAGGAGAGACACCGAGGCCATGTTTGCTTCACTAAAGAGGAAGACATCATCTGCAAAGAATAAGTGAGATAGACAAGTTGACTTACACCTCCAGAAGAATTTGAAACCCGGTTGCCTGGAACGAAGGTAGAGGATCCCGGAAAAAATCTCCATACCCAAAGTAAATAAGTAGAGTGACAAGGGATCTCCTTGGCGAAGTCCATGACCACTTGAAAACCTCGATGAGGGAGAGAGACTTTGGTAGCTGCTGCTGGCAAAAACCTCGATTGTAGATTCACTGCATAGTCCTCTGACATGATAAAGTGAGTTGGAAATTATGCTTTTTTCTGCATCCTTTGAATCTATTCAAAACATCACGTGAACGATAAGCCTCACTGAAGGTTGGAGATTAGACATTCAAAACCCTTGAAATGGATAAGTGTTGAGACCTTGAATGAAGCAATATTCGCCATAGGTAAAGCATTTTAAGATGAGGATGTTGAACATTGATGAACATCATTTTGAATATCTTGAATGACAAAGCAGCCAGCAACACTTTCATTCTTGTATAGCAGCAACAGGTTTATGACAGGAGAAAGATAAGTTGGATACTCTTTCTTTGTTCAAATGATCCTCTTCTGCTTCTTCTCATTGTCCCTTTGCTGGTTTCTGAATTCGTACTTATTAGTTCTTATCTCCCTTTTTTAAGGCAAGCTAATTGTACACTTGCAGGAAGGATTCTTTTGCTTTTAAAGGATACAGAACGCAACGATTCTTCATTGAATGGAGAGCACTGTGAATCTATATCAGAGGATGCCGACGTTTCCCAATTTCTACCAACATCCCGTCGCATTGTACAATTTTCGAATGGAAAGGTATGGGCCATTTCTTGTGAATCAGATTATTCTATTTCCTTATGACGTTGGTCCTGCGAAACTCCTAATGACTGTCCAAGTCTATTTCACCCCCTTGTTCTGCCCAGGCTTGGCAATGCATGTGATGTCTATGATAGTCAATATTCCACCCTACATTAAAATCAATGCTTAACCCGTTAACTGTCAATCTAATTAGTAGAGTTCTCTTTCAGTTCAACTTGCAAAAGTTCTGTTGGTTACGAAGCTAGCATATAATGAGATTTGCTTTCCATCCTTTGATGCTGGAATTTTTTACACCTCAGGGTTGCTATCAAAATGCTCGTATTGTGTACATCGATGGTGCATTTGATCTCTTTCATGCTGGACATATCGAGGTAATGTGGAATGTTGTGCTTATTTTTTGAAGCAATTTGTTTCTCCCGATTATGCGTTTGTTTATATTGGTGCTCCTGTTTTGTGATGTCGTTTAAACCTCATTGCCAACTGAAATTTTGACTCAACTATAGCAAGGAATTGCTCACTTTAAAAAGAAAAAAAGAAAAAAAAAAAGAGGGAATAAAAATTGTATTAAGAACTTTACCAAAAAAAAAAATTGTATTAAGAACTCTTCCGATATAGAGTTACTGTGGGATTCAACTCTGCGATAAGCTCAGGACCTTGGCCAGTTCCCCACTTAAGTAAGCCTAGACTAACTCTTCTGCTTAGCACGCGCATCTTAGGACAGAAATCAAACTTAGAATCTTGTAGTTTTGTCTATTTATATCAATATTAGAAAGAGTGATCATAAAAGATGTTTAAATTTTGAAATTTGCTGCTATTTTGCGCATTCCAATGATTTTTCCACCTTTTAGTTGATCATGGTGATGCCGTAGAAGTTGACTGAAACGTATAGATTAACTGAACACGATGAAGCATCAACTTCGGCGTTCCATATAACCTGGATGTGGTCAGTCAAACATTCTTTTTCTTCGCCAAAAACGAGAAAAGATAAACATTCTTTTCTCCTGTTGTAATTTGTGGCCAATTTCCTTGTTGATCACGACTGCCGTTTAAGCAGAACAGCCATGATGATTTATGCAAATCAAATCAGATTCAAGGGTGAAAAATTAGGATTTAAACACTGAATGCTGTCAGATCATGGTCCGGCGATTCCAAGCAGCATGAAATTTGTAAATTCTATTATGTTTTCTTATTCCTGGAACCAAGTCATTTATATCTCATACGTTCTTGCTCAGATCTTGAAGAGAGCCAGGCAGCTCGGAGACTTCCTCTTAGTTGGTCTCCATACTGACCATACTGTGAGGTACCATATGCTTGACTTTTGCTATCGTTAATTCTATTAGCACCTGAACAATGGCCTTTAATTCTTTTAATTTGAGCTATTTGGGGAACGTTACACAATTTAGTACATTCTGCAATTAGTGATATATGGGGGGGTCAATTAAAAAGCTTCACTATTTTTTATCCAGTGAACACAAAGGGAAACACCACCCACTCATGCATTTGCATGAGCGCAGTCCCAGTGTTCTAGCTTGTCGTTATGTTGATGTAGTCATCATTGGTGCACCTTGGGAGGTTTCAAAGGACATGGTATGTAAAATATTCTCCTATGTATGGCCCAATTTCCATTAGATAAACCTTTAATTGCTCATTTTTGTTTGTATTTTTTTCAGTCATTCCTAGTTTGTCCTCTCCACTTTTAGTGGGTAAAAGAGATGTAAGCGTCGCAAAAGTTGACGCTTTAGTCAGGTGGATTTTAAAATCGAGGATCCTCCGCGTGCTTTTAGCATTGATAATGTTGCGATAACAAATAACATTTTTTGGTGATGACGTTGACATCTTTGTCTTACGCCGTCCGTTGTGGACTCCCCCGATAGCTTTTGTTGGTGATGGCCGAAACCTTTCTGAATTCTACTCTGCCTGTCTTAAACACCTCAATAGATTTTGTTGGAGAGGACTATAACTTCTTTGAATGTTATTAATCCACCAGTCCTGAACACCCAAATCGCACATACTTATGGAGTGGAGAACAAGAATCTATTGTGTTTACTAGTTCAGATTAATAGAGGGTTCAAAATCCTGATATTTTCCTATGTCAAAATAATTTGAGCTCTTGTAATTTTTACTATAATTTGATGATGAAGTCTACTCGGAGATATTTTCTGAAAGAAGTAACTCTTCATTTGAAATATGGGCTAAGAAGTTTGTTCTCATTGAGTTGGAACCTGGGTTGTCAAGTCCAAAATGACAGTCAGACCCTAAAGCAAAAGACTCTGGATTTTACATGATGTATTTATAGTTGCAAAGTTTTTTTTTTTTTTTTAGTGAAAAAAGCAATCTTCCATGATTACAAAAGTTGAGAACTATTAATTGATAATATAATAGGATTCATGTTTCATTTGTTTCATGTCTCTCCTCATTTTGACCAGATCAGATAACAACATTCACTATACCCATGGTTGTGCACGGCACAATTGCTGAGTCCAATCCTTTGTCTCCGGTAAGTTGGTTGTCCCCTTTTCATTTCCAATCTATGCATTAGATCCGTTATTGAAGCGGACTTGTCTTGCGTTATGCAGGTTGGAATTGATCCATATGCTGTCCCTAAGTCCATGGGAATTTTTCGGTTGCTTGAGAGCCCAAATAACATAACCACTTCTTCGATAGCCCAAAGAATTGCTTTAAATCATGAGGCTTATATGGTATGCTCTCCAATCTTCTCGTTCTCTTTGCATTCAGTGTATATGTGCAATGTTCACTCACTCTTGGCTCCAATATTTTCGTAGATATTGTGGTCGATATCCCTGCACCACCAGTTTTAGACTTGCTTCATCTATTCAATCACTCTTAGCTTCACTATTTTCGTAGATATTGTGCTCGATATCCCTGCCTTTCCAAATATTGTCACCCCCCCCCCCCCTTCTCTCCTGTCCCTATATGTACTAAGTGTTAGCTGTATACCCTAAAACAATCATGTAATAGTTACATGTTGAGAATTATTTAATGGCAAATAAGTTTTCATTCTTCGTCCAATTTATATGAATGAGTCCATAAGATCAGTTAAGACTGAACCTATTCTTAAGGTGTTAAGAATATGTGTGACATGTTACAATTATGTTAAATCTTTAAACAATTTCCGTTCGATGGATCATTAAGAGGATATTAATGATCCTGTTAAGACCGGTGTGTTCTCAAGCTTCACCATTTAGTACTGGATACTTGAGGGGATGATGAGTCACAAGTCATTGGGTATGGTGATATCCGAGCTAGAACACAGGTGCTTGTCTTGGACAAGTTCACTGAACATGATATATATAGAACGATTGGCAACATGGAAGCTTTTAGTGGGATCGATGTCTGATCGTTCATGCTTTGGTTTGGTGTAAGATCCTTAGGCCTGAGGCATGATGCTGACTTATATGTTGGATGGCTATGGTTCACAAGTGCGCATATTGACGCTTCGTCGAATCATCTCTGTATTTGATGGTCATAGTTTGTTCACATACGTAGGCACATGCATGCACAATATGAAATATGTCTTCTTGTTATATATAGATATACAATATTGATGTCCTATGCGATCTAATCATGGCATTATATTGAAATCCTCGGCCAAGGTTGTAATCGAAAATGAATGGTTCATATCTTGAAGAAATACATATCGATTAGATTTGGGCATATGATTGAATTGGTGGCTTGACCAATAGTTCCATGGCCTTTGTTCGATCAGGACATGGTGAGATAGAAAGATCGAATTACACGGTCGCCAAAGCTGACAGATTCATTATGTTCTGAAAACATTTCACATTGTCTGGGTAGCCATGATATATTGCTTGAGGTCACTCATGGTTTGTAGGAGTAGGAGATTGATCTAGACAATCAGTTCTCTTGGTTGTACTAATGTGTTAGCACAAAACCTGCTACCAGCTCAGTGATGAACCTAGGAATGTCACACATCATAATCAATTATAATGACGTTTGAACAAGAGAGAGAATATTACAAATGTGTTTGCAATTGAGCCAATCAGATTGAGTCGAATTATAAATAAAAGTTCTGATGAAGGGGCTTTAAAGTTTACAAAGTCTGAAGCGAGTTTCAGACTCTACAGCTGAATCAAAGATTTGAAATGTATTTAGACTCAGTGACTGAATTAATGATCTGAAGTGAGTTCAGAATCAATAGCCAAATTAATGATTTGACACTATTTCGGACTTAATGGCTAAATTAAATATTTGAAACTGTTTCAGATTTAACGGTCACATTCAATTCTGAAATGGTTTCAGAACTTAACGGTTACATTAATGATCTGAAATAGTTTTAGAATAAATGGGTAGTTTAATTATCTGAAACAATTTCAGATTTAACTAACCAACTAATGCTATGAAATAGTTTCAGATGTAACGGTCAAATTAAATATTTGTGATGGTTACAAAGTTAATACCCAAAATAAAGACTTAAACAATTATAAATAAATGTCTGGAATAATGCTTTGTAACAGTTACAGAGTTAATGCCCGAATTAGTGTCTGTAACGGTATCAGAACTTACGTTCGTTAGGAGTTAAAGCTAAATTAATTCTAAAACGGTTTAGAGTTAATGCGTCGATTTAAATGTAATATGCATCGGATATAAAAGGTAATACTGAGAGCAGATCACCGGATGATGGATGATCGACAATTGACAATCGATAATTGAGAGTGCTGATACCGATCAACAAAATCACTCACACGAAAGCAATTGCTAGCACAATTGTAGTTGTTAGATCTCTCAATTTCTCTCTTCTATTCCACGTGAGAATTGGTGGTGTGTCTAAACTAAAGGCCTGACACTTGTGGGGTTGGATCTAAAGAACGACAGAGCTTGCAAAGAGATTAGACATTCTACATCTGAAGAAGGTCAGAATTAGTATTATCATAAGACGTCAGATGTTCGTGGTCAAGAATCCAAGAACGTCAGAACCGGTGTTACCAGAAAGCATCAGACGTTCGCGGTCAGAGTTTGAAGAACGTCAAAACTACTACTATGAGGACATCAAACGTTCGTGCTCGGAACCCGAAGAAACTTCTGAACCAAATTTTGGAGCACGGTACAAGGTTAATATGATTAGCCCCTTTAGCTCTTCTATGCGTTTTTGTTAAAATGCACGAAAATGCTTTGGAAACACGTGATAAGTGTTTTTACTTCTGCTGCGATAAGACATTTGATCTTAATTTACTTATACACATATGCTTATTTATTGAAACAAGCATGGAGGGACTCCTGCCACGGGATATTAATTTGGCAATAGCAGTCTTAGGATAGTGAACAGAGAATCATCATATCACCAACTGGCACCTAAACTTCTTAAGAGGGTAACAGCTATTGCATGGAGGGCAAGTCACTATATTCAAGAGCTAATTAATAAAATTGGATAAATACAAATTAGCCATAGCTGGTGCTCTACTGCTCTGTTCTTTTCACATATTTTGTGTTTAATATTTCAGAGTACTAATGGTCAACCTTTCTTTTCTAGAAACGCAATGCGGAGAAGACAGAGAGTGAGGGGAAATATTATGCAGAGAAGAAGTATGTATCAGGCGATTAGCTCGGATTGTCGATTTTGGAGGTTAGTTCAGTTGTCCACACCTGCCGACCTTAACCATTTTAAGGATGCCTATTGTTACTAAAGATGAGAGATGCAATCAGCACATATCTAGATTTGCGTACTCAGAGATGAAGAAACGCAATGAATACGTACCTGGATGATAGAAGAATAGAAGACAATAAGAGATTTTACAATTTGTCGACGTTTCGACCCGCAATGTTTGTTCATCTTGTTGTAACAATATTCTGAGCAGTGACAGAGAAACATATCAACTTGATCCGCTAATTCAATTTGCATATTCATGGTCACTCCTTCAGTCCTACAAATGGTTCTGACTTGAATTCCCATTCTGATGCATTCTTGCTAGTGGGATGCCTGCTCCTTTCAAGAAGTTATTGCAATCTAGAATGATCTTGAATGCTATGCTTTTCATCGTGATGGTTGAGTTATATTCATTATGTTCTATGTCAGTGGTACTCATAAGATGCTTATTCACTTTGGTACATGTAAATGTTGATGGCGTATGAGTCGAATTTAACCTTAAAAAATTCTAGAGTTAAGAATTGGACGCTTATAGTTGCCATGTTAATCCTCGTTAGATGCATGTTCAATTTGGTACTCTTCGGATGCTGCTAAGTTAGCCATGTAAAACGTTGGAGCACGAGTTTGACAACCCTCTTTTGGATTGTACTGTGAACAAATTGATGATTGTTGGATGCAACTATCTCGAGGTCTTCTACAGCCATGATCCTTTTGAAAGTTGCAATCCTTGATCACCCAACCTTATAATTCTCTTGTTGGGGATTGAAGCATTGACCTCGCTTCAATCCCCCAATCCATGAGCTATGGCCATTAACCCAACTGTTTTCAATCAAAGCTGACTTTTAGATGTCAAATAGAAAGTGAAATTTCCCTCTTTGTTCTTTTCGCTCTTGTTTTCCAATTAGCAGTGAAATGATGGAATCACAAACGTGGTCTTCCTTTAAGTTTCCCTTTTGATTAATCACTATAAATGGATCTAGAAATCAATGTTATGGTGTGTTTGTTTCTCTGAAAATCTCCTGATAAAGGAAAATATTATTCATGAAAATCACTTTTAAGAAAAATAGTCAATTTTCCTTTATTTGGTAATTTATGAGTAGTGGTTTCCATTTTTGTCAAACGGGAAGTCATTTTCTCATTATCTAAGCTTGTTTCTAGTCTAAAGAAAACATTTGCTATCATCCAAATACTGGAAAGTTGATAAACAATTTTCCACGAATAGTTCTCTTTCAAATTAAAGATTTAACATGTGGCAAAAAAAGATTAGAGGTTCAATTGACGTCAAGAGAATATCTCCGTGAGGGTGTGCTTGATACTATATAAGAGTTCAGACCGTTTTTAAAAAATTCCGCTTGCCCAAGATGAAATTTTGTTCCCTGCATGATAACTAGGTAAGAATGGTAGTAATTTTTACATCATGTTGCTAAACATTGCAACTAAAAGCCTCTTGCTCCAATTATTGATTGTAATTTATGAACGATGATCGTGAATTATGATTGTGACTAAAAGGAAAGGCAATAAGTTTTCAAAGGGCAAATTGATAGATAAACCGGTTTTTTTCGAACGGTAATTATGATTTATGATATGACAAATATGTTACTATATAAGGAAAGTAACTTAAGCAAGAGAAAGGTTTAATACAAACCAGAAAGGCGTAGTACGGAGAAAATTTCTTTACAAAATTGAAAGCTCCGTTCAAAACATTACTTACAACAAGACGAGAAATATTACCACTTAAGGAACGTATTAGCAGCAATTAATGAAAAAAATTATTGGATGACTAGTTTGTAGAGATAGACTATCGACAACAAAAATCATAGCACGATGGATGACCTCAGTTGATATCCAATGTAACTTTTGCAACATTGGTATAGAAAACATAACTCATTTATTCTTCTAGTGCGAATGGACAAGCAGCATTTGGGATTAGGTGGTCTTTAGGACGATGGAATGAGGAACTTCAGTGGATGATTAGGGCAACAAAGGGCAAAAATTTGGTGGTGAGACTCCTCAAAGTGTCTTTGTTAGCAACCATATATTGCATTAGGATGGAGCGCAACCATAGATGGTTTCAAAACAAATCAACTAACATCCATATTATTTTAGCCAAGATACGTAAAAAATTTCCCTGTCAAATGTTGTATTGGCTACTATGTGGAGACTTCCTACCTCCATCTTTTTTTAATTATTAGATCTATTTGTAAAGCCAGGGATGCCCCTGAGCTATTGTACTTCATTTGCTCTATAATACTTACATATTAAACAATATATATATATATGATGAAGAATTCTACTGTTCTAGGAAAAAAAGTTAATTTACGAAAATGAATCTTTTCTTACGAACTGAAAGAAAGACTTTAGCACGTAACTTGATAGACTTCCACAAGTAAATTGATCTTTATAATAGGATAAATTCTTACTACTTTAGCACTAAAATGGTCATTTATGTAATGAAAAGTTATCTTACGAAGTTGAAAAAAAAATTAACGGACTACATTAGTTAAGGACGATACAATTAGGAATTTTTAGTACTGAAAGATCAAGAAGTTAATTTACGAAGTCGAAAGTTATCTCATGAACCAAATTGAAGAATTACGTACATTACTTGTTGTTTACAATATGATAAGAAATATTACTAGTTTATAGATAAAATCACAATTTACGAATTTAAAGATTATTTTACGAAACCAAAGAAAAGGAAAGCTTATGGGTCTCATTAAAAGTTCACGGTACAATGATAAAATATAATACTTACGCTTTTTATTGGGTATATAACATACAAAGTAATTTACTACTTTACAAAGAACTCTATTTTTGTTTGTTAACTACCTAATTTATCATAGCTTTCTTTTGGCATTTCTGATCATTACTAATAGTAATTTGCCCGTTCAGTAACCTTTCATAACTTTGCTTGGGACGAGGTCTTTTGGCCTATGGCTCGTAATTTCCACAAAATACAGTGATATACTTAAGATAGTAGTGAAACTTCTTTATCTCCTATAGTTAGTAAAACACACAATTGAGCCAAATTTTCCTTTACAATCCGTGAATTTCTATGAGTAAGTAATTTTCCTTCATTGTCTTGATTGTCCTTGATTGAAAGTAAGTTTGATCACTTTGCATCAGTCACTTTTCTTTAATGTCCGTAAATTGCGAGACAACCAATTTTGCAAATAACCGGTTTCACTTTTGGAAGCAAATCCAACCAACACCTTTTTATCTCTTTCTATAAATATCGAAAAAGTCAACCTATTACATTAATACAAATTTAGTCATAGGCCTTCAAATTGATAAATTTAATTATAAACATTTTACATTTGTGCCAATTAAATCCATTAGTCCAATTTTAGTTGAAAATTGACAATACGAATGCGGCCGTCATACGTGTTACGTAGCATGGCCAATTTAATTTTTAAAATCTTTTTCTCAAAATTTTTATTAATTTTTTTATTTTCCCTTTCCCTTTTCTTTTTCTTCTTTCCTTTCGTTCCCTTTTTTTTTTTTTTTTTTTCCAGTTGAGGGCCAACAACCCTCACCTGGTCTAGGCAAGAGGGTGTTGCGGCCCTCGCTCGTGGTCAGCAAGAGCTATGATGCCCTTGTCTAGACCAAGCGAGTGATGCTGGCCCCTTGCCGACCCACAATTGGGGAAAAAGAAGAAGAGAAAGAAAGAAAGGAAAGGAAAGGAAAGGAAAGGAAAGAAGAGAAAGAAAAGAAAAAGGAAAAGAAAAAATTCATAATTTTTTATAGTAAGTGCTGATCATGTCACATAGGATGGCTAACATCCAGGTCAACAATCTCTTATAAAAATTAAATGGAGGGACTCAATTGACATAAATACGAAAGATTTAGGATTTAATCAATTCAATTGAAAGACTTTCTTTGTCTTGAATTGGTATAAATACAATAGATTTATAATATTTTTAATACTTTTCCCATCACATTAGATGTGGGACCAATCCAATAAAATCCATTATGAGACACAAGAAATTCCCAAAAATTACGCATTTCACCATACAATCAAACTATCTAAGCACACCTAATCCATTCATGTGCAAAAGGAACCTTAAGTTACAACCAAAATCAGATAGAACGGCCGATTTCTGGCCAAAGAATCGATTAGAAAAACGATGTCAATCTGTCAGGATACGATTGCCTCCACCTAAATTTCATTGTTGAATTCAATTGTTGTCGTGATAAATTCAAGACCGGCTGACTCATGCAGCACGTGCGACCCTGCTCTGTTTTTCTGCTCCCGAAGATTAGCTCCCGCCTAATGTTCTCAGCACAGAAGTTAGAAGAAGAAACACAGATCAGTCGGAGACTCCACTGACACAAAAGATCGATCGCCGACCGGAGGTTCGAGGCCTCGGCAAATCTCCATCTAACTACCTTGGACGTTGCGCTGGATGATGATGTTTCTGTTCAGGTTGTTGGTTGCGTTGCTTGTTTCGTCGTTCCTCTCCAGGCAGCGATTTGCCATTTATTTCCTCGCGAACTCACTTTAACCATCATCGGTATTCTCATCTCTCTCTCTCTTTCTCACAATCCCACACTCACTCCACTAGTTCTCACTCCAGATTGGCAATGCCACCTCTTCCTCCCTCGCTCGTCCTGTTTTTTTCTCACTGCCGCTGCTGCCGTCGCTTCTCTCGCCTCCTACTCTGTCATCGTCAAGAACCTGCCCAGGTACTCCGGCGACCTGCTTGAAACCAGGTGAGCTGCGGATCGCGGGTTGCTTCTTGTTTTCGCTCTTCTTTCTCTTTTTCCATGAATGGTGAAACGATGAGTTCGCTGCGGTGGGGTTAGTGCGTGTGTAGGTTTGTGGGAGCAAGTGAGGACGAGGTAGTGCAGCTCTTTTACTCCTTCGTGGAGTCGAATAGGAACCCTTCTCAAGACCCTCTTCTTCTCTGGATCGACGGTGGCCCTGGCTGCTCCAGCCTGGCCGGCTTCTTCTTCGAGAATGGTACTCTCTCCCTCCCTCCCTCTCTAATCGAACCATACTCGAAATTGTTCTCGCAATTCAACACTTTACTTGTCTTCGAAATACTGTATTTAATAAACGGTTAAAATAACCCAAAAAAAAAATCAATACATTTATTACAAATTAAAAGAGAATTACCAAAAAAATCTTAAACCTATTGCAATTGTGTCAATTCAGTCTTAAACTTTTTTTTTGGTCAATTTAGTCCTAAACATTTTATAATTATGCAAATTCAGTCCATCTGGCCAAAATTGGCTGGCCAGCGCTGACGTGGACGCCAACCATCCGGCAAACGCTGATGTGACATTTTTTAAATATTTTTTTTTCGAATTTTTAAATATTTATTTGAATTTTTGAATTATATTTATTTATTATTTTTCCCCATCTTCCCCTTCCCCTGGCCGATCGATGAGGTCAGCCTTGCCGGTTAATGGCGAGGCTCACCCCCGTCGACCACTAGCGAGGGCGAGGCCTTGCTAGATCGAGTAGGGCCTCGCCTAGCCAAGGCGAGGGTCGACCTCGCCAGTGGCTGGCGAGGCTCCTTGCCAAATTTGGCAACGGCAGCCTTGCCGGCCACTAGCGAGGTCGACCCTCGCCTTGGCTGGGCGAGGCCGAGCCTCGCCAGATCCTGGCGGTGAGGCCCGTCGGCAACCTGGTGGAGTGCATCGAGTAGATGGTGACAGAGAGCGCGATGGTCATCTTCAGCGTCAACACCTACTGCATGTGCCACGCTGTCAAGAGCCTTTTCTATGGCATGGGCGTCAACCCCACTGTCAAGAGCCTCTTCTACGGCATGGGCGTAAACCCCACCGTCCACGAGCTTGACCACGAGCCTTGGGGGAAGGAGCTTGAGAAGGGCCTTGCCTTGGCTAGGCGAGGCCCTATTGGATCTAGCGAGGGCTGAGCTCGCCGGATCTGGCGAGGCCTCGCCCTTGCCGGCCCTCGCCTCCGGCCAGGGGAAGGGGAAGATGGGGAAAAAAAAGAATTCGAAAATTCGAAAAAATATTTAAAAAAATATTTTAAAAATGCCACGTTAGTGTTCGCCGAACGGCCGGCGGCATCCATGTCAGCGCTGGCCGGCCAATTTTGGCTGGATGGACTGAATTGACACAATTATAAAAGGTTTAGGATTAAATTGGCCAAAAAACAAAAGTTTATGACTGAATTGTATAGGTTTATGATTTTTTTGGTAATTCTCCCAACAAATTAACTTCATACTAAAACTCACGACCGATACACCTGTGATAAAATTATCATTCGTTAGTTTCTAGAAAATTTTATTGTTAAATTACTAAATTGGATGACATGTGGCAGTTGACAGATGTATCAATTTAGGATTTTGCCCTCACGTGTACTAGTTTATGATTTTTAGCGGTATTAATCTAGTTTAATAGAAACTAACAAATGGTAAATTTATCACAAATATATCAATTTGGGGGTTTTTAATAGTAAAAAAATAAATTTAAGGTAAATTTATCATAGATGTACTAGTTTAAAGTTTTTCGTGGTAAACAAAAAGGAAAATGTCATTATGTGTGAGGTCATGAAAGCCTTAGATGTGCTAGAAAAGCTTGCGAAAATCTCCTCAGCGAGTGACTTGGCAAGTTTCAATTGGGCATTGCAACAAATAGAGCAACACAAACAAGGAAAACGAAAACTTAAAAGAGAGAATCCTGCCTTACGATATGAATGTACATTAATTTACATTAATGCTCCATTTATTTCAACAAAAATTAATGATCCAAAAATCATTTTCTTAAAAAAAAAAATCTCTTGTATCACTTGAAATAATTAATTAATGAAAAATATATGTCAACAGCAATTTATATTTAAACATTTTCGTGGATAATAAAAATATTTTTCTTTTTACACATTTTTGTAAGCGATACATATATATTTTTTTAAATAAAAAATTATCCAAATTATTTATGGCCCGCAAAACAATCCGAGCTTAAAGTTACCTCTATTGTCAGCGATCGTGTCTTGGAAACCATGTGAGCCTCACTAATTAGCTTTAAATACCGGGAAAGGTATACAACCATTAGTTGGTGGCCAAAAAGAAACAAAAAAAAGAAGGAAAAAAGTGAATATTTTACTGTTCTGACAAAAAAAAAAGAATTTTTACTGTGAAAGAAACGAACAGCGTATTTAAAAATGGTTTTGTACATTGACGTATTTGGTATAATTGACTAAGGATGCGTTTACTTTAACTTTTGGGGAAAGCATTTGGGAAAATGGTTAAAATAGCTTTGCAAAATATAAATTGTGTTTTGTAAATCGTAATCTAAAAGTCATTTGCGAAGTACCTTTAAGCAAAATAGTGTTTGGAGAAATTTACATTTATAAAGGACTTTTGTAATTAAAAACAGAATTTGGGGGGGGGGGGGTCAATGAGGGTCGTGCAACCTAGGCGAAGGCCACCAAAGGTCGTGTGACCTTAGCAAAGGCTGCCTGGTCGCGTGTCGCCAAGATCACATTGTCAAACTCATCACCACAACATATTCTCCTCCTCTTCCACCATCATCTTCTCCTCCTTCTTCTCCACCATCTCTCTTCTTGAGGACCATGAAGAAGCAGAAGCCCGGTGGTCTAGCACCTCTTCACCGCCCTCACCCGCAACCCTAAGGCCGCCGCCCTCGACCTCTCCCTCTGCCCCCGTGTCACCGCTACCCCTCTCGCCATCGTCGCCGGCACCCGTGGGACTCCTTTTGCTCCATCGACCTCTCCAAGTGTGGCAAGCTTGTTGGGTTACGGCAACTCAAGTGACCTCCATGGGTCGAGGGGGTCGCCGATCTAGGTTAGGCAACCCCCCATGAGTCGCGGTGACCTAGAGACGACCCCCGCCGATCACCACGTTGCACGACCACAACGAGGGAGCCATCAATCTAGGTTGGGCAACCCCCTTAGCCGCAACTGCCCAGATCTGGGTTGCCGCGACTCAGATTTGATATCCGAGTCGCGACAACCAAGAAGGTGACCCACAAAGGTTGCATGACCCTCCAATGATGGTCGCTGTGACCTGCCGACGTCTCTCGAGCCGTCACTAGCCCCTTGCAGCTCGAGGAAGATGAATAGTATCACGAAACGAGGGTAATAATGGAAAAACAAAAAAGTTGGTGAGGACAGTTTCGAAGAATAAAAAAAAGATTATACAATACCATAGGGCATGCCAAGAAAGCTGCCTCCCACCTGCTTTGGGCTTTTAGCCTTCTAAATGCTCACTTTTCCTTAAAGAGGTTTGCAAAATATTTGCCAAATACCCAATATTTGGCCCAAATGGCTTTGGGTGTCTAAAGTCCTTTGCAAATGCAACTCCCAAACGTGCCCTAAGTATTTGAAAACCCTAAACCGCCAACACAGTCTTTTAGTCTAAAATTAATGTAAACCAAGAATTTGATGAGTTGGCGGAATACATGAGAAGTTTAATGATTCTTTTGTGATTGGATGTATGCACTTAGGCATGTGTACCATTAAGTTGTATACCACCAGACACGTCATTTACTATATTTGCTTGATCCATCCCATTTGATAACGCGACATATGAATTTAAATCCATCTAAATCACAGCAGTGCATGGAATTCAATTGGTTTTAATGATTTTAACGTAATTTGACTTAGATGCTCGGTGCTGATGTTATTTTTACGAGAAAACTCTGTCTATACTATTTCTACTTGACCATGTAATTTGGTTGTGCTTAAGGAAGAAACCACCAAAATTCAGGCAACACTATCTTTTCTCGGACAACAACCTAGACACATTTGAAAGAGAAGAGCAGGGTATGTCCTTCAGCTTTTTCTTCAGTTTCTTCTCAATTGAAAAAGAGGAGAGTAAGAAATTAAGCGGGCTCGTGCGTGCACGCGCGAGTGCTACATGCCGTCATACATGAGAATATCGGAATAAACAAGCATACTCTCAAAGTAACCAAATAATTGGGGCACTTTTCGACACATTTCCTTTGCAGGTACACCGAGAAGTACATTAAGGATGATTATAGCATGATGTTCGTGACAGTCAAGGGGCAAGAATAAAACCCACCCCATTCCCAGAACCAGACTGACTTCAGTTAATCCTGCAACTGGATATACGAAGTCACACCAATTTCTCCAAGTGAGGTCATTGCAAATTTGCAAGCAAACCAGTAATAGAGATCGTGAACCCATTACCACATACCCAATAGGATTTGCTGGTAATTTTAACACACTAAGCCAAAAAACCATCTGCACGTAGACACATGCATAGAGCCAGAGTGCATATGATGCAAGGATATACCGACTTCCAAAAAAGAAAAAGAAAAGGAGAGATCCAGTATATTTATATACACTTCTGTACAACAAGGGTAAGGAATAGGAAAGGAAATTTTCCACTTTTATTTTCAAAATGCCGGCCAACACAACCAGCAATTTGATACAGAAAAACCTACCCTAATGTCTATCGAAAACTAGAAGCCAACTGAAGTTAATGTTACTTACCTTCAAAAGAGCAACCATGTTAAAGTGTAATTTCTACTTTGTGAATTATTACCATAAGCATACAGAACATAAAAGAGATTTGGCATACAGATATACATAGCCATACGTATAATACAATAGGATATTAAACCGTTAAGAAGTGTTCATCTATCTGACTTTAGTGAGCTTAAGAAATCCATAATGTATGTGCACTAAAAGGCACTGGGTGTTCTAGACTTTCACGGCCAAATCATCAACTCAGTTAGGCACTCTGAGGAAAAAGGCCTCAGTAAAGAAATCTCACATACTTAAGTCAAGTCAGTCTCACCGACAAGACAAAACAGATGGAGGAATAGAATATTTAAGACTTGCATGACAATGTAGGCCATTGATATACATTCAAAAGCCAATAACATGGTTATAGCTGAGATAACATTGAATTCGAGCAAGCCACACCTACAGTGATTGCGAACTTGACGATGAACACAAGAAAAGTCAAACATTTTGTATCACCAATGGTAGGACTCATCAGCAAAAAGAAGAAGCCCTTCCTGGTCTTTTAAATGCCCAAAGCAAGGATATAAAGTGGAAAGGTAATCCTACATCACAAAGAGACTTCCCTGACAAACAGATGCTAATGCAGAAAATAAGGAATGGTGATATCTCTTGAAGTGATATTTAGACAATTTCCAATCTGATCCTTAGGCGTCATACCTACATTTAGTTCGTCCAATGACATCAATAGGTACATAGTCGATATAATATGCTTCAGAAGTTTCATATCAAAACAAGTATTACATCTCACAGAAAGGGAAACTCAAAAGCCAAGCGCAGACAGGTGAACTAACCATAAGTAGAAAAGATGTTTAGGGCTCACCCATCTTAATGAAAAAGATCTGCTATGGTAGCCCTTTCATAGCAGAGCTTACATCAGTACTTGTTTTAGAAGAGGAACCATTGAATCCAGAACATTAATATTTTCAAAAGTGGAAAGGCACAATGTCTGAGACAATATAGAGTAAAAACACCTCAAGCTTCAGTATATATGCAGGCATTATCTATAATACAGAACAACATAATAAAACATTACTGTAATCGACAATTATATGCATTAACTTTTCACTTTGAATATTGCAAAAGAACCACACCTTATTCTCTCGAATTTTTTGCGCTATTAACCACCAAAATAGGACATTTTAAATTATGTTCTACAGTTCTTTGCCCCTCCCTGGCTTCATCACTCAATCGTCATCAAATAATTATTACTCAGGAAGTCAAGATGCACCCAAACATGAGAAACTTCACTGCCAGTCATCTTACAGTTAAAACACCTACTCAAGAAGAGCATTCTGTGTACGGAAAAACAGAGAAAACAAATCAACTCCAGGAGGGAAAAGAGGAACAAACAATGATATCATCTTATTGAGATGCCTCAGCACAAATAAATTAGTCTAGTGCATTCACTTGTTTCAGCAGCCCTAAGCAAGGGATTTTTCTTGAAAGAATTGGGAACTTGGATGCCATCCTTATCACTCCTCGAGAAGAAGAAAGTAAAATGAAATAGGGACCCGGCAAAGGTTACGATCAAGTGAGATTGTTATAACAGCAAATCTAGAGAAACTCCACATTGACCTTGGCCCTCAGCCAGATGGAGAAAGCAGAACGTACCTTAACCCTCAAATATCACTGATAAATACAGAGTACGAATTAGGATGTATCAATAGATTGAAGACAATATACATAGAAAAATCCTTCCAAATGGGTCATCCTAGACATATCTCATTATCGCAAATAAAAAACATTGCATCACATATATCATGGCCATCAACAGGAGAGAAGAAAAAACCATCATCACCGGAGGCACTAGCAGGCTTCAAGCCACATATATTACATTACGTTGAAGCATGGAAAGGAAACTTGCAGATTTACAAGATCAGAAATATCGACAGGGAAAAAGATTTGCATCAAATGGGAGCTAATGTCTCAATAAATTCATAAGCATCAAGCCACCCATATTGTAATGAGCCATACCCTTTAGATTGATCAGCTGGCATCTCATAAAGCTTCCTGAAAGTCTTGTCACCAACATTATATGTCAAGATTTTACCTGGCAAATGAACTAACAGCGATGACTCCTCGTTGTTCCCTTCTCTGACCAGATGAAGCATAACGAACGCATAGTAATTCATATAGTCAGGATCCATGTAATTGCGCACCACCTCCGGGAAAGCACTCACGATAGAATCAAGCTCCACATGGTATTTAACAA
This sequence comes from Eucalyptus pauciflora, assembly GCA_007663325.1. Lineage (NCBI taxonomy): Eukaryota > Viridiplantae > Streptophyta > Magnoliopsida > Myrtales > Myrtaceae > Eucalyptus > Eucalyptus pauciflora. Next base: position 75,778 of record VMYD01000388.1, read on the forward strand.
ACCACCCAGAATAATCCTTTTCCAACTCAAAAATCTTAAATTGAGCAGTCCGTGACCCATAAATCTCAAAAAAATGCAAATGCCCACGAGACTCCCCAAAATACCTGAACCTCCTACACCCCCGATTCTCCGAAATGGGAAGCCTTGGCATTGTCCGAAACTGCTCTTTCTTGACATCGAAACACAGGGAAGCCCCCGTTGGGCTAATCCAGTGAACCCCACCATTCCAAAAGACGCCATTGTCGAACACCATATCGAACGGAGCAACAAAAGGAGACCCAGAAAGCCTCCATCCGCGGTCTCGAGACGAGTAAATCTCAATTTGATAATAGTACGCGGATTCGACGGTGCTTCGAACGCAAACGACGTCATAGTGGGACGATTTAGAAGGGTCGAAGGCCAAACTCACTCCATAAACAGTAGTCGCGCAGGAGGAAGCACCCCCGAGCTGGGGAAGCATCGCGAACCGCCTCGTCGTCGGATTAAAGACGTAGTAATTACGCCGACACCCGATCTTGCGGAAGCTGCAGCACAGGAGCAGCCCACCGCAGGACTGCAGGATCTTCAGGCCCGCGGGGTCGGGGGCGAAATCGAGGCACTTGAACGGGAACCCAGATAGAGGACAATCGCCGCCGCCCCTGCCCAGCGGCAGGAACTGGTGGTCCGAGGGGGTGCGGCGGAGCACGACGCCGGAGGCCCCGGAGCCGGCGTGGAGGCGGGCGTGGCGGCGGGAGAAGCGGGGGCCGGAGATGATGGAGAGCCAGAGCTTGGAGACGCACTTGAAGCAGAGGAGGGAGCGGGCGGGGAGGAGGAGGAGGATCTCGGAGATGAGGTCCTCGTTGGCCGCGATGATCTCGGCGGCCGAGTAGCCCTGCAGCTTCATTTCCAGAGAAGGGAAAGAGAGGGAGAGGAGGGGAGGGGAGGGGAAGGAAGAGTAAATAGCATTCATTGGGAAAGAACCAAAAGGGAAACGTGCGAATAGCGGAAGGATTCGCTGTCACGGAAAACCGCTGGCAGTGCGGGTCCACTGTCGAGTGCGGAGGAAGCAATGTGGAGTGGTGGTCGTGGTGGCGGAGGCGGCGGCGGTCGATGCGGATGTCGTTGAAAATCGAATGTCGTGTTGCCGGAACAGCACGCCTAATTCCAGCCGATTTTTGCCCGCTCTTGTCCTTTCCCTCCCTTTTCTCGAGAATTTTGTTTAGGGCCATCGAATAAAAAAAAATCAGGATATTCTATATTTGAAGTTTGGGATAATGGGCACAAATGATTTTGTAAACTTTGCAATGCGCATTATGATTTATAAGCTTTTAATGTGTTCAATGTAGTCCTTGAACCCATATTGCATATTTAATTTAGTCTCTCAACTATATAAAAATATTCAATGTTTTTAATCACCGTGTTAAATAGATTCAAAGTTCATGATTTACATTATATATTGGGATGATATTCAATGACCACATCAAAGAGATTAAAAGTTTAAAGATTAGATTGTATTTTGACCAAAGTTTAAGATTTATTTATGTCATTCTCCTTTGAAGTTTATAATACGAAAATTCAAGATTTGCTATTACTAAATTCATAAATTGTGATGTTGGAGTTTGAGCTCGTAGGACAAGGAATTTGAAGAGAGAGAGAGAGAGAGAGAGAGAGAGAGAGAGAGAGAGAGAGAGAGAGATTTAAGAGATTATAAAATAGAAACATTAAAATGAATTATTTCGATTTTATAGCAATATTTCTTTTACCGTTTGATATTTGACTTGAGATGGTTGATTAGTTAATAATTTGAATCGATAGAGGTAGTGATGTCAACATACAATTACACGAACAGTTATGAGATTTATGGACGACAATTATAGCACAATTAGTCATTAAGATTACATAAAATATTTTTTTTTGAAGTAAATCGTGTGATAAACTGATTTGATCATGGCAAATGAAACCCCAATTTGGTTTTTCTCAATTTTAAAACATTAGTCATGAAATGATTGAAAAGGATATTTGATTTATCTCAATCCATTCCAAACCTATTAGAAGGCGGATGAACCTTTATGACCAGTTATTCTTTCAAGAAATGAGTCTTATATTTCCATTTATTTTGCATAACATAGGCAATGTCAAGTCAAGTAATGGTGAGATATTTAAAACTACCAACAAGCTGCCGATAGAGCCTAGGATTTGAAAGAGGAGCCCCATCTTTGGCATCAAATTTAGCATTGATGTCAATAGGAGTTGTAGCGATCTTGTTGTTAGTGAGTCCAACTCAAGAGATAAGATCAATGATATACTTGGCTTATGATAAATAATAACCAGAGGAATCTGAATGAACCTTCAAGTCTAAAATGTGGCTGAGTAGCCCCAGATCTTTCATTTCAAACTATTAATTGAGATATCGATTAGGCTTCGAAATGCCAATATGATCATCGTCGGTAATAACCATGTTGTCCACATATAAGAGCAGCATATATACCCATAAAACGCGTGTCAAACAAAAATAGCATGATCATAGGGACTAAATTTGAAGCTGAGAAATTCCATGGTAGAGTTAAATTTGGAATACCATGCACAAGGAACCTATTTTAGACCATATAATGCTCTTCGTAATTGACACAATTTGTTGGAAGCATGAGTATTTCCAAAAGGAGGCACCATGTAAACTTATTCCGTAAGATCACCATTCAAGAATGCAGTTTTAATAGCCATCTAGAATAGAGACTAGCGCCTAATTGCAACAATAGCAAGTAGATTATGGATAGTAGTAACGTGTGCAACAGGAGCAAAAGTCTTTTAATAGTCAACTCCGTGTTCTTGAATAAAGCCTTTTTTCACTAATCGAGTTTTTTAACGATCCACAGTGCCATCTGCCTTTATTTTAATCTTATATACTCATTTACAACCTACAATGGACTTATTAGGAGGCAAATCAACAAAATGTCATGTATGAGATTTATCTAAGGCCTATAGCCAATATGCATTGCTTGCTGCCAAAGAAGATTAATGCTAGCTTATCTATATGTGTGCGGTTTAAAAAGAGAAGCAATGGTAATTACGACGTTGAACCAAAGATTGACTTACTTTGATGGAGCGATGGATAGAGGATGATGGAATGTGGAGAATCCATGGATGTTGTAGGCATGTCAAAAGCTATTGAGGTCGTATCACTTGTAAAACTTGCATCAAGATTAAGAGATGGGGAGGACGAGGAAGTTCTGGAGAAGAAGATTGACGCGGGAGCATCCGATTTAGCTCCATCAACCCACTCAGCACCATCATTGCTCATTAAAGCCAAGATAGAATTTGGACATAATGTGCTTCAATGGGTCGAGACTGAAATTTTCAACTAAAACGGTACTGAACCACTCGTACCGACATTATCAATATGATATATTAGTCGCCGATTTTTTGGTATGCTTTAGTAGTTGCTAATCTCGAAGTTTCTCAACAACGTATCAATAGGAGGCCATTTTGAATGAATTCCTTTGTTATTTGATGAAGTCTTGGGGTACTTACCTTTTGGTCAAGATGGCAGTACGAATTATACACGGTTGAAGAATTAAGAATGCAAGTTCCCAAGTCATTAAATACATCTCTATTTTCCTAAGAGTCTTTATTGTTATGTAAAGTTTCAAGAGTAAGTTTTGAGTTCCTAGGTCTTTAATGTTAGGCTAGTTCCCATATCTATTTATTACTTTTCTATTTCATAAGTTGAATTCCTCCTATAAATAGAAGAAGTCTCTCCATTGTAATGTAGACAAGATTTGATGAATGAAAATACGTGAGATTTTCCTCTATGTGAGCGAATATCTTTGGAGAGTAAATGACTCTAATTTCGGTCTCTTCATCCTTGGAGAGTGGATTACCCCTCAGTAGTGAGCCAAGAAGCCCTTTATCCTTAATTGGTGGATTTTCCTTTAGGCTTTAACGGTGAGTTTCTCCTATCCCAAGTCTTTCATCCTTGGTAGGTGGTTCATCTATTAAGCCTTAATGATGAACTTCATCTATCCCGATCTTCATCCTTGGTTGGTGACACATCCTTTATTTATACCTTAGTGTCAATTGTTTTCTATTCCTACATTTACATTTTATCCTTCCACAATCATACCCATACATACAATTTCCATACATTTAACCACAAAAATCCCTAAAACCCAAAATCACTCGTCCACACATGCATCAAGGATTCACAAGTGGAGAGAGGTGTGGGATCTTTTGGAAATAAATCCACTAAGGAAAGACTATTAGATATGATTAGATATAGGATCCCAACATTTATAACAGTTGTGTTCAATGCCATACCCAAAAAAGCAACATAAACAGGCACAAGGCTCTAACTTTGTGTGTTCATATAGGAGAAGATGTACAAACAAGCACTACCAAAGACTCGAAGAAGACTGCAATTGGGGACACTACATTCAAGCGCTCTAAGGAGAAATAAACTTAAATCATATTTTGATGGTGAGACTACATCATAATCAAAGGACAACTTATGTATTAATATATTTGAGGCAAATAAACTTAAATCATATTTTACCAATGTAAAACATGCTACAAAACACATGCTCCAAAATATAAATCACATAACATCAAAAACTACTCATGGGCTAAGTTTCTAATTTAAATAAATTCATAATTACTTTACGATGAAACTATCAAATTATATTCCCTTCCTCAATCCCTAGGGTAAATTAAGAAAGATAAAATGATATTTTATCCTAATTAATCGCATTAATATACTTAAAATTCTTGTGTGATAAAATTCACAATATCAATGTGACTAATCACAATTAATGTCTTTGACTATATATGAACCATAGTCTCTTAATGTATATAATTTAATATAATTACAGATGTTGTGGCTAATCTTCAATTAATTAAATATATACGAATTACTAGACATTTAATTTCATGAGAAAATATTCATAAAATTGCATGTAAGAGCAAACTAGTAAAATCACGTGTAAAGGGGGTTAAAATTGGAATTTTGCAGGCAATGGCAGAATTTTAATTTAACTTGTAAGGGGGTAAAACAAGAATTTTATGGCTAAAATGGCAAAATCATAAATTTCCAAGCCCAAAGGGGGCAAAATTGAAATTTTATGCAGCTGAGGCAAAATCGTAATTTTCCATAAGAGCAGGGGCAAAATGGAAATTCACGTGAGCACGGGCAGAATTGGACGGGGACCCTAGCCACCCATTGCATGTGCCTACTACAGATCTATTGGGCTCGTGCGTTGCAAGTGCCCACTATAGACGCTCGAGCACATGCATCACACATGCCACACTGCTGGTCGTACACACGCCCATTGCTGGGTGCTTGGCGAGGGCGACGCACGCACCTGAGGTCTTCTCTCTGTGCAATTCTTTCGCCATTGCTTTGCCGCAAGCTACCTCCATTCCGCCACCTGGATCTTCTTCCACAGCCCATGTCCGATCAAATTGATCATCAAGTGTTTCAAAGACAATGCTAGGACAAATGCATAGTTCCAAGATCCAACAAAATTAGCCAATAAATTGACGAGAATTAAGCCTAAAACAATCTGCCCTAAAAGCCTAACCATCGAAAATTTCACCACTCGATTAGCCACCGTCAATCAATAATATGCCGAATAATCTTAAGGATTTTCTTCCTAATGGTGGCATGACCATGCAGATATGTTGTTGGGTGATGGGTCGTCTGAATTTGATCAGAATTTGAAATTTTGTTCTAAGCCGCAAAAAATCCGAATTTTACCCATTCATAACCCAATTAAAACATACAAAATTCCAAAATTTTCATCAAAATAGAGATCATAAAGATGCTCTGATATCAACTATAAGACTGAATCTAAATAAAATTGACAATCCTAATTTATTATTCACTGATAAATTCGTATAAAATTCGAGATCGATTTGCGAAACCGTAAAAGTTAACATACCTCCAGCCATTGACGCGACTCTACAAATGCAGAAAACCTAAAACCTTGGATGGATGCACAAAGCGTGATCAATATGTGAATATGGAATCACCAAATCTAAACGTCTCGTTCCACTAGCTAATACCCCTCAAAACTCGATGGTATGGTTTCTATTCTGATAGGGTTTGAACTAAACGATATGACGTTTTTATTCTATTTCTTACATCACTGACGTCTTTCATCAAGATCGTTATAGTATTATATTAACGCAATTATCATGTAATAAACACTGGTAATAAATTTGACAATAAATCGGTATTAATTGAGAAATACAAAATTAGTATCACATTTAAATATTATTACATAGATTGGATGGACGCTTCCTTAGAAAAGAAAGGCTTTGATACCAAATTGAGAATTGTAGTAACAGAAAAAATGTAATATTCTATAAATTACTAATGTTGAATACATGAGCCTATATATAGGCTTTAGAGATTAATTATCTAAAGCAATAAAATATCAATTACATCAAATCAAAATCAATCAAGATAAATCTCCTATATACATCTATATCTTTAAGACCTAAAATTAATTAACAGCAATATAAAAGAAAATGAATGTCTTAGAACCACAATAAAGTTGATTTTATACCACGCACTATACTTTTTAATCATTAAAAAACACAAAAAAAAATGAAATAAAACTTTAGCTTTTAACGTGACAAACATCAACTTTAGCTTCTAATAAACAAGTGAATATCCAAGAAAGTTCACACACATATCTTAAGGATATTACTCGTAGCCCGGCTATTAAGCCTACATATTTTGTAATTTTGACTTCCAAATTACTAACACATTTCAAGAGGAAAAAAAATTATATTTATAGTACCAGTACCCCATCACCCAACAAAAAACCCATCACATCCCTTAGCAAGGAAATTTTGTTTACGAGTCTTATTATGGGTTACATTTTTCAAATTATTTTGATTCGTCCATTCAATATAAGATTTCAGACAAATGATACACTCTTGAGTGCATTAAAAGTACCTAAGCTAAAAAGAATGAGTATTGTGCAACTTTGACTTGTTAAAATTCTAGGACAAAAATAACCAAGAAAAAAAAAATCTAAATCATAACTACCGTGGCACATTTATCCTAAATATTTTTTGTGATGCTAGAAATCTCAAACTTATACCTATGTGATACATCAATCTTCTATCAAAGTTCTATCAACGAGAATTGTTAAAAATCTGCCTTTTATGTTAACAAACGAGCTGAGCAGAACAGAGGAAAAATGAGTACTTTGTCACTCTTCAGATCCCTGCAGAATTTCCCAGACAATGGGCTCAACAAGGATACACTCATGTTCATTATGGCGCTGTTCGTCTTGCTCTCACCTTCCACGGCCGAAAAGGTTTGCCCGTAGTGGCAAGAATTGCGTTGTTGGATACTAGATTTTTACAATACCAGCATGCCTGCATCGGCACTGTTCAGACCACTCTGAATGCTGGAACAGTCTTTGTAACTTTGTATCCCAACTTCAACATCGCTCTCTCAGATCCCCAGCTTCTCTCCTTCTTAAAAGTCCAAGTTCAGCTCACTGGAGCTCCCCAAACTGCTGAATCTGTAGCTGCAACCTTGCATTACCAGATGGTTTACCGAGTTCAGAACCATGCTCTTGATCTAAACTTCAACAATGGTAATGAAGATGCTTTGTTTATCTCCATGCAGAATGATCAAGCATCTTGCATCCATGTTCCTCGGCAGATCCCGAAGGACACGTTGGCCAAGCTTCTCCCGGAAACTTGGATTACCAACTACGAAAAGCTACATCAACATAATAAGCCTTTCCAGTCTACAGACTCTGAGTTTGTCCGGAAAAAAGATGGAACTGTTTCCATCAAATTTGGCAAAGAAAAGGAAGAAAGTCCTTCTATTTTTCAAACTCTCTTCATGATCGAACCATGTGTTCCTGAATCCATTTCTGAGCCAGATCCAAAAAAGCTTGTTAGGCACTTTAATAGTGACGGGCATCCTGTCCATTACTATAAAGACAAATATGGTCATTGCTTTTGGGATCCTTTTTGCCAATGTTCCTATTGTATGAATTCTCCTGATGAGGTAAATCCATATGATAGACCCCCGCCCAGACGGAAAAAGCCAAAGGATAAGATGTATCAAAGATTCTTAAATGGAGACCCTTCAGTTGATACTCTTGGTGAATGTGATAAATACTAGTTTATGGTATCTTATGCACCACCACCGCAACCAAAGTACAGTCCATCCCAAGCTTCACCAGATCCGCCAAGATCACCACCATCTCCACCTCAGAAAAAACAAACTCTCTCTCCGTTCTATAAGCCAATCTTAAAGTGGGCCAAGAAACATTCCTACCCACTTGAAGCTCCAGCAGAAACACCACCTATTTCCTCCATTGCTATGTTTCACGACTCGGACTTCCCTCCGCTTGTCAAAGAAGGTTCTAAACTCTCGTTTCCTGCTCCAGAGGAATTCATTGATCCTCAAGGCAGATACCGCCATGTTCCTAAAATATCCACCCCCACTGATGTGGATGAACATGGAAGACAGAAAAAGACTTCTGCTGCTGAAGCGGTTTTAAATTGGCAATCAGAGACTCTGTTAGCACAAAACAATGCTTTCAAAGCGATCGATTCCAAGATTGGAATAGTGCAACAAGATCTCCGAAGATATGATGAGACCACCAAGAAAATGGTTTCTGAATTCCAGAAAAGGCTAAATGCCTTAGAATCAGGGCAACGTCTAGGCTACCATTATCTAGAAAGCCCAGAACCAGAGATAGAAAAGCTCAAGAGGCAAATCCAACTCCTTGAAGAAGGAAGGTTTAGACCTTTTGATCCATTTACAACTCCAGTAAGAACTGGATATTTGCCTCCGCCACCTCAAACATCAATCTTTGCTGCTATTCCACAAGATTCATCCAAGAAGGAACCAGATATACGAGAACGCATCAAAGAGTTGAATCGAATCCAAAAGGAAAGAGGAAAAGAGAAAATTCCTGAAGAATCATGTTCAGTTGTCATAAGGGAAAAACCAGACCAAATGATGCTAGCAAATCCATTAGAATCCTTTCTAAAGGATTTGAGTGTCCAAGGTCCTGTCCACAAGACTGATCCAACTCCTCAAAATGATCAAACTCTTTTCCCAGCAGAACAAGTTGATTCTACTAATTCTGATACTGAATCTAATTCAGTATCATCCTCTTCCTTTTCATCCTTTTCAGTTCCTGAACCTGATCCTCTTCCTGTTATACCAGTAACCTCTTCAATATTTATGGCTGATCCCCCAGACCAAGAAATGGAGTCAATTTACTCTGACCCAGAGGTTGTTAGGGACAACCCCAGAAATCATGTGTCTATGGCATCAAAACAGTTTTTTACCATCGATGATATTCCTTACCACAAATGGCCAGAAAGACTTGAGGAATTTCATACTTGGTTAAACACTCAGTCCCTCACCAACCATGACATGAATGATGTCCTTTACAATTTTGTTACTCGGTTCACAGGAAGTCTTAAACTTTGGTGGAAATCAGTATCAGAGCAAGATCAGATTCATTTCCTGATGTCACCAAATTTTAGCCAAGCCATTACTATCCTATACCACTTCTTTGTGGGAAAACCCACCGACCTCATTGAGATGAAAAGAAGAGAGTTTTTCGAAAGAAAATGTTGCTCCTTCCAAAAGAAACACCTCGATAAGCATTATCGAATTATGCTCCAGCTCTTTTACCAAATTGGAGCAGATTCAAATCTGAAGCATATTTTCTTGAATTCCATCCCCAAGGAATTATCCCAAATGGTCGAAAGATCCTTTTTTGGGAGACAAAAGAGAATCCAGGATATACCTCCGGGAGAAATACAACAAGAAATCCATCTATGCCTTGAAGAAATATGCCTAAAACGCCAGATGGTCAAATCCTATATCAACAGTGATCCAACCCTCGAGACAGCCTGCTCTCATCACAAATTGAAGATCAAATGTTCCAAAAAAGATTGTGATGGTACTTGTGGCAAGTATTCTCGAAAGAAGAAACACTTCAAGAAGTTCTTGATGAATAAGTCCAAACATGGCCACAAGAATTTCCGAAGGAAGAAGAAATGGCTATACCTACGGAAAAGAAAGGATCGCTCAGATCATAAAAAGTCGAATCGTTGCTACATCTGCAACCAGAAAGGACACTTTGCCAAAAACTGTCCCCAAGCCAGAAAGGGCCAACATCATTTGATACACCAGATTGAGCATGAAACAGGTATTTCTCTTGAAAATGATGATGTTGAATCATTATTTTCTGCAGATGAAGAACAGTCTGAACAAACTCTTTGTATCATTCAGTGTTACGACAATTCCAGCAAAATTGATTCAGATTCAGAATCTAAAGATATTTTTCACATATCACCCACATCTGCAGAACAAAACCTTGACATATTTTCAAGTCAAACCCACTGTCCCCATTTTCCTGTAAAAATCCTCACCTCAAAGTTTGCCAAACCAATCACTGTCATTGCTCTCGTTGATACTGGAGCAAGTTGTTCAATCTTGGATACCAAAGTTCTTCCTGAAGAATATTGGACTCCTTATGTCCGATACTTCAACTCTGCCTCAGGAGATACTTTCTCCACAAATGTGAGAACTACCCCTGTGACCATTCAGTTTTTCCCACAATGTTCAATAACCACAAAGATCTTTGGATCCAATCTTCCCAACAAAGACCTGATCATTGGTTGGGACGTTATGACTCAGATCTCACAGCTTCGTATCATTCCTGGAAAAGGTCTTAGGTATAAGAACCAATTCTCTGAGTTTGTCAATATCCAAAGACTCTTTTCCATTCAGATGAGCCTGTTAGATCCAATCATGCAAAAATTGTTGGAATCATGTTCAGAATCCCATGCAGAATTCGCTCAAAAGTGTTCCCACCCTTTATGGGAAAATCCAGAATTCTTTGTTCGCCTTCCTTTCAAGAAAAATGAAGATATAAATCCAACCAAGGCGAGTCACATGGGAATGAAGCCAGAACACTTGGCTTTAGCTCAAAGGGAATGCTCGGAACTATTGCAACAAGGCCTTATTGAAATCTCCAACTCCCAATGGGCTTGTGAAGCCTTTTATGTTAACAAACGAGCTGAGCAGAATAGAGGAAAAATGAGATTGGTAATCAATTACCAACCTCTCAATCTTTTCCTCCAGGATGACAAATTCCCTTTACCATCCAGAGACTCTCTCTTCACTGGATTAACAAAGGCCCATATCTATTCCAAATTCGACCTCAAAGCCGGATTTTGGCAATTGGGCATCCATCCTGAAGACAGATCCAAAACAGGATTTTGTATTCCAAATCAGCACTTTCAGTGGAAAGTTCTTCCTTTTGGATTAAAGGTAGCACCATCCCTTTTCCAAAAGGCCATGTGCCGTATCTTCCAACCAATCCTTTCAAATGCTGCAGTGTATATCGATGATATCCTGCTCTACAGTTCTGATGAGCAGTCACACTGCCAACTCCTTGAACAATTCGCAGAAATTGTCAAAAAGCATGGCATCATGCTTTTCCAGAGAAAGATGAATATTGCCCAAACAGAAATTGAATTTCTTGGTATGCACCTCAGTAAAGGTACGTATTATCCAGGGCCGCATATTGCTCAGGAACTGTTAAAGTTTCCTGAAGAGAATTTCACAAAGAAGCAAGTCCAGCAATTTCTTGGGATAATCAATTATCTCAGGGACTTTGTCCCAAATATTGCAAAGCTTTTGATTCCTTTGCAGTCCATGCTGAAGAAGAATCCCCTACCCTGGGGAAGAATTCAGACAAAAGTGGTTGCTGAACTTAAAGAGATTATGCAGAATCTCCCACCACTAAAGATACCATCAACAGGTAAAAGAATTCTTCAAACTGATGCTAGTGACGAATACTGGGCAGCTATTCTACTTGAAGAGATTGATGGTAAGAGACATCTTTGTGCTCACAAAAGTGGAAAGTTTTCACAATCCGAAATGCATTACCATTCCACCTTCAAAGAAATCTTAGCAGTCAAAAATGGGATCAAGAAGTTTGAATTCCATCTCATCGGCCATCACTTCCTGGTAGAATTAGACATGGCATCTTTTCCTCAGATGACCAAGTTTAAACAGAAGCAGATTCCAAATTCACAACTGCTTCGGTGGGCTGAATGGTTTTCGAAATATTCCTTTGAAACCAAACACATTCCAGGAAAAAAGAATGTTCTTGCTGATTTCCTGTCAAGACCAAAGGCACCAGCCGAAATCAACATGTATATCAAAAGACCTGCTTTTCATATGCTCAATCATGGAGTAAAATACAAGATTGAGAAGATCAAGGATTTGCCAAGCTGGAAATTTCCCCAGGAGATTATTGAACAAATCCAGAATGACAATCTCACTGCAAATCTAGAAAACCTCATGTGGCAAAGCCACACAGATCTGTTCAGATTCAATGCAGGTTCGATTCTTTATCCTTGTGGATTAAATTCAGAATATCCATTCATACATCCTCTTATCTGGAAAGAAGATGATTTCCCTGATCAGCTCAAGACGCTATTGTGGTACTTAACCAATAAGTACTTGATAGCTTTTGAAATCCCAACCAGAAGATTTGTTGCGAACCTCACCAGGATATTCTTACTCGGAAGAAATATTGAAAAAGAAAGTGATCGAAATCTTCTAGACTTTCTCAACTGGTTCTATCCTCCTACTCACTGGAAACATCTCTTGGAAAAGGAACTTAGAACCACAACCCCCAATCCTGAAGTCCATACCATTCTGTTTTTTCAACGACCATGGTATTTCTGCCGAAACAATGGCAGCATCATCGATGTTCCCCTGGAGATAGGAACCACATCCTACAAGCCACATCTGGATAGCAAAGAAGCTCGGATTCACAAATCCTATCCGAGATCTGTCGTATCTTGCCAACTCCAGTATCGAGAAATCCAGAGAATCCTGTGCCAAGAAAACAAAACTATTCCTGAAAGTATATGGAATTATAATGAACCCATTGTATGGGATCATTATGACCTAGCACCTGAAGCTAGGGAAGCACTCAGGCAATTCAGACAAGCTGGATCATCTCAAGATAATGAAATGACAAGTGCACCAGACATTGTTCAACCTACCCAGGACCCCTACGCACACTGGGGAGGTCCTCTTTCCCAAGATCCCTATGACCAGGAACCATTGTCATTATCCCAAATAGACACTTCCCATTACTCACAACCTCTCCATTGGCCTCAGCCAAGCATTCCTGCCAACACCACTGAAGATGACAATACAAACTGGGCTGAAGAAGAAGCATCCCACCGAGCTCATGAGGAAGCATCCTCATCACATCGTCTAAAACAAATACTCTCACCAGAAGACCTTGAAGATCTTGAACAAAAGTACGAAGCACACCTTCTGACCACAGCAAACAGCTCGGACGACTCAGACTATGACTACAACGCTCATGACGGACGAGACCGCTGAAAAGCCGACGTCCGTACAATTTCACTGTAGCATAGCACTGTTCACTTTTACTGTAGCACTAGGCTAGGGAAAGTACTGTTCACAGTACGGTCACTGTTCATAGTGTGCGAATAATTCCCTCCCGAAAGTTTCGGATGCCTCTGTTTGTTCCCGGACCCATTAGCTTGGTCCTTGTCCGTTGTGACCTCTTATTGCCTATATAAGGCAAGGAGGATGTATTGTGTTGGGCAGAGTCCCTTGAAGTAAAGTGAGTGTTTTGTAAAACCTCTCTATGGCTTTCTAAAACTCCTCTTCTTCTCCAGCCTGGTAGAATCCTCTAGGAAATGCAGCTCGGGTAGATTAGAAGCGGTTCCATCCTGGTTCTCATGGTGTTCTTAGGCCCTGAACTAAAGGGCAGAGTAATTTTCTGCTAACAGGCCGTCCCTGAAGGGCTTGAACGTTGTTCGCCCAATGTGGGAAGGCATACCTGCAGAAAATTGTCTCTTCCTTCCCTGGTTTGAGGTCTAGTTCCATTATGGTATCATGCTAAGAAGCAAACTATGTTGAAACAAATTTGCTCACGTGGTTTAACTGAAATGAAAACGACAATATTTTGGCTAAAAATTTATTTTTGGGTAAATGTGTCACATAAGTATAAGTTTGTGATTTTTTTTATCACAAGAAATTTTTTTATGGTAAATGTGTTACACAGTAAACATAGTCTGATGTCACAAAACAAAGTTCAGGATAAATATATCAGAGTGGATATACTTTGAAGTTTTTGTGACTTTTCCCAAGATTATAATTGTGATTTTTGGAAAAACTTTCCCACACCATCGAGTGAAAATGGGTAAAACTTTGTTGACCCGACCCACCTCGGGAAATTTTTGGTCCCCTTTGGGTTGGAGAAAAAGGTCAATCGATAGCCTTTTATTCCAAAGGTTAGCTCGGATATAGCTGAGTTTAGAGATGTAGCGGTGCTCTTACACTATGTCTAAACCAAAGGTGTCGTTGGACCTCTATGGCTAATTGATGCTTGGATAACCTTTTTTTTCCCTAATTTTTTACAAAGCAAACGCGTCACCGATTTACCAACTCATTTTCAGTTCCAAATTAAAATACACCCCGCGATCGCGTTTAGAAGGTTCGACCATAAAAAAATATTGGCGAAGCCATGTGCTGAGGGCTGGACCTCAATCATTGCATTGATTGGTGATTTTTATCCAAAACCAATGACTTCGGCTAATTTAATGCAAGAGACCAACAAGCCCCACGTTTCATGGCAACAAGTTGGAATATAATAACGTTGGAGTTCATTCCACGAGATCCACCATGGAAATGTGCACTTCATCCTTTCTAGTCGCCTTTGCAATGCCTAATATTGCTAATTTTGTTAATACCACAAAAAAATCTCAAACTGATATACCATGATAAATTTATCACAAATTAATTTTTTAACTATGAAAAACTCCAAAGAGATACACATATGATAAATGTGCCCCAAACTGATACATTAATAGCAAATTGACCCTTCATTAATTGGATTAATACCAAAAAAACACAAATTGGTAAACTTGTAATAAATGGAGGATACAACACCAAACTGCTACACCTATCAACTGCCACACATCATATGACTCAGCAATTTGACAGTAAAATTTAATGGAAACTAAAAAAAAAGTAAATTTATTACAAATGTACTGGTTTAAGATTTTTGGCAGTTAAAAAATTAGTTTGGGATAAATTTGTCACGAATGTATTAGTTTGTAGTTTTTCGTGATATTAACCCTTACTAATATTTGCAACTAAGAATAGAAACATTAAAAAAAAAATGTTACAAGGATTTTTATGGCAAGGCTTGTTGCCCCATTTGAAGCTCGAATTGCAACGGGGAACATAAGTTGTAACTTAAATCGATAAAGGTTGTGGATGGCGATATAAAATTATACGAGTGGTTTGTGAAATTTATGGACAATAATTATGACAGATCAATCATGAAATGATTTACATGGATTAGTGGAACTTCTTTTCAAGTTGAAAATGTTGGTGATCAAAAGCAGATTCGATATTTGCACCGTGAAAATCCAATATAGTTTTTCTCAAGTTCAAGACATATGTAGTAAAATGATTAAAAAAGATAAACGGGTTGTTAGATTTAGCTTTATTTTTTTGTTTAAAAAATTATCTACACTTTGTTATCGGATACGTTGTTGTTTATGTACTTGAAAATTAACATAAAATGTTAGAAAAATATAAATTAACTAAACATTCTCAAATTTGTCTATACTTGTTTCATCGACATAGGAGGCTTGATCATGAATATTGGAGCCATGTGGGAGGGCCTGTACTTCAATCATTGCTCTTATTTGGTATGTTGACGATAACATCCACAACCACTTTCTTCTGCTAACATCAATACTAATGAAAAAAAAAAAATAGAAAGCAAAAATAGAATCTACTTAGTAAAAGGGTTTCCTTGTCGTCCACAAAATCATGAGTTCCTAATCAGTTATTTTCTCAATTGTTTTTGTTTTGAATTTTTGGTGATTAAAGGTAGATAACCTATTATTATCACCAGGGTAGTTGGTCTAGCGGTAAAAGGGTTTCCTTGTCTTCCATGAGGTCATGAGTTCCCAATTGGTTGTTTTCTCAATTGTTTTTGTTCTGAATTTTTGGTGATTCAATGCAGATAACCTATTAGCAGCAGGGAAGTTGGTCTAGCAGTAGAAGGGTTTCCTTGTCTTCCACGAGGTCATGAGTTTGATTCACATCATGAGCGAATCGCCGATCAACTTATGTTGTGTTGCCTAGTTCATATCTTGTGTGGAAGGAATTTCTGTGGGATTGTGCTGACTAGCTTGCAACCTTCGGGTCACCGATGATGCAATTGAACATTCTGTAGAGGACGTAGGACCCTTAGGAGGTCCCTAATGCTGGTTGACCTTCCCCATCCTCATATAAAAACCTATTCTTAAAGCAAATCAGTTTTTGGTACGAGTGACATAGTGGGCTGAGATGGTGATATTTTCCTCATGTGTTTCTTTCTCATCTTCAAAATTTTCCCACGTACGCTGGTTTTTCTACTGAAACTTTTACCCTCTTTCGGTGATTCCTGAAATGTAATAGAAAAATTGGAGCATTGGAGGAGCTTGATTGGCCATTAGTAAAGTCTATAGCCCTTAAGGACATCTACAATTTGAGAGTTTCATCTCGTGCATTCATTAACTACGTACATACTTTCGTGGACATATCTGTTGTGCAATCGGCTATAATTTATGCTTGTAGATAATTAGGGGCAAAAGTACACTTGGTGTGTTAAAAATTGACACGAAGGGACACATAAGTTCAAAAAGTTACGAAAGTGACACTTAAGTATCACTTTTTTTAATAATGGAGCACTTGAGTGCCAAGTCCGATGAATGTAGCTGGAAATCCTATGTGGCAATTATTTAATAATATAATTTGCCTACGTGGCATGCTGGAGAGCTGAGTCAAGAATGAAAAATCAAAATGATGTCGTTTTGTCTTTTTTTTTTATATAAATAAATTAAAATATTTAAATAAAATTTAATATTAATAAAAAAGAGGAGGAGGAGGTGGTGAGCATTGAGCCCTTATCGTCACCTCCCTACCATTACCGGGAAGGCCCAACCAGCTGCCTCCCTACCATTGCTGGGAAGGCCCAACCAGCAGCGGCCCTTGGCTCAACTGGGCCAGAGCTAGTGACCCTCATTGGATTTAGGGGAGGGCCGTAAACCTCACCCTAGATTTGGGCGAGGTCGACTGGGGTCGCCGGCCCTTGGTTGGCCAACCCTCCCCCCACCATCGCTAGCCTTTCTCGGTGATGAAGGCAATCTTCCTCTTTTTTTTTCTTATTTATTTATTTATAAATAAATGAATTCTTTTAAATTTTATTTAATTAATTGTTATGTTAATTATCTACCAACGTCAGTAGTAAAATTACATCGTTTTTGCACTTGTCTAGCCACGTTAGCATGCAAAACGATGTCGTTTTGCACTGACTTTGTCAGAAAATCGCCACGTCAGCACTTTGGCCGGATTTTCTTGTTGTTGGCACTTGAGTGATCCATTTTATTTTGATTTTGACACTTAAGTGTTACTTTTCTGACTTTTAACACTTAAGCGTCTCTCCATGCTAAGTTTTGACACTCTAGATGTCCGGCACTCGATAATTAGGTGTCACGCAACCAACAGATTGCTCTGTTTGGTATATGGAGCTCATTCTCCTGTTATCATGAATTTATTCTTGTCTAATCATGATGTTTCTAGGCTTGCACTTGTTAGCGGGTTGAAGTGGGTGGATGAAGTTATACCAAATGCTCCTTATGCAATAATAAAGCAGTTTATGAATGTCTTTTTAATGAGCACAAAATTGACTACATTATCCATGGTGATGATCCTTGCCTGATCCCAGATGGAAAAGATGCTTATGCCTTGGCAAAGAAAGTCGGACGTTACAAGCAAATCAAACGCACTGAAGGTGTCTCCAGCACAGATATTGTAGCTACTATATCCACTAAATCTTTCTTCCAGCATTATTGAAAGGAAGTACTCATTTAAGGTTAAATACATGGTGTTTCCTAAACGTGCTTACTCATTTTATGCTTAAATTTCAATGCATAAGGAGCAATATTTTAGCAAATGGTAATGCTAGAGAGCAGAATCAATTTCTTTGGCTTTTGTACATGAGTTCCTTTGCATATAATTCGTCACTGTCATGATACAACTCAGCAAGTTGCAGCTATTTTTATGCTGGAAATAAGAGTAAAATGTGGGTGGAGAGAGACGAGGGAGAGACTTTTTTTTTTGGTAAAGGTAAGATATATATCGACTTTTAACCAAGAAGCTTTACGGCAAGAAACTCGGCACCAACAAAACTTGCACTCAGGAAGACAGACAAGTCAAACCAAGTGGAAGGGTGTCAAGCAAGAGGAAAAGAGGGGAAACCCAGACAATGGCAACCCTCAAACGAAAAACAAGGAAGACATGACACCCAAAAGCAGCACGTCATCAACTAGGACGGGGAAGGTAGCAGCGGCAGCAACCAACTCGAAGTTACAGGGAAACATCCGACGTCCCAGGAGAGAAAATGGATGGGTCCAAACCCTAGCTACGTTGTAACCTCCTATTTCTTGAAGTGTCCGCAACATTACAAAAAGTCAAAGCTTTGTCCTTGATGACTTTGATGAGGTGGTTCTTCAAGGACGGTA
Source organism: Eucalyptus pauciflora (assembly GCA_007663325.1). Classification (NCBI taxonomy): domain Eukaryota; kingdom Viridiplantae; phylum Streptophyta; class Magnoliopsida; order Myrtales; family Myrtaceae; genus Eucalyptus; species Eucalyptus pauciflora. Next base: position 94,396 of record VMYD01000388.1, read on the forward strand.
AAAACATAACTTGTTCCCGAAAAAAGAATGTTGTTCCGCGTTTTCTAGATCACATGGCAAATGGCTCCAAAGGAGAAACGAGCCATGCATTGATAGAATTCATTACCTAAGAGAAACTTTAAAGCCCACTAGAGGTTATCTTGCCAAGACCTGTTCCGCCAAGGCAGGTTGCATCTAGCAGCCCAAAAAGACGCAAGGCCAGAGGTAATGCGACATCCAAAAAATAAATGATCAATAGAATCCGACCTAAAATTGCAAAAGGCACACGAGGCGTCCTCAATCCTCCCATATGAAAGTAAAAGAAACTGGGTAGGGAGCCGATTCTTAACAATGAGCCACAGGTTGAATTGATACCGCAGCGTGAGGGTGTTGTTCCAGATAAACGAGAACCAAGGTACTAAGGTTCTCTTCGATCGAATGGTTTCCCACGCAAATGCAACCGAGAATGTGCCTGAGGCGCTCTCAATCCAACGGAAACGGTTTGGGATTTGTGAAAGGATGGGGAGGGGAAACTCCCACGACTCCAAAATGGCTTTGAACTCCAAGCCCTCTACGGAAAAAAAGATCTGCAACCGAAGCCAGCTTGGGTAAACCCAACTGGTAGATGAATGTGTTCGAGAACACCATATTAAGGGGGCGTCTAGAATGCCAATGATCAAACCAAAGGGACACGGAGTGGCCCTCCTCGATATTCCATTGGAAGGACTGGCAGAAATCTCTCCTAAGCTGGAGTATCTTCTTCCAAGCCTAAGAACAGACAGCTAGCTTGTTTGCAACCTAGAAATTATTCCTTTTTAAAAAATTTGAGTTAATCCACATACACCACAAAGATTCTTTGTTAGTGAAAATGATCCAAATGTGTTTAAGCATGGCTGCCGAGTTACAATCCCTCAACCTGCGTATGCCAAGTCCCCCCTCTTCTTTTGGAAGGCATACATCTTCCCAAGAGACTTTCGCACCTCCTCTTCCAAGGCCCGGGCCTTTCCAGAGGAAATGTCTTAGAATTTGCTTGATGCGATCCAAAACAGCTCTAGGTAGCATAAAAACACTAGCCAAAAAAGCTTGTATTGCGTGGAGGACAGACCTTATAAGCTGCAAGCGGCCTGCAAAGGAATGAAAGCGCTAAGCCCACGATTGTCTCCTTGTGGTTATACGGTTGACAAGAGTGTTACAATCGACCTTGCCAAGCCTCGCTGAGATAATGGGGACCCCCAAGTAACGAACATGTAGAAATCCTTCCGAGAACCCAAGCGTCCGAAGTATTTGGGTCCGAATAAAAGCCGTCCCTCCAACAAGGTAAACTTCACTTTTGTTTATGTTGGGTGTCAGCCCACTCCAAGAAGAGAAGGTTTCAAGGCCTTCCTTAAGGAGAGACACCGAGGCCATGTTTGCTTCACTAAAGAGGAAGACATCATCTGCAAAGAATAAGTGAGATAGACAAGTTGACTTACACCTCCAGAAGAATTTGAAACCCGGTTGCCTGGAACGAAGGTAGAGGATCCCGGAAAAAATCTCCATACCCAAAGTAAATAAGTAGAGTGACAAGGGATCTCCTTGGCGAAGTCCATGACCACTTGAAAACCTCGATGAGGGAGAGAGACTTTGGTAGCTGCTGCTGGCAAAAACCTCGATTGTAGATTCACTGCATAGTCCTCTGACATGATAAAGTGAGTTGGAAATTATGCTTTTTTCTGCATCCTTTGAATCTATTCAAAACATCACGTGAACGATAAGCCTCACTGAAGGTTGGAGATTAGACATTCAAAACCCTTGAAATGGATAAGTGTTGAGACCTTGAATGAAGCAATATTCGCCATAGGTAAAGCATTTTAAGATGAGGATGTTGAACATTGATGAACATCATTTTGAATATCTTGAATGACAAAGCAGCCAGCAACACTTTCATTCTTGTATAGCAGCAACAGGTTTATGACAGGAGAAAGATAAGTTGGATACTCTTTCTTTGTTCAAATGATCCTCTTCTGCTTCTTCTCATTGTCCCTTTGCTGGTTTCTGAATTCGTACTTATTAGTTCTTATCTCCCTTTTTTAAGGCAAGCTAATTGTACACTTGCAGGAAGGATTCTTTTGCTTTTAAAGGATACAGAACGCAACGATTCTTCATTGAATGGAGAGCACTGTGAATCTATATCAGAGGATGCCGACGTTTCCCAATTTCTACCAACATCCCGTCGCATTGTACAATTTTCGAATGGAAAGGTATGGGCCATTTCTTGTGAATCAGATTATTCTATTTCCTTATGACGTTGGTCCTGCGAAACTCCTAATGACTGTCCAAGTCTATTTCACCCCCTTGTTCTGCCCAGGCTTGGCAATGCATGTGATGTCTATGATAGTCAATATTCCACCCTACATTAAAATCAATGCTTAACCCGTTAACTGTCAATCTAATTAGTAGAGTTCTCTTTCAGTTCAACTTGCAAAAGTTCTGTTGGTTACGAAGCTAGCATATAATGAGATTTGCTTTCCATCCTTTGATGCTGGAATTTTTTACACCTCAGGGTTGCTATCAAAATGCTCGTATTGTGTACATCGATGGTGCATTTGATCTCTTTCATGCTGGACATATCGAGGTAATGTGGAATGTTGTGCTTATTTTTTGAAGCAATTTGTTTCTCCCGATTATGCGTTTGTTTATATTGGTGCTCCTGTTTTGTGATGTCGTTTAAACCTCATTGCCAACTGAAATTTTGACTCAACTATAGCAAGGAATTGCTCACTTTAAAAAGAAAAAAAGAAAAAAAAAAAGAGGGAATAAAAATTGTATTAAGAACTTTACCAAAAAAAAAAATTGTATTAAGAACTCTTCCGATATAGAGTTACTGTGGGATTCAACTCTGCGATAAGCTCAGGACCTTGGCCAGTTCCCCACTTAAGTAAGCCTAGACTAACTCTTCTGCTTAGCACGCGCATCTTAGGACAGAAATCAAACTTAGAATCTTGTAGTTTTGTCTATTTATATCAATATTAGAAAGAGTGATCATAAAAGATGTTTAAATTTTGAAATTTGCTGCTATTTTGCGCATTCCAATGATTTTTCCACCTTTTAGTTGATCATGGTGATGCCGTAGAAGTTGACTGAAACGTATAGATTAACTGAACACGATGAAGCATCAACTTCGGCGTTCCATATAACCTGGATGTGGTCAGTCAAACATTCTTTTTCTTCGCCAAAAACGAGAAAAGATAAACATTCTTTTCTCCTGTTGTAATTTGTGGCCAATTTCCTTGTTGATCACGACTGCCGTTTAAGCAGAACAGCCATGATGATTTATGCAAATCAAATCAGATTCAAGGGTGAAAAATTAGGATTTAAACACTGAATGCTGTCAGATCATGGTCCGGCGATTCCAAGCAGCATGAAATTTGTAAATTCTATTATGTTTTCTTATTCCTGGAACCAAGTCATTTATATCTCATACGTTCTTGCTCAGATCTTGAAGAGAGCCAGGCAGCTCGGAGACTTCCTCTTAGTTGGTCTCCATACTGACCATACTGTGAGGTACCATATGCTTGACTTTTGCTATCGTTAATTCTATTAGCACCTGAACAATGGCCTTTAATTCTTTTAATTTGAGCTATTTGGGGAACGTTACACAATTTAGTACATTCTGCAATTAGTGATATATGGGGGGGTCAATTAAAAAGCTTCACTATTTTTTATCCAGTGAACACAAAGGGAAACACCACCCACTCATGCATTTGCATGAGCGCAGTCCCAGTGTTCTAGCTTGTCGTTATGTTGATGTAGTCATCATTGGTGCACCTTGGGAGGTTTCAAAGGACATGGTATGTAAAATATTCTCCTATGTATGGCCCAATTTCCATTAGATAAACCTTTAATTGCTCATTTTTGTTTGTATTTTTTTCAGTCATTCCTAGTTTGTCCTCTCCACTTTTAGTGGGTAAAAGAGATGTAAGCGTCGCAAAAGTTGACGCTTTAGTCAGGTGGATTTTAAAATCGAGGATCCTCCGCGTGCTTTTAGCATTGATAATGTTGCGATAACAAATAACATTTTTTGGTGATGACGTTGACATCTTTGTCTTACGCCGTCCGTTGTGGACTCCCCCGATAGCTTTTGTTGGTGATGGCCGAAACCTTTCTGAATTCTACTCTGCCTGTCTTAAACACCTCAATAGATTTTGTTGGAGAGGACTATAACTTCTTTGAATGTTATTAATCCACCAGTCCTGAACACCCAAATCGCACATACTTATGGAGTGGAGAACAAGAATCTATTGTGTTTACTAGTTCAGATTAATAGAGGGTTCAAAATCCTGATATTTTCCTATGTCAAAATAATTTGAGCTCTTGTAATTTTTACTATAATTTGATGATGAAGTCTACTCGGAGATATTTTCTGAAAGAAGTAACTCTTCATTTGAAATATGGGCTAAGAAGTTTGTTCTCATTGAGTTGGAACCTGGGTTGTCAAGTCCAAAATGACAGTCAGACCCTAAAGCAAAAGACTCTGGATTTTACATGATGTATTTATAGTTGCAAAGTTTTTTTTTTTTTTTTTTAGTGAAAAAAGCAATCTTCCATGATTACAAAAGTTGAGAACTATTAATTGATAATATAATAGGATTCATGTTTCATTTGTTTCATGTCCCTCCTCATTTTGACCAGATCAGATAACAACATTCACTATATCCATGGTTGTGCACGGCACAATTGCTGAGTCCAATTCTTTGTCCCCTTTTCATTTCCAATCTATGCATTAGATCCGTTATTGAAGCGGACTTGTCTTGCGTTATGCAGGTTGCAATTGATCCATATGCTGTCCCTAAGTCCATGGGAATTTTTCGGTTGCTTGAGAGCCCAAATAACATAACCACTTCTTCGATAGCCCAAAGAATTGCTTTAAATCATGAGGCTTATATGGTATGCTCTCCAATCTTCTCGTTCTCTTTGCATTCAGTGTATATGTGCAATGTTCACTCACTCTTGGCTCCAATATTTTCGTAGATATTGTGGTCGATATCCCTGCACCACCAGTTTTAGATTTGCTTCATCTATTCAATCACTCTTAGCTCCACTATTTTCGTAGATATTGTGCTCGATATCCCTGCCTTTCCAAATATTGTCACCCCCCCCCCCCTTCTCTCCTGTCCCTATATGTACTAAGTGTTAGCTGTATACCCTAAAACAATCATGTAATAGTTACATGTTGAGAATTATTTAATGGCAAATAAGTTTTCATTCTTCGTCCAATTTATATGAATGAGTCCATAAGATCAGTTAAGACTGAACCTATTCTTAAGGTGTTAAGAATATGTGTGACAGGTTACAATTATGTTAAATCTTTAAACAATTTCCTTTCGATGGATCATTAAGAGGATATTAATGATCCTGTTAAGACCGGTGTGTTCTCAAGCTTCACCATTTAGTACTGGATACTTGAGGGGATGATGAGTCACAAGTCATTGGGTATGGTGATATCCGAGCTAGAACACAGGTGCTTGTCTTGGACAAGTTCACTGAACGTGATATATATAGAACGATTGGTAACATGGAAGCTTTTAGTGGGATCGATGTCTGATCGTTCATGCTTTGGTTTGGTGTAAGATCCTTAGGCCTGAGGCATGATGCTGACTTATATGTTGGATGGCTATGGTTCACAAGTGCGCATATTGACGCTTCGTCGAATCATCTCTGTATTTGATGGTCATAGTTTGTTCACATACGTAGGCACATGCATGCGCAATATGAAATATGTCTTCTTGTTATATATAGATATACAATATTGATGTCCTATGCGATCTAATCATGGCATTGTATTGAAATCCTCGGCCAAGGTTGTAATCGAAAATGAATGGTTCATATCTTGAAGAAATACATATCGATTAGATTTGGGCATATGATTGAATTGGTGGCTTGACCAATAGTTCCATGGCCTTTGTTCGATCGGGACATGGTGAGATAGAAAGATCGAATTACACGGTCGCCAAAGCTGATAGATTCATTATGTTCTGAAAACATTTCACACTGTCTGGGTAGCCATGATATATTGCTTGAGGTCACTCATGGTTTGTAAGAGTAGGAGATTGATCTAGACAATCAATTCTCTTGGTTGTACTAATGTGTTAGCACAAAACCTGCTACCAGCTCAGTGATGAACCTAGGAATGTCACACATCATAATCAATTATAATGACATTTCTCTCCAAGTGTGGCAAGCTTGTTGGGTTACGGCAACTCAAGTGACCTCCATGGGTCGAGGGGGTCGCCGATCTAGGTTAGGCAACCCCCCATGAGTTGCGGTGACCTAGAGCCGACCCTTGCCGATCACCACGTTGCACGACCACAACGAGGGAGCCATCAATCTAGGTTGGGCAACCCCCTTAGCCGCAACGGCCCAGATCTGGGTTGCCGCGACTCAGATTTGATATCTGAGTCGCGACAACCAAGAAGGTGACCCACAAAGGTTGCATGACCCTCCAATGATGGTCGCTGTGACCTGCCGACGTCTCTCGAGCTGTCACTAGCCCCTTGCAGCTTGAGGAAGATGAATAGTATCACGAAACGAGGGTAATAATGGAAAAACAAAAAAGTTGGTGAGGACAGTTTCGAAGAATAAAAAAAAGATTATACAATACCATAGGGCATGCCAAGAAAGCTGCCTCCCACCTGCTTTGGGCTTTTAGCCTTCTAAATGCTCACTTTTCCTTAAAGAGGTTTGCAAAATATTTGCCAAATACCCAATATTTGGCCCAAATGGCTTTGGGTGTCTAAAGTCCTTTGCAAATGCAACTCCCAAACGTGCCCTAAGTATTTGAAAACCCTAAACCGCCAACACAGTCTTTTAGTCTAAAATTAATGTAAACCAAGAATTTGATGAGTTGGCGGAATACATGAGAAGTTTAATGATTCGTTTGTGATTGGATGTATGCACTTAGGCATGTGTACCATTAAGTTGTATACCACCAGACACGTCATTTACTATATTTGCTTGATCCATCCCATTTGATAACGCGACATATGAATTTAAATCCATCTAAATCACAGCAGTGCATGGAATTCAATTGGTTTTAATGATTTTAACGTAATTTGACTTAGATGCTCGGTGCTGATGTTATTTTTACGAGAAAACTCTGTCTATACTATTTCTACTTTACCATGTAATTTGGTTGTGCTTAAGGAAGAAACCACCAAAATTCAGGCAACACTATCTTTTCTCGGACAACAACCTAGACACAGTTGAAAGAGAAGAGCAGGGTATGTCCTTCAGCTTTTTCTTCAGTTTCTTCTCAATTGAAAAAGAGGAGAGTAAGAAATTAAGCGGGCTCGTGCGTGCACGCGCGAGTGCTACATGCCGTCATACATGAGAATATCGGAATAAACAAGCATACTCTCAAAGTAACCAAATAATTGGGGCACTTTTCGACACATTTCCTTTGCAGGTACACCGAGAAGTACATTAAGGATGATTATAGCATGATGTTCGTGACAGTCAAGGGGCAAGAATAAAACCCACCCCATTCCCAGAACCAGACTGACTTCAGTTAATCCTGCAACTGGATATACGAAGTCACACCAATTTCTCCAAGTGAGGTCATTGCAAATTTGCAAGCAAACCAGTAATAGAGATCGTGAACCCATTACCACATACCCAATAGGATTTGCTGGTAATTTTAACACACTAAGCCAAAAAACCATCTGCACGTAGACACATGCATAGAGCCAGAGTGCATATGATGCAAGGATATACCGACTTCCAAAAAAGAAAAAGAAAAGGAGAGATCCAGTATATTTATATACACTTCTGTACAACAAGGGTAAGGAATAGGAAAGGAAATTTTCCACTTTTATTTTCAAAATGCCGGCCAACACAACCAGCAATTTGATACAGAAAAACCTACCCTAATGTCTATCGAAAACTAGAAGCCAACTGAAGTTAATGTTACTTACCTTCAAAAGAGCAACCATGTTAAAGTGTAATTTCTACTTTGTGAATTATTACCATAAGCATACAGAACATAAAAGAGATTTGGCATACAGATATACATAGCCATACGTATAATACAATAGGATACTAAACCGTTAAGAAGTGTTCATCTATCTGACTTTAGTGAGCTTAAGAAATCCATAATGTATGTGCACTAAAAGGCACTGGGTGTTCTAGACTTTCACGGCCAAATCATCAACTCAGTTAGGCACTCTGAGGAAAAAGGTCTCAGTAAAGAAATCTCACATACTTAAGTCAAGTCAGTCTCACCGACAAGACAAAACAGATGGAGGAATAGAATATTTAAGACTTGCATGACAATGTAGGCCATTGATATACATTCAAAAGCCAATAACATGGTTATAGCTGAGATAACATTGAATTCGAGCAAGCCACACCTACAGTGATTGCGAACTTGACGATGAACACAAGAAAAGTCAAACATTTTGTATCACCAATGGTAGGACTCATCAGCAAAAAGAAGAAGCCCTTCCTGGTCTTTTAAATGCCCTCAAAGTAAGGATATAAAGTGGAAAGGCAATCCTACATCACAAAGAGACTTCCCTGACAAACAGATGCTAATGCAGAAAATAAGGAATGGTGATATCTCTTGAAGTGATATTTAGACAATTTCCAATCTGATCCTTAGGCGTCATACCTACATTTAGTTCGTCCAATGACATCAATAGGTACATAGTCGATATAATATGCTTCAGAAGTTTCATATCAAAACAAGTATTACATCTCACAGAAAGGGAAACTCAAAAGCCAAGCGCAGACAGGTGAACTAACCATAAGTAGAAAAGATGTTTAGGGCTCACCCATCTTAATGAAAAAGATCTGCTATGGTAGCCCTTTCATAGCAGAGCTTACATCAGTACTTGTTTTAGAAGAGGAACCATTGAATCCAGAACATTAATATTTTCAAAAGTGGAAAAGCACAATGTCTGAGACAATATAGAGTAAAAACACCTCAAGCTTCAGTATATATGCAGGCATTATCTATAATACAGAACAACATAATAAAACATTACTGTAATCGACAATTATATGCATTAACTTTTCACTTTGAATATTGCAAAAGAACCACACCTTATTCTCTCGAATTTTTTGCGCTATTAACCACCAAAATAGGACATTTTAAATTATGTTCTACAGTTCTTTGCCCCTCCCTGGCTTCATCACTCAATCGTCATCAAATAATTATTACTCAGGAAGTCAAGATGCACCCAAACATGAGAAACTTCACTGCCAGTCATCTTACAGTTAAAACACCTACTCAAGAAGAGCATTCTGTGTACGGAAAAACAGAGAAAACAAATCAACTCCAGGAGGGAAAAGAGGAACAAACAATGATATCATCTTATTGAGATGCCTCAGCACAAATAAATTAGTCTAGTGCATTCACTTGTTTCAGCAGCCCTAAGCAAGGGATTTTTCTTGAAAGAATTGGGAACTTGGATGCCATCCTTATCACTCCTCGAGAAGAAGAAAGTAAAATGAAATAGGGACCCGGCAAAGGTTACGATCAAGTGAGATTGTTATAACAGCAAATCTAGAGAAACTCCACATTGACCTTGGCTCTCAGCCAGATGGAGAAAGCAGAACATACCTTAACCCTCAAATATCACTGATACATACAGCACACATTACAGAGTACGAATTAGGATGTATCAATAGATTGAAGACAATATACATAGAAAAATCCTTCCAAATGGGTCATCCTAGACATGTCTCATTATCGCAAATAAAAAACATTGCATCACATATATCATGGCCATCAACGGGAGAGGAGAAAAAACCATCATCACCGGAGGCACTAGCAGGCTTCAAGCCACATATATTACATTACGTTGAAGCATGGAAAGGAAACTTGCAGATTTACAAGATCAGAAATATCGACAAGGAAAGAGATTTGCATCAAATGGGAGCTAATGTCTCGATAAATTCATAAGCATCAAGCCACCCATATTGTAATGAGCCATACCCTTTAGATTGATCAGCTGGCATCTCATAAAGCTTCCTGAAAGTCTTGTCACCAACATTATATGTCAAGATTTTACCTGGCAAATGAACTAACAGCGATGACTCCTCGTTGTTCCCTTCTCTGACCAGATGAAGCATAACGATAGCATAGTAATTCATATAGACTGGATCCATGTAATCGCGCACCACCTCTGGGAAAGCACTCACGATAGAATCAAGTTCCACATGGTATTTAACAAACCACCCAGAATAATCCTTTTCCAACTCAAAAATCTTAAATTGAGCAGTCCGTGACCCATAAATCTCAAAAAAATGCAAATGTCCACGAGACTCCCCAAAATACCTGAACCTCCTACACCCCCGATTCTCCGAAATGGGAAGCCCTGGCATCGTCCCAAACTGCTCTTTCTCGACATCGAAGCATAGGGAAGCCCCCGTTGGGCTAATCCAATGAACCCCACCATTCCAAAAGACGCCATTGTCGAACACCATATCGAACGGAGCGACGAAAGGAGACCCAGAAAGCCTCCATCCGCGGTCGCGAGACGAGTAAATCTCAATTTGATAATAGTACGCTGATTCGACGGTGCTTCGAACGCAAACGACGTCATAGTAGGACGATTTAGAAGGGTCGAAGACCAAACTCACTCCATAAACAGTAGTCGCGCAGGAGGAAGCACCCCCGAGCTGGGGAAGCATCGCGAACCGCCCCGTCGTCGGATTAAAGACGTAGTAATTACGCCTACACCCGATCTTACGGAAGCTGCAGCACAGGAGCAGCCCGCCGCAGGACTGCAGGATCTTCAGACCCGCGGGGTCGGGGGCGAAATCGAGGCACTTGAACGGGAACCCAGATAGGGGATCATCGCCGCCGCCCCCCAGCGGCAGGAACTGGTGGTCCGAGGGGGTGCGGCGGAGCACGACGCCGGAGGCCCCGGAGCCGGCGTGGAGGCGGGCGTGGCGGCGGGAGAAGCGGGGGCCGGAGATGATGGAGAGCCAGAGCTTGGAGACGCACTTGAAGCGGAGGAGGGAGCGGGCAGGGAGGAGGAGGAGGATCTCGGAGATGAGGTCCTCGTTGGCCGCGATGATCTCGGCAGCCGAATAGCCCTGCAGCTTCATTTCGAGAAAAGTGGTCGAAGGCGCTTGCAGAGAGAAGGGAGAGAGAGGGAGAGGAAGGGAGGGGAAGGAAGAGTAAAGAGCATTCACTGGGAAAGAGGCAGAAGAGAAAAGTGCGCATAGCGGAAGGATTTGCCGTCACGGGAAACCGCTGGCGGTCGCTGCCGGCGGGCCCCACTGTTGAGTGCACGGGGAGCACGATAGAATGGTAAATGGTGATGGTGGCTGGCTCGTCGTGGGGACGCGGATATATCTTTTGAAATTCGAAACGAGTCGATGGAAATCGAGTGCCAAGTTGCCAAACAGCGCGCCAAATTCCAGCCGATTTTTGCTTCTCTTTTCTTCTTTCCCTCCCTTTTCTCGAAGATTTTGTTTAAGGCACTTGTCAAGCCATCCAATAAAAAAAAATTAGGGTGCTCTATATTTAAAGTTTGGGATAATTACACAAATAATTTATAAATTTTGGTAAGTGCGCATTATAGTCCCTCAATTTTTAATTTGTTATGTATAATCCATGTGTCACGGGTTGGTTGAACACGATCAATCAAACACCGTGCGGCTTTAGGATTTGTGATCCCAAGTCAGCCTTCTTACTCACACGTACGAACACAAGGGTCAGCAGCACAAAGGAGCAAGTGTATTCACTATGAACGAGCTGGTTACAATGAGAGGGAGGGACCTTTATTTATATAAGTTCGGGTCGTTTCTCAACCGTTGATCGTCCCTCTGATCTAACGGTAGAGTTTGAATCCGTATCATTATTATAAGGATACACAACAAGGCACTTAATGGATGTAGCCCTTGGGAAGCCCACGGGCGTGTGTCAGAAGTAAGATCAAGGCAGTAGGTCACCTGACACGAGAGTAGCTAAACGGTCACAGGCTGCACGTGGGCTGGTTGAACATTGCTCACGATTCATCCATGGGCCTTTGTTTGGATCGCACAGGGGCTGACTGTGCGCGAATCATAGATCATTCATGGATCGATCGTGGGTTGTTCTTGGACAAGCCCTTGTGCATGACATGACCTCATCACGGACGGTCTTGGATCATGCTTTGTTCGTAGGCCGTGTCATTCTCCCTCACATAATTAGGCGACGCTCTTGTCACGTCTGAGGCGTGGAAGGCTTCGATGTGTTTCTTGAACTGCCATAGAGCCTCGGAGGGTTCCCAACTCGCTTCACTCTCAGGAAAGCTCTTCCATCAGACGAGGTACTCCTTCTTTGGCGCACAATATCTCTTCCGTATGATCCAGTTTGCCATGATGCATTCAACATCCCGATCATACAAGGTTTTCGCTCTAAGGGGCGCTCGTTGTGATTTGCCTCGATCCGAATCGTCCTCATTCGCATGGAAAGGTTTCAACATGCTCACATGGAACACGAGGTGTAACTTGAGCTTGGCCGGTAAGTCCAGCTTGTATGCCACCTTCCCGATCCGCTGCAACACTCGGAAGGGGCCTTCATAGAGACGGATAAGCTCTTTGTGTACGTCTCAGTATCGAAGGACTAGGTGTAGTTTGGCCAACACCAAGTCCCCGACCTGAAATTCCACATGCCGTTGCTTCTTGTCAACCCACTTCTTGGTGCGCTTCGCGGCTCTATTGAGGCACGCCCGCACCAAGTACACATGCTCATCCCATTCCTTAAAGAAGTTGTACACAGAGGGGCTACTTCCTCGATACCCCGAGGTGATCACGCTTGGTGTAAGCGGTTGTTGCCCAGTCATGATCTCGAACGGGCTCTAGTTCGTTGACTCACTTCGCTGCAAGTTGCAGAAAAATTGGGTCACGTCGATCAGCCGTGCCCAATTCACTTGCGTGTTGCTCATGTAGTGCCGGAGGTAGATTTCTAGAAGTGCACTCATCCACTTCGCCTGTTTGTCGGTTTGGGGATGCAAGCTCATAGAAAAGTTGAGGTTCATTCCCAACAATTTGAAGAGCTCGGTCCAGAACCACCCAGTGAATCGAGGATCGTGATCGCTTACGATCATGCGTGAAACGCCCAATACTTGACAATATGCTTGAGGCCACATTGTCGGTCCTCACAACGAAGCTTGCCTGCTTCCTCGACTAGGCAATCCTTCGTGGCTCGCACAAATGTCGTGTACTTAGAGAAGTGATCCACCATGACCATGAGGGTCCGACATCCTTTGGACTTCGGCAAGTTGATGATGAAGTCCATGGAGACACTCTCCCATGGGCGTTTCGGGATAGGCAATGGTTTGAGGAGCCCCGCCGGTGATCGTTGCTCTATCTTGTCTTGTTGTCACACAAGACACGTCCGCACGTAGGCTTCAATGTCGTCCCGCATGTGCGGCTAATAGTATTGATCCTCGATGAGTGCCATGGTGCAGTGGATTCCCGAATGACCCACCCATTTGGAGTCATGGCACTCGTGCATCACCTCTTTCTAGAGTTTCCCGTAAAATGACACATATAGTTGCCATCCCTTGGTGTAGAGGAGATCATCCTCGCACCAAAACCGCCTCGTCTTGCCCTCTTGGGCGTATTGAAGGAAGGCTTAGGCTGTTTGATTGTGCCTCGGCCCTTCCTTGATACGGTTAATCCACGGCCAATTAGGCCGACTCACTACGTTAGCCAATTCGAGCCTCTTGCTTAAGGCATCGGCCACGGCATTGGACTTTCCAAGCTTGTACTCCAACACATAAACAAACTCAGCCAGGAAGTCTTGCCACCGAGTTTGCTTCGGGCTGAACTTCTTTCTAAGTTTGGAAGTAGCTCGTGGCCACATTGTCAGTCCTCACAACGAAGCATGATCCCAAGAGATAGTGCCTCCACGTACGAAGGCAATGCACCACCACAGTCATTTCCTTCTCTTGGACTGTGTATCGTCGCTCGGTATCGTTTAGTTTTCAAGACTCGAAGGCAATCGAATTCCCTTCTTGCATCAAGACACCACCGATAGCAAAATTAGAAGCATCGGTTTCTACCTCGTATGGCTTGGTGTGGTTGGGTAGCACAAGCACTTGCTCTTCGGTCGTGGCTTGCTTCAACCGATCAAACACCTTTTTGCACTGATTCGTCCACTCCCACGGCCTTTCTTTCTTCAGCATATCCATGAGTGGCACGGTGAGGCTCAAATATCCCTGGATGAAGCGTCGATAATAGTTCATGAGACCAAGGAAGGATCTCAATTCTATCACCTTGGTTGATGGTTCCCATTCAAATATGACACGGATTTTGGTTGCGTCAATCTGCACTCGTCCACCCCCAACGATGTGCCCAAGGAAGGGGACTTCCTTTTGCACGAAAGCGCATTTCTCACACTTCACATACAAATCATTTTCCCGAAGAAGCTGGAAAACTCATCTCAAATGCTCAATGTGTTCCTCGAGCATCCGACTATACATGATGATGACGTCAAGGTAAACCATAACGAACTGATCAAGGAACGGATGTAGTATCTTGTTCATGAGTGTGCAAAAAATGTAGCCAGCGCGTTGGTCAAGTCAAAAGGAATGACGAAGAACTCGTACGATTCGTAGAGGGTCACGCATGCAGTTTTCGGCTCATCCCTTTCGGCAATCCGAACTTGGTAGTATCCCGATTGAAGATCAAGCTTGGAGAACCATCAGGCTTCCCCAAGCTGATTGAACAGATCCGCAATGAGCGGGATCGGGTACTTGTTCTTGACAGTGAGCTTGTTCAACACTCGATAGTCTATGCACATATGGAGGGATCTATCATACTTCTTTTGGAACAAAATTGGAGCACCGAACGGAGCCTTGGATGGCCGAATATACCCTGCGTCAAGCAATTCTTTGAGTTATTTCTTTAGCTCTTCCAACTTAGGTGGGGCCAAGCGATAAGGTGTCATGGCCGGCGGTCAAGCATCGAGCACAAGCTCGATCTAGTGGTCCACTTCTCTCTGAGGAGGCAGCTTCTTAGGCAACTCGGGCGGCATCACATCTTGGAAGGCGTCGAGGACTCGGGCCTCCTCTCTCGGTACCTTACTTTCTTCCATGCCCTCCTCCTTCAATGCTGCCAAGAAGGTCTCCTCACCTTTCTTTAGCCCATTTGTTAGCTGCATGGCCGATAGCATCTTCCTATCGCGTCCCAACTTGCGGTAGATCGGGACCATGCATTGGCCCCCCTTATCTAGGATATATATGCAATCTGCAAAGGGCATAACACTCGCATTGATCCGATCAAGGAATCCTAAGCCAAGCACGAAATCATAGTTGTCAAGGGGGATTACCTCGATATCCTCTTTGCTGATCCATGGACTAAGGTGCAACTCCATGTCCCTAGCCATGCCGCTAGTTGGGACTTCTTTGGAGTTCACCGTTTTGAGCCAACTAGTGTTACTCGTCTCGATCGGAAGATTTAGCTTCTTCGCAGCCTCTTTGAATATGAAGAGATCGAACGCCCTGAAATCCATGAGCGCACTCATCGTGGTACCACCGATCTTTATATCTATGATCATCATCCCTTTAGGTTCCTTGGCCTTCTTGGCCTTGATCGACCCAAGGATCCGCAATGATCTCAACCGCACCTCCTCTCGCGACTCATTCTCCTTGCACAACGTTGCCAACTTTCCTTTTTTTCGAGCAATCTCAGGCCATATAGGGACTGTCACAAAAGAAGCACCATTGTTTTTGTGACGTTCCAAGTGCATCGCCGTCTCAAAAGAAAGGGTTGTGTCACAACCCTGACTCCATTCCCAGGGTCACGAGCAGCAAGGGTTATTTTTGTGACGTTCCAAGTGCATCACCATCTCATTTCTTTTTATTTTTTTCATTAAGCACATGCGGAAGCGTACATACTGAAAGTGCTAGTATGAACACCTAGAGGGGGGGTGAATAGGTGTGAAGACAATTTTCGCAAAGAGCCGTAAGAATATTTTGCTTTTGAAATTGAGTCTGATAATCAGCAAACTTTAAAAGAGTTTAGACTTTAACTAAAAAGTTGAAGTATGAATAAAGTAAAGAGTTTAAGGATGAGAAAATGAACACATAAATTATAGTGGTTCGGCTTAGATCAAGCTTACGTCTACTCTCCCACGCTGACAGCCTTCTAGCTGGTTTCCATTAAGAATCAAAAGAGAATTTAAAATCTTATGATCTCGACTTCACGGTGAAGAGTTTGTACTGCTCTCACAAAGTCTCTCTTTGAGTCTCTCTCTCTCTCTCTTTTGAGTACAAATTTGAGCACAGTGTATGGAATAACAAGTAAATGGGAAGCTTCAGACTTTGGAATTCTTCTTTCACGCACACTTTCGAACAATTGGAGAGTCCTCCTTAAATACTCCTTCATGCCTTTTCGACCATTGGCACTTTCCAAAGGAATTCTTCCAATCAACCCATTGGACAGGATCAATCAAGGAGATGTCGAGCCGTTTGAAGATTGAGATGAAAGTCTGTCAATCCCGTTTGCCCATACAATCAAGATATTGGTTTTCATAAGTAAATTCTTTCCAAATTAACTTGTCATCCGAAAAGATTTGTTGTATCTAAATTGATTCCAATAAAGATAATTCTTCTCGTAGGTGATAATTTCCATCCAGAAGACCATATATAACCTGTACGAACCGTACCCTTAAAGAAATAAAGATAATCATGTGTCTAGATAAGTCTTCATTCTTCACTTGCGTTCAGTCTGGAATTAGTCAGAATAGGCAGACTTCTGTTGTAAGATAGACTTTGATACAAAAGTCTGGCAATCTTCAGAATAGAACTTGGATAAGTTTTGTCAGCTTCAAAACAACATAGGAGTTTTATCTAATAATCTCCCCCTTTTTGATGGTGACAAAACTTTCCTGCAGATTTAAAGAACTATATCTTGCAAAACAATACTTTAGCAGTACATGATAACTTATAAAAACGGATTGAGGATCTAGATAATATCGATCCTGCAACCACAGAAAACTCGTTAATCTTGAAAATCTAAACAAGATTCAATCGTCCATATCCATAATCATAATCACAACCACAAAAGATTACTGTATAATATAAACAAACAAGTTTAGTCCAAACTTCAGTCCAAACAAGTTCAAAGTTCAAAGTTCAAATCTGCAAACAAACAGTTCAAAGTTCAAAGTTCAAATTTGCACATGTTCTCGCCCTTTTTATCAACAGCTAAAAGAAAGAGAAGTTCAAAAAATATATAATGGAAAAGATGAATTCAATCAGGTTTGTTTGGGGGCTCGAATTAGTCAGAAATCCTCAAGTGACTGCACTGCCTCCTCTACTTTGGCTACAGCCTGGGTTGTCTTTTGATTTAAAGTCTCAACTTTAGTGTCAAAATCTTCTTCTTAAAGACCTTATAGGCTTTGCTTGAAGTCGAATAGCTAAGGAAGATCCATTTGTCTAATTTTTTCTCGAACTTTCTAGATCATTCATTTGCATTCTTCAGAATAAAACATTTACAGCCAAAGACATGAAAATAGGAAACAATAGGCTTATTTCCTTTATATACTTCATAACGAGTTTTCTCTATGATAGGCTTCAAGAATACTCTGTTGATAATATTGTAAGCAGTAGAAACTATTTCTACCCAAAATTGAGAGGATATTTTGCTCTCTATCAAGAGATTTCTGGCCATCTCCTGTAAGGATTTGTTTTTCCTTTCCACAACCCCATTTTGTTCTGGAGTGTATGGAGAAAAGAAAACATGCAGAATATCATATTCATCACAGAATTCCACAAAGTCCTGATTTTTAAACTCACCTTCATGGTCAGTTCGTATGCTCGAAATAACATAATCATTTTCATTCTGAACCTTCTTGGCTAACTTTGAGAAATAAGAGAAGGTTTCAGATTTGTTTGCCAAAAAGTATACCCAAGTGAAACGAGAGTAATCATCCATAATTATTAGGAAATATTTTTTTTCCACCAATACTCTGAGTTCTAGTTGATCCAAAAATGTCTATATGGAGTAGCTGAGAAACTCGACTAGTAGAAACTTGATTTACAGGTTTAAAGGAACTTCTAACATGTTTTCCCAAGACACACGGAGTGCATAATTCAGACTTATGATAAGCCAGATTAGGAAGTCCTCGAACCAGCTTCTTAGAAGAAACTTTAGCAATTTGCTTCATATTAACATGACCAAGCTTCCGATACCAGAGACTTGCTTCATCTTGAATAGAAATAAGGCACTAAGTACTTTCTAGGTTTACATCCAGAAGGTATATATTGTCATGCCTTCACCTAGTAAAAGATTGAGAGAAGTCTTGACTTGTTCAAGAACAAATGTCTTCTTGGAAGTTTATTTTAAAACCAATATTGCAAAGTTGACTTATGCTTAGTAGATTGTAATTCAAACCTTCCACTAAGGAAACATTATTGATAGTCAGGCTTCCAATCTTCAAAGTTCCAGATCCTACAATCTTTCCTTTGTTGTTTCCTCCAAAAGAAACTTTTCCTCCATTCAGTCTGACAAGCTTTATAAAACAGCTTGAGTCTCCTGTCATATGCCTCGAACAGCCACTATCTAAATACCATTTGATCTTCCTTTTGATAGTAACCTGTGATCAAAAGAAAAACTCAAACTTCCTTTGGTACCTAGATTTTCTTAGGTCTAGGAGTGTTAGTATTAAAGACGGTCTTTGCCCAGTCCTTCTTAACTAGTCTCCAAACCTTGGGACATTCTTTCTCGAAATACTCTGAGCTGTTACACTTTGAACATCTGAGTGCACTTCGGCCAACAGGTTTTACAAAAACTTTTTAAAAATGATTTTTGTAAAATGCCCTTGCAGGTCTTTGTTTAATTCTTTCATTTACTTTGGGAAAATCAATTAATGAACTAGTTTTTGAAGTCATACCCAAACCAGATTTGTTAAAGTAAGGTATTTAAGCTGAAACAATTTTCTCCAGTTTTTCAGATCCTTTTGAAAATCTTTCTGTAATACTTGAAATGTCCATCTTCAAAATAGCATTTTCCTTCGAAAGAGAATTTGATTTTTCTTTCAAATCATCAAAACTTGTATTCAGACTTTCAAACTTTTCTTTCTAAGAAACTTCCTGTTGCGTGAGTTTAGAATTCTCCCTTTTTAGTTTGAAAATCCTTTTAAGAGAGGATTTGAGAATGAGGTAGAATTCATCTATATATATTTAGAAACTTTAACAGGAATTTTTAAGTTACTAACCTCAATTTCTTTGTCTGAGTCTGAATCAGAGTTTGTTTTTGATTCTGAGTTCAATTCTGAATGAGCCATCAAACATATATTGGCATATTCTTCTTCACTTTCCTCACACTCGGTGTTACTCCAAGTTTCAGCTTTGAGAGCCTTTTTGTACTTCTCAGTTTTTCCTTTCTTCTTCTTCAACAGTGGATAGTTTGGTTTGATATGCCCCTTTTTTCTTGCATTCGAAGCATATTACATCTTTACTGGTTTCATTGTCCTCTGTTGGTCTCTTTTGGAAATTCTGCATGCTCTACTTTTTCCAATTGAATATTCTTCCCTTTTCTATTCAGCTTTCTGAATTTCTTAATCATAAGTGCTAGCTCCTCATCATCCATATCATCATCTGAATTTGTATCATCGGAATCAATGTTAGACTTTAAAGCAACTGACTTCTTACCTTTAGGATCTTCTTCATCATTTATCTGCTCCACTTTGTATGACTGAAGCGTGCCTATTAGTTCATCAACTTATAAAAGGCATGATCCTATGAGTTTCTCTAATTGAAGTCTTCACATGATTCTAATCTTTCGAAAGCCCACGCAGTAGTTTGTTGACTTTCATTGGTCCTGAGATTGGTTGACCTTGATAAGTCAGGCCATTCACAATCTCTGTAAAGTGACTAAACATAACAGTAATAGATTCTCCAAGCTTCATTCTGAAGGCTTCATACTGTCCGAGCGGAATGTTTATTTTGGTTTCCTTCACACGGTCAGTCCCTTCGTAGGTAACATGTAATTTGTCCCAAACTTCTTTTGTTGTTTCCCAAGAAGAAATTCGGTTATACTCAGTGGGAGATAAGGCACGGTATAAAGAATAGATTGTTTTCGCGTCAAGAGCTTGTTTCTTGGTAATTTTAGCTCGTGTTGTTTCGTCAGAATCAATAACTTCTTTCCCTCGGTTTGAAGCTAATGTTGCTTTAGGATTGATCCATTTTTCTACAACATCCCACTCCAGAGGATCTCTGGATCTAAGAAATGCCTTCATCTTGTTCTTCTAAACATTGTACTCCTTTCCATCGAATTAAGGGGGTTTGGTGTTGCTTTGACCTTCAACTAAACATGGAGCCAAAATACTAGCCATAGAGGATCTTTAGCTTAGAAGTAAAACACTTCAAAAATTAATCACACATACTCTGATACCAATTGAAAGTGCTAGTATGAACACTTAGAGGAGGTGAATAGGTGTGAAGACAATTTTCGCAAAGAGCAGTAAGAATATTTTGCTTTTGAAAGTGAGTCCGATGATCAGTAGACTTTAAAAGAGTTTAGACTTTAACTACAAAGTTGAAGTACGAATAATGTAAAGGAGTTTAAGGATGAGAAAAGGAACACATAAATTATAGTGTTTCGGCTTAGATCAAGCCTACGTCCACTTTCCCACGCTGACAGCCTTCTGGCTGGTTTCCACTAAGAATCAAAAAAGAATTTACAATCTTGTGATCTCGACTTCACGGTGAAGAGTCTGTACTGCTCTCACAAAATCTCTCTTTGAGTCTCTCTCTCTTTTTAGTACAAATTTGAGCACAGTGTATGGAATAACAAGTAAATTGGAAGTTTCAGACTTTGGAATTATTCTTTCACACACACCTTCGAACAACTATAGATTCCTCCTTAAATACTCCTTCATGCCTTCTCGACCGTTGGCACTTTCCAAAGGAATTCTTCCAATCAACCCGTTGGACAGGATCAATTAAGGAGATCTCGAGCCGTTTGAAGATTGAGATGAAAGCCCGTCAATCCTGTTCGCTCATACAATCAGAATATTGGTTTCCATAAGTAGATTATTTCCAAATTAACTTGTCATCTAAAAAGATTTGATGTATCTAAATTGATTCCAATAAAGATAATCTTTCTCGTAGGTGATATTTTCATCCAAAAGACCATATATAACCTACACGAACCGAACTTTTGAAGAAAGAAAGATAATCACACATCTAGATAATTCTTCATTCTTCACTTGCGTTCAGTTTGGAATTAGTCAAAGTGGGCAGACTTCTGTTGTAAGATAGACTTTGACACAAAAGTCTGACAATCTTCATAATAGAACTTGGATAAGTTTTGTCAACTTCAAAACAACATAGGAGTTTTTCTAACACATACAACACCCGGACAACAACAAGTAGTTAGGAAAACAACCATTGACAAACACACAATTACATTAGCTACGTTTACAAGCCTTTTCTCATGGGCCATTATTTTTACAATTACCACATCTTCAAAAGGTTGGGGGTAAACCTTAACTCCTCTAGCAAGATTGCAACTCCCAAAATTGACATGAGACTTCTACACCTTACAAGACTGAAAGGATAAGGGGTGAGTTTTGGGGAAAACTCAGTAAGTAAAACCCCTAATTCTCTACTAGGAGGACAATCTCATTATCAAAATCTAGTAAATGCAAAACTCGCAATACAATGATGATGGTAGATGATTAGCAAACTTATTGCTACACCTCGACTACATGCAGATGTCCATTGCAACACACTTCAATGCATTCTTACCTTCAGTTTGTCAAGGAACACATCAACACATCATACTTATACATATATCGGCACTCATGCAAATTCATTTAGCGTCGTCCTAGCTCAACCAGGCCCTCCAGCTCAACTGAGGCATCCAGCTTCAAGCTAGGCATCCTAGCTTAACCAGGGCATCTCGGTTCAACCGAGGCATTTTGGCACTAGCTCACCAAGGCATCCAAGCTCAACCTAGGCATCCTGGCTCAACCAGGGCATCCCATTCAATGAACGAGGCATCACCGCCAACGTTATGTGGCGACGAGCGCTTTTTCCTCTTTAAGTGCACACACAAGTGCATCGCACAAGTCGGTTTTTCATCTCTTATCTTAGCCAACATATGCAAGGCCCGTGGGCGTGCTCATTCAAGTGAGTGTACCATGATCCTCAACATCATATTATAAAATATGCCGAGAACGATTCTTGGTTCATGACTTAGGTCGCATGCTTAGGCCATCGCAACTTGACGTCGATTCCAAATCGAGTGAACCTTGACCTCGTCCCGAGGTGTGAACACAGTCAAACATGCAAACATGAGCAAACACACAAAATAACATTACAACATACACACGGCTTACACGGGTGAGCACACCACTAAGCTCAACAATGTAGACTATCGCCCTAACCAAGAGTTAGAGATTCTACTTACTTGGATGAACCTTAAACTAAAGCTTGAACTTCACAAGAGGGACAGCTTGCCTTGAAGGTCGAAAGAGAGAGAGCGTGAGGAGGGAGGAGGGGCATTCTAAGAGAAGGAGGGTGGAGAAAATGTGAGCAAAGTGAGGAAAATGGGAAGTGCTCCTCCTATTTATAACCCTTGGAGCCATCATTACCAAGCCAAGCGGTCCTCTCCCATGTTTCCAAGTGCCCCGCCTAATTTCCTTGGATGGCAAGCCTACTTTGCCTCATGATTATACCTAGAAGATGAGTTGGCTAAGCTAAAGGCCTTACTTGAAAATCTAGGCTCCTAGGCGTCATCGATTATGGCCCACTTTTCGTTCTTTCATTGGTCCACCAATACCCCACATTTAATGGACATTTAATGAAGTCTAATGATGAAGCTTCTTTAGGTCGCCAACTAGGCAATTCTAGAATATTCGATTATTAATGAGGGCTCGTGTAGCACTCTCTAATTGGTCCATGCGTATGCCACTTTTCTAGAATATCCAAGATATTTTGGACCATAATTATGACCTTTGAAAAGTCAAGGGACACCTCACCTTCTTCACGAAGGAATTCTAGAATTTTTTTTCTACTTTCATTTCCTTCATTAAGAAGGCAAATTTTCCTTCCTCAAGAAGGCAATCTAGAAAAGTCTATTATCCAAGTTGATTCCGAGGTCGAGGAAGATATCATTAGGTACACCTCAACATAGCATTTAAGGACTTGAGTCCAAGCTTGGGCATGACTCATACCTCTTCGGTGAGAAAAACAGTTTTGAACAATTCCCAAAATCAATGTTTTTACCTTATCAAACGGAATAAAAAACTTATGAAATATAAATGATTTAGAGAAGACTTTAAAAGACATTTTTTATTAAGGAAGTCAAGTCAAATTTGTGCTGTGGAAAGTAAATCATTGAACACAACCCAAATATTCGTCCGTCGTACAGATTCAACAATCAGAGAGAGAGAGAGACTCATTTTGAAATCCAAATCTTCACAAAACTTTTTGAAATTTTAATATGTTGCAGATATGGATGTCATTTAAAATTTTTGTCAAGGAAGCATGTCCAAATTTGAAAGGGAATATTTTATAAGAATTCGAGAAGGCAACCTAGTCACCGTTTCCACTACACGGGAAAGGTTCCAGACAATGAATGATTGGGCCTTTGTCCCTACCACATCACCTCAGAAAAATATGAAATTTAAGTATGTTTTAGATCAAGATGTTTATAACAACCTTCATGAAGTTTCTTTAAATTCACACCACAAAAATTTGTGTAAAATTGGCAAGTAGCAAAGGTCCAAAATTTTTGAAAATCAAAGGTGGCAACCTTAGTTGGGAAAATGGGGCATCCCACTTGGTCAAGATGTGACATCCTGAATTTTCGACCTAGTCTCGGTAAAATGAAATGGGTTTTTCACCGATGTGCCTATGGTTATTTTTTTTTTCTGAGTTGATCACTCACGAGTTAACTAACTTATTAGGTGAAGCCGTTAAGGGATATAATCGCGGTAAAATCCCTAAAAGCTACCCGGTAGGTTGGATTGGACGAAAATCGCATCTGGTTGATTTTAACCACGAAATTGAACTCGGTTTCGAGAATCGAACGTTCGAGCATGTCATGATTTATTTTTAGGACATCGTCTCATCCTTTGAAGAATTTTTGGCGAGTTGAGAATTTTGGCGGAAAAATTGAAATTTGGCAAATTAAATCCAAGAAATTCGGAGAACCCCTTTTAGGTAGATTTTTTGCCTTCAAGATGGATGGATTGGTGAAGTAAATTATGGAAATTTGTTTGGGCACCTTAGTTGGTATTTTAAGAGGCCAATTTGGTTTATTTGGTGAGCTTTTGGAAGGGAAAATGGAGCAAATTCGTATGGACAGCAGGGGTGGTATTTTTGGCATTTTAATTGGATAGTTTTGTGAAGACTTGAAGGGAAATGTTATGGGCTGCTGCCATGACTTTTGGGGCCATCAAATTGAAGTTGTTTGGTGTGAATTGAATGAAGACCAAGGAAAATTCGTAGGTCTCTTGGGCTACTGCTACTTGGCCTTCATTTTAGCTTGGATTGGTGTGAAATTAAAGATGAAAGGCACCAAATTCGTAGCCATTGGGGGGGGGGGGGCTGCAATATTTCCGAACCATTGGTGGCTTCTTGGAGAAGATTTGTGAGGGAAATGGGGCTATGGATATGGCTGAGGCTGGTGGGGGCTGCACTCAAGTGTTCTTGATTTTTTTATTGACTTTGAGGGCTCCTTGTTCCCCCACCTCCAACAACAGCTCCTTCTTCCTCTTCTTCTTCAGTTTCTTCTTGATTCTCTTCTCATTAGACCTCCATTTCCAGAGTAGAATTCAGCTCCTTCTTCCTCAGGCCTTTATCTTCCTCCATTATTGAAGCTTTAAGCCAAACTAGCTCAACCAACCCAAACACAACCACTAAGCCCAGCGCTCGTCCTCGCTCCTTGCGCCACTTAATTACCGCGAGTTAGGCCCACCCACGTCATAGCTCTGCCCAACCAACTGCTATTTTCGAGCCATCCAGCCTATCCCTGCATTGGCCAACCACCGACACCGTAGCCAGCTCTATCCCAGACTAAGATCAACCCCGAGTAGAAGCCAAATCGAACCAAAGCAACCAGCTCGAGCAGTGACTTGTGAGGTGTTTTTTGGCCTCTTTTAGGCCTCCCTTGGAACCGTTGTAGACACGGGTCTTCACCGCCTTCGCATTGCCGTTGCCGTGAACCCGTTTGCTTGTTAATTCGGTGAGTTAACTCCCTAATCCTTGATTAGTTTTTTAATTGCACTTAGGATGTTAGTTTAGTGTTAATTAGCTTAGTTAGATTAATACTAAGTGAGATTAGTCTTAAGATGGATTAGTGCTAATCTAGAATTGTTATATTAGCCTTAAGATGGATTAGTATTAATCTAATTGGTGAGATTAGCACTAATGAGGAGGGATTAGTCCAATTCAGTGGATTTTTCCCAGATTTGATTTCTAGACCCTCGCCGTTTGCCATTTTTTTGGATCGAATGTATTAAGATTTTGAGGTTGATTCATTCTTGAAAATTTTTTTAGACATCTTCAACTATGACATATATCTTACTCAGGAGTTTTAGAAATTTAAAAGAATGAGATATCAGCTTTGTCATTTGCAAACAGAACCTTTGTTTGTGCTGAAACTGGTGACCTTTTGGGATTCAAAGGATTTTTATAAACTCTTAGGGTTCGATTTTGAAATGGTGTCTTCACAAAAATTGTTTATCACATCTTCTCGTTTAACATAGTCAAATTTCATGTCAAATGGACAAGTTTTGGGTCTCTAACCAAATTGATTTCAGAAAACAGACTTTTTGGAAACGGACACAGTTTATGTACTGGATTGAGCGATTTATTAGGCTTAATATAGAAAGATTTGGGTTAAGGTATCTGCATGAAAAATGTTCTTTTATGTGTTCTTTACAACATATTAAAATTTGAGAATTTTCCAAACTCGTTTGATTAGTTTTCTGGATTTAAACTCGGAGACACACGAGTGGACTGTTCTGTCGGTTAGGGGCCGGTTATTGTTTTGTGGTGTTCTTGGTGCAATGCTTGCTGGTTTATGCATATTTGATGACATGGTTGGTTGTGCCATGGCAATGGTTTATGGTCATGGCAAAAAATGGTGGTTGAAGGGCAATGTGTGAATATGTGATTATGTGGCGACTATGGAAAGATGATGTGTTGTGTTGAGAAAACCAAATGATTGTGAGCAGGTAAAAGACTAAGTGTGCACAATAGTGAAACTTCGTATGAGCCACCTCTAGAACCTTGTACCATTGCTTATGATAGTCGAGAACTACGTGCTACACGACAACGTGATTGCGTGGGAGCCACCTCTAGTACCTTGAGCTATTGCTTATGATAGTTGAGAACTAAGTGCTACACGATAGTGTAACTTCGTGGGAGCCACCTCTAGTACCTCAAGCTATTGCTTAATATGGTCAAGAACTAAGTGCTACACGACAGTGTGACTTCGTGGGAGCCACCTCTAGTACCTTGTACCATGGCTAATTGTGGACAGGGATTAAGTGCCACACGATATCGGAACTTCGTGGGAGGGGGCATCTCTAGAACCTTGAGTCAGATATTAAGTTTGAGTTTGAGTTCGAGTTTGAGTATTGAGTTGGAATGTGGAGTTGAATATTAAATTGGGATGTTGAGTTTGAATATTGAGAGTGAATATCGGGTGTGGATTGAACCACCGATATGAGTTACCCACGCTTGATTATGGGACAAAATTGTGTGGCACGGAATGTGACGTATCATAACGATTTGGCCTTATAATCAGGACTCTTTTGAATTGTTTGATGAGTAATATGATGTGTTTTGGTTCTTGAATGCATTTGTTGTATGCATAAGTGTTTATGTGATGCACTAATGTGCAGGGATGCGCCCAAGTGAGGTAAGTTCTGGATAGTGCATGTTTAAGACGCCTTTGAGTGAATTCTTGCCCTAGTCGAGGCTTAGGGTTTAACTCGCTGAGCTTTTTATCTCACCCTATCGTGGGTTACCATTTTCAAGGCCATAGCATGGAGGATCTAGAGCCGAGGCTGAAGGGTCTAGAGTGTAAATGGCCTATTGGTCTCTTTTGAGTCAGACCTTTGTATATGAACTTGTAGGTTTAACTTAGATTGTATATAAAGTGTGTTTACATGAAATTGGATTGTCCTGCTTTTCTGTCCCATATTTGTTGTTGTTCAGGGTTTGTTTAATTCGCTTATGCATGTGCATAAAATAAAAAGAGTCAGCGACACGTCTTGGGAACGTCGCAAATTTTAGTCGACCATCGAGGGGTGTGTGCGTGCCCGGGGTTCGGGGCGTGACACAAGAAGCATTAATTCGGGCATCCTTATCTCCCAAGTTTTCAACTAGGTCCTTAGTTAGTTTGGACACTTCATCTCAGCATTAAATAACTAGAAGCCAAATGTATTTAATGTGCTATTATCTTATCCAAGAAGGTTTGACTTGCTTGCTCTTTCTTCCAATGGATGTGTAGTCCATTTCTTGGCATCTAAGATCTCCAACTTAGTTTAGGGTTATAACTAGGCTAGGCTATAGGGACACATAAGCCTCTACATTCATCATCCGCATTTAATACTTTTCATACTTGTTCACACTTATTTTCTAGGAACGTTTGACTAACCTAAGACCTATCTAGCTTAGCCTCCTAGTTGAGACCAAAATAAGGGTCGAAATCGAGGATGTTACAGGTTAAGTCCTAGGAGGGACCGATGGTGGTTTGCCTCCATTCGAACGGTTGTACCGGCTTCAATCTTCCCCACCATTGGCCCTTTCTCTTGGTTGAGAGTCTCGCTTGGCCGAGGACGATGGTTTGTGAGGTCCGTTGCATTGCACCATTTGAGCTCTTGCTTGACCCATGGTTTGAGTCCGCTCATGAACTAATGTAATGCTTCTATCTCGGTTATGGACAGGATTTGGAGTAGCAACTCTGAGAATCATTTCACGTAGTCACGAACTCCTCCTTTTTGCTCTAGACGCTTGAGTTCCCTGCGAGCTTCCCCCTCCACATAAGCGGGATAGTAGGTTTGCCGAAATTCCTTAATGAATGGAGCCCATGTCATAAAAGGGTCAACATTCCTATCATTCAACTTGTGACACCACCACAGTAACATATCATCAGCTAAATACATGGCTGCGGTGTTTACTCGAATCACGTTGTCGGTCATTCCCATGGTCTGGAAGTAGTGTTCCATGTACCACAGAAAGTTGTCCACATCCTTTGCCACCTGCGAGCCCTTGAACTCTTTCAGCTTACGTGCATTGGCACGGGGTTGCACGGTGATCAGCCCGCTCACTCGTGCAACTTCAAGCTCGGTGAGCTTGCTTTTCATCTCAGCCATCTTCGCACGCATGGCCATCATCGCGACCTCCCAAGTCTCGTCCTATTGTTGTAACTCGCGCGTGAGGGATCCTAGCACCTCAACACAGAGCTCTCCCATGCTGGCCTTGAGTTCTTGCACTTCGGCCAATAAAACCTCCCTACCGGCTTCCGCTCCATCGACGGTCTAGTTCAGGTCGTCCATCAACGCTTGGACGTCCGTGACAGTCTCCTCTTGGATCGTCATTCGATTCTCCAAATCACCCATAGGATCCCTCGAGCTTAAGACAACACGATTCTTCTTTGACCTGGTGCCTTTCTCGACTGGATGCCCATGATCTTCTCGGCCATTGCCTTGCACGACCGGAGCGTCAGCACGAGGATCAGTCATTACACTTGGAACGATCGCTCCGATACCATTTGTCATAGGTTGGTCGAACATGATCGATCAAATACTGTGTAGCCTTAGGATTTGTGATCCCAAGTCAGCCTTCTCACTCACGCGTACGAACACAAGGGTTGGCAACATAAAGGAGTAAGTGTATTCACTATGAACGAGCCGGTAACAATGAGGGGGAGGGACCCCTATTTATACAAGTTCGTGTCGTATCTCAACCATTGATCGTCCATCCGATCCAACAATGGAGTTTGAATCCATATCATCATTCCAAGGCTACATAGTAGGCCATTTAATGGTTGTAGCCCTTGGGAAGCCCATGGGCGTGTGTCAAAAGTAAGATCAGGTTAGTAGGGCTACTTGACACGAGAGTAGTTGAACGGTTGCAAGCTGCACGTGGGCTGTCCGAACATTGCTCACGGGTCGTCCATGGGCCTTTGTCTGGATTGTGCAGGGGCTGGCCGTGCGCGGATCTTGGATGATTCATGGCTCGATCATGGGTTATTCTTAGACAAGCCCTTGTGTGTGACACGGCCTCATCATGGACGGTCTTGGATCATGCTTCATCCATGGGCCGTCTCACATGAATGTGTGATATATATTCAATTTAATCGTTGAACTATATGAAAATATTCAATATATCATGGGCCACATTAAATAGATAAAAATCCATTATTTATATTTGGGTAATATTCAAAGACTACATTGAAAAAATTAAAAGTTCAAAGATTACATTATATTTTATGTAATCTTAATGACTGATTGTGCCATAATAATTATCCATAAATCTCATAACCATTCATGTTATTGTATGTTAACATCACTACCTCTATCGATTCAAATTATTAACCAATCAACCATCGCAAGTCAAATATCAAATGGTAAAACAAATCTTGCTATAAATTTGAAATAATTTGTTGTAATGTTTCTATTTTATAATCTCTCTCTCTCTCTCTCTCTCTCTCTCTCTCTCTCTCTCTCTCTCTCTCTCTCTCTCTCTGAAGTAAATCGTGTGATAAAAAGTAGATTTGACCATGGCAAGCAAAACCCCAATTTAGTTTTTCTCAATTTTAAAGCATCAATCATGAAATGATCGAAAAAGATATTTGATTTATCACAATCTATGCCGACCTATTAGAAGGGGTTTAAACCTTTATGACCAGCTATTCTTTCAAGAAATGAGTCTTACATCTCTATTTGTTTCACAAGAAATAGATATTTTGAGGAATATTTTCGTAGAATTGATCGTTTGAATCGCTTAAAATAATTACTCAATAAAAATTATCTTCATCGCTAATAATAATTTATGTCTAAAAATTTTCATAAATGATAAAAATATTTTTCTCTCATTCATTCTTGTAAGTAATATATGCAATCATTTAAAAAAAAAATTCAATTCATTTATTGTTTGTGAAACATGTGTGTAAACAAATTTCACCAATAACATTGTACTTAATTAATAAATGGACAGTTCACGTGTTGGTTGCAAATCCATAGTATTTTCTCAAAAGATTGCACAAATAATTTGCTTGACAAATCATAATAACAAATAAAAAGCTATGCAAGAACTTCAACGTCCCCATAGTTGAGAATTGTAGTGACAGAAAAATTAAATGTTATGTACATTACTAACAAAGAACATATGAGCTTTTATATAGAGGCTTTAGAGGTTAACTATCTAATAACAAAAAATCAATTACATCAAAATTAGAATCAATCAAGATAAATCTTCTAAATATTTTTATATTTCTAACATCCTCCTTCAAGCTCAAGGTGATTTGAAAGAAATCAACTTGAGTTTGGAGAAAAGATTTAGAAAATGCCTAGGTGAATGTGTCTTAATAAAGACATCGACAGTATGTTTAGTGAATAAAGTAGAGACAAGTCGAACAATGCCACAAAGAACATGAGATCAGATAAAATGATAGTCTAATACAATGTGCCTGGTTCGTTCGTGGAAAACATCATTATATATTATTTGGATAGCACTTTAGTTGTCAATAAATGACTAACTATTCCACCATGTTGATGCACTCTCATGTCTTTTAGTAGCCACCACAACTATAGTAATTCTGATGTCGTATTAGCAAGAGCCTGATATTTTGCTTTTGTACTAGAGTGAGCAACATTAGTCTGTTTCTTTCTACGCCAAGAGATAAGTAAAGTACCTAAAAAGAGCCCATAGTGGAGCAATGATCTTAAGGGTCATTAGCTTAGTCTACATCAAAATAAGTAGTCAATTACAGGATAGATTGAGAAGAATAGTAAATGCCATGAAATAATGTACCCTTGATGTAGCGAAGAATTTGAAATACTACATCAAAATATGTCGAGCGAGGCGTCGTCATGTACTAACTAACACTATGGACAACATAGGCAATGTCGAGTTGAGTAACAGAGATATATAAAACTATTGACAAGCTATTGATAGAGTATAGGATTCAAAAGAAGAGCCCTATCTTTGGCACCAAATTTAGCATTGGTCTCAATAAAAGTTGCAGCGATCTTGTTGTTAGTGAGTTTGGCTTGAGAAATAACATCAATGACATATTTGGCTTATGAAAGATAATAACCAAAGGACTCTGAATGAACCTTCAAGCATAAAAAGTAACTGAATCACCCTCGATCTTTCATTTCAAACTATTAACTAAGATATTGCTTAAGCTTCGAAATGCCAATATGATCATCGCTAGTAATAACTATGTCACCGCATATAAGAGCATCATATATACCCATGAAATGTATGTTGAACAAAAAGAGCATGATCATGAGGATTGGATTTGAAGTTGAGAAATTCCATGGTAGAACTAAATTTGAAGTACCATGCATGAGTAGTCTATTTCAGACCATATAATGCTCTGCATAATCGGCACACTTTGTTGGAAGAATGAGTATTTCTAGGACGAGGCACCATATAAACTTCTTTAGTAAGATCACCATTCAAGAATGCCGTTTTAATATCCATTGGGAATAGAGACCAGCGCTTAATTGCAGCAATGACAAGAAGACTACAGACAATAATGAGGCATGCAATAGGAGCAAAAGTCTTTTCATAGTCAACTCTATATTCCTAAGTAAAGCCTTTTTTCCACTAACCAAGCTTTGTAATGATTCATAGTACCATTTGCCTTTGTTTTAATTCAAATACTCATTTACAACCTACAACGAACTTATCAAGAGGCAAATCAACCAAATGCCATATGAGATTTATCTAAGGCCTATAGCCAATCTACTATTGCTTGCTGCTTGCGAGGTTTAGAAAAAGAAGCAATGGTAATTATGACGTTGAACAAAAGATTGACTTACTCTGGTGGAGCGATGAATAGAGGATGATGGAATGTCAACTGATGGAGAATCTATGGAGGAGCAAACATGTTAGAAGCTACCAAGGTGTTATCGCCAGTAGAATTTGCATCAAGATTAAAAGAAGAAGGAGGAGGAGACACTTCTGGAGAGGAGGATTCACGAATGGAGGGAGGTGCGAGATCTTCTAGAAATAAATCCACTAAAGTATTAGTGAGGAAAGAAACATGAGACGATGACTTGAAGGGATGAAGAGTGGAGAACATCTTGTATTTCCAAAAGGCAAACCTATCAAAATGAGTCTTAAATCCATAGATGACCCATTTAGATATAAATGGGTCACTTTAATCTTAAAGAGCTTACTTAAATGGGTTTAAAAGTTTAAAACTTAAAATAAATGGATTGAACTTGGAACCCATTTCCAACCTATGGCTTGCACACTCTTTCCCTTGTTGGCCTTATAAAAATCGAAATTACAATTTTTTTATATTTCCTTTTTCTTTTCTTTTCTTTTTTCTTTTTCTTTCCTTTTTTTCTTCTTCTGTCTTCTTCCATCTTCCTCGGCTAGTGGTTGGAACGGCGATAGCCAATGATCGGCCAAGCAAGAGATGAGCTCGCTGGAGGCCAATGAAGCTCGAGGTCACCAACTATTGGCGAGGCTTGGCGAGCCAAAATAGGGCGAGCTTGAGCTCCCATGTAGCTAGTTGCCATTTGTTGTTGTGGCAAGCGAGCGGCTAAAGAAGAAGGAAAAAGAAAAAAGAAAAAGGAAAAGAGAAAAAGAATTTTTTTTCTATTTTTTAAATAGAAAAATAAAATAAAATAAAAGGAGTACACAAAGAAAAATTTAATCATTTTTTATACCAAAAGGCAAAAAATATTTTCAAATTTATTTTCATATTTCAAGCAAATATTTAGAAAATATTGTAATTTTCCTGAAAAAAAATTCTTGGAAAATATTTTCCAATAAATAAATGGAGGCTTATTTTTAATATATATATATAAATTGTCTACTAGATTTGTATTGCATTAAAGTGTTTTAGCAATACCATTTTAAATATATATATATAAGGAATAAGCTTTATTAGATTTATTTAAATGGGTTAGGTCAGGTATGTGTCAAGAATTTTACATTACAATAAATGGATTATAAACAAGTTAAATGAGTCAATTTGGATCGAACTATTTATGATATGACCTAAACCCTACTTGATCCACTCATTTGATAGGTCTACCAAAAGGTAATATGACGAGACACACGAAGGTGATTAAATATAGGATCCCAACATCCATAACCTTTGTGTTCAACGCTATACCAAAAAGAGCAACATAATGTGCATGAGGCTCTAAATTTGAACATTCATGTGGGAGAAGATGTACAAACAAGCACTACCATAGACTCGAAGAAGATTGTAATTGGGGACACTACCATACAAGCACTCTAGGGAGAAATTTTACCTATTGCAAGTGACGAAATGTGATTGATGGTGTATACAGCAGTAAGAAAAGCCTCTCCCCAAAATAGTTCCAAATAAAAAAATAGAGACTAAAAGAGTATGCGTAATATCTAATATATGCCTATGTTTACATTTTGTTTGACCATTTCGTTGGGAGTTCCTTAGACAAGAACGATAAACAATAGCACTATTGTGGGAGAGAATTCTAAGAAATTTGGCATCTCTAACTTCCACGGTATTATCAATATGAAAAACCTCGATATCTTGAGAAAATTGTGTTTTTATCATGGCAATAAATTATGGTAGATATAAGTAAATTCATATCGATTTTTATTTGATAAAGCCATGTACAATGAGAATGATCATCCACAAAGATTACAAAATAGCGAAAGCCTCCCATTGTGGGAGTTGGAGATGGTCCCTAAGTATCAAGATGAATAAGATCAAAAGGAGCATGAAAGATAGATTCACTAAGATCAAAACGCAAGGCATGATTTTTTCCCAATTGGCAAGGTAGACAATCAAAATGTTTATTGTCAACGGAATCTAAAGGACATTTGAAATTAAGGATTTTAATCTAGAGGATAAAGCATGACCTACTCGAGAATGCCAAGTTTCAGATGACACTGTGGTTGCACAACCATCAAAGGAGTTGGGAATATTCAAGGAAACAAGCTCAAACGGGCGTCCCACTCTATAACTTGTCCCAATAGTTTGTCCCATTCTTGGATCCTGCACATGACAACCATGAGAAGAAAAGTGGACAGCAAAACGAAGTTCACACAATTGTCCTACTGAAATCAAATTGAGGCAGAATTTGGGAATCATGAATGCATTAATTAGGTAAGGGTAATATAGACGTTGAGATGTTTCTTGTATGGCTAACTCTCATTTGACAATTATCGGCTGTGTAAATAGTGGAGACATGTGCGTTGAATGATTTTGATTGAAACAAATTAGAATTTGAAGTCATATGATTGTAGCAGGCAGAGTCAAAATACCATAAATCAAAAGTACCTAAAATGATGGACATTACAGAAGAAACAAAGAAGCTAGAAGTACCAAACTTTTGAAGAATGGAATGAAGATCCTCTAATTTAAGAGCGACACACAATCCATTAGCAGCAATGGTAGACAAGCTTGCATGTGGACCGATTTTGAGGCTGATTAGCCATCCTTGTAAAATCTTTAGGTTGTACTATATGGTAATTGGACATTGAAAGTTCCAATTTATCCATAATAAGCATTGTACCAGTTTCAACATGGAAGATTGGACAAAAAAAATGCCAAGAAACTAGTACTTGGAGAGCTCATCTGGAACAAATAAGGCCCAAAACGAACTCAAAATGTCAAAATACCTTAGGAATCGGTCTGAGATGGCCAAGAACTAGTCAGAATAGCGTTAAATCAGTCAGAAATGTAGACGAACCAATATGAATTGGCCTGAATAGAATCGAACCAGTTCGAAATCTGATTGAATTGATCTAAATATAGATAAACTGGTATGAACCGGCTTGAAAAATAACTGAACCGGTCTAAAAAGGCCAAACTAATGAAGTCCGTTGAATTGGTCCGAATACAGATGAATCGGTATGAACTGGCTTGAATATAATCGAATCAGTCTGAAAAAGGCCAAACCGATCTGAAATTCAAATGAATTGGTCTGGCCAACGGGCCAGACCGGTAAACTGATGTCACTTATGACAGCCGTGTGGGGGCATCTACACAACCGTAGGTGTGTAAATCTCATGCATAGAGAGCGAAGGTGGCACATGAGGGGACGTTGAGCATCCGGAGGCGATTTGGTTGAGTTTAGTCGACTTGCTGAAGCTTTAGGAGGCTGATGGTGGTGGTCTTTGGTGAATATGATCAATGAAAATGGATGAAATAACTCCCAAAGTCTCGGGCTTGGTGGTTCATCGGAGGTGATGGCGCATGCGATGCGTGCTACAATTTGATCTCCATTCCTAACAAGGTTTTTGGGTTTGACTCGGCGGAGGACGGCAGTTCGTGGGTGGGTGATAGCGATGCTATCAAAGTGACGCGGCCGAAGCAGTAGGCGTTAGACTGGATGGACGCTTCCTCGTAAAAGAATGGCTTTGATATTAAATTGAGAATTATTGCGATAGAAAAATGCAATATTTTATATGTTACCAATTTCGAATACATGAGCCTATATATAAGCCTTAGAAGTTAACTATTCAAAATAACAAAATATCAATTACATCAAATTAGAATCAATCAATATATATCTCCGAAATACATCTATATCTCTAAGATCTATAATTTACATACAGCAATACAAAAGAAAATGAATGTCTTAGGACCACAATAAAGTTGATATTTTTAAGAATATCATCGAAATGTTATACCAGGCACTATACTTTTTTACCAATAAAAAACACAATAAAACTGAAATAAAACTCCAGCTTTTAACGCGACAACATAGCATCTAATAAACAAGTGAAACATCCAGGAAATTATATAACAAGGTCACACACATTTCTTTAGGACATTGCACGCAGCCCGGCTATTGAGCCTGTATATTTTATAAATTTGACTATTCCAAATTTCTAACTACAATTCAAGCGAAAAAGAAAACACCGTAATAAGTAAATTATTTTAGGAGTACCGGTACCCAGGCACCCAGCAAAAAACCCGCCACATCCCTTAGCAAGGAAATTTTGTTCACGAGTCTTATTGTGGGTTACATTTTTCAAATTATTTTGATTCGTCCATTCAATATAAGATTTTGGATGAATGATCTATTTCTTGAATGCATTAAACATACGCATGCTAAAAAGATTGAGTATTGTGCAACTTTGACTTGTTAAAAAATCTAGGACAAAAGCAAAGAGAATCTCTAAAGTATAACTATTGTGATAAATTTATCCTAAAAAAAATTCTATGACATCAAAAATCTCAAACTTATATATATGCAACACATTAACCCCTCCATCAAAATTCTATTAATAAGAATTGTTAAAAATCTGCTTGCATGGATGCCAAGAAGCAAACAATGTTGAAATAAATTTGCCCACGTGATTTAAGTGAAATAAAAATGACGATATGTTGACTGAAAAATCATTTGATGGAACATTAATGGAGGATAAACGTGTCATAGAGGTATAAGTTCAGGGTTTCTTATATAAAAAAAAAAGTTTATGGTAAATGTCTTATAGCGAGCATAGCTTGGGTTTTTTGATGTCACAAAAAAAATTCGGGGTAAATATGTTATAATATATATAGTTTCGGAGTTTTTTGTGAGTTTTCCCAAAGTTCTAACTATGATTTTAAGAAAAAAAATTCCGCACATCAAGTCAAGATAGGTAAAACTTTGTTGACCCAACCCGGGAAATTTTTGGTCCCCCTCCTCAGGTCGGAGAAAAAGGTCAATCGATACCCTATTAATCCAAAGGTTAGCTTAGATATAGTTGAGTAAAAATATATGACACTATGTTTAAACCAAAGATGTCGTTAGACCTCTACGGCTAATTGATGCTTTGATAACCTCTCTTTCTTAGAAAGCAAATGCGTCACCGATTGACCAACTTTTTTTCTGTACCAAATTAAAATACACCCCGCGATCGCGTTTAGAAGGTTTGACCACAAAAAATATTGGCGAAGCCATGTGGTAAGGGCTGGACCTCAATCATTGCATTTATTCATGATTTTTGGATAGTATTATCCAGAACCAACAACTCTTGCTAATTTAATGCAAGAGACCAACAAGCCCCACGTTTCATGGCACCAAGTTGGAATACAATAATGCTGGAGTTCCTTCCACGAGATCCACCGGGGAAACGTGCACTTCATCTTTCTAGATGCCTTTGCAATGCCTATATCACTAATTAAGTTAATACCACAAAAAATCCCAAATTAATATTTATATGATGAGTTTACTCCAAATTAATTTTGACCATGAAAAACACATGTGACAAATGTACCCCAAATAGATACATTTGTAGCAAATTTACCATCCATTAGTTTCTATTAAATTGGACCACAATGAAAGGTAAAACACCAAATTGGTGTACCTATTATCTGCCACGTGTCATCCAACTCATCCAATTTAAGGTGAAATTAAACAAAAACTCACGGAAGGTATGTTTGTCAAGGATGCATCAATTTAAAATTTTTAATAGTCAAAAAATTAATTTGGGATAAATTTATCACAAATATATTGATTTGAAGTTTTTCGTGGTATTAACTATCCCTACTAACTTTTGCAACTAAGAATAGAAACATTAAAAAAAAGTTACATGGATTTTTACGGCAAGGCTTGTTGTTCCATATGAAGCTCGAATTGCAATAGCGAACATAAACTGTAATTTAAATTGATAAAGGTTGTGGATGTCAATGTAAAATTATACAAGTGGTTTGTGAAATTTTTGGACAGTAGTTATGACAGAATCAATCATGAAATGATTTAAATGGATTATTGGAACGTCTTTTCCAGTTGAAAATTTTGGCGATCAAAAAGCAAATTGGATTTTTACACTATCAAAATTCAATATAGTTTTTCTCAATCTCAAGACATCTGTAGTAAAATGATTGAAAATAGATAAATGGGTTGTTAGTTATAGTTTTTTTTTTTTAATTATCAATAGTTTCTTATTGGATACGTTTTTGTTTATGTACTTGAAAATTAAAATAAAATCTTATAAAAAAGTAAATTAACTAAGGTAAACGTTCTCTCAATTGTCTATATTTGTTTCATCGATATAGGAGGCTTGATCATGAATATTGGTGAAGCCATGTGGGAGGGTCTGTACTTCAATCATTGCTCGTATTTGATATGTTGACGATAATATCCACAACTACTTTCTCCTGCATCAACACTAATGAAAATAATGATAGAAAATAGAAAGAAAAAAGATAACCCACTTAGTAAACATTGGTCCGACAAGAATTTCCCTGCACGAGAGAGACCAAATGACGTAAAAGTGAAGAAACTGGTTCTGGACGGTGGAAAGAGCGAGAGAAAGCGACGTAACAAAAAGAGATGGGACAGCAACAACATAATTAACACCTAAACCTTCGTTATCATGCAACATCATCTCTCTCCGAACTTTAAATCAATTCAATTTGGTCATTAAATAACAATTCAATTTATAATGTCATCAATGAACTTCCAATTGATTTAATTAGGTCTATAAAACGTTTAGATAACCTATTATACCATTATCCTATCCACATAATTTTATCAAAATGGATTCAAGTTAGGTGGATTAAATTAAGGGTTAATGACATAAAAGGTATGTATATTTTGACTCAACATGCAATGTAATTCCTAAATTTTTAACTTGTTTAATATGGTTCATAAACTTTAATACGCAATGTCATTTTTGAACTTTTAATTTGTTTAATGTAGTTCCTAAACTTTTGGTACATGTTCAAGTTAATTCTTGAACTGTATGGAAAATGTTCAATATTATCATTCCATAAATTCAAATTTAGAAACGGCATAAAATATTTTCATATAATTCAGTGATTATAATGGATATGCATTAAGATTTAATGGATTAGATTCGATAAATTGAAGGTTCAGGGATGCCATTACACATTGAATTAAAATTCTAAATTAAAAGTTTAGGGACCACATTTTCCGTTAAATTAATTGTGGGTGGAGAAAATTGTATAGGTAAGTAGTAAGTTTCTTTTGTGTGATATTTAAATGAAACTCGGACAAAAAAAATAAAATGATACGTGATACTTTCGTTCCGCGTGCTATTCAACTAATCTAATTGACACGCATTCTTTCATTGAATCTAAAGCCCATGTGGGTGGTGGACAGCGGGTATCAGGGGCCTCCCTATTACAGTACTCTCGAAGGAAGCCAAGTTCGCGTCTTACAAGGGACTTCGTACGTTTCTGTGGATTCGATTTTGAGTGAATTCCGGATTCACTGATGATGCATTCAATCACTGCAAAAGTCCCATGGTTTGCCGATAATTTCGTGTAAATGATGCTCGTTTGGTCTCCACTCGTTAATGAAAACTAGATCAATCACAGGCACTAAGGTTATTATATTTGTTGTTTTGTTATGGCGAATGAATTTGGAATAGTAAATTAGTTGCTATAGAAAAATTAAAGAACAGAGAGCGTGTTGGGCCATCAAAAGCCCAATTCTGCCTCTCAGTCCATATAGTTGAACTAAGTAAGAACTGCTATTTATAGGCAGCCAGAGGAAATGCTCTCCAGCGGCTTTTATATCCTCAAAGTCTCGAGGTTCAGATTGATGAAATTTTTTAAGGATTTGCTTAGGTCTATAAAACTATTACTAGACCCGTCAAATTGGTGGGTCGGGTGAGGTTTGGGTCGAATCGAAAATGGATCGATCCATATTTGACTCATTTAACCTGTTTTGACTCATATTTATGTAATGTAAATCTAGTGATCTATACTTGACCTATACTCGACCTAACCAGTATTGCTAAAACCCATCGATATTCTAGGAAAACCCACCCACTTTAAGCTATATGCTAATTGGATTAAAATTTCAAATAAATTTAAAAATAAAATAAAATAATTTAAAAATAGTAAATAAAATAAAAATGTTAAAAAACCTATAAATTGAAATATTTATAAAGAATTAAATCATGTACATGTTTCTTTTGTCTGAAGCGAACAAACTATTGAATAACCGAAAATTGTAACGTGAAAAATCTTTAACTAAACCTAAGAAAGCATTTTTTATGATATTTTTAAAATAATGATATTGCTAAAACACTTTTATGTAATAAAATTTTTTATGGATAATTTTAATTATATTTTTATTTTTTAAAATCGAATTTTTAATTATTTTTATTTTTAAAAATATAATTTTCAATTATATTTTCTTTTTCTTTTTCTTCTTTTTCTTCAGCCAGCCGCTAGTTTGATGACGACTAGCAATCAACCATAAAACTTGCTCAATGCCGGCGAGCTCGAGGCTCGCCAAATCAGCAAGTCTCCAACCTCGCTAGTCATTGGCAAGATAGAGCTTCGCTAGACGTCGGGCGAGCTCGAGTCTCACCAGATTCGGTGAGGCTCGAGCCTCGCTAGTCGTCAGCAAGATCAAGCTTCACAAGACGTCGAGTGAGCTCGAGTCTCGCCATATCTGGGGAGACTTGAGTCTCGTAGTCGTCGGCGATGCCTCGACCTTGCTAGATTCGTGAGATCGAGCCTCGCCAAGTGTCGGGCAAGCTCGGCCTTGCCAAATCTAGTGGGACTCAGGCTCGCTCGATGCCGGCAAGCTTGATCTAGTGAGGTTGAGGCCTTGTTGACGACTAGAGAGGCTATCATTGGCGATGCTTAGCTCACTTGAGGCTAGCGAGCTCAAGCCTCGCTTGGCCTGTCATCGTGCCGGCCACCGAATAACGAAGGAGGAAGAAAAAAAAGAAATATAAAAATAATTGTAATTTTGATTTTTATAGAAAACATTTTTATAAAGTTAAAAAAGGAAAAAGTGGATGAGGCTTGGATTGGAAACTTGGAAATAGGTTATATTCTAACCCACTTGATATTTTAAATGGGTCGAAAATGAGTCACAAGTTCTAACCCATTTTTGACCCATTTATATCATATTTACTTTTTGGACCTAGTTTTAGTTGGGCTTTTAAAAGTCTGACTAATACATAAACCATATAAATAAAATATGAGTTCAAAAATGGGTCCATGACCCATTTTAACACCTCTAACTACTATATATGATGGCAACTTATTACCGGTAGATCCATAGAAAAAGAAGAGGCTCGGTATGTGGAGGAACCTGGAAAAGAGGAGAGATTCATCAATTTTCGATTGGCCGAAATGAACCTGGTCAGATTTGCTGGGTAAATTGACAAAGGAGGGAGGAATCACATCAAGTTTTGTTGCTATCTCCCTTTTTTTTCGGATGTGAAGGTTTTTGCATACAGATTTCTGGCATTTAAATGCTGAGATTACTTTCGATAATAAAGGATGGTTAGCCCTGGTAATGTATAGCAAAGAATATGAGTGACTCAAAATTCACATGTTAGGTGAACGACCTAAGGAACAAGTTCGGGGTAACTGCATACTTTTGCACCAAAAGTAATATCGGAGTTTTAAGCAATCTGATAACTTGTTTTTTAGATGGTACAGTGATTGACTGTATGTAATGTCGTGTTTTAAGCAAGACACCTTCAAGTTATGTTTCTATTTAGAAATTTTAGTAGGCCAAGAATTCCTGTGGTGTAAGTAATACAATACTTTTTTGAGAATAAGATTTGAACATTTGTGTGGCAAAGGCAAATCACATGAAAACCTAAAAATGTAAGTGAAGATTCTTTCTCCGCAAGAAATGATATGTTTTTTGGGTCCTGGACCATCTGATGTGATCGGATCCATGCAGTTAACGGAAATGAATCCGGTCATCTTCATGCATCAGATGAACAACGAGAATATTATCTGGTGGCATGCTGCCACAAGCCCTTTTTCTCCATAACGGCCTTGTCTTGCTTGCCTTACTCGCTCGAGTCTTCTCATCACCTTACACTAGAGAGGCATCTTTCATGCTTCGTTAGGTATTGGAACCAAATAGGGAAGTTTCCGCAAATTAAAAAGCCTCTTCATGCTTCATTAGGACAAAGATTCAGTAGAATTACGAATCCATCGATACAGATTCTATGACATCTTGTCGTAAAGGATGTTTCAAGCACTGTAGAATTACAAATTATAGATTCTAGTTTTATCAAATATTGCAGTTGAGGATGTCTCGAGCACTTTAAAGGATTTCCAACTTTGAATCAATAGAAATTTTCAGTTAAACGACTCATACACATCGGAACATGCAGATAATATATTTATGTAGTATGCCCATTTCATAGAACCCTCGCCTTTCAGGAATTTGGTGCTAGGTGAAATGGAACTTCAGTCACAAACACATGTTAATCATCTAATGAAAATTGGATTCTGAGGGCCAAGACCGTGCGTGCTTGACAGCATATGAAGCAAGCCGAGAAACGGGCAAAGCTCATGCTGATCCGCGAATTAATCACTACGTTGTTGGAAGACGAGGAAAAAGCGATTTGAAGCTAATGAAGAAGGAAAAAGGACATGGAATCGCATACCACAAAAATTAATGTCAATCCATTCTAGGACTTCCATGTTGCGCAAAGGCATGTCTAGGTATTGGCGGTGTGCAACAGAATTGGATTCACTTGAAAACCGAACCGGACCACCTGGAAAACAGGTCTGAGAATAGGTTCCTATTTGAACCGGTCTAAGAACTGATTCCATTTTTTGGAAACTAGTTGAAACTAGTCCGGTTCTCGGTTCTAAGTAAAGGCCCACCCGGGACCCAGACCGATTGGACCGGTTTTGGAACCGGTTTTTAACTAGTGTTAAAAAAGGATTTGTTAACCATGTTAGATAAATGAACAACACCCTGCAGTAGCTGTGGGAATGAGACTAATATTAGACTTATGTTTGTTGCTAATATTTATGCAATGTAAGGATTTTTACTTTACCTTGTGATGTTTGTTTATGATAATTAGCCTTGTGGATCCTTAGTTTTTGGTTTAGTGAAAAATTTCATGCACTTATTGATTACACGTGCTTAATGTTTCAATACAAATTATGAGGATTGTGTTGTTGTTTTCTCGTGTATTTATGTGAAATTCAAAGCCATATAAAATATCGGATGATTGCAAAATAGGTTCCAATGCAAACAGGTAGACCCTGGAACTGGATCAGAAAAACATGATAGATTTCAAAACACGTTCTACTGCAAACATGGTAGGATATATAGTCCAAAAAAGGGGAATTGATTATAACAAGTTAGGGTACATGGTCCAGGTTTGGAATTTACCCACCACGGAACCGATCACCCTTACTAGGTACATGGCAAGAGCCTTATCCTTCCTCAAGTGGAGATGTTCCTATATATAGAGCACTGTCATTGTTTTTTTCGCTCATCAAATGAAGGCAGATAACACATTAAAAAAAGGAGAGGAACAATATGAGTCAGGTGTCCCCTAGAGTTCTCCTGAACACTTCAATGGGACATTCTTTGAAAGCACTTCCCAATGAAGTGTTTGGGGAAACTCCTGGTGTCGCTTGATGCTATGGTCGGAACTGAATACAACGCATAAAACTCTTTCGAGGAAATGTGTACATTGTACACTTGAATCACTGCTACATTGGGCTTGCCATCCTTTGATGTTCGGTGGCTTTCCCCTTGATGCTTTTCAAAGTTTCTCACCTTTTGTTGGCCATATAGCTAGTAAGCTATGTCACACGGGCTGCTCTCATAAGTTTTTTCATTGGATTCTGCAGGGAATAATAGGGAGGCCGGCAACATCCAAAATATGCGAGAGTAATTTATATGGTTCGACTACTTTAGTTAGTCGGTGTTGGGATTACCGGATCCCCGAAAACGGATTCGACACTTAAACCGAACCCCTAAACGAACGCGGAAGACAAGCCCGAGAAAAGTCAAGTATCACCGATCGTAAAGCACACCACAGATTTGAGCGTACCTTGTTAGCCACAGATTAGACACCGACGCCGAAAAGAGGAAGATAATATAGCCCTTTTCGATCCGATGACGACAATTCGCTTGGTAGGAAGGCGGCGTCGCTTCTTTTGCTTACACTCCTTTTGGAGAGAGAGAGAACGTTGGAAGAAAGGAAACGTGCATACTGAATTATGCCAAAAGGTACGTTCTCCCTTTCTCTCATCCCTTTTATACCTTCCTCCATCCACGGGCCTTATTCCTGTGGGCCGGGCTTTTAGGCCCAACATGGGCGGACGGGCCAACTTAGGCCCATCTCCATAACTTAATAAAACCATCATCTCCCACTCGCACATGGTGGGCTGAACAGGATCCTCTTTACCTCTCTTCAACATTCATATCGGTGAATAATCCGTGCAAGCATAAGGAACATGTTTCATTTGTTCCTTCTCTTGTGGAGTCCTCGGACACAGTCTATGGCTCAATCCTTCACCTTTTGCAATAGGAGTGTCTATGGGTTTACAATCTTGCATACGAAATCGTTCAAGAACTTTATTTATATATGTTTCTTGCGAAAGAGACAACGATCTCTTCGAACAATCTCTTGAAATCTTTACTCCAAGAATGTATGCAGCCTCACCCATATCCTTCATCTCAAAGTTGGAAGTCAACCAACTCTTGACAGTATGAACAAACTCCATATTGCTTCCGGCAATCAGTATATCATCAACATATAATGATATGATCACAAATTGATCCTTGGATCTTTTGATATATATGCAATGATCCTCATCAATCATTGTAGAATCATATGCCATTATGGCATTATGAAAACGTATAT
This sequence comes from Eucalyptus pauciflora, assembly GCA_007663325.1. Taxonomy (NCBI): domain Eukaryota; kingdom Viridiplantae; phylum Streptophyta; class Magnoliopsida; order Myrtales; family Myrtaceae; genus Eucalyptus; species Eucalyptus pauciflora. The sequence goes on from VMYD01000388.1 coordinate 139,131, forward strand.
ATCATTGTCTCGATGACTGCTTAAGGCCGTATATCGATCTCAAAAGTCGACATACATTTTCTTCTTGGCCTTTCACTATGAAACCAGCAGGTTGTTCCATGTATATTTCTTCCTCTAATTCTCCATTGAGGAAAGCAGTCTTTACATCCATTTGATGTAACTCTAGATCCATACAAGCTACTATTGCTAGAATAATGTGAATCGAGGTAAATCTCACTACAGGAGAAAACGTATCTTCATAATCAATTCATTCATGTTGATTATACCCCTTCGCCACAAGGCGAGCCTTATGCCTTTCTATCGAGCCATCAGCCTTTCGCTTTATTTTGAGAACCCACTTGTTCCCATTTCCTCTTCCATTGCATGAATCTATTTTTCCTTACTAGGGCAATTCAGAGCTTCATTAATATTTCTTGGCTCATCCTCATCTTGTGGAGCAACCATAAAAGTTTCCCCTTCAATGTCTAAACGTCGACGGGTAATACTTTGGCGACTTGTTCGCCGTATGGGAGTTTGTACACTTTGCACATCATTCCCCATTATGCTCCCACTTGGATTCGATAATGATGATGTCGTCTCATTATGTGGTTGCAATTGAGAATGAGTTGAATTCAATTTATCACTTCTCATATTACTCCCACTTGGAGGAACTCCACCAAGATCATTATCTTGATCCAAGGTTTCGAATAGGGAGTTATCTTTCCCTATTTCGCCCTTCTTAGGAAATTCATCCTCTAAGAATGTGACATCCCGTGATTCAAATTCAGTTATACTCCCACTTTCCTGCTCACCTATGAACACATACCCTTTTGAGTGTTCCGAGTATCTTATGAAAATACTCTTCTTTCCTCATGTGTATAGGCAGCACAACCCCATGGCTTAAGATAACTTAAGTCCAATTTTCTACCTGTCCATAACTCATATGGAGTGGAAGTAACTGATTTGGAAGGCACTCGGTTAAGTATATAGGCAGCAGTTAACAACGCATCACTCCAAAAAGTGATAGGTAAGTTAGCATGCGCCATCATGGACCTAACCATTTCCAATAGGGTTCTGTTTCTTCTCTCTGCAACACCATTTTGTTGAGGAGTATATGGAATAGACAATTGTCTTTCTATTCCTTTTTCATCACATAATTTTCTGAACTCATCAGATAAATATTCTCGACCTCGATCGAATCTCAATGCTTTTATTTTCTTGTCTAATTGATTCTCTACCAAGTTCATAAACATTTTGAAACAACTTATTGCTTCAGATTTGTGAGAAATCAAATAGACATATCCGAATCGAGTATAATCATCTATAAAAGTGATGAAATAAATAGCCCCATGCCTTCCTCTCACATTCATTGGACCGCAGACATCATAATGGATTAAATGCAGAGGAAATTCAGCTCTTTTACCTTTTCCAAATGGTTTCCTTGTTGTTTTCCCTTCTAGGCAATGCTTACAGATGGGCAAATCGACTTTTTCAATGTTGCCCAACAAGCCCTCTTTGGCTAGCCTATTCATACGCTGTTGGCCAATATGACCAAGTCTAGCATGCCACACATTCACATTATTATCATATGAATTAGGAGATGTGAGAAGAGAATAACAAACATTTGCATTAACATAGTCAATATCTAATACAATGAAACCATCTAGAAAATAACCATGACCATAGTAGTTTGTATCCAAATACAAATCTACACATTTATTATGGAAGTTCACATTAAAACCTAATTTAACCAACACTAAAATAGACACTAAATTCCGACGAATCTCCGGAGCATACAACACATCATGTAGGAATAAAGTGCTTCCACCACACATATTCAGTTGGCATGTGCCAATTCCTTTCACTTCAGCTCTGGAGTTGTTTCCCACATAGATCCACTTAGTTCCAGTTGGTACTCGTCGGAATTTCACGAAGGATCCTCTATCCTTCGCTACATGGTCTGTCGCTCCTGAATCCACAGTCCACAGAAGATTAGATTCAGTCAAGAATACAAAACTTGACACATATGCAAAGTTCCCAATTGTACAAAGGGCGTGTACCTTCTTTGGCTCGCGACAATCGCGGGCATAGTGACCCTTTTGGTCACAGTTGTAACATTTCACCTTTGAGATATTCTTCACATGAGAACGTTTTCCTCTCTTTTGTTGGTTAATTCTTGGTTTCTTGCAAGAAGGACTTGAGCCCTTGCTTTCCCACATATTGAACGAATCAATACGCTTGCGCTTAGAGCTTGAAGCCCCTTCTGAGCTTAAAGCCACACAACAAATATTTGTATCCTGCTCAAATGCCTTGAGGCGTAGATCAGCTAGCTCAAGGTGGCGCACAACATCCTCTAGATCTCCCATAACATGGTCAAGAGCTTTTAGTGCTTCTTGCTTTTCCAGCACATATTGAATTCTTATATTCAATATTTCACAATTCTCGCCGTTCAATTTGTCCTCTTTATTCAAATCAGCAATGATGTTCTTATTTGCTGAATCCATCGATCTGAACATATCAGACACATATGCACGAAATATTAATGCCTATCACTTATGCATCTATTTTGCATAAACCCATCATATTAATTAATAATTTTAAGTAAGGTTTCAGAATCAAAAGGTCACTATGTTTCCAATCATCCTCCAAAAATCCTAGCTTAAAAACTATCATTAATATGATTGTCATATGCAAAATCAATTTTATGAAGTTACAAAAACTTCTATAACTACCCACAGCAACCAGCAATCACAGAAAGCAACAAATAATTGACATACAATATAATAATAATGCTTTCACATAATATGGCTAACATATAGGTTGCTACAACAACAACAATCAGGTAGTTAACTTTACATAAGATGTCCACCAAGAACACTAAATAAAGACCAGCCATAACATCTAAAAACAAGGCATCATACAACTAATAGGGAAAGCAGCTACATGGTTCAATTTCTTTTGCTTTTTCTCTGTAAAATTTTCAGGCATTCTCGACAGCCACGGAAAAACAGATGGATATCCCTTAGGATTTCTCCTACGCACATTCATTCCTGGCCTAATCGAAGTCATTCCTTGGGTCGCAGTCTTTGTGGCTCCAACCCGATGATATTCATCCACAAATTCCATTACTAGCTCCTTATATCTAGTAAATCCTTTGACTTCCCATAGGCGATTCAACACTCCTTGCCATTCTGGTGGAAGAGTGTTCATAAAGAATCGCACCATCTGAATATCTGGCATGGGATAACCGTTCCAAATGACTTCTTGAATTTTGTTGTTGACCTCTATGACATGATCAATTATGTCGTCACTCTCCCATCGATAACCATTCAAATCGGCTATCAACCTTGAAAACCTTTCCTTTTGTTCATCTGACATTGTGCGCACAGATGCGCGCGGCTTACGGGGAGGCATTGTTCCTGCAACAAATGCATAACAAAAATGGATTACATATAATTCACATAGACATAATTGAAAAAGAAACACATTCTTTTTTTTTTGGTCAACGGAAGTCAACGATCATCGGTCAACCGTCAGGTTGTCAGACCGGTCGGACGGACCAACCGCACGTGCTGCGCGCGTGCGTGGGCTGACGTCACGCAGACGTCAGCATGCACGTGTCACGCGCGTGCCAGGCCTCCGCGGGTTGGATCGGGTCGGGTCGTCGGTCGGGTCGCCGGCCGGTGACCGCCCGGCCAACTGACGTTGGTGCTGACGTCAGCGATGACGTCACCCCAGCGGTTACCAACCGTTGTGTGACGTCATGCTGACGTCAGCACGCGTCGATCCGTGAACCGGCGAGTGCCGGTTCGCCAACCGGCGCGTGTGCCGCACGCGCTGGACGAACCAGCGTGTCTAGGCGCTTCGCGCCCACGCGAAGCGGCTTCTGGCCGCGTCGCGCCCACGCCTAGCGGCTTCTGGCCGTGCGTGTGGGTGCGTGCGGCGTCTCCCGGCGACGTGCGACATGTCGCCAGACTCGTCTCGACGTCCCCTTCCTCCCTATGCCATCAGAATTCGACTTCAACTTTCGAAAAATCGGAAAAAAAGGGCGAATAGCGCTCGGGTGTCGAGATTTCTAGCCCCGATCCGTACGGCCGAAACACTTTTTGCAAAAAAACAATCAAAAACATCAAACAGGTCGGGAAAAATGTGAACTAAGGCTCTGATACCAATGTTGGGATTACCGGATCCCCGAAAACGGATTCGACACTTAAACCGAACCCCTAAACGAACGCGGAAGACAAGCCCGGGAAAAGTCACGTATCACCGATCGTAAAGCACACCACGGATTCGAGCGTACCTTGTTAGCCACAGATTAGACACCGACGCCGAAAAGAGGAAGAGAATCTAGCCCTTTTCGATCCGATGACGACAATTCGCTTGGTAGGAAGGCGGCGTCGCTTCTTTTGCTTACACTCCTTTTGGAGAGAGAGAGAGAACGTTGGAAGAAAGGAAACGTGCATACTGAATTATGCCAAAAGGTACGTTCTCCCTTTCTCTCATCCCTTTTATACCTTCTTCCATCCACGGGCCTTATTCCTGTGGGCCGGGCTTTTAGGCCCAACATGGGCGGACGGGGCAACTTAGGCCCATCTCCATAACTTAATAAAACCATCAGTCGGTGTTCGAGTTCCCTAATCCTCGGGACTCCAGTTGCTGGAGGAGACTCTTTCCATGCAGAATGTGTTGAACTGGATCCGAACCGTTCATTAACAAAAAGACTAAGAGAGTGGAAGGAACTGTTCAATTTTCATTTCATTGCTAATTCTCTCGTGCCTTATGTGCCTCCCCAATGATGGACGTGTCAATGCAGGCGGGTGCATAATCTTGTCTGAACGCTGAAAGCTGATGAAGATAATTGCGAATGTTGAAAGCTGAATAACAATTAGAAAGAACTGACTCACTAGGCGACCCAGACTTCTCTTGTTTGCATCTTGTTCTTTTATCCCTAATGGTCGTGGACAATGGTTTGATATTTTTTGGAATGTACATTGACCAGTGAAACCATTTAATACTATATGTTTGGGTGGAGATTAAACTAGGTGATAATGTTAAAATATGTCTCGAGTTTAAGCCTGAAGCGAAAAGCTGAATTTTGAAATAAATTGAAATAAAGAAAGATTGGTGTATTTGGAAGTTTGGCCTGAAATAGGAAAGTCCAAACATGGATTTGGACTTGGATTAAATTTTCTATAGGACATGCGAATCAAGACAAAAGAAAAAAAAAGGAGGGGTTCTTTACCTGCAACGTTCGTCATCAAAGAAGGAATTAATTGGTGGGGCCCAAGGTCAAACCTTTGACCTTGGGGGGCACACACATATAAAAAGAATTTTTGCAGGTCTTCTCCCTTCTTCCGAAACACGCTGCCGAAGCCTATGTATGAGCTGAGTGAAGCCACATATTGAAGCGTTGTTTACTCGGAGTGCCGTGGGTGTTCTGTTTGTGAAACATCGTTCATAGGTGTTGGGTGCTCGGCTTTGGATCTTCGTGTTGTTCGTGTTGCGAAGCTTACTCGTGAATTACATCCAAGAAGTTTAGTGTTTGTAGGCGATTAAATCTTGAGGTAAGATTTGCGTGTAATTCCTTCATGAGATTGAGAGATTATTTCTTGAGGAATTCCAGGGCTAAACATTGCGTGCGTTATTGGGTGTAATTGGAGCTTGGGAAACACCGAGAGAGTGTTTGAGTGACTTGATTGTGTAATCTCCTTGTATCGCTTGATCTATAGTGAAATTTGCTGCTGCTCTCCCCGTGGACGTAGGTCTTTACGATCGAACCACGTAAATCTGGTGTCTAATTTATTTTCTTCTTTTGTCTATATTATTGTTCGATCGCTCGCCCTTTTCGCAACAAGTAGTATCAGAGCTAGGTTTGGCTAAGTTGAAGCGAATCGATGGTGACAAAAGAAATAAAAGTGAGAATCGACAGATTTGATGGGAAATGTTTTAGTTTCTAGAAGATGCAGATTGATTATCTTTACCAAATGAAACTGCAGTTGCCCCTGTCTGGGGAGAAACCAGAGTCAATGAAGCAAGATGATTGAGATTTACTGGATAGACGAGCTATGGGTGTTATTCGGTTGACGTTGGCTCGTAACTTCGCGTTTAACATCCTGAAGGAGAAGACCACTGCTGATTTAATGCAAGCCCTATCGAATATGTACGACAAGCTCTCTGCGATCAACAATGTCTATTTGATGTGACTTCTGTTTAATTTGAAGATGAGCGAAAGTGCGTCAGTTGCAAATCATATCAATGAATTCAATGTGATTATTAGTCAATTGAGTTCAGTTGAGATTAACTTTAAAGATAAGGTACGTGCTTTGATTCTATTATCCTCATTGCCTGATAGTTGGAATACTACTATTACTGTTGTTAGTAATTCCTTTGGGTCAACAAGTTTGACATTTGATGGGGTTCGAGATTTGATTCTGAGCGAGGATATTCGTAGAAGAGAATCTGGCGAACCTATATTTGCTGTTGTAGTAGGTGAAAATAGAGGAAGATCTAGAACACATGTAGGTAATAGTAGTATTAATATGAACAAGCATAGTCAATCTAAGACTACTGATGTTGTATGTTGGAGCTGTGGCAAGAGGGGGCATCTTAGAAGGAATTGCCTTAAGCTGAAGAATGAGAAGTGTAAGGGAATTATAATTGATTATGTAGATAATGTTGTAGCTGTAGCTGATAATGCCGATTATGTCTTGTCTGTCACTAATGATTCATCGTTTGATGGATAGATTATGGATTTTGGTTGTTCTTTTCATGTCACACCAAATAGAAATTGGTTTATCACTTATCAGTGCACGGGTAGTGGTAAAGTCCAGTTGGGGAACAATGTTGAGTGCGATGTTGTGGGTGTTGGCGATGTTAAAATCAGAATGCATGATGGCATTGTGAGGACATTGACTAGTGTAAGACACGTTCTAGAATTGAAAAAAAAAAATTCTTTAGGTGCCCTACATTCAGCTGGTTGCAGGTATTCTTCAAAAGGTGGAGTTCTGAAGGTTGTTCGAGGTGCCCTGGTGATAATGAAATGAATCAAGCATGAAGGCCTGTATAAACTTCAAGGTGATACAATGAGAGGTTTCGGTGCGGAGACGTTGGATGCATCTATTCAAGAGTCTATTGACTGCTCGAGGAAGACCTGGGTGTTTGTGCCAATGCACAAGTTTGATGCTGGTGTTAAGATCATGCGGTTGAGAGCTTTGATCGAGACAAAGACTAGTAAGTTGATCAAGCATGTGCGGACTGACAATAGCATGAAGTTTTGCTCGGAGTTGGCAAATAAATTCTGCATGAAAGGGGGCATAGTGAAACACCACACTAATGCCAATAAATCATAACAATTTGCAAAATTGATGAGCAGAACATTACTAGAGACGGCTAAAAAATTATCTCTATTGCTGGTATTGCTAGGAGAATCCTAGCTGATGTGCTTAGTACAATAAGCTGCTTAGTGAATAGATCCCCCATCAATTGCTATTGAATGGTGGACTCCTGAAGAAGTGTGGTCAGGTAACGTTGCTAGTTATTCTATTATTAGAATGTTTGTTTGCCCGTGTTATTTTCGAGTGAGTGATGGTAAGCTTGATTGGAGGGCAAGGTGCATATTCCATGGCTATGCACAAGGTGAGAAGGGGCGATCGGTTGTGGTGCCCAGATATACATTCACATTTTATCAGCAGAGAAGTTACGTTTGACGAGTCTCCAGTAGTTCTGGCTAAGAGTGATTATAGCAGTGTTCAAATGAATCTGAACGGTGTTTAGCTTGAGGTGGAGTTGCGACCAGAAACTCCTAAGGTAACGAGTAGCGAGTACAAGTACTAGCAAAGTAATCGACACAGATGGTGCTTGTAGCAAGGTGGAGCTTATAGAGCCAACGATTGCTATAATTATTGATATTGACAAGGTACGTATTCGATCTCCTGATAGATATGGATGTAATAATGGTTTTGCTTTATCTGCGGTTAAGGAGGTTGTGTCGGAAAATCCTTGCAGAGTAGTTAAAGGTGCGTGTGGAGTTGGTATTCTGATGAGGTCCTCGGATATGGCGAAATTCAAGCGAGACTTAGACTTGGATAATATCTGTGGCGGTTGAGCCCATCGAGGGCTATGGAAGAGTAGTATTAGAATTTGAATTTTTACGAATCGATTGTAATTTGGCTCAAACGTCAAGCGAAGGTAGAGATTGTTAAAATATATCTCGAGTTTAAGCCCGAAGTGAAAAGCTGAATTTTCTATGGGACGTGCGAACCAAGACAAAAGAAAAAAAAAAGGAGGGGTTCTTTACTTGCAGCGTTCGTCATCGAAGAAGGAATTAATTGGTGGGGCCCAAGTTCAAACCTTTGACCTTGTGGGGGTATACACACATAAAAAGTGCAGGTCTTCTCCCTTCTTCCAAAACACACAACCGAAGCCTACGTACGATCTGAGTGAAGCCACATATTGAAGCATTGTTTACTCGAAGTGCCGTGGGTGTTCTATTTGTGAAACATCGTTCATAGGTGCTGGGTGCTCGGCTTTGGATCTTCGTGTTGTTCGTGCTGTGAAGCTTACTCGTGAATTACATCCAAGAAGTTTAGTGTTTGTAGCCGATTAAATCTTGAGGTAAGATTTACGTGTAATTCCTTCGTGAGATTGAGGGATTATTTCTAGAGGAATTCCGGGGCTAAACATTGCGTGCGTTATTAGGTGTAATTGAGGCTTGGGAAACATCAAGAGAGTGTTTGAGTGACTCGAGTGTGTAATCTTCTTATATCACTTGATCTATAGTGAAATTTGTTGTTGTTCTCCCCGTGGACGTAGGTCTTTACGACCGAACCACGTAAATCTAGTGTCTGATTTATTTTATTCTTTTGTCTATATTATTGTTCGATTGCTCGCCCATTTCGCAACAGATAATAATATAAATAATCCTTATACTTTGACCTACTATGTAATGTGATCTTTAGACTTTTAATTTGTTCAATATGGTCCATGAACTTTAATGTGCAATGTAGTTTATGAACCTTTCAATTTATTCAATGTGGTACATGTCAAAATTAGTCCCTAAACTTGTATGAAAATATTCAATATTATTCTTCAATTAATTCAAGTTCAGGAATAACTAAGAACTAGACTTAACATATATCAAAAGTTCAGGGATCATGTTAAATAAATTGAAGGTTTAAGGACAATATGGTACATTTAATTAAAGTTCAATGACATATTGTACACCGGGTAAAAATTTAGGGATTATTTGCATTATTTTTCCTTAGATTAATCGTGGGAGGAGAAAATTAGTGAGTTTCTTTAGAGTAATATTTAAATGGGACTGGGACAAACAATGATCCATGATTCTTTCGTTGCGTGTGCTATTCAACAAATCTAATTAACGCATTCATCATTTGATCTAAAGTTGGACGGTGGGCATCTTGGGCCTCGTGATTACAGTACTCTGGAAGGAAGCCGAGTTCATGGCTTACAAAAGACTTTGTACGTTTCTGTCAATTCAATTTTGTGTGAATTTGCCGATGATGCATTCAATCACTTCAAAAGTCCTATGGTTTGCCAATAGTGCCACATAAATGGTCCCCGTTTGGTGTCGCCTGTTCATCAAAACAAAATCAATCACATCTTCCAGCCAAATGTCAATAATAATTGCTTCGAAGATACTATTTAATGGTAAGATAAAGAAAAATATTTTCTATGGAGATCATTTTCAAGAAAAATAGTTAGTTTTCATTTAATTGGTATTGGAAACATTGACGAAAATAAATAAATAAATAAATTTGTCTGAGGTGTATAAGCAATATCCTTAAGAATAATTCCACCTCTCGAAATGTGAAACTTGGTGCGATAAGCTCTAGAGGCTATCCTTGCAAGATACAACATACCTTATTCTATATTTCGTATTGAATATTAGAAGTAATAGAATCAACGTTGTGTATAACCCATTGAAGAAAGTGAAAGGAAATATCTTTTTAAGAAAAATGATATTTTCTTTTTAATTTGGTGTATATATTAAGATTGTCTTTTGAGGTTTTATTTTAATATTCAAACAAAATAGAGCCGTTAAGAAACCGTTATAGAGCCATTGTAGAATAATGGATGGTTTATTTGAGAAATAAATTAAACATTACAAAGAGATTAAAAAAACCGTTGTATAACTATTAAAAAGCTATTATATAACTGTTAAAATAATGATGGCCTTTAATGTGGTCATGACTTTTATCAAAGCTATTATTGTAAACATTTCAAAAACTATTAAATATCCAATAATCCTCCACATATTTCAAAATATTTTGAAAATGAATAATAATAATAATGCTGGGTTATTAGAGTGTAATGCATTGGCATTGGTGCTTGTTAGGCTATGAACTAGCCCTAGAAAGAATGAAATATATAATTCATAAAATCATTAGTGAAGTTTGAAATTTCTATAAATCAAGATTTTTCTTTTGTAAATTATAATTTTCATTAATCACATTACACTCCCACAAACTTGTTGTTCAATGCAGTTTTATGTGCTTGGTTTATTCATAAGTGCTCTTGATATTTTTGCCAAAAATTCTCCTAGGAACGGCTTCATTCCACACTGATATAGGTGATTCTATCAAGTATATTCTACAATTTAATACATTACCAATAATGGCTATGGAATTCAATAAGAGCTTAGTTCAATTCCTTTTTCCTTGCAGTTTTGCACGATTCTCACCTTAGGCGGGACAATAATTTTTAATAGTGTATCACTAGAAAAACAAGCAACTTGTTATTTACCTATATGAACATAATTCATGTGATCGCCAATCACATAAGTTGGGTTATCATTACTGTTGTTTTTCCTCAACTGGCTTAAGTCATTACCCTCGATGTATTATAAATTAATTTTCTTCCCACAGGTTTTGCTAGAGGATTGGCTAAATTTACTTGTAACTTCACATAAAATTTTATCTTCAAGCAGATGCTTTACCGCATCATGTCATGTGTTTACATTTACCATTGGAAGTTTTATTCTTTGCAATGGCTATTGTCGCTTGACAATCATAGTGCATAGACATAGAAGGTGTTGTTTTCATTCCCACAGGAATATTTGCTAAGAAATTCATTAACCACTCGGCCTCATTGCCAACCAATTTTAGAGCCATAAACTCTAAATCCATTGTGGATTGATGCGTGCATGGGCAAATGATTCTGAGATGTAGGGATTTTGTGGTGTATGGGATAGTCTGTATGGGGATGGATGTCAAAGGATGAAATGCGAATGCATGGATAGAAAACGATTGACACCAAGGTATAAATGATGTGCCACCATTTAAGGATGAAGATCGAGATTGACGAAGTTCACCACCAAGGTTTAAAGGATGAATCACCTATTATGGATAAAGGACTTTGGGATAGGAAAAGCTCACTACCAGGGCCTAAAGGAAAATTACTAGTCGAGAATAAAGGGCTTCTTGGTTCACCACCAAGAAGTAATCCACTCTCCAAGGATAAAGATACTGAAATAAGAGTTATCCACTCTCCAAAGATATTCGTTCACGCAGAGGAAATCTCAAGTATTGTCATTCATCAAATCTATTATGGATTACAATGGAGAGGCTTCCTCCATTTATAGGAGGAGTTCAACTTTGGAAATAGAAAGGTAATAAATAGATATGGAACTAGCCTAACATTAATGACCTAAGAACTCGAAACTTTGACTCTTGAAACTTTACATAATAATAAAGACTCCTAGGAAAATAGAGATGCATTTAATGACTCAAGAACTCATATTCTTAATTCTTTAGCTTTGCAAAGTTCATGCTTCCAACTTGACTAGAAGATGACTACTTCAAGATTTCATCAAATAACCAAGGAAATTGTTCAGAATGGCCTCTCATTGATATGTTGTTGAGAAACTTCGAGATCAACAACTATTAAAGCGTACCAAGAAATTAGCGACTAATATCATACTGATAACTTTGGAAACTCATAAATCATCGATATCGATAACTTCAATAAGAATGGTTCGGTATCGCTTTAGTTGAAAATTTCAGTCTCGTCCTATTGAAGCACGTTACGCCCAAATTCTATCTAACTTGAATGAACAATGATGGTGCTGAGCGGGCTGATGGAGCAAAGTCGGATGCTTCCACATCATGGATTTAGCAAATATTGTTTGTTTGGCTGACTTCCAAGTTACAGCACCTCCACTTAGGGTGAACTCATATCCACTAGTGGATTTTGTCTCATTTGAATTCAAAATCCAATTAACAACACTGTGTCCTTCTAATACAACAGGAAATCTACTATATAAAATATCATGGTTCATGGTTCCTCTAAAATATTTCATTACTCTGCTCAGGGCAGTCTAATGATCATAATTAGGATTTTGCGTATATTTGCTCAATCTACATACGATATAAGCTATATTGAGTCAAGTATAATTCATCAAATACATTAGACTCCCAATAATTTGAGCATACTCAAACTAAGCCACAACATTTCCTTTATTTTTCACTAATTGGATATTAGAATCATAAGGAGTACTCATAGGTTTAATATCAAAGTGACCATATTTTTTAGATAGCCTCTCCACGTAATGCTCTTGAGTAAGCATTAGGTCATTATCACTTCTTACAATTCTAACACCCAAAAATAACATTGGCTTCTCCTATGTCCTTAATATCAAATTTAGAAGTCAATAAACATTTTGTTTCATTCACAACATCAATACACGCACAAAACATAAGCATGTCATCAATATATAAGCTAATAATTATAGATTCAACATTGACGATTTTTGTGTATACACATTTATCTACTCCAGCAGATAAAAATCCATAATTAATTAGAACCTCATCAAATTTGTCATGTCATTACTTGGAGCTTGCTTTAAGTTATATAAGGATTTAATGAGTTCACAAACTTTGTTTTCTCAGGTGGATGCTTTGGTGCTTGCTTTAAGCCATGTAAGGATTTAACGAGTTTACAAACTTTGTTTTCTTGGCCAGGAAAAATACAACCCTCAGGTTGCAACATGCAAATTTCTTCTTCTAAATCACCATTTAAAAATGTCATTTTCACATCCATTTGGTGAACATCAAGTTCGTAAATAGAAGCTAAAGCAATTAAAACACAAATAGATGAAATTCTAGTAACTAGAGCAAAGGTGTCAAAATAATCAACATTTTGTTTCTAAGTAAAATCTTTTGCAACCAATCTTACTTTATATTTATCAATAGAACCATCGGAATTAAATTTCCTTTTAAAAATTCATTTACAACCAATTTGTTTGGCACCGGGTGGTAAATTAACCAATTTACAAGTTTGAATTTGTACAATAGAATCAACCTTAATTTTTATGGCTTCTTTCCGAGAACTTTTTCCTCTAGAAGATCTTGCTTCAAAATTAGTCAAAGGATCATTATCAATAAGATAAGTTGCGAAAGAATTTTCTTTCCTTATTCTTTTACTCATTCTCAATTCATCATTTGAATTTTCAAAAACATTTTTATAAAGAGGTATTGGAGAAATAGTATCAATACTTAATGGAGAAATATGCTAAAAAAAATTATGCATTATTTGTCTTAACTATAGTATTATTATCAAGCGCATAACATTTTAATACAAGAAATCTATATGCAGCACTATGTTTGACATAACCAATAAACATGTAGTCAGATATCTTAAGAGCCTATTTTCCTTTTCTTAGAACTAGAAAGCGTAACTTTAGCTAAGCATCCTACACTTTCAAATATTGTAAATTCGGACAATAACCTTTCCATAATTCATAAGGTGTTCTATGTTTTCTTATGAGGTATTCTTATTTAGAATGTGGCATGTAGATAACATAGCTTCACCTCATAAATTATTAGGAGCTTTATAAAACAAGTGTAGAATTCATCATTTCTTGTCCTATTTTTCCTTTCAACTACACCGTTTGATTAAGGGGAATAAGGAGGCTTAGTTTCATAAATTATTCATTCCTTTTAACAACATTCATTAAGCAAGACATATTCTATCTGATCTAATTCTTTTTATCGTTCCATTCAATTGGTTTTCTACCTCAGCTTTACACAAAAGAAATGTATCAAAAGAAATGTATTAAATCTCCTAGATTAGTATGAACTAAACTCGACAAATTAGATTCTCTGTTTACAGAAGAAGCACAAGGCTTTTTTTGTTAATTTTGTTTGGGCATATACATTTATTAAAAGATGGGTTTTCAATTTGAGAAATTAAACCTTGTTTTTGCATTTTCTTAATATAGAAAAATACTAACATGTGACGACCCCAACTCCATCTCTAGGGTCACGAGCTATGACATCCTAGTAGCGCCACATACTAAGCATAAGCGGAAGTTCCATGGATTATCATTTATGACAGGACCTATTGGTTTCAATTGTCACACAATAGCATCAAAAACTAATTAGTTAGCATGTATAACATGGACATTTTAGGATCTAAATTTTTATATCACAAGGTCACCTTGTAACTGTCTTGTCACTTGATATTAGAGAATCCAACAAAGAACATATATAAGGATCATGAGAAGCTTCATTAACTTTCCATTTAAAAACCATTCGGGCTTACATATGTCAACCTGAATTACTTACAAGTTCTTCACCTATGTACAACATATTTACATGTTCTTATCAAAAGTGTAAGTAAACAGCCAGGGAAAAGGGCGAGAGGGTTCCTAACTTCACTACCCTCACACTAGCCCACATCCATCCAAAAAAATAAAAGACATCTTCTCCAGCTTCATCACAATCTAGGCACTTAAGCACTTCCCGCCCCGGCTCTAGGTCCTCCAGCACCGAATTGAAGAGGGCCAAACAGCTCCCCCCGTGGTTTACAAACCACACAATGAACTTCATAGGAATCCAGTCTACCCTGCCATCGTCCATCAAAAGTGTAGCCTCATATTTCGTGTAGGTCAGCTTGATATCGGGATCATACACATTGTGGAAAGATACATCGATACGCGCTATCACCCCATAACGAGCAATCGGTGGTACGTCCATTCTAACGATCTAAAAAATAGAAATGAATGAGCAATGCCTAGTAAAGAAATAATAAGACCTTAAACTAGACAATCCACAGTTGCCAAAGAAAGCAAGAGAACACTACCAAATAGTTCAACATACCAAGACAGGATTGTCACAAGTATAACTAAAAGAATACTAAAATGTCACATGAATGATCATTCCATAACAAACATGCTAAATGCACATGTACACCTCATGCTCCTAATCTAAGTTAAGATAATATGCAATAGTAGCAGGCGAACTCATATGCCAAGTGGAATTTACATTATAATGTGTATATCAAGTCCACCATTGATCAGTTTACCCACTGGAACGCAAGCCGATCCGATCGAGTCACTTTCGGAATCCCACATCCGGACTTTTATGATATTGCTATCATGAGCATCTCACTCCAAGGCATCCCGGTATCACACAACCGAGGCATCCCAAGATCACTTAGCATGGGGCATCTCACTCTGAGGCATCCCGATATCCCACAACCGAGGCATCCCTGATTACACACAAGGGCATCTCAACTCCAAGGCATCCCGGTATCTCACTCAACCAAGGCATCCAAGATCACACAGCATGGGCATCCCACTCCCCGGGGCATCACCGGCATCTCAGTACCGATGGAAATCTCTTACTCATTTAATTCACACATTTCACACATCAAACCTCTGAATTATATCACCTCACAGCATGCATAAGACCTCAAGAGTACACAATTACTTCAAGCATGACTCATGCTCACACAACATTTCATTCATGTCGCACTCATTGCACACACGCCACAATTAGTAACCATACAATGACCACACTTCGAATTATGGAAGATGTATACTCATGCACAAACTTACCATTATCACAAGACCATTAGACTCCCTATATGTCATGAAAATCAGCTATAAGTGGCACAACATCTATTGCACTATCTCAGATCAAAGCAGGATACAAGCCGACATGGACAGTTTCAATCACAGAAGTAGAAAGTGTATCAATTCTCATCAAAATGCTACGAAATTTTAGTATGTTATAGAAGAGACATAGATTAACATTTTTCGTGCAGAAACCTAAGCCTATATCTCAATGTATAAAGAGCAATAATTTGCTGTCTTTACCCCTAAATTCTGCAGCAACTTCCAGATTGAGTGCCTACAGAAGAATGATTATTTCACTGCCCAAATCTCAACCGTTTGTTCTCAAATTTTGATATGTTGTTCCTAAAGATGTGTCCTACAACTTTCATGCAGGGTTTAAGGTCCAATTCCAGATAGAAAAATACAGAAAATTCGTAGAACTACCTAAGGTTCTGCTGTCTTCTACAGATCAGCTTACTGTTCTAAGGGAAAATGTTCTCGCCAACACGTTTTCGCAAGAATCTCACTCCAACGAATGGTCAAAGCCTAAAATAGTTACTACACTCTTAAGAAAACTAGTTCTTTCCTTTAAATACACCTTTAAAACTCCAAGCAACACATAAACTAGTAAGTTTTCCATCTCTATCTTTCCCAACTAGAACATCCCGAACCACTATCCCCATCTACAACTCAACTAGACTATTTAGCTCATCTACAACCTCTATTAGTACCCGGACACCTCTCCAACAGCACCTAAAGTGACCTCGGTAGCTCTTTGCCTACACACAGCAACACACAACTCAATTCAAGACTAGCATTCGCATCTCGACTCCTCGACAGTAACATGAAACGCCTATCCATCACTCAACAGTCGTCCTCCCACCAACTCGACCAAACTCAGCTCCCTTGCACTCGATTCTTTAACCATTCGAAACCCTATCATGACATGCAAAGACTCACGGCTTCGCTTGAGTGCTCATTTAGCATATTTCAACTCAAAACAGAATCATCAAACCTAATCCTCCACCATTCAAAATGCTCCGCGAGTTCCCTCGACAAAACAATGGATAATTTCTAGTTTAGGAATTCATCATTTCCTTACTGGTTATTTGGCTTCACTGGTGGCTCGATGCTCTCCAAGAATTTGCTTTCAAACTCACACAAGAAGAAGCAAAAATCGTTGGAGCTGCTAGGCTTTGCTTCTACTCGAGCCACAAGAGAAAGGAGAAAAGAGATAGAGTTTTTTGCTTCTATTTTAGGGAGAGAGAGAGTGGTGTGAATTATGAGGAAGATGGCTGTGAGTGTGTGCAATTTTTTTTGTTTTCAATCCCATGGAGAGAAGTAATCATTGTGTCTCCTCTAAAGTTTCGGGTTGGGGGAAGAAAACCGAAGGGAAGGAAGGGTGTCGTGGCTTCCATGCACGCCTCATTCTTCATGGTCGACGCCTGGCGTTCGAAAACAATTAACTTCTAATATGTGTCGTTAGTTGGTCTATTAGTTTCTAATGTCTTTTACTTAGTTTCTTTCCGAATCCACAAAATTTTGATTCCCTCGCAACTATACGAATCTATGAGTTCGCACGAATCAAAGTGACGTGTTAACATCTCGGCACTAATCTACTAACAAGAATTTATCACTAGAAATTACTAAAGTTAATGGTCGACAATAGCATTACAATCGCTTATAAGTTTTAATAAAATTTCTAATTAAATCCTCATAATGGTAATCTATAAACTTAATCAAAAATTAAAGTGCTCGGGCCTAATTACCCGTCTCTGGCCCACCGGGCTCATCCCACGACATTCCACGACCCACTAGACTTAATTTACCATTCTAATGAACTCGACTCTTGGCCCGCTCCAAGCCAAGCCCATGTCCATATCCTATCCTTTGGCCGATCAAGCCCATACTCGATATCTTTGCGTGTCCTGTTAACTACTTAAGCACATACTTTCCTCATGGCCCATCAGGCTTGTCAGCTGGCCCGCTTTAAAAAATAGTCCAAGCCATTAACAGTTCAATTACACTTAAAGGGTCGGTAAAATTCGGGATGTCACAAACATGACCTAATCTACCATGCCATAAGTCAATAGATTCAACCAAGTAAGCGAAAGAAGTAGCATTTTCATTGATAACATTGGAAATGTTAAGAACAAAAGGTCTTTGATTAAAATAACCATTTCCTACAAAGACATTAGTTTTTTGTAGTTACGATCTTGTCATATTCGAATGACACCTTCACCCCAACCTTTCCCAATAGAGATATTGAAACCAAGTTTGCCCTCATATTAGGGACATGCAATACATCATTCAGGGCCAAAGTCTTGCCGGATGTGATCTTGAAAAGAACTTTCACTTTCCCAAGAACTTGAGCTGTTCTAGAATCACCAAGATAAATAATTTCTTCTACTTCCCCTAGTGGGAGGAAAAGGCATTTTAGTTTGCACAAATATGCTTGGTAACACTTGATTCTACCACCCACCTTTTCACATTGGCCACAATGTTGGCTTGGGAAATGACCATAATGATTATGTTATTAGTGTCATCTACTTCAATCAAGTTGACTTTTGGGTTAGTAGGATTGTCATTTCCCATTATTTTCCTTTTGCAATGCGCTACATGATGACTTGGCTTTCCACAAACAAAGCAAGAGCCCTTGTCTTTGAAAGTTGGTGAGCAACTTTGGGTTTGTAATCAGATTTTTTGTTATTATCCTATTTTAGTGATGTTGAGGATTGCCTTGCACCAAATTTGGCTTGGTAGCAATTTCCTTAGCTTTGAAGGCTTTAATCTCCTTGCAAGTTGTGTCTTCAATGATAATATGCACGATGAGATTGGCAAGTGGGAGTTACTTGTCTTTATGCTTGAGTCATTGCTTGTAGTCATCCCAAGATTCGAGCGACTTTTTAATTAGCAGCCCCACAGTAAATTCAGCTCGAGCCCTAGCTCGCCACTCATCCGATTGGCAATGAGCTTAAGCCCTAGCTTGTCGTCACTCGCCACTCGCCACTCGCCCAATTGATGGTGAGCTAGGGCTCTAGGCTCGCTGAACTAGCTTGCCACTTGCCAAGCTCGCCGATTTGGTGAGTGGCGAGCTCGAGTGGTGAACTCGAGCCTCAACGAGCTCAAGCTCGCCACTCACCAGATTTCGCTGATTTGTCAAGCGGCAAGCTCGAGCTCACCTTTGGCCGGTCGTGGTGGTGGCTAGCAATTGTCCAAAGAAGAAGATTAAGAAAAAAATTTCTTTATGAATAGCGGAAAACATTTTCCATTTCTTTTCAAGTTTTGGCCGAACACAAGAAAATAATTACATTTTCCTAGAAAATGGCTTCTTGAAAAACATTTTCTAGAAACGTCACATTTTTCATGAAACGAACGAAGCTTTAATGGAAAAATATGCTAAAAAAAATCCACGTTTTTTGTCTCAACTATAGTATTATTATCAAGTACGTCACTTTTAATACAAAAAATCTATATGCAGCACTATGTTTAGCATAACAAATAAACATGTAGTCAATTGTCTTACAGCGTATTTTCCTTTACTTAAAACTTCGAAGCATAACCTTAGCAAGGCACCCCAACACTTTCAAATATTTTAAATTAGGACAATAACCTTTTCGTAAGGTGTTTTATGTTTTCTTATGAGGTATTCTTATTTAGCATGTGGCATGTTGACAATATAGCTTTACCCCATAAATTATTAGGAGATATAAAACTAACAAGCACAGAATTCATCATTTCTTTCCAAGTCCTATTTTTCCTTTTAGCTACACCATTTGATTCAGGGGAATAAGGAGGTGTAGTTTCATGAATTATTCATTACTTTTCATAACAAAATTCGTTAAGCAAGACATATTCTCCATCTCTATCTGATCTAATTCTTTTTATCCTTTTATTAACAAGTTTTCTACCTTAGCTTTGTACAAAAGGAGCATATCAAAAGCTTCATTTTTAGTAAATCTAGAATAATCATCAACAAGAGTCACATAATATTGTTTACTTCTTCTAGTCATAGTTTGTTTTAAATCTCCTAGATTGGTATGAACTTACTCAACAAATCAGATTCTCTATTAATAGAAATACAAGGTTTTTTTTGTTAATTTTGTTTCAGCACATATTATACATTTATTAAAACATGGGTTTTCAATTCGAGAAATTAAACCTTGTTTTTGCATATTCTTAATATAAGGAATACTAACATGACCTAATCTACCATGCCATAAATCAATAGATTCAACCAAGTAAGCGAAAGAAGTAGTATTTTCATTGATAACATTGGAAATGTTAAGAACAAAAAGTCCTTGATTCCAGTAACTCGTTCCCACAAAGACATTAGTTTATTTATCATTACAATCTTGTCAGATTCGAATGACACATTCACCCCAACCAATCCTAAAAGAGTCATTGGAACCAAGTTTACCTTATATTAGGGACATGCAACACATCATTCAAGGTCAAAGTCTTGAGCTTGAGAAGAACTTTCACTTTCCCAAGAACTGGAGCTATTCTTGAATCACCAAGATAAATAATTTCTTGTCCTTCCCTTACTGGTGTGTTCGAGGCAAAGGTATTTTTGTTTACACAAATATGCCTAGTAGCACCTGAGTCTACCACTTACTTTTTTCACATTGGCTTCAATGTTGGCTTAGGAAATGAGCGCAATGATTATGTTATTAGGGAGGGACTTGAGTATGTCCTAAAACTACTTTGTCTAAACTCTTGTTAGATTTGAATGACATCTTCACCCCAACCGATCCTAAAAGAGTCATCGAAACCAAGTTTATGTTATATTAGGGACATGCAATACACAATTTAGGGCCAAAGTCTTGAGCTTGAGAAGAATTTTCACTTTCCCAAGAACTTGAGCTATTATTGAATCACCAAGATAAATGATTTCTTTTCCTTCCCCTACTGGTGTGTAGGAGGAAAAGGCATTTTCGTTTGCACAAATATGCTTGGTAGCACTTGAGTCTACCACCCACTTTTTCACATTGGCTTCAATGTTGGCTTGGGAAATGACCACAATGATTATGTTATGAGAGTCATCTACTTCAACCAAGTTGATTTTTGGTTAAGTAGGATTGTCATTTCCCATTATTCTCTTTCTATAATGCACTGCACAATGACTTGATTTTCCACAAACAAAGCAAGACCATCCTTTTTAAAGATGGGGTGAGCAACTTTGGGTTTGTAATAAGGTTTTTTGTTATTATCTTGTTTTGGCGATGTTGAGGTTTGCCTTGCATCAAATTTGCCTTGGCAGCAATTTCCTTAGCTTTGGTGGCTTTAATCTCCTTGCGAGTTGTGTCCTCAATGATAATATGCACGACCAAATCGGCAAGTGAGAGTTGCTTGTCTTTGTGCTTGAGTCGTTGTTTGTAGTCATTCCAAGATTTAGGCATCTTTTCAATTAGCAACCCCATAATAAATTCTTCTTAAAAATTGATGTTTTCTGCCTTCAATTCCTCCACTAGCTTGTGATATTCATTGATTTGTGTCTTGATCTCCTTATCATCGGACATCTCCCATCGATAATAATTTCCAATCACGAATTTTTGTTTGCTCACATCTTCTGCAGTGTACTTTACAGTCATGGAGTTCCATATTTGTTTTGCTTCCTTGTACAGACAATGTACATCAAATAATTCATTAAAAAGTGTACTAATAATTGTGCCTACATACCTTATTAGCATTTATCCATTGATCTTGCAACTTATTCTTAGTTGGTTCGGCCTCCATAAGTGTGAAAGCCACCCCATTCACATCTAGGATAGAGAAAACTCTCTCTTGCAACCTTTTAAAATCATTGCCAATAAAAACTTCAATCTTCGATATGTCGGGGGATGGTTCAACATAGGACATATGTGGTAGTGGTTGCAGTGCAACTAGAATGGCGAAGATAGAAGCATCAGCAGTGGTGGTGGCAGTGGTAGTGGCATCAACTTGAGACTTGATGGGGCTTATCCTTAAGATTGTTAGAAAAATTAATGAAAATAAATAAATAAATTTGTCTGAGGTGTACAAGCACCGTCTTTAAGGATAATTACGTTCCTCAGAGTACAAAACTTGGTGCGATAGGTTCTAACAGCTATCTTCCCAAGATACAACAAACATTTTTTTCTATATTCCGCATTGAATATTAGAAGGAATAGAAACAATGTTCTATATTACCCGGCAAAGAAAGGGAAATGAAAGATTTTTTGGGAAAGTGATATTCCCTTTTTCATTCGATATATATATTAAGATTGTCTTTCAAGATTTTATTTTTATATTCAGACAAAATAGAGCCTTTAAGAGATCATTATAGAGACGTTAAGAAACCATTATTATAGAATAATGGAGGGTTTATTTTAGTAATAGTAAACGTTACAAAGTGATTAAAAAATTGTTATATGACCGTTTAAAAGCTGTTACATAATCATTCAAATAATGATGGCCATGAATGCAGTCATAACTTTTATCAAAGATACTAGTGTAAATTTTTCAAAAACTATTGAAATATCCAACATTTGGTGGTTGAGGGAAAGTGATTTTTCTCTTGCTAAGAGGGAAAGTCATTTTTCCCCAACCTAAGCATGTGATTTTCAGTCTATCAAAAACGTTACTAGAAATCAATTAGTTCTTCATTATCCAAATATTGGACAGTCATAAAATAATTTTTCGAAGGGAGTTTTCCATCAAACAAATGGATGCTAAGGTTATTATATTTGTTGTTTTGTCACAGCAAATGGTTTTGGATTGATCTTTCCGGCAATGATTTTGCAAACTAGTTGTTATAAAATGAGAGGTCCAAAGACTGGGAAAATAATATTAAAAAAAAAACAGAGCGCTTGTTGGGTCCATTGAAGGCCCAATTCAGCCCCTCAGTCCATTAGTTGCACCAAGTAAGAAACTGCTATTTATAATGACAACTTATTACTGGTAATTCCTTAGAAAAAGAAGAGG
This sequence comes from Eucalyptus pauciflora, assembly GCA_007663325.1. Lineage (NCBI taxonomy): Eukaryota > Viridiplantae > Streptophyta > Magnoliopsida > Myrtales > Myrtaceae > Eucalyptus > Eucalyptus pauciflora. The sequence goes on from VMYD01000388.1 coordinate 161,914, forward strand.
CCGTGTTTGTGGAGGAACCTAGAAAAGAGCAGAGATTCATCAATCCTCGGTTGGCCGAAATGAACCTGTTCAGATTTGCTGGGTAGATTGACAAGGGAGGGAGGAATCACATCAAATTGAATGTCCGCAAGTTTTGTTGCTATCACACCTTTTTTTTCTTCTTCTTTTTATGTGAAAGTTTTTCCGTTCAAATATCTAGCTTTTAACATGGTGAGATTGCTTTCGATGCTTCTAAATGAAGGATGGTTAGCCCTGGTAATGTAGCGGCGAATATGAGGTGAATAACCTAAGAAACAAGTTTGAGGGGGTAATTGCATGCTTTTACATTAAAAGCAACGTAAGAGTTTTTAGTAATTTGATAACTTGTTGTGGATGGTATGGTGATTAATTGTATGCTATGTCATGTTCAAAGCGAGATGCCAATTACTCTAGAAGTCAACTATGACCCAAGTTATGTTTCGATGCAGAAATTTTAGTCAGCCAAGAATTCTTGTGGTGCAAGGAATAATATGCTTTTTTGAGATAAGATTTGAACTTTTGTGTGGTAAAGGCAAATCTTATGAAAAGCGTAAAAAAGTAAGCGAAGATTCTGTCTCCGCAAGAAATGATATGCTTTTTGGGTTCTGGACCATCTGTTGTTGATCAGATCCATGCAGTTAATGGAAATGAATCCGGTCCTCCTCATGTATCAGATGAACGGCGAGAGTATTATCTGGTGGCATGCTGCCCCAAGCCCTTTTTCTCCATACCAGCCTCATCTTGATTGCCTCACCCGCTCCAGTCTTCTCTTCACCCTTACACTTGAGAGGGCTCTTTCATGCATCATCAGCTATTGGAATTAAATGGGGAAGTTGCCGTGAAAATACTGAAAATAACCACTTTAAAAGGAAACAGAAAGAGGTAGGACAATATACAGTAGAATTACGACTCCATCAACAGAAATTCTATGACATCTCGTCATGAAGGATGTCTCAAGCACTGTAGAATTACAAATTATAGATACTAGTTATATCAAATATTGCAGTTGAAGATGTCTTGAGCACTTTTAAGGATTTCCAAATTTGAATCAATAGAGATTTTCAGTTAAACGATTCATACACATCTGAACATCCAGATCATATATTTATGTAATATGCCCAGTTCACAGAACCCTTTTTAATCACCTTTCATGAATTTGGTGTTAGGTGAAATGGAACTTCAGTCACAATCACTTTTTAATCATCTAATGAAAACTTGATTTTGAGGGCCAAGACAGTGCGTGCTCGATGGCAGATGAAGCAGGCCAAGAAAACAGGCAAAATTCATGCTGAGCCACGAATTAATCACTACATTGTTGAAAGATGGGGAAAAAGTGATTTGAAACTGATAAAGAAGGAAAAAGGGAAAATAATCATGTTCCACAATAATTCATGTTAAGACATTCCAGGGACGTCCATGTTGCATAGAGGCACGTCTAAGTACAGGGCAAGAGCCCTATCCTTCCTCAAGTGGAGATGTTCCTATATATATAGAGCACTGGCATAGTTTCTTTGCTCATCAACTCAAGGCAGATAACACACTGAAAAAAGGAGAGGAACAATATGAATCAGGTGTCCCCTAGAGTTCTCCTGAACACTTCAATGGGACTTTCTTTGAAAGCACTTCCCAGTGAAGTGTTTGGGGGAACTCCTGATGTCGCTTGATGCTATGGTCGGAACTGAATACGATGCAAAAAACTCTCTCGAGGAGTCTGTACACTGTATACTTGAATCGATGTTACGTCAGACTTGTCATCCTTTGATGTTCAGTGGCTTTCCTCTTAATGCTTTTCAAAGTTTCTCTCGTTCTGTTGGCCATATAGCTAGTGAGCTATGTCACATAGGCTGCAGGATCTGAAAGAAAGGCAAGAGAAGAAGGAAGAGAGTAGGGAAATAGTTGTGTAGGAATTTTCTGTATTCCAATGTGTAATCAATGTACAACTTAGTCTAATAAATAATACAAGTTGTATTCTGTCCAAGGAAATAAAAGATCTAATAAATAATCTTGATCTAAATCTAATATTCAATTTACATAAATACATGAATCAAAATCAATTAAGATATGGGCAAATCCGCATATCTTCCAACACTCCCCCTCAAGCTGGTGGCTTGTAGATGTCCAAGACACCTAGCTTGTTTAGTAGATATGCGTGTTGCTTCTGACATAAGGGCTTGGTGAACATGTCTGCTGGCTGTTCTATTGTCCCAATTTCTCTTGTCTCAATTACTCCCTCTTGGATCTTTTCACGTGTAAAATGACAATCCACCTCTATGTGCTTGGTTCTTTCATGCACTATAGGATTGGATGCAAGTTTAAGAGCCGCATCGTTATCACAGTACAGCTTCGTGGATCCTTGTACTTCTACTCCAAGATCCTTGAGCAATCCTTGCATCCAAACTACTTGACAAGTAGCCTTAGCCATAGCTCGATATTCTGCTTCAGCTGAAGAGAGAGATACGGTAGCCTGTTTCTTGGTCTTCCAAGAAAGAAGAGATTCTCCCAATTTGATGCAATATCCAGTGATAGATCTCCTACTAACGGGGCAAGTTGCATAGTCTGCATCACAATATGCTGACATTCTTAAGTCACTCTTTTTAGATAGAAGTATCCCAAGTCCTGGACATTTCTTCAAGTATTTCACGACTTTCAAGGCTGCATCCAAATGAGATCGCTTTGGCTGATGCATGAATTGACTAAGTGTCTGAACCGCATATGAGATATCAGGTCTAGTCATTGTCAGGTATATAAGTTTCCCAACAAGTCTTTGATAGCCTGATGAATCACTGAGTACAGGATCATCATTTCGAGACGTTACTTTATCATAATTTGTGGTGGTCAGCTTAGTGTTCTGCTCTATGGGAATTACAGCTGGCTTGCATCCTGAAAGACCTGCCTCTAATATGATCTCTAAAATAAATTTCCGCTGACTAAGGGAAATTCCTTTGTCAGAACGAGCAATTTCAATTCCAAGGAAATATTTCGGTGCTCCTAAATCTTTAATGTGGAAGGTAGCGTGCAAATATTCCTTGAAATTCTCTATAGAGATTCTATCACTTCCCATGACAAGTATGTCATCAACATAAATCATCAGATAGATAGATGACGTACCTTTAATACGTGAAAACAAGGCATAATCATGTTTGGATTGTTTGAAGCCTGCTGTTGTAAGAGCACTAGCAAATTTGGCATACCATTGTCTGGATGCCTGTTTCAATCCATAAAGGGATTTACGGAGACGACACACTTTATTCTCCCCCTGTCTTCGTATGCCTGGAGGAATATCCATGTATATTTCTTCATCCAGATCACCATGGAGGAAAGCATTATGAACATCCATCTGGTGGAGATTCCAGTCATTAATGGCAGCAACAGCTAAGAAGGAACGTACTGTAAGATCTTTGGCAACTGGAGAGAACGTCTCGTGATAGTCAAAACCTTCTCTCTGGGTGAATCCTTTAGCTACCAATCTTGCCTTGTATTGTTCAATGAAGCCATCAGCCCGATACTTGATCTTATAGACCCATTTACATCCAATCGGTTTCCGATGATGTGGTAAGGGAACAAGATCCCATGTATGGTTATCAATAAGAGCCTTCAATTCGGCCGTCATGGCTTCTTGCCATTTTGGATGAGTGGAGGCTTCGTCATAACTAGACGGTTCCTTGTCGTTGGATAAACGACTAATACAACATCTATGTTCCTTAGATAATCTATGAAAGGAAACATATGAGGAGATTGGATGTTGAATACTTGGAGAGTTGTGAGCAGCACACACATAATCCTCGGTCCAAGTGGGAGGTTTTGTAGCCCGGCCAGAGTGCCTAGGATATTCCACTCCAGGTGGAGATTGTGATGGCTCTTGTGAGGAAGTTGATGCAAGATCATTGATATCAATAATGGAATCTTCTTCTGCATCTTGTTGGATATGTTCTGAAATGTGTAAGCGCGTATTAGAACTTGGCGAAACAATGTTGCGAGAAGAATCAAGACTCCTTGGTTGTGTCACTGGTATGTAAGAGAGATCTTGATAAGAAGCCTCATCAGGGAAATTCTGATGTCTGGGGATTGTCTCTAAATCTTCATTTGGAGATGCATTTTCTGAGAATGGGAAAATATTCTCATGGAAGATCACATCGCGACTGACGAAGAATTCTTGTGTTGAAATCTCAAGAACTCGATATCCTTTCTGTAGATTGGGATATCCCATAAGAATGCATCGACGCGCACGTGGGCTCAATTTATCTCGAGGTCCCGTCGTGGCGATATAACAGAGACAGCCGAAGATCCGGAGATGATTTAAATCTGGCTTCTTTCCAAACAGCAGCTCAAATGGTGTTTGCCCATTCAGGATTCGAGTAGGCATTCGATTAATAAGATAAGCTGCTGTAGTGACACAATCGCCCCAAAAATTGTCTGGAATAGATGCTTGAAATTTTAAGGCACGGGCAACTTCCAGGAGATGTCGATGCTTTCTTTCAACCACGCCATTTTGTTGTGGTGAATAAACACATGAATGTTCATGTTGAATGCCATGAGAATTGAATAATGAGGAGCATTCATGACTAAAAAATTCACTCCCGTTGTCAGTACGTATCCGCTGAATGGATTTCTTGAATTGATTCTTGGATAATAAGATAAAATTCTTCAGGTGGGAAACAACTTGATTCTTAGAATGCATCAAGAAAAGCCATGTTGCCCGAGAATAGTCATCTACTATAGTAAGAAAATAACGAGAACCATCATGATTGACCATATGATATGGTCCCCAAATGTCCACATGAATCAATGCGAATATGTTACTAGAGCGTGAAGTACTAGAAGGAAAAGGTGTTCTTGATTGTTTTGCAAAAGGACAAATTGAACACTCAGGATATGGAAAGGAAGCACTATGACCCAATCTCATGTGCATAGTAAAATTTCTATCATTGGTAGTGGAATTACACAATGACTTCTTATTGCAAGAAAAATCAAAATTACTTGGAAAATCTGTCCAGAAATAGTCCTTCTGAGAGATTACCCAAGCCCATCAGTCTGCCAGTCGAAAGGGCCTGAAATAAACAGGTGTCAGCATCAAAAAATACCCGGCATGAATTTTCTTTGCAGGCTCTAGACACAGATATGAGGTTGAACTGGAATTCTGGGACATAAAGCACATTCTGGAGAATAATCTGTGGACTGAGATTCACTGTTCTTGTCACTTTGACATAAGTGAAACTGCCATTGGGTAATTGTATGGAGACAGGATGATCTAAATTTTCATTCATATATGAAAATAATCCCTTCTCGCATATAATATGGTCACTTGCCCCAGAATCAATAATCCATGTTTTTTTGGAAATGTAATTAATTAGGCAACGTGAAATACCTGAGAAATTTCCCCCTTTGTTGGAAATGTCCATTTTTTGTAATGCCTGCATGAGTTGCTGGTACTGGCAATTGAAATAGCCTGATCAATTTTTGGACCTGTTAGTCCAGTGACTTGATAGGCTGTGGAAATTTTTTTCTCCTTATCCCCCAGTTTTCCGTGTAATTTCCAACAGTTGTCTACAGTATGGTTAGTATGCTTGCAATAATCGCAAAAAAATGTACCCTTTCCTTTAAAATTTTTTGCAAAGTTTCTAGATGACGTGGCGAAGATCTGCCCGTCCGTTCCTTTGATCGCGATCTCCTGTCCACCGTCTGATCCGAGCGTGTAATCGCCCCCTTGGATGCCGTCCGATCCTCACGTGAAATCCTGGCCGTGCGATCCTCTCGCGAAATCTGAGCCACCCGCTCCTTGCGTATGATCTGGACCGTTCGCTCCATCCCTTTTAAAGGGGCGTGGATCCGCATCACCTAACCCTAAGAGGGTCTTCCTTTCGCGAGCTAGGGTTGAGAGAGTCCTGGCGGCCGTGTCTTTTCGTTCTCCACGGGCGGCGAGAGCGAGAGCCTCGCTGTTCCTCGTATGGTCGACTGATGCGAGTCGCTGACTCTCCTCTTGCATCGCCAACTGGAAGATGCGTCCGATCGATGGCATGGGATCCATGGCCAGGATGTGGGATCGGAACGTGAGGTATGATTCGTTTAGAATCATGAGAAATCTCGTGGCTTTTTCTCTCTCTTTGATCTGTTTGTACTGTTTGAGAGTTGATTCTGGCCCTTCTAGCCTTTCCTCCGCTGCTTCGAGTTGATTCCACAGAGACGATAGTCTGTTGAAGCAGAGCGTGACTGTCGTATTTCCCTGTTTGAGTTCGCTGATTTCCTGCATTAGGTTAAAAAATTTTGCTTGGTCCAATTTACCATACATTTCTCGTATGTTATCCCACATGGTTTTCGCATCCTCTGTGGGTGGAAGCCCAGCCGCGACCTCTAGGGAAAGGCAATCACCGATCCATGTTCGGACGAGGTGATTGCACTTTCGCCAATGTCGGGCTTGGCGTTCGTCTGAGGGGATTGCGATGGTTCCATCGAGGAAACCATCTTTATCCTTTGTTATCAATGCCCGCCGGAGCTCCTGTGACCACTTCGAATATATTTCTGCTCCGGTCAGTTGTTGGCTTATCAGTCGAAGCTCCGGTCCGTCGGCGTTGGAGACGTACAAGGGGTCGCCCAGTTCTGGTCGCCCAGTGAACGCCGCCGTCGGAACAAGCAGAAATCCGGGCATGAAATTCGGGTAGGGATTCGTCCCTTGACCCGATTCGCCCGACCCGATCGGATGACCCGCATTTAGATATCCCGAGTAGGGATTTTGTCCCATACCCGAGTCGCCCGAACCACTTGATTCGCCTGTCTACTCTATCACGATGGCTGGGCTTGCCCCACTTGTGGCTGGCGGGCCCCCATCGTGACTTTGGTGGCCCACGAAACCAGGCAGTGATGACATCTGGCTTGGCCCAAAATAAAGTGGATATGGAATCCACTGGTATGGTTGGCCCATCGTGGGTTGCCCCAATTGGATCTGAGCCTGCGTGGGCCGCCATTGCTGAGGTTGGGCCTGGATCAAAGGTTGTTCGGATGTTGAGATTATGGTAGAAGGATTCTGGTGCAGCGGAGCTTGCAGAGTGTCTTCGCCTCCAGCGTCCCTGCTGTCGGCACCCATATTGGAATCCTATTGAGAAGACATGATAAGTATTTAAAATAATTTTCTTCCTTCAAGAGTATGCCTTCTAATGCCGAATGATCCTTTTTGCAGGTTGAAAAATTCCTTCGGTAGCAGCTTGAGGCAGAAGCGCGTCAGAGAGCAAAGGCTCTGATACCATGAAAGAAAGGCAAGAGAAGAAGGAAGAGAGTAGGGAAATAGTTGTGTAGGAATTTTCTGTATTCCAATGTGTAATCAATGTACAACTTAGTCTAATAAATAATACAAGTTGTATTCTGTCCAAGGAAATAAAAGATCTAATAAATAATCTTGATCTAAATCTAATATTCAATTTACATAAATACATGAATCAAAATCAATTAAGATATGGGCAAATCCGCATATCTTTCAACAGGATCTTCCATTAAAGTAATGGCAACAATAACGAGGAGGCTGGTAACATCCACAATATACGAGTAACTGGTATGGTTCTGTCTCTCATTTAGTTAGTCAGTGTTCGAGTTCCTTATTCCTCGGGACCCTAGTTGCTCGAGGAGACTCTTTCCATGGAGAATGTGTTGAATTGAATCTGAACCATTTCCATTGTATTTTCATTCACAAAATGACTGGGAGAGTCGAAGGAGTGTTCGATTTTCATTTTATTGCTAATTCTCTTATCCCTTATGCGCCTCCCCAATGATGGAAGTGGCAATGCAGCAAGTGCATAAATTTTGCCGGAAATTGTGAACACTGAAAGCCGATGAAGATAATTGCAAATATTGAAAGCTGATGAATTGATGTTCACTGGTCTAGTAGTGCTACTTTGGGAGCTCTTCGCAGCCTGCTTGCAATAGAAGAAGAACAACAACACACATAAGATTGGTTAGAAAGAACTGACTCACTAGGGGTGCGCATGGTAAAATTTCTTGGCTGGGGAAGAGTTTTTTTTTTCAGAAATAGTTCTTTTCTATTTCTATTCCGGAGAACAGTTTCTGAAGAAAAGAACCCGTTTGATAACTGCACAAAATTTCTACTCTTGGAATAGAAAAATAATATAAATGCGTTTGGTAACGCAACGATTTTTTTTTGTATTTATTTGTTTTTTATTTGTTCTTTTTATTTGTTCTTTTTATTTGTTTTTTATTCTTTTTGTATTTATTTGTTATTTGTATTTTTTTTTATTTTTTTATTTGTTTTTTATTTGTTTTTTTTATTATTTTTTGTATTAATTTGTTTTTTATTCTTTTTTTGTAATTATTTGTTTATTTTTTTTTTTTTGTTTTTTATTTGTTTATTTGTATTTATTTGTATTTTATTTGTTTTTTTAATTTTTCTTGCGTTTGTTTTTTATTTGTATTTATTTGTATTTATTTGTTTTATTTGTTTTTAATTTTAATTTTAATTTTAATTTGTTTTTTTTGTATTTATTTGATTTATTTGCTTTATTTTTATTTATTTTATTTTGTTTTTTTTTAATTTTCTTGCGTTTTTTTTATTTGTATTTATTTGTTTTTTTTATTTATTTTTGTATTATTTTTGTATTTTTGTATTTTTTGTATTTTTATTTTTTATTTTTTTTTTATTCTTGCTCACGGTCGGCGGTGGCCGGCGGCGGTGACGGGTGACCGGCGGCGGCGGTGGTCGGTGGCGACTGGTGACCAGCGGCGGCGGCGGTCGGCGGTGGCTCCAGACGGTTGGAGGTGGCTACGGCAAGAGAGAAATAAAGCAAAAATAAAAAAGAAAATTTGCTTATTTCTAGAAATTGTTCCTGAGACAAGAAGCAATTTTTTTTTTGTTTCTCGTTTCTATTCTCGGGCTAACTTTTCTATTTCGGGGAATAGAAATCAACTTGCCGTTATCAAACGGGTTTGTATTCTTTTTTTGTTCCAGGGAACAAAAGAATATAAATTTTTGGGCTGGGGAAGGTTACCATGCAGCACCTAGGCCACCCAGACTTCTCTGGTTTGCATCTTGTTCTTTTAACCCTAATGGTCGTTGACAATGGTTTGTTATCATTTTATTAATTCAAGTTTAAAAACAGCATTAAACATTTTCATATAATTCAGAAATTAGAATGAATATGTATTAAAATTTCATGGATCACATTGAACAAATTAAAAGTTCAGGATGATATTGCATATTGAGTATGGACCACATTTTCCTTAAATTGGTGGAGGAAATTATATAGGTAAGTAGCGAGTTTCTTTTGTGTGATATTTAAATGAAATCGGAACAAGATGAAACATGATTCTTTCCTCACGTGTGCTATTCAGCTAACCTTAATGACGCATTCATTCATTTAATCTAAAGCCCATGTGGGTGGTGGACAGCAGGTATACTGCGCCTCGTGATTACAGTACTCTCGGAGGAAGCCGAGTTCGTATCTTCCAGGGGACTTGGTACGTTTCTGTCAATTCAATTTTGTGTGAATTCTGGATTTACTGACGATGCATTCAATCACTTGCAAGGTCCTACGGTTTGCCAATAATGTCACGTAAATGATGCTCGTTTGGTGTCACCTGTTCATCAAAACAAGATCGATCACATCATCCACCCAAACATTAGCAATAATCTCAGAAGATGCTAATTAATAGTACGATAAAGAAAAATATTTTTCATGGAGATCATTTTCAAGAAAAATAGTTAGCTTTCATTTGTTCGGTGGTTTAAAGAAAATGTTTTTTTTTTTCTTGCTAATAGGGAAAGTCAATCTATATCAATTTAAATGTGTTGTTTTCAGTCCATAGATAATGTTTTCCATAAATCGATTAATTTTTTATTTTCCAAACACAAGAAAGTCGGAAAATAATTTTTCGAAATCGAGTTTTCTTTCAAATAAATGGATGCTAAGGTTATTATATTTGTTGTTTTGTCATGGCGATTGAATTTGGATAGATTTTTCCAGCCATGATTTTGTAAACTAGTTGCTGTAAAATGAGATGTCCAAAGACAATTAGAGATGTTGTTGGGCCATGAAGGCCCAATTCAAACCCCACCACCCCCCAAAGTCCATCTTTTATTTTTTGTCAGTTCTACTCTAATCATACTCTAACACTCACTCTTAGACTTTTGTCCTGCCACTTTATAGGGCGTGGGAGTCGAAACCCACTCCTGAAATGAAATCGTCCCCACCCCAAGTCCATCTAGTTCAACAAAAGATAAAGAAATAAAGACGAAAAGAAGGAAGAGAGTGCACAACAAGAGGAGCGGAGGGAATAGATGGTAGGTGGTTGAAAATGTCTAGAAAACGCCTATTGCAAGTGATTGGTTAGCGTTTCAAGAAGCCTTAACCCTTCCCCAAGTCAATTCTATGTTTAGAGTCTAGTTTAAAGCCCTAGCTAATGACGCTCTGGCCTAATCCAAGCTACCCAATGGTAACAATTAGATTTCTTTCTTTCCTAAGAATGTGCAGAATTTCACTAATCGCAATTTGTACTTTCATTATAAAATATTTTCACTTTCGAAGTTCTAAGAAACTACTATAATATTAATTGCCACTGACAATGTTTTGCAATATATTTTGTCAGTTGTTCACTAGATGTTAGGTTGGGGGAGCTTTGGATCTTGTGGTACTCCAAAATTCTATAAACATAGAGCTTGTTTGAAATGGAATTTGATAAAGAAAGATATGATGAGTCAAAGTTCGTTGCACTAGCTAAGCTTGCTACTTTGTTCATTATGTTAAGTTTGGTACTTGTGTGGACAATCCGCCAAAAGTAGCACCTTCTAATAGAGTTTTAATCGAGTTAATTTGCATGTAAGTTTGACATTTAGTTAATACTTATTTGGTAGGATTTTGAGGCTTTTTGAAGGGCGCAACCTTTGGTTTAACTTTTGGCTTTATGTGAGTGGTGCTTTTAGCAGATGTAAGATATGCGCGGCAAGACATTGTATTTGAAAGGAAAGTGAAAGTAATTGTAGCATTTCTTTAATAACTTTTTTATTACCAGGATACGCATTAGAGCTTTGTGAACTTAGTTTAATGATTGTTTTTTGAAATGGATTGAAAATACGAAATGCTCTATGAAAGTGATATATGATTTGACTTCTGAACTTTATTAGGGATGTGAGTTGTGACGGTTTATATTATTGCACTTTGTGCCATTGTTACTATATGGAAACCTAAATTGGGGCAATTTGTATTTTGTATACAATATATACCGAATATTGCTTTTCCATAATATCTTGTGTGGGTTGAGTCTCCGACTAATAATAATAATTGACACCTGTACGGAGGCAGAAACTTGGAAATGAGGCTGAAGCGTATGACATGGGGTGAGAGATTAGCCAATCGACTCGTCCAACCATATGCTTTTGGGTATATTAAATATTATGTTGCCAACGGATATTTATACTAATCATTAAAGACGTGTTGTTTTGGCCATATAAGCTTCATCAAACGTATTATGGGTTGAACGTAAAATCATCAAAATATACATTGTCGGCGTAAGTTCTCATATAAAGATAAATATCACAAACTAAATTGCCATTTCTTCTGTCCTTTCTTTTAACATTTTACGTTGCATATCCTACGACGCTTAGGAGTGACCCAACGATTTTTGGGTTGAACGATTTGGGTATTAGCTTTGGCCCAAGTTGTCACATATTTTTGGTGTAATTTTTTCTCATTTGATATAAGTTGGTTTGCAGTTATGTTTGTGCATTGATATTGTAGTACAAAGCCTTTATAACTAGCTTTTGTTACATATGGCGACCACCTTGTCATCCCGGTGCAGTTTGTAATTATAAAAGTCACGATAATGCATTTTAGTTCTAAACTTTCATTTGGTGGGTTGGAGTCATAAAACTTGCAATGACCACCCACTTTACATCATTTAGTTATCTCCATTAGATTTTATAAACTTCATTGACAGTAATCGAGTTGCATTACTGCATACATTTGTGATAAATTTCAGGAATTAATGGCTTGTATTTTTAGAGACCGAAGGAATGCAAAGGAAGTCAACTATATATTGGTATGCAAGCTCCCAATATATTCACAGATTCGTCAAGAGAGGTCCCAGGCTTGACCTCCTCGCTTACTGAACTTGCTTAGCTTACCAAAGAACATAACCACGACGATGATCAACTTCCCGGTCTTGCTCCACCTCCCTACAAAACCATACGTCGCGTCTTTGCAGTAACCCTCCGCCTTGAGCCGCCGCTCGCAGCTGTAGCCGGTCGTGAATCCCACGTTCCCGTACGCGCTGCGGAAGTACAGCAGAAGATGCTCAGATCACGAAAGGCGTCGGGGCAAATGTCCATGCGATGATGTTCATTCGCATAAGATCAGAGAAGGCGCGATGCGAGCGAAGCTTCGTTACCTTATCACTTCGACGGCGATGTTCAGCGCGTTGAAGTTGAGGGGGTCGTCGACCATGGCCCGCCGCTCGGTGATGCAGACGCCGACGACGCAGATGACCAGGTAAGAAATTTGAGAGAGCGTGAAGCACCCTCCGAGAGTGCTGCTCTGATGATGGGCGGCGTTTCCGGTCGGGCGTCCCAGAACGACCTTCTGATGGTACTTCTCCGGCGCGAACGACGTGTAGGGAGGGAGGTACCTGCGATGATTACAAGAGGGCCTGCATCAGATACAAAACCCAGTTCGCAGACAATCGCATCCCGGTTCGAGAACCGAGACATCACGGTTTCCGACAGAGCCACAGCATCGAACTACGCGTCGAGCGATCTGATCGTTGCTTTCTTTCTGGAAAGCATCGACCGTTTCGCGCGGCAGCTTCGAACTTTCACCCTTCTTGAAACGACGGCAGATCCGGAGGAGGGATTCTCGTCAGAGGTCCGAATCAAGTTTTCCGGCAGTTTCTGACGCAACCGCGCTGGAAGTACACGAGAGAAAGCCTCAAAGGGCCGGAGAAAATACTGGCCGGAGATTTCACCGTGTTTAAATTATGAGTTCATTTATCGTGCGACATGTGTTGCCCGGATCCCATCAGATCAGATCTTCTGACGCCCCCACCTCCCCCATTATTGACGACTCTCTCCCTCTGCTCCTCTCTACTTATCTTTTTGTCTTTCCTTAAAGATGGGTCCTACTTGTCAATTAATGCCTCCACTCTCTCTCATCGTTACTCTCTCTCCGCCACTCTGTTACTGACCGTGACTCTCTCTCCCTCTTCCTCTCTACTTCTCTTTTCTTCTCCGCTGCGTCTGCCATGGCTCGAGTTCGAGCTCAAGGCTCATGGCCACTTTGGCCATGAAGCTCGACCTCGAACCCAGGACTTGGGGTAGTTTTGGCCACTCGAGCTTCAAGCTCGTGGCAATGGTCACTTGAGCTTCGAGCTCATGGTAATGGTGGCTTGAACTTTAAACTCCCGTCCATGGCCGCTAGATTTTTTTTTTTTTTTTGGTCAGTCCTACTTTAATCTTATTCTAACACTCACTCTCAGACTTTTGCCCTGTCTCCTTGCAGGGCGTGGGAGTCGAAACCCACTCCTGAAATGAAATATTCCCCACCCCAATCCCCCCTAAGAAGGTGGGGATTTGAACCCCCAACCTTCCCCTTCCAAGATGGAAGGGTGACCACTAGATTGAGAGAGAGAGGAATGAATGAATTTGTTGCTGAAGCCCTATTGAGCAGGGACGGTGGAGCACAAATTCAGGATGCTATCGAGCTTAGCAAACTCAATAGCAAACGCACAAGGTGACCGACCGCGATCACAAATTCAGGATGCTATCGAGCTTAGCAAACTCAATAGCAAACGCACAAGGTGACCGACCGCGATTTGATATCTCCTGCGAAATCGCTAGAATCCCTCTCAAATTCGGAGGGATTCTCGTCAGAGGTTCGAATCAAGTTTTCCGGCGGTTTCTGACGCAACCGCGCTGGAAGTACACGAGAGAAAGCCTCGCCGAAGGAGCATTCGGATTCTCACTTGGTCTTCGATTGATTGGATCTTACGGATTTTGCCTCGATTTCTTTTTTTTTAAAAAAATTTATCTGGAAAAAGTACTCCCTCTTTTATTTTATTTTTAAAATTTTGCTTTGCCGTTGACACGAACCTTTTGACTTGGATCCCACGTGAGTAGTTCGTAATGCGACCGTTCGTACAATATGGACCCACAGGTGCAGTTAAAACAATTTTCGTACCAAGCATTAGGTCATAAATGTCCAGCATTTTATGGGAATAGCAGGTAGTAATTCTAGATAATACTCAAGATTGGTCCACAAAGTTAAATATAGAGGGTGATGGGGTTGAGCTGTAACCCTTTAAATAGAAAGCCCGTACTCAGCTCTAAATTATAATAGTATAAGGTTTAATATCATAAAAAAATTCTAAATTTTACAATGTAATATAAATATTCCAAACAATTTTTTTTTGTCACTTAAAATGTAAATTTATATATATGCCTCAAAATTTTAATTTTTAATTATTTATGTCTTAAAAAATTCGATATTTATACAAATATCTCTTAGATCTAAAATAGATGATATATATATAAGTTCGAGTTTTTCAAGACAAAAAAAAGTTGGGGGTACTTAGGTTTTTAATGACATAAAAAAAGCTTGGAATATTTATGCTACAGTAGACATAAATTAAAATTTTGTGTGGAATTTGTTAAGAGGCATATTGAATTTTTTCTTGAAGAGGATGCCTGCTCACCATAAGTTGATTTTCTTTTTGTCATTTTTTTTTTGTCTCGTGAGTACTTTCCACCTGTGATTTCAGCAGAATCATTTGGGACCATGAAAATTTTAGGAGAGGGGGGAAGAGAGAGAGAGAGAGACTCACATTATCATGAGGAAGAGGACCAGGACCGCAGGGGAGACCTTGGAGAGGTCGAACACGCTCTCCCCGGCATACCTGGAATTCACCACCTGGAACAGAGAGCACACCAGCTTCTGGTATGGGCTCAGCCCGCTCATGATCCCCGACCTCCACTCCAGCCCACAGAGCAGCACCAGCTGTACCGTCACGAACCCGAGCGCGGTGAGGCATATGTAGCGACACCGGACGCTACCGAGCAAGTGGAAGTACCCCACGTCCCTGCCGTTCCTCAGCGCGTCGCCGAGCTCCTTCCTCTTCGCCGACGCCTTCTGGAGGGCCCAGACCGCCGCGTGCAGGCACGGCGCGTACAGCGTGTTCCCCGCGAGCACTTGGGGGATCAGGATCAGCAGAAGGCCTGGGCTCTTCTGGAAGGCCGCCATGCCCTCGTTGAGGGGCACGAACCCGCAGCTGGCGAACGTGGACACCATCGTGAACAGGCTGAACAAGTCCCCTCGCAGCCCCTTGCGCTCGAGCACTTGCTTCGCGTCTCGATCCAGATACACGTACAGCGTGATAAGGCCCGACCCGAGCACGTGGAAGACGAGTATATAGCTGAGAACAACCTGGCTCAGGCATGTCGCCGCGTCGTACTTCAGCTTGTTGGACATATTGGGGTTGCGAACTGATACGGCTTTCGCTTCGTTGTGCTGGTTCGAGTCGACTTTCTGGGCGGAACTTGGGATGCCCAACTCGATGCAGTCGACGAAACCGCTTGGACGGTCGGCTTGCGCATCCAGCCTGGACTGCTTGAGTAGCTTCAATCTCAACAGTTGGAGTTCGAGCAGTGAAGTGAACACCTCACCGCTGAGCAACATCAAGACAATCATGACCAGGAGCTGCGCCCTCGAGAGCTCCTCCATTTCCACGGTGGACATGCTCGAAGCCGTCGTCGCCGACACCGAGGTGAAGAAGAGGTCCAAGTCCCGGTGCCTCAGCTCAGAGCCATCCCGTGCGGTTGCCTTCAGAACGAGATAGCCCGCCAGAGAGACGGCAAGGTAGTAGCCGAGCTGAATCCAGAAAGGGTGGACGTGGAACAGCAAGAACCGAGAGAGCCACGAGATCGAATCTCGGCATAGCCGGAGAAGACGAGCCGCTCTGGGTCTTACCCAGTTGCAGAACCGAGAGCCAGCGTAATGGCAGGAAAGGATCAGCTTCTTCATGCTGGACATGGCGAAAGCACTTGCGAAGTGATTTTGCGAGAGATGGGATTGCGCTTGCCGAGCATGTTGCGTTGCGGAATCATATCGAAAAGGTTAGACGGCATGTGGGAGAGATTTGCGTGGACTCCGCGTGAGCCCGTGGACCCAGGGCTGACGACCTGGTGTTGGAAGTATTTTTTTTTCGTTGTCCCTTGGGAATCATTTTTACAAACTAGTTACCAAGACTCGCTTTCTCCTTTCCACCCCAAATTTCATTTTGCATAATTTACTTCTAATTTATATAATACCTCTTCAAATCTTAGTCCATAACTACATAGCCCAAATTCCAGAATTGCCTCAAAACTCGTTTCAACACCTAAAACGCTCTTACCGTAAATTCTCTCTCCTCGATGTAGCTACCGTCGATGGCAAATCTTTCTCTTGCGCGCTCATGCACCGTCGAAGATATGGTAAGAGTGAATCTAACGCCCAAGAAAAGAATAAACCCTAGCTCTCTCTCCTCTTCTTCACTCTTTTTCTCTGCGCATAGACAACTCGCGCCCTTCGGCGATGCTTTCATCCCATGCCGTCTTTATCTTCAAGAAAGCTCTGACCCTTAAGTAGAGAATAAGGCTGCGATCGGCATTTTTTTTTTTGGTCGGTGGTTGCGATCGATATTTAAGATGCAGGTTGAGACCAGATCTCTGGGGCATGAGAAGGTGCGAGAATTGGCGGTGGAGAGACCATTCACGAAACCAGATGAAGTTCAGATGGGTCCTAACCAGCTATGCACTTTCCTGACGTTGCGGTGACGACCTTACCCCATTTTGTAAGTGTGTATTGAGCAAAGCCAAGAAAGTGTTGACACGAAAATTGACCAATTTTGATTATTATCGACAACTAACAAACTGAGTCAATAAATAGAATTTATTTAGGATAATGGATAACTTTAAGAAATTGACAACTCTCCAATAAAGTTATCAACAACAAGTATTAGATATTGACGAGAATCTTTACCTCAAATGATGTCATTGGCACTGGCATGTAACTTCCGACTAGCAATATTTTTGAACATGTAACTTCCTATATATTAGTGTTGCTTAATAATAGGAGATCACAAAGTAACTTCTTGTAATCACATATGGGATTAAGAAATTGTTTGTTTTTACAAAATCAGTAATCTTTGTATGTACCTCCCATATATAAAATGTTGGTAGAGGATTATATATATAGTGTATTCATAAGGAGATCCCCAAATCAATCACATAATTCAATAGGTTATTGCATATTTATCTTTATCTTTATTTTTTACAATTTAAATAACTAATAATGCTTGTTCAAAGTCTTATATTTTTAAATTTATTGTCATTTACTGTTTTGTCCAAAATCAACGAAGGACTCTCCTCCTTTGTTGATTCATATTAATCCATCCATATTTTTTTTTTAAAATAGTTCAATATTATTTTTGGTGAAATATCTTTTTGGCATGCCTAGTGGGACACATGTTACTATTTGAGGAGATTACAATGGCAAGCACCATAAATCAATAAGAATCAACAATGATGCTAGCAACAACAACCCTACCACAAATTGTTAATGAGAGGGCCACACATTTTAAAATTGTAGCTAATGGGAGAGTAGTAGAAGATAATTGATGTGAGAAAGTTGATCTTCCGATACATCAAATCGAAGAGCAGTCTAGGGATGTAGCTCCAAATCACAACATCGTGTCAACCATGAGAAGATTGTTTAGAGAGCAATGAAATGATATGATCAACTACATCATGAGTCACATGTTAGACGTGATCAAGTCAATTGTCATCAACGCTGTGATTGATGCATTCTTGAGGTCAGAATCATCCAATAGGTATGTTCCTAGTCCTCCATTTATTGAGACAAACAATGTTGTTTAGAGTAGTTGACCCCTATAAGAATAATGCAAAGGACTGAATTTTCTAATCAAGGTTTGAACAATGAGAATAATTAGGCTAATGTTAGTCATAATAACCAAATTGGTAATAATAATTTGGCAAATCAAACTTGCCAACAAGCGGGTGAATTGTCTAATTTACTTATTCTAAGGCTAATGGCTATATTGGTACCACTCAATGTGAATATCCTTGTTAAGTTTAACATGCTGATTAACGAATATAATCTAGCGAGACTATTATCATTGCCTAGGGGAAAGAAAAACCAATCAAATCCACACTTGAACCAGCACAGTTTGCTGAAGAAGTTTGATAGCAATTAGGGTTACATATGAGTGTTATCATAACTATTTATAGGACACCACATCCTTAATGGGTTGATTACTAGCCTTTTCCAAGAGGCTTCAAAATCTCTGACTTTGCCATTTTTGCTAGCTAAGATGGACCATCAACCACTGAAAACATGGTTTGATTTATAGCCAAGAGTGGAAAAGAAGGGACAAAGGAGTTTGCAAGAGTTGGGTTCCTCTTGCCTTTGTAAAAAAATTGCTTTTACTTGGTACACTAAGGGTGCGTTTGTTTGTATTTTTGTTCTAGGGAACATAAATAGAAAAAACTATTTCTGTTCCGGGGAATAGTTTTTGAACAAAAATGCGCATTTGGTAAACTTGTTCCTGAAATAAAAAAAGAACAAAAACATGTTTGGTAAATTTATGTTCTTTTTTTTGTTTCTTTTAATTTTTTAATGTTTATTTTTTATTTTTTTCTTGCCGTGGCTGGGCGAGGCCGCCGGCCTCAGCCATGGCCGGCCGGTCGCCTCGCCCAGCCAAGGCGAGGCCGAGACTCGCCCAACCACGGTGAGGCTCTGCCTCGCCGGGCCGACTGGCGGTGGCGGGCAGAAGCCTGGCTGGGGAGCTTCGGTGCCGGGGGGCGCGAGCCTCGCCGTGGCTGGGTGAGGCCGCCGGCCCTCGTCGGCCGGTTGCCGGCCATGGCCGAGGCCGACGATCGGCCAAAGCAAAAAGAAGAAGAAGAAGAAGAAGAAGAAGAAAAAAAGAAAAAAAAGAAAAGAAAAGAGAAGAGAAGAGAGAAAAATTGTTCTTTATTTTTGTTCCAGAAACAAGAAACAATTTTTTTTTGTTTCTTGTTTATGTTCTTCTTTTGTTCCCGGGAACAAAAGAACAAATTTGGAACAAAAACGCAAACAAATGCGTTTCTGTTCTTTTTTTGTTCCCGGGAACAAAAAAACAGAAAATCTGTTCATAAACAGAAATAAAGAACACAAACAAACATGCCCTAACTTACCACCCAATTATGTTGGAAATTAAGATTATTCCATTCTCAATTTTATAGAATAATACTTGAAGTATCGATCGTTGATTTGGCTAGACTTTATCAATATAATTGTGAGTTGGTTGATTAATTTATTGCTTGGTTTAGGAAGGTTAAAACAAGATGCCTCACTTTGCTCTCACATAAAGAATTCACAAATTTCAATGGGTTAAACCTTTAAATTGTGAGAAAGATTTAAAGATCAAGACTTTGTCAATTTATTTTAATTGCAACGAGAATATCTAAGTATGTGCAGTTGCTAAAAGACAAAGATTAGGGGTCACATGAAGACTTTATACAAAACATGACTTTAGTGGAAACATATGAGTCAGTGAATTTGACTAAGAGGAAGATAATGAAATAGCGGTGACAAAAATAGTGCTCAACAAGTGTTATGTTTGTCGATCCTTAAAGCCTGCCAAAATATAAGAAACAACCATGGCTACGGCTAAAGACACTCAAGTTTTCTCGTTTGATATTAATAAATTGAATGAAATCTTCAATTTACTTTTGAAAGACGCCCTAATTAGATTAACCAAAGGCTAAGTGATTCCAAATAAAGAAGATTTAGTGAACAGAAAAATTGTAAGTGGCAACATTCATGGAGCTGTAAGACAATTAATTGTAGGAAAACAATTCATGAGGTAATTCAGCAGGTAAAAATCAAATTTTCCGATGACACAAGGGCATGCGATAACTCTTAATTATCTAATTTTAAAAATCAAATGATCAATGAATTATTCAATTCTTTTTCAAAGGGAGCACATGTTGAAACCAAAAGATAACAAACTTTTGGCCATTATCGACAACAAACATATTAAGTGGATAAATGTAATTTAGTCAGAACCGTCGACAACTTGAAGAGAATTGACAACTCTTCAATGAAGTCATTGATAGCAAAAATCAGTTATTGATGAGAACCTTCATTAGGGATGAAGTCATCAACACTGGCATGTAACTACCAAGTAGCGATAATTTTCAATATATAACTTTTTTATAGATAAGTGCTGCTTAATAATAGAAGATCGATTTCTTGTAATCACAAATAGGATTAAGAATTTATTCTCAAATTCAGCCATTGTATGTAACCATCGGTATAAGGTGATAAATATCCTCTGTGTATCCATTGTCATTTACTTTCTCATACAAAATCAACATAAAACCCCCTAACAACCTTTATCGATTTACATCGATCCATCCACGTTCTTGAAAGATATTTTATCATCATTTTTGGTGAAACAGAAAGATAGCCCACCAAAGAGAGAGCGTGATTAGAACCGAGTCGAATCTATGGGTGGAAATGCGAAGATCAAGAAGAAAGAAAGCGACGTGATTGAATCTTGGCAATGTCGAGGAAGATGAGTGACTTCAGGTATTGCGCAGTTGTAGAAGCGAAAGATAATGCGACTGTGGAGATTGATTTAGAGGTAGTTTTGCACGGCTTTTTCGCAACAATTTAAATTTGTAAAAATGAACGTTGCAGCTTTTATAAAATATTTGACAAATACCTGTAACTGTAGCACTTACAAACTAGCTCTCAGGTGCTGCTGTTTAAAATATGTGTTTACAAATACTCAAGTCACATTTATCATAATACAGTTACAACGTAGCATGGGTATAGTTCTACCATAGTCATGTCAAACATGCTCTTAGTTCAAATGTTATCAAGCCAACTTATTGATCGTGATAGTAAATTCCAGAAGATAGAGATTAGTAGTACAAAGATATGATGTTGCGACATGCAAGCGTTTCCGATCATATGGCGGATTTCAATAAATCAAAGTAAAAGATAGAATGGGCATGTGCAAAATGCAAAGGAAAATAATAGAGATTCCACGTAAGCCCTTAGATCAGACGTACGTTAATCTTCTCGACGTTGATTCTCTTTATAGTTTGAGTATGTGTGACTACCTCATAATGCCTAATACCTTTAAAGAAATTTATAAGAAGAAACCCAACCGAACCCTAATTTCCTCTCTCGTCCCCCCTCTCCTTCGCAAGCACCTAGTGGCCCTTCGGAGCCTCCGTCATCACTCATTCTTCGTCTCCTTGCATCCACGCTTCCGTCACCTCTCTCTCTCTCTCTCTCTCTCTCAGTGCGACTTGTGCATCGGTCGATAGTAGTTTCATTCATTGGATTTTGCTACTAAAAATCCCTGTTCTCCTCTTGAAGAAAAATTTTGCTCAAACGTAATTGAAGGTCATTTGTGTTGGATAAATTCTCTTCAAGTATTTTGAAGTTGACAAAACATTTTCCTCAGTCTAGTCTGAAGATTTACAGACTCTACTGGCAAAGTCCGAAGATCAAAGTCTGAAGCTAGCAAGACTCAAGTTTCAAAGTCTACCCTCATGGACAGTTTCCAGACCAACAAAATAAAAACTTCTATTCTGATCTAATATGGTTCTTACTCCAACGGCTAGGGAATATCTTTCTACTGGATTCAGCACTAGAATATCTTATTTTCGTATTCGAATATATATAGATTCTCTAAAGATTCGCAACTTATATTTGGAAGGATCTACTTATGGAAACCAAGATCCTGATTGTATAGGCGAGCATGATTGATGGGCTATCAACACTTACCTTAAAGAGCTCGAGATCTCTCTAATTGATTCTGTCCAACGGGTTGATTGGAAGAACTTCTTTGGAATGTGCCAACGGTAATGAAGGCATGAAAAAGTATATAAGAGAGATGCTCCAGTTGTTGAAGGGAGCCGGATAGAAGAATTCCAAAATCCGAATCTCCTTTTCTATTTTGTGATCTTATTCTTCGAGTGTTATATGTAATCAAAAGAGAGATCATATTGTGGTGAGACCTTGATGAAGTGTAGTAGAGCTTCTATACTGTGGACTCAAGAGCGTGAGACTGTAATCACTCTTTTTTATTCTTAGTGAAATCCGGCCAGAAGAGCTAAAAGTGCGGGAGAGTGGACGTAGGCTTGGTCTAAGCCGAACCACTATAAATTTGGAGTCTTGATTCTCTATCATTAATCCTTTTATCTTTCATTACTTTCATTTGCTGCGATTGTTGGTTTTAATTCATTAATCTCTCATTCGGATTAAATTGTTAAAATTGTTTTAATCACCTATTCACCCCCTCTAGGTGCTAATTCTAGTCCTAACAATTTGTTGTCATCAGATACTCTTCCAAACTTCCTAGATTTCTCCATCCCCTTTCTTAAAATGGCACTTCCACTTTTCACACTTTTTTCAAATACTCCCCTTCCGTCTCCAAATCGCCCACCCCTGTCCTCTGTTTTTTGTTAAGCACATGCAAGCGTTCCCCATGTTTGCATACGCAATCAAAAAATGATTAACCCATCAAATTTTCTTCCCTGGTCAAATCACATTTTATTTGTGGTTGGCCGAATTTCTTTCTGTCCATCAAATTCCGTCCACGTATCCAATTCCACAAACGCGGGTTGTCCGATGATGTGAACCTTGCCAATTAGGACAGAAATGGATTTGGGCAACGTGGGACGGCGGAGATCGACACTAACGTTGGTCCCAAGTAGCGACAAAGATGATTGAACTAATTCCGAACGCCACTCTCTCTCTCTCTCTTTGACAGGCACACCGGCAAAAGATGAGGCTGTGGTTTGCGAGGTGGATGTCCACAAAGAAAAAGGAAAATCTTCTTCTGGGAACACTTCCAACTAAGTGGGATTTGATAATATGCGGAACGGAGGTTTCTAAGCCTTATCAATGACTCTGGGTAATCCTCGGACCAATGATTGAACGAACTAGTTGTTTAGTTTTCCATGACTTGATTTGACTGACCACCTATCACTGCTCAATAATGCTTACATGGGTCCTCTCCAATTACGAGTGACGCTTGAATAGCTCCGTCTATTCTAACAGACTCTAATTGAATAGAGAAAAGAGTTCCTTCAATAGGGTTGTAACCATGGCTACTGTTTGGCCTGAATGGATATGTCTTCCCGTCGCACATGTTTGTGGGGGTAAAAATTAGTGAGAGACAGGATCACATGACTAATTCATAGTATATAGATATAAGCTTTGCAGTACCAATTGTTCTGTCAGTGTCAGTTTGGTGATTGAATCGTTGTGATTTTGAGATATCAACTCTATACATATTCAATCCAAAGGGGACATATAAAATTCATAACGATTGAGATCCCGAGTCTCAAGAAATGTGGAGTCCTAAGCTGCTCCTCATTTGGTACACCCTCTTCAAGTTAGCCCAAAGAATTTGAATCTCATGATTCCTGAACGGATGGCTAACTTTTCTGAAATTTTCACAAGGCATCCCCATATTTCATACTCATATGAATTTACATTTCCATTCTGCAATTTACAATCTCTCAATAAAATCCCAAAATTTGAAAGACCAAATTCCCCTCGATACCTAAACACGCACTCTCTCAATGTTGCACCGCCACGTCGGTGAAGGTGTCGAGATCGAGGTTGGCCCGGGGTGGCAACGCCATAGTGGAGACCGTGAGGGCGAGGCGAGCGACCCAGAGACCAGAATGGGAGGCAGGTAATTGTGGGGTAGGTTAGGGTCTTTTTATCTTTTTTAAGGAATTGCGTGGTGGGCGGGCATGAAATAGTGGGAAGGGACAAACTTGAAAAAGGAAATGACCGCTTTGCTAGTAGGACCCCTGCTGCCGGACGTGATTTGGAGTGCAAAGTGAGATTGCGCACCTCAATTTTTAAAATTATGAATGATTTATGAATACATCCTATCTTTCATCAAATCATGGAGATGAACTTAATTTGCTAAACAGGGTTGGGGCAGGTTACTGTCCGAGTACAAACTGAAAGTAAAAAATAAATGAAAATGAGTTGAGTAAGGCCGCGTAAATTAACAAAATCAAAATGGAAAAGGCTAGATATAACTAGAATATTGCACAAAACATATGCTACGAGCATATTATATGCACATTGTATTTTCATTCGCATCAACCTAAGTATGTGTAAGATTTTATTCTTAGGCTTTTATTTCGTCCGTAGCCAGTGGCCCAGTTGCTCCCACCTCCCATATGCTAAGCATGTCCGCATCTGTTGTTGCATTATTGGTGTAGCTCGAATATTTTAGCACTAGCTTGTTGAATAGTGAATTTTGATGGGGGATGGACTCAATAAAATCACATTCTTTTCAATGTACTGGAATGTTAAAAAAGAAGAAGTGCGGACCCCAAAACAATGCTTATCTGCAAAAGTGCGTGGAATGGTAAGATGCTATGATGGAAAAGCATAATTATATTTTGGGAGGTAGATAAGAATAATTCCCCAACACTTATGCGATGTACTCGGAATATGATCTTCCTAAGAGCGAAAAACAATGTTCGTGCATTGTAAAATTCCTTCTCAAAGTCTCCATTGAACAAAAGTATTTGAAATGCAGTCAAGTCTATAAAAGGAATCAATCCCGTTCATGATGATCAGAACATATTGCTTTACTTTAAGAGATTACTAGGTTCCTGTACGTCAAGTCTAGTGACCGAATATGCTATTTTGATTGATATAAATAGAATTAGAATTTCACACCCACTCTTTTGTAATCACTTTTAAGATATTCTAGATTCCTGTGTCTAGCCACTGAATATACTAATTTGATTGACAGAAATAAAACAAGAATTTCACTCCTGCTTTTTTTTTTTTTAAAAAAATTTCCAATGGAAAACGCTATTTCTACTCTCTACGTGACTAAACTCACCCATTTACATTAAAAAGACAAAATTGCCATCAATCATTCAATTGCAATTTAAAGTAATGGTCCCAAAAGTTATTTTCCTTCTTTTTTTAGGTTATTCAGTTTCTATATAGCATTTAGTTGCCATAATTAATAGTTGACATGCTTTGTTATTGTTTATGGTGGATATCCTATGTATATTAAATCGTACTTCTATTGAAATTTTTGGAGAAGGGGACATTACCCCATGCCAAAGTCAGGTCTAGAAGGTCTTTTAGTGGACTTCTACACAAATTAGTTTCCTCGAAAAGAGTAATTTCCATTAAACGCAGTTCTTTCCTATGTTGTCAAGCAAATTTATGAATAAATTGTCAAGTAGAATCTAGAAAACTTTCACTTTTGTTATGCATGTTACCATCAAACCTTTTTTATCAGTTGTCTTTATTTACATATACATATAATGAGATGATCAGATGAAGGAATTTTTTCTTTTAAAGATTTTTATAAATAGAATCACGAGTAACATTCTCAAACATGAAATTGAAAAGATGAAATATAATTAAATCTGAACATCATCATCAACTTGGATTGGCAAAAATTAATATTATCCATGAACTTTTGTATGAAAAAAATATCAAGATAAAAAGGGTTTGATTGTGATGTAAATAATAAAAGTAAAAGTTAATAAATATGTGATCATGTTAAAAAAATTGTCTATGTTAATTTTTTTTTCTGGATTTTACTGGATAATTAATCCAAAAATTTGCTCTACTACATAGATAAGAATTATTAGGTTTCCCAAAAGTTTCTCTCTTCGACCACAATTATTTCTTCATAACTAAATTTTATGATTAAAATAGAAAACATTATGCCTTTAATATACATGAGGTGCCTACGATAAACAAAAATAAAACATATGAAATGCTAAATTGTGAGAATTAGTTCTTAAATAGAAATAAAAAAGGAAAAAAAAGGAAAAAAAAAATTAATTTGGAGCCATTACTCTAAATTGCAATTGAATGATTGTGAGCAATTTTGTCTTTTTAGTGAAGATTGGGTGGATTTAGTCATATAATGGGTGAAAATAGCGCCATCCTTTTTCTAACATGTAATGCACTTTTACCAATTTTAACAGCTTAATTTGTGGTCCCTATCACAACCGCTATAGATAGAGCTATACAACTGATTAGGTTATATTCGGTAATTGGATTAAACTTGTCATGCGCTGATCCTCGAGTGCGCATCCATCCCTCATCGGTTGATTAATTAGCGACATCCTAGGACGCATCGCCGACCCTTTCATTATAATACGCATGTAAAAGCATATAAATAATCCCGAGACAATAAAACAATGGGATAGGAAAGTAGGACTAAAAATCTCAAACCTAAAAAGAAAACCATCAAATATTATTCACAAAACAAAGTCTGCAAACGGGGGTGGGGTTTCAGTCTTCCTTTGGATCCTCCTCTGAGTCCTTCTCCGGGTCCTCCTCCTCCTCAACAATCTCTCCTTCTTCCTCGCTCTAGTTGGAGTCCACGGCTGAGTACATCGGAGAGTCCCTCAAGCTTGGGATCCTTTGCATCCACCACTGATCCACCCTTAGGATCTACTGTCCCCTTCCCGAACGCAACCTCCAAAACATACAGAGGTACATCAGATTCCGGCACCGGACCCTCCCTCCGTCTATCATTGTAATAGCGATACCACGCCCAGTATTCATGGGGCACCTTGTGGGGTTCACCCACATCAACCCAGACGGTAAATTTCACCAAAACATACTCCAATCCTTCAGGGTGATGGCGTATCAGAATGTGATAACATATCTTAGTGAACTTCTTGGGCTACCCAAATTGTTAGGGAGGAGCTGTAGGGGTGGCCATCTATGGACCTGAAATATTGTCCCATAACGAGATGAAACTACATCTCATCGAGTTCTACCCCCTAAGCTCGATTATGAAGAAAATATGTCATAAGGGCTACCTAAGCCTAACCACGAGTCAGAGGACTTACCTTGGCCTCAGTTCCACCCTACAAATCAATATCATTTATAGATGCCTCAAATTACATCAATCAATTAATTCATAACATCAGATCAAATCATTTATCAATTGACCTAGTCGATTACATGTCACCACGACCTTTCCTTGGTCAACCCATTCAATACTATCTAATAAGTCCAATCATATTAGGACTGCTCACTCTAAGCTAATAATAGATAGTATACCCGCGCTAAGCTATAAATAGTATACTGCTCCGCAATCTAAGCTGACATATCGCCCGTAGGCTAATATAATATACTAATAATGCTCCATTTAAGCTGATAATAGATCTTGCTCGCTCTAAGCTGATACGGTATACCGCTAGCAATCTAAGCTGACATATCGCTCGTAGGATGATATAGTATACCATCCCAACCATTCGATCAATTCATCATTTTTATCATACCCGATAAAAATACACGTGTGGGTACACGGCTGTCCTTAGCCAAAATACAAGGTTTTCACTTTTGAACCTCCCATTATTTTCAGTAGTCCCAAAATAGATTTTTGGCACTATAGACCGACGCTCGATAATTCTCCAATTAATTACCAAAATTATCCATTTTTGGAATTAAATACCCACAAACACTAATCACAATCAATTTGCACAATCATGTACTCAATTAAATAAACAGAGAGTACCACCGCAATCAACACGAAATTCCGGTCACCGACTATCCCGATCTTATTTCCGAAAAATAAATAAATAAATAAATAAATAATTACAGAAAATAATTAATAAATGCAATAAATGCATACTTAGGTCCGTAATGCCTAATGATATGTCGGAACGGGCTCGGAAAATTTCTGAGACTTGTTAAATAAATACTAGAGTCTATTTACTCGTTAATTGCTATCCACCTAACATGCATTGGCAATTAATTAAATTCACTAATTTAGTCTAACTAACCACCTAATCTAGCTTAGCCTAAACTAAACAACTCTTAAGCGTCATTAATCTACTAAGCGAGGATTAGTGAGTTAAACTCACTTGCTTTGCAATCTGATCAGCTCAAATCGTCGGGGACGCAATGAGGCTCACTTCTCTCCAAAGCGGGCCTAGCTTTCGGGGCCGGGAAATGGACCAAAACAGGCCTAAAGCACCGCTAGAAACCCACACTTTTCTGTTCTGTTCTTGGCTGAAATAGAGGGCAACAAGCTCGGCTTAAGGTAAGGATGGACCAAGGAAGGTTGAGGGGGCCAAACCGGGTTCAAGCGGGGACTCATGGTGGTTGGAAGTGGGCCAAATGGCTCCGGCACGGCTGAGGCAGCTTGCTGGAACGGCGCGAGGGTGAGACGGGGCGGTGGCATGCACGGTAAGGTGCGGTGGCACGTGCAGGGCGGCGGGCTTCGCGGGTAGGCGCGGGTGGTCCGGTGGCGATCCTGGCTTTGACGGTGGCTGCAACAGGCGGCTTCTGCTCCTAGAAGTCTCGAACAGTAAGGAAGAGGGGGAATTAGAGGTGGTCGACCGGTCTTGGAGAGAAAAAGAGAAGATAGGAGACAAGGGGGCCACTTGGTCTTATTTTTTTCCCATTTCTCCCATTGACCTTATCCTTCTACCAGCTGACTTCCATGGCCACAAATCAGCCACCATTCCCTTCTAGAAGCTAAGTTGAAGTGGTCCAATAGTCATGGCAATGGGGGGCTATGGATTTGGTTTAATTTCTCTTCAATTGGACATTAATCACTTCTTAATTCAATCCAATTTGGCCTCTCAAAAATCAACCGACACCTCATTGATCCAATTGGTATTTTTCCTCACCAATTGATCCCACATGTATCCCAATTGCGCGATAAAAAATGATTCCCGACATTTTCTGGACAATAACGACCCTATCTCGACTTTTTCCCAAAAAGTTGAGGTTTGCAGAAAAATCTTCTGA
This sequence comes from Eucalyptus pauciflora, assembly GCA_007663325.1. Lineage (NCBI taxonomy): Eukaryota > Viridiplantae > Streptophyta > Magnoliopsida > Myrtales > Myrtaceae > Eucalyptus > Eucalyptus pauciflora. The sequence continues at coordinate 190,755 of VMYD01000388.1, forward strand.
GATTGAGTCAACACTCCTAGAATTAATTGTGACACGATAGAACTTTCAATTTCTAAAATCGGACTCAAATTCACAATTAATTTTAATTTGGCGCAATTTTAGCGCGACTAAGGCTACCGGATAACTTTCAGATTTCAGAAATTTTTAGTACAAATGACCCGTGGTCGATTTTCTTCGAGCCACAATGAACCCACTCGACACATTGGCGACTCTTGGTTATTGTGAAAATCTTGAGGATTCAAATACAAACACAGGATACCAAAATGATAGAAAAATCAGTTTAGTGCCGGCCGATGAGAATTTTCCAAATTAGTGGAGTCACCCACGTTTAGCCATACATCTCAGTCAAACCGATCTATCCCTGATCCTTGATCGATTTTTAATTGTGCCGTAATGGCCTCTTAAGATGAGCACGGTCAAATAATCGATTCCTGGTCGAATTATCAAGTTTATTGCATTAAAATTCCTTAATAATTTCCTAAGATAGTCTAGTTGTCTCAAGAGTGATTAGTTTTGAGAACAGCCCTATAGGCGCGTCAATGAAATGCCCAATTTATTCAATAGAAAACATGATTGAAAATCTGAGATGTCACAACTCTTCCTCTCTTATAAAAATTTCATCCTTGAAATTTAAACATTTACAATACTTTAAGCCAAAAGGTAGGGGTACAACTGTCTCATCGACTCTTCAGTCTCCCATGTTACTCCTTCAATACCGTGGTGTTGCTAGACCACTTTGACCAACGAGATGGTATTTGTATGCAAAACTTGCTATTTTCTGTCCACGATCTGAACCAGGCTTTTAACGTATGACACACGGTCATCCATGTCCAATTCTTCAAAATTAAGCACGTGGGTTGAGTCAGGCTCGTACTCCCTCAACATCGACACATGAAAGACGTCGTGCACTTGCACCAGTCTCGACGGCAACGCAAGACGATACGCTAGGGCCTCGATTCTCTCTAGAATTTCAAATGGACCTACGTACCTCGGACTCAGTTTTCCTTTCTTACGAAAGTGCGAAGTTCCCCTCATTGGTGACACCTTCAGAAAAACGTGATCACCAACTTAGAATTCCAATGGTCTCCGGCGCTTATCTGCATAGCTTTTCTGTCTACTCTAAGCGATCTTTAATTTGCCTTTAATTACTGCAACTGCATCCACTGACATATGAACCAACTCTGGGCTTGTGATCTTTCTCTCACCAACTTCATCCCAACATACTAGTATTATGCATACTCTGCCATACAACGCTTCAAAAGGAGTCTTTTGAATGCTCTGTTGATAACTGTTGTTGTAGGCAAATTCCACAAGATGAAGTGGTTCTTTCCAACTTCCTTTAAAATCTAGTACACAAGCTCGCAGCATGTCCTCGAGGGTTTGAATTGTCCTCTCAAACTGGCCATCCATCTGAGGATGATATGCCGTATTGGTACTGCAGCTTGTGTGACATCCCAAATTTCACCAACCTTTATTAGTGTAATTAGATCATTAGGAGCTTAGATTATTTTAAATCGGGCCAGAAAGCGAACCCAATGGACCATAAGGAATGTGTGGGCTTGAGAAGTAGGCGGGCCACACGAGTTTTCGAATTGGGCTTGAAAAGCCGAATGAGAAATTATGGGCTTGTGCTTAGTTTAGAGCGGGCCAAGACTCGGATTTGTTAGATTGGTAAAATTTAGTGGACCGTGATCGTTGTTGATTGAGTCTGTTGGGCCAAAGACGGATATTTAGGCCCGAATAATTTTATTTTCAATTAAGTCTATAGATTATAATTATGATAATTTGATTAGTGATTGTAATGCTAATGTCAATTTCTAAGCTTAACATTTCTTGTGATGAATTCTATATAGACTAACACTAAATAGTTAATATGTCATATAATTTCATAACTTTGTATAATTACAAGAGGATTGAAATCCAGTGAAATCAAAAGGGAATTAAGTGAAAAACATTAGATACAAATGAACTGACTAACGCTATGGATTAATTGTTAATGGATGGCGAACGACAGATGGCGAAAGTGTCGTGCATGGAGGCCACGACATCTCTCTCTCATTTCTCTGTGTGCTCTCTCTTCTCCCACGGTTTTCTTCCTTAAAAATCGAAAACAAGCAAAGGAGACATCATCATTAGATTTGCTAATGATTAGCCTAGCCTAGGGATTAGACTTGTAGACCTATTCCCCTCTTAATTCTTGTAACCTCTCTCTCTCTCTTTCTCCAAAAAACCGAAACCCATCTTCTTCTTCTTCTTCTTCTTCTTCTTCTTCTTCTTCTTCTTCTTCTTCTTCTTGTCTTCTCTCTCAGTCGAGTAGCAAAGAACCAGCTACAAACCAGCAATACTTTTCTTCTTGCATGTGAATTTTAGGTGTTGATCTTGAAGAATCCTTGAGTCATCTAGTAGCTGAACTAAGGTAAGGAAAGATAAGTCTCTAACTAGAAGTTATCCATTGATTTTGTCAAGGAACTTGTGGATCTAGCCGAATGGTGGAGGATTAGATGTGAAGTTGTTGTTTGTGTTGATTTGAGCTTGATGAGTACTAGATTGAAGTTACAAGTCATTGCATGTTGCATTTGAGGCTTGCATGTCTCGAAATCTAAGTGTGAGTAAGCTGTGATTGTTGAGCAAGGTGAGGAAGTGGTTGCCAAGTGGAAAGATGTGGTGTATGTTGTGGTAAGTGAGCTTATGGATGCATATATGCTTTGAGCCAAGCTGTGGAAGGGTTCTTTATTAAATAAAAACCTATTGAAAGTACTCTTAGATGCTGTGGAAGAGTCTTGAGGTGTTGTAAAAGAAATTGGAAGAGAAACTAACGGTTTGATTGAGCTGGAAATGAAGAAAACCGTATATAACGATTCCGTTTTAGAGAAATTTAGATAGGAAGTCTTTTTATTGTGTTGCCTTGATTTCTAATGATGAAGATAAGGAAAGGAACCATTTTGCATAATAGAACATCCATTAGATTGAGTTTGACGTTTAACTATAGTCATATGAATGTAAAAACATGAAGATAGAAAACAGTAAGCTGTTTCATAGAGAACAGCATGACCTTTGATTATTCCACGAATTTTCTGTAATTATCTAGATATAATTGGACTTTAAACCCTTAAGGAAAGTTGTAGGAAACATACTTAGGAATAACATATCAAAATTTGAGAATAAATGGACAATTTTTGGTTAGTGAAACGAATTTTCTTTGTAGATGTTAAATCTGGAAACTATTACAGGATGCTAATAAAGATTATAGTGATTACTACTCTTAATACAGTGAGATATAGACTTAGGTTTCTTCACGGAAAATGTCAATCTATGTCTCTAATTTAACATAATAAAATTTTGTAGTATTCCGATAATAATTGATATACTTTTTGTGTCTATGATCAAAACTGCTCATTTTAGTTAATAATCTGTTTAGACCCGAGAATATGCAATAGTAGTTGCGTCTTTTATATTAGTCTTGCATACACACATAGAGTGACCTTTTAATAGTTGTTAGTTTGTATAAAAGTAAGTCTCATATATCATTTGAGGTATAGGCATAAATAGTATCATGTGTGTGCAATGAGTGCGGTGCATAGTGCTTGATTATGGGGTAAATATCTGTTTGGCATGGTATGGAACATGTCATAATGGGCTTTATCTTATAATTTGGACACGCACGTGTGCTAGGTACATGAGAGTTAGATGTATAGTTATATACTTTGAAGTTCCTTTGCATACGGTAAATGCATTAATCAAAGGTGTGGTGGTGTGAAATGTGTGCTTAAATGAGTGAATGAACCCATCGGTACTGAGATACCGGTGATGCCCCTCGGAAGTTGGGATGCCCATGCTATGTGATCTTAGATATCTCGGTCCCGTGTTACTGAGATGCCTTGAAGTGAGATGCCCTCATGTGTGATCAAGGATGCCTCAGTTGTGTGATATTGAGATGCCTCGGAGTGAGATGCCTTGGAGTGAGATGCCCCATGCTTAGTGATCTTGGGAGGGCCTCGGTTGTGTGATACCGGGAAGCCTCAGAGTGAGATGCTCATAATAGAAATATTGTGGAAGTCTGGATAAGGGAGTTTCCGGAAGTGACTCGATCGGGTCGGCAGAGTTCCGGTGGGTAAATTGATCGAGGGTGGACTATTATGCACACTAAATATAATTCTACTTGGCGAGTGAGTACATTCATTATTGTTGTGGCACCCCCAAACAACTTAGGGTCGCCACAGATACCTTTCTAATACTAGTTACTTATCTTTGTACGGGGTTAAGGAAGAATCGTAGTTCATGGGCATTTTTTTTTTAAAGAATTTGGCGCAGCTCATGGCGTAATTAAAGACGAGTCTCACCATCCCTCCACTCTCGGTTTGATGATACAATACACACCAACTACACATCGAAGGAAAACATAAAGCCGAGCCACTTTTATTTACATTTTTAGGATGGACATCTTGGGTCGGTACAACCAAAAGTCAAGACTTTTCACTAACTTGGCTACAACTCAAAAAGGGGTCTCGACCCTCTATATCGATCACGTATAACCCTCAATCTACAAGTGTCGGCTATCTCCAAAAAGTGTCAGCTCCCTCTCCTCACGCGGGTCATCACACCCACCTTGGTGCATCGGGCGATGGCGGCGGCAACATCCCCATCATCACTCCGTCACGACGGACGTGGATGGACAAGAACTCCTGGACGACCGGGCCCCCAGCCAGGCCCACGTCGTACATCACCAACACCCGAACTCGTATGAACACCAAACCAGGGATGGTGACGCATACGTGCTCCATACATTCGACCTCCACGTCAAATGGAAGGCCGTAAAAGGTACCACGCGTGACCGGAGGGAGAGGCATCTTTCTAATATGAAATGTTAGTCCCCAAAGGGGTGAGTACAACCACTACGTAGGTAAAAGATCCATTAAACTACTCAATGCATAAATCAGAACAATCATGACATCATGGTAGAGTACATACATGTTAAACATACCTCACCTTTCAGCCATGCACTCATTCACATAACATCATACCGCCATGCATACATGTCACCATACCATGTGCACATACCACCATGCACTTATACATATTACATCATACCGCCATGCATACATGTCACCATACCATGTGCACATACCACCATGCACTTATACATATTACATCATACCGCCATGCATACATGTCACCACACTATGTGCACATACCACCATACACTTATACATATTACATCATACATCCATGCATACATGTCACCACACTATGCATGATTAAATTTCGGCTCTTATTTTTCAATTGGATCACCACATTTTTCTTTCCCGGGACCAGTAATTGCGTCCCACATTTTATTGCTCGCACCCAACTTGACATCGCGAGGAACCTTCGGCACACACCTCTGGGCATCTGGCACACACCTCCGGGCATCCGACACTCACCTCCAGGCATCCCGACACTCCCGGGGCATCGTCGGCACACACCTCCGACGGTATCCTCATTACAATGCATACTCTCATATATCTCATTTTTCAATTTCACATTTGATGTAACAATGCCAATGATTGGAATTAGCCCTTTTTGAAATCATATAATATGCATTGGGAAAAGTATCATTTGATGCAATGGTTTTGAAAAACTTTATTGAGTTCATGAAAAATCCATCAATCCTTTAATGTCATATGAAATATATGAATGTCATCACATCATTGCACGAATAATAATCCCGGATATCATGATTTACATAAAAATTTCAATAACTAGTAAATAAAACAATTTCTAGCTTAAACAGAATACATGCGGTTCATGAAAATTCCGGAAAAATTAGTAAACAGTGGAAGTAAATTCTGAAAATTTACCACATTGCAGATAAGATCTAAGAAAACATATTTCGTGAAGAACACTCTATCAAACAAGGCTTCACAGAATACGTAAAGGTCCGTATATCACTGAAAAATGATTTTTTTTTGCCTTACCCGTGCACAGTTTTTGAAATATTTTCGATTAAAAAGGCAAATGAGCTTCAAAAATTCCAAAATTTGAATATGTTGTAGGAAAAACATAAAGAAAGATATTTCATGCAGAATACTTTTCCAAAAGAATCTCATACAGAACGATATAGACCACTCATTGCAACATTACCAAGTTTGAACACATCAGATTACACAGTTTTAGAAACATTTTCGATTTAATACCCAAATGACATTAAAAAATTATGAAATTCGACTATATGATAGTCAAGACATAAAGGCAGATACTTCATGAAGAATACTACACCAAAAGATCCCCATATAACTCAGAAAACAGAATACAAGACTTAGAACATAGCTTCTTCATCTTCAAAAATGTTCACCCCTACTCCATTCGAATTCTACCATGCATCACACATCATCACACCAAGTAAACCACAGCAACAAAGTGTTGATTTAACGGACTCTACTTGCCTCAAACTTAAGCACAAACATCAACAAAGATGGCGGGCAAAGTGGTGAACGAACGGCGGACGGTCCTCCTCCTTCGTCTCGCATGCACGGCCTCTCCTTTCTCTCTTCCTTTCTTCCTTTCCTTTCCTTTCTCTCTTTCTCTCCTCTCTCTCTCAGACGACACTCTCTTTCTCTCCCCTTTCTCGCCTAATCCGCCCCCTATTTCCCCCTAATTTCTTTCCTTCAATCACTAGCAATCATTTGATTGCATGCAGCCGCCCAAAGGAGCCAACGGGGGCAGCCATACTTGGCTCAACCTCCTTGCCACTTGGCAACTCACATGCAAGGGTTGATGGACTTCAATGTTGGGCTGGTCTTGGGCCTTCATGGGCCGATCGAATAGGGGGGCTGCATGGGCTGGTTGGACGGTCTTTCGGCCTAAAAATCAGCCCACCCTCTCCTATTCCTATTCCGTTTAATCCTCATTTAAATAAACACCTAATCTCAACTTATAAGTTCACAAAACTTTGTAATTTAAATCAATAATATTCCACTTATAAAGTGCACCACCAAGAATAAGATTTCTATATCAGTTTGCACCTTAATAAAATCCTTGGGTCACTTGTAGACACATTTCCATCCAAACAATTTTCCATTACAATGCTCGGCCCTAAATTAATTGAGATTCATTGATTAAATGGCTAATACAAAGTCAAATGACACTTCCATTACCTAATCATGGTTCATGGTACTTCAGAGGTTGTCATGAGATTTTAGGATGCCACAATTTTCTCCTCCTTAGAGAATTTCATCCTCGAAATTAGACATTACCTATGTCTCCTCAAACAAGTGAGGGTACCTTTCCCTCATCTCGTTTTCACTCTCCCATGTGGCTTCCTCCATATCGTGATGTCGCCATAATATCTTAACCAAAGGAATCTTCTTAGTCCTAAGAACTTGCTCCTTTCGGTCTAGTATTTGCACAGGCTCTTCGATGTATCGCACTTTCTCATCCACTTTGATGGCTTCATGATCGAGTATGTGACCAGGATCTGGCTGATACTTTCTTAGCATCGACACATGAAACACATCATGTAAATTTCCCAGATTAGGAGGTAGCGCCAAACGATAAGCTGCATCTCTTATTCTTTCGAGTATCTCAAAAGGTCTAACAAATCTGAGACCCAGCTTTCCTTTCATTCCAAATCGAGATATTCCTTTCATTGGAGATACTTTGAGGAATACATGGTCTCCCACACTTAACTCCAAAGGCCTTCTACGCCTATTCATGTAGCCTTTTTGTCTACTCTGGACTGTTTTAAGTCTCTTCCTGATAATCTCGACGGTTTCAGTGGTAACTTGCACCAATTCGGGTCCCGTCAATCTTCTTTCACCTACTTCATCCCAACAGACAGGGGTCCTACATCTTCTCTCGTATAATGCTTCATATGGGGCCATGCCTATACTTTTCTGAAAGCTATTATTATAAGCAAACTCTATCAAATGCAAGTTCTCATCCCATCTTCCTCTAAAGTCAATAACACAGGCTCTCGGCATATCTTCTAGAGTTTGGATCACTCTCTCTATTTGTCCATCTGTTTGAGGGTGATAAGCAATAATGAATTGAAGCTTTGTCCCTAAAGCATTTTGGAGACTCCGCCAAAAGTTCGAGGTAAACCTAGAGTCTCGATCAGAGGTGATTGTTACAGGTATACCATGTAAGCGTATTATCTGAATCACATAAATCTTGGCAAGTTTATTCATTGAATAGTTCATACGGACTGCTAAGAAATGGGCAGATTTAGTCAAACGGTCCACTATTACCCAGATAGAAATTGGCAGTCCTTGCACAAAGTCCATCGTTACATGCTCCCATTTCCACTCTGGTATATCTAACGGCCTCAAGAGTCCTGTAGGTTTGCGATTTTCCGCCTTCACTTGTTGACATGTCAAACACTGAGAAACATGCTTAGCTGTGTCTGCTTTCATACCATTCCACCAAAATTGCTGACGCAAATTCCTATACATCTTTGTACTACCCGGATGAACAATGTATTTACTCCTATGTGCCTCCAACAGAATTTCCTTCTTCACTTCTTCAATGTTGGGAACACAGAGTCGTCCTTGGCATCTTACCACTCCATCTTCAGAAACTTGAAATTCTGGTCTTTTTCCTAAAGACACTACCTCTTTCACTTTCATAATCTCCGGATTAGACCTTTGTAGGGTTTTAACTTTCTGAATAATTTCGGGTTTGATCCTTAATGCTCTAAGCATACCGGTAAGACCATCCACTTTTAATTCAAACTCCGAGTCCGCTACGGACTTTAATAAGTTCCATTCCGCCATTCTTAAACTGGCCATCTCCATAGCTGACTTACGACTAAGAGCATTCGCTACCTTATTTGCCTTTCCTGGATGGTATCGTATCTCACAATCATAATCCTTTAACAACTCCATCCACCTCCTTTGTCTCATGTTCAACTCCTTTTGTGAGAATAGATATTTCAAGCTCTTATGATCTGTATAAATCTCAAACTTTTCCCCATATAAATAATGCCTCCATATCTTCAAAGCAAACACTATAGTTGCCAATTCTAAGTCATGTGTTGGGTAGTTCAGCTCATGGGGTTTCAATTGCCTAGATGCATAGGCTATGACCTTGCCATGCTGCATCAAAACACATTCCAATCATTTGTGAGATGCATCACTATACACTGTAAAACCATTAGGTTCAGATGGTATCGTCAAGATTGGGGCCGAGGTTAACTTCTTTTTAAGCTCTTGAAAACTCCTTTCACATTCCCCACTCCATTCAAACTTCACGTTCTTTCGAGTCAATTTGGTTAAAGGGCCTGCCAGTCATGAAAATCCTTTAATAAACCTTCGATAATAACCGGCCAATCCTAAGAAACTCCGTATTTCAGTGAGTGTTGTCAGTCTCGGCCAATTTATTACCATTTCAACTTTCGTTGGGTCCACTGCAATTCCTCCTCCTGACACCACATGTCCTAAAAATATTATTCGGTCTAGCCAAAATTCACACTTGCTGAATTTGGCATACAACTTGTGATCTCTCAGAGTTTGCAAAACTATCCTTAAGTGTTGCTCATGTTCCTTAGGCCCTTCCGAATAAATCAGGATATCATCAATAAAAACAATCACAAACTGGTCTAAATAAGGCTTAAATACCCTATTCATTAGATCCATAAATGCAGCCGGTGCATTTGTCAATCCAAATGGCATGACAAGGAACTCGTAGTGTCCATAACGAGTCCTAAATGCAGTCTTAGGAATGTCTTCTTTCTTAATTCTTAGCTGATGGTATCCCGATCTTAAGTCAATTTTAGAGAAGACCGAACTTCCCTGGAGTTGGTCAAATAGGTCATCAATTCTAGGCAAAGAATATTTATTTTTAATGGTCACTTGATTCAGTTGCCTATAGTTAATATATAAACGCATTGACCCATCCTTCTTTTTCACAAACAAAACTGGTGCACCCCAAGGTGAAGCACTTGGCCTAATGAATCCTTTATCAAGCAACTCCTACAGTTGCACCTTCAATTCCTTCAATTCCATTAGGGCCATCCTATATGGAGCTTTCAATATCGGTCCTGTTCCAGGCATTAATTCAATTTCAAATTCAATTTCTCTTTCCGGCAGTAATCCAGGCAATTCCTCAAGAAATACATCTTGAAATTCATTAACTACTCGAATTTCATCAAGCTTAGGCTCTTCCTTGGCATAATATTTAACCATTGCTAAGTACCCTTGACATCCATTGTCAAGTTACGCACATGCCTCTACTGCTGAAATAAGTGCTATAAACAGGTTGGTCTGACCTCCCACAAATTCACAACTAGACTGATCAGGTAAAATAAATTGGATCACTTTTCCATAACAATCCATTTTGGCCCAATACTTATGAAGCCAATCCATTCCTATGATAACATCAAAATCATACATAGCCATTACAACTAAGTCTATTTCCATATCCCTTCCTCCTATGGTTATCTTACACTTTCCACACACCAGCGTAGATAACACCATATTCTTTAAAGGTGTAGAAACATAAAGGGGTGTCTCAAGGAATGTAGTTTCTATTTTACTCAACAGTCTATATCTTTCAGACACAAATGAATACGTAGCACCCGTATCAAACAATGCATAAGCCTTCTTGCCATTTATGAAAATTGTACCTGAGATAACGTTTTTGGAAGCTTTTGCTTCCTCTTGGGTGACAGCATACACTTTTCCTTGTGCCGGTGGTCTCTGTGGATTTCTTTGTGGATATGGTCCTGCAGTTCGTTGTGGTATATGTTGCATTGAGTTGATGTTTGTCCGCGACCTCTCTTGTGGACAATCTTTCTTAAGGTGTCCTACCTGTTCACAACCATAGCATTTCGATCGTCCATTACAAGGTCCTGGGCCATGTTGCCCATCACTCCTTCGACATTCTTCATCCTGATGAGATGCTTTTTCCAAATTCAGGCCACCCTTAGCTTTTCCAAAATTCCTGAAATTGCCTTTCTTCTTAGATTCCAGGTCTGGCCTTGACCTGTATAGGGTCTCTTACCCCGTCTGATATCACCAAAAGATGACTATCTCTTATACTCCGACTGCTCCCCTTACTAACTCCTGCTCCACTAACTGGGCCCTCTCGTAGATCTTAGTATAATCTCTTATGTTCAAAGGCACCATTTGCTTCCTTATGTTAGTTCTCAATCCCTTCAAAAATCTTTTAACTTTCTCTTCCCGATCTTCAATCAGTCTAGGAGCATATCTAGACAGTTCAGAAAATCTTGCCTCATATTGATCCATTGTCAGCTCCTTTTGTTCTAACTGAACAAATTCTGTAATTTTCTTGTCCCTAGCACAGTCAGAAAAATGCTTTCTATTGAAAGCTCTGACAAACTCGTCCCAATTAACATCAGTACTTGGTGGAGAGATCGTGTCCCTTAAAGCTCTCCACCAAAACTTTGCATTTCCCTCCAGCTGGTACTCTGTCAAAGTTATTTTCTTAACATCATTGCAATCCAACAACTAGAAAATTCGCTCCATCCCATCAATCCAATGCTCCACCCCCTCAGGACTTCCCATTCCATTGAATTTAGGTGGTTTCAACATCAAAAATTGCTACACCGGTCCTTGAGTACGACGTTGTGCTCCGGGTTGTTGCTGCGCTTGTCTTTCCATCAGATTTCCAATATTGGCTAATGCCTGTAGGATATCTTCCATTCGGGGTTCAGCCCTTACTGCAGAGGCTTCAGCCCTCGATGGATGATGACTTCCATATCGCACCATAATTTTCTTGCAGTTTCCAAGCATTTGCCTAAGGAAATATCTGTGACTCAAAGTCTCCATGAAAAGCAACAACAATTAAGAAAATAAGTAACATAACCATGTTACTGGCACCTAAAAGCAACTCATAATAAACTACTAGGGATCCATGAGTGAATACTCATCACCCGTTGTTCAGAGTTAGTCAACCATTCCAGTTAGTATCCTATGGTGTGCATCATTCTATCCTCATTTCCATCTGAGACACTTATCACTCCCAATAAACCATAGCTCTGATACCAACCGCTGTGGCACCCCCAAACAACTTAGGGTCGCCACAGATACCTTTCTAATACTAGTTACTTATCTTTGTTCGGGGTTAAGGAAGAATCGTAGTTCATGGGCATTTTTTTTTTAAAGAATTTGGGGCAGCTCATGGCCGAATTAAAGACGAGTCTCACCATACCTCCACTATCGGTTTGATGATACAATACACACCAACTACACATCGAAGGAAAACATAAAGCCGAGTCACTTTAATTTACATTTTTAGGATGGACATATCGGTACAACCAAAAGCCAAGAATTTTCACTAACTTGGCTACAACTCAAAAAGGGGTCTCGACCCTCTATATCGATCACATATAACCCTCCATCTACAAGTGTCGGCTATCTCCAAAAAGTGTCAGCTCCCTCTCCTCACGAGGGTCATCACACCCACCCTGGCGCATCGAGCGGTGGCGGCGGCGGCGGCAACATCCCCACCATCACTCCGTCACGACGAACATGGACGGACAAGAACTCCTGGACGACCGAGCCCCCAGCTAGGCCCACGTCGTACATCACCAACACCTGAACTTGTATGAACACCAAACCAGGGATGGTGACGCATATGTGCTCCATACATTCGACCTCCATGTCGGATGGAAGGCCATAAAAGGTACCGCGTGTGATCGGAGGGAGAGGCATCTTTCTAATATGAAATGTTAGTCCCCAAAGGGGTAAGTACAACCACTCAGCAGGTAAAAGATCCATTAAACTACTCAATGCATAAATCAGAACAATCATGACATCATGGTAGAGTACATACATGTTAAACATAACTCACCTTTCAGCCATGCACTCATTCACATAACATCATACCGCCATGCATACATGTCACCATACCATGTGCACATACCACCATGCACTTATACATATTACATCATAAAGCCATGCATACATGTCACCACACTATGTGCACATACCACCATGCACTTATACATATTACATCATACAGCCATGCATACATGTCACCACACTATGCATGATTAAATTTCGGGTCTTATTTTTCAATTGGATCACCACATTTTTCTTTCACGGGACCAGTAATTGCGTCCCACATTTTATTGCTCGCACCCAACCTGACATCGCGAGGAACCTTCGGCACACACCTCCGGGCATCCGGCACACACACTCCGGGCATCTCGAAACTTCCGAGCACATCCGGCACACACCTCCGGGCATCCGACACTCACCTCCGGGCATCCCGACACTCCCGGGGCATCGTCGGCACACACCTCCGACGGTATCCTCATTACAATGCATACTCTCATATATCTCATTTTTCAATTTCACATTTGATGTAACAATGCCAATGATTGGAATTAGCCCTTTTTGAAATCATATAATATGCATTGGGAAAAGTATCATTTGATGCAATGGTTTTGAAAAACTTTATTGAGTTCATGAAAAATCCATCAATCCTTTAATGTCATATGAAATATATGAATGTCATCATATCATTGCATGAATAATAATCCCGGATATCATGATTTACATAACAATTTCAATAACTAGTAAATAAAACAATTTCTAGCTTAAACAGAATACATGCGGTTCATGAAAATTCCGGAAAAATTAGTAAACAGTGGAAGTAAATTCTGAAAATTTACCACATTGCAGATAAGATCTAAGAAAACATATTTTGTGAAGAACACTCTATCAAACAAGGCTTCACAGAATACGTAAAGGTCCGTATATCACTGAAAAAGGATTTTTTATTTTGCCTTACCCATGCACAGTTTTTGAAAAGATTTCGATTAAATAGGCAAATGAGCTTAAAAAATTCCAAAATTTGAATATGTTGTAGGCAAAACATAAAGAAAGATATTTCATGCAGAACACTTTTCCAAAAGAATCTTATACAGAACGATATAGACCACTCATTGCAACATTACCAAGTTCGAACACATCAGATTACACAGTTTTAGAAAAATTTTCGATTTAATACCCAAATGACATTAAAAAATTATGAAATTCGACTATGTGATAGTCAAGACATAAAGGCAGATACTTCATGAAGAATACTACACCAAAAGATCCCCATATAACTCAATACAGACCATGCATCACAGCACTACTAATTCTGTCCGTTCAACTTGCACAGTTTTTGAAACATTTTTGTTCAATTCGTTCAAGTACCGTTTCATGAAGAAAACAAAGTCCAATTCATTCTGAATTAAAAGTTAAAATCGATTTACTTTTTCTGTTCTCAGTACCGTTTTCTAGATCTACCCGTATTGAAGAAAAATCATTTCCTTAGTCATTACTGGTCCATTTATTCTGAAATTTCAGTATGTTGTCCTTCAAGATGTTATCTACAAATCTCATCAAGAGCCCGAAGTCGAATTCGAACTTAAACATTTTATAAAATGCACAGAATTGTAAGAGGTCAAAAAGCAGTTTTCCAGATCTAATATTTTCGGAGAAAAAGGGTTTTACCACTCAATACTTGTCCATTTTGTCTCAAATTTTAGTATGTTAACCATCAAGAAAACCTCTACAACTTTTCTTAAGAGGCCGAAATGAAATTCTAAGTAGAACATTGCATGCAACCCACGAACTCACCAAAGGACAAACTGTTTCTTCAGAAAACAGAATACAAGACTTAGAACACAGCTTCTTCATCTTCAAAAATGTTCACCCCTACTCCATTCGAATTCTACCATGCATCACACATCATCACACTAAGTAAACCATAGAAACAAAGTGTAGATTTAACGGACTCTACTTGCCTCAAACTTAAGCACAAACAGCAACAAAGATGGCGGGCAAAGTGGCGAACGAACGGCAGACGGTCCTCCTCCTTCGTCTCGCACGCACAGCCTCTCCTTTCTCTCTTCCTTTCTTCCTTTCCTTTCCTTTCTCTCTTTCTCTCCTCTCTCTCTCAGACGACACTCTCTTCTCTCCCCTTTCTCGCCTAATTCGCCCCCCATTTCCCCCTAATTTCTTTCCTTCAATCACTAGCAATCATTTGATTGGATGCAGCCGCCCAAAGGAGCCAACAAGAGCAGCCATACTTGGCTCAACCTCCTTGCCACTTGGCAACTCACATGCAAGGGTTGATGGGCTTCAATGTTGGGCCGGTCTTGGGCCTTCATGGGCCGGTCGAATAGGGGGGTTGTGTGGGCTGGTTGGACGGTCTTTCGGCCTAAAAATCAGCCCACCCTCTCCTATTCCTATTCCGTTTAATCCTCATTTAAATAAATACCTAATCTCAACTTATAAGTTCACAAAACTTTGTAATTTAAATCAATAATATTCCACTTATAAAGTGCACCACCAAGAATAAGATTTCTATATCAGTTTGCACCTCAATAAAATCTTTGGGTCACTTGTAGACACATCTCCATCCAAACAATTGTCCATTACAATGCTCGGCCCTAAATTAATTGAACTTCATTGATTAAATGGCTAATACAAAATCAAATGACACTTCCATTACCTAATCATGGTTCATGGTACTCCAGAGGTTGTCATGAGATTTTAGGATGCCACAATTGTTGCAATTCATGTTGATATAGAGTGATTCTATGATGGATATTTATAGATATGGATGCATTTAGGATGTTATATATAAGGTGGTTATACATATGATTTGTTAGTATTCAATCGATAATACTCGTGACAATTCTATCTTAGTATCTTAAGCTGTTTGGTCATGATTCCCTTGTAAACTTGATGGCTGTGGATTGTCTAAGTTAAAGTCTTATTATTTCTTTATTGGGTTGCTCATTCCTTATATTTTTTAGATTGATAGTATGGATGTGCCGCCAGTAGCTCGTTACGGGGTGGTAGCGCGCCTCGAGGTTTCTTTTCACAATGATTATGATCCCGACGTCAACTTGACTTTCTCCAAGTATGAGGCTGTACTGTGGATGGATGATGGTAGAGCTGAGATGATCCCGATGAAGTTCGTTGCATGGTTTGTTAATCACGATGGAGTAATGTTTGGCCCCCTTCCTTTTAGTGATGATGGACCTGGAGTTGGGACGGATGGCACCTAGACCCCAGTGATCGTGTAGAAGCTGAAGGGATCATCTTTTGTTTTTTGTTAGATGTGGGCTTGTGTGGGACTAGCGGAGTAGATACCCCTCGCCCTTATCCTAGGCTGTTTTGTTTGTGCCTTACTTTTGTGTTTGTATATGTGATGTAAATAGGCGATGAACATGTAAGAAGTCCAAGTTGATTTTTGTAGGCCCGAATGCTGCTAAGGAAATCAATGAAGCTTCTCATGATCTTTATCTATATTCATACGTGGATTGTCTAATATTATGAATTGGTAGGAGTATTGCGGGATAACCTTATAATATAAAGTTTAAATTTTAAATAATCCATGTTATACATGCTAACCTTCAAGGGTGAACACTATAGGTTAACAATTGGAATTTTATAAATCCTACAAGATGATAATAATTATAATTTCCGCTTGCGCTTAGTACGTGACGCTACTAAGACGTCACATCTTGGTACCTAAAGCACTCTGCAAGCTCTTCTAAAAAGTGGCGGTAAACCTTGGGTCTCGATATGAAGTTATCGTAACTGGCACTCTATGCAAACAAACTACCCGACGCACGTACAACTTAGCATGCCTATCCAAACGGAGGTCTTTTCATACTGCAATAAAGTGAGCCGACTTTGTTAGTCTGTCGTCTACTACCTAAATCGAATCATTAACTTTTTGACTCCTCGGTAGGCTGGTCACAAAATCCATCGTGATATGCTCCCATTTTCATTCTGGGATCTCGAGAGGTTGTAGAAGTCTTCTCGGCTTGCAATGCTGAGCTTTCACTTGCTGACACGTGAAACACTTAGCGACATGCTTGGCGATGTCCGCCTTCATACCTGATCATCAATAATGTTGACGTAGATTCTGATACATCTTGGTTCTACCAGGATAAATGATATAGCTGCTACGATGTGCTTCTGATAGAATATTCTCTCTAAGCTCCACATCATCAAGTACAACCAAACATCCTTGGAACCTCAGTATTCCCTCATTAGAAATCTGAAAGTCAGCTTTTATTTTCTCAGTGTCCTCTTGTAGAATCTTTTGAACATCAGGGCTTGTTGGTTGGAGTAACTTAATTCTGATCTAGACATCCGGTTCAATTTTGAGGGTGGCCATAAGACTCGAAATGTGGCCTACCTCAAACTTGAATATCTCGAGCTCTCTCGATTAGGTTTCACTCCTTAATCAATATATGAGCAATTGAAGACTTTCGACTCAGAGCATCGGCGACCTTGTTCGCCTTTCCCGGGTGATAAAGGATATCATAGTCGTAGTCCTTCAGTAATTCCATCCATCGGCGTTGTCTCATGTTCAACTCATTATGAGAGAATAGGTACTTGAGACTTTGATGGTCCGTGAAGATCTGGAATCTTTCTCCGCACAAATAATGTCTCCAAATATTTAGGGCAAAAATGATTGGTGTGAGTTCTAAGTCATGCGTCTGGTAATTCTATTCATGAGGCCTCAATTGACGGGAGGCGTATGCAACAACTCGGCCATGTTGCATTAGTACGCAACCCAATCCTCTGAATGACGCATCACTATAGATCTCATATCCTCCAGGACCAGATGAAATGGTCAATACAAGTGCGGTAGTTAGCTTTTGCTTCAGCTCTTGGATACTACGCTCGCACTTGTCTGTCCAAACAATTTTCTCTTCTTTCTTTAGGAGTCTTGTTAATGGCAACGCTAAGGCTGAGAATCCCTCTACGAACCTTCTATAATAACTGCCAAACCCAGAAAACTTCTGATTTCTATCACTGTAGTCAGTCTTGGCCAATTGATTACGACTTCAATCTTGCTCGGGTCCATGGAGATTCCTTCGCTTGAAATCACATGACCTAAGAAAGCAACACGAGTCAACCAAAACTTGCACTTGCTGAACTTAGCGTACAACTGATGAACTCTCAGTGTCTGCAACACCAATCTCATATGACTTTCATGCTCTCCCTCACTTCTCGAATACAGCGCAATATCATCGATGAACACGATCACAAACTGATCTAGATATTCCTTGAATACTCGGTTCATCAAATCCATGAAAGCAACTGGAGCATTCATCAACCCGAATGGCATCACTGTGAATTCGTAATGACCAAATCGAGTACGAAATGCTAAGTTAGGAATGTCCTCCTTCCTAATCCTCAGCTGATGATATCATGTCCTCAAGTTGATCTTCGAAAATATTGACACTCCTTGCAACTCATTGAACAAGTCATCGATCCTAGGGAGTAGATACTTGTTCTTGATCATTACTTGATTGAGTTGCCGATAGTCAATGCACAAGCGCAATGAACCATCTTTCTTCTTTACAAACAGAACTGGTGCTCCCAAGGTGATGCATTAGGATGAATGAATCCCTTATCCAGTAGCTCTTGCATCTGCACCTTCAGTTCCTTCAACTCAGATAACGACATTCGGTAAGGAGCCTTAGAGATTGGCTCTGTCCTGTGTGCCAACTCAACCACAAATTCAATTTCTCTCTCTAGCAGTAATCCTGGCAATTCCTTTGGAAAGACATATGGAAATTCTTGCACCACAGCAATGTCTTCCATCTTCAGCTCCTCAACTGTT
Source organism: Eucalyptus pauciflora (assembly GCA_007663325.1). Lineage (NCBI taxonomy): Eukaryota > Viridiplantae > Streptophyta > Magnoliopsida > Myrtales > Myrtaceae > Eucalyptus > Eucalyptus pauciflora. The sequence continues at coordinate 209,343 of VMYD01000388.1, forward strand.
GTATCCACGACAGTTGCCAGATAACTTTGACAACCCTTGTCTAACAAATGGGTTGCCTCAGGTGACGAGATCAAGGTAATCGAGGGTCCTCCTCGATTCCCGACAAACTCGAAGCTCTCACCCTCTAATGGGTCAAACTGAATCGCCATGCGATAGCCGTCTATTTTAGCTCGTTACTTGGTGAGCTAGTCCATGCCAATTATTAAATCAAAGTCATACATGGCTAGGCCTAACAAGTCTATTTTCCCCTCTCACTCACAAATCACTAACTTGCAACCAGCAAAATCCAAAGCAGCTATCACTTTATCCTTTAATGGCATAGATATGCAAACTGTCGACTCCAACAATATAGGACTTAATCCTAACAACTTAACATATTGCTCGGCAACAAAAGAGTGAGTTGCTCCTAGGTCGAATAAAGCGTAAGCAGGATGGTCATTCAACAAAACCATACATGTGACCATGTCAGGCGCAGCCTTTGCCTGATCTTGTGTGATGGCATACACCGTACCTTGAACCGGTGGTCTTAGTTGTCCTCCTTGCGGTGCATTCTGAGGCACATACCCCCTAATCTGACCCATAGGTGGCGGCAACGTCAATTACGATTGTCCTCTTGATTACCTAGAACAATCTCTGGCCATGTGGCCTTGCTAGCCACATTCAAAACAGGCGCCCGTCCTTCGGGGGCATTGATTCACACCATGTCATCTTCCACAAAGGTGACACATCTCAATCCAGTTTGAATCGGACTTGCCAACTCCACCTAACCTGTTGGGCAGGATTTGAAATCTACCTCTAGTCATAGGCTTCTTTCCCTGACGGATCCCTTCTCGGTGAAAGTTAAACCTCGATCCAGATGAGGTAGATTGCTCAATCAAACCTCTCTCTATCATTTGAGCTTGACTATAGACTTCTTGATAATTAGTCAGATCCAATGGTAGCAAGGGTTGCTTCAATTCAGAACGAAGATTGTTCCTGAACCTTCGGGCTTTTTCTTCCGGATCTTCAATCAATCTCGGAGCATACTGGGAAAGCTCCATGAATTTGACCCTATACAGGTCAACAGTCATCGCCCCTTGACGGAGACGCTGAAACTCCTCGATCTTTTGTTCTCAAGTAGTACCCGAGAAATATTGATCATTAAATGCTCTGAGGAAGGCGTCCCACACCGGGATCACACCTTCCGAGAATACAAACTCTTTGGCGTCTCTCCACCAGATATTAGCGTTACCTTACAATTGGTACACTGCCAAAACTACTTTCTCCTCTTCGTTGCACCTCAGAAGTGCAAATGCTTTCTCTACATCTTAGATCCAGAGTGACGCGGCTTCCGGATCTCCAACACCAATGAATCTCGGCGAGTTCAACTTCAAAAACTGCTCCACTAACTTGTGGATCGGCCTCTCTCTTTGTACTGCCACATATCATGCTGGACTTTGGCAGGTGTAGTAACAGGTGCGGCAACGGCTGCAGCCTCAGTAGCAATAGCGGCGGCTTGAGCAACAGCGGCAGTGAATGCGACGGCTTGATCCCGGGCCTATTGCCCCATCAATTCTCTCATCGCATCCAAGGCTTGGGTGATCTCGATGGTTCCCTAATCACCCGGAGTTGCTACCCCAGCACCAATGGGATGTGGTGCTACTCCACTAGCGCTAGCCTGTGCTGGCGCCTTACCTCTGCCTCCTCAGGTACCGACCCTAGTCAGTGTCCTACCCCGAGTCACAAGCCTAACTGATCTCTTACTAGGAGTTCTTTGCTCCTGATCACTCATGGCTCAGCTTTACTGAAACCTGCTTCCAATTCCACATCGAATTAGAAGCTGAACGATTAAGACAAACATACCATTCTATCAACCATCACAAACATGCACTAGTATGAATTTAAAGGCCTTTCCTACCACTATCCCATGAACCATCGCACCTTATCACTCCAATCCTAAACCATGCTCCGATGCCACTTAAACGGGGATGTTACGCTCCGATCCTCGAGTGTGCACCCATCCTTCACCGGTCTATTAATTAGAGACGTCCTAGGACGCATCGCCGACCCTTTCATTTTAATACACATGCGGAAGCATATAAATAATCCCCAAACAATAAAACAATGGGATAGGAAAGTAGGACTAAAAATCTCAAACCTAAAAAAAAAACCATCACACTTATATATATTGCAAACCATAGTGCAAATATATACAAAGTGAACTACCAAGCCAGGTCCTAATCAAACATAATTCACAAAACAAAGTCTGCAAACAAGGGTGGGGTTTCAGTCCTGCTCCGGATCCTCCCGTAGGTCCTCCTCCTCTTCAACGATCTCTCCTTCTTCCTCACTCCAGCTGGAGTCCACAGCTGAGTATACCAAAGAGTTAGAATCACCCTCGAGCTTGGGATCCTTTGCATCCACCACTGATCCACCCTTAGGATATGATGTCCCCTTCCCGAATGCAACCTCCAAAGCGTATAGAGGTACATTAGATTCCGGCATTGGACCCTCTTTTTGTCCATCATTGTAATGGCAATACCATGCCCGGTATTCATGGGGCACCTTGTGGGGGTTCACCCACGTCATTCCGGCACTGGACCCTCTTTTTTCCCACAACGAGGTGAGACTACATCTCAGCGAGTTCTACCCCTTAAGACTCGATTAGGAAGAAAATACGTCATAAGGGCTGCCTAAGCACAACCACGAGTCAGAGGACTTACCTTGGCCTTAGTTTCACCTTATAAATCAATATCATTCATAGATGCCTCAAATTACATCAGCCAATTAATTCATAACATCATATCAAATCATTGATCAATCGACCTAGTCGATTACATGTCACCACGACCTTCCCTTGGTCGGCCCATTCAATACTATCGGGAGAAGTACACTAATAGTGCCATAAGTTGTGTACGGCACTCACTTTAGTGCCAAAAGTTTCTGTCGGATCACTTAAGAGCCAAAAATTTTGAAAAACGCTTGCTTTGGTGCCAACTCCGATATGGTTGGCCGGAAATCTAACGTGGCATTTTTATTTATTTTTTAAGCTGATGTGGCTCGCTGGAGAGCACAATCAGCATCCCAACACCAAAATAACGATGTTTGGTGTCTCCCCTAATTCAAAACCCTAAATCTCTGGCACCGTCCTCGACGGCCCCTGCGCTCGGTGGCCGCAGCTCTGACCCCGACCCTGACGATGGCCACTCATCGGCCGCAGCTTCGACCCCGACCCCAATCCCGACCCCGACGATGGCCACTCGGCGGCTGTAGCTCCGACCCCGACCAGCGAGGTCATCCATGTAGGACGGCATCGAGGGCGTCTGAACAGCGCTGAGCAATTGTGGCTGAGCAAGCGACGGCGACCCAACGACGACGGAGGCCGAGCAATGACGGCCAACCAAGCTAGGTAAAAAAAAAACCCTAGGACGGCATTGTTTTTGTGAGGCCATCCATGTAGGACGGCAAAACGACGTCGTTTTCTTAAGGAGGACCAAAAACGACGTCATTTAAGTCATTGTCGTTTAAAAAAAAAAAAAAACCACATAATCATTTTGGCCGGAATCTTTTACTGGTGGCCAGAATCTTTCGCCAGTGGCACCAAAGTAATCGTTTTTCCTCCTATTTGGCACTTAAGTGATCCGACGGAAACTTTTGGCACCAAAGTGAGCGCCATACACAACTTATGGCACTAATAGTGTCATTATCCCAATACTATCTAATAAGTCCAATCATATTAGGGCTGCTCACTCTAAGCTGATAATAGATAGTATAGCTTGCGCTAAGCTGATAAATAGTATACTGCTCGCAATCTAAGCTGACATATTGCTTGTAGGCTAATATAGTATACTAATAATGTTCCCCCTAAGCTAATAATAGATCTTGCTTGCTCTAAGCTAATAAGTAACCTTGCTCGCTCTAAGTTGATATGGTATACCGCTTGCAATCTAAGCTGATATATCAGAGCCCGTAGGTTAATATAGTATATCAGTATACTGCTTGCAATCTAAGCTGACATATTGCCCGTAGGCTGAGATAGTATACGATCCCGACTATTCAATTAATTCATCATTTTTATCATACTCGATAAAAATACACGTGTGGGTACACAGTCGACCTTAGCCAAAATACAAGGTTTTCACTTTTGGACCTTCCACTATTTTCAGTAGTCCCAAAATAGATTTTTGGTGCTGTAGACTGACGCCCGGTAATTCTCCAATTAATTACCAAAATTATCCATTTTTGGAATTAAATACCCATAAACACTAAGCACAATCAATTTGCACAATCATGTACTCAATTAAATAAACAAAGAGCACCACTATGATTAGCACGAAATTTCGGTCATTGGTTATCTCAGTCTAATTTTCAGAAAATAAATGATTAATTAAATAATTACGAAAAATAATTAATAAATGCAATAAATGCATACTTAGGCTCGTAATGCCTAATTATATGCCGAAATAAGCCCAAAAAATTTCCGAGACTCGTTAAATAGATACTAGAGTTTATTTACTTGCTAATTGCAATAACTATCCACCTAACATGTATCGGCAATTAATTAAATTCACTAATATAATCTAACTAACCATCTAATCCAGTTTAGCCTAAACTAAACAACCATTAAGCATTATTAACCTACTAAGCGGGGATTGGTGAGTTAAACTCACTTGCTTTGTGATCCAATTGGCTCAAATCATCGGGGATGCAACGGGGCTCACTTCTCTCCAAAGCGGGCCTAACTTTTGAGATCAGGAAATGGGCCAAAATGGGCCTAAAGCATCGCTGGAAACCCACACTTTTCTGTTATGTTCTTGGCTAAAACAGAGGGCAACAAGCTCGGCTTAAGGCGGGGATGGCCCGAGGAAGGTTGAGGGGGCCAAATCGGGTTCAAGCAAGGACTCACGGTGGTCGGAGGTGGGCTAAATGGCTTCGGCACGACTGAGGTAGCCTGCTGGAATGGCGTGAGGGTGAGACGGGGCGGTGGCACGTGCGGTGAGGTGTTGTGGCGTGTGCAGGGCGGTGGGCTTCGCGGGTAGGCATGGGTGGTCCGGCAGCAATCCTAGCTTCAACGGTGGCTGCGACGGGCAGCTTCTGCTCCTGGAAGTCTCGAACAGCAAGGAAGAGGGGGAATTGGAGGTGGTCAGCCGGTCTTAGAGAGAAAAAGAGAAGATAGGAGACAAGGGGGCCACTTGGTCTTATTTTTTTCCCATTTGTCCCCTTGACCTTATCCTTCTACCAGTTGGCTTTCATGGCCACAAATCAGCCACCATTCCCTTCTAGAAGCTAAGTTGAAGTGGTCCAATAGTCATGGCAATAGGGGGCTACGGATTTGGGTTAATTTCTCTTCAATTGGACACTAATCACTTCTTAATTCAATCCAATTTGGCCTCTCAAAAATCAACCGACACCTTATTGATCCAATTGGTATTTTTCCTCACCAATTGATCCCACTTGCATCCCAATTGCGCGATAAAAACTGATCCCCGACATTTTCTAGACAAAAATGATCCTACCTCGACTTTTTCACAAAAAGTCTCAGTTTGCAAAAAAATCTTTTGAGACTGAGTCGACACTCCTAGAATTAATTATAACGTGACAAAACTTTCAATTTTTGAAATCGGGCTCAAATTCACGGTTAATTTCAATTCGGCATGATTTTAGCGTGACCTAGGCTACCAGTTAACTTTTAGAAATTTTTAGTGCAAATGACCCATGGTCGATTTTCTTCGAGTCACAATGAACCCACTTGACACATTTGCAACTCTTGGTTATTGTGAAAATCTCGAGGATACAAATACGGACACGGGGTACCAAAACAATAGAAAAATCAGTATAGTGCCGGCCGACAAGAATTTTCCAAATTAGTGGAGTCACCCACATTTAGCCACACATCTCAGTCAAACCAACCTATCATTGATCCCTAATTGATTTTTAACTGTGTCGTAATAGCTTCAAAAGATGAGCACGGTCAAATAGCCGATTCCTAGTCAAATTCTCAAGTCTATTGCATTAAAATTCCTTAATGGTTTCCCCAGATAGTCTAGTTATCTCAAGAGTGATCAGTGTTGAGAACAGCCCTATAGGTGCGTCGATGAAATGCCCGATTTATTCAATAGAAAATGGGATTGAAAATTTGAAATGTCACAAAACCATCCTAAAAAACTAGTCTAGTCCCATGTTCTTTTTGAAACCAACTCGAAACTCGGCTCCAAATTTTTGGAATTGGTGACCACCGGTTTGGTTTTTAGTCCCGAGTGAAGAACTACTTAGGACCAGGACTGATTGGACATTTGGAACATGTTTATAAAGCCTAAAAACTCTAATTTTTCACTTGGCATCTTTTTTTCCCCTCTCTCTTTCTCTTTTTTTCTTTGTCCTCTCTAACTGCACTTAGGCACTTCATGACTCTGACTCTCTCTCTCTCTCTCTCACGTGCGCAACTCACCCTCCCTTGCTTGCTTGTGACTTTCGCCCTCCCTCATTTGAGCCTAGCAACTCTCGCTCGCTCTTGAGTTGCTTTTGCTCGCTTGCCTCCGTTCATCTTTTACTTTGAACCATATTGTTGCTCATATTATTTTACGGTAAAAAATAAAATAAAATAAAAAGGAACAAATGAAAAATCAGTTCTTGAGTAAATTATCGGAAAAACATGGTAAGTTTCAGGGTCAATTGGGTAGGTTCTAGATTCAAAAAAATTGATGGGAATCAACTCTAAAAGGGTGGGTTCCAAGTTCTAACTGTATTTGATAGATTTGACTAAATTTGGAACATGTTTATAAAGCCTAAAGACTCTAGTTTTTCTCTTGGCATAATTTCTTCTCTTTCTTTCTCCTTTTTTCTTTGTCCTCTCTAACCGCACCAAACACTTCATGACTCTCTCTCTCTCTCTCTCTCTCTCTTGTGACTCACCCTTCTCCCCACTTGCTCGCTCCCCTATTCAACCCTAGCAACTCTTGCTTGTTCTTGAATTGCCTTTGCTCGCTTCCCCCATTCATCTTTTACTTTGAACCATATTTTTGCTCATATTATTTTACTATAAAAAGCAAAAAAAAAAAAATGAAAAACAGGTTCTTGAGTAAATTTCGAAATAGAATATGAAAAACAGGGTAGGTTTCAAGGTAATAGGTAGGTTCCAGGTTCCAAAAACCAGTGGAAATCGATTCTAACAGGGTGGGTTTCTAGTTCTAATTGTATCAGATTGATTGGACTGAACTTGGAACATGTTTATGAAACCGGTGGAAATCGATTCTAACATGGTGGGTTTCTAGTTCTAATTGTATCGGATTGATTGGACTGAACTTGGAACATGTTTATAAATCCTAAAGACTCTCTCTCTCTCCTCCATGCTTGCTTGCGACTTGCCCTCCCTCATTTGAGCCTAGCAACTCTCGTTCATTCTTGACTTGCCTTTGGCAATTTGCCCTGTTCATCTTTTACTGTAAATTGAATTGTTGCTTATATTATTTTACTATAAAAAAAAATAAAAAGAGCAAAAGAAAAATAGGTTCTTGAGTAAATTTTAGAACTATATAGGAAAAGCAAGTAAGGCACTGTTTGGTAACCATCCAAACAGTGCATGATTCTGATTTTTTTATTCCCAGAATCAGTTTAGGAACATAATCGTGTTTGGAAAAATTTTTGTTCCCGGGAACAGTTTTGGACAAGAATTGAGAATAAAAAAAAATGTGAGTCTTGTTTTGGGAACAAAACTGAGAATCAAAACTCTTTTTTTTTTTCTTTTCTTCTTCTTCATTGACTGCCGCCCGTCGCCGCCCGGTGCCGCCTGCCACTGTTCGCCGCTGCTAATCATCGGCAACCGGTCCGGCGAGCTTGCTACCAAGCCAAGGCGAGGTCCAGTGAGATCGCCGAAGGCAAGCCCAACCACTGGCGAGGCCAAGCCTCGGCGGGGCTGGGCGAGCCTCGCTTAGCGACCGGCGAGGCTTGGTTGATGAGGGCTTGCCTCGCCAAGGGTCAGCGACACTCCAATGAGGTCATCGCCCTCGTTTGGCCAGTTGCCAGACTAGCGACCGGCCTAAAGAAGAAGAAGAATAGGAGAAAAAGAAAAGAAAAAAAAAAGGAAAAAAAAGAAAAGAAAAAAAAGGAAAACATTATAAAAATTAAAAGAAATTGATTTGGAATAGAATCGATGAGCACGGTACCAAACACAATTCTATTCCAGAATAAGAAATTTTGTACAGTTATATAACGCGTTCTTTTACTCAGAATCAGTTTCTGAGAACAAAAAAAAAAAAAATCATTTCTCATCAGAATTTGTTCCTTGAAATAAAATCGTTACCAAACACACCTTAAGTTACTAGTGAAGTAAGTAGGTTTCGAGTTCTAAAAACTGGTGAGAATTGATTCTAATTGGGTGGATTCTAGGTTTTGGGTTTAGAACCTACTCACCCTAGAACCAATCATCCTTAGTTGCATAGATGGATCTAAAGGTAGTTTAACGAATTGCTAGGTGGGCACAACTTCCTTTCTTGCACTCCAAGAAAAACACCCTCACGTGACAACATGTTTTGGAAAAAAATAGTCGCCTTAGGTACCCCTTGAAGGCGACAACATTTAATTCTTGTCACCTTAGGATGGACCAAATGTCACAAAATGTTAATTTTGTTGCCTTAAGATTGACCAAAAAAATCTGTTGCCTTAAGTCGTATCGTAAGGCTACATAATCAGAGTTTCGTCACCTTAAGTCAAACTTAAGCAACGAAATTCCTATTTTGTTACCATTGATTTAATCAAAGTTGGGGCAATTTTGAACTTATGATGGTAAACGTGAAGTTTTGTCACCTCATAGTCGTTTAGACCTAAGCTAGGCGATCAAATTGAAACATTTTGCTATTCAGAAGTGAAAATTTTGAAACTATGGCAAGAAGAATCTTTCATCTCCTTTGGGTATGAGCGTTTTCTTCGTCGCCTTTGGATATGAATAAAGGTAGAAAAATTAGTATTTTATATCGGGTAGGACTTAAGGTTACAAACTAAGAATTTGGTCACCTTTGATAAACGCTAAGGCAACAAACCTAAGAATGTGTTGCATTTGATTTACCCTAAGGAGACAAAAGAAAGTTTCGTCCCCATTGACCGCAATTTAAGGTGACACACTATCCAATTCGTCGTCTTAGGTGTATCACTAACGAACAAAAATATTATTTTTGTCACTATTGGGTTGTTACCCTAAGGCGGTTGGACAAGGGAGTGAAAGTTTTCTTTGAACAAGACAGGAATTATTATTAAAGTGTTGATAGGTAGACGATATAAATAGGAAAGCTTGTCGTAATAAAATAAACATTGATCCTAACGCATAGGTTACAAACTGAAATATATATATATACACTATTAAAGTTTGAATAGTTATTAATTTGTATAATAGAAAATACAAGTACTTTTTTTACCATGAGAAGTTAGACAAATTAAGTTTTAAATTTGGAATCAATTAATTGCATAAACTTTCATTCTTTCATTTTTCTATATATATATATTACCTAACTTTGTTATTCTGAGTAAATTAATCATGCTTGTCATGATTTATGTAGAAACATCGCGATGCTAACATAGGCTGCAGGCCTGCAGCTGTAATTGTAATTTTATTTCCAAATTTTCAACTAATATTACACGTGCGGTTGATATCAATAATTAGAATATAATTTTTTTAATAGAAAATCATGTATACATAATATAAAGCAAAAAAGACCACCTACTTTTAAAAATCTCAATTATCATTTTTTTTTCTATAATGTCCTCACTTTCTTTGGATTGCTTATTTTACCATTTAGTGTTTTTTATGATTTAGTAATTCAAACGTAGTAAGCCAATTTTTCTTATTATGTAAAGCATATAAATCGTTTGAAATTATTCTTTAACTACTGGAGCATTAACTACATACCAAAACCTTGTATTATTTAGTATTAAAAAATAATTTAAATAAGAATTTAAAGGTAAACTACAATCGGAACATGTCAAGAAGCATACAAAAATGGTTATGTCATGTTTACTACATGAAAAATAATATCTTCACTTTCTTAAACTTTCAAATGACAATTTATTGCATAAATATATATTTGCTAATATGTATATATATATATATATATATATATATATATATATATATATATATATATATTATAACCGCTTTTTATATTATTTAAATTATCATAAGAAAATATCGGTTATATTTTAAATAGTAGACAATCATTTTGAATTCAATTCTAAAAGGTAAGATATTAATTGATTACCAGTCAATCATCTTAATTATCATAAATTATCATAAACTATCACTTTATCCACCTATAGTTATGTGCGAACATAGTGCACTTCGCAAATATGCATGAATAGTACATAACAATTGTTTTAGAATGGGCTTTTTATTGAAATGATTAAATGATATAAAAGAAACTGATGAGACGAAATAGGCCCAAAAATAAAACGGGTGGGAAAAATCCTGCCCATTGGGCCAAAAATGAAATGGATGTTAGTCCGCTCGTTGGGCCGAAAATAATAAAAAAAAACACGAACGTACGCTGAAATTAGACACACGTTTCGCACGCTCCCACTCAGTTCCTTGTTCGACACGCACGCTTTTCAACAAAGGTGACCCATTTTTGTCGCCTTTGGCGCCAGCTTTGACCTAAGACTGCCAATTTTTGTTCTTTAGCTCAGGATGTTGCCTATGATGAATGGTGGTTCTGATTTTCCTTTAATAGCAAAGCCTTTTTTCTTCTTGGCAAAATTTTATAGTTAACTAGAAAAGAAAAAAAAAAGGGTATAGATGATATAGATGCGATGTTAAAAAATCTAGAAAATAAACTTGATTGCACATTATAATTTAGCCTGATTGTTTTTTTATCAATGTTCTTATGAGATGCCACATTAGGCAATGTGGTACTTGGTTGAGCCATTTCGTCAAGAGTATCACTAGAGTTACTAAAAATAGTGGAGTGTAAACTTATCTCTTCCATACCAATTTGGGGTAAATTTATCAAATATATATAAGTTTTGGGTTTTTCGTAATATTAACTTTATGGATTTCTACGCGGACTTGCTACGTTAACTGTTTTGTTTTGTCTAAGTCAGCAATTTAACAGTAAAATTTAATGAAAGCTAAAAGAGGGTAAATTTGTAATGTGTATACTAGTTTGAGAATTTTGGTAATCTAAAAATTAGTTTGAGATAATCTGCCAATGTATCGATTTGAGTTTTTTTGTAATATTAAGTTATTTTTTTAACAAAGTAATATTAAGTTATTAACCCTTAACAAGACAACCAATTTGTCTCCTCGGGTATAGGCAATAATTATTATTATTTTTGTTGCCTTAGATCAGCAAGATCGTTTCCTCGTCTTTGGTATTTAAGGCAACAAAATTTGGTCCTAAACCCGCCTTTTTTTTGTAGTGTCACGCTTATACTTCGCATAGACTCTCTTGATTCCAACCAACTACATCTTGATTTCTTGTTTATCTTAATCAAATAAGATTAAAGTTGTCATGAACTTATTTTAAAGGAGATAGGATCCTAGTAACGCATAGGAGGTTGCTTTACTTTTGCAAATAAGAGATATTTAGCTCGGAAACTTTGTTACACTAGTTTTACCAAACACCCATCACAGGTACTATTTGTTTTTGCGGAAATCATTTTTCATGCAATCTCTTTCAAATTTTTTATTACCTAACCGTACAATAGTAAGTGTCCATGTGTAACTGCGCAAAGACTAATGAAACAAACTATATAATAATGGATCAAAATTAGTAAGCCACTAATGCCTAGTAAATGAAAAAGAATACGGAAAAGTATCCAAAAAATCTTAAACATATTGTACGTTAGCCAATTCAGTCTTAAATCTTTCAATTATATTGATTTAATTCCAAACCTTTTAACGATTTGTCAATTTAAGGTGCGTTTAATGACATTTATGTTCTAGAGAATAATTTCTTTTCAGAATTAGTTTTTTTTTCTATTTCTATTCTTGGGAATAATTTCTAAGCAAAACAATGTATTTGGTAATTACACAAAATTTCTATTTCCAAAGTAGAAAAAGGATAGAAATACATTTGGTACGACCCACAAATTTTTATGTGCCGTAGAATTTCTTTTAATTTTTTAATAAATTTTTGAGGTTTTTCTTTTCTTTTCTTTTCTTTTTTCCCCCTATCTTCTTTCTCCTCCTCTAGTCGGTGGTTGTAGCAATCAGCGGTCAACGGGCAATGAGTCTCCACTGGCCAATTACAAGAGGAAGAAGAAGAAAAGAAAAAGAAAGAAAATGACTTATTTTTAGAAACTATTCTTGGAAACAAGAAGTTATTTTTTTCTATTTCTTATTTTTATCCCAAATTTATTTCATGACCACTTTTCTATCCTAGGAAATAGAAAAATTAACTGACCCTTGACCAAACAGATTTTTGTTTTTGTTTTTTTTTTTTTCTATTTTGGGGAACAAAAGTACAAAAGAACATAAAAATTAGAATGCTACCATACAGATCCTTAGTTCTCCTGGTCAATTTTGGTTGGAAATTACTAGTATGGATATTTTTTGCAAGTTTAAAAAAAAAATGAATCTTTTATTAATCTTTTTTTTCTTTTCCAACTCTAGGTTAGTAAGGTCACTAGCCAACTGTTGTCTAGACCAGGCGAGGGTCAGCTAACGATCTTGTCAACCCAGAGTTGGATACAAAAAGGAAGAAAAAAAGAAAAGAACAAAAAATTTAAAATTCGAAAAAATTTTAAAAATTGCAAAAATTGTCTATGTCAGCACCAGTCATCCTATATGGCACGACTAGTATTGACTAGATCGTGCATCAACTATTTCTGGCCAAAATTAGTGAAAAGGATTAAGTGGAAATCATAAAAATATTTAGGACTAAATTAACTAATAATAAAACAATATCCAGAACAAATTTATACAATTAAAATGTTTTAGAGTGAATTAGCCGTTGCATAAAAGGTTTATGAACTTTTTACATTTATCCTAAAAGAACAATCCAAACTATATTTGGTGGTATAATTTCGAGTTTTCATTGCAACTTCCGGTGACATGATTCATGTGAGAAAAACCTTTTCAAAATTAAAGTTAATTTTTCCCAAAACGATATCATTTTGCCCTCAAATTTGATTTTTAATATAAATATTAATTAAATTAAATCAAAACAACTAAATTTAAAAATGGGGGAAGCAAATCAGTGAGGGCCCTTTTTTTCAATTTCAGTTTTTTTAAATTTACTTAATTAATATTTATATAAAAAAATCAAATTCGTGGGCAAAACAATGTTGTTTTGGGACAAGCTAGCCATGTCGATGCCAAGCGGATTTCTAGCAAGCCACGTAGACACGTTGGATTTCTGGTCAGCCTCATCAGAATTAGCACTTAAGTGTCCAATTTTAAAAAGAGTCCTTAAGGTTGCGATTAGTAGTAGTCAGGGCAAAATTCAGGATATGATAAAATTTATCTTATCCTACTTTTGGCATCTACTCAAGATATGATAAAGTTGGATCTAATGTAGCATTTGATGGTACACCAGTCAATTGTCACATGTTATCCAATGTAGCATTTGATGGTAAAATCCAATGAAAACTAATAAATGGTAAATTTGTCATAAGTGTACTAATTTTAGGTAAATTTGTTAGAGGCGTACCGGTTTTGGGTTTTTTATTGTTAAAAAATTAATTTGGGGTAAATTTATCACAAATAGTTTTGGGTTTTTGGGAGGTATTGACCCTTAATCTTATAGGTCAGATAATTTTCTATTTGACAGACTCACCCCAAAATTGGATCATGTCTCAACTGTTTTGTAAGGTTAGTAAAATGAATCCCTAGGATACTTACTTAGAATGGACTTCCTCATTGTAAAAAAAAAAATCAATTTATAACTAAGAAACTCGTGACGAACCAATAAGCTGTTGTAACAAGGCATTGTTACAAGAAGACTGTCAAGCAATATGCATGTCAAGCGGACATAAGTATATGGTGAATACCCGATCAAGTGAACAAGATGAAAACCCCTTACTAATTTGAATTTTATCTGCGTTTAGTTATTTACTTTTACTCATAGCAGTGGTCAACTTCATAATCATGTTTTAGTTATTATCTGTTAGACACACGGGTCTGGCTTGTACAGAAACTCCGTATATACTTCAGATATTGTTCGATAATTCCATTATGTTGTTTCTCAAAGATATGGAAGCATGAGTGCAATCACTCGAGCATGACTACTTAGAGATCCATGAAACACCCCATTAAGTTAAGTTCTTGAATTGGAAATCCTCGACGCCTAACCATCTGCGCCGAAACTCTAGGGGTTTAACACACTCATTTTTATGACTAGTTACAAAAGAAGTGGTTATAGTTGATGGAGGTGAAGTGAAAGACTAATAATAAACAAGGGAGAAAAAAAGAATGGCCCAGCTACTCCCTCTCTCCACCTATCCCTAAAAAGTGCTTTGTCGTCCAAGAGAGTAATTTCAAAATCAGTCCACAGCAAGGTATTTTGGCACGGGATTTCAGACGTGTCAACCGTGAAAACAGAGGCATGATCTTTATCTATTTTCCCATTAATTGGAAATCTGGAAGCAGTTTATTCAGTAAGCTCTGAATCAGACCATCAAGAGGAGTCATCTTCTTGATTGGTCACCGTATTAACATAGAATTAAACCATAAGAGATACGGTCAGAACATATGACGAAAAACGTCTAAAGACTTGAGTACCGTTGTCTGATCAAGTGCCATGATTCAAGGCCTGGCCGGTGATAGAGAGAAGGCAGTTTAAACAGACCAAATGCTTCGTCATCACAGGTTCTCATCCCTCAGGGATCGTTAGAATCAAGCAATGAACATAAGGTTAATAAACTTGTAAGAACACTCGCTGCTTGCAACCGTCAGTCCAGTTAGGTCTTATCATTTGAATGAATCAGAACCCGAATGATTTTTAAGGATGGATTTGATGGCACGGGACCACTAGCCCAAAGAAGCATTATGTGTCCTAATGTCATTTCAATGACTTCTCTATTTACCATGAGAGCAGTGATGAGAACATGCGATCCATGTGGCAGTAGCATTGTCCTCTCCTCCAAAATGAGGTAACATCCTCCTGGATCAGAAATGCGCAAAATTCCCATTGCCTCATCAGAACAAACATTTGCAACCACAGAGGTAAGGACTTTGGTATATTCCAACTAATAAGCATCTTGACACTAGCAGCAACAAGCACATGAATGGCGTCCATGCACAGAAGATTTAGCATGAGCACAGCATAACATCCATGGGCCAAAAGAATGCAATTTGACATTCTAGAGAATTAATGCTGGCACCATTCCTGGACACTCTGGAAACCGACATCGAACTTGCAAAACTCAGAGATTACACCTTTCTAACAGTACTAAATTGAACAGGGTATTTATAAGGATATGTAATCGCACTCAAACTGTGGGCCAAAAACAATAATCACACTCATAAACAAAGACGGTCTTGTGCTATTCATACATAAGCCTACTTACTGCAAATGGATTGAATGACCAAAAAGTGTAGCAAAATTGCTTGACACATTCAAAGTATCAGCGTGTGTTAGCTGAGAAGAGGAAAGATGTTTTCACCCTTCAAGTGACATTGACCTTACATATTCTTTTGATGTGCTTACCACGTTTTATCAGCACATTGTCCTGCTTCTGTCGCTCCTTAAACATCTCAAGAGCTTATGTACTTTCTCTGATGAATTAAGAACGGAGTAATGTGGTGCCAGCTCTGACAAGGTTTTTTAAACATCGAAATTTGTATAATGAACAAGAGAAACCAAACAAATTCTCAAAAGTATCATTCTGTGAGTAACATTGCCAAATTGCCAATTAGCTGATCTGTTACAGCTACAGGGCACAAAACACCGAGCAAAAAGCAGCATAATCATATGGAATTGTCAATGGCCAATAGAGGCTGAATCTTGAGAGAACATTTGAAATTTGAGCAGCTAATAACTCCATCTACATCGAAGGAACTCAAACAGCAGTTCCCTAGCGAGAGAGTCCAAAAGTCAGTCTCCAAAAAAGAAGGTTCTCAATCTTTGCATTATTTCCAAGCCCCTAAAAATCCTTAAGTTGCTAAGTAGTCCTAACAGTATTTTATGCATGAATTGGTCCATCAACCTCAAGTTAGTAAAAAGTGGAGGCATACTTCTACTATGGGCAAACTAACTTCACCAGAATACCAGTAATTCAGGCAATGATCCTGATGTTGCCAAATTTGGTGATCTGCTCAACCTCACCTCGTGTTGATTACCATATGTCAATATAAATCTAATACAGTCAGGTTATAATTGACCAAGTTATTGTATACTTTAACTTAAAGTAGTAATAGAAAGCGACAACTTGGACTAATTATGTCATGAGTTTCATAACACTGCAGCCAGCACTGAATGAAAGCTTCACTCAAAAGTCATGAACTGACTAAACCTAACAACCCATCATGTGAGAAATAACAGATCTTCAACGTAAATGCAATTGAACGAATGTAGATGCTTTGGGAATTAAACTGCCAAATTTTACAACGTCAAGAACTAAAATGCACATTCTGGTGAACTCAAGGACCAATGATGTTATGTTCCTGCCTCCTATAGTAAGAGAGAGTAACCTTCTTCTATCAGCAGCAGATTTTTCATTGGGTCATATATCAGCAGCAGAGTTACTTCAGCAAACATAATGACCAACACATGTCAACAGGGTTGTTGGTCAAATAAGCTAACAAGATAACTAGATCAACTTGCAAGTACATCAGAATTAAACCCCATTTGAGTACATATGTATGGATCAACCTCTAAAGGTTAGCACACACATAAGGATAAGTTCCAAGTTGCAAAGACAGATTCTTACTAAGTATTTAAGGGATTTAGGTTTTCAAGCTTTTTAGATGGTCCTTCGGCAGCTTGAATGCCTGCTAAAAGCACTCAACTGAAACAAAACAACATCAACTTCCATGAAGTGTAAAAGAATTCAACCTGGAGATACCTTAGAGTGATCTAGTCTGATGAATAAATGAACCAACAAGACCAGGAACAAAGAAATTATTATCATTCTTCTGCTAGGGCAACTAGCAGTAGCAATAGAAGCCCCAACTTTCAGTAGCATACATCCAATCAACCATCTGAAACTCCCAAAAAATAAAAAATCATACAGATAAGTAAAAGGACATACGCAATCAACCCATATACAACAACTAAAGTCTAAGTATCTCTAATCACTCTGGTTCTCCATTATTTGTGTCATATGCTTCACTCCTTCAGGAGAGCGAAATCCAAAATAATCTACCTACAACCTAACCAGCCATGAAATAAGGTTGTCTGGAGAGTGTGTGCTCTCCTCACACTAAAACTAGACAATCCATGTATGGGATGACTTCAAAAGATCTCGCTACACCATACAATCCAAGTCGATTAATTCTCTGACCCCTCAAGTCATATGAAACCAGCTCGTCATTGTGAGTCACGAGCAGAACGTCCCCCTGTTTCCTAAAACCTAACATCCTCCCGATCCCGCCATGCTCACCGATGTTAATGGTAAACAGCTTAGTCCAGGAGTCTGCTGCGCCGTATTCTTTCATGACCCAGACCCAACAAACCCCATACAACTGATGCCCATCTTCTTCCATCGGATGGCAATGCAACAAGCAAATCAAATCTTGATGCACGGCCAGCGACAAATTCAGCCTGTTCGCATAATCCCCGCCTTTCGGCAACTCCATTTCCCCAAACACCTCGTCCTGCATATCGAATAACACCACAATCGACCTAGGACTCGAAGCCACCTTATCAGCTGGGTTATACCCAATCCAATGGATAGCCCCATTCACAAAGGCCTGCGACGAAGATTCTGGTATGACATAAGGAACGGCCGTCTGGATCCCTCTCCAAGCATTAGTTTTAAGGTCATAGACCTCAACCTCCGGTGGCACTATCACGGACCAATTCTTCCCCAGAATGTAAATCAACCTCACGACCTTGTAATCGCCACGCCGCGTATCGAACCCAAACCCGAGAACATACGTGTGCGTGAGATCAGTATCAATGAACCGCGGGATCGGCAACTGCACGCACTTCCTGAGGGAAGGGTTCCAGAGGATTACCTGGAGGTTGTTGATGATATAGTCGGAAAAGCAGAGCAACCCATTACAGGAGCCGGCGAGGTAGTAAGTGTCATGGGTCTTCAAGGGGAATTCGAGCTCCTGGTGCTCCAAGAAAGACTCCCCGTCGAGGTAGAGGGTGTTCCGCTCCTTGCGCTGGGTGAGGGAGTAGTGCCGGAGGAGGACGACGGAGCGGTCGTGGCCCGCCATGGCGTGGCGGAGGTGGAGGGAGACGAAGGATGGGTCGGTGATGAGGGAGTCCCACGACTTGGAGACGCATCGGAATCGGACAAGCGACTTGATGGGCAATTTCAGGAGGATCTGGATCAGGATCTCTTGAGGGAGGTAGATGCCGCCGCGCATCTCTTCTTTCACTTCAGCTTCGCCCCTTCTTCGATGGCGGCGTTCTTGGACAGAGGACTCGATGGTGATGTTATCTTCTTCCTCGCCTATATTGTTGGAGCCGAGGTCGACCATGTCTGTCCTTTATTTTTTCTTTTTCTACCGTTGAAAAAGTACTAAGCACGTTTACTTTTGAATAATTCAAGTTTTAAAAGTATTAATTATTTAAGGGAAAAAGCCAGAAACTTATACCTATTATGACTCATATAATTTTTGACACATTTCCCTTAAATATTTTTCTTGTAACATAAAATTTAGTAATTTATATTTATGTAACACATTTATCCTCTGTGAAATGACGGTAGATAATTCTTTAGCTAAAATAACATTGATTTTATTTTACTCATGTCACAGGGCATTATGTCAATATTGTTCACTTTGTGGTATTCATGTGGGTAGATTTTTAACAGTTCTCATTAACAGGACTTCAATAAAATGGTAAATGTATTATTGAATATAAGTTTGAGATTTTTAATATCACCAAAAAGGTTCGAGGTAAATGTGTCGTAGTGAGTATAATTTAAAGTTTATGATGGTTTTTGTCTTAATAAGAAAATAATCGATAAATAAGTTCTTGCACATTTTTCCCTCTCTTTTTTACAAAGACAAAAAAACTAAGAGTGCATCTTATTTTTCCAATAAATAAAAGACAAATTATTAGTGACCCAAATATACCGATGTAATGGCGTGGGGATTTATTATGATCTTCCACAAATCGATTTCCCTTGTAACGTATCTTATATGTAAATTAATTTTTATGCATGTCATTCTACCCAAGTAAATAAATTTTCACTGTTCATTGGTATTATTTTAAGTGTCTGAGTGGTACAAAATTTTATGGAAATTACGACTTCATATGAGAGAGAAATCGGCTTTTTTATGATTCACGAAATTCCCTATAGAGACTCAAGTTATTTAGCTTGATAAGAATAATTATTTTGGAGGCGTGTTATTCTTGAAACTTTCCTTATATTTGATTGTAAATATTTTACTGATGAGTTTGAAATCATTTTGGAGTTCAATTTTGAAAAATAATCTGCCCGTTGAAGTTTGGAGTACGGACGCCAGAGGGTTCAGATTTGGCTTCCGAAGGTCTCAAATCTTGCGGTTCAATTTGTTAATTTTGTATGTGCAGCTGGAGCTATAGTTGATCCAAGTCGGGTCAGTGCACCGCCAAGCTCAAGGTGGACTCGATTTGTAAATTCGATGCTCAAAACTCGACTCAATATCGATGGAGTAATGACACTTTTTCAACCCGGATCATGCTAGAAACCTGAGACTCAATTTAACTTGGGTTGATAACAAGTAACTCAAAAATGTAGTTGAGATCAAGTTCAATGAGTTCAAATATAATGTAAGTCTCGAGGATTTTGTGCCTACTATTTTCACCATTAAAGAGGCTTGAAAGGCCGACAAGCAAGTTGATATAAATGAGCTCAAACTTAATTTATAATTATGTTTGGGTAGCTTAAGCTTGAGCTCGGCAATTAGACAAGTTAATCTCAAGTAATCATTGAGTCTAGCCTGAACTACTCACAACAAGCTATGAGCCATTTGACTCGGTTTCACCACTACATGCGGTTGTAGGTTTGAATGGATTCGACCAACAAATCTCTACTCTACCTATATCATTTTATTTATGATTAATATCATAAAAGCCTTTAAAATTGTACAACTGTAATAAATTTATCCAAAAATAATTTTTCTACTATAATTTTTTTTAAATTAATGTATTTGTGACATATTTACCCTCCATTAATTTATGTTAAATTGAATTAATATTACAAAAAATCACAAACCAGTACCCTTATGACACACATGTGGTAAAACCCCATACTGGTATACCCAAAATTGTCACATATAATCCAATTCAGCAATTTGATGATAAAATTTAATGAAAATTAATAGAGGGTAAATTTAATATAGATATAGATTTAAGATTTTTCGTGATATCAATCTTTTTACTTGTGAGTCGTAAGTTTGATTTTATGATTTCGTTCAACATAAGTAATTTCTTCTTTGCTTTCTTCTTTAATGGTTTGTTCAATCAAAAGTCCTATTTTTCCTTGTTAAAATTCCTAAAACCGATGGTCAAGGCACATGTCCTTTCTGACCTTGTCTTCGTTTTCGGCCGCTGGCTGCTGGGAGAGAGCCCCACACGGTCGGGCAGGCTTAGAGGACGAGGTCAATCAAGTCCTGCTTCTCTCCCTTTCTGAAGTTATCCTAACAAAGCAGAAATCGAATTTGTACACCCGAAAAAGAGAGTTTTTCTCTGGTGCACTTTTGGCATGTACTCCTCTTAAGTTCGCGAAATGGCAATTCCGGCATGCAAAACTTGAATGGATGAGAAACTAGTTAAAGTACGATTTTGAGAGCTAATGACGTCGGTGGTCTCTATACTCTCCTTTGAAGTTGGAAATCGTCTTTGTCTTTTCGTTTGATTTGAAAAGTACTTTCACTAAGTAAAGACGTCCACGACAATGTTTGAAGTCAAGTCCGCATCGCCGAAATATCGCGGTGAAGATGGAACGCTTTTTTGGACAAATGAGGCCTTTCTGATCCTCTAGTTTTCACATTGCACGTTTTATGTGGTGGTGCTGAGCATGAACCAATTTAGTAATTCGGAAAAATAAAGAATGGCAATTATTGTGGGATGGAGGATGGAAAGATTAGCCAGGGAAAAGTATAAAAAAAGTCTAAAACCTTTTATATTCGTGTCAATTTAACTCCAAACATTTTATTTGTATTAATTTAGTCTTAACTATTTTTATTTGGTGCCAAATTCAGTCATTCTGACTAATTTTGATCATATTTTGCTAATTGAGTGCCAATTGACTAACGTGGTATGGCCAATATTAACGTGAATAACTTTTAATAATATTTTAATATTTGTTGAAATTTTAATTATTTTATTTTATTTTTATTTTTTCCTTTTACTCCTCATTTCTCCAGCTAATCGGCCAACCTCGACCTTGCTGGTCTTTGTTGAGCCTCCTCAGCCATTGGCAAGGCTCGAGCCCTTACCAAAGCTCGTGAAGTCGCACTTGCAAGGGCTCGAGCCCTCACCAATGGCTAGGTGAGGCTCACCCTCACTGGATTTGGTGAGGGTTGGTTAGTCAACGAGGCCTGACCCTTGCTAGATTCAATGAGGGCTAGCCTTGCCACCCAGCGTGAGTTGGCCTCATAGCCTTTGCGAGATCGACCTCGACCTTGTCGCGCGTCACCTCTAGCCAATCGTCAGAAGGAGGAAGAGAAGGAAAAGCGAAAAAAAGAAGAAGGAAAAGGAATAAAATAAAATAAAAAATTTTAAAAAATAATTATTAAAAGTTGTTTACATTAGCGCCCATTGTCTTACGTTAGTTGATTGACGTTAAGTTAGCAAAATCCGACTAAAATTAGTTGAAAATGATTGAATTGACACCAAGTCAAACGGTTTGAAACTAAATTGATATCGATAAAAGGTTTAAGACTTTTTTAACACTTTTCCTAGAGAAATAGGTCATCACACAATGGTTCTCAAACCTCCTCTTGACACCAAATCCTCAAGGTGCTTTAGGTTTCCAACCAAAATTCTACAAGGTTATATAGGTTTTTGGCGAGGAAATTATCAAAAAAATTATACACTTATTATATTTATGCCAGCTTTCAATTTACATATATAATATCAAATCTTTTGGCAATTGGCTAATGTGGTTCTTCTAGTCAATTTTGATTGTAAAATCATTGACGTGGACATTGGTTGTCTCATATCGCATGATCGGCCTTGATTTGAACAATTTTTTAAAAAGTTAATAATTTTTAAAAACATTTTATTTTTATTTCTTTCTTTCCTTCTTTTTCTTCTAAACCCTTAAGGGACATGAAGCCCTTACTAGCTAAGGGCAAGGGTCATGGCCCTTGCTGGACTTGATAAAGAAAATAAAGAAAGAAAAAGAAAAAGAAAAGATAAAAGATAGAATGAAAATTTTAAAGAAATATAAAAAATTATAAACAATAAAAGTTTATGTAGACTTGTCCATGTCAGCTTGAGGATTTAATGAGAGAAATGTCTAAAAAATCCTAAACCTATTATACTTTTGTCAATTCAGTCATAAACATTTTAATTGTATCAATTATATTCTAAACATTTTTTACGTTTTGTCAATTGAGTCAATCCTTTCAATTTTAGCTAGAAATTGTTGACGTGAACTTCGTGGACAATTTTTAATGATATTTTAATATTTTTTAAATTTTATTTTATTAATTTTTTATCTATTCTTTTCTTTTTTTCTCTTTTCCTTGGTTATTTTTTTTTTCCTTTTTTTTTCCCTTTTCTCCTCTGTTGGCCAGTAATTAGTTTCGATGACGGCGTTGGTGAGGGAAAAAGGGAAAAAGAAAAAAAAAGAAAAAGAAAAAGAAACGAAAAGAAGAGAAAAGGGAAAAATAAAGAAGAAGAGAAAAATAAAGAAGGAAAATAGAAGAAAAGGAAAAAAAAAGGAAAAAAAAAGAAAAAGAAAGGAAAAATTTAAAAATTTAAAAATTATTAAAATTGTCAACGTCAAAGCCAATCGTGTCACGTAAGACAATTGTCATACACATCAATGGTTTCTGACCAAAGTTGTCCAAATGGATTTAGATGAAAGTTATAGCACTTGTGGTATTTTATTCAGAAAAAGGTCATACTACTATACTTTTGGTTCTTGATTCTTCTTCTATCCATTCAACTCTTTACGTAATTTAGCTAAAGAGTAGATAGATTTATTTACACTCGCAACTTCTACCGCACAAATCACCAACCGATTCACCCGATCTTGACTATGGTTTGTCCGTATCAACTCGAGGTGATGATGAGCTAGAATTGGAAGGAAAAGAATTCTTTCTTCAAACCAATGAAAACGAAGTTCCCAAAAGAATCCTAGGAAAAAATCAGACGCGCGAATGTAATGGGAAAGAATAAACTTTGGTAACTTCTTTTCTTCATCGACTTTGACTGATAAATAAGTTAATTATCGAGGTAAAATTTTGAAAAAGAGATATCTTTGGTCATATCTCGAACTTTTTTCTACGATATGCACCGAACTTTTTTCAAGTAGGCTTTGATTGTTCCATCTTTGCCATAACCGAAACCTAACGAGGTTTTAAGGAACGGGGGGAGTGGGAAACAAAGAATTTGAAGTAGCTTCCCAAGCTTCTTTTATATCAACATAAACGACTGTCCCTCGAGCGGGTAAACTGATTTCACTGATTCTTCATGCTTGTCCACAATTCCATCACTCATTAAAAGAATTTAACCTGCAATCCTTGAATCCTTTTTATTTTATCATAATAAACTAATTGAACAAAATCAGATTAAAGATTTCCAACTGAAATTGACCTATCGAAACTATCCGTTACCTGAAAGAGTTTGATATTGGCAATGACTGGAACTGAATCCCGCGAATATCCCTAAAAACATGTAACTTAAAATACAACAAGTTCATGCTGATGTGGATTTGGCATAACCCGCAATTGAAATCTTATAGTAGAAATGACCCATATTTAAACAGGAATTAAAATTGAAATCGATCCAGCCCATCTATTGGACATCTCTAACAAGTGAAAGTAAGGTGACAAACGAGATGGATTAGCATGCTCCTTTTTAACACGATCGACACATTAAGAAAGCTACAAAATCAAAATTTGTGGCAAGGTTGATTTGCACAAGTCTCTAATCTCACATAAACATTTTATCCTTTTATCTTATCTTCTTAACCGACATAGAAGAAAACTCTTCTTTTCTTCCCGAAGAAATGTCTAGAACCTTTAATTTTTCATCAATATGTCTAAAGTTGGATATTTCAAACTAACTGCGCGGAGCATATGAATAGGTGAATGAATACAAAGAAAGAGTATTGCAACATTTTACAGCTTCAATAGGCGGAGAATAAGGAGGGTGAAATTGGACCAAACAAACTGCATCTACACCAGGAGGAAAAGATCAACAAGTCTGAACTATCTATAGCTTTTTGCTCCTTGATTGTAGGACAACCACAACTTAGTTTTGTAGTTTGTTAATGAAAATGAGATTAGAAAATAAGCAAGCAATACGCAGTACTTGGATCCCATGTGTTTGCTGAACTCAGAATTTCATTAAGAGCTCGACCACCTTTCATAAAATGGTGAAAAAGGAAAAATGAATTGGCCCACGACATTTAGGATGCATGAACATAATAAAACAAAATCACGTTCGGTTGCTTAACAAGACATCTTAAGTAAAATTGGTTCCTATGTAACTTGGTCAAGAATAGCAGAAGAGCCACGAGAGCAGCCAAACGCCATGGAAAGCCCTCAACATCCGACTCGTCGTGGCAGCCATTGGAAATCGTCACCTTCTTCTTATGGTCGTCCACAGTCGAATTGCAATGAACAATTATCATGATGGCCAATGCAATTGCAGGAAGAACCCAACCCGTGTTCTCTCTTGTTGACTTCACAAATAAAATACAGGAGACATACCTTGGGAGGCATATTAAACATGACAGGAGTCCTATAATTAGCAAAACCGGGCAAGGTGAAGGTTGTTCTGTGAACATCTCGAAGAAGGAGAGGTCCTTTCTGCTATGACTGTCGTAATGTGCCATACCAGAATGGCTCATTTGAAGAG
Organism: Eucalyptus pauciflora; assembly: GCA_007663325.1. Taxonomy (NCBI): domain Eukaryota; kingdom Viridiplantae; phylum Streptophyta; class Magnoliopsida; order Myrtales; family Myrtaceae; genus Eucalyptus; species Eucalyptus pauciflora. Next base: position 234,449 of record VMYD01000388.1, read on the forward strand.
TCCTGAGACAAAAATGAACAAAGCTTTGTTGGCAAGGGAAAGTTCGAGGCATGTGGCTGAATTAAACATGGAGAGAGTGCGATAGATGAACGTCTATCTCGACTTGGACGAATCAACTTCATCTAATTTTTTCAGGTTAAAAAAGATGAAAAGAAATTTATTGCTTCTTACCTTTGGATGGACAGGAACGTTCTCTGAACGAACACAAACAAACTGAAATCACACGTTGAGTCTACAGCTTTGAGATGTCCGCCAAATAAGGATAAGGAATCTCCTATCGTTCAATGGAGGATTTTGCTAAAAGGCTTATCTATTTCTTTCAGTCACTTTTACACAAGAATGAGAGGAAGGAAAGAAACATCTTTTAAAGGAAAATGAATAGTTTTGTGGCCAAAGATTGGTTGAAAAAGTTTCATTTCTGTCGGTTTAAGGTCTGGATAATCACACGACAAGTCCTAATTCTTGTGTATGGAATGTAATCACAATTTTTTTTATAGTTTAATTAAGTCCTAAACTCCTTAAAAAAATAAAATCAAGTACTTTCGATGCATAATACCTAATTTTTTTTTTTGGCATCTATAAATTTTGCTTTCCAACATATATTGAGGACTTCATAGCATTTAATGATAAAGGTCGAAGATTTAGTTGAATTAGTTGATAAGTTTAAGACTAGATTGTACTTTTTAGTAAATTTTTAGGACTCGATCAAATTTTATACATAAGGTCTAAGACTTGTGGTTTAATTTTCCCAATAAAATATAAAAGTCTTTGGGAATTAAAAAAAAAAAATCCTAAACATTAGTTGTTCACCTTTCAATTTGGTCAATTTAATCCTAAATCTTTGAATTGTGCCGGTTATTTTACGTAACACGACCAACATTGATATAGACAATTTTTGCTATTTTTTAATTGTTTGAAATTTTTTCCACTTTTTTCTCTTCCTTTACTTTTTCCCTCTCTCTCTCTTATTTTTTTTTTTTTTCTCTTTTTCCTTATGTTGTTGTTGAGTGGTTGGTGGTTGCCGACCTCATACTACGTCCGCCCTGGTTGGCCTTAAGCAGGGGAAGCTCTTGTTAGGGGCTGGCAAGCGCAACCCTCGCTCAAGCAAGGGAAAACCAACCCTTGCCCAAGGCCCATTAGGGTGGCTACCACCCAAGGATAGCAAGAGCATCAAGGCCCTCGTCGATGGCCGATGGAGGGAAAAAGAAAAAAAGAAAAAAAAATGCAAAAAAATTGTCCATGTCAGCTCTGGTCATTCCACATAGAACAACCAACATTGACTAGATTGTTACATCATAGAACAACCAACATTGACTAGATTGTTACATCAGTGATTTTTAACCAAAATTAGTGGAAAAAGACTAAATTGACAAATTTGCAAAAGTTCTAGGACTAAATTGGCCAAATTGAAAACTTTAGAACTAAATTATCACAAATGGAATAAATTTGAGACTTGTCCGGTAATTTTTTCAAAGGCCTTCTATTCTGACATGATACAGTCGATTTGCTCAGTTTAATTTAATAAGAGTAAACCGGAATATTAGAACAAAGGCAGGAATGGACCAGACCGTGTCAGTTTATATTCTAGTTATGTCATTAACACTTTGTATGACATGAGGTGATATGGTTAATTTGTAAATAAATCGATCTTCTTTCTTTTCCGTGCACTATCTTTTTTATGCCAATAAAATTTTTAATTATCATACATATTATTTATTGTATTTGAAAAACAGGTAAATTGCTTGATGGTCCACGTCTTTTTGCCACGCAAGGGAGAAGAGCATAAAAGTGGAAGGTTGTGTATTCCTAGATAGAGAAAGAGTCATATAGGGATCAGTTGTGTATCGAGACTTCCGATGATTTACATTGTTCTATAATGTATCCTATGAGGTGTGTGCATATATAAATCTCTGTCATAATTTTGTGGACTTATAAATGGATTTTGGTAATGTCATTGAAAATGGGGATGGATATATATGAATTGTTATATCTAATACCGCTGAAATATAATTTTTTCGCCCCAAAGGTCTCTGTCATATTTCTTGGAAATTAGGGATAGAATTTGTTGATATCGTCTACAGTTGACTCTTAAATAAGAACATCCGTATTGCATATATTCTCATTTTCCGTGGTATTCTTCTGCATTAAAAAGCTGGGGATGGTTTTGATTTAGGACAGTGTGCGCACGTTAAACATCACTATGAGAAAGATCACGAATTGTGGTGAACCGGCTCAATATGCGACTGGACCTAAATTTTGTTTTGTGTTGAGTTTTTTTTTTTTTGGTCGAAAGTAGTGCTTTCATTGCATTCTTTAAAGCGAGAATTACATGGAAAGGTCAAGTTGAAATCTGAACACAAAATATTCCAAAGGGGTTGTGGGGGTTCGCGCTTCCATGTTGAGGGGAGAGTTTTCATTCGAGTTGAAACGAGATTTTTTCTAGAGGTCAATATGGCGGGCAAAGGTCCAAGGTTAATAGACTTATATAAAAAGCTCTGGTGTTGAAGGCCCATGTCCTCAAACCCAGTCTCAATCTCTCTTTTCCTGTGAGCATGCTGTGTACGAAGGATTCCCTTCCCCATTCGTCTGATATTATTCTATCTTGTATGTAGCTGGACACTAAGGCAAATCTGGAAAGCGCAAAACAGATTCGTGAACTCCTACTAAAACTTGTTAACAAGTAATTTGCCCATATCCTATATAATTTTCTAATTCAAACAAGTTATCAATCATCAAAAGCATGAACAACCTACTAGCTTTTACATCAAATTAATATTCATCACAGAAACGTTGTAAAGAAGTTTCAATAAGAAAATTTAGTGTCTCCAGCACTGCTCCTGCTTCACTGGGTATATGATGTAGTTAAACATGCACCAAGTAAATTATTGATCAATCAGATTACCTAATGAAAGACCTGAGAAGTAAGATAAGACACTTTTAACCACCGCCCTTAGCGGCGCAGCTAGCTCGGGCTCTCCCCTCCTTATGAAGGGGAGAAGTTTGAATCCGGGATTTTTACCTAGAGTACTGTGGTGGTAGGTCCTGCAGTGGCTTCCCCAGGGTTTGCTCACCAGCTCTTGGCTTATGGGATTCTTTGGGTTATCAAAAAAAAGAAAAAGAAAAAGATAAGACACTTTAATATCGATGGCAAATCACTAGATCTCAATATATGGAAGTGTTTCCCTTGGTGCACTACAATTTTGTTTAGATAACTTTGCGGGTGTTCATCGCATGGAGTAATCGGATTTTATCAATGGCGCCTAATCTTCTGGTCAAGACAAATTACTGTCGTTTCTCGGCAAAGCTTACCAGATTTTTAGTGAAAAAGTTATTTTTCATTTCTATTTCTTTCCTTTTTATTTTTTCTTATTGAAAAGAAAAGTCACCTCTTTTCCAGATTTTCAATTCTGTTAATGGAAAAGAGGAGAGGAGTGAAAAAACCGAATTTTTCGGTTCGGTTTTCGGTTCGGTTACTGACACCCCTAGCCGCAGAAAGAGAGAGGAATAAAAGAAAAATAAAGAAGAAAATTAGCTTATTTCTAGAAATTGTTCCCGAGAACAAGAAGCAACTTTTTTTTTGTTTCTCATTTTTACTCCAAATCTATTCCCGGGAACAAAAAAAATAGAGAAATTGTTCTCGGGAACAAATGTTTACCAAATAGATCTTTGTTCTTTTTTTGTTTTGGGGAAAAAAAACAGAAATTCAGAGGAATAGAAATGTTACCGTGCAGACCCTAGATGGCTGGCAATCCCATGTCACTCATTGTAGTCTAATGTAATGTCAAATATCACCAGAGGTATCGAGACTTACTATTTTTTCTTGGCTCGTGCCTGGGGTCGAACTCTTGAAACCACATCCACCCGGGCGCAAAGCAGATTTGTGACCACCTACTAAAACTTGTTAACAAGTAATTTGACCATGTCCTATTTAATTTTCTAATTCAAACAAGTTATCAATTATCAAAAGCATGAACACCCTTCTTGCTGTTATATCAAATTAAGATTTGTCACAAAAACATTGTAAAGAAGAAGTTTCAATAAAAGTTTTAGTGCCTTTAGCATTACTTCCGCTCTTCACTGGGTATATGATTTGGACAAACACCCAATAGATTATCAATCAATCAGATTACCTAATGAAAGACTTGAGAAGTAAGATAAGACACTTCAACATTAATGACCAATCGCTAGATCTCAACATATGGAAGTATTTCCCTTGGTGCATTATAGCTTTGCTTAGATAAGTTACGGGTGTACATCGCATGGGAATAATCAGATTTTGTCAATGGCGCCTAATCTTCTGGTCAAGACAAATTAGTATGTTTCTCAGCAAAGCAATAGAGATCACCACCCAATGTCCATTACTGAGGTCAACATAACTGGAACCGCATTGCAAAATCAGGTACAAAAGACTGAAAATGAAACTTCATCCTCCTTGCTAAAATTTGAAGCATGTGAATCTCGAAGGCTTTCATTATGCTGCTGATGAATTTCAAACATCTAAAGCCCTTCGGTATTGACCTCAGAAAACACAGTTCACTCCTTAAGAATACTCAAACAGCAATTCAAAATCTTGAAGGATTGAGAAAAAGCAATTCACACCGAGCATTGTAAATGTTCTTGTATTTTTTTTCATTAGTTTTCCTTTTGTTCTCGTTCTGACATTAGAATCGCTCTATTACATCATTATATTTCTTATTAGAAAAAAGAAATCGTGGAGAGCAAATTAAAGATTTAATTAATGTGGACATTCTAATACTCACAACTTCCATGCCAGGGTCGCGTGCAGATAAACCATCATCTTCATCTTTTAAGTGGTGATCAAGGGCAAAACTTTCTCAATCATATTTGAGATACCAATTGTAAGTACCATATCTAGCTATCTCTCCATCTACATGCACAATAAACATGCTTCTTATGTTACAATTTTCACATTATGCAAAATTAGTAGTTATTCCGCAATTCGAACATGGACTTGCATTTAACTACATAGTGAGACAACTCTTGTCACTAATAGCGTGTATGCTCTTTTATGGATTTTCATTTTCTATTAATGGATGAGAAAAGAGAAGTGGAAATCATTTTGAGGCACTCATTCTAATTAATGCATGTGCATGTACCATGCACGGTACGTGCACATGCATGGCATGATATGGGACGGAGCTAGTGCACATACCGTGCCATGCATGTTGTTGTGGCATCCAAAACTTTAGGTGACCTTCAGATAGGTGACAGTCATCGAGCTGTGACTTTGTTTTTATTTTACAGGCATTAAATTGTATTTGTTCATTTGGATTAGTAATTTAATTTTATCCTTTTAAGCCAAAAGGATGGGATTCGATTTTTGCCTAAAATTTTATGCGCAAATTTAAACAATATTTAACGGGCCGCAAATTTAAACAATATTTAACGGGCCGCAAAATTTTGGAATATATATATTTGTGTGTGTGTGCGTGCGTGCGTGCGTGCGTGCGTGCGTGTGTGTACTTGTTTATATTAAAAAAATTTGAATTTTTGTTATTAAATTAAATTTGATAGAAATAAAATTACTAATATATATATAAAAGGATTAGGGCCCCATTTTATGGACTCTTGGGCCCAAGAACACCCCATGGGTGTCGCACAAAGCAAGGGGGGGAGGGAAATTTGCATGCCCTCCCACACTTGTCTTCCTCCACCCTTACACTTGTCTTTTTCCCTTTAACATTTGTCCATCCTATAGTCTACTTAATCATTTTCTTTCATGCAAAATGATGGAAATTAATTAATCAGAGAACAAAGAAAGGGGGAAGGGGGGGGGGGTTTTGCACGGATAGAGGAGGGAGAGACCGAGAGAGAACTTGAGAGAAAACCAAGCCAAAGAGAGAAGGACGGCCGTGCATGGGTGCGGGCAGCGAGGGAAAGGAAGGAAGGGCTGCCACTCGCCATGTCCGTGCAGCCACCGTCGACGCCACTGGACCTCGTTGCCGACCGGCCAAGCCGTGACCCCCGGACCTCCATTTTTCGGGCAGCCTTTGTGTGAAGAAGTTTAAGGCAAGCAATTGTTCTTCCATCTATGTTGTTGCATGCTGTTTTGCCTAGAAAAGAAGTGAAATAGGTGAGGAAGATGGAGTACTAGAGCTGCATGTGGAGTTTTTGATATATAGGAGGGTGTTAGATAAAAAAAACTAGGTGTGGATGAAGTGTGAGTGCTGGATTTCGAATTAGCAAGTGAAACCAAACGAATTTGAGATCTGACCATGAGGAATTTCGGTGATAATCATGCTGTGGTATGGTGTAATGTGTGTATATACAATGAATATAATGGTTGGAGGTCGAAATCTAAGGTATAGGAGGAGTTCTTGTGAAATTGTGGACTGTTTTGTGAAAAACGATGTGACCCCCGGCGACTTTTTAATTTTTCTGTAATTATCTGGCCACAATTTGATTTCGAGCCCCTGATGAAAGTTTTAGAGCACATCCTCATGAAAAACATACAAAAATTCAGAGAAAAAGAACAAGGTATGACCATCGAAATAATTTTCCTATGAAAATATAAAATCTTGGATTTTAACAGAGTGATGGTTAGGAAGAATATCGAGATTTTACCCTCAGTACATATGGAATCTGACCTAGTGGCCTGCTTGAGATTTGTTCCTCTAAGTCTCGTTGATAACGTGACAAAATTTCATAATTTTCTGAGTCCATTTAGTAATTAATTTAGAATTGTTACCAGAACCGTGCAATTGTAGAAATTAAGCTGCTATTTCGAGATTTTCATAAAAATTGTCCTATAAGAAGTATAGTTTTCGAATTGCTATATGACTATGATAATGCTGATGGTGGGATATTGAAATTGATGAAAGGTTCATGAGATATCTTGCTTGACATATGATGATGCATTTGTGAATACAAATACGAATTGTTATCCATTGAACCCTTGGGTTAATGATGCCCCGAGAGTCGGGAAGTCCAAAGGATCGAAAGAGTCGATGCCTTGTGGATGCCCAGTGGCCCTAAGAGGCTGAATGCTGGAGGTATGCCCCGGGAGCTTCGGGATGCCCGGTTGTATGCTTGTCGGTACGTAAACCCGGATGGCCGAGCAACCATCTTCATGGTGAGCTTCGGAGGTTTTCCTCGTGATGCCAGGTGGGGTACAAGATGCCTGGAGGCGTGATATGCTCCGGATAGCTAGTGGCCTTGGTGGCTAAATGCCAGAGATTTTCGTGATGCCAAGGTGGATGCGAATGCCTGGAGGGACGCAAACATTGGTCCTCTAGGAAATTAAATCTTTCGAAAGCTAAATAAATGATATGGGATTTGATTATGTGGCGCATGATTTTTTTTATGGAATTACAATTGTCTTAATATTGAAGAATTTCCATAACATCGATGCCTATTACCTCTTGATTTCCTGCTTGGTCTATCTGGTATAAAGTTAGATGCTGATTGTTATGCTCGATATAGCTTGTTGAATCTTTTGCTGCTGAGTGGTTGTACTCACCCCGTTTGGGGACTAACATTTCAGATTAAGATGCCTTTGCTACTGTTGACACCTAATTTTGGAAAAATAAAATTGCATTTTGAACAAAAGGAAAATAAGGGGAAGATCAATATGATTTGGTTATGAATGGAAGGTGGGAATTCTGACTAATTATTCTTGCTTCAATTAGATCTTCAAGAAATCAAGAGAATAAAAGTCAAAATGGAAACCAAACCCAAAATTGGTGAGGATAATGGCCAGATTGATAAATCAAAAGGAAAGTATCAAAATATTATATTCATCAGGTGAATTGCTTGCAAAAATCAAAACGAACTTGGATGGGTTTCTGGTAACATGAGTGAAAAACCGAAATGTTAATTTGCGATGGCAAATCGGGGCTGAAATTTTGTAATTCCCGCAATCGAGGAAGCATAACTTTCTAAAAGACAATAGAGGTTTTCACTATAAAAAAGGCAACGGTTCGTGAGAAAAGGAGGGAGGCGATTTTCAAAAAATTCAGAGCAAATGTGAGGAAGGTTTTCTCCTTCGTTTCTTTCGAGTTCAAATTTCTTTAGGGGAGTCGACGATCTCGAGAATTCTTCGATTGGTCTATTGGATGGAGCAAATTCCTCTTGACGATGCCCCATGTTCATCATGCTTCATGGATATTGACGACAAGCATAAAGCTAAGTCGAGCTTTTTTTTTTTTTTTAAAGTTTGATTGTGTGCAATTTCAATTTGCTATTCGCACTAAGGTGATTTTATTTTTTCTTGCCTAGATTAAACTCCTACACCTCCGACAATAATTCCAGTAGCGAGACATCGAAGTGGCCAACGTACCTAAGTGTTGATTGCCATCCAGTGATTTCACTGTGATAAAACCGGGTTGTTTCTCTCCCTATTAAAGTTGTTCACCCCATATTTTCACCTAATTTACTTTGTTCTGATGTTGTGGTCACATGCAATTCAATGCCGAACAAAAGGCCACACAATTCCATATTCCACCATAATTGACAAGAGAGAGACGACAAGAGAAGGGGGGCGTCCACTCAAAAAGTTCTCGGAGGAGACTAGCAAATGATCAAATCAAGAACTAGCCATATGCCCACCAACGCTGCTACAATTCCCCTCCTTTAGTTTTATTTTTATTTCTTTCTTTTGCTTATTTTATGTTATATTATTGCGTTTTAAATTTTGTTATTATTGTTTAAGTTAGAATATGATTTGTCAATGTTTATATTTATGCATTTTGTATGCATTATCCGTAGGGATTTTTTCCGAAATTAATGTAATTATTAATTTGATCCGAGAGACATCGGATCATTTTTTTATTATATTAATTTTTGGGCTTTTTGGTGAAATTTTAATTGTTAAATCACAATAATTATTTAATTTGGTCCGTAGGACTTCGGACCATATTTGTAATTGTTTTGATCTCCTTGTTGTGATAATTAGGGTTAGAATAACCGTTAATTTGACCTGTGAGACAATAGGTTATTTTTTCGATTTTAATCCTTTCTTGCTTTATTTTGTTGATAGTTTAGATTTAATATTTATTTAATAATTAATTATTTAAAAAAAATCTAAATTCTGCATGAGCATATAGGTTTAGTAAATCAGACATGTAGGATTAGGTTTATGAAATTTTCGTCATCTAGTGATTATTGCTAAGTTCATTGCTCGTCATTAGAACTAGGTCATTTGATTAAATTGCATATTTAATTGTTGCATTTCTTTAATTTCGAATTTCATGGAAAATACAAAAAATTAGAATAAATTCATTTCATGCTTTAAGATGGATTGCATGCTTATTCATGTTATATAGTTTAGGTCATATTGCCATGTCATTTCATGTTAAATTAGTAGCACGCATTGCACGACTTTCATTAAATAAAGTGAAAACAAAAAATTGAGTGATTGCTTATTAATTAGAAATCATATCTAGGATTATTGATATGAATTCTGACCTAACAACGTAGTTGCTTTCGTTGCTTTGAGGTAAGTCCTACATTATTTTATTCGCTTTCTCGGGTGTTAAATTGGTGGTTTGTGCACTCGCATGATCACCTCACACGTTAGAAAAATGAATTAAAATCAAATCAAGCTGCCTGCAAAACATTTTTGAAAATTAAAAAAAAATGGTACCGAAAGGGCACTAGGATAGTCTAGTGTAACCAAGTCCCCATACCCTTAGTCTCTGGTTCGTAGGAGTAAAATAATTCTCCCTTTATTTTGCTTAGGTGTCTAATCGACCTACCAAAAACAGATTAGTGGCGACTCCTAGATAGTATTTTGCATGTTAAAAAAGTTTAGACTCAAGTTGCGATTTGGTATGGGCTTGGGAGAGCCCGAGCTAAGTTTCAAAAACTTGGCAGTCCATTAACCTAGTTTTAGGCGGTGAACCCGAAAAAATTAGGTCGCGACAGCTACCTGTCTCTCGTGGCACCTTTTATGGCGTACCAGTCGATGTCGAGTGCTCATGTTCAGAGCACATTTGTGTTGGTGTGCGGGGGTTGGTGTTCGTTCGCATTCGTGTACTAGTTATGTATGATGTGGGCCTACTTGGAGGCCCTGTGGTGCAGGAGTTCCTGTCCGTGCACATTCGCCGCGACGGGATCATGATGGGGATGCTGCCGTCGCCGCCAGCCAATGGGCCGGGCTGGGTGTGATCGATCTCGGGCGATGGGTAGCTAGTGAAGCTTTTTGACTGCCAGCACTATCGGATGGGCTGAAGTTTATGGTTGTTATGGAGTTGGACGCTTTTGGTTATAGCTGAGTTTTAAAAAAACCTTGGCCTTTTGTTGTACCAACTCATGTTGCCCATCAAATTATATAAATAAAAGTGCTTGGTTTATCTTATAAAAATGTTTAGTAAATGTGCATCGTTCTGATATGAATGGGTTGGGAATGTGTGAAGTTGCTTTCGCTTTACTCTTTACATTGCGTCGGGACCGTTAAAGGTGAATAACGAACTTTTAGGACTTATTGACCTTCAAGCCAAGGTATGGAGTGGAAAGCGCACTGTGACGACCCTATTGGATTGGGGTGCCACAGTTGTTGATGCCTAAAATTTAACTATTCATTTAGTGATAAATTGCATAAAAATTAGGGACTAAATTTTGGCCTCTAGACAAAAATAACATAATTGAATTGCACAACATATAGTATTTTGGAATCATTTATTGCATATACTTTGGATCGAGTGAGCCGGCCTTAACTAATCATGCAGACTTGGTCCACAATAGGAATAAAATTCGGCCAGCATAAGGATAGGAGTTCCCCACTGGCAGTCCAATATATATGCGATAAACGATTTTAAAATACTATATGCTATGTAATTCAATTATGTTATTTTTTGTTTAGGGTTGAAAGTTCAGTCCCTAATCTCTATGCAATTTATCAATAAATGAATAGTTAAAATTTAGGTATCAATAACGTGCATGGCTTCATACCATATTGTGCCATGCACGTGCACGTGCATTAATTAGAAGGAGGTCCTCAAAATGATTTTTGTTATAATATTAATGCGGAAATAATGGTATTTTGTAAATTAAGTCAATAAGAAAGTACCACAGAAATAAATGAGGAATAATAGGACAATAGAGATTTTCATGGCTCTATCCAAGTATCAGTACCTACATTTACGGAAAGAGCCAACAGCAATAATCCACTATAATCGGAAAATCAGAGTTACAATCGTTGACATGCTCGAGTATTTTCTACATCTAGATTTAAACTCAAACTCAAAGTACTTATAAATAAAGATGTAAACTCATAACACAAAATCACCGTGCATTCAAGCCAAAAGCAAAATGCTTGTGTATAGTTAGACAGTAACCCCATTCTTTCTTTTGCGCTTCGTACAATGGCTTCCTCTCTCTCTCTCTCTCTCCCCTGTGACTTCTTTTCTTGTGCGGCGCTCTTCTCTTGCTGTAGATACCCACGCATTTTATATATGTGCATCTAAGAGTCAACAACTTTGACCTAGGGCCTATCATGTGCGGCTTTTCATGCTTAGGGAAATATAAGAGGAAGAACCATTATTCGGCTACTGCAGGTAAAAAGAAACCCTTGCTTTTGTCTTTTTATGACAATTACTTTTTCACCCCCACATGATAAATATATTCCAATTTGCACAATATATGTGCCCAATCTTTTTCTCTAGTAGTGCCCATTCTTTCTTTGGTACATCCAAAAACAAGTCCAACAAAAGAAGAACTTCTTCATCCGAATTCTAATCCACTCAGAGAAATCTTTTTCAACAAATTCGATTTAAATATCCAAATTCAAACTTGAGACATTAATTTAATAATTCTCCACCTTGGCTCAACGTTGGAACGTTGGAAGCTAAGTTATAGTGCTTACCATCCATGCCGCTCTCCTAACACCTCGAAGAGCGCTCATTCTTCATAGACACCAATTGAGCTCATGTAGAGCTTGAGCTTCACCAAAAGAATAGGCTTAGTCCTGGAGTGGGGATGCCATGGTTAGTGGACCATGAAGCCTGTGCAGCCGAATAGCGAACTGACGTACACTGCGGTGGACATGAGAGTGCATCGGAATTTCGTTAGACGGGAGATTTCTTGTCACACCCTCGCCCCACCTCTAGCATGAGAGCATGACTCGGCGGGTTAGCATTGATGCCCCAGGCAATGTCGAACATCCCGAAAGTCTTTAATCTTTAGTTAAGCATATGCGGAAGCGATCATAAACAATTCCCGTACAAACAAACATGGAAGTTGGACAAGACATATGCAAGCCAAGAAAATAAAAGCAATATATACACATATTCACATATCAAAAGCTGTTTTGATTACATGCCCGTCCTAGTCCTGAGCTACTTATTTTCATTTCCATATATAGTCAATCAAAAGGCTGGGGTAGCCTAGCTCCTCTACCGAGCTACTCCCAAAAGCGGCCCTCATGCTAGGTTCATTTCTTTCTTGGATCGAGGTTCACCCATCTTACACACTTGAAATTGTGAGAACAACAAGAGTGAATTGATGACTCAGTAAGTAGAAATCCTTAATTCTCCTATAGGAGGACATCTTGCCATCGATTGTCGGATACAAGATCACCACCCACTTGTCAATAGCAAATCAATAGCAAGGTTCGTACCTTGCCTTGCTTATGCATATGAAAGGCTCTCAACTGTCTATGTGCTTTCAAGAATCAAAGGCAATGAGTTAGTGCATATGAACAAGCTTTCCAAAGATCCGTGGCTTATGATCATTTCGGTCACAAAAAGGATGCATGCATCACATGAAACTCGTTCAAGCACTAAGTGACCCAATTCAAACATTTCCTCAAATTGATGCAAGGACTTAACAATACATATAAAACAAATCCAGCTTTTGCAAGCATCACACACGTATCAGTCATGGACCACATATGGACTTTCATTTTTCTTTTTTAGTATCATATTAGTCGAAATTAATCGACTTTTCCGGTAACAATCGGGCACTGGTCCCTTCCTTGGCAATTGGTATCGTCCCAATCTCATTATCAGGATGGTATTCAGGGCGATCCCTAGGCATCGGCCTCACCCGGGCTGGCATCATTCACGATCTCAATATCGGGATGGCATCACGGGCTTTACTCCAAGTAACGACCCGGCAACCCCCGGCATTAGCATATAAGTCCATTGTGTGTCCATGCTTTTAAGCATCAATCGATTCGTTTTATCTTTGAACTTTTAGTTGGATGAAAGGCCTGAAAGCGTGCCATTAAAAGTGAATCAATGAATGACTCTTATACCTTGTTAGACTCATGTCGGATGCGATTCGGCCTTGTGGTCTTGACTTGGAACTATTTGCTTTGACTTCGGCATCGACTGGTGACTTGTCCCGGGGAACAACACGCCTCAATATTGTCCCGATACCAAGTGTGAGTCGTGCACCCACCTTGGCACACGTCCAAAGTTGTTGAGACCATTCCTCGGCATCCGAGTGTGCTCGACACTCATGGGAGATCATGAACTTACTCAATGCAACAACAAACAATAGAAACACAACAAGCATAATAATACAAAGCCAACACAAGCAAACAATGACATGATCCTAAAATCGATAAGTGTAGCACATCACCCTATCGAAAAGTTAGGAAAACTACTTACTACTTTTTGGACCTAGCTCCATGATGCTTCTTTGGTGGTCGGTTGGCGTCTAGGGTGGCTTGGAAGAGAAGGGTGTGAAAGAGAGGAGAGGAAGTGAGAGGAAAGGAGAGAAAGGCCAAGCCTTAAAATGTGAGGATAGCTCATCCTATTTATATGCCTCCTCCTCTTAGATTTTTATGCAAACTCATGATTACGCCTAAATGACGAGTTGGCCTACCTATCTTCTCGAGGTGGCACCTAAGTCCTTTGGTGTTGGCTTATGATTGGTCCACCTTTTGCTTATCCTTCATGCCTCAATCTAGGCTCATTATTGCCTACGGTGCCTAAGGGACACATAAGCCCTTTTAATGCCTAATGTTTTATTCTAATTGGTTGGTCCTTACCTTGTTCACTGAGGCTACAATCTAGGGCCCTCATAACCTAAGATTTACCTAAGATTCTAGGGGATACCTAAGTAGGTGACTCACCTCTCTCATTAATTGCCAAGATTTTATGCAGTCATTAGGTTTAAATGTGTTTACGTTAGCCAACTTGCTCTCCGAGTTTCTTCTCGTTAACACACTAAGGTTCAAAAAAGCATTTAATGCATTCTTATCTTTAAGCCAAAAATTCTCTAGATTAGTTTGTTCCTCAAGCTAGGCGTGCAGCCCCTTCCCCTTCAAGTTGGGCATGCGGTTCTTCCATTCTAAGATAAAAAATAATTTTGAACAACTTTCGAAATTAGTACCATTACCTTATCAAACAGACTCGAAAAATTATAAAATTTTAATATGTTGTAGAGAAGACCTTAGAAAACATTTTTCATGAGGAATCTAAGCCAAATTCGTTATGTGGAAAGAGTAGCAATTCATTGAACATAACCCAAAAAATTCATCCGTCGAGCAGACTCAACGATTAAAGAAAGACTCATTTCGTAATTCAAATCTTCACAAATGTGGCATCCCAAATTTTTGAGATAAGCCTTAGAGTGTCCTAAAGCTCTTAAATAGGTGATGAATTTACCTATTGGTTTGTTTTAGCCTTTAGTTTTCTTTTAAGGCTTTGTGTTATGTGCTTGTGTTTTTAATTTAAGTTTTTGAAATTTTGGTTATAAGGTAATTAACGAGGATAATCTATGCTTGGCCATGGATTTTTATAGATTAAATTCTCATAAAATGTTATAGGATTTTTTTTAATTAGGTGTAATTAATAATTTATTTTTCAATTAAAATGAAAAAGAAGGTTGGATTGGGCCTTGGGCCCAAGGGTGGACCCTAATGGGCCAAGTGGCCGGCCCATTAAGGCCCACAAGGTGGGCTGTCGTCGGCCCAAGGGAGGGGAAGAAGTGGCCGGCCCACTTCTTCCAAGAAAAGCCCAAGCCCAAAGCCCATTGCATGTGTGTCTTGCCAAGTGGCAAGGAGGCCTTGCATGCATTGGCTTTTGGGAAGGCACAGCAATGATTGCCTTTGGGGAAACTTAAGGAAGGAGATGGCCGGATGGGGGGAGGGTGTCGCACGGTGAGAGAGAGAGAGAGAGAGAGAGAGAGGCTTGCGCGAGAGGGAAGAGAGAAGGAGGAGTCGCCGCCGTTCGCCGCCCGTCCGTCCGCCGTTTGCCGCCGTTCCTCTTTGCGTTTAAGGCAAGTTTAGGATCCATCACCTTTCTTTGCATGTGTGCTTTGCATGTTGGTTGAATTTTGGTGGTTTAAAGGTACGAAAATGGAGTTAGGATGGTTTGTTCTTGAGGATGTTTGCTGTTTTCGCACAAATCACTGGAGTCAGAACCTTGTGGGAGCTTGCATGCATGTTTGGAGTTTGATTTTGGCTTGGATCTCTTCATTAAAGTTGTAGCTAACACATTTAAATATAACATACTAAAATTTCGTGAAAAATGATGGAGATTTAAGGGGTCAAAGCCTCATTTTTCGGAGACCCTAGATCTGGAACTGTTTTTCTGACCTTGTGGTAGATTTGTGGTTGCATGTTGATTTTTACTACGAATCTCTCTTCGACTTCTTCATGAAACTTGTAGAGCACATCTTAAGGATAAAAATAATCAAATTTGAAGCAAAATGAACAAGTATAGCTTAGGAAATCAACCTGATCTTGAAGATGATGAATCTGGAATCGCGGTATGGGACACCCGAGACTTCGTGGACCCATATGAAGGTTATCCCTTGGTATTTTGGCCTAAGTTTTTCATAGAAGTTGTAGGGGATCCTTAGAAGTAAAACATATCCAAATTTCAGAGAAAAAGAAGAAGTGTAGGTAGGTCAAATCTCAATATTTCGGACGTAGGACCCTGGACGTTTCGGTAATCTGATCAGTAACTTCGTGGGACTGTAGAAAATTATCTAAAACGAATTTGGCCTAGATTTCTTCATGAAAAACTTAGTTTAACGTCTTAACTATAATCTGGTAAAATTTCATAATTTTCTGAGGTCGTATGGGTAGTTTAATTGATTTACTTAGAAAGTTGTGTGTTCTGCGCTTATCCGAAATTATATACGGAAATTGTGGAAATATTGTTTATTGTGTAGAAATTGTTTGGCTATGTGTTTTCTGCAGAAATTTCTATTTTATTGCATTAAATTATTATATGCTTTGATTTGGGATTTATGTAATTATTAAATTTAATTAATTGCAAAGTAGAATAAATTGGAATTTAAATAAATTCTAAATGCATTTGGTAAGTGCATTGTTATTAGTGGCATATAATTCCATAAGAACTAAATTACTATGGGTGATTGCATTTACTGCATGTATGCAAATGCTTGATGATGCATGTACAAGAACAAAGGTGAGCTTGTTTAGTCATTGCATCATGTGCATGGAATATTGAGACCTAAATTGGCAAACATGAGTAATGGTAAATGAGGAAACTATATGTGGCGGATGATAATGTCTTGGAAGTATCAGGATGCCCGGGATGGGATGGGTGCCGGATGCCCGGAAATGTATAGAGATACATGACCGGATGGCCCTGGGAGTATCAGGATGCCCAGAATGGTTAGGTGCCGGAAGCCTCGGAGGTCTTTGCCCGAGGGGATGCCTCGTGATGCCAGTTGGGATGCGAGATGCCCGGGATGCGGGGGTGTCGAATGCCCGGTGGCCATGATTGGCATAATTCCGGAGGTTCTTCTCGCAAGGCCCGAATAGGGTGCGAGTGTAAAGTATGGGATGGATGATCCCGAGGAAGGGTGATGTGATGATCAATTGAGAATTCCAAGTGGAAATTAAATCATGCATGTGTAATATGACATGATGATGACATGCATATGTGATATGACATGATGATAAGCACCTATGGCATGATGATGACATGCATGTGTAATATGGCATGATGATGACATGCATATGTGATATGATATGATGATAACCACCTATGGCATGATGATGACATGCATGTGTAATATGGCATGATGATGACATGCATATGTGATATGATGTGATGATAATCACTTGTGATATAGTGACATGATGGCATGTACATAAGATATGATGATGACATGCATATGTGATATGATGTGATGATAGTTACCTATGGCATGATGATATGATGACATGGTGACATGATGACATGTATGGATCATATGGTATGATGATGATGATCATTTGTAATTGATGCTATGTACGTATTATGATTGTGATGATGAGGTATGATGGCATATACATGGCTTCGAGGTAAGTACGCTACAATGCATGAATGACATGTATATTGAAATTGTTCGTATTATTTAAATGCATTGAGTGTTGATTGGATTCCTTTACCTGCTGAGTGGTTGTACTCACCCCTTCGAGGACCAACATTTCAGATTAGCACGATGCCACTCCCTGCCGTCACGCGGGGAGTATTTTACTGCCTTCCATCTGATGTGGAGGTCGAGCTGACAGAGATCGATTGTCCCACCCTGCCGGGACTGACGTTTATCCGTGCGCGCGCGATTGTGTCCTATGACGTGGGTCTATCTAGAGGCCCAGTCATTCAGGAGTACGTGTCCGTTCACATTCGCCGTGACGGAGTGATGATGGGGATGCTGCCACCCCCACCGCCTGACGCACCGGGATGGGTGTGATGGCCCGCGTACGTGGAGTAGGAGTTGGCAACTTTTTGGGATGGCCGACACTAGTAGTCCGAGGGGAGATCTTTACACGCTTTATTTGAGGGTCGTGTGTCCCTTTTTGAGGTTGAAGGCCGAGCGTATGGATGAAGTCTTGGCCTACCTTTTTGTACCGACCCGTGTTACCCTTCGTAATTATATATGTAAATAAAAGTGGTTCAGCCTTGTGCTTTCTTTTAATTGAAATAGTCGATGTGCATTGTGCTGTCGTGAGGGAAGCGAAGTGTTGGTGAGACTCGCCTCTTATTTCCGCTATGAGCCGTGCAAATCCTTAAAGCCTTTTTAAAAGGAAAAGAAAAGAAAATTTTTACGCCTAAGCGTCGGCCTGAATCTTTCTTCTATCGCTGTATAAGTTGTTTTTGTCTTGGTTTCTTTCGCATAGTATCTGTGGCGACCCTATCGGGTTTTGGGGCTGCCACAACAAAACTCTTTGATATTTTAGTATGTTGTAGATATGTATGTCATTTAAAAATTTTGTGAAAGAAGAATGTCCAAATTCGAAAAAGAAAATTTTATAAAAATTCGAAAAAGCAACTTGGTTACAGTTTTCACTATACTAGGCAGGTTCTATATGGTAATTGATTGGGCCTTTGTCCCAACCATTTCAATTAAGAAAAATCTGAAATTTAAGTATGTTATAGATCAAGATGTTTTGAACAACTTTCATGAAGAAAGTTTCTCAAATTCGAAGCACAAAGATCTCTATAAAATTGGAAAGCAGGAAAGATCCAGTAGTTTTGAAAAACTGGAATTCAAAACCTATGAAACTCAAGGTAGCATCAAGGCTATCAGATAGCCATAATTAGCTCCAATGTGTCCTATTTTTATTGGGACATTGGCTTGGATATTTTGCTTAATTCCAAAGGTAAATCCTTGATAATCATGGCCATATGTAGAAAAATCTAGGTGGAACAATAAGTCAACCTCCTTCATGAAGAAGCTAGGGTGTTCTAGAGAATTCCATTTTGTCCTTTTCTCCCTTAAGAAAGCGGCCCGGAGAAATCCATCATCTAGGTTAGTTTCGGGGCCGAAAAAGGAATCATTAGGTACACCTCAAAAAATCGAATCACGTACACTTGAGGTTCGGCCATCACGCCTCATGCTCGCCCGAACTGTTCCTTTGGATGGTTGGTCGGCTTAGAGGGTCGGTTGTCCTTCGGTCAATTCAAGGCTAATTCTAAGGCTACCCATGGCCTAGCACTAAGACAAGGCACTCATGGACCTTAGAATTAGTGACGGAATAGCCGGGTCCATCCTTGAGCTCATTCCGGTCGACACCCGATCCATTCGTATGGTTCATGGTCGGCGCGTTACTGATCCACAATCAAACATCACCAATTAAAGATTCCTTTATGATCAATAAGAATTAAATAGGAAATGATACATTTTTGGTCGGAAGATGATCATATTTGGTCAAGTCAGATCATCCGTGTATCGGTGCTTAGCTAGGCGGAAACCCATGACCGGGCACTACAACCAGTTGGATTGACCTATGATCATCCGCCGATCCAAAATCATCCCGTGACCAATCTTCATGATCAAAATGTCATCTTATGAGCTAGTGATCCCATCCCATCAGTATGGTTAGTAGAAAATTCACGGTCGACACCTCGACTAGTTCGTGATCGGTCGGTCGGTCAGTCTTCGGTCTATGACAAATCATTGATGCCTTACCGATCAAACCAATCAAACCCATAGCCAATGGCCCATGGTTAATCCTTATGGGGTTGGAATCGAGGGTGTTACAGTTCTTCCTTGTGTGGTTCAGTTAGTGCGTCCACCATGTGTCTTGGAGTGGAAATAGAAAGTGAAAACAAACACGTGTGAATTGTTTGTGTGCGTGATTGCATTGTTCATCGAGGTCAATAGGTTCTTATGTCATGAGCTTACTCACGATTCTAGATTTTATTTAGGTCATGTTGTTATAGATCATTGGTCCTTAGCATCGTTTTGTATAGTCTTGTCTAGGGAGTGAGTGAGTTGCGTGTCTTAGGTAGATTTTTCGTTTGTGTGAGGGGTGGATTGTATGGTATGGTGTTTTGGATATTTCATTGTTGGGCATTAGCTCACCCTTCTTATTGTTGACATTTTTTTTAGATCCATAGACATGGCTATGATTCCTTCTACCCTTATCTTACGTTACGGCGCCTCAGTAGATCTTGAGGGGTAGTTGTACAAGCTCATCGTTCTGTACTTTCCTTTTATGACTTTTGTATGCTACACATCCACACTATAGATAGATGTAAGTCCATCAACTGGCTATATTGCCTATCACTCTGTGGCGCTCTACACTCATATAAAAGGATATCTAGGTGATCCTTTGCCATACCCGGAGGATAGTAGTAGTAGCGATGATGAGGACGATGCTGGTGGGGAGCCTTAGGCAAGGGAGACATGGTTTTGGCACTTTTTGAGATTGGATTGGGCGGATTGGCGGTACGTTATAGATAGTTTGAGGGTATAGATGATGGCTGAGTGGATAGCTTATGGGAGTAATGTATCCCTTTGACCTCCTAGTGTAGCTATGTTATCACCTATGTTTAAAAATGATACAAGAAATGAAAGCTATTGCTTGTTTCTCCTCTTTGTTCATTCGTTATTGTTGATGTTTTGCTTGGTGTTTAACTTCAACTTCTGCTTATGCTAAAATATGAAAGATTAATATCTCGCATTAGTAAAGTGGTAGATTGGGACGCCACATGCAACACCTAAATTTTTCATCTCAAATTCAGCACTCAACTACCTCTTTAGCATATCGATATTATACATATGATTAGTTGGTATCGATGTGTCATCAACGTATATTAATAAATATATCAAAGAGCCATCTTCCAATCTCCTAAAGTAAACACAGCCATCCATCTAATTTTTTGAATAGTTCTGACTAGCCATGAATGCATTGGAACACTTGTACCATTGCTTAAGAAACTGTTTCAGCCCATACGAAGATTTCTTTAACAAGCAAACATGATCTTGCTTATCTAGAATAGCAAATCACTTTGGTTGCCTCATGTAAATTCGCTCCTCTAACTTACCATGAAGAAACATTGTTTTCATATCTAGCTACTCTAACTTGAGATCCTGCGCAGTAACTAAGGCAAGTCTACTAAAAATATGTCTTACTACAAGAGAGAACATCTTGTTATAATCAATGCCTTCTCGTTGTGTATACCTTTTCACCACAAGTCTTGACTTATACTACTATCTCGACATTAGGAATGCACTCTTTCCGTTTAAAGACTTATTTACTTCCAATAATCTTCTAGTTCTTGGGTATGTTTACTAGCTACCATGTCCGATTCTGATGAAGTGATTCAATCTCTTCACTCATAGCCCCTAACCATTGTGATGACTTATTACTAGCCATTGTCTCAGGATAAAATGAAGGCTCATCTGTCTCCACCTCATCACCTATAGTTAATGCATAAGCAATATCTATATAACCATAATATATCGGTGATTTAATTTGTCTTTTCTATATGTTGTCGTGACCTGATCTTGCCGCCCTTGATGTCGAAGGGAGAAAGGTCAGGTTTAGAGATACTTGATCATAAGATCGCGAGCTCTCCCAAGCTCGTACCCCGCATGACAGCGAATTTATTTATACGATCTAGGTATTTAACAACCTAAGAATATACAGGAGTCGCCACTAGCCTTATATATATATATTTTTTGGGGGTCGGCTAGAAAACCCAATCGAGGGTTGGGAGAGTTCCCTTATGGGGTTGGAATCGAGGGTGTTACAATTCTTCCTTGTGTGGTTCGGTTAGTGCGTCCACCATGTGTCTTGGAGTGGAAATAGAAAGTGAAAACAAACACGTGTGAATTGTTTGTGTGTGTGATTGCATTGTTCATCGAGGTCAATAGGTTCTTATGTCGTGAGCTTACTCACGATTCTAGATTTTATTTAGGTCATGTTGTTATAGATCATTGGTCCTTAGCATCGTTTTGTATAGTCTTGTCTAGGGAGTGAGTGAGTTGCGTGTCTTAGGTAGATTTTTCGTTTGTGTGAGGGGTGGATTGTATGGTATGGTGTTTTGGATATTTCATTGTTGGGCATTAGCTCACCCTTCTTATTGTTGACATTTTTTTTAGATCCATAGACATGGCTATGATTCCTTCTACCCTTATCTTACGTTACGGCGCCCCAGTAGATCTTGAGGGGTAGTTGTACAAGCTCATCGTTCTATACTTTCCTTTTATGACTTTTGTATGCTACACATCCACACTATAGATAGATGTAAGTCCATCAACTGGCTATATTGCCTATCACTCTGTGGCGCTCTACACTCATATCAAAGGATATCTAGGTGATCCTTTGCCATACCCGGAGGATAGTAGTAGTAGCGATGATGAGGACGATGCTGGTGGGGAGCCTTAGGCAAGGGAGACATGGTTTTGACACTTTTTGAGATTGGATTGGGCGGATTGGTGGTACGTTATAGATAGTTTGAGGGTATAGATGATGGCTGAGTGGATAGCTTATGGGAGTAATGTATCCCTTTGACCTCCTAGTGTAGCTATGTTATCACCTATGTTTAAAAATGATACAAGAAATGAAAGCTATTGCTTGTTTCTCCTCTTTGTTCATTCGTTATTGTTGATGTTTTGCTTGGTGTTTAACTTCAACTTCTGCTTATGCTAAAATATGAAAGATTAATATCTCGCATTAGTAAAGTGGCAGATTGGGACGCCACATGCAACACCTAAATTTTTCATCTCAAATTCAGCACTCAACTACCTCTTTAGCATATCAATATTATACATATCATTAGTTGGTATCAATGTGTCATCAACGTATATTAATAAATATATCAAAGAGCCATCTTCCAATCTCCTAAAGTAAACACAGCCATCCATCTAATTTTTTGAATAGTTCTGACTAGCCATGAATGCATTGGAACACTTGTACCATTGCTTAAGAAACTGTTTCAGCCCATACAAAGATTTCTTTAACAAGCAAACATGATCTTGCTTATCTAGAATAGCAAATCACTTTGGTTGCCTCATGTAAATTCGCTCCTCTAACTTACCATGAAGAAACATCGTTTTCATATCTAGCTACTCTAACTTGAGATCCTGCGCAGTAACTAAGGCAAGTCTACTAAAAATATGTCTTACTACAAGAGAGAACATCTTGTTATAATCAATGCATTCTCGCTGAGTATACATTTTCACCACAAGTCTTGACTTATACTACTATCTCGACATTAGGAATGCACTCTTTCTGTTTAAAGACTTATTTACTTCCAATAATCTTCTAGTTCTTGGGTATGTTTACTAGCAATTTCAATTGAATATCAAGACATTGGTAAACATAATGCAATAGGAACTATCGGCAATGGAGTCAGGTCTTTTGTCGAACATGTTGTAAGCATGTGGTGTGAAGCACTATTAACATCAAAATGGCATAGAGTAATACAGAGACATCATAGTAGAAAATCCATGCGTACAAGCAATTCTTACCACTTAACTGGAAAAGAAACAACTTGGCGGTGATGAAGTGATGACGATTGATAGATCGATCAACCAGGGTATCGAGGAGGATTGTGTAAAACCCCAAGATGTTCGGCCGTTTTGCAAAGAGAACAAGAACTTCCAATCGAGCGCAAGCGGCGGAATCCGGAACGAACTCCCACTCCACTCGGCTGGAGACGGGGATTTCAACGAAGGAGGAGGTTGCTCGCTTCTCTCGGTTGCAGTGGGAGAATCGGCAAGGGAAAGAGATTTTCTCCTGCACAAGCTAAGGCTCACGAGCCTCGCCGATGCCGAAGCTGTTTTTCTCAGGCGCCATGTCAGAGCGCAGGGCTAGATCAGGGCGGCTACCTTGCGCGGCGGCTGAATCAAGGAGCGGCCGGCGCCATCGCAGAAGAGCCCTAACCGCCAAGCCACCAATCCGAAAGCCCCCAACCCGCTCGAGAGAGAAATCGTTTTCAGTGAGAGAGAGTGCTAGCTTTTTTGGGCGAGAATCCTCCTCAGAGACCGTTCAGCCCCTGGTTTTTCTTCGAGAGAGGGATCCTCTTTCGCCAGAGAGAGATCGTCTGAGAGAAAAGAGAGATAGCGTGTTTGTTTCCCCCCCCCCCCTTCTTTTTGTTTTCTTTCTTCTTCTTTTTTCTTGTTTTCTTTTCATTTTTTTCTCTCCTTTTTATTTCTTTTTATGT
Source organism: Eucalyptus pauciflora (assembly GCA_007663325.1). Taxonomy (NCBI): domain Eukaryota; kingdom Viridiplantae; phylum Streptophyta; class Magnoliopsida; order Myrtales; family Myrtaceae; genus Eucalyptus; species Eucalyptus pauciflora. The sequence continues at coordinate 258,280 of VMYD01000388.1, forward strand.
TTTCATTCATTCATTTTTTAAAAATCTTTTTGGTTCTTTATTTATTTTTATTTTTTTGTAAAAAGAATGTTTAAAATGTCGACAAAAAATCGAGTGTCAACAACTGCCCCTCTTTGAGTGGGAGCTCGAAGAGGTTCCACTCAAAGATAAAATTGATACCCGAAATTTTTAGTCGACTCAACTTTGAAAATAGAAAAAGATAACAGCAATGATAGTTGGTCAGAAACGTACCTGATACTTACCTTTGCTCATCGGGTATCTGAACTCTTGTTGAGATTTATTCACTCTGTCTTTGCTTCTCTCTCTCGTGGAATGGAATGAAGGCAATGAAATCACTAGAATTTGGAAGACAAGGTTTAAGGATGACCTAGAACCGTGGAATGGGAGAAAGGTCTCACCGTGTAAGAACGGGTTGCGACGGGGAGAACGATTGTACCGTGTAAAAACGGGCTTTGATCGGGAGAAAGGTCTTACCGTGTAAGAACGGGTTGCGACCAGGAGAAAGGTCTGACCGTGTAAGAACGGGTTACGACTGGGAGAAAGGTCTTACCGTGTAAGAACGGGCTTTGACTTAAAAAGGTCTCACCATGTAAAAACGGGTTTCGACTAAGAGAAAGGTCTCACCGTGTAAAAACAGGTTTCAACCGGGCTTGATGTCTCACCGTGTAAAAACGGGTTTCGATTGAGAGAAAGGTCTCACCGTGTAAAATTGGGTTTTGACTATAATCTTGAGTTAAATTGAAATATTATGGCCACTTTAATTAATGTGGCCATTATAACCTAAAATATACCTTATATTATATCATGAATGATTAAATTAGGATAAGCTAAGTCACTATTAAGCCCTAATCACCCTTGACTGGTCCCCTCATTTTCTAAATGCCCAATTTGCCCTCACTTATTATGCATGAGAAGTAATCATCGGTGAATAGTGACGAGGCCAATAGATTTTCATCCAATGTGAGTATTGAGCAAGTTGTAATAAAAATTTCCTCTCTCTCTCTCTACCTTCTTCATTTTCTCACTTTAGCCCCAATAGTTCTCTCCATTTATGCTCTCCTCTCTCTTGGCCGCACCATCACCGATCCCTCTCCTCTTCATTTCTTCTCTCTTCTTTGCCTTTTCTTGCTTGAATCCTCACCTAAAGTGAAGCTTAATCTCAAGGCAAGGAGAGGAGACTCATTACTAAGCCTCTTGATCTCTCATTCTCTTGGTTTTGTTAGTTTAGGCCTCAGTGGATGTTTGATATGGTGCATGTGTTGATTTATTGGTTTTTTCTTTGTGTTTAGAGCAACCAAGCCGATTATTCACCGATGAACGACTTTGGTCGAGGCTTAAAAGAGAGGCTTAAGTTGTTATATTGTGACGCATATTGATTTTCTAGTGATTTTTGAGCTTGCATATGAATGATCTAGCCATGGATGGCCTAGACTGTAGGTTTTGTGCTGAGTTCATGCCTTGCATGTGTAATTAACGACTTGTGGATGTGAGATGCAGTTGAAATGAAGTCTTGCATAGTTGTTCTAGCTTATAATGTTATGTTTTGATGTGTGGAAGTGGGTGAGATTACAATAGGACTTGATTCGCGCACTTGGTTCAAGCCCAGAAATCTCGTGCATGTTGTACCGTTCTCTCTTTCTATTTTTTATGCAATTTTTCCAGATAAGATCTTGAGAAACTTCCTTCTCAAAAGTTTCTTCTAATATCGTAAAGTTTAACATAGTTAAATTTGAGATTTTTCTGAGCTAATTTGGGTGGCCAAATGGTCGTGTCTCTCTTTGGTTCTTTACTGACCACTACCGCCATGAGTGTGACCTTCTTTGCCATTTGATTTTCCATAGATTTTTATAACCAGAATCTTGATGAACTTTCTCACAAAAGTTGTTCAAAACTTTTTTTTTTCTACCACATATCAAAATTTGGGAATTTTTAAAGGTGATTTGAGTTTTGTGGAAACCATTTACTGAGGGATTACTTAATTACTTTTGAGGTTCTGTTTTACTCCAAATTCAAGCAAATAAAAGACAGGGTTTCATGTCGATTTTGACTCGGTGTTCTCATGAAAAATCTTTGTCACGGTCTTTTCTATAACATATCCAAATTTTGGAATTTTTGGAATTCACTATTTTAATCAAAGCAATTTCTAAAATCTGGCAAAACCGTTCTGTTCTGGCCAGTTTTCAAAATGAGTCATTTATGAAGGGAACACTTGAGATTCTAGAAATGATATCTTCTGGAATGTTGACCAACGCACTCTAAGCTTTCCAGTAAGATAAAATTGACTGTAATGTGATGTTATTTGATGATGATTTTGAATTATTAATTATAGTGCCAGAACTTGTAATATTTGGCTATTGAGTGTGCATGAAATATCAAGTATCACAATAGTTGCTTGTTATAGCCTAGGCACGAAATTGATAGAATGAAGTGTCACACAATGTGTGTGATGTGCATGATGATGGATGAGTATGAGGTTACGGATGGCAACTGGTGGCGATGTGTGATTAGGTTACTAGTGTGGTGCTCGAAGCCTATGTGGTGTGATTTTCCGATGATGACCTCGAATGGATGTTGAAAAGGTTTTCTAGAATGCTGTGTGTTCCCTAGATGCCTTTGAGTGAGAAGCCTGGGGGTGATAGGGTTCCCTAGAAGTTTGACTGAGTGATACGCCAGAAGTGACCCATATGAACTTAGCATTGGTCGAAATTATGAGATAATGGTGGACCAAATGATGTGGCATGCTTGAATTGGCACATGTGCCGTGTGCAATCGCATTTTGTGTGCTACACGTGCTTGTGAGTACATTATAGGCATTAAGTACTTGTCATTTGCATTATATGTTCATTATAGGTGAGTCCTAAGAATCAAAATTGCGTTAGATCGATTAATTTATGAATTTGTCTTATCTTTTGCTAAGTTTTGCCTTACTACTTTTCAGATAATTAAAAAATGAACATACCTCCGCTAGCTCATTATGGACAACCGTATCATTTTGAATGTCATTTGAGAATGTTACTTTCTCCTGGTCTGAATGCGTGTATGTACGCCAAAGCTCTACTATTTGGGTAGATTTAAGGTGCACTCAAATGATGCAGTACCGCTTCGTTGCTTGGTCCATTTGAAAGGGAGATGAACTAAAGGGATCTCTCCAATTTTGGGACGATAGTGGTAGTAGCAACATGGATGACGATAATAGCCGCAATGGACCTTCAGAGTATAGTGACCCCGATGAGGAATGAGATAGCTATAGTTGGGAGTGATGTAGGATGTTAGATATATAGGCAGGTTGATTTCCATGACGATGAATTCCTCGACAGTCACTTTTTGGGTTTTGGTCACGAAGGTGGGTGTGTGGATGGAGTGACACGTACATGTGTCACTAGTAGGGGTGTAAATTTCGTTTTGCTTACCCTAGGTTTTAGACAAGTGTTTGTTTTGGTTGCGTATCGCCCATGTAATTAAATAAGTAGCCCAATGAATGGAAATTGACCTTGACCTATTATGTTTTGATTGTGCCTATTTGTATAATTTATGTTATACATGCTTTCGCACTTAAGAAGAAATAATGGCTATTAAGATGGCATAATTAGGATGGCGTGCCTGGGGCGTCACAAATGAGCCCTAGGCGTCTCAATGAATATACTCAACTAGTCACCTTGTCGGATGAATAGCTCTAGCAAACTTAATTCAACACTACTTCCCAAAGATGTATTGCTCACATAAGTCTAGACCCTTTAACAACCCCTTTCACTCAACATCATTATACTTACCTCACTCATGTACTTTAATGCTTATGTCATGACTGAGTCAAGTTAGAGTTTGACTCACCTGATGAAACTATAATAATTCTGGTCAAGGTCTTTTCCAATAGATGATGGAGAGTATTCACTTTTTTCCCCTTCATCATTATCGTGGCGCCTTGAGAGATATTCAATACTCCACTTCAACGGTGTGCCTACATCCAATGTCATCTAGTGTCCCTAAATAAATCCTTGAGCTCTGGTACGTGCTTCACATTTGTCAATGTACGCACCACCCAATCGTGTATTTGAATATGAATTGTCCATATCCCCACATTCTTGCAGGCTACATTATTCCCCCAAATAATTTAACCACCATTTGCAATTCGGTAATTAGTAAACCAATCCTTATGAGGTATCATATTATAAGAACACCTCGAATCTAGCACGCATTTGTCTCTTGACAAATTAGTAGTCACAAGTAAAACAGCTTCTACATTATTAATGCTTTGCTCGGCAACATTTGCCATATTACTTGTGGCATTGCTTGTCATCTTTGTTTCTCCACTTTGAACAATCTTTCCTAATGTACCCCTCTTGTGACACTCAAAGTACTTCACATGTCCCTTCAACTTTCTATGGCATGATTTCAACCTACGTTTACCTTTGCTGCCATTAGGCCCTCAATATTGATCTTCATCTCGAATCACTAGTCTTTACGCTACTCCTTATGCTAGACTATCATCTTGTAACTTTCTTTGACACTTCTTAGAAAGCAAAACCAACTTTACCTCTTCTAAGGTAATTGTAGTACACCCCTATTGAAAATGCTAGCACTAACACCTAGAGGGAGGGGTGAATAGATGTTTAAAATAAACATTGACAAATAAATGAGAGATAAGATAAGTTGCGAGTAAAGCCTAAAAAAGAGTCAAAGTTTGACTAAAAGAGCCACTAGACTTCTGATGAAAATTCAGAATTAGATAAGAGATAGAATAGATTTTTGAGAAACTCAAAAAATTGCAATGGATACAACTGAAAAGAGTTAAGGGAACATAAAATTGCACACGAGATTTATAGTGATTCGACTTAGATCAAGCCTACGTCTACTCTCCCACACTAACAGCTTTTTAATTGAAATTCATTAAAATATTAATAGAGAAGTACAATATTTCGAGTGCAAACACTTAGTGGAAGATTTCTTTTTTTCCCTCACTAAGTTACTCTTTTTGTGATTTTCTTTCTTGAATACAATTTGTAAGAACTGTCGTTGAAGAACAAATGGTTGGAATGGCTTCAGACTTTGGAATTTTAATTTTCACGCCCACTTCAAATAGACTGTATGACCTTCTTAAATATTCCTTCACACCTTACTAGCTATTGGCATTCTCTAGAGGAATTTCTTCCAATCAATCCGTTGGACAAAATCGATTAAGGAGATCTTGTAGCCGTTTGAAGATTGAGATGAAAATCCATTAATTTGGTCACCCATACAATCAGAATCTAGATTTCCATAAGTAGATGCTTCCCAAAAAGGAACTTGTCTTCAAGATTGATTTCATCAATTCGTGATTTATTTCATCAATGTATTTATAAAAGGTAAGTGAGATTCTTCAACAGAAAGCCAAATATTAAGGAATAAATCTCTATTATGTTTATACTGAATCCTTGTCACAAGATCAATAAATCTAAGTTTGATTATATCTTCATTCTAGACTTGGTTTTAGTTTGGATTGCATCAGAGTGGGAAAGACTTCTTGAATGAATAGACTTTGACAAAAGTCTGTGATATGACCATAATTCTACTATTCTTCATAACAAGAATAAGAAAGTTTTGTCAACTTCAAAACCTGGTAGGAGTTTTCTCTAGAATCTCCCACTTTTTTATGGTGACAAAACTTTCATGTAGATTTAAGCATAATATGAAAGTTATCCTGCAAAACAACACTTTAGTAGCACATGATAATTGATAGAGATAACAAACAGTAAGCACAATAAAGTCTGCATAAGTCTGCACAAAATACACCAATCAATAGTCATAATGAAAGAAACACCATCATAAAAAAACTCAATCATGCACTAGTCAAAACTTCAAATCTGCAAAACTCTCTCCCTTTTTGCCAACAGCAAAAAGAGAAAATCAAACAAGAACAAAGAAAATAAGAAAAAAAGGTTTGGTTCGAAAAGGATCAAGGTTGCCTAAGAACACGAATAAGTTGGAAATCCTCCAAAGTTTGCACGGTCTCCTCAAGCTTAGTTAGGCATTGATGGAAGACAGTCTCAACCTTTGCTAAATTCTAAGATGCCTACCGATTCATGGTCTGAATTTTATCATCAAGAGATTGTACCTTTCCGGTAAGGGATTCTGAGGTAGTACCGAGAGTAGCATGCAACTTTTGGATTTCAACCTCCATCTCATATTGCTATGCCTTAATCTTCAAAATGAGCTCCATTATATGAGGATAGTTTGATTCTAGTTCAGTTTGGGCACTAGCTTCTGCAAATTGTATTGATAGAGTATCCAAAGGTGAAGGAACATCGACCTAAACATGTGGTTGTTGCTCCCCTGAACATCAGTTTCTTTGTTCCGACCCCCAGAAAAAACAACACTTTAGTAGCACATGATAATTGATAGAGATAACAAACAGTAAGCACAATAAAGTCTGCATAAGTCTGCACAAAATACACCAATCAATAGTCATAATAAAAGAAACACCAGCATCAAGAAACTCAATCATGCACCAGTCAAAACTTCAAATCTACAAAACTCTCTCCCTTTTTGTCAACATTAAAAAGAGAAAATCAAACAAGAACAAAGAAAATAAGAAAAAAAGGTTTGGTTCGAAAAGGATCAAGGTTGCCTAAGAACACGAATAAGTTGGAAATCCTCCAAAGTTTACACGGTCTCCTCAAGCTTAGTCAGGCATTGATAGAAGACAGTCTCAACCTTTGCTAAATTCTGACATGCCTGCCGATTCATGGTCTGAATTTTATCATCAAGAGATTGTACCTTTCTGGTGAGAGATTCTGAGTTAATACCGAGAGCAGCATGCAACTTTTGGATTTCAACCTCCATCTCATATTGCTGTGCCTTAATCTTCAAAATGAGCTCCACTATATGAGGATAGTTTGATTCTAGTTCAGTTTGGGCACTAGCTTCTACAAATTGTATTGATAGAGTATCCAAAGGTGAAGGAACGTCGACCTAAATATGTGAAAGTTGTTTCTCCCTTGAACATCAGCTTCTTTGTTCTAACCCCCAGAAAAAACTTCAGGGAAATGAGATGCATAAACATCTTCAGCATTTGAAGGAGATCGACTAATGCCATCACTAGCAGTTGGTTCTTCTGTCTGGTCATCAAGATGAGTTTTTTCACCTATTCCCCCTATTACAGTGGCTTCAGTCAGAGAAAGAATTCCATCTCCTTCTTGCACTCATTCTCTTTCAGCACCGGTTTATTGACTAGTTCCCATCTCTCCAGCATCTCTCACACTAACTTCCCTCGTATCTTCTCCTTCCTTGTCAGAATGCAGCTGGCCCTTGTTAATATTTGCATCTTCCTCTTCATCATTTGAGTCATCATCATCCTCACTCTCTTTTACTCCAGTTTCTTCTCCTTTACTTTCTTCTTCCGGTTCTTTCTCGCTCTCATCCTCTTCTTCTTCCATAGAATCGGCTATACCACCAAGAGGATCATCACGCATGGAAATATTTGCCACAATATCAGAGACGGTCTTGTCTTCATCATCTTCCTCTTATTCATTTTGGAGAAGAACACGTCGTTTTCTTTTTGGAGTTTGCGAGACAATGCTCTTCCCTTTGCACTTCTTCTCAACCCTAGATCCTAACTTAGCTTTGCTAGCAGATTTTTTCTTCAAAAGTTTCAAGGCTCTAGAGAGATCCTTAAAACTCATTTTTGAGATTATTTTTAGTCCAATTTGCATGGAAACAATAGTTTTAAAGCAAAAATTGGATGGCAGTTGAATTTGAAGGTATTGGAAAAGTTTGGTTACCAATGTTGTATACATAAGTTGTCCATTTTCTTCACGACAGTTTTGTACATATGCAGTAGGATTGTGTGAGGGAGTGAGAAAACAACACCATTACAGATGGCCCACATCATTTTTGCCTTGAATCTAGAAACATTAGTTTTGGAAGCAGCCTTGGGTCTGATGTAGTTGATGATTATTGCGACCTACCCTTGGGGGAGGGAACAGGTTTAGGGGTATTGCCTAAAGGATGGACCTAAGCCTCGTGATTAGGTGCAAGCTCTCCCAATCCCATACCCCGGGTGACATTGGGATATTTTTTAAGAATTTTGCACAAAAGGAGTCGCCACTAGCCTATTGGGGTCGGCCAGAAACCAAGTGAGACATGGGAGTGTACCTCACTTCCTACACAGCCAGAGAATCTAGGGTCGGGGACTTGATTACACTAATTGACCAATTAGTGCCCTTTCAGTACCTAATCTTGTTCATTTTCAAAAAAGGATTTTTTTTGCAAGCAATTTGGATTGATTTTATACATATCCACTAACATGTGAGGTGATAATGTGGGTGCACAATCATTAAAGTAACAATTACAGCTACTAATGTTCTAATTGCAATAAAATTAACACAAACAACTAAACAATGCAAACATAGTCAAATATATAAATTAAACATGCAATATAATCAATATGCAAGTAAATAAAGGCCTAATTACACTAAAAAGGGAATACATGACAAATCCTAACCGAACACATCATTTTTTGATTTTCGAAAATTTTTAATTTTTTTTAATTTATTTATTAATTTTTTTTTTTAAAAGTAATAAAATAATTTTTTTTTTTTTGGATCGGACCGGGTTGGGTTCGGTCCGGCCCGGTCGTCGCGAGTCGGGTCCGGTCTCTGACCGGACTCGGGTTCGGTCCGGCAGGCCCGGGTGGGGCCTTGCCCGCTCGAATCCAACCCAGTTGGGCTGGGCCTAACCAGCCCTGATTGGGTCTTTACTCAGTCCGACTTGGGCCCAATTTGGTATATTATTTTTTAAAACAAAAAAAAAGGCCTACAAGCCCACTACCTAAACAAGCCCAAACCCACAAATCCAAAAGCCCAAAAACTCAGCCCAAATCGTTCAAAAAACCATACCTGTTTCACTTTCACCCAACCCGGCCAAGACCTGGTTCGCCTCTTCTCACCCCAACTTTTTTGCGACGCCATAGGAGGACACTCGAGACGCCGGCGACTCAGCGATTGCGGCGCGGCGGGCGGCAATAGACAGTAGCAGCAACAGGGACAGTGATTGCGTCGCGGGTGGAGGCACTGCAGGGGTTGCGTCGAGTTGTGGCTAAGGAGCGATGTCGGGCGAGCAAATCACGGTCGGAGCAGAGGCAGTAGCAACTTCGCCAGGGCCTTACGGGTTACGGGTGAGGCGGAGGGCGACGGTGTGGGTGTCGCGAGTCAGTAGCAGCGGGAGCGTCGGGCGGCGTTGGCACTTGGACGGAGTTCGTTGCGACCAGAGGGTGGAGGTGCCGCACAGACGTGCAAGCGCGGCGTCGGCATCGGGTGCGAGCTGCGGTAGCAATGCGGCGGCGATGCTACTGGTGCTTGGGGAGAGGCCGACAACAGCGTCAGGCTGCTGTAGAGATGCAGCTTTGGAGGTGTGGCGCAGGCACCAGATCATGGGTCGACGGGTGAGGGAGTGAGTGGTGCCGGATGAGGTGCTGCAGATTGCTGGTGGTGGAGGCGGTGGCACGAACTTGTGGGTGAGAGAGATCTTCGGCGGCTGGCGGGACAACGTGACCGGCACCGAGTGGCTCTGGCACGGTGGTGGCTAGCGAGGTGCGGGCAAGCAGCAGCGGTGGAAGAGCTCCTTTAGAAGACCAAGCAACCCCCCCCCCTCCCCTTTTGTTTTTGTGTCTATGTTCGGTTTTTGTTCTTTCTTTCTTTTTCTGTTTTGTTTTGTTTTCCTTTTATTTTCTTGTTTTTGTTTTTTAGTGACTAATTCCTAATTTGGTACACAATCAAATCCTAGATAAAAATTGTAAAATTTAGGTGTCAACAATGATGATCTTCTGGAGTAAAATATTAGAAGCAGACATCCTAGAGTAAGTAATGCTTCTCCTAGGAATCTTGTCCTTCAACAAAAACTTGGTAACCTCTTCGTTGGACACATGAATAGGCAAGAATCCACTCATTTCTACTCCCAGAATATCAGCCAACAAATTAACATCAACATCAAACACTTTATCACTGACAGTAAATTGAACATGAGTAGGATCTGGAACATACAGGTTGGAATAAAAGTAAGCAATCAATTTGGGATAAGCATTAGATGACTCCATACAAAACCTCTCCATCTGAAGCATGGCAAATTTTTCTCGCAAATTCACCTTGATGGAATCCAGGAAATCAAATCTACCGTTCAAGGGTTGATGACCTCTATGTTCAGCATCTGTGCATAGACTTTCTTATGGTCCTTTGACCAAAATAACTTTCCTTTTGTTCTAGTGATTTTTGCAGCATCACCCATTTTGGGTTGAAAATTTTTGAACACCCTCTCATCATCATCTTCCTTTTTACTCTTAGTCTGACCTTATGTATCAAAACAAGGATCAACAGGAAAATTTGAAAATTCCTTTTCTACTCTTCTAGCTTCTACCAACCCTAAGTTTTGCATGACTCTCAAAAACAAGGTTTCGTTCCCATAGTAATTTTCTTTCAAGAATGAACTTATGAGATCCACGGGACTTCTCCCCTTTTTCAAAAACTCATAATGTTTGAGAAGTACCTTGGGCTTTCTTACCAAAATAGGTGTCGCTTCTTAAGTAACCTCTTCCTCCATCGATTGTCGATTCGTGCTTCGAGGCGATTCATTCCCGGTGAGATCAAAATGCATTGGACCTTTAGGGACAAATCAAGGCAAGAGGATTTCCTCTGATAAGACATCGAAACGGACTTGGAGAGTTTTGATGACATGTTCGAGAGTGATTGAGTGAGAAATTTTGCAAAGAATGTGAGAGTAGATCAAGAGAAGCAAGAGTTTGAGAGAAAGATTAGGGTTTGTAAGAGTCTAGATATCGAGGGAAAAAGGTTGAAGATTTTATTTAAAGAAAATGAACCGGGGCAACTGAACAAGCAAAAAAAAAAAGGATTCCATTTTAATTTTTTTTTTAAAAAAGAGTAATTGTCAATAATTTTTGAAATATTAATTTTGAAAAATCAACAAAGATATAACAATTTCCAAAAATATAAAATGCAAGTAATAACTCCAGAATAATCATACATGTTCAAGAAGGAAATAAACTTCGCACCAAAATTTAAAATATAACTACTTGAGTCTGGAAAGGCTTTCAGAAGGATGTTTCTACCAAAGGTTGGATTGATGAGTTTGCTCGACCAAAGACTTTAACCAGATGCAAGAATAATATTCAAACTTTCACGAATGAACTCGAATGATCATTTTTCCAATGGCTTGGTGAAGATATCTGCCGGTTGATTCTTCGAATCAATGAATTGGACATTGATTTCGCCATTTTGCACATGATCTCTAATGAAAAGATGTCTACTTTCAATATGTTTTGTCCTTGAATGGAGAATAGGATTTTTTGTGAGGTTAATCGCACTTGTGTTGTCATATTGATTTTAGTGCAAGGTTCTTCTATTCCAAAGTCTCTTAGTTGTTGCCTAATCCAAAGAATTTGTAAATAGCAACTTCTAAGAGCAATATATTATGCTTCTGTTTTGAAAATGCCACAGTATTCTACTTCTTTGAGAACCAAGACTCCAGCATTTGTCCCAAGAGTTGGCACGTTCTAGAAGTACTTTTCTTGTCAACTTTACAACTAGCTAGATTAGCATCTAAGTATCCAAATAATGTAAAATCTCATCTTTTTGGATACCATAGACCTAACTTTGGATTCGTTGCAATATATTTGATAATACGTTTGACAACACTGAGATGAGATTCTTTAGGGTTAGCTTGGAATCTAGCACACATATACATACTGAATAAAATATCAGGTCGATAAGTAGTAAGGTAGAGAAGAGAGCCAATCATGCTTCTATATGTCTTTTGGTCATCTTTCTTTCTATCTTCATTTTTGTTAAGTTTGAAAAAACTTGACTTTGGAGTCTCAGTCTTCTTGTAGTTTTCCATCCCAAATTTCTTGATAAAATCTTTTGCATATTTCTCTTGATAAATGAAAGTTTATTTCTTTGATTGTCTGACTTGTAGACCTAGAAAGAATGTTAACTCACCCATCATGCTTATTTCGAATTCTTCCTGCATAGATTTTGAAAATTTCTTACACAGACTTTCGTTAAAAGATCCAAAGATTATATCATCTACATATATTTGAATAAGTAGAAAGTCTTTTTCTTCCCTTTTGATAAACAAAGTTGTGTCAACCATTCCTTTCTTGAAGCCATTACTTACCAAAAACTTACTCAGTCTCTCATATCAAGCTCGAGGTGCCTGTTTCATTTTCTTCCCTTTTGATAAACAAAGTTGTGTCAACCATTCCTTTCTTCAAACCATTACTTACCAAAAACTTACTCAGTCTCTCATACCAAGCTCGAGGTGCATGTTTCAGATCATACAAAACCTTCTTCAGTCTGTAGACAAAGTTTAGTTTTCTAGAATTTTCGAATTCTGGTGGTTGTTCCACATCAATATGTTTCTTGCATTCTTGACATCCATTTGGAATAACTTGAAATTATGGAAACATGCATATGCTAACAATAATCTTATGTCTTCTAACTTGTCTACAAGTACATATGTCTCATCATAGTCTACTCCTTCCTCTTGCGATTAACCTTTTGCAACAAGCCTTGCTTTGTTCCTGGTTATTTTACCCTTTTCATCTATCTTGTTTCCGAACATCCACTTTGTTCCAATAATAGTCTTTTTCTTTTGGTTTTGGAACTAACTCCTAGACATCATTAATTTTGAATTGTCTAAGTTCTTCCTGCATACTTCTATCCAGCTTTCATCAGACAAAACTTCTTCTACTTCCTTTGATTTTATTTCAGAAATAAGAGTTAGGGCGCTTGAGTCTCCTTTTAAGTTGGATCTAGTACAAATCCCTTCTTCTATATTGCCAATAATGAGCTCTTTAGGATGGCTTGATTTGTGCTTCCAATTACTATTAGATTTGTCACTTTCTGCAAGGGTTTGTTGAACGTCTATTTTATTTTATTCTTTTGACTTTTCTTCTGCTTTACTTTAATCACTAAAAGGCTGAGGTTCCTTGGAAGAATCAAATTTCGTTAAGTCTAAAACTAGTTTAGACTCTTCAAGTTGAGTCTGATCTTGTTGAAGACTCTATAAGCTTTATTTGAAGTAGAATCGCCAAGAAATATACCTTCATCCAATATTTCTTCAAATTTCCCAATCTGATCATTTCCATTCTCCAAAATGAAACACTTGCAACCAAACACATGAAAATATGATATATTTGGTTTTTTTTCCTATATAACATTTATAGGGAGTTTTCTCTAGGATAAGCCTTAAAAATACTCTGTTAATTATATAACAAGCGGTAGAAACTGCTTTTGCCCAAAAACAAGAAGAGACTCTACTTTCTATTAGCAATGTTCTAGCCATATCTTGTAAAGACCTATTTTTTCTTTCTACAACTCCATTTTGTTCTTGAGTATATGGAGAGGAGAAAACATGTTGTAGACCATTCTTATCATAAAAATTTACAAAGTCTTGATTTTCAAATTTACCTCCATAATTAGTCCTTATGCTTGAAATGACATAACCTTTCTCATTCCGAACCTTCTTAACAAACTATGAAAAATATGAGAAGGTTTTTTTTTTATTTGCCAAAAAGCAAACCCATGTGAATCTTGAATAACCATCCATAACTACAAAACAGTAATTCTTACCACCAATGTTTTGTGTTCTAGTTTGTCCAATAAGATCCATGTGAAGAAGCTACAAGACGCTATTAGTGGAAACTTGATTTATAGGTTTAAATGAGCTTTTGACTTGTTTTCCCAAAATACAAGGAGTACAAAACTCAGACTTCTGGTACACCATTCTAGAAAGACCACGAACCAGCTTCTTAGATGATAGTTTAGCAATATCTTTCATACTCACATGTCGAAGCTTGCAATGCCAGAGATCTGCTTCATCTTGAATTGAGATAAGACATTAAGAGCTCTCTAGACTTATGTCCAAAAGATAAATATTGCAATGTCTTTGCCTAATGAAATTTTGAGAGAAATCTCGACTAACCCTAGAACAAACAAACATCTTCTTGGAAATTGATTATGAATTATGTATCACATAGCTGGCTTATGCTTAGAAGATTGTAATTTAACATTTCACCAAAGAAACATTGTTGATGATCAAACTTCCAATCCTCACTGTTCCACGTTCAATAATTTTTCCTTTGTTGTTCCCACCATACGAAACATTTCCTCCTTTTTGTTTTTCTAGTTTTATGAAACTACTTGAATCTCCAGTCATATGTCTAGAACAATCACTATCCAAATATCATTTGCTTTTCCTTATAATAGTAATCTGTAGTAAAAAAGAAATCTCAATTTTTTTTGGTACCCAAATTTTCTTGAGTCCTGGTGAGTTAGTTTTAAAGACAGCCTTTGCCTAATCTTTCTTAATAGGCCTCCAAACTTTAGGACATTCATTCTCAAAATGTTTTGAGCTATTACACTAAGAACATTTAAGAGTACTCCAACCACCAGGTTTTACAAAAACTTTTTAAAAATGATTTTTGTAAGAAGATTTTGGAGGTCTTTGTCTAAGTCTCTTTTTGACTTTAGGAAAATCGATCAAAAGAGTACTTTCTTTATTCATACCAAAACTAGATTTGTTATAATAGAGTATTTGAGCTAAAAGGATTTTCTCTAAGTTTTTTACCCATTGGAGAACTTTGTAGAAATATCTGAAATCTCATTTTTCAAACACTCCTTTTCTTTTGAAAGAGAATTAATATTTTCTTTCAAATCATTAAAATCATTTTTCAGATTCTCAAACTTTTCTCTCGAAGAATTATCCTATTGCCTGAGTTTTGAAGTTTCCTTCTTTAATTCAGAGATCTTTTTAAGAGAAGATTTGAGGTTCAAGTAAAGTTCATCTAGATACTTAGAAACTTTAATAGGAAAATCTAAATGACTTATCTCAATTTCCTTGTCAGATTCCGATTTTGTGTCAAAGTCTAACTCTAATTCTGAGTCTGATTCTGAGTAAGCCATGAGATAGATATTTGCAAACTCCTCTTCACTTTCCTCAAATTTTTTGGCACTCCAGATTTATGCTTTTAGAGCTTTCTTGTATTTTGCATACTTTCCCTTCTTCTTTTTCAGTAAGGAATAGTTAGGCTTAATGTGTCCTTTCTACTTGCACTCAAAGCATATCACATCCTTGCTAGTGTCAACATCTTCCATTAATCTTTTCTGGAAAATTTTGTTTCATTTGCTTTTTCCAATTCAATCTTCTTTCTTTCCTATTTAGTTTCCTAATTTTTTTTTTATCATGAGAGCCAACTCCTCCTCGCCCATATCATTGTCTGTGTCTGTATCATCAGAATCAACATTAGACTTAAACGCAATTGACTTCTTACCTTTTGGATCCTCTTCATTATTGATCTATTCCACTTCATACGATTGAAGAGTGCTTATTAGCTCGTCAACAAAAAGAGGCATGATTCTTTGTGTCTCCCGAATTGATGTTTTTACATGATTCCAGTCCTTTGAAAGTCTTCGTAGAAATTTGTTGACCTTCATTGGTGTAGAAATTGGCTGACATTGATATGCCAGCCCATTTACAATTTTTGTAAATCGACTGAACATCTCTCTAATAGACTCTCTAGACTTCATTCTGAAGGATTCATATTGGCCAAGTAAGATATTTATTTTTGTTTTCTTTACATGATCTATTCCTTCATAGGTGATGTGACATCTTGATTTTTAAATGAAATTGGCTTTTCATCGACGCGCCTATAGTTCTTTTTCTTGAGTTGGCCAATCACGAGATCACTAACCTATTAGGCAAAGCCGTTAAGGAAAATAAATGCGACTGACATGAGAATTCGACCAAGAATTGACTGCACGACCGTACTACTCTGCAAGGGTCACTATAGCACGGTTAAAAATCAATTAAGGACCAAAGATAGGTCGATTCAACAAAACCATGTGATTAAGTGTGGGTGATTCCATCTAATTGCAATTTTTTTGTCAATCGGCACTAAACCGATTTTTCTGTCGTTTTGGTACCTTGTGTCCGTATTTGAAACCTCAAGATTTTCACAACAATCGAGAGTAACCAATGTGTCGAATATGTACAATGTGGTTCGAAAATAATTGACCATGAGTCAATTGGGCTAAAAATTCATAAAAGCTACCTGGTAAGCTAGGTCACGCTAAAATCGTGTCCGATTGAAATTGACCACGAATTTGAACCCTATTTCAAAAATTGAAAGTTCTGTCATGTCACAATTTATTTTAGAAACATCGACACATCCTTTGAAGAATTTTCAGCAAGCCCGGGATTTTACGGAAAATCAATTTCGGAGGATTTGGAAACGAAAGGAAATTCGGAGGGGCCAAATTGAGGGGATTTTTGGCCTCCAAAGTGAGCTACTTAGTGAAGGGAAATCGTGGAAATTGTGTAGGCTTCCTCCGCAGCAAATTTAGTCATCAAATTGGAGATTTGATGAAGAAATTGAAGTCAACAATTGTGAAATTCGTAGGCTTGTGTGAGGGCTGCAACATTTGGCACCAAAATTGGTTATTTGTGGAGATTTATGCAAGAAAGTATTTGGCACAAAGGGGATGAACATGTGGAATTTTGGGGGACCAAGCATTGATTAATTTGGGATATTTTCTTTGACTTCCTACCTCCCCTTCTCCAATCTTCTCTCGCACGCTAGTTGTTCCCCCTCCTCCTTCATGCGTCTCTTTCCCCCGACCCCTCTTTTTTCTGCCTTTTCTTTCTTTCATTTCCTTCAAAGACTCCAAGCTTTCCTCCATTACCTATTGCCATCTCCACCGAATCAACCCCTGCAGCTGCCACACGTCCGCGGCTCACCCCTCTCCAGTTAACCCCTCCCCTCCAGCCAAGCTTCCCTCCTTTGACCACCAACCTTCATCGTTCCAGCAACCCCTCACAAAGTGGACATCTTTTTCCCCTCCAACAGTGACATCGCTAGCCCTGCTCTTCCACCGAATCCAACTGCTTCGGTATTCTTTTTATTTGTCTACCTTTCACGCCTCACCAGCAGCACCCCACCGAGTCCAACTCCCCAGCAAGCCCTAACGTTGACTCTAGCAGCAACGTCCGCGTGCCATCCCATCGTCCCTCCGCTTTCACCCCATTGAGCAGCATCTCCAGCCTTTGTCCACCAACCGTGACTACTTGCAGCCAGCCGTAGCTCCCTCCGTCTTTGCTGCGCCGCTGAGGTCAACTCAGCCCGCAGGCTACAACCTCGTCAGGTCAAGCCCAGCAGTTTCATTGTGGGCTTGCAGGGCTTTTTCGGCCTCGGTTTGGTCTCCTTTGGTGTCGTCGTCGCCGTGAATCAATTTTTGCGCTAAACCAGTGAATTTATGCACTAAACTCTCATTAGGGTGCTAATGATGTTTAATGGGTGATTAGTTTAGCTTAAGATGAGATAGGTGGTTAGTTAGTTTGGATTAGCAATTTAATTATTTAATTATGCATGTTAGGTGGTTAAAATAAACTAATTAAGGACTAGATAGATTGTACTATTTATCTAGATAGGTTTGGAAATTTTTTAGGCCCATTTAGGTGGTTAATTTAGCATTTCCGACCTAAGTTGCTATTTTTGGTATTTAATTGCATTTATTTAATTATTTATGTGGCATACTAAAAATTCATGGCGACCTCTAGATGCATTACGACCTATGGAAAGGTGATGGAAGTGTCATTGATTTATGTTATGGCCTTTAGACCAAAGAATTGTAATATATTAAGGACGAGTTTTTTTAATGGAAAATTGTTTGGTTGGAAATATGTATATATATCCTATGTTCATGGGTAATCAAGGATTGTGCTATAGGATAATTTGATAAGGAAATTTTTGTTCTTGACCATGCACTTTATAGGTTTGATTTTTATGGATTAATGTTACAAGTCTTTTGGCCATATTATTTTGCAATTAGGCATTTATTTAAGTGGGGAAATAATGGTGGATTCTTAAAGGGAGTGGACTGATTTCTTAAGGCCCAAAACCAACCCACATTCCCCCACCATTCGACCGGCCCAAGAAGCCCAATGGGCTGTCGACCAAGGAGGGTCCGGATGGAGAAGTTGGCCCAAGGGAGGCCCATCTTCTTGCATGGCAATTAACAAGTGGCTAGGGGGGATTATCCAAGTGTCCTCTTGCATGCAATGTGATGATTACTTGCTAATCATGAAGGGGAAGAAAAGAAGAAGGGGCGGATTAATCAAAGGGGAGGGGTGTCGCACGAGAGAAAGAGAGAAAGAGAGAAACGGAGGAAGAGAGTGAACCAAGAGAGTTCGAGCGTGAGCCACGAAGGGGAAGAGGGAGACCGTCGACGCTGCCTAGCACTGCCGTCGATCGAGCCCACCGAAGCCCCAAGTCGCCGTTGCTTGCTCGTTTTCGTTGAACTTGAGGCAAGTAAAGTCCATTAGACTACATGTTGCTTGTTGTGATGTGTGTGTAATCGATAGTAAATTTCAGATGAACTAAGTGTTAGAATCATTGAAATTTGGGAGTTTCCTCTTAGGTTTGTAAGCTGTTCTATGGAAAACAGCTTGAGCTCTAGTGATTCCGTGAATTATAGGTGAATATCTAGTCGAAATATCACTGCATGCTCTTGATGAAAGTTGTAGAGGACTTCTTAGGGAGTAACATATCAAAATTTAAGAGGAAATGAACAAGTATAGGTCGGTGAAACCATTTTTCTTTGAAGAAATTAGATCTGGAAATCGTTAAGTTGGCCTAGTGTGATTCTGTGAATTTTATAAAATTATTCGGTTGAAATTTGATCTTGTGTCCTTGATGAAAGTTGTATATGACATTCTGAGGAATAACATAATGAAAATTGAGAAGAAATGGACATGTGTAGGTCGGTGAAACAATTTTCTTTGAAAGGGGATAATCTGGAAAAACTGTACCGAGAATAGGGAGAATTAAATTGACTATAGCTCTTAATCTAAAACGAATTTGATTCTGATTTCTTCACGAAACGTTTACCTCTAGGTCTTTTCTACAACATATCAAAATTTCAGAAATTTTCGGAGCTGGTTTATGGTTTATACCGAATTTGTGAATGAAACTGTGCACGGGTGATGTTCTGAAATTTTAAAGGCTGTGATACATGGACCGTACCGAATTGTATGAAGCTCTTTTGATATAGTGTTCTTCATGAAATATTTTCCTCTAGATCTCATTTTTAACGTGTCAAATTTTCAGAATTTATTAAGTCTTTTTACTAATTTTTCTAGAATTTTAACTAAAGGAGTGCATTCTGTTTTGTCCGAAAATTGCTGTATTTTCAAAAATAAATGAATTGCTCTATGTGATATAATGTCTTGAGTGGTTGCTTTTGCTGCACATGTGGTGAAAGTTAGCATGTCATATAATACTAAAAAGATAATTTAGACCTTTGATATTATTGCATCAGGTCCCATGTTGAAAGTGAAACATACATGTGAATATAAATTGTGATAATGATGATACCGTCGGACCCTTGAGTCGACGATGTCCCCGGGAGTGTCGAGATGCCCGGAGGTGTGTGCCAGATGTCTTCGAGAGTTTTGAGATGCCCGGAGGTGTGTGCTGGATGCTCGAGGTGTGTGCCGGAGGCTCCTCGCGATGCCAGGTTGGGTGCAAGCGATAAATGAGGGATGCAAACACTAATCCCTAGGAAGAAAGATGAAATGAGATCCTCTTGAAAAATTCAAATTGAAAATTGAATCATGTGCATGGGTGTGTGCATATGGCATGATGCATGATCTGCTTGTGAAAGTAAATTGATACCATATGATATTGAGAATGCGATCATGAAGGCTTGAATGGATCTCATGGGGATATACACATGATTATGTATGTGCATATGGCATGGTGAGATATTCACGACTGCATGGTGATGTATGCTCGATAGCATGGATGATATGTACTTTACTCGTGATATCTTGATTGTTTTGCTTGTTGCACTGTATAGTTTGGTGGATCTTTACTGCTGAGTGGTTGTACTCACCCCTTTGGGGATTAACATTTCAGATTAAAAGATGCCTCTACCACTGGTCGCACGTGGTACTTTCTATGGCTTACCATCTGATGTTGAGGTTGAGTGCTCGGAGCACATCTGTATTAGTGTTCCTGGTCTGGTGTTTGTTCGAGTTTGTGTTTTGGTTATGTATGATGTGGGTCTGGCTGGGGGCCTTGTAGTCCAAGAGTTCCTGTCCGCTCATGTTCGACGCGACGGGGTGATGCTAGGGATGTTGCCATCGCCGCTGGCCAATGCACCAGAGTGGATGTGATGGCGCGTACGATTGGTAGAAGATGACGCTTTTTGGATAGCCGACACTTGATGATGGATAGGTGTACATGTCTAATGTAAGGTCGAGTTCTTTTGAGTTTAGCCGAGCATAGTTAAAAGCCTCGGCCTTTTGCTGTATCGACCTAAGATGTCCATCACGAATATGTAAATAAAAGTGACTCGGCTTTATCTTTTTATCTAATGCGTAGTTGGTGTGCATTGCATTATTGTTGTTGGAGTAAGGGATAGGGAGATTTGATTATGTTTCCGTTATATGAACTGCACTGGGACCACTTTAATATATATATGTATATATTAATTAACCCCCATGAATTATGGACTCGCTAAAATTAAAAAGTATCAGAGTGTTATGTAAATAGGATAAGTGAATAGTACCTGTGGCAACCCTAATGGATCGGGGGCCGTGTCGAGGGGGTGCCACAATTTATTATATCCAAAAATTATATCGGGATAGCCAATGACTAGAATTTCGTGCTGATTGCAATGATGTACTTAGTTTATGTAATTGGGTGTTATTTTGTGCAAATTGAGTGGCGATTGAGATTTTGAATATTTATTTCAAAATTAGGAAATTTTGGTAATTAATTAGAAATTATCGGGTGTTGGGTTTTGACATCGGAAATGGTTTTTAAGTACTATATAAAATAGTGGGATTTTTAAAAGGAATGATATCGATTTTCTGGTTCAAACTGACTGTGTACCCACACACGATTATTTTACCGTGTGTTTTCAATACGAGGAAAATAGGCCAAGTTCGTTATTTTAATTAAGGCATTTAAGTGCAAAGCACAATGCCCTTGGCCGTGTTTGAGTGATCGTGTGATGGGTTATAGTCAAGGCAAGATGATTATTGAAAATTGAGGTGACATGTGTTGTGTTGAGGGAACCCATTGGGTTGTGAACCGGTAAAGAACTAAGTGTTACACGATAATGGAAATTCGTGTGAGCCACCTCTAGTACCGTGTACCATTGCTTATTGTAATCAAGGACTAAGTGCTACATGGTGACTTGAGTCACATGGGAGCTACCTCTAGAAGCCTTGTAGTACTATCTTGCATAGTCAAGAACTAAATGCTACACGATAGCGAGATTTCGTGTGAGTTACCTCTAGAACCTTGTACTAGTGCTTTTCGTGATCAAGAACTAAGTGCTACACGACAGTGTGACTTCGTGGAAGCCACCTCTACTACCTTGAGCTATTGCTTATGATAGTCGAGAACTAAGTGCTACACGATAGTGTGACTTCGTGGGAGCCACCTCTAGTACCTCGAGCTATTGTTGATTGTGATCAGGGACTAAGTGCCACATGATATCGGAACTTCGTGAGGAGAGGGCACCCCTAGAACCTTGAGTCTGGTATTGAGTATTGAGTTGGAATGTGGAGTCGGATTATTGAGTGGGGGTGTTGAGTTGAATTGGGAATTTGAATATTTAGAGTGGATATCGGGTGTGGATTGAACCACTGATATGATTTACCCACGCCTGATTATATGAAGAAATTGTGTGGCACAGTATGGGACGCGTCATAACGATTTGACCTTATAATTGGGACTCATGTGTTTGATTGGTTTGATAGTGAGATGTTCCAATTGATGAGTGCATTGAGTGTATGCATATGTTTTACGAACTGTACTGATGTGCAAGAAGAAACCGAGGCGAGGTAAGTCTCATTGGTTGTGTGTGTAGGCTGCCTCTAAGTGTATTATCTTCCTAATCGGGGTTTAGGGCGTGAACTCGCTAAGATTTATATCTCACCCCATCATGGGTTACCATTTTCAAGTCCTTAGTGTGAAAAACCCCGAGCTTAAGGCGGAAAGGTCAGGAGCATGGGTGGCTTAGTAGTTCTATTTGGAGATAGACCTCCTGTACATAGACCTTAGAGTTGGTCTTTGTGATTAAACCATATTGTTTCTAAAAGGTGTGTTTGATTTGAAATTGGTTATTTTGTTTTTCTATTCCAAGTCTATTGTTGTCAAGGGATTAGTTAATTCGCTTCCACATGTGCATAATCGATTGGGTCGGTGACGCGTCCTGGGAACGTCGCAAATTTTATCGACCACCGAGGGATGTGCATGCGCTCGAGGTTCGGGGCGTGACAGGTGACATGAAGTCTATTCCAAACTTCATTAACTATTTCACATGAAGAAATTCTATTATATTCAACATGAGACAAGGCACAATATAAAGAATAGATGACTTTTGCATCAAAAACATGTCTCTTGGTAATTTTTGCTTGATTGGATTCGTCAGCATCCTTAGCCAAGACTTTTTTCCCTTATCAGAACTTGAAGTTGCCTTTGAGTTGATTCCTTTTTCTACAACATCCCATTCCAAAGGATCTTTGGATCTCAGGAACGCTTTCATTTTTATTGTTTCACACACTATATTCTTTTCCATCAAAATAACGTGGCCTGGTATTACTCTGCCCCTCCACGAGTCCTGGTGCTAAACGACTAGCCATATAAGATCTTTAGCTCAGAAGTATAAACATTTGAAAAGAAGAGCACAGGACTCTAATACCAATTGAAAATGCTAGCACTAACACCTAGAGAGGGGTAAATAGGTGTTTAATATAAACCTTGACAAATAAATGTGAAATAAGATAAATTACGAGTAAAGTCTAAAAAAGAGTCAAAGTTTGACTAAAAGAGCCACTAGACTTCTGGTGAAAATTCAGAATTAGATAAGAGATGGAATAGCTTTTTGAGAAACTTAAAAGAATTGCAATGGATAAAGCTGAAAAGAGTTAAGGGAAGAGAAAATTGTACACAAGATTTATAGTGGTTCGACTTAGATCAAGCCTACGTCCATTCTCCCATGTTGACAGCCTTTTGGCTGAAGTTCACTAAAGTATCAACAAATAAGTACAATATTTCGAGTGCAAACACTCAATGGAAGATTTCTTTTTCCTGCACTAATTCACTTTTTTTGTGATTTTCTCTATTGAATACAATTTGTAAGAGCTGTCGTTGAAGAACAAGTGGTTGGAATGGCTTCAAACTTTGGAATTTTAATTTTCATGCCCATTTCAAATAAACTATATAACCTCCTTAAATACTCCTCCATGCCTTACTAGCCGTTGGCATTCTCCAAAGGAATTTCTTCCAATCAATCTGCTGGATAGAATCGATTAAGGAAATCTAGTAGCCATTTAAAGATTGAGATGAAAATCTGTTAATTTTGATTGCCTATACAATCAGAATCTAGGTTTCCATAAGTACATGCTTCCCAAAAATGAACTTTTCTTCAAGATTGATTTTATCAATTCGTGATTGATTCTATCAATGTATTTATAAAAGGTAAGTAAGATTCTTTGCCAGAAAGCTAGATATTAAAGAATAAATCTCTATTATGTTCATATTGAATCCTTATTGCGAGATCAATAAATCTGAGTCTGATTATATCTTCGTTTTGGACTAGGTTTTAGTCTGGATTATGTTAGAGTGGGAAAGACTTCTGGAATGAATAGACTTTGACAAAAGTCTATGATATGACTTCAGAAGTCTACTATTCTTCTAAACAAGAACAAGAAAGTTTTGTCAACTTCAAAACCTTATATGAGTTTTCTCAACACCTATAACAATGAATTAGTAAAGTGCTCCCATGACTCTCATAAAGAAGCTAACAATATCATACCTCGTTCTTCATCATCAAGTATTGTACCAACATTTTTCAAATCTATCATGAGTTTATTGAATTCATCTAATGGGGATCTAATAAACATACCTTCGGTATATCTAAACTGAAACATCCTCTTCACCATGTACAAGCGGTTGTTCAAATCCTTGGTTACATAAAGTGCCTGAAATTTTGCTCATAATGTAGCAACATCCTTCTTCTCGGCCACCTCTATTAACACTTCATCCAATAAATTCAACAAGATTGTGCTATTTGCCATTTGCCATTTCCATTAACTCTACTCCATCAGAGGCTTTTATTATAATTGACAACTCGTCTTCACCATCCAATGTCTTGGCCAAACCTTGGGCTATCAATAGTGCACGCTCTTGATACTTCATAACCCAAAGTTGTTCCATTCATTAAACTTCTCAATTTCAGCTTTCGTCTCAGACATAATTTCAATAATAGAATTTCTAGATAATAATCAAACAAGTAAAAGCCCCAAATCATAATGAAGAAATTTGATTCCAAGCTCTAATACCAATTGTTGCAATATTAACGCGGAAATGACAGAATTTTGCAAACAATATCAAAGAACTAAACAAGTAATAATAGGATACCAGAGATTTATGTGGTTCAATTTGAGTATTAGTACCTACGTTCATGGGGAGAGCTAGTAGCAAATAATTTACTATAATTGGAGAATTAGAGTTAGAATCTCTCACACGCTCGAGAATTTTCTACATCTAAATTTAAACTCAAACCCAAATTGTTTACATCATGCGTTCCAACCCAAAGAAAAATGCTCATGTAAGGTGAAACAAGAAGTGCTTTATTTCTTTTATGCTTCATATGATGGCTCTCTCTCTTTCTCTCTCTCTCTCTCTCTCTCTCTCACGCTCGAGAATTTTCTACATCTAAATTTAAACTCAAACCCAAAATATAAGAGGACCAACCACTATTCGGCTATGTAGGTAAAAGGAAACCCTTGTTTTTATCCTTTTGTTACAATTACCTTTTCACCCCCACATAATAAACATATTCAAATTTGTACAATAGATGTGCCCAATCTTTTGTCTTGTAGTGCCCTTTCTTTCTTTCGTATGTCCAAAAACAAGTCCAATATAAGAACTTCTTCATCTAAATTCTAATCAACTCTTGGAAATTTTTTTCAACAAATTTTATTTAACAAATTGATATCCGAATTCAAACTCGAGATATTAATTGAATAATTTCCACTCCTCTTTTCCATCCATTAACAAAAAAAGAAAATCCGTCAAAGAGACCGACTCCTTGTCGTGACTTGAATAATCATTGTGAGCGTGAGCGGGGTGAGGTCTGAACTGATTCAATTGGTTTGGGTGCTCATAAAGTTGATTTTGGGACAGTTTTACAACCAAATCAAGGTTGAGACAATGATTTATGGCCGCGTCGTGGCATTGTGACATGGCTCCCAATTCAAACTGACGGCCGAAAGTGAGGCAAGTCAAGGCATGGGGTGGCTGAGTATTGGCACGCGAATAATGTCATTCTTGGCTGTTTTGTGCGATTCAAAATCATCGGGGTATGAATTCAACTAGTTTTGATATAGGCATTGTCAAGGTGAAGAGGGGTGCGGGGTGGCTAAGTCCTGGCACATAAATGGCGTGACCCGCAGCAGTTTTGCACAATTCATGGTTGCCTAGCTTGGAATTGGATCGATTTAGTCTGGCATTGTTAAGGTGAAGTGTGGCATGGGGCAGCTGAGTTTGGTTAGACTAACGACTGTGGAGGCTGATTTCATCTTGTTTATGTTAGCTGTATGCCCTAAAGCAACCATGTAATAGTTACATGTTAGGGATTATTTAATGGCAAATAAGTTTTATTCATTCATCGTCCAATTTATATGAATGAAATCCCTAAGATGAGCTATGGTGAACCTCTTCTTAAGGTGTTAAGAATATGTATGACAAGTTTACAATTATTCTGAATCTTTAAACAGTTCCCGGTCGATGGATCATTGAGAGGATATTGATGATCCTGTTGAGACCAATGTGTTCTCAAGCTTCACTTTAGTATTAGATACTTGAGGGGACAAGTCATTGGGTATTGTGATATCTAAGCTAGAACACAAGTGCTTGTCTTGAACAAGTTCACTGAACATAACATACATAGAACGATTGGCGACATGGAAGCTTTTTAGCGGGGTCAATGTCTGATCGTTCATGATTTGGTTAGGTATAAGATCCTTAGACCTGGGGCACAATGCTGACTTGTATGTTGGATGGCTATGGTTCACAAGTGTGCATATTGACGCTTCGTTGAACCATCTTTGTACTTGATGGTCATAGTTTGTTCGCATACGAAGCCACATGCGTGCGCAATATGGAATTTGTCTTCTTGTTATATATAGATATACAAGATTGATGTCCTATGCGATCTAATCGAGACATTGTATTGAAATCCTCGGCCGAGGTTGCAATCGAGAATGAATGATTCATGTCTCAAAGAAATACATATCAATTAGATTTGTGCATATGATCAAATTGGTGGCTTGCCCAATAGTTCCATGGCCTTTGTTCGATCGGGACATGGTGAGATAGAAGGATCGAATTACACGGTCACCAAAGCTAACAGGTTCATTATGTTCTGAAAACATTTCATACTGTTTGGGTAGCCATGATATATTGCTAAATGTCACTTATGGTTTGCAGGAACAGGAGATTGATTTGGACAATCAATTCTCTTAGTTATGCTAATGTGTTAATACAAGTCTTGCTGCTAGCTCAGTGATGAACCTAGGGATGTCACACACCATAACCAATTAGAATGGCATTTGAACAAGAGAGAGAGAGAATATTGCAAATGTGTTTGCAATTGAGCCAACTAGATTGAGTCGGGCTAGAAATAAAAGTTCTGATGAAGGGGCATCAGAGTTTACAAAGTCTGAAGCGGGTTTCAGACTTTACGATCGAATCAAAGATCTGAAGCATGTCCAGATTTAGTGATCGAATTAACGATCTGGAGTGAGTTTAGAATTATTAGTTGGATTAATAATCTGAAGTGAGTTAAGAATTAATTGCATCATTAATGATTTGAAGTGAGTTTAGAATCAATAGACAAATTAATTATATGATATGGTTTCAGACTTAATGGCTAAATTAAAGATCTGAAACGTTTTTTTAGATGTAACGGTCGCATTAATGATCTGAAACAGTTTCAGAATAAATGGGCAGTTTAATGATCTGAAATGGTTTCAGATTAATGATCAATTAATGCTCTGAAACAATTTTAGAAGTAACGGCCAAATTAAGTATTCGTGACAGTTACAAAGTTAATATCCAGAATAAAGACTTGTAACATTTACAAATAAATGTCTAGAATAATGCTTTGTAACAGTTATAGAGTTAATGTCCGAATTAGTGTCTGTAACGGTATTAGAACTTATGTCCATCAGGAGTTACGGCTAAATTAATTCTAAAACGGTTTAAAGTTAATGCACCAATTTAAATGTGATATGCAATGTCTATAAAAGGTAATACAAAGAGCAAATCATTGGATGATGGACGATCGACAATCGACAATCGACAATCGATGATTCAGTACTATTGATCCACAAATCACTCACATAAGATCAATTGCTAGCACAATTGTTGTTGTGAGATCTCTCAATTTCTTTCTCGTGTTCAATGTGAGAATTGGTGGTGTGTCTGTATTAAAGGCCCAACACTTGTGGGGCTGGATCTGAAGAACATCAGAGCCTACAAAGAGATCAGACGGTCTGCATCTGAAGAACATCATAACCAGTATTACCAGAAGGCGTTAGACGCTCGTGGTCAAGAATTCAAGAACGTCAAAACCGGTATTACCAGAAGGTGTCAAATGTTCACGATCAGAGTCTGAAGAACGTCAAAACTACTACTGTGAGGACATCAAACGTTTGTGTTCAGAACCCGAAGAAACTTCTTAACCAAATTTTGGAGCATGGTACAAGGTTAATATGATTAGCCCCTTTATCTCTTGCATGTGCTTTCGTTAAAAAGCACGCAAATGCTATGGAAACACGTGTATAAGTGTTTTTACTTCCGCTACAATAAGACTTTTGGTTTTAATTTACTTATGCACGTATACTTGTTTATCGAAGCAAAAACCAACAGTTTAGATGATCTTTGAGTGATCTGAGCTTATCGTGGATTGGTTTTGTGTCAGTTTCAAATGCTGTTGGCTTGGATTTTGGTCGGAGGGAGCACTCGGCTCCTAGCTGCTTTTTACTCGTGTTACTCACTTTGCAGGTTTGGAATCTAATGAGAGCTCAGTTGTGCTTTGCAGATTAGCAGGGGATTGACTATATTGTTTGACTCAAAGCGAGCTCTTTGACTTAAGGTTGTAGAAACGAGAGGAGCCCTCTTCCCTTTTTTGAAATGATTTTTGTGCCGACGGTTGGTTTGTGGGGTATTTTGAAGATGTTGTGAATTTGTGGGTTGGTGGAGGCTTTGAATAATTTGTTTGTCATGAATGGAAAATGTTTTGGAAGTGCTGTTTCGATGTTGAAACGGGCTGAAGAGTTGGGATTGAACAGCTTTGATTATTTGGCTATCCTCCTTGCTTGGAATTAATATGCTTTTACCTTTGGCAGATGCGATGGCAAAGAAAGGCAATCGAGTCAGGGGCAAGGAAACACATGAGGGATGTTGTCTTATCTACTTCCAATCATGATAGGCCGATAGAAATCAACACGGATGAGTTTTGGCTGTCTCGCCAAGGAGGCCTCTTGGGATGCAGTTGCTTCTAAGGCTGAGGTGTAGAATCATCCTGATGCCCCTCAGACTTCTTCTCGGGGTCGGAAGTACCTAAGGGCAGTGAATCTCTCTCCTAACATTGAGCCAAAGGTCGTTGGTGCACACTAAGCCTGTTAGAATAGATCATGTACTCATGAGCTAAATTATCATATATGTAGTTATATTCAATAAATGGTTTACAAATGGATTTAAACATAACATAGACGTTAAATGGGTCATAAATGAGTTTACAATTTACTTAGACTTAACTCACTTCTATGAATTCTATGATTCTTTTTTCATAGAAGTTTCACCAAGGGATTGTGGGGCGTCTCAAAGCAGCCAATTTATTCTAAAGTTACTTCATTTTTTCTTGATGGACACCATTAGGCATTGAGTAGGATGCATGCACATGTTGAAAGTCTCAGTTTCATTGTCCTATGGGCAAGGTTGATAGGTTAAAGACGATGCTTGGTTAACATTTAAATTGCTTTAAATGCTTTCCCATTCTTAGCATGTGCATTTTGGTAGGTCTTTGTTTATTTTTATCCTTTGACAATAGGCATGTGCCTTACAAGTTTTAATATGAATTCGAGATGTTTTCATTCAACAAATTAAGTATTATTTAAAAGATTAACAATATTCTTTAGCCAATTCATTTTTAAATATTTCAATTTTGTCGATTGAGTCTATATAATTAATTTCTATTGAAAATTACTTATATGGATGCCAACTGTCCTAGGAGACATGGACAACCAATGCTAACATGAACATTTTTTTATTTTTTATTTTACTTTTTCCCTTTCCATTTTTTTTTCTTTTTCTTCTTTTTGTTTCCCTTCGCCGACCATTGTAGGGCCTTATCAATGGCAAGCAAAGGCTGCTAGCCTCAGGTGAGGCCTGCCTAGGCTAGAGCTAACAAGGGTTGCATGGAAGAAGAAGAATAAAGAAAGAAGAAAAGGAAAAAGGGGAAAAAAAACTTTAAAAAAAATTAAGCTATTATTAAAATTTGCCAACGTTAGTGTTGGTTGTGCCACGTGTGACGCTCAGCATCCACATCAATAATTTCCGGCCAAAATTAATTAGATAGGCTCAATTTGCAAAACGTAAAAGAGTTTAGGACTTAATTGAAAAAATTTAATATGTTTTGGATTTTTTGAATAATTTTCCCCGAAAGCAAGTGCCAAGAACATTCTAGATTAGGATGGAAGTGGGATAGATTCAAATAGATTGATAGTATTTAAAATTTCATCCTCTAAAATTCTTGTTATTTCCCAACTCAGTCCCAAATTCATTAAGAGTTTCTCAAATCGGCTCACCAAATTAGTTTGGTACTTGGATACATTCTATATTATTTCCTTGGTAAACAAGTTATAATCACACTAAATACATAGTAAACTCTATCATATTTGCAAACACAATTTTTTATTTCAAACTCATGGATTGGAGATTTCCAATTGGAAAGCCTATAGAATTGCAAAACATTGGATCTGAGTATTTCCATAAACTATTTCATTGGAACTCCGGAACGTAAAATTTCGAGAGTGTTCCTTCCTAGTTAAGGAAGATAAAGATTCAAGGGATCAAGGTGGGCCCTTGGGGGAAGGTGAACTCTCCATCTTTTCTTTAGAATAGGCTACCACTGAGTAGGTAGATGTTGCTGGATTGACTTGTGTTTTGTATAGTGTCTTTAATCGACTTGTCGGCCTAATACCCCCTAGTTGAGGATACTGTGCGAACAAGTTATAATCACACTAAATATACAATGAACTTTACTTTGCACTTAAACTACATAATATTATTTGCCATAACCAAACATTATTTTTGCTTAAGAACATTTGGACAAATAAAAATCAAATTAATCGATTTTGTTGATTGTAAACAAAAATAAAACAATGAATCCAAAACCATCATAGCTTATTATTAATCTTGTTTTTGCATCTCACGGTATCATTTAAGTAACCTTGTTAAGGTAATTATTTCCGTTTTCACAAAAAAAACAAAAAAAAAAACAAGGATTGCAAAGAAAACAAAGGTATATTTGTAATTATTCATAGGATTAATATTCTAAAAAACCCCAAATTGGTACACATGTAACAAGTTTACCCCAAACTATTCTTTTGACCACCAAAAATCCTAAACTGGTACACTTGTGACAAATTTATCCCGACTAACCATAAAAAAACCATAAATCGGTACATTTATGACAAATTTACCCCCAAACTAATTTATTTGACCTCAAAACACCCCAAATTGGTAAATTTATGACAAATATACTCTCCGCTAAATTGAATTAATACCACAAAAAATTACAAAAATAGTAAATTGTGATAAACGGGGCGTAAAATCCCAAATTGGTACATTAGTTAATTGTCGCGTATCATTTAACTAAATAATTTCACAGTAAAATTTAACAAAAATTAGCAGAGGGTAAATTTGTTGCAAGTGTATTAATTTTGGGTAAATTTGTTAAAGGTATACCAGTTTGGGGTTTTTTGTGGTCAAAAAAATAATTTATGATAAATTTGTTACAGGTGTACCAATTTGGAGTTTTTCAAGGTATTAACCCTTATTCATATCTTGCTTCAGCATCAAGTTTCTCAAATTAAAAATTTCAAACTCGTCTCAAATTTATGGAATTATTCATAGTTGATCCCAAATTCATCCTATTATCTATAAAAATACTTAGACACTGTTTATTTCAAAAAAATAATTTAAAAAATATTTTCTAAAAAGGATCACTTTAAATAATTAGTCATAAAAAATTATTCTTATTTTCAACAACAATTTATATTTAAATATTTTTATGGTTGATGAAAATATTTCTTGTTTATTTATTTTTGTAAGAAATATAAATGATGATTTAAAAAAATCTTATAAATTTATATATTTTTCACAAAATAAACGGACTTGTTTTTTTCTTTTTGTTCGAAAAATAAGCGCACTTTAACATGTGATATATTTATTACAAAAGCTGCTTAAACCCTGAAACCCTCCCCCACGCCGGTGCACCTCCGAGCTTTTCTAGCTTCTTGGTCGTCTCTACTCGAAAGCGCCATCAGACCGAAAGCTCCCTCCGAACTCTCCGCCGCCGTCATCTTGCAAGGTTAGACGCCATTCCAGCCCCATGTCCTTGTCGTCAACATCGCGTTCATGCTCTGCTTGTTTGGTTTGGCCTAATGTCCTTGCTGTGTATCACTTGAACGAAGACGTCGCGCAATTTATGGGCAATCTTTTGTTGGCTGCAAAAATGTCTTTGACATATAGAGGGCAACTGTTTATGCGTTTATCTCGAGTTACCCACCGGCGTTGCTTTACATGCTTGTGCCTGAAATTCTGCACAATCAACTGGGTGTGCACTTGGTGGGGTTAAACTTGATTTTGATGCATCTGTAGTTATGTACTTGAAATATTTGTAGGCTTTGCGCCTCTTCTGGTGGGTAATTTCACTGTTAAGTGAGTACCCGTTATGTGATCTTCAGCACTGAGGTAGTTCTTCTAATGAAGTTGTGGATTTTCCACTAATAGGCAAGTGAATTTTGGCAGTTATCCAAGAAGAAGCATGTCTCTCCCGGATGAAGAGATTACCAGATTGTTTAGAGTCCGGAGAACGGTTTTACAAATGCTTAAGGATAGAGGCTACGCTGTTGAGGAATCTGAGCTAGAAATAACGAGAAAAGATTTTGTTCAGAAGTTTGGAGAGAACATGAAGAGGGAGGATCTTCTAATCTTAAAACACAGAGAGAAGGATTCATCTGATCAGGTATATGGTTTTTCCTCTTTTATTTTCTGATACAAAATTTTGGGTATCGTCTTAAGCTATTTATTCTTGTTACATAGTTCTTTACATAAAAAAAGAAGAAGAAGAAAAAGTAAGATAATTAGTTCAGTAGGTGGATCTTGGTTATGCATGGTGTTGACTCTTTTAGCTATTGACCTTTTCTCCCGTGTTAGCTATGCCGGGCTTTTAAAATATGTAGGTACTGTCAAATGAGTGCAGAGTGTGTTCTACTATTTGCTATAGGCCATACTTTCTCTTTCTTCACAAAAGTACATAAGGTTTTCCTTCTGCTAGATGATTTAGGGAATTGGATATCTCTAGTGAAATTTCCTTCTGTGCCCTGTTATGTGCCAGAATTTTTTATCGACACTATTCTTGTGGTCAAAAGGCAATTGGTGGGCTGTTGTTAAAATGGTTACGTTGTAGAGTCTTTCTTAATTCCAAGATACACTTATGCTTTACAATGCTTGTCCACTATTATTTGGTCTTCCACAGATTAAATGATGCAGTCTCTTACATTAATTCTTCAAGTAGTAAATAATGGAAGAGAAAAGATAATTGTGTTTTGTCATTTGAGATTGAAGATAGTGTAAGCAATCTCTTATGTGGCTACTGCAACATACATGTTTTCTTAACAGGTGAATCTTGCCTCTGCATGTCTAGGGAAGTCAGATTCATGTTCTGGAGTTGCTACCTAAATTTTTGTTTAAGATGCTCATTCTCTTGGAAAAAGTGCACTCTATCATTTCATTGCAGCAATATCGAGATACTTTTGAATGTTTCTCTTATTGCTGATTATTACTGGACTAGATTTACATCTTTTTTCCTGAGGGAACAAAGTCTGGCGTCCCTGTGGTAAAGGCTTTTCTCAATCGCATGAAAACAGATAACGTCCCAACTGCAATCTTGGTTGTCCAGAAGGGTCTGACTCCCCCTGCCAAAGCAGCTGTAACCGAAATTAATGCATGCTTCCGGATGGAGGTTTTTGAGGTAAAAGATTGAATTGCATTAGAAAGTCACTTTTTAAGGCAATATTGTTCCATTCTTTGTCATTTTCTAGTTCGTATTATTGTGAGCCTATGCTGCTTTCATTTTGCTTCTTTAAATTGTCATAAGGTCATATTTTAATCTTATAGGCAGCTTCTGGTAGATACATAGAAAATAGACTATCACTAGGTCACCTAGAATGATTTCCTTGGCTATGTTTGCTCCTTTCGATTTAACTTTTGAACTTTGACTTGAATATAGTATACCCATGTGAGAGGAATACAAAACTATGATCAACACATCAATGTTTTAGAAAATGTTGAATAGAAAATGTGGGACAAATTGTTCTGGACTAGTTTAATAACGCTCTTTATCATTCTTGAGCAGTTTTTTACCAAGTGTTAGTTTCTTAGGTAAACCTAGCTTTTGTCTTTGTCACTTGTAAATTGTCAATGAGTTCGTAATTGGTCTTGCCATGCTAATTATGTATCTTTTCTTTGGGGGTGCAACTCATACACAAAAGAAAGCCAAAAAAAAAAACACAGGACACCAAAAAAGGGCTCAATTACAAGACAAAGTAGAATGTCAATCAGTGGATACCAAACAGATAAATGTTTGAGCCAATTTTTGGTTAAAACGAAAAAGGAAGATGCCTAAGTAAATAGTGTGGAAATAGCCTGGAAAGGCTTTGAGTCTACATTCTCGTAAATGAGTTATTGCCTCATTCAAGCTGTCTCTTTATACTTTTGGATTTGTCTTATTTCCATTGTTCATATACCATTATACTGATTTTTCAAGAGTTTTTATAGAAATCTGTATAATGTGGGAGATTTTGAAATACCAGATATGATATGGCTTGTTGGAGTCCTTGCTAGAGATATTTATGATTATGTTATTGGTGCCAGAACTTGAGTTTTTTCTTAAATTTATTCTTGAGAAAAACATAGCATATCTTTTCGACCTGCTATTCCCTACTATGCTGGTGAATCTTTTGACACATTGAAACATTCTTATGGATTAATTTGTCAAAGTCATGTGCAAATAACTTCTGTCAAAGTCATGCACAAATAACTTCTATCAAAGTAATGCCCAATATTATGTTAGAAGCAAGTTGCAATGTTCGTTGTTATTCTCTTTAATTTCTGAATGCTGGAATGGTTCAGGAAGCAGAGTTGCTGGTTAATGTCACAGAGCATGCCTTTGTTCCTCAGCATAAGGTGCTTAGCAGTGAGGAAAAAAAGGAAATACTGGCAAAGTATGGGGTAAAGGACACACAGGTTAGTCAATTAGATCTTTCAGATAACAGAAATGAGCTTAGAATTCCGTTCTTATAGCCCTGATGAGAATAACTATTGTAATTGGGTGTCTTCCCCCAGTGGCGAGATAATACTATTTTCTTTTGCATTATTATTTTTAATTCTCGAAACTGACTCAATTGTGCTACCTCAATGCAAGTTGCAGCAGTTAACTGAAGAAGAAAATCTTTTCCTTTTTTCTTCTTCCCTTCATGTTCTCCTATGATGCCTGCAGACCCATCATTGGTTTCTGTGGGAGAGTGGGATGTACTTATTCTGACATGTGGCGGCGATATGATTTTCCCCACTTGCTGAAAACTAGCATTTGCATTCTACTGATTGTCTAACTGGAACCAATGAAGCTTATTTCTATGCAACATATAATGTGCAATTTTTCTTACTTCAATGTGAACTAGAAAGCTGACATCTCCAACGGTAATCTTTTTCTCTAATACATTAAAGGCAGTAACATCTAACAGACTATAAAATGCATTGTCCACCTTTTCTTTTCATTAGACATGAAGGTAGGAACCTGGTCACTTGTATTGTTTATGTTCTTTGTATATTACCTTTGTGAATTACTCTTATTGTTGGGAAGGGGATACAGCATTGGCCTTCCTATCTTCAGTCATCAATTTTTGCTTGAAATAAGTCTCAACAGTTGATTCCCTGTCTATATATTCTGCCACCTGCATCTTGCCAAAGAAATCAACAGCTCCAATCTTGATTTCTTCACCTCCTCTTTCTATGTTAGGAGAGAATCCTGCATCATGGAAGGAATTCCTCAGAGTTCTCTTCCTATTATCTTTCAATAAGTCCAAGGGCCTATGGTTGCCTTCCAGACCCTCTTTCGAGATGAAGTATCTTTGTCTGAGTTCTTGGGCTCTAGTACCCTTTCAGATAGTGGAATCTCCATTCTCATGGCAACATAATTACAGATGAGAGAGAGAATATAAGCTGAGAAAGCCAAAATAGCTGAATGTATTATTGCAAATACTTAATGAGAGAAGATACTTGCAATAGGGTTGAAACTGTTTATATTTACTTGAAACAATCTTAGATTCTCATCCTCAGGTATTTAATATGCTAGAAAATTTTCTGATCTCGGCCCTTAAACCTAAGTAAAAATGACGACTTTTTACACTCTAAAAAAGACAACTACGTACTAAACAAATAACTACCACAACTTCAAAACTAATTAGCCTGATTAACTAGTTTAAGTTTCTCAATGCTCCGGCATGATTCAACCTTTGTTTTGTAGCTAAAAGAATGTATGGTCAATTGCATCTAGGAAACAAATGTATTCGAATTTGGTGATTTCAATACAGAGTGGTTCTTTTCCTCTTTTTGGGTGGAAAGATTGGTGTGCCTACTAGTTGATTGTGTAAGTTGGTAAGTTCTCAGACAGCCTTTCACAAAAGTGATCTCAATTACTGAAATCATGCGGTTAAGCTTGCAATTGGAAGTTCTTCCCTTCATAATGAGGACCTTTCGCAGGGTTTTCATGGGATTGTTCTGCGTTTATGCTACTACTTATGTTTTGGCCATAAGCTTTTGTGCTACTACATCTAATTTTGCATTATGTTGTGATTTTGTGCTCATTTCTTATACCTAGTAGCTTTTCAAGATTTTCTTCATGAGTTTATCCTTGGCAAATCCGTGTTCCAACATTTGAAGCGCCCTGTTTCCAATCAGTAGCCAATTTCATCTGCTGCATTGCTTTCAAATTTTTTGTTCAAGACATACATTTATCAGTTCAGAACTTCAAAGGCTGGGTTGACTAACATTTGTAATTTAAAATTTCTGACGCCGTCTAAATATCCCTTTTTTGTGTGGCAGCTGCCCCGTATCTTAATTAGTGACCCAGTTGCTAGATACTTTGGGCTAAAGCGTGGACAAGTTGTAAAGATCACGAGGGAAAGCGAAACTGCTAAGACATACGACACGTATCGTTATTGTGTGTGAGCCTTCCTTCTCCATTGTCATTCTTGAATTGCTTGCTTGATTCACATCCTCAAATTGCTGGCATGGGAGTGATCAACAAGGAAAAGCAATTAGCAACAGTTTGGAATGGACATACAGGCGCATGAACTATGGCGAGCGATCTTTGACCAATGGATTCCCCCTCTTTGTTTTTTGTTTTTCATTTATCGCTTCGGAGATGATTTAGCACTGCATTTCAGACCCTATAGGCATTTGTTTTTTTGGGCGAACTGTTTTTTTGTTTTTTGGTTGTTGTGTGTCGGCCTTTGTTGCTGTGGAGGAATACCGGGGCAATGTCTTGACACAAGCTACTCACATGGCTCCTGGAATGCAACATTTGAATGGAGAAGTGAAAGAATGTCTTTTTATTCTTTTATCATGACTTCATGGGTTTGTTTCTAATGTTCCAAATTTTGTTTTAGTCAATACAAAGCATCAGCGACTGGAATTTCATCACATACGTCAGCTGTTGAACTGCTCCATGCATCAGTTTTGACTACTATACGCTTAAAAGACAGCCAGTCTCTTCCCCATGCTTTGATCAACTCCTTACGTTGGCTTAGGTGTGGTCCAGGAGAAGAACATCGTATGCTCTCAAAAATTTGCTGCAAGTGAATCTCATATGATGAAACGTTAGGCAGAATAACCATATGGTACACAATAATTTTTTTTTGTTGGTTTGTGGGTGTCGAGATTAATCGGCTGGTTAGATCGTGTAAAGAAGACACTATTACTGTCAAAATACATCGTTTTAACCCAACATTTGTTTCTAACTCAAGGATTGAAAATGAATTTGCTTATATCATACTCGTTTATCTTTTTACCATACCTGGTAACAGAATTGATGGACCGATTAGTGTTCATGAAAGATCTCTACAACATCTGCATAAATTAAGTTTTGCTATTTTGGTATAAGCATATATTAAGTTTAATTCTAGTATTTCTTAAGACAATTTGTTCGTAGAGGGGCACCTGCGCAGGTATGCAAGGCCCATTTTAGTAGAACGTAAAGTAGCCCAGTGATATGACCCCAAAAAAAAGCAGCCCAGTGAAAAGACCTCGTTTCTGCCATCTGGTCCAGTCTTATCAATACCAAAAGCAAGACAGGCATTTCATTGGGCCACAAAATGTTAGAATTTTAGAACATCTCCTATGTGAAATCAACTCCAGAAGCACATATAATCAATGCTGGAAAATACCATAACTAATTTTATAGATTGAGCTAAAACATGAACATTATATGGTCATCTATATATTCAATTAGAGCTTGAGGAATTTGAATAAATCAATTTTACAAGTCAAATATCGTATCTTAATGTTATTTTGTAACCAAATGCTTCCCAAGAAGATTTGAGAGTTTATTTGCCTATAGCGATCGGTTATTTCCGGCTTTGAGCCTGTTAGCGGTTGAATTGTAGCTATGTTGTGTTTGTGACTAGAATATAGAGTATTAAAAACTTGAATGTTTTAAAGCTGTAGCACCTTAAAAATGGGTGAGATAACATTTCCCAAAAGTTATCTAATTTTAAAAATGCAATTGCAAAATGTAGCCAATCATCTCATAAATTGCGAATCCCTCTTCATGACCAAAACTGTTATGGAAATATTGTATCAAATAGACTACTCATGACTTTCGAAAATTTAGTTAAGGATATTACCTAACCAATTGAAAATAAAAATCCTCTAGATACTTAGATATTCTTCGAGTACTAGTCTTTTTAATATAATTGGTAAGGGTATCTGGCGATAAATAATCGCCATTGCTTACTAATATTGGGATCTCCTATTAAAATTCTAATTAGCTCGCTCAACAATAACATACCACGTGTTACGTGTCAAGGACTTGGGAACTGGGTTGATGCTTAGCTTCTTATATCAATAGATTGCAATGATTACTTTATTACCTGTAACCTCTCAAGAGTTTAACTAAGTGACAAAATGCTTAATTTCCATGTGCAAATTCCATATCTGAATCACAGCCGGTAATAGTCCTAGGGGGAGCAAGTGGTGGCCTTCACCCCCGCACCATTGCATGGGAATTAGAATTTGCCTTGGGCAACTTTTTTTTGTATATTTTTTCCTATAGGAATCCTTAGAATAGCATAATCTTTTTATGTACATTTCACTCACATGTCCACCATATTGTTACGGAAGCCTTACATGATATAAGTGAAAGAAACAATTTCTAAACATTAATATGGAGAAAATTACCAAAAAAATCTTAAACCTATTACATATTTACCAATTCAGTCTTAGACATTTCAATTGTGCCTATTATGTCATAAAAAATTTTAGGCCGGTCAATTTTGATTTGAAATTGCTGATGTGGACATCAAGTGTCCTACATGGCACAACCGACACCGTCATAGAGAACTTTTAATATATTTTAATATTTTTCTAAATTTTAATTAATTTTTAATTTTCCTTTTTTCCTTCTTTACTTTTTTTAACCATGGCAACTGGATGAGGGCAATGCCCCCCAAAACGAAGGAAAAGAAAAGGAAAAAAAGTAAATTATTTGAAAATACTAAGATATTATTAAAATGTGTCTACGTCAATGCTGACTATGTTATGTCAGATGGCTCATATCCACGTTAGTAATTTCTAGCCAAAATTGACCGGACGAACTCAAAAAGCAAAATATATAAATATTTTGGACTCAATTGATACAATTTAAAAGTTTATGATTAAATTGATAAAAATGCAATATGTTTATAATTTTTTTGATAATTTTCTGCATACATATGCATCAATCGAAATTACAAATTCAAATATTTAATGTTATAGAAAAAGTAGCACATGCTTTGTTGAGCGAATCGGGGTCGTTTGACCGTAGGAAACACTTTATTATTATTATTATTATTATTATTATTATTATTATTATTATTATTATTATTATTACTAAAGAAGATTGGGCACCAATTTTTTATCGATTACCCATTGTGTACAGTTAAAGCCAGATTCTCCCATGCTCGCAATCCTGCACTTCACTTTGCCTTTGTGCTTGCCATGTAAAAATAGGTAATATATTTTTGCCACACTGCACATGATCAACCAATACCAATAAACATTACTTATTGATTTGATCATTGAATTTCCAACTCTTTTGAGTTTTACTTTCAAAGAACGATTTAAGGGAAGAATTTTTAATTATATTACAAAAAGTAGATAAAGTGGAATATCATATTCCCTTGTCATAGAAAGATATCATTAAATGAATATATTTTACTTATTTTAACCTAAACAAAACGTAACCAACTACTCCTATCTTTTACTACTAAAAATATTACTGCAATTTTATCACTCAATATATAGATATAATTTTTCTTATTCAAAAAGTTCAATTCCGTGAATCAAATAGAAAAAAATTCAAAATATTATAGCATTTCAATATAATTTGTTAAGCTTTCTGCTTTTAGATATAATTAAATTAGACTAAATATATATCATATCTAAAGAGTGCAACAAAATAAACATGGAATATTAACATTTGTTGAATATTCAGAATAATAACTAAAATAACTAAAAATTCATGAGTTTAAGTTTGTTGTGCTAGAACTGTCACATTTTATCTGACAATTAAATAAAATATAAGTGATTACTGAAAGGGTTAGGGTACAGCTAAAGATACTATCATAAAGATGCTTTGATTTACTAATTAATGGATAATAAGAAAGATGGCCATTATTGATTTAGCTTTTAGTATGTGTAAGTGAGAATAAAAAGGAACAAGTGTACAAGAAGTTCTCAAATTTATCATAACCATGTAATTGAGTTATGAAACTTTCAAAAAGTGCAATCAAGTTGTAAATCTTGTCAAATTAGTGCAAGTTAATCCCTTGGTTAACTCCAACCCAATTTGGCAAACGAAAAATACCAACATTGCTTATTAATATTAATTTCTCTCTGTGACATGACTGTTAATTCTAAATTAAGTTTGAATCAATGCATAAAACCATGTCATTTTTCCCCAAACCACAACTTTATTTGAGTTATTCTTCTTCCTTGCCCTCTTCTCCTTGGTGTTGGTGTCGGCGAGAGCATGAATGAGACTGGAGTGAGATGGGAGCTTAAGCTGGCCGTCCCACTACGGACTATATCTAGGATAGAAGAGTTGTCGAACCGTGTTGGAGATGAAGTCGTAGTCGAGGGAGTCGAAGTGGAAGTTAGGTTTGGGCATTCATTTGGGCTTTGGCGGAGCGAAGGAGACTTGGAGTTCGCAGCCATGACACCTGGAGCTTCTTCGAGCTTTACCGTCATGGCCACTTAGCTTCTTTAAGCCCATGGAGCAAACGAGATTTGGAGCGCATGGCCATGGAAGTTGGATTTTTTGGACCTTGTGGCCACAGTTGCTCGAGCTTCATCGATCTCATAGAGCAAAGAAGATTCGGAGTTTAGGGCCACGGCAGCTGGAGCATTTTCACGATCATAGAAGTGGCTGCTTGAGCATGGATTAGCTCGATTATGGCGCTTGAGTTTCCTCGGGGAATGAAGGAGATTTGGAGCTCTCGATCGTGGTAGCGAGAGCTTCTTCGAGCTTGCGGCCTTGGCCGCTCGAGCTTTATCGAGCTCATGGAGTAAAGGAGGTTTGCAGCTTGTGATCAGGACAGATAGAGCTTTTTTGAGTTCGTTGTCATGACTGCTCAAGCTTTGTCGAGTTCAACCACGGCCACCCGAGCTTCCTCATGGAGCATTGGCTAGGTCTTGCCTCTTTTTTATTTTTATTTTATATCTTTTGATTCTTATATTTTTTTTCTTTTGTCTTTTTTTTTTTCAGATTTTTTCTTCTAAAAACATAGTCAAGTTTTTTTATTTTCCTTTTATGGCACTAAATGGGCGCCGCATTGGCATTAAGTGTCTTAAAAAAATAATGAAAATGTTATGCCAACATTTTCCTTTGTTAAATTGGACGGAGTTAACAACTATATTTCAATCAGATAAGCAGTAGGACTTGATTATACATTTTAGTCCTGTAGTATTTTATTAATACATCCATGATTGGGTGCGATTAAAACGTACCGTTTTGTCTTGATAAGTTATGATGGAAAGACACTCTTTGAAAGGGTATGAGAGAGTCGTATATAAATCTTCTAAAGATAACCATTGGGATGGTTGGCAGAACGTACGCTCAGAAAGATTTAGTTTTCTTTTCTCTCCCATTTTCATCAAAGAAAAATAAGGCGTTTCAATTCTCCTTTATGAAAACAATTGGCATTTATGCGGTGGAATCGGATGTTTTCCTTGTAACTACATCAGACCAACGTGAAGCAATATTGTTCATCAATCATCCGCAATTTAACGATCGTTCCGGGGTAAATTGTTCATTGCGCATCAGAAAAAGGTAAGTCGTCTTCCATTGACTTTCTTCCTACATTGGTATCAGAGCCCGATTGTGGTTTTATGCCTTGTTTTTTCATCGAATTTTCTCATTTACCATTTGATATCGAGATCAAGAGAATGAAATCTACACTGTCTGGATGTCTATTGCTCGAAATTGCAATCTGAATCGTCGAAAACGAACCGAAGCAAAGAACATGTTTGGGGCAGGGTCAACCCGTACGGTTTTGGCCATTTTTCGGAATATTTTTTCAGCCAAAATAAATTTTCAAATATACAGGGTGAAAGTACTTGTCGAGACGAGTCTAATGGTGGGTCCACGCCCACACACGCGGCCAGAAGTTGTTGCGCATGGGTGCCACGCACCAAACATGCGGCCAGAAGCCGTGGCGGGTGGGCACCACATGCTAGACGCGCTGGCATGCCCAGTGTGTGAGTGTCACGCGCGCGTCGGCTAATCGACGCATGCTAACGTCATAAATGATGTCATCCAACGGTCGATAACCGATGACGTCACCGCCAACGAAAGTTGGCCGACCGACGACAGGCCGACGACCTGACCCGACTCAACCCGATCGTTGATCGATGAACCGGTCTGGCTGTCAAACCAGTTGAACCAGTTGGACCGACTAAGAGCCTTCTGGCTCGCTGGCGCATGCACCACACACTCAGGCGGTACGTGTTGTGTTCGATTGGAGCGTGGTCAGCGGCGTTTGGTTCGTATGGATGTTCTCTACACTGTGGTATAGTTATTTTACATGTTTAAGTTTTATAAAGGCATAAAAATGTGCATGGAACCCTAAGTACGTGTATTTGTGGGGTGTAAATGTATTGTTTATTCATTTTTAGCCTGTATTTTCTCATGGTTTTGGAAATACATAGCTAGCTTATATGAAAATGGTATTATATATGTTGTGTGGAGCTTGGTTCGGTGATAGCATGTATATAGTTTAATATACTTGCAATTTTCTAGTTCTAAGAAAATTTGAATAATGG
Source organism: Eucalyptus pauciflora (assembly GCA_007663325.1). Lineage (NCBI taxonomy): Eukaryota > Viridiplantae > Streptophyta > Magnoliopsida > Myrtales > Myrtaceae > Eucalyptus > Eucalyptus pauciflora. Next base: position 301,277 of record VMYD01000388.1, read on the forward strand.
TAGAAATTCCTTGATTTTTTGTTACACGTTGAATTACGGTTTTGATTATTGTTACTGAATAATTGTTTTTTGTACTTTGGTTCACATCATGATATACCATTTTTGTTAATGGAAAAATGTAGAAATTACATGAGGTCATGTAATTATTTTTTCAAGTGGGAGTTCGTAGGTTGGTAGAATTCGAAGGAGTTCTTACCTAGAACTTAAAATTTACGCAAATTAAACTAATTAATGATAATAGAACAATCGAACATAGGAGTTGATTGGGAACATAGTGAACTTTCGTTTCTGTGTCCTTTGTTAAATTATCATTAATTTGGTTTGTCTTTGTTGCAATTTAGATAAGTGTGTTACTTTGAAAGTGTGCTAGTATTGATTTTGCATTTATTATGTCAATGTATTATAGTAATTGATTATGGCTCCAGCATCCAAGACCATCGTGGCTGACCTCAATAAGGGTGAAAAGCTTAACGGTGACAATTATGATATTTGGCACTGAAAAGTTCAGTACATTCTTGAGGAGCAAGAGGTTTTGGAAATCCTCAATCACACCATTGATGAACCTAAGCATGGAACTTCAGCTCAACACAGGAGAGATTTAGAAGCTTATCAAGCTTGGAAGAAGAAAAATAGCATTGCTCGCATCATGTTGCTGAGTTGTATGCAAGATGATCTCGTGTGTGAGTTTGAAAGTTATGATAAAGCTCAAGCAATGTGGGTTGCCTTGAAAGATAAGTTTAGGGGTACATCTACCACTAAGTTGAGGAGACTCACCATCAAGTTTGAACATACCTAAAGTGTCCAAATATAACAATGAGGCAACATTTTCGGGAGATGTCAAACATGATTTATAAGCTGAAGTTGGCAGGTCATTCTCTTACTAATGAATAACAAGTTCAGGCTATTATAAGGTCTCTTTGTCACGCCCCGAACCCCGAGACACATGAACAACCCACCATGGTCATGCAAATGCAACATTCCTAGGTAGTGTTGCCGACCCTAATTATTTATTATGCGCATGCAGAACGTAATATATAACCCCTGACAAAAACTCACAAGATAGGAAAGTAGGAAATCAACTCATTCATAAACAAACATACTTTCATAGATAAACAACATTCTGGAGTTTACATATATGCCAAAAAGGGTCAGATTACAAAAAGGGATCAGTGCACCAAAAAGAATGAACGATCTTAAGACTACTAATCGGACTCACTTTTTGATCCCACTTCAGACTGAATAGCCTCTGGAGACAATGGGTCCTCCAACCTACCATCGGGAGGTTCAGCTACGCCCTCACCTAGAATGGCCTCCATCACAGCAGGTGGAATATCAAAACTATTAAGCGGACCAATCTTGAAACCATCGGCTTCAAAGCGGAACCATGCCATATATCTATGAGGCACCCCGACAAACAAGGCCTCCTAGACCCAGACCGTGGTCTTGACAAGGTCATAGATCCAATAACTATCAGGATCACGACAACTGAACTTCTGCTTCATACTATGCACGGGAAGACCATAACGCTCCGGGGGTTCAACCATCTACGGTCCTGAAATTTTGGCCCATAACGGAGTGATACATTATCTCAGCAAGTTCACCCCCTAAACCCTTATTGGAAAGAAAATACGCCCAAGGGTGGCCTAGCCACATCACACAGAAGACTTACCTCGCCTTATTTCCTTCATGCAGGTTAGTACAACTCAAATCACTAAATCACAAGTAGTCATAAGAACTTAAACAATTGGAACGCCCAGAATCTATTGCGACCCGCATCCGTTGTAAGGGGCATCCCATATAGGGGCAAGTCCAGCTCAATAGCCCAAGATGATCTTCTCTTAATTATCACACAACAATTCATATTCGGCCCGGGACACTTTGCATTTCACTCAATGCTTCCACTTAAAATAGTGATCCCGGCCTTTTTTGTTATATTAAAAATATTCCAAAAATTATTACATGTGTGGGGGCACGTTAATTTCGAACCAGAAGGCCAATATCTCACTTTTTTAAACCCTGCTATTTAATATAATCCTTAAAATCTAATTTTGGTATAAAAACCCGACACCTGAGATTTTCTGAATAAAATCCACATTTTTCACAATCTACACTCAATTTGCAATATCCAATCATCAAATTAACAATTTGAATACACAGCAGCAATCAGCACGAAATTCTGAGAAAATAAGGTCCTGACAAAAGTTTCGGAATTTAATAAAAAATTAATTTTATTCCGAAATTAATTAAATAATAATTAAATATTTTAAATAATATATTTATTATTTAATTTTTAAATAATTTCAAAATATTCTAATTAAATCAAAATTCCTTCATTTAAGTCAAATCATCATTAAACCAATATAAACAACAATTTAACCTTAATTAAACCTACTTTAACTTAATCATACTCTTAATCTAATTTACATTAAAATAAACTAAACTAACCATCTAAGCTTAATTAACTTAAGCTAAGCACACCTAAAGCATAATTAACCCTCTAATCAAGGTTTAGTGAGCTAAACTCACCATAATCGCTTTCCGACGAGTCTTCGGCGAAGAGGACGGCGAGGCCATCGACAAATCTCCTCAGGGCAATAGCAAAGGAGGCCGGGAAGAGCCTAGAAATGCTCCTTGAAGATTTGGCTAGGGCTGGAACTTCAACTATTGTTTGAGGTCGGACGGAGGTGGCTTGGCAACATTTCGGGCGCGAAATCGGCGAAGAAGGACGATGGTTGCTCGAATGGTTGCTGGCAATGGCTTCGGCAGCTTTTCGGCAGCCTTAGCGACGTGACAACTCGGGACGACGAAGGACGACGGCTGCGACGCGCGGACGAAGCAGGGACGGGAGGGCGAAGCAACTCGCGCTCGGGACGATGCACACACGAACAGATGGCGGCGGCGACAAGCTTCGGCGGCGGGCGAGCTAGCAGCCGAGTGGTGAAGGGGGCAGGGTCAAGGCTGGCTATCGCACGGTGCAACTCCTTCTCTCCTCTCTCTCTCTCTCTCTCTCTTCCCAAATTCAAATTAAGAAGATGATGGTGATTGGTGAGAGGAACAACCCCACTTTATGAGATCAAATCTCCACCCTCCACTTGTCAACTTCTTCTTCATTTGGCCCCAACCACTACGACATCAAGTGATGTCATCTTCCACTATCCCAATCCTCCACAACCTCTTCCAATGGTTGGAATTTCTTTTTCCGCCGTGGCATGAAATCTTGTACAACAAATTCTTCAATTCCATTTGATTCTCTTCCAATTGAGTTCAATTGAAGTTCATAAATTAATCCAATGTTCCTAATAAGATATGTGACACAACAGGACTTCCAATTTCTGAATTCAGTCTCAATTCACGGTTAACTTCACTCTAGCACGATATTAGCGCGTCTTGATCTACCGGATAGCTTTTAGAAATTTTCATACATTTGACCTGTGGTTGATCAATTCAAGCCACAATGTACATCTTTGACCTATTGGTGACTCTCAATTGTTGAGGTAACCTCAAGGTTTCAAATACGGATACAAAGCACCCAATCGACAGAAAAGTAAGTCTAGTACCAACCGACAAGAATTGTGCAATTTGGTGGAATCACCCACACTTGATCACATGCCTCTGTCGAGTCGACCTATCTCCGGTCTCTAATTGATTTTTAATTGTGCCATACTGACCCTTGCAGATTAGCTTGATCAAAAAGTCGCTTCCTGGTCAAATTCTCGAGTCTGATGCATTGGAATCTCTTAATGGCTTCACCCGATAAACTAGTTTTCACATGAGTGGCCGACTCAGGGAAAAGAACTATATACGTGCCGATGAAATGTCCGTCTCGATTTATTAAAAACAGAAATAGAAAATTCAGGATGTCACAACTCTTCCCCTCTTATAAAAATTTCGTCCTCAAAATTTAAACCATTACAACACTTTAAGCAGAAAGGTGGGGGTACAATTGTCTCATCGAATCTTCGGTTTTCCAAGTTGCTCCTTCGGTGCCGTGGTGTTGCCAGACCACTTTGACCAATGGGATGGTCTTGGTGCGTAGAACTTGCTCCTTGTGATCCACTATCTGAACCGGGCTTTCAACGTATGACGCCCTATTGTCCACGTCTAATTCTTCAAAATTTAGAACGTGTGTCAAATTAGGTTCATACTTCCTTAACATCGACACGTGAAAGACATCATGCACTTGTGCCAACCTCGGCGGTAATGCAAGATGATACGCCAAAGTCCCTATTCTTTCCAAAATCTCAAAGGGACCTACGTATCTCGGACTCAGTTTCCCTTTTTCTGCCAAAGCGTGAAATACCCCTCATCGGTGACACTTTCAGAAAGACATGCTCACCAACCTGAAACTCCAATGGCCTTCGATGCTTATTTGCTTGCATAGCTCCTATGGCAGCTCTGAGCGGTCTTTAACCTGTTTCTGATAACTGCAACTGCCTCCACTGACTGCTGAACCAACTCTGGGCCTGTGATCTTTCTTTCCCCGACTTCATCCCAACACAATGGTGTTCTGCACGCTTTGCCATACAATGCTTCAAAATGAGCCATATGAATACTCTGCTGGTAGCTGTTGTTGTAGGCGAACTCGACCAGATGAAGCTGTTTTTCCCAGCTTCCCTTGAAATCCAAAACACAAGCCCGTAGCATGTCTTCGAGGGTTTGGATAGTCCTCTCAGATTGGCCATCCGTCTAAGGGTGATATGCCGTACTGTACTGTAGCTTGGTACCTAAGGCACTCTACAAGCTCTTCCAAAAGGCGGCAGTGAACCTCGGGTCTCTGTCTGAAGTAATTGTAACCGGCACTCCATGCATACAAACTATCTGGCGCACATACAGATCTGCATGTCTATCCAAACTCAAGTCCTTTCGCACTGCAATGAAGTGAGCTAACTTTGCCAGTCTGTCAACCACTACCCAAATCGAATCATTACCTCTCTAACTCCTCGGTAAACCCGTCACAAAGTCCATCGTGATGTGCTCCCATTTCCACTCGGGAATCCCGAGAGGTTGCGGAAGTCTTCTCGGCTTACAATGTTGATCCTTGACCTACTGACATGTCAAACATTTGGTGACATGCTTAGCGATGTCTGCCTTCATACCTGACCACCAATAATGTTGACGCAAATTCCGATACATCTTGGTGCTACTAGGATGGATGGTGTAATTGATACGATGCGCTTCTAATAAGATCTCCTCTCTAAGCTCCACATCGTTAGGTACAACCAATCGTCCTCGAAACTTCAACGTTCCATCTTTAGAAACCTGAAAGTCAGATTTCCTTTTCTCTGTATCCTCTTGCAGGATCTTCTGAATATCCGAATCTGTCTGCTGAAGCGTTCTAATTCTGACTTACACTTTCGGCTCAATTTTGAGGGTGGCCATAAGATTCAAAAGGTGGCCTACCTCAAATTTGAAACTTGAATCCCGTGCTCTCTCAAGTAGACTCCATTCCTTGAGTACCATCTGTGCAACTGAAGACTTCCTACTCAATGCATCAACGACCTTGTTCGCCTTTTCGGGGTGATACAAAATCTCACAGTCATAGTCCTTCAGGAGTTCCATCCATTATTCAACTCCTTCTAAGAGAATAAGTACTTGAGACTCTGGTGGTCAGTGAAGATCTAGAACCTTTCTCCACATAGATAATGCCTCAAAATCTTCAGGGCAAAGATGATTGCTGCGAGCTTTAAGTCATGCGTCGGATAATTTAACTCATGAGGTCTCAACTGACGAGACGCATATGCAATGACATTACCATGCTGCATCAATACGTAACCTAGTCCTTTAAACAACACATCATTGTAGATCTCAAATCCTCCTGGACTAGATGGAATAGTAAGCACAGGTGCAGTAGTTAACTTTTGCTTAAGCTCTTGGAAACTACTTTCGCAATTATCTGACCACACAAACTTTTCTTCCTTCTTCAGCAGTCTTGTCATTAGTGATGCTAACACTGAAAACCTTTCCACAAACTGTCTGTAATACCTTGCTAAACCCAGAAAACTTCTTATCTCTATCACTGTAGTCAGTCTTGGCCAGTTGATCATTGCTTCAATCTTGGCTGGGTCCACTGAGATTCCTTCTCCGGAGATGACATGACCTAGGAAAGCCACACGAGTTAGCCAAAACTCGCACTTACTGAACTTGGCATACTGCTCATGATCTCTCAAAGTCTGAAGCACTATCCTTAGATGCTTTTCATGATCCTCAGTACTCTTTGAGTATACTAGGATGTCGTCGATGAAAACAATTACAAACCGATCCAAGTACTCCTTGAACACACAGTTCATCATATCCATGAAAGCAGCTGGGGCGTTCGTCAATCTAAATAGCATCACAGTAAACTCATAGTGACCGTATCGAGTGCGAAACGCCAACTTCGGTATGTCTTCCTTCCTGATCCTTAACTGGTGATACCCCGTCCTCAAGTCGATCTTAGAAAATATTGACACTCCTTGAAGCTGATCGAACAAGTCATCGATCCTCGACAACGGATACTTGTTCTTGATCGTCACCTGATTGAGTTGTCGATAATCGATGCACAAGCGCAAGGAACCATCATTCTTCTTCACGAACAGAACTAGTACTCCCCACGATGATGCACTAGGACGGATGAATCCCTTATCCAACAACTCCTGCATCTGCACCTTTAATTCCTTAAGTTCTGACAAGGCCATCCAGTAAGGAGCTTTAGAGATTAGCTTGGTCCCGGGGGCTAACTCAATCATGAACTCTATCTCTCTCTCTGGCGGCAAACTTGGTAATTCTTTCGGGAACACATTTGTGAACTCTTGAACCACTGCGATGTGCTCTATCTTCAACTCCTCCACTATTGTATCCACGACAGTCGCCGGGTAACCTTGGCAACCCTTGTCTAGCAAATGAGTTGCCTCGAGCAATGAGATTAAGGAAATTGAATGTCCTCCTCGACTCCTAATAAATTCGAAGCTTTCACCCCCTAACGGGTTAAATTGAATCGCCTTGCGATAACAGTCCAACTTAGCTCGTTGCTTGGTGAGCCAGTCCATGCCGATTATCACATCAAAATCATACATGGCCAAGACTATCAAGTCTATCCTCCCCTCTCACTCACCAATCACTAACTTGAAACCAAGACAACCCACTGAAGCTAACATCTTATCCTTCAACGACGTAGATATGCTAATCACTAACTCCAACAACTCAGGAATTAATTCTACCAACTTAACATATCTCTCAACTATAAATGAATGTGTAGCTCCAGGATCAAATAAAGCATAAGCAGGTTGGTTGTTCAGTAAGACCATACCTGTGATCACATCAGGCGCATCCTCCGCTTGTCCTATGATGATAGCATATGTCCTCCCCTGAGCTGGTGGTCGGTTCAATCCACCTTGTGGCATAATCTGCGGTGCGATTCCTCTGTTCTGACCCAATGATGGCGGCGGTGGCAACTGACGTTGTCCTATCGGTCTCCTGGGACAATTCCTTATGATGTGACCCTGCTGACCATAATCATAACAGGCACCCATCCTAGAAGGACACGGGGATGAACCATGTCGTCTTCCACATAAACGACACGCTCCATTAAAGCTCGACGACGACTTCCCTATCCCACCCTTCCTATTGGGTGGAACAGGATACCTTCCTCCAGACATCAGCCTCTTCCTAAATCAATTACCTTCTCTGTTCAAACTAAACTGCGACTCAGATGCAGCGGCTCTCTCATTCTAGTCCTTCTCAATCAGCTGGGCCCACTTGTAAAGGTCTTTATACTCCTTCAGATCTAGTGGCACCAACAAGCTCTTCACATCCGGTCGGAGCCCGTCTCTGAACCTTCGAGCTCGGTCTGACGATCTCTGGACTAGGGGCATACTATGACAATTCAACAAACTTCGCTTTATACTGATCGATTGACATCGTACCTTGGCGAAGGCGCTGAAATTCCGCCATCTTCATCTCTCTAGTGCAATCAGAAAAGTACTTCTCATTGAAGACCTCGAGAAAAGCATTCCACTCTGGAACTACGCTTTCAGGGAACTCTATCCCTTTAGTAGTCTTCCACCAAGTACCTGCAATCCCTTTCAACTAATAGGCTACCAGAACAACCTTCTCTGCCTTAGTGCACATCAGCAAATCAAAGGCATTCTCTAGCTCCTGAACCCACAGTGCTGCAGCTTCAAGATCTCCTGCTCCCGTGAACTTTGGCAGATTTAGCTTCAGGAACTACTCCACCAACTTATACATGGGCCTCCCAGCGGCCACGTTCCCAAGTGGAACTTCAACACGTGCTACCTTAGGTTCAATGACTAGCGTGGCGGCCGCTGCAGCGGCAGCATTGGCGGCGTTAACGACATTAGTGGTAGCGGCTGAAGCGGCAGCCTGCTGATCCATCCCATCATTCATCAACTCCAGCATCCTCATGATCCCAATAAACCTCGGATCCACAGGGGCTACTACCCCAGCATCGACTGGAGGCGATGCTACACCACTCGCATTGGCCTCAGCCTGCGCTATCCCCAGGGCAACTCGGGCACCGACTCTCGTCGATGGCCCACCCCGAAACACAGGGCCTCCTACCTTCTTCCTAGCAGCTCTCGGCACTCGATCGCTCATGCTACAGGCTCAATATAGATACCTGTTTGCAAATTCCAATACCACATTAGAATCTGAGTGACCTCACCAACAAGTTAACAAATAACTGTCAACCACATACATCAGCATATTAAAAAGCCTTTCCTACCAACTATCCCATGACTCCCTCGCTCCTTATCACTCCATACACAGACCATGCTCTGATAACACTTAAACGGGGTTATCACGCCCCGAACCCTGAGACATGTAAACAACCTGCCATGGTCATGCAAATGCGACATTCCCAAGTAGTGTCGCCGACCCCAATTATTTATTATGCGCATGCGGAACGTAATATATAACCCCTGACAAAAACTCACAGGATATGAAAGCAAGAAATCAACTCATTGATAAACAAATATGCTTTCATAGATAAACAACATTCCAGAGTTTACATATATGCCAAAAAGGGTAAGCTTACAAAAAGGGATTAGTCCACTAAAAAGAAGGAATGGTCCTAAGACTACTAGTCGAACTTGCTCTTCGATCCCACTTCAGACCAAACAGCATTCGGAGACGATGGGTCCTCTAACCTACCATCGAGAGGGTCAGCTATGCCCTCACCTAGAATGGCCTCCATCACAACAGGTGGAATATCAAAACTATTAAGCGGACCAATCCTAAAACCATTGGCTCCAAAGCGGAACCACGCCCTATATCTATGAGGCACCCTAACAAACAAGGCCTCCTGGACCCAGACAGTGGTCCCGACAAGCTCATAGATCCAATGACTATCAAAATCGGGACAACTGAACTTTTTGCTTCATACTATGCACATGAAAACCATAATGCTCCAGGGGTTTTGCCATTTATGGTCCTGAAATTTTGGCCCACAATGGGGTGAGACATTGTCTCAGCAAGTTCAACCCCCTAAACCCCTATTAGAAAGAAAATACACCCAAGGGTGGCCTAGCCACATCACATAGAAGACTTACCTTGCCTTATTTCCTTCCTGCAGGTTAGTACAGCTCAAATCACTAAATCACAGGTAGTCATAAGAACTTAAACAATTGGAACGCAATCACTTTCATATTATCAATAACCACACTCAGCACACGTTCCAATTTTCGTTTATCACCACACATGAACATAGCCTACTCGCAGTTCGGCTATCTACTAGCATATAGCTAGGCATCGTCTCCCCACTATGGAGCATGGCTTCGTCACTACGTCGACGGCGTTTCCGAAGGAACATGCGCCCATAATCTACTGCGACCCGCATCCGTTGTAAGAGGCATCCCATATAGGGGCAAGTCCAGCTCAACAGCCCAGGACGATCTCCTCTTAATTATCACACAACAATTCATATTCAGCCCAAGACACTTTGCATTTCACTCAATGCTTCCACTTAAAAGTGATCCCGGCCATTTTTTTATATTAAAAATATTCCAAAAATTATTCACGTGTGTGGGGGCACGTTAATTTCGAATCAGAAAGCCAATATCTCACTTTTTCAAACCCCAATATTTAATATAATCCTTAAAATCCAATTTTGGTATCAAAACCCGACACTTGAGATTTTCTAAATAAAATCCACATTTTTCACAATCAACACTCAATTTGCAATATCCAATCATCAAATTAACAATCTGAATACACAGTAGCAATCAGCACGAAATTCTGAGAAAATAAGGTCCCGACAAAATTTTTGGAATTTAATAAATAATTAATTTTATTCCGAAATTAATTAAATAATAATATTTTATTAATTTAAATAATATATTTATTATTTAATTTTTAAATAATTTCAAAATATTCTAATTAAATCAAAATTCCTTCATTTAAGCCAAATCACCATTAAACCAATATAAACAACAATTTAACCTTAATTAAACCTACTTTAACTTAATCATACTCTTAATCTAATTTACACATAAATAAACTAAACTAACCATCTAAGCTTAATTAACTTAAGCTAAGCACACCTAAAGCATAATTAACCCTCTAATCGAGGTTTAGTGAGCTAAACTCACCGGAATCGCTTTCTGACGAGTCTCCAGCGAAGAAGACGGGGAGGCCGTCAACAAATCTCCTCGGGGCAACACCAAAGGAGGCAGAGAAGAGCTCAGAAATGCTACTCGAAGATCCGGCTAGGGCTGGAACTTCAGCTACTGTTTGAGGTCGGACGGAGGTGGCTCAGTGGCGGTTCGAGCGCGAAACCGGCGAAGAAGGACAGCGGCTGCTCGAACAGTTGTTGGCGGTGGCTCTAGCGGCTTTCCAGCGGCCTTGGCGATGGCAATAGCTTGGGACAACAGCTGCGGCGTGTGGATGAAGCAGGCATGGGAGCGCGGAGCAGCTCGCGCACGAGACGGCGTGCGCGCGGACGGACGGCGGCAGCGACAGGCTCTGGCGGCGGGCAAGCTGGCGAGCGAGCGGCGAAGGGGGTGGCATTGAGGCTGGCTGTCGCACGATGCAACTCCTTCTCTCCTCTCTCTCTCTCTACCCAAGTTCAAATGAAGAAGATGGTGGTGATTGGTGAGAGGGACAACCCCACTTTATGTGATCAAATCTCCACCCTCCACTTGTCAACTTCTTCTTCATTTGGCCTCAACCACCATGACATCAAGTGATGTCATCTTCCACTATCCCAATCCTCCACAACCTCTTCCAATGGTTGCAATTTCTTTTTCCGCCGTGGTGTGAAATCTTGTACAACAAATTCTTCAATTCCATTTGATTCTCTTCCAATTGAGTTCAATTGAAGTCCATAAATTAATCCAATGTTCTAATAAGATATGTGACACAACAGGATTTCAAATTTATGAATTCAATCTCAATTTCACGGTTAACTTCACTTTGACACGATATTAGCGCGTCCTGATCTACCGAGTAGCTTTTAGAAATTTTCATGCATTTGACTTGTGGTTAATCAATTCAAGCCACAATGTACATCTTTGACACGTTGGCGACTCTCGATTGTCGGGGTAACCTCAAGGTTTCAAATATGGGCACAGGGTACCCAATCGACAAAAAGTTGGTCCAGTGTCGACCAATAAGAATTGTGCAATCTGGTGGAATCACCCACACTTGATCACATGCCTCTGTCGAGTCGACATATCTCCGGTCTCTAATCAATTTTTAATTGTGTCGTACTGACCCTTGCAGATTAGCTTGGTCGAAAGGTCGCTTCCGGGTCAAATTCTCGAGTCTGATGCATTAGAATCTCTTAACGGCTTCACCTGATAGACTAGTTTTCACATGAGTGGCCGACATAGGGTAAAGAACTATATACGTGTAAATGAAATGCCCGTCTCAATTTATTAAAAACAGAAATAGAATAATCAGGATGTCACACTCTTCCTGACAATTGGGAGCATATGAAGATCAACATAACGCATAATGAGAATATTGTCACTTTTGATGATATAGCGCGTCATTTGGAATCAGAGGATGAGCGCCTAGAGGCTGTGAGATCCTTTACCCATGCTTATGTTGCTGAATCGAGTTGGTGCAAAGTTTCGGGCTTCAAGCGCAAAATGAATCATTAATTCAACAACAAAGGGAAGAAGATTGATTAAGCACCTAAGAGGGCTAAGACCTTCCGATGCAAAAAAGCGTAGTGGGAAGAATGACAAGACCAAGATGAAGTGCTACAATTGTGGCAAGAAGGGTCACTTTGCTTATGAATACACTGAGTCGAAAGAGGTACCACATTACTCTATTACTTTAAGTAATGCTTTTGTTTCTAACACTGTAATGCTTGTTGAATTTCATCCAATGTGGACTGTAGACTCGAGCAATAGACCATGTAGCTAGAGACTGAAAAGTGTTTATGAAGTATCTTTAGATACAGCTTGGAAGAAGATGGATATATGTTGGGAATAACTCAAGAGTTGAAGTGAAGGGTATCAACTCATATAAATTAATTTTACGTGGTGGTTGAAGCCTATTTTTGCATAATTTCCTCTATGCTCCAGATATTTGACGAAACTTGGTTTCCGTAATTGTTCTTCTTAGCCTAGGTTATGTATTGAATTTCCATGGTGATTGTGTTGACATTTTGTTCGGAACAATTTATTATGATTCAGGTCATGTATTAAATGGTTTTATGGTGTTAGATATTGACTATGACCAGTATAATGTTAATGTCGATGGTTATTTTTCCTTAATTGCATCTTCTAGTAATGTTGAGATTGATGTTAGTATTTGGCATGCTAGATTAGGTCACATTGGGTTATAAAGAATGCAAAGATTAGCTAAAGAATGCATTTTAGGGTCACTCACTAATGTTAATCTACCTATATGTGAACATTGTCTAGCGGGAAAAGCAACTAGAAAACCATTCGATAAAGAAACTAGAACCGAATTTCCATTGCAACTCATACATTTTAACATTTGTGGTCCTTTGAACGTGAGGGCGAGGCATGGAGCCTCATATTTCATCACTTTCATATATGACTTCACACGTTTCGGTTATATCTTTCTGATCTCCCATAAGTCAAAAGCATTAGACTGCTTTAGAAGATATATAATGACGGTAGAGAATCAGTTGAACAAAATAATAAAGACATTGAGAACCGATCACGGACGTGAGTATCTATCTAAGCAATTCAAGGCTCTTTGTGATGAAAAATGAATTGTACAACAATTGACTATTCCTGGTACTCCACAACAAAATAGGGTAGCCGAGAGAATGAATAGACTATATTGGAAATGATTAGATCTATGATGACGCAAACAAATTTACCTATCTCCTATTGAGGAGATGTGTTATTGACGGCTGCCTATGTACTTAACCGAGTGCCCTCAAAATCAGTCACTTCCACCCCTTATGAATTGTGGACTGGTAGGAAACCAGACTTAAGTAATCTACGTCCATAGGGATATGCAGCTTATGTTCATGATTCTTCCAATAAATATGACAAATTAGATCATAGAGGGAAGCAATATATCTTTATAAGATATTCTAAACACTTCAAATGGCACATGTTCATAGGTGAACAAGCTGATGGAAGTATGACTGAAATGGAGTCATGAGATGTCATGTTCTTGGAGAACGATTTTCCTCATAGATGTGAGATTAATAAGGATTTCCAATTATATGAGATGGAAGATCCTAATAACACACCCATTGATATTGTAGAGGGAAATGAAGATTTACCTCAACATACAAGATCTAGTGGGAGTGTTGTATCGCCTGACGAACTAAATTCAAGAAAAATTCAGTTACGTAAAAGTGATCGTAAATGTATTCTTCGTCATCGTTTCAAGATTAAAGGGGAATCATTTATGATTGCTCAAAAAAATGATGTCAAGTCTAAGACTGTTCAAGATGCTCTCTCATCCTCTGGTAAGGAAGAATGGAGAAAAGTTTTGGAAGATGAGATGGAGTCAATGATGGTAAATCACGTCCGGGACTTGGTTGATCTACCACCCAATCGCAAGGCTATTGGAAACAAATGGGTTTTTAAAAAAAACGAAGGGCGGATGAATCCATTGAAAAGTATAAGGCTCGTCTTGTGGCAAAATGTTATACCCAACAAAAGGGTATAGACTATGAGGAAACATTTTCACCAGTTATAAGATTTGCCAATATATGCCTTATCCTAGCCATCGTTACACATTTGAACCTTAAATCATATCAAATAGATGTAAAGACGACATTTCTCAATAGAGAACTAGATGAGGAAATCTATATGAAGCAGCCAATAGGTTTCATAGTTAAAGGTCAAGAGCATAAATTTTGCAAGCTTCATCGCTCAATATATGGCTTTAAGCAATCATCTAAACAATGGTACATTCGTTTTCATCGAGCCATAACAACTTTTGGTTTCACGATGATCGAAGAAAATTACTGTGTATATGTCAAGCGGTCCGAAGATAAATTTGTGATTTTATCACTTTATGTGGACGATATTCTATTGGCTGGAAATGACAAGATTTTTGTTATCATCATAAAAGAATGGTTGTTCTCCAATTTTGAAATGAAGGACATGGGAGAAACTGCTTATATAGTAGGAGTTAAGCTTGAAAGAGATCGATTAAGGAAACTTCTTGCTTTATCACAAGAGTCTTATATAATGAGGATTCTTGAACGTTTCAATATGCAGCACTGTAATCCCATTGATACTCTTGTCATGTAAGGCGAATGCTTAAGTACTAAGATGTGTCCTAAGACTCAAGAAGAAAATAAAGTAATGGAAACTGTTTCTTACACTAGTTCGGTCGGAAGTTTGATGTATGCTATGATGTGTACTCAACCCGACATATGTTATGCCGTGGGATTGGTGAGCCGATATCAATCAAATCCCAGTCAAGCACACTAGAAATCAGTGAAAATGATCCTAAGATACTTAAAAGGCACCATGGACTATCGACTTTGTTATCAAGGGAATGATTTACGCCTATTAGGCTATTCAAATGCTGATTGGGGTGGAAACCTAGATGAGCGTAAATCGACTTTTGAATATGCGTTCTTGCTCAATGGAGGTGCAATTTTTTGAAATAGCAATAAACATACATGTATGACATTGTCTACGATGGAGGCAGAATTTATTGCATGTTTTGTCGCGGTGCAAGAAGCAGTATGGCTAAAACATTTTTTGGAAAATTTAGCCACTGTCACTGAAGTTCCAAAACCAGTGATAGTTTACTACGATAGTCAAGCAACCATTGCCTATATGAAAGATCCCAAGTATCATGGAAATACGAAGCACATTGACATAAAGAACAACTTCATCAAAGATATAATAGAGCAGGAAAAAGTGATCCTATAATACATTTCAACTAATAGAATTGTTAATGATCCATTTACGAAGGTTGTTCCTAGAGAAATACGACTCACAGTATGTCACTAGGATTACGTAGAATGTGATGTGTTATTGTAGAGAATCATTGGTTTATGTATATGTGGACATATGTATTGTAATTGTTTATTCACTAGTAACTTAATGTTTTATCAATAAGTACAAATCCATTATGAGACTAACACAAACACACATACATTATTGAAAAGTATGTTAGCAGACAATGATTGGCTCACTCACATGAGCAATCACCTCAAATGCTATAGTTGGCACATTGAGATGAGACGTTATGTACAAATAAATGCTGAAGAGCAAGTTTAGTATATAAAATAATATGTCGCCTTGATTGGAGTCAAGATGAGGTCTGTGATTTATATATAATAAGATTGAACATGATAGTCCCACAATCATGTATGCCTGAAAGATGTCAGATGTGAGTACTTAATTAGGCGCTATAGAAAGCGAGCTGATATAACACTCGAGCTAAACTTGAGTACGTGAGAAGCATGTGACTATGTCTAAGCAATGATCCGTATAGTAGATATAATTAATAAATGACATACACTCTTATAAAAAGAGAAATCCATTATAGCATGTAATTCATACTACATGTGCATTGTACAACCGACAAGGGAAGGTGAGTGAAATTATTCATATTTACTCATTATGTGAGCCCTTGAAATAATTTATAATTTATCTCATTTTTTTGTGCCCTATGTTACTTCTGACTATCTTCTCGAAGTGAAAGATCAATGTTGCTACTTTAGCATGTTACCGGCAGTCATGAATAGATATGGCTTTATAGGACATGTCTAGGAAAGAAGTTGTTCTGAAATGGAGAGAGATATATGTGAAGGAAGACTATTGTTGTTTTATATATATCACATGTATTTACTGATCGACCAATTATATCGCCTTCTGTGGTTGTGGATATAATTGTAAATACATGGTGTTATGAGAATAGTCTAGTATAGCCTTTAAGTGATAGGTATACTTGAATTGATATAGCAAAATATGTCTAAGGTATTGTGAGACATCAATTGTTTATTTCTTTTTAAGGTTGTAGCCATTATGTCATCCTTAACAGATGCATAATTTGAGCTATCAAGTATAAGTGTACTCATTGATCGCACTGCTTTCTTGCTAGTATGAATTGTTTCTAAGGTTGATGAATGTTGAATACCTTATATTCTTGATAGAGTACTATCGAGCACATCATGTCCGAGTGGAAGATGTAGTATTTTATTAATACGTCCATGATGGGGTGTAATTAGAACGCACCGTTTTGTCTCGATAAGTTATGATGGAAAGACACATTTTGAAATGGTATGAGGGAGTTGTATATAAATCTTCTGAAGATAACCATTAGGATGGTTGGTAGAACGTACGCTCAGAAAGATATTGTTTTCTTTTATCTCCCATTTTCATCAAAGAAAAAGAATGCGTTCCATTTCTCCTTTACGAAAACAATTGGCATTTACGCTGTGGAAATTAGATGTCTTCCTCGTGACTGCATTCAAACCAACGTGAAGTAGTAGTAGTAATAGTAGTAGTAGTAGTACTTATAATAATAATAATAATAATGATAATAATAATAATATTAGTAGTAATAATAATAATAATAATAGTAATAATAATAATAATAATAATAATAATAATAATAATAATAATAATAGTAGTAGTAGTAATAATAGTAGTAATAATAATAGTAATAATAATAGTAATAATAGTAGTAATAATACTAATAATAATAGTAATAATAATAATAATAATAATAATAATAATAATAGTAGTAACAATAGTAATAATAATAGTAATAATAATAATAGTAATATTAATAGTAATAATAGTAATAATATTAATAGTAATAATAATAATAATAGTAATAATAATAGTAATAATAATAATAGTAATAATAATAGTAATAATAATAATAATAATAATAATAATAATAATAATAATAATAATAATAATAATAATAATAATAATAATAATAATAATAATAATAATAATAATAATCATCATCATCATCATCATCATCATTTTTATTTTTATTTTATTTTTATACCTAGGGAATCCCATACAGTCGGTAGTCGGCGGGTAAACCCTAGAGTGACGCTAGTGGAGGACTCACCACCCCGGCGCCACACTTAAGACACCAAATGCCTTCATTGAGTTTCGAACCCCTCACTTTTGGAGAAGGATCAACGGAGTTCTTATCCAGCGGAGCCACCACGATCGGTAGTAAACGTGAAGTAATATTATTCATCATTCATCCACAATTTAATGATCGTTCCGGGGTAAATTGTTCGTCACGCATAAGAAAAATGTAAGTTGTCTTCCGTCGATTTTCTTCCTACAAGTCATTCCGAGGCTCCAATCTTTTCATTGGCAACCAAGCAAGCTTACAGGTGAACTTCTCTTGTTTATTTTCACTCATTTTCTTTTCTTTTTTCCTTAGATTTAATGCGAATGTGAGAAAGACTGCATGTCAAATGGGACCCCGGATTCTGACCACCAGATAGGCCTCTCTCGTGGGTTACATTATTTTTTCCTTAGATTTAATGCGAATGTGAGAAAGACTGCATGTCAAATGGGGCCCCGGATTCTGACCACCAGATAGGCCTCTCTCGTGGGTTACATTATAACGCAGCACATGCTTCCAGCAGCAGCGGGAAATCCCTGCACGCAGCAAATCTCGGCCTCGATTGGAAGAAGCCATTAAGGCTTCTTGGCCGATGCAGATTCATGCCAAGCATGCCCACTCAACTCATTTACCAACTCTTACGTGATGGTCACCAGAACAATAGGGAGCCACACGTATGAGGAAACTGAACGAGCTAAAGAAGGCTTTTAAACCTGGAAAAAATCCAGAAATAAACAAAAACAGCCAAGTCCTACTTCCGTAAAACCCGCAAAGCCTAGTCATTGCATTCTCATCGCGTAGCAGCACCAACGTGGACGGAGACAGGCCTCCAAGAATGTGCTCGTAATCTCCAGTTGGAAGGCTGCTAAAAGTACGATACAAAAATTTATTCAAACATAATTGCCGGCATGTAGTAAAGGTCGCTGTCGTTAAAAGTTAGAATCACGTAAGAATTACGTGAAGAATAATGCCTCTTTGAAGACATTGAAAATTGAAAGAGTTAACCATGTGTTTTTCTTTTTCTTGTCAACAATCCAGGGTCACGAACACAAAGGACTGACTATTTGGAGGCCAATCAAAATCCTGCAAGGGTCATGAACTGGTTAAGGACGGATCTTGGTTTATGTAGGCAACCTAGATGCAAAGCACTTTGCATCGAGTTATTGGAGGTTAAGAAATACTAAAAATGTTTAAGTTACTCTAGTGTGGTTGTAATTTTTGTTGTATCGCTTGATTCATAGTGCAATTCTATATTGCTCTTATTGTGGATATATGTCATGCCTGGTGCATAATTTATTTCCTTATTTTTTGAATTTTTTATTTGATCTCTTGTTTCCGTAACGAAAATGATGTGTGTGTATTTGAGCTTCTACCTGCATAGAATAATTTTCCAGGATAGATTTTCAGGAACATTGTAGTGGCTGGACAAATGATATCATTTCAGATTGCTAATAGAGTCTTGATAAAAAGCAATACATTTTTGGGTCCAGTCTCTATTACAACATTTTTAAAGCACAACTGCTAATAGAGCCTTATTAATAAGTGGTACTTGTTTTTTTCTTTTTTTGGTAAGTACCCTAGAGATACCGTATTATGACCACTGAAAATAGGAAACATACACACCAAAGCACTTTAAAAAGATAAAATATATGTTAAGAGAAAGCAACACTCTTAAAATATAGATATTAACATTTTTAAAACATTATTAATGACCCTTAACAAGCGCAAGGCAACTCTTTATATTTTCCTTGCATGGCTTGGGGAGCAAAATACTGCATAAACTCGGTCTACCATATCAAGTCAATCAAACTCCAAAAACCCACGTGACCCACAAAAGAACACAAGTTCCATACAATTTCTGCACGGTGGCTAATCAAATAGACCATGAACTAAGTCTATACAATCTCATTTCCTTGTAAGAGGATAATACATGCGTATCCATCATCCTAGCTAGTAGTCAAATCATGTGGAGCCCACGCGATTTAATGGCTTTGGCATTTCGTGGACACACTATCACCCCGTGAGAACACGATATTCACATCACTTGCAGTGGCATGTTTTCTCATAGTCCTGAGGCCGATGACAGAAATGTCGGCCACTTTATTCCAGGTGACATGGTGGGGACCTCCTGATAAGGAAACCGCACATTGACATCACGAATCCTACCGGTGGAAGACTTTCTACCCCAACCTGCCATTCACGAATGGCACGCTTGCAGATTCGACAATATCAGCCCTTTAGTATGCACAGCTTTTAGGGCAGAGTCAGTTTTAACTGGAGCCAATCCCAAGAAGAAAAAAATCCCAATGAAAGAAGCTTTGAGAATCTTTTATTGTGAAGTTTGGTCACTGGGAAAGAGGAATCATATACATCATGTGGAGAATAGTGTTTTGCGGTAATGTTGTCGATGAACTCTAGTTTTGAACGGAATTAGTGAGCAATCAAAAAGACGTCCCGCAAGTTGACGACCAGTCGACATTATGTTGTTATGTTCTGTCGCTGAGAATGTGGACATGTATGCTCCAGTCAACAAGTTGGTCTGCTGGACCTGAGAATGGATATGAAAGTGTGAAGCTCGGATGATTAGTTTAATACTTCCAACCAAGGCAAACAACATAATTTTGTACATTCATCATGACTTGGATTTACTATGTAGCCAACGAGCATGGCAATGAGGGGATATACATATACATATATATGTATACATACATACATATATACATACATACATACATACATACATACATACATACATATACATACATACATACATACATATACATACATACATACATACACACACACACACACACACATACATACATACATACATACATACATACATACATACATATATATATATATGTAGACACACACACATAGAGAACTTTTTACCGGCCAAAACTCACAATTTGAATATAATTGACTGGTAGTCCCGGGGGATTCATAAATTGGAGGTTCGTGATATTATTAGTTTACTGACATTTATCTTAGGCAAGACTGTAGACAGCTATGGTGAAAATTAAAAAACAAAAGTTATTCATAAAGTAATATAGCGGTGAAACTATTAGTTACTACTATAGTCAATCGTTTAATTTTATGTCTTCATTTGTGCATGTGCATTTGCACTTTGTTAAAGAAATGAAATGCGTGAGTAGATTAATGAATGTGATTGATTGTAATGCATAAAATTATGGATGAAAACATGACATAAACAGGGTGATGTGGCAATATATGACAGGACAATTAGGAAAATTGAATGACATGGCATTCATGAGGAAAATTAAATGAGTGGGATTCATTATGACGTAACAAATCAAACACATGACTTGGCAAATTGAATAAATGACACGGCATATCGTCAATAGGAGCTTGATGAAAAGTTATTACATAGACTTTATTTATGTATACCAACATTATTTTAATCAATGTTCAAGGGGTCCCACTACTGAGTTCACATATCTGATGGCTACGATGGCTTTGGTTAGTCTCTGTACTTATTTTTCAAGCATGATAAAGAGGTGAGGCGGCAGTAGTTGCATGGTCCCTAGAACCAAATAGCTAAGAGATATAGGGAGAGCACAATGGATTTTAGTGGTCAAATCTGAAGCGATTAATTGATCTCAATGATATGATTGTAGGGGGATGAGGTGTCATCTCTAAATAAATTAAGGGAAGAACTCCAGTAACAGGATGAATCATTAGAGGTCATGATGGTGGCAATGCATGTGGAGATAGCAGAGCTCAAAGGGAAGCTCCCTGAATCGGAAGCGGCATGCGTGAGTGGGTTGATCATAGTGCAAGCCAATCCACGAATGGATGTACCCAAGCTAAAGAAATTCAAAGGCTCGCGGATGGTGAAGGACGTGGACAACTTCTTATGGTACATAAAACGGTACTTCCAAGCCATGGAAATCAACAACGACCAACTACAAGTAAACACTACATCTATGTCCTTAACTAATAATGCATTGTTGTGGTGTCATTGTCAATTGGATGATAAGTGTGGAGATCCTATCATGACTTAGGGTAGGTTCGTCGAAGAGTTTTGATGGAACTACTATTCTACTTATGTGGAGGTGGATGCTCGCAATGAGCTAAAGCACCTTGAGCAGAAGAGCAAGGTGTGCGAATATGTGAAGCGCTTTTCGAAATTGCTACCCCAAATCCCTTCGATGAGCGAAACTAAGGCGTACCAACAATTCATGAGTGGCCTCAAGCCATAGATCAAGTAAGAACTGAAGCGATTCAATGTGAGAGATCTCACAACGGCCATCTCCATGGTTGAATCTCTCGTTGAATACAAGGTGCCTTCCACATCCAAATTGAACTCTCGTTCTAAGGATAAGACCACTAGTGGGGGAGATCAAGGAAGATTTAATCGCCCGAATGGAGGCAAACCACCAATTGGCCCTCCTAAAGCTCATGTAGAATCAAGTGGTGGAGGACAAAAGAAGGTATGCACTTACCAATGTTTTTTTTGCAATAGTCTACGTTTGGCACAAAATTGACTGAATAGGGCCAAATTGGCAACCTTTTGCAAGGAAGAAGAGCCAAGAAAGAAGTCGAGATTGGGCTTATTGCGGATCCTTAGCATGATTAAGTCCAAAAAGGCAAAGGAGCCTAAGTGACTTATGTTCACGAATTTAAAGATTGGAGAAACCATGATGGGTGCGCTTGTGGACACTAGGGTGTTCAATCTCTTCATATCGGAAGAAGTTGCGAAGAAACTCAACCTTCGGGTTGAAAAAGGAGCCGGGTGGCTCAAGACCGTAAACTTCAAGAAGGTCCCTGCCATTGGTGTCGCAAGGGACGTAGAGCTTCAAATCGGGCAATGGAAAAGCAAGGAGATTCTAGAGGTAATTACTTTTGACGACTATGACTTTGTCATTGGGATAAAATTCCTAAATAGAATCCATGCAATTATATTGCCCTTTGCTGAGTGCATATGCGTGTTGGATAAACGGTGTCAATGCATGATCCTAGTCCATCATGAGTTGGACCATGATCGAAAGATAATCTCGGCAATGCAATTTACCAAGGGAGCAAGAAGGGTGAAGTGACCATCCTAACGGCCTTAAAGGCCAAGGACAACAAGGGCGAAAGGAGCGAAGGCCTTACAGAAGTGAACCAAGTCCTTGACCTGTTTAAGGACGTAATGCCTTCCAAGTTGCCCAAGAAACTATCGCCTCGAAGGGAGGTGGATCATCAAGTTGACGTTCGATCGCTTGCCATGGCGCCATATCACATGGCACCCCCCGAACTAGAAGATTTGAGGAACCACTCGAAGGTGCTGCTCAATGCGGGGTACATTCAGTTGTTCAAGCCTCCATTCGATACGTTGGTCCTATTCTAGAAGAAGCATGATGGGTCACTCTGGATGCACATAGACTACCGGGTGTTGAACAAGCCGACTGTCAAGAATAAGTACCTAATCCCACTCATTGTGGACCTCTTCAATCAACTTGGTGGAGCTCAGTGGTTCACCATGCTTGATCTCCGATTGAGTTACTACCAAGTCCGAATTGTTGAAGGAGATGAGCTGGAGATTGCATGGGTGACGCATATGGATCATACGAGTTCCTCGTCCTCCCATTCGGCTTAACCAATGCTCCGGCTACATTTTGCACTCTCATAAACAAAGTACTCCATCCATTCTTAAATTGATTTGTAGTAGTTTATCATGTCATATATAGCTGGATGCTCAAGGAGCACGTCGAGCACCTAAGGGCCTATTTGGTAACCGGCCAAACAATGTCTATTTCTATTTTTTTTTTGTTCCAGGGAGTAGTCTTGGAACAGAATTGTTTTTTGTAATATTTTTGTTCCCAGGAACAGATTTAGAGTAGAATCAAGAATAAAAAAAAAAAGAAAAAGTTGATTCTTTGTTCCCGTGAACAATTCTAGAATTAAGTCTACCTATTTTCTTTTTCTTTTTCCTCCTATTTCTTCTTGTTCTTCTTCCCTCTCTCTTGTTCTTCAAATGCTGCTACCGCCGTCATTGCCGTCTGTCGCCGCCCCCGTCGAACGCTGCCATCCACCGCCCACTACTATCGGTCGCTAGTGAGCTCACCGGAGGCTCGCCAAAGGCTTGCGTAGCCACCAACGAGGCTCGACCTCGCTAAATCTGGTGAGGTCAAGCCTCGCAGGTCGCCAGGCGGACCTCCCATGGCCACCGGCGAGCCTCGCCTAACTGCCAGCGAGGCTTGGCCAACGAGGCACAGCCTTACCGAGGGCCGACGATGCTTCGATAAGGTCATCAACCCTCATCTGGCCAGTCATCGGTCGTCCCAAGACCGTCGACTGGCCACCTTGAAGAAGAAAAAGAAGAAGGGAAGGGAAGAAAGGAAAAAAAATAAAAAATAAAAATAAAAATGATTTGAAGTAGGAATTGAAATTTTGCTATATATAAAATACATATTTAATTTTTTATTTTAATTTATAGTTTATACTATAGTTTATTATTTACTATTTAATAAAAATTTGATTAGTTAATATTTTTATTACTTAGTATAAATATAATTAATCAATAGAATTTCTATGATTTGATAAAATTTTAGAATTGAAATAGAAATTTTATGTAGTACTAAACGCATTTATGTTCTTTTTCTATTCCAGAATCATTTCCAATTCTTGTATGAGAATGACTAATACATCAAGTGCGAGAAATGTGCCTTTGCCCAAGAGGAAGTTTCATTGTTGGGGCACATTGTCGGGGCGGATGAGTATGGATGGACGGGACAAAAATTAGAGAAGTCGTCGAATGGGACCATCGACGAAAGTGACAAAGTTGAGGTCGTTCCTTGGCCTCATCAACTACTATTGGCCCTTCGTTCGAAACTATATGAGCATCACCATGTCACTCACGGACATGCTAGAGAAGCAAAAGTCATGGGAGTGGACAAACCGATGCCAAATGGCGTTTGATCAGTTGAAGCAAGTCATGATCGAGGAGTCGGAGTTGGCATTACCCGATTACACCAAGCCTTACGAGATATAGACTGACACATCGGATAATACTATCGATGGTGTTCTCATGCAAGGTGGACATCCAGTGGCATTCGAGTCTCGGAAATTGAATGATCTTGAGCATCGGTGTACTATTCAAGAGAAGGAGATGACCACGGCGGTCCATTACCTTTGGACGTGGAGGTATTATCTCCTGGGTTTGAAGTTTGTCGTGGGGATGGATAACCTGGCCATGAGCTACTTTCAAAGTCAAAAGAAGCTGAGTCCAAAGTAAGCTTGATGGTAGGATTTTCTAGCAGAGTTCGACTACGTGCTGGAATACAAACCGGGGAAGGCAAACTCTATGACCAACACACTTAGTCGGAAGATGGAGCTTGCAAGCATGGTGAGTCGACTAAGTTGCCCATGGATCAACCGCATCAGGAGGGGCTCAATCATGAACAAAGGGCTCAAGCCCTCATTGGATATGCGCGGGAGGGAAAGATCTGATAATTTTGGTGTGAAGATGATCTTCTTTACACCAAGGGGCGGCGACTATACGTGCCATTTTATGGGAAGCTAAGGAAAGAGATATTACGTGAGTACCACGATTCCAAGTGGGCAGATCACCTAGGGATCCATTGCACATTGGCCTTCGTTGAAGACCATATGAAGACCTGTCTTGTGTGTCAGCAAGACAAGCTTGAACAACGATCATTACCAGGGCTCCTAGAGCCACTTCCCATCCCAACACATCCATGGGAAAGTGTCTCCATGGACTTGATCATGAACTTGCCAAAGTTTGAAGGGTATCGGACTTTCATGGTCATGGTGGACTGGTTTTTAAGTATGCAACGTTTGTGTCTGCAATGAAGGATTGTCCAGCCGAGGAGGTGGCCAAGTTATTCATGAAACATGTGGTCAAGTACTGGGGAGTTCCACAAACGATTGTGAGTGATTGTAATCCTCGATTCACAGGGCATTTATGGTTTGAGCTCTTCAAGCTACTGAGGTCAGAGTTGAACTTCTCTACGAGCCTACATCCCCAAATTGATGGTCAGATGAAGTGGGTTAATGCATTCTTGGAGATTTATCTCCGACACTACGTGAGCACAATGCAAGCAAATTGGACAAAGTTGATCAACGTAGCCTAGTTCTCTTACAACTTGTAGCGAAGCAAGTCCACCCCGTCCAAGCAACAACCACAAACTCCAAACGCAGTTGCATCGGGCTATCAGGGGAATAGCCCACCCTCATACAAGTTCACCAGGGATTGGCAAGAGTAGGCGGACTTGGCGTGGGCATGTTTACACAAGACCTCCAAGTGCTTGAAGAAGTGGGCCGGTAGGAAGTGGCGACATGTGGAGTTCCAGGTCGGGGACTTAGTATTGGCCAAGCTACATGCGGTTCTCCGATACAATGACGTGCACAAATGGTTGATACGTTAGAACAAGGGGCCATTTTGTGTGCTGCAATGGGTCGGGAAAGTCGTATACAAGCTGGAGTTGCCGCCAAAACTAAAGATACATCCGGTTTTTTATGTGAGTATGCTTAGACTTTTCTATGTAGACAAGTAAGATCCAGATCGAGGTGAATCGCAGCGGGCACCACTTGGAGTGAAAACCTCGTATGACCGAGAAGTTGAATGCATAGTGGTGGATCGAGTCATATGGAAGCCGTATTGTTCACCGGAGCAAGAATATCTAGTTTGATGGAAAGGTCTTTTGGAGAGTGAAGTTAGTTGGGAACCCGTAGATGCTCTTTGGTAGTTTAAGAAGAAGATTGATGCCTTCCATGTCAAAGAAGCGACGAGGATGTCACTCGATTAGGTTGGGGGAGAATGTCATGGCCCAAAGAAATGGACGATCCAAGAGGGTTTTACATGACAGCCGTGATCTATCCGTGGAACGAGCAACCCTCAACCGGTATCCCTAAGTCTTAGGGTTCCTTGAGTGTTTTAAAATATTCCCAAGGACGGACGATACGATAAATGTACAAGTATGTAATAAATGTGGATAAATGGCAGTTAGGGAGATATGATCTCTACCGTTAGATTGAAGATGAATTTACAAATACGGTTTATTTTGTACTTGTATATATAGGGGTCTCCTCCCCCTCATTGTAAAAAACTCATTGACAAGTGAAATACAAATCTAGAGCTTCTCTCTTTAGAAGTTTTCTCTTTAACTATCCTTATGAGTCAAGTGTGAGAAAGGCTACTTGAGAGAAATCTTAAGACCGCATGGATTAGGGAACGCTAGATCGAACGGCCCGTGACACATGGATACTGGAATGCAACATTCGAATGGAGAATGAAAGAATGTCTTTTTAGTTCTTTTATCAAAACTTCATCTTTGTCTATAGTGTTCCAAGATTTGTTTTAATCAATACTGAGCATGATTGAATAGAATCTCATAGCCATACTTATTTAATTTTTGTTCATGGGGATAATTCATTCATCAAATTCTAATAAATAAAAAAAAGAGTTCAGTGATGAGTGAGATTATTAGCGAAGGGGTATCCCATTATTACATTCATAACATGAAGTTGAATTATATTGACATATTCAATTGATTATATATAGGCAATGTAATTGATTGTTCATAAGAGGGAGAATAACAAATAAGAATTTAAAGTGCTCTCATTTTCTCAAATAAAGTTTTGAAGTGTCATTACTTTCTTAAACAAAAACATGAAGTAGAACTTATTACAAATAAAGGTTTGAAATGATCACGTTAGTCTGAAAGAGGACCTGACCTTATTGGCTAGTCAAAGGCATTTTTATCCTTTACTTTTTTTATTTTCTTTCATTTTTCCTTTCTATATTTTTTCCAAAAAAACTATAAAAAAAAAAAGGGTAATTAAAAAAAATAAAAAGGAAGAAGAGAAACAATAATGGCAAGAGGGCTCACAACCCACCCCCGCCTATGGCCGTTGCCCTATCGCCGGTGGGGTGTTGGCTATGAAGTACCAACACTCTCCAAGAGCCTTCATGCCATGCCGGACACTTCGACACGTGTCCGACACTCTCCGAACTCGGTCAACATGTGTCGAAAAATCCAACATCTGGTCAACTTTCTCAACACTCTCTGACACTTGAGTTGGAATTCTAACATACGAGTTTCTGACACGTGATTTCAATATCAAGATCAATTTGAAAAATTCAATAAATGAGATGTCAATGTGTGTGTGTGTGTGTGTGTGTGTGTGTGTGTGTGTGAAAATAAAACACAATAATAAAAATAATAAATGGAGAAAGAAGAAAAGCCTAGTCTTCACTTCTCTTCTGACTATCATTTCCCATGATACACAATTCACCCCCTAAGTATTTTTTTTCCTCTTCCAACATATCTAACATGTGAGTCTAGAATATGAATCGCTTGTTTTTTCTCCAAATTTTATGAATTATTGAAATAGAGTTGAATTTGTCAAATTGAAACAATGAATGATATTACTAAATGGCAGATTAATGTTTTAAGTGTATATTCATTCTAGGATTTTTTAATTATTTATTTATGAATTTGATTCAAATTAATTTGATTGAAGATAATTTATTATACATACATAAAAATATATATTTAATATACAACGTGTCGGAATTCTCTATTTTTTGAGAAATAACGTGTCGGCCTATCGTGTCGTGTCGTGTCGTGTGTCGGTGCTACTTAGTCTTTTTTTTTAGACTGACATGGCCGCTTATGATTCTTATTTAAAATAAGGTCAACTTTAGACATTTATTTAAGAAAATGAGAACACTTCAAATCCTTATTTAAGAAAGTAAGAACATTATTAGCCCTTATTTGAAAAATTGAGACCATCACATGCTCTAATTTAAAATTTCTCCTTTAGAAGATGTCAATTTTTGAAGTGCTCCATGCATCACTTTTGACTACTAATACACTTAAAAGACAGCCAGTCTCTTGCCCATGCTTTGATCGACTTCTCATGTTGGTTTTATGGTCTAAGAGAACATCACATGCTCTCATAAATTTGCTGAAAGCAAATGTTATATGATGAAACAATAGGTTGAATAACTATAAGGTACACAATAATTTTTTTTGGTGATATGTGGGTATCAAGACTATCTCTTGGTTAGATTTAGTTTTCTTTAGGTGATTAGGTTGAAATAAATTCCTTAACCCAACAATTGCTTCTAACTCGAGGATTTACTATGAATAAGCTTATATCATACTCTTTTATATTTTTACCATACCCGGTAACAGAATTGATGGAATGGTTAGTGTTCATCAAGAATATCTGCATGTATTAAGTTTTTCCTTTTATGGTAAGAGCATATATTAAGTTTAATCCTGGTACTCCTTAAAACAAACAGTTCGTAGAAGGGAACCCGCAGCAGGTACGCAAGGCCCATTTTATTAAAAGGTACAGCAGCCCAGTGAAAGCCTCTCTTTCATCTGGTCCCAGTCCCATCAATATCAAATGCTAAAAAGCTAGACCAGCATTTCAGTGAGCCACAAAAGGTTAGAGTTTAGAACATCCCGTGTAAAATCAACATCCGAAGAACATATAACCAATGCTGGAAAATACCATAACTAATTTGATAGATTGAGTTAAACTATGAACATCATAAATGGTCATTTAAATTGTCAAGCAGACTTTGTTATATTTGCAATTATCTATTCTACAAGTCAAATTTTCTATCTTAATATTATTTCGTAATTGAATGCTTCCAAAAAAAAAAAAAAAGTGAATGTTTATTTGCTGGCAGCCATTACTACTTCTGTCTTTGAGCCTATTTGGTACAGGAGCGGTTGAATTACAGCTATATTGTGCTTGTGACGTTGAAACTTGTATGTTTGGCGATCCACACTTCAAAGCCATACTACCACAAAATTGATTGCTTGCCAATCACCTAATAAATTGCAAGAGCCCCTTCTCATAATTGAAAACTATTACGGAAGGATTATATCAAACGGCCTCTTCAACTCATGACTTTTTAAAATTAGAAAGCAAAGGATATTACATAACCAATTAAAAGTAAACCATTGCAGATATCCCGATATTCTTCGAGAACTAGTCTTCTTATATAATTGGTAAGAGTATTCGGAGATAAGTAACGGCGATTGCTTGTTATTACTGGGATCTCCTATTAAATTTTAACTAGCTGACTTAGCAATAAAATGCCACATGAACACGTTGCAAATGTTACTTGGGATTTTGGTAAGCCTATCGATTCTATAATAAGAACTTGGAAGTGGGCTAGTTGCTTATATCAACGGGTTACTCAAAGTACGTTTTTAGTACAATCTTTTCATTTAGCCTCTCGAGAATTTAACCAAAGTAGTTAAATGCTTAATTGCGATATGCAAATTCCATGTTTGAATCACAGCCGGTAATGGTCCTAGGGGGAGCAAGTGGTGGCCTTCACCCTATACCGTCAAATGTGCATTAGGATTTGTTGAATCTGTCCAATTAGTGGATCGGATTGAGTTTGGGTCAGATCAAAAATGATTTGACCAACATTAACCCATTTAACTCGTTTCTATATAATACAAAATAGTGACCCAAACCTAACCCATACCTGGCCTATACCATGCCAAACTCTATTTAAATTATTAAAAAACTTCCATATTTAATCCAATTTAAGAAAAATTATACTTGCACTAAGGCAAGAACACGAAGTGAGTGAATATGAAATTGAGTGAAGGTGAGAGAGAATGAAAAAGAGAGTCATTAATGTAACTTAAGTCTAAGTAAGTTGTTGTCTCATTTAACACTGATATTATTTTGGGTTGTTGTACTATTCTCAATATATTTATAGGGCGAGAGAGAGTGAAGAGAGTCATAGAAATGGGTTATGTCTAAGTAAGTTGTAATTCCATTTAACACATGTATTATTTTGGGTTTTATCATTCAAAATCCATTTATAATCCATTTACTGAATATAACTAACACATACAACAACCCAACCCATCAAATATTGATTAAGAATGGGTTAATGACTATTTTGAAGGGTCTAGGATTTGCCTCAGGCTTTTGCAAATGATGATGATGGTGAAGTGAGAAGCAACAAAGGCCAGAGACAAAAGGGGGGGAGGGGGAGAGAATGAGGTTCTAGGTTTCTATGTCAATCGTTCTAAAGTCCAAGGACATTTTAGTCAATTCAAGACCCCAATCTTCTCTTTGGCAAGTAAGCTTATACATGAACTTCTCTTATTTATTGTGAATGTCAAATGGGACCTCGAGTTCTATCCACCAAATAGGCCTCACGCCCATGTTCTTTAGCCATGAAGGCCCAAGTGGGCCAAGCCAAGCCCACAAAGCCCATTCAAGCAAACGGGCCAAGGGCAAAATTGAAAATTTGTGCTAAAAAGTTGTGAAATGCCCAAAACACCCCTTCTACAAGCCTAACATTTATGGACAAAAAGACAAAATAAGAGAATAGATGGAGGAGAGGGAATTAAGGAGGATTTTGGGGAAAATCTTAGATATATCTCTTTCCCTCTCTCTCTCTTCACCCTCTCCATTTTCCCCATGCAGTCGAAGTCACCAATAGCCCCATCTCTCTACTTTTTGTTCTTTCTTAGTCTTCTTCTTCTTCCTCCTCTTCGTGTTCTTCTTCTTCATTTCTTTTTCATCACCATCACCATTTGCCATTGCCATTTTCACTACCTGTCCTAGCCGTCCACTGCCACCACCATCGCTCATCCACCATCCCTTGTGCCATCTCTCAAGCCACCAACCTTGTTCGAGCCCCCATCACCAAGCAACCACCACCATTGAACCACTACTTGCCGCCACTCATCGCCACCACTGCCATCCCCAAGCGATTGCAAGCCATTGTCACCACCACCCAACCAAGCACCCAAGCTAAGGAGACTGTGAGCCTCAAAGTTCACTGAGTAATGCTGTGGTGCCGCCATTCGCACTATGAGACCCATGTTTTCATCACCGTCGCACCACCGTCGCCGTGAGCTCATCGTCATCAGAAAAACAATGAGTTAATTTCTACTCCTTGATTAGGAAGTTAATTGTGTTTAGGGGTAAGTTTAGTTTAGGGATAATTGTGGTTAGTGTTAGTTGATTATGGTTTAGTGTTAATCGTGGTTAAGGATAGATTAGATTAAGGCTAATTGAATCAATCCTAATTAAGTAAAATTAGCTTAACTAATCGCGATTAGTCCTATTAATGATGGATTAATCGTTAAGTAGAATTTTATACTTGATTTATTGGGTGGATTTATGCATATTTCATATTGTTTGAACTTGTTATGCCATGATATTGAATGTCCAATTTATACACCTCCAATGCTATTTTCAAAAGAGGGTTTTATTGGCAAAAAAATGGCAAAGTTTAAGGTGCCATATTTAGATGCCGTATTTTACATGTTAAATGGGGCAATAGGGTTTTAAAAGGAAGGATGTGCAATATTTGGCAGGTTGATTTTAAGCATGTGACCACGTGCAATTATTTTACTGCAATTTTAAGTGTAAAAATTTCTGAAATTTGTGATTTAAACGCAAACCCTATTTGCATCGGCTAAGTCAGAAGTTAAGAATTGGCTTGAGTGGTTGAAAGCTTATGTGATCACATAATGGCCTTGATGTGTCACGCCCTGAACCTTGAGCGCGCGCACATCCCTCGATGGTCGATAAAATTTCCAATGTCTCAAGACGCATCGCCAACCCTTTCATTTTATTGCACATGCAAAAGCATATAAACAAAACCTCAGACAACACAAATATGGGATAGAAAAGCAAGATACAAATTTCACAAAACACTTTTATATACAAACTAGTCTGTCTACAAAAAGATCGGCTTTCAAAAAGAAGCTGTCATACGACCTACTAGTCGAACACATTCACCGATCCTTCGGACTCCACCTCCATAGGCTCCGAGGGCTTCGGGTCCTCCATAACCCCATCAGGAGGGTCGGCTGCACCCTTGCCCAGAGCGGTGTTGATCGCAACGGCGGGGATATCAAATCCCTGAAGGGGACCTACCCTATACCCATTGAGTCCATGGCAAAACCACGCCCTGAATCAATGAGGTACCCTTTAAGGTAGGGCATCATCAACCCAGACAATGGTCACAACAAGTTCATAGACTCAATGACTCCTAGGGATAGGGACATTTATGCTCCACTCGGTAACCCCCCTAAAGCTGACCAAAACATTTCGAAGGAACCGCCATCTAAGAACTTGAAAAGAATGAGCCCACGACGGGGTGAGACAATGTCTCAGTAAGTTTACCCCCTAAACCTTGACTAGGAAAGAAATACGCCTAGAGGTAATCTAACCACACATCACAAAAAATTTATCTCACCTCAATTCCTTCCTGCACGTCAGTACAATTCATATCACATATAATTGCATTAAAAGCACTCATCAATCGGGACGTCTCAACTTATAACCAAAACAATTTCAAGGGTCCCGATTATAAGGCCAAATCGTTATGACACGTCCCATTTCATGCCAAAATTTTGTCCCATAATCAGGCGCATCAATTTCAATCAATCATGTGTCCCAATTGATTACAACCCAACAACCACGACCAATTCAACAGTCAACGGTCTACCGGCGTAACCGGGCGTCGTCTCGCACGATCGAGCATGGCAACATCAACATCTAGACGGCATTCCATATAGGAGCATTGACCAAGCCTCCACTGCGATTGGCTTCCGTTGACTTGGGGCATTCCCGAAGGAGCATCGTTCGGCCCTAAAGGCTCGTGACGGGTTCTCATATCATTCATGCACCCATCCAATCCCGGCCAAGACATCGTGCTTTGCACTCAAATCTCCCATTAAAATAATGTACTTGGCCCATTTTCTTCATATTAAGAACACACGATAATATATTGTGTGCGGGTACACGATCAATTTGAACCAGAAAAATTGATATCATTCCTTTTAAAATCACACTGTTTAATATAGTCTTTAAAAATATTTTCGATGTCAAAACCCGACACCCTGTATTTTCTAATTAAATACCAAAATTTCATAATTTTAAAATAAATACTCAAAATCACAATCATCACTCAATTTGCACAAATTAACCATCAATTGCATAAACTAAGCACACCACTACAATCAGCACGAAATTCCGGTCATCGACTATCCCAATATAATTTCCGAAAAATGTTAAATAATTAAATAAATTACAAAATTAATTAAATAAATACACATTAAATCAATAAATACATACTTAGGCCTAATAATACAAATCTAACCACCTATTGGACTTTTTAAATTATCATAACCATTCTAACTACAATGCCACATAATGAACTAACCGACAATTTCTAACCACCTACTTCACTAATTTAACTAACCTAAATTAACTAAACAAGCTAATAGCTACATTAATCTAATCTTAATGTAATCTAAACACCCCTTAAGCATCATTAACCTCCTAAGTAAGGTTTAGTGAGTAAACTCACTAGTTTAGCGGGCCAATGAGTCCACGACGACGGTGACGCCAAGGCGAGCGAGAACCAAGCTTGGAGCGACACCAACAAAGGTTCGGACGAGGCCTAAAATGGGCCACAAGCTCTCAGCTCTAAGTGGAGAGTTCGGCTTCTGCTTGTTGCTGGAAAGGCCCGATCGAAGGGGCTAAGAGGGCTTGCGGGCGGAGCTGGGCTGGCAAGCGGTGACGGCTAGCTTGGACAACGGCCAGGCGATCTCGATGGTGACCAGGGCAACTTAGGCTTCGGGATGGCGACCAAGACACGCGGACGGGCGGACGTGCGAACGGGGGACGGCACAGCTCGCGAGCAGCAGTGACAACGCACGACAACAAAAGGGGGCGGTCGACAGGCAGGGGGTGCTGGCTGGCTCTCTCTAGATTTCTTGAGCTCAAATCACCTCAACAATGGATAAAGTGGACTAAGGAAGAAGAAGAAGACATATGACATCCCAAAATTCAACCCCGTTTCGACTAAGTGAAATGGGCCTTTCGTCGACGTGCCTACGGCCCTTTTTCTCTGAGCTGATCACTCACGAGTAAACCAACCCATTGAGTGAAGCCGTTAAGGGATGTATCTGTAGTGAAAATCCCTAAAAGCTACTTAAGTGGTTGGATTGGACTAAAATCGCGTCTGATTGATTTTAACCACGAAATTGAACTCGATTTTGGGAATCGAATTTTAAGCGTGTCATAATTCTTATTTTTGGGAATTTGTCTCATCATCCGTCAATTTATTGACGAATCCGAAATTTCGAATAAGAAATTGTCTGAAGGAAATTCGAGGATCGGAAGAAAATAAAAAGAGAAAAAGAAAATAATTGGAATAATTGGAATAGTAATATTATTTTACTATTTGATTATTATTATTATTATTTTTCTTTTTCTTTTTCTTCCCCTTTTTCTTTTTCTTTTTTCTTTTTCTTTTTCTCTTTCCTCTCTCTCTCCTCTCCCTTTCCCCATGTGCGGAATTCCCCCCCCCCCATCCGTGCGATAACCCCCCCCAACCAAACTCAATTTGGTTTTCTCTTCTCTCTCTCCCACCTTTTTGCTTTTCCTTTGACTAGTCAATACCCATCTTCTTTCTCTCTCCCCATTTCTTTCCCCCACGTGAACGAAGCCCCTCCCATTTTTTCTTCTTCTTTCTTCTTGGTTGAAACCAGCATAACCGGAAGCCGAAGGAGCCGTGACAGCCGCAACTCGTCGGAGACCGAAGCCTGTCGCCACCGCCCGCGCCCGTGCCGCCGTAGCTCACCACCGCACCGCCCGCGCACCGCGCGCCCTGCCCGTCCCGCCGTCTGTTCAGCTCAGCCCAACGCCACCAGCTCCATCCGGCCACCGCCCAGCCGCCATCCCGACCCCCCGGCGTCCCCCTCACCTCCACCGACCCTCCCTTCGCCCTCTTGGCCGCCAGAACTCCTCCAGCCAGCCCAACTCAGCAACCCACGAGTGGGTTTCCAGCCCTCTTTGGGCTCGGTTTGGGCCGTTTCCGGGCCCCGGACCCGAGACCCGCTTTGGGGTTTGTTGTTCCCCGCGTCGAGCCCGTCGATTTAGTACCAGTTGCGCGCGATTCCGGTGGGTAACCACACTAATGTTTGCTTAGTGGGTTAATTATGCTTAATTGGTTGTTTAGTTTATTTAATTAAGCTTAGGTGTTTTGATTAGGGTTTATTAGT
Organism: Eucalyptus pauciflora; assembly: GCA_007663325.1. NCBI lineage: Eukaryota > Viridiplantae > Streptophyta > Magnoliopsida > Myrtales > Myrtaceae > Eucalyptus > Eucalyptus pauciflora. The sequence goes on from VMYD01000388.1 coordinate 336,829, forward strand.
CGTTTTTTATGCAAATTAGTTAAATTGAATGTGAAATTAGCAAGTAGACATAGTCTACTATTTATTGAGGGTAGCCCGGGAATTTTCCGACCATTTATCGGGCTTCAATTTGATATATCGAGCCTAAGTGGAATTTTTGGCATTTAAATATTATTTTTCGAAATTAAATTAAATAATTATTTATTTTCCGAAAATTCAACTTAGATGGCCAGCGACCGAAATATTATGCTGATGATCGTGGTGTAGCCCGTTTATTTAATTGAGCTTTATATTGCGCTAAATTGAATTTATTGTAATTATATATTTAATTCTCGAAATTAATTATTTAATTATTTATTCTCCGAAAATTCAACTGTGATGGCCAGCGACCGAAATATTATGCTGATGACAGTGGTGAAGTCCGTTTATTTAATCGGGCTTTATTTTGAACTAAATTGAATTTCTAATATTTATTATTTAATTTTCGAAATTAATTATTTAATTAATTATTTTTCGGAAATTAAGGCTGAGATGGCCGACGACCGAAATCTAGTGCTGATTGTCATGGCGCAGTCCGTTTATTTAATTGAGCTCTACGTTGCTTGAAATTAATTAAATTGTGATAATTTAGGGGTTTGCCCTAAATTGATTGGAATTGATTGAGATTGAATTGTTGTTTGGAAATTGGCCAACTTTGTTTATCTAGCATTCTTATGCTTTGTTGAGTTGTAAAGTATGTGGAATGGTGAGAATGAATCAGAAGTACCTTGGGGTTGGATTGATCAGGCACGGTGTATGGACCTACGTGGTTCGGTGACTAAGGATGTCACTGGCGAAAACGGCGCCTTAAAGAACGCACGTATCGGTCTAGTACTCATATTGTTATAGGCATGCATGGTTCGGTGATTAAGGACATCACTGACGAAAACGGCGTCTTAAAGAACACATGCACTTGTCTATTGAACACATTATTATAAGCATGTGTGGTTCGGTGAGGTGGGATATCACCGGCGAAAACGACGCCTTAAAGAACGCACACAGTTGTCTAGTGAGTACATGGTTATAGGCATGCGTGGTTCGGTGATGTGGGATATCACTAGCGAAAATGGCACCTTAAAGAACGCACGCAATTGTCTAGTGGATTAATCACCTTGAAGCCCGAGAGCACTGATATGGCTCTATGACCGAGTGCACTATGGGAGGTTTTGTGGTGTGGAGTCAATGACCTAGAATGGTCCGTCAGACATGTAATCGACTAGTTCGATTGACCAGTGATTTGATTGATCGTTTGTTTGTGAATTATGAAACGTTATATATAACCTTGATTTGCAAATTGGATATGAGGCCAAGGTAAGTCCTCTAACTCGTGCTGTGCTTAGGCAACCGAGTAGTGTATTGACTCTCTAATTGAGTCTTAGTAGAGTAGAACTCGCTAAGACGTAGTCTCATCCCGGTTGTGGGACAACATTTCAGGATCCCGATGAGGAGCTGAGGAGGAGGAATCTGAGAAGGAAAACTCAGAGGTGAAATCGAAGGAGAAGAATTTTGGGAGAAGAAGATAGTATCGAGAGGGATTTTGATTACGATTCGGATCGACTGAGATCCCGTCTTCTTTTATGAACTCCATTTTGATGTGAGTAGAGTTATGGTAAAAGTTGTGAACAGTTGTAAAGTACTTTGGTTTGTGTTTTGTATAAAAGTTTGGTTATAAGCTTCAATATGAAAGTATGGCCCTACTTTTCTAGCCAATTGCTTTATTGTCTGGGGATTTTCTTTATACTTCCACTTGCGCATATAAAATGAACAGGGTCGGCAATGCGTCCTGGGACGTCGCTATTAATCGACCAGGTGAGGGATGGGCACGTGTTCGAGGATCAGGGCGTGACAAGACAGCTACTAAAGAGGGGGGTCACAAAATATCCTAAACTCATCACACTTGCCCCATTCTGTTCAGCCTTCATCCTCAACCACTTTGCTGCACCAAGGCTTCTCCAACAAGCCTCCCAAGAAGTCCAAAATATTGCTGCCCCTAGGACCTACGAATTTGTGACATTTTGTCACGCCCCGAACCTCGAGCGCGCGCACATCCCTCGGTGGTCGATGAAATTGCGACGTCCTAGATGACCCATTCATTTTATTGCACATGCGGAAGCGAATAAACAAATCCCCTGACAGCAAACAACATGGGATAGAAAAGTAGGATAACAAATTCACAACCAAAACACGCTTTTATACACAAACTAGGTTTATATATAAAACTATTCTGTCTACCAAAAAGATCAGCCCTCAAAAAGGAAACCGTCCTATGACCCACTAGTCGGACACGTTCATCGATTCTTCGAACTCCACAGGCTTCAGGGGCACTGGGTTCTCCACAGCACCATCAGGATGGTCAGCTGCACCCTCGCCTGGAGCGGCATCTACTACCACAGCGGGGATCTCAAAACCTTGGAGGAGACCAACTTTGTATCCATTGAGCCCGTGGCAAAACCAAGCCCTAAATTGATGAGGTACCCTTTGAGGTAGGTCCTCATCGACCTAAACGGTGGTCACTACGAGCTCATAGACCAAGTGGCCTCCGGGAACAAGGAAGTCAGTAATCAGCTCAGTAACCCTCCGAGTCTGACCATAAGGAACTAGAGGGGCCGCCACTAAGGACTTGAAAAGATCGAGCCCACGATGGGGTGAGATAATGTCTCAGCAAGTTCACCCCCTAAACTCCGACTAGGAAGGAAATACGCCTAGAGGTAGTCTATACACACAAAATAGAGGACTTACCTCACCTCAGTTCCCTCCTACATGTCAGTACAATTCACATAATCAATCAATCAATCCATCAGTCAATTTAATCAATACAATCAATCCATCCATCAATCAATCCATTAGTCAATTCAATCAATACAATCGACCCATCCATCAATCAATCCATCAATCACAAGGGTCCTGATTATAAGTCCAAATCGTTATGACACATCTCATACTATACCACATAATTTTGTCCCATAATTCAACGCTTCAATTTCAATCAAACGCATGTTCCAACTTGAATACTGCCCGCATAGGCACAATATACTGATGCACATTGGTCTTCTAGCGTAGCTAGGCCTTTTTCTCACTCCTTTGAGCACGGCAACATCCATCGACACACATCGGGGACAGCATTCCCAAAGGAGCATCGGTCCAGAATCTACTACGACCGGCTTCCGTTGTCCAGGGGCATCCCATATAAAGGCAACATCCTACCGACGCACATCAAGGACGAGTTCACTTAACCATCACACGATCAATCAATCTCAGTCAAGGCTATTATGCTGTGTACTCAAATGCCTCGATTAAGATAATGACGGCCTATTTTTTGTATTAAAAACACCCGATAAAATTAATCGTATGTGGGTACATGGTCAATTTGAGCCAAAAATGCGATATCTTTCTTTTCAAAAATCCCACTATTTAATATAGCACATAAAAACATTTTTGGCGTTAAAAACTAACGCCTGGTATTTTCTAATTAAATACCGAAATTTCTAAATTTTGAGATAAATACTCAAAATCACAATCACCACTCAATTTGCACAAATTAACACTCAATTGCATAAACTAAGTACACCACTGTAATCAGCACAAAATTCCAATCATCGGCTATTCCAGCATAATTTCCGGAAAATAATAAATAATTAAATAAATAGTAAAAATAATTAAATAATGTAAATTAAATACAATAAATACTCACTTAGACCGGAAATGCTAATCTAACCACCTAAACGGGCCTAGAAAATTATTGCACCTATCTAGATAATTAGCACAACCTCTTTAAGCCCATAATCAATCTATTCTAACAACCTAACATGCATAATTAAGCGATTAAATTACTAATCTAAACTAACTAACCACCTAATCTCTAATTAGCCTAAACTAATTATCCATTAAACGTCATTAAATCCCTAAGCAGAGTTTAGCAAGTAAACTCACTGGTTTAGTGGGCCGGTGAGTCCATGGTGACGGTGACGCGGAGGCGAGCAACAAACAAGCCTGCGACGACACCAACGGAGGTCCAGACGGGCCTTAAAATGGGCCTAGAAGCCTTAGCTAGGGGTTGAGCTTCAGCTTCTGCTTTGGGCCGAAGGAGGCTACTTGAGCGCCTAGAAGTGGCAAGGAGGGACGACGACGCTGCAGCGAGGCTAGGCGAGCGACGGCGATGGCTCCTGCTGGCAGGACGACGACGAATGGCGGCTAGGCGACTTGCGGGACTTGCAAGCAAACACATACGACGGCACAAGATGGCGAGATGATTGCGGACGGGCAGACGGCGCTTGCTTGGCTTGAGAGCGGCACGACGAGTGTGTGACGGGTCCGGCGGCTTCAGGCGGGCGATCGACAACAAGGGGGGAAGGCTGGCTGGTTTCTCTAGTTCTCTTAAGCTCCAAACACACTCAACAATGGAGAAAGCAGCCCAATGAAGAAGAAGAAGCTGCTGAAGCTTGAGGGGGCCACAAAATATCCCAAGTGCTTGAGTTATATGCCCACCATGCATGGCCATCCTCAGTCAATTTGCAACCTTCAAGCTTCCTTAGCAAGCCATCCAAGGGTCCAAATGTTGCACACCCTAAGGACATATGAATTTTGGACCATTTCCATCCAATTTGATTCAATTTCAACTCCAATTGAACCCAAATTAGAGTTCAAAAATTCAGCCAAGGTGCCATCGTCCATCTCATGATTTTTGCTCATCAATTGAACTAACTTGACAGCCGAAATTGCGACCAAAAATAGCCCTCAAATTTTCCCGGTCCAAAATAGCCTTACTTTGATTTTTTGCCGAAATCTCGGGTTTGCAAAAAAATCTTCGGAGGATGAGTCGATGTTCCTAAAATGAATCATCACATGACAAAATTTTATCGGGTTTAAATTCGCGATTAATTTCAACCTGGCACGATTTTAACGTGACCTAGCCTACCGGGTAGCTTTTAGGAATTTTTAGTGCAATTAACCCGTGGTCAATTATTTTTGAGCCACATTGTACATCTTCGACTCATTAGCGACTCTCTATTGTCGTAAAAATCTCAAGATTTCAAATACAAGCACAAGGTACATAAATGACAAAAAAAAATCGATCTAGTGCCGTTCAATAGAAATTTTGCAATCAGGTGGAATCACCCACACACTAATCACATACCTCTATCGAATAGACCTATCTTCAATCTTTGATCAATTTTAACAGTACCGTATTGACCCTTGCAGATTAGCCTAGTTGAGTAGTCAGTTTCTGGTCGAATTCTCAAGTCTATTGCGTTAAAATCCCTTAACGGCTTCACCGAATAGATTAGTTATGCCGTGAGTGATCAGCTCAAGGAAAAGAACTATAAGCGTTGATGAAAAGCCTAACTCATTCAATTGAAAACAGAATTGGAAAATCATGATGTCTCACATTTCCCATTCAATTTCACTTCCATTCTCCTCTAATTTAATCCAATTGAAGTGCCACAAAGCCAAGGTAAGTGCCCACATCACATTCCACATTTTTCCTTGCCAATTAGTCCAACTTGAATGGCAAAAGTTCACCTAAAAACAGTCCTCTAACTTTCCCGGTCCAATTTCGCCAAACTTTGAATTTTCGCCAAAAACTCGGGTTTGCAAAAAAATCTTCAGAGGATGTTTCGACGTTCCTAAAATGAATCGTGACATGATAGAACTTTCAATTTCTGAAATCGGGTTCAAATTCTCGGTTAATTTCAACCATGGTCGATTATTTTCGAGCCACATTGTGCATCTTCAATTCATTGGCGACTCTTGGTTGTCATGAAAATCTCGAGGTTTCAAATATGGGCACAGGGTATAGAAATGATAGAAAAATCGGTTTAGTGTCGTTCAACGAGAATTTTGCAATTAGGTGGAATCACCCACACTTTAATCACATACCTCAGTCGAATCGACCTATCTCCAATCTTTGATCGATTTTGACAGTGCCGTATTGACCCTTGCGGATTAGTACGGTCAAGCAGTCAATTTCTAGTCGAATTCTCAAGTCTGTTGCGTAAAAATCCCTTAACAGCTTCACTAGATAGACTAGTTATTTCGTGAGTGATCAGTTCAAAGAAAAAAACTAGAGGCGCGTCAATGAAAAGCCCAACTCATTCAATTGAAAATAGAATCAAAAAATCAAGATGTCACATGATGATGCATATGATTATGCGGGATAATGGTTCCATCTTGATGCATATGAATATGCAAGACGATATCTAATTTTATTGGATCCCTAATGGGGGTCCAGATGTCGAGTCGTGGTTGAAGCTGAATCGATGCTCCAATGAAATGTTGTCTTAATGTGTATGAGTACATGGAATGATGTTGTGCTCGATAGAGCGGGATGATATCCAATTATGTCGGAAGACTGCCAACTCTTGTGTTGGCCGTGGCCCGAGAGGTTGTAATAATTGGAACATGTGTGGAAGCAATGTGCATGGATATATATAAGACGTGTTCTAATTATTTGTTGTGCTTGATGCATTGCCTTTGACACATGGCAATTGTTATCACATAAAGGTGTGCCAAGGCGAGGGAAGGATGATTACGGGTTATTTAACGACTTTGATATTTGTCATTGGATCGAATTATCTAATCCTGTAATAGTTAGGGAAAAGTGGGGGTCGCTTTGCTATTGATCTATTGTTGATATAATGATGCATGTTTAAGCCACCCTCAAGACGAATTGGCGTCCTAATCGAGGTATAGGTTGTTGACTCACTGAAATTTTTATCTTACCCCTTGTTGTTTAAATGTTTTGAGGCATGTAGTATGCAGAACCGTCGCATGTGATTTGGGGCCTCAATAGACCAAGACACAATGTGGCTGGCATCACTTTTCATTGGTCTCATCGTTAGTCAAGTTTAGTAAAGCCTGACCCTACAGGTTTTTGAGATTATCAGCAAGAAGTGATCGTAAAAAAGCTTGCAATTATTAAACTTAATAGGGTTAACAATTTATAAATGAAAGTGTTGCTTTTGAGAATGTTTGCTTTGTCTATACTATCCCTATTTGTTATGATTGACTGGATGTTGTTTTATAAATACTTCCGCTTGCATTTAATCGAAAGACAAAAAGAATGGGTCAGCGATGTGTCTTGGGACGTTGCTACTAATCGATCGTTAAGGGATGTTTGTGCACTCGAGGGTTTGGAGTGTGACGGTATAGATGTGTATAGCTTGGCTTGAGCCAACAACTCAATCATAAACGGTAGGGATCCTTGCCAAAACCAAAGATGTTGTCGATCATTTAAGAGGTATAAAAGTAAAAAAAAAAAAATGAATATGGTTATCACTTATTTACACCTAAAATTTTATATGTGTTGATAATGTGGAGGTCCCTCATCGAACGCATCAAGAACCAATGCCATGAGTATTTAATCTCACCTTTGATGCAACCCCAAGTTATTAGGAACATTTGATCATGTGCATCATTTCAACAGCACACAAGGTTGCTCCTTTACAAATTTCTTTCAAGAAGTAATCATCCAAACCCACAACTTTCTTACATCTAGAAATGAGCCCTTTTCAATTGCATCAAAAGAGATTTACAGTTTTGTCAAACAATAGCTCAGAAAGTAACAAATGCTTTCTAACCTCCAGTGATGTACTCCTAAGGTTCCTCTCCTTAAATTCATTCGCATACTCCATGTCTTTGCAAACTCCTTCCTATAGTTTCCTATCAAAACTTTGAAGGCCATCAGTTTAGCCTCCTATTCTCACTGAGACTACTAATCTCTGATAAAGTCTATGACCGTAAGATAGTTGACATTGCTCTGACAGTATTAGGATAGCGATTTGCCAACTAAGAACCTATAACCCTCTTAATAGTGAAACTAATGCTACAAGTATGTTCTTCCTAGTAGGTCTTCACATGAAGTGATCCAGTCCTTTCATCAATACCTCCAAAAATCCTTCAATAACAATTTTCATTATCACATTTTGCTCTACCAAGGTTTCAATGACAATGTTCATTATCACATTTTGCTCTACGAAAGTTCTTTCATTATTAATAAGTTTGATCACTCTATACCCAGTCACTAAGGATGCACATGGTAAAAAATTTTGGCTGGGGAAGAGTTTTTTTTCCAGAAATAGTTCTTTTCTATTTCTATTCCGGGGAACAGTTTCTGAACAAAAGAACCCGTTTGATAACTACATAAAATTTCTACTCTTGGAATAAAAAAAGAATAGAAATGCGTTTGGTAATGCAACGATTCTTTTTTGTATTTACTTCTTTTTATTTCTTTTTTATTCTTTTTTTGTATTTATTTGTTTATTGTATTTATTTGTTTTTTTATTACTTTTTTGTATTTTTTGTATTTTTTTTGTTTTTTATTTGTTTTTGTATTTATTTTTTTATTTTTTTTATTTGTATTTTTTATTTGTATTTATTTGTTTTTTGTATTTATTTGTGTTTTTATTTATTTTATTTTTTATTCTTGCTCACGGTCGGCGGCGACAGCGGCCGGCGGCCGGCGGCCAGCGGTGGCTCCGGACGATTAGAGGTGGCAAGAGAGAAATAAAACAAAAATAAAAAAGAAAATTTGCTTATTTTTAGAAATTGTTCCCAGGATAAGAATCAATTTTTTTTTGTTTCTCGTTTCTATTCCCGGGCTAACTTTTCTATTCTGGGGAATAGAAATCAACTTGGTGTTACCAAACGGGTTTCTGTTCTTTTTTTGTTCCGAGAAACAAAAGAACAGAAATTCTTAGGAATAGAAATGTTCTCATGCAGACCCTAAGTACTCTCGTGTGGCATCTTTAAATGGCCTTTTATTATCAAACACCAAAGAGCTAATAAATACTCGTATTGTAGTATTAGGATCATACTTAAATGCCCTTTTTATTATCATACTTAATAAACCTACTTTTCATTCTTGTAACATGTTTTTCTCCTCCAACAAATCCCAAACTTTCATCTCCATTTGTTTTATAGTAGCTGTATGGTATGTAACTTAAGCATCAACATCATTATTCACATTAGATTTCGAGGATTAGATGACTTTAGTTCAGATTATTGGGGACTAGATAGTTCTCTCACAAATGATTCACTGTGACCCTATCCTATTTGGTTGTCTTGTAGAACCCTCTGATCTTCTTCCTTACCTTTACGAGCTACTCATCATCACTATCATTATTGAAGAATCATTGCATCAAATTGCAACTCGGTGTCTTTAGTTTCCTACTCAATTTCCACATTGCTTACCCTTAAAGCCAAATCATCTACTATAATTTGAGCACCCTCCAAGCCAACCTCATCTACTGTCTCGTCATGCTCATCAACTACATCATCATCTAAATCACTTACATGCTAAACTAATCACTCGTTAACTAAACTAGCATGAACAATTATCACCTTAGCATCCATTAGCACACTGATCCCTTCAGTGTCATCCACCTCATCCACTAATCTGTTCACTCTCATGACATACTCAGGTTGTTCATCCACAACACCTTCCTCAACTACAATACGTTTAATTTCCTCATGAGGGATTTGATTTGGGAATCCGGGAATTTTGAGGCTGACATTTGTGTATTATGCAAGAACAAGAACACCACTTATCTAAGCAAAAGTGACATCATTTCGTTGGAAATAGTACACGTCATGCTTTACACGTGGATGGTTGGCGATGACTCAATTATCATGTGAAATAAATCGGGAGAGACTTGGCCGAGAGGAATTGATTTGTGATTTCCCAAAAAAATGTCGGACTACATTTGCTAAATTAAAAGATCTTGGACTCTATTAGTTTCCTTACAATAGGTTTAAAACTAATTGTGCATTCCCTATTTCAAAGTATATATCCTTTGTACTATTCAACTTATTAGAATGACCATTGATCTAAATTTCAGTCTAGGCTCTATTATAACAATTTTAGAGCGTAATTATTACTAGAGCCTTGTTCAAAAGAAATACTAGATAAAGACCATTACTAGAAAATACATATCAAAGAATTTAAAAAGATTAAAATATATATTTAAAAAAGAGTTAATACCATGAAAAATCATAGACTGGTACATTTGTGACGAATTTACTTCAAACAAATTTTTTGACCACCAAAAAATCCCTAAACTAATACATTTATAACAAATTTACTCTCTATTAGTTTCTATTAAATTGAATTAATACCATGAAAAACTATAAATTGGTACACCTAAAACAAACGAATAGTAAAACCTCAAACTAATACACCCGTTAATTACCATGTATCAGCAAATTCAATGATATGATGATAAAATTTAATGAAATTAATGAAGGATAAACTTATCACAAGTGTACCAGTTAGGATTTTTGGATGTTAAAAAATTAGTATAGGTTAAATTTATTATAGATGTACTAGTTTGAGATTTTTTGTGGTATTAACCATTTAAAAAAGTAACACTTGAAATAGAAATATTAACTTTTTCAAAGCACGATTAACAACACTTAACAAGCAAAGGGCTTCTTTGTAACATTTTCTCTGTTTGGCTTGGGGATGAAAATTGCATAAACTCAGTCTATTATATCGAACCAATCACACTACACGTATCTACATGACCCACTAAAGAGCACATGGTCCATATAGTTTCCGCACAGTGGTTGGTTATGTTTAATCGTAAACTAAATCTATACAATCTCATCTCAAGCTAAGATGATAATGCATGTGCATCTAATTCATCGTAGCTAGCAGTCAAATTATGTGGAGTCCACTCAATTCAATGGCTTTGGCGTTTTGGGTACACACCACATCACTTAAGAACACGATATTCACATCACTTGCAGTGGCATGTTCTCATAGTCTTGAGGCCGATGACGGCAATGTCGGCCACCTTATTAGAAGTGACATGGTGGGGACCTCCTGATAAGGAAACCACACATTGACATCATTAATCCTACTGGTGGAAACGTTCTATCACAACCTGACGTTCACGAATGGCACACTTTCAGATTCGACAATCTCAGCCCTTAATTATGCACAACTTATATGGGCAGAATTAGTTTTAACTGGAGCCAATCCCAAGAAAATATATACCATTGAAGGAAGCTTTGAGAAATTTTCATTGCGAAGTGTGGTCTCTGGAAAAGAAGAATCATACATATGACGTGGAGAAAAGTGTGTGGGTAATTGTTGTAGATAAAGTCTAGCTTTGACTGGAATTAGTGTGTAATCATAAAGGCGTCCCACAAGTTGACGACCGGTCGGCAGTATGTTGTTATGTTCTGTCGCTGAGAATGTAGACATGTGTGCTCCAGTCAACAAGTTGGTCTGCTGGACTTGAGAATGGATATGAAAGTGTGAAGCTTGGATGGTTGGTTTGATACTTCCCAACTAGCGCAAACAGCATAATTTTGCACACTCATCATTACTTAGATAAAGTATGTAGACAACGAGCACGGCATACATACATACATACATACATACATACATAGATATGTATATATATATAGATAGAGAAATAAATATTTACTGGCCAAAGCTCATGATTTGAATACAATTGACTGGTAGTCCGAGAGATGCATTAATTGGAGGTTCATTATTTTATTAGTTTACTGAAACCGTAAATTTGTGACACTTCAAGTTCCTAAAATATTCCTTTTTGTATTTAGATAATCTATTGGAAAATATCATCTTAAAAATCATTTTAGATTCTCCAACAAGTTTATTCATCATAGGTCGACTTAAAAATTATTGCCTTAAGTATTAGATAAAGTCATTTGACCAGTCAGGTTGGAGATGAAGCTGCTGGCCCCGCTTTACGGGAAAACCTGGAGTCGCCGATGAAAGGATTCATTGCCCGAAGGAAAGAGTTAGCACTTCTCTATAATATTTGCTGAGTAAGAATTAAAGTACGGAATGCCTTCATCATATCATTTGCTGAGTAAGAATTCGCGTTACTACCATAGTCACTCGTGTAATTTTATGTCTTTATTTGTGTACGTGCATTAGTCGAGGAGCGGTTACTACACCTTCACTATAAATATCACTAACTATCCAACAAGAGACTTCCTCCCGGTACAAATTAACAAAATGTTATTTTTCAATTTTAATTACTTTTCCTGCACCGCACCTTAATTTTCCTTAACTATAGCTTTGAGAATCGTGTTGTTGATAAAATTCTGATGTGCATTGATTGGAATGCGTAAAATTATGGATGGAAACATGACATGAACAAGTTGATGTGGCAAAATATGACATGGTAATGAGGAAAATTAAATGACATGGCATCATGAGGAAACTTAAATGAGTGGGTGGCAAATTGAATTCATTATGACATGACAAATCAAACACATGACACGGCAAATTGAAAAATATGGTACATTGTCATTATGAGCTTGATGAGAGGTTATTATGTAGACTTAATTTATGTAGATCAACATCATGGTAATCATTGTTCATGTGCGTCCCGTTGCAGGGTGTCACGCCCCAATCCTGCGAGCGCATGCCCATCCCTCATTGGTCGATTAAATAGCGACATCCTAGGACGCATCGCCAACCCATTCTTTTTAATACACATGCGGAAGCAAATAAATAATCCCCAGACAACAACATAATGGGATAAAAAAGTAGGGCCATAATTTTTAAAACCAACAACACACTTATATATACATAACATAACAAGTCATGTCATATATAATACAAGTTGATATATAGATGCAAGGTCTACAAAACAAGGGGGCTCAAAGAACTACAGATCTTCCTCTTCATCCTCATCCTCATCCTCGTTGGAGCCTTCAGCGGAATACACCGGGGACTCAGGTTCCAACAGGTTGGGATCCCGGTCCACCACCGAACCACCTAAAAGGTCAGCCATACCCTTTCCAAAAGCTACTTCCAGCACATAAAAATGAACCTCGGACTCCAGTATGGGCCCTTCTCTCTGTCCATTCCGCTCCTGGCGATACCATGATCTGTATTAATGGGGAACCTTTTTGGGTAGACCCACATCGACCCAAACCACAAATTTCACCAATTCATATACACATCCCCTTGGATCTCCATGAAGCAGGATGAAGCACTTGTGTTCTATAACCTTCTTTGGCTGTCCAAAATGCTTGGGAGGAGCTGCCATCTATGGGCCTGAAAATATTATCCCACAACGGGGTGAGACGACATCTCAGCGAATTCACCCCCTAAGATCGACTAGGAAGAAAATACGCCTTAAGGGCTGCTTAAGCACAAACACGAGTCAAAGAACTTACCTTGGCCTAAGTTCCTTCCTACAAATCAATATCAATCAAATAACGATCCAATCACTTCAACCAATCAGATCGAATCATCAATCAATCGACTCAGTCGATTCCATGTCATCAAGATCATCACACAGTCATTCCAATCACTCATTCCAACTACTAATTACGGCCACCCTCGGGCACGACTTACTAAATGTTCAGCAATGAATTACGGCCCAACGAGCACAGCCTATTCCAAGTTCGACGGTAAATTACAGCCCAATGGGCATAATCATACTTTGGCGATCAATTACGGCCCAAAGGGCACAACCTGCTTCGTTGGTTAATTACGGCCCTATAGGCACAGCCTGCTTTGGTGGTTAATTACGGCCCTATAGGCATAGCCTGCTTTGGCGGTTAATTACGACCCTATAGGCACAGCCTACTTCGGTAGTTAATTACGGCCCTATAGACACAACTTGCTTCGGCGATTTTCTTGATCTAACACATAACATCACGCACAACATGCGTCATTTCAACTTTCGATAGTCATCTTCCTATAACTATAAACCATCACACGATTCTCTGCCCAAGGTCGAGGACATTGTGTCTCACACTTTAATTCCTCAATTAAAATAATGTTCTGGCATATTTTCTTCGTGTTAGAAATACTCGATAAAAATTATTGTGTGTGGGTACACGGTCAGCTTGAGTAAAAAATATAATATCTTTACTTTCAAAACTCCCACCATTTATATAGTCGATAAAAACATTTTTGGCGTTGTAAACCGACACCCGATGATTTTCTAATTAAATACTGAAAATAAATAAATTTTAGGATAAATACCCAAAATTACAAATCACACTCAATTTGCACAAAATAACAGTCAATTAAATAAACAGATCACACCATTGCAATCAGCATAAAATTCCAGTCACCGACTATCCCGATCTAATTTTTGGAAAATAATAATTAATTAAATGATTACGAAAATTAATTAATAATTACCAAAAATGCACACTTAGGCCCGTAAAGCCTAATTAAAAGCTTATTCGAGTTTGGAAAATTTCTGAACCACTCTAGATAAATACTAGAGCTTGTCTAGGCTCTAATTACACTACTCTAACCACCTAACATGCAATAACGATTAATTAAATTGCTAATATATTCTAACTATCCACCTAATCCATACTTCATCTAAACTAATCAACCCTTAAATGTCATTAACTTACTAAGCAGGGATTAGTGAGTTAAACTCACTTGTTTAATGATCCGCTCGGATCAAAACAATGGGGATGTGGAGGAGCTCGACAAACTCCAAAGTGGGAATGCATTTTGGGTCCAGAAGCAGTCCAAAGCGGGCCAAATAATGGCATTGAGACCTACTCTGCTCGGCTTCTGTGGTGCAGCTAAAAAGGATGCTCCGGTGGTCAGCTGGGTTGGAAACGGCGAGCAAGGACCGACAATGGCTACAGGGGTGCTCGGCAGGGCTTCACGACAGCAGGCAGTGTGGCTCACGGCGGCTCAGGCGACCTGAACGGCGGCGAGCAACGGCCTAGCTACTTGCTGGATGAGCGAGCAGGGTGGAATGAGCAGCTGGAGGTGCAAGACTGGCGGGACGGTCACGGCAGCGTGCGGGCAAGCAAGCAACTGTGATGGGCGAAAGGCGACTCCAAGTGATCAGACGGTAGAGAGGGCTGAGCTGCTCAGAATCTGGGTTTGCTGGAGTTCGAACAGCAAGGAGAAGGAGAGGGGATCGATGGGTGAGGAGGAAGAAAGGAGGGGGAACCGGTTTGATTGGGGGGGGGGGGAAGGGACCACATTGGTCTCTTTCTCATCCCTTTGGTCCCCTCACTTGGTCCCCACCACACTTGCTATCATCCTCAACAAATTTCCAGCGGCCATCTCCCTTCTAGAAGCCTTGAAGTGATCCAAAAGTTGTGGGCAAGGGAGACATACATATGAATTTGTACAACATTTGGCTCAATTTGGATTAAATTTTCACTTGATTCAACTCAAATCGGCCTCTATAAATTCAACCATCATATCATCGATCAAATTGGCATTTTTCCTCACCAATTGATCCCACTTGCATCCCAATTTTGTGATCAAAAAGGTCCTCTGAATTTTCTGGACAAAAACAGCCATATCCCGACTTTTCGCCAAAAATCTCGGTTTGCAGAAAAATCTTCGGAGACTGAGTCGACGTTCCTAAAATGACTTGTGACATGACAGAACTTTTATTCTGAAATCGGATTCAAATTCGCAGTTAATTTCAATCTGGCGCGATTTTAGCGTGACCTAGGCTACCAGGTAGCTTTTAGAAATTTTTAGTGCAAATGACCCATGGTCGATTTTCTTCGAGCCACAATGATCCTCTTCGACACACTAACGACTCTCGGTTGTCGTGAAAATCTTGAGGTTTCAAATACGGACACAAGGTACCAAAACGACAGAAAAATCAGTTTAGTGCCGGTCGACGAGAATATTGTAATTTAGTGGAATCACCCACGTTTAACCACATATCTCAGTCGAACTGACCTATCTTTGATTTCTAATCTATCTTTACTATGCTATAATGATCTCTACATATGAGCACAGTCGAGTGGTCGATTCCTGGTCGAATTCTCAAGTCTAATGCGTTAAAATTCTTTAATGACTTCCCCAAACAGTCTAGTTATCTCAGGAGTGATCAGCTCTGAGAACAGCACTTTAGGCGCGTTGATGAAAGGCCTGATTAATTTAATTGAAAGTAGAACTGAAAATTTCAGGATGTCACACAGGGTCTATACATTCGATGGCTACAATGGTTTTGGTTAGGGTATGTAATTATTTTTCAAGCATGACAAGGAGGTGGGGCGGCAATAGTTGTATGGTCAATAGAACCAAACAGCCAAGAGAGATAGGAAGAGCATAGTAAATTTTAATGGTTAAATTTAAAGTGATTAATTTGATATCGATTATTTGGTTGTAGGGGTATGGGGTGTCATCTCTAAATAAATTAGCAATTCTTTTGAACTGTTTCGTATAATAAATAATACAAAATTATGAACAACATCATGTTTTCTTGCATCTCAAGTTGGAGGAAATTTCCATCGATTGGTCTTATAATTGGTAGATTACAATATGAATATTCATCTATAGTTAAGTTTTCATGTGGTGGTATCCATGACTTATGATGTATGGATGAAAAAGTTACCCGAAACAAAAAAATGGGGAAAAGTTAACCTAAATCCGGAATTTTAGGCCCAGTTTGGTGCTAATGATGAATCCACGAATAGGAGCTTATTCGAAGCAATAACATTCGGCGGATTAGTGCTCCATGGAATCATTTTCAGTTGTCTAGAGTGTAGTGACTATAGGTACTTTTTACTAACTAAAAGCCTTTTTCGCCACCTTTCTCCTTTTTATTATACCCCTCCCTCTCTCTCTTCATGCGCACAGATGCGAGGTTGCAACCTGAGATGCTCAGGCTCAAGCGACCTTGGATCTAAGTTTGCCTGAAGTTGGGGCCACCATTCAGTGTGGTGCTCGTGACTATTGTGGCCGACCGATAATTGACTGGCGCCACGGCGATGGGCGATAGCCGCAAGTTGTGACTTATGGCAATTGTCGCGTGGCATGGCGTGGCGTGGCTTGCAGGAAGGTTAGCCATATGATGGTGGAGAGAGAGATGGAGGGATAGAGAGAGTGGTTAAAAGGAGATGGGGTTGGGGTCCTTTTGACTTTGCTGTAAATTTCTTAGAGACGGGGATTTTTGGTCAATTAGGGTAATTAGACCAAATCATAATGGAGACAGAAGAATTACAGTCAATGTAATTGGTTATGGTAAGTAATCCATTTTACCAATTAACCATGGCTTAAATGTTATGGAGGCCTATCATAAAGAATCATGCTTTCCTACGTCATTGGTTCAAAGAAATTTTCTCTAATCATTATTAGTTTTGATTGCTGGATTAGAAATGTACACATCACCCAAATCATATTTAGTTAAAGTTGCATGATTACGATGTTGATAACTTATAACTGGCTAATGAAAATATAGTTGGAGTAAAATTTGCCAATTGAGGATAAAGGAAGTTATTGCCCTATGACAAATTACCTATTGCTAATTTATTATTTAACTTGGTCCTAAGGACAATTATCTACTAGAGAGTCATTTTGCACTGGCAAAGGAGAAGCTTATGCACTCGAAAAGTTTGATGTATTGCTTCGCGAGGACCCTCTCGTCATGGTAAATAAGCAAAAAGGAGAGAGAAACCCAAATTACTAATCAAAATGGTGGCGAATCTAGGTAGGGCTGGGCAGTCGGACCCTACGATTTTGTTCACATATGATCATGTGGGTTGTCACATAGTAGTTAGAATGTTGAGTGTTCGTCAAGTTTAAAAGACAGAACCATGTGGACTTGTCCTAACATGATCACGACTGTCTTTCGTTCCCCACGGAAGCAAGTAAGGCAGAGCATGTGTAATGTCTCAAATGGCCCCATAAACATTGACAAAGCTAATGTACCTTAGCTGCCGAGCTCGCAATGATCCAAATATAGTTGGATACCAAGTTTTTGATGTCAAATGGAGGCTCGTTTACCTCAATGCCGTACTACTGCTGGCATGCCACATTCGCTTTGCCTGTTTCTTGCTTTGAAAATGGTCAGATGGACAAGAATCCTTTGTCTTGCTTAGTGCCTCTATTGATGCCTTTATAAATGTCAACCACTGTACTAATGAAATTGAGGATCTGATTGCTACCAACCATTCTAAATATTTTTGTTGTTAGATGAGGCGTTATTTAATTCTTTATTATTCTTACCCCATGGTGTAAGAGCATAAGTTATTTAAATATTAAATCAGAGTGTTATTGTGTGTGAGCCTTCCTTCTCCATTGTCATTCTTAAACTACTTGATTCATTCACATCCTCAAATTGTTGGCTTGAGAGTGATCAGTGAGGAAAAGCAATCAGGGCCTATTTGGTAACATGTCAAATAATGTATGATTCTATTCTTTTGTTCCCTAGAATAGAAAAAGAACAAAAAAAAAATTGGTAATGTTTTTGTTCTCGAAAATCGATTTGGAACATAATTAAGAAGTAAAAAAAGGTTATTGTGAGGAATCACTCTAGAATCAAGCTCAAATTGTTTTCTTCTTTTTTCTATTTTCTTTTCTTTCTTTTTCTCTTTTTCTTCTTCCCCTAGTTGGTTGATGGCCATGGCAATGGCTAGCGATTGGCCCAACAAGGTCTGACAACCTCGCCGAACCCTCGCTAACCCCTAGCGAGGTTGAGCCTCACTAGTGGTTGGATGAGGTCAACAACTCGCCGAACCCTCACTAACCCCTGGTGAGGTCGAGCCTCACCAGTGGTTAGACGAGGCCAACCCTCGCCTAGTCGCCACAAGGTCAGCCTCATCCTACCCCAGCAAGCCTTGCCTAGCCATAGTGAGCCTCGACCTCGCCAAGAGCCAACAATCCTAAAAAAAAATTGAGGATTGTACCACACATTTCTATTCCAAGAATAAAAATTTTGGACAATTACTAAATGCTTTCTGAAAATGCTAGTATTACCACCTAGAGAGGGGTGAATAGGTATAAAAACAAATTAAGCACATAAATGCAGAATAAGTTATATTGTAAGCAAAGTCTGACTAAAAGTGTCATCAAACTTCTGAAATAAATTTAGACTCAATTAATAGCCCGGACTTGTTATGTTGATCTTCATATGCTCCAAACTGTTAGGAAGAGACCCTATAACAGCCTAAATTTGTTATTCATTAGTAAGAGAGTGACCTGTTGACTTCATCTCACGAATCATGTTTGACATCTCCCGAAGATGCCGCATCATTGTTACATTTGGGCGCTTTCGATATGTGTCAAACTTGATAGTAAGTCTCCTCAACTTAGTGGCAGACGTATTCCCAAACTTATCTTTCAAGGCAACCCACATTGTTTGAGCTTTATCATAATTTTCAAACTCACACATGAGATCATCTTGCATACAACTCAGCAACATGATGCAAGCAATGCTATTTTTCTTTTTCCAAACTTGATAAGCTTCTTGATCTCTCTTATGTTGAGCTAAAAATCCATGCTCAGGCTCATCCATGGTGTGGTTGAGGGTTTCCAAAACCTCTTACTCCTTAAGGATGTACTGAACATTTCGGTGTCAAATATCATTGTTGTCACTGTTCAACTTCTCTCCCTTATTAAGGTCAGCCACAATGGTCTTGAATGCTGAAATCATAATCAATTACTATAACACATTGATACAATAAATGCAAAATCAAAACTAGCATATTTTCAAAGTAACATACATATTTAATTTGCAACAAAGAAAAACTAAATTAATGATAATTCAACAAAAGACACAAAACCAAAAGTTCACTATGTTCCTAATCAGCTTCCATGTATGATTGTTCTACTATCATTTACTAATTTAATTTGCGCAAATTTTAAGTTCTATGTAAGAACTTCTTCAAATTCTAACAACCTACGAGCTCCCACTAGAAAATTAATTACATGACCTCATGTAATTTCCACATTTTTCTATTAACACAAAAGGCATAGCATGATGTGAACCAACATACAAAAAAAAAAGAAAACAACTGTGCAGCAACTATAATCGAAACCATAATTCGACATGTAATGAAAAATCAAGGATTTCCAACCATTGTTTAAGTATGCTTGGAACTAGGAAATTGCAAGCATATTAAACTATATACATGCTATCATCGAACCAAGCTCTACACAACATATATGTGATTATTTTCATATAAGCTAGCTTTTGTATTTCCAAAACCATAAGAAAATACAAGTTAAAAGGAATAAACAATACACTTATATCCTTAAAATACGCATACTTAGGATTCCGTACACATTTTTGTACCTTTAAAAACCTCAAACATGTAAAATTGCTATACCATAATGTAGAGCACATCCATTTGAACCAAACACTGTTGACCATGCGCCAATCGGACCTTGTGCAGCGCGTGTGGTGCACACGCCAGTGAACCAATACGGCTCCTAGCCAATTAAACCAGTTCAACCAATGACCAGTTTGACTAGTCCAACCGACGGACTAGTTAAACGGTTGGACCAATTGATCAGTCAACCGGTTCAAGTCTCCGATCGGGTTGGGTCGAATCACCGGTCGATCGCCGGCTGGCCAACTACCATCTATGGGTAATGTCATCCGGCGAATTACCGACTATTGGCCGATATCATCGATGACGTCAACACACGTCAGCTTGCTAACACACGAGTGGTGCTCAAGCGCTGGGCATGCCCAGCGCGTCGAGCACATGGCACCCACGTGCCGTGGCTTTAGGCCACATGTGTGGGCGCGTCCGGCATCTTTCGGTGATGTTCAACCCGTCATTCAACTTGTCTCGATGAGTACTTTCACACTATATATTCAAAAATTTATTTTAGCCAAAAAAATATATTTCGAAAATTGGCCAAAACTGTATAGGTTTACATGACCTCCAAACCCATTTTTCGCTTCGGTTCATTTTTGACGATTCATGTTGCAATTTTCATGCAATGAACATCTAGACGATGTGAAGTTCATCCTCTTGATCCTCATATCAAATAACAAATGAGAAAATTCGATGGAAAAACAAAACAGAAACCATAACATAGGCTCCGATACCAATGTTGGAAGAAAGTCGACGAAAGAAACAACTAACCTCTTTGATGCACAATGAACAATTTACCTTGGAATGAACGTTAAATCATGGGTGACTAACGAACAATATGACTTCATGATGGTCTGAATGCAATCACGAGGAAACATTCAATTTCCACGGCGTTAATGCCGATTGTCTTCTCAAAGGAGTAATGGAATGTCTTTTGTTTTCTTTGATGAAAAGAGGAGAAGAAGAGAGACAGTTTCTTTCTGAACATTCTTTCTTACCAACAGACCCAACGGTTATCTTTAGAAGTTATTTATATGACTTCCCTTATACCTTTTCAAAAGGTGTCTCTCCATCATACAAATCAAGACAGAACAGTGTGTTTTAATCGAATCCCATCATGGACGTACTAATAGAGTACGACAATAGTTAATTGCAATTGCTTATTTTACTAGGATCTTGTATTAAAATATTAACTAGCTGACTTAACAATAACATGCCACATGACCACATTGCAAAGTTACCTAGGATTTGAGTGAACCCATCCATTCTAGAACTAGAACTTGAAAGTGGGCTAGTTTCTTATATCAGTGGGTTCCTCCTAGTACGGCATTAGTACAATCTTTTCATATAGCCTCTCAAGAATTCAACCAAGCGGTTAAATGCTTAATTGCGATGTGCAAATTCCATATTTGAATCATGGCCGGTAATGGTCCTACGAGGAGCAAATGGTGGCCTTCACCCCTACACCATCACATGTGCATTATTGAACCCGTTAAATGAGTGAATCAGGTCAAGTTTGGATTGGGTCAAAAATGGCTTGATCTAAATTAACATTTAACTCGTTTCCAGATAATACAATTTTTGTGATCCATATCCGATCCAATCCATACCCAACCCTACATATACTGCTAAAACACTTTCATATTTATCCAATATAAGAAAACTCATATCCAATCTGAGGTGAGAACACTGAGTGAGGGTGAAAAAGAGTCATTAAGGTGGGTTAAATCTAAGTAAGTTGTAGAACTATTTAACACTCATATTATCTTAGGCTTTACAATCCTAAACCTATTTATAAAGCGAAAGAGAGTGAAGACAGTTATAGAGGTGGGTTAGGTCTAAGTAAGTTATAGTCATGTTTAACACTTATTATAATAACTAACATATATAATAACTTAATCGATCAAATATAGATCAAAAATAGATTTGTAACCATTATGACAAGTTTAGGATTTGCCTTACGCTTCTGCTATGATGGTGGCGAAGCAATAGAGCCAGAGACAAAAGGGGAGGAGGGAGAGAGAGTGAGGTTCTAGGTTTCTGTGGTAGCCTTTTTAAAGTCTGAGGACATTTTAGTCAATTCGTGACCCCAATCTTTTCTTTGGTAACCAACCTTATATGTGAACTTCTCTTATTTATTTATTTATTTATTTATTTATTTATTTATTTATTTATTTATTTATTTATTTATTTATTTTCACTTATTTTCCTTTCTTTTTTTCCTTAGATTTAATGCGAATGTGAGTAACACTGAATGTCAAATGGGGCCCCGAGTTCTGACCACCAGATAGGCCTCTCCCGTGGGTTGTATTATAACGCAGCACATGCTCGTAGCCACAGCGTCAAATCCCTGCACGAATCGCAACGAAACTGCAAGCAGCCAAATTTCAGCGTCGTTTGGAACAAGCCATTAAAGCTTTTTGGCTCAAGCCCGCTCGACTCGTTTACGGTCTCTCATGTGATGGTCGCCAGAACAAAAGAGAGCCACATGAAAGGCTTTTTTAAACCTAGAAAAATCCAGAAATAAAGAGAAACAGCCAGGTACCACTTCCACAGAACCCGCAAAGCTTAGGTCATTGCATTCTCATCGCGTAGCAGCACCAGCGAGGACGTAGACAGGCCTCCCAGCATGTGCTCGTGCCAATGTCAGAGCAAGTTTCATTATTCTACGGTTAGAAGGCTGTTAAAAGTCATCATGACGGTATAAAAACTGATTCGAACATGCTTGCCAGCATGTCATAAAGGTCGCCGTTGTTGAAGTTTGACTAGTAGAGTTCAGCTATGTCGGGAGTGTACTTTGTATGTCTATCCTGTTCGCTGGTGTTTTTGGACTCGCTGTAAGAATTACGTGAAGAATAATGCATCTTTGAAGATATTGAACGTCGAAAGAGCATCTTGGTGTTTTTGGACTATGAGTGATATGCAATGGTCACATTTTGCACATATTACATCCTTGCGGACATGTTTTTGCATGGGAAACATGCAAGCTTTGATAGACCGTTTTAATTGGGGGTGTTTCAAGTGTTAGATTGCTCTTTATAATATTGAGGAGGACACTATAGACTTCTATTTTTGTGTCCATAGTCTTAGATTTCTCTCAAATGGAAATATTACTTTCTCCTAGGCATGCTTTTCCATATGTGGAGGTCCACTTGCCAGTTCACCTATGTTGCAACCTTTCTAGAGGTGAACCAGTAAGAGAAAGCTAATAGCTTGCTAGATAGGCACAAACGTGTATTCAATAAAGAGATGATGCCTACATCAAGCATGAATTCAAAGTGCCCGTTTGATTCAGTTTTGAGAAAATGGTTTTGGGAAAATGCAAATACCTTTGGAGCAAAAGAATTTTTCGAAATGCTACACTATTTGGTAAATTGTAACTTCAAATAGCACTAAAAACTAGCTTTAGCATAAATGATGTTTGGTAAAATCCACATTTATAAAGCGCTTTTGTTATTTATTTATTTTATAAGTTTGAAAATTAAATCCGGTGTAGGTTGGTCACTGGCCACCCACCCAACAATCGTCGAATGGCCAGATCTAGAGGCCTGAGGTCATGTGAACCTTAGGTGAGGTGGCCTGAGGCACGACCTTAGCCGTCGCCTGGGTGAAGCACGACCTTAGGCGGTGTCGCCTGGGTTCGCATGATCCAAGTGGTGTCACCTATAATTGTGAGTTCAAGCAATGCCACTCGAGCTGTGTGAACCTAGGCGACATCGCTTGGGCCGCACAACCCCAAGCGACGTGACCTCAGGCGAGGCTATCTAGTGGCCAAATCTGGCCGCCGACGATTGGCTAGCCTCTAGTAGCTATGGAGAAGATAAATGACCACCCAAAAAATAAAAAGAGTCAATAGTTGAATAGTAGAAGTGGTTTTGTATTTCCAAAATGCCGAATGCTCAAAGCAAGTCCAAACCTGCTTTAGGCTTTCAGCATTCCTAATGCTAACATTTGACCGATGGATTTCCAAAAACTCTTGCCAAACGCCTAATATTTTTCCAAATGGACTTTGGAGGCTCAAAGCCTATTGAGAAAGTTGAACCAAACGGAGCCTTCTCCTTAGCCCATATCAACCGCAACTTGAGGTCCAATTAAATCTTATTATTAAACTTACGTTTGAAGCCGCCATTAATCATCATCCTTGGTCAATTAGAAACCCAAATAAGACATGAGAGTCTATCTTACTTTTGCAAACTAGATATTTAGAATATGGGGACTTTGTTAAGTTAGATTAAGCTACATGACAGTCTATCTTACTTTTGCAAACTAGATATTTAGAATGCAGGGACTTTGTTACGTTGGATTAAGCTAACCGAATTTTATTATAATTTATTTTTTATTTTGAAAATGTTTATGCATAAAGTCTTGATTGGTTTTTATCATATGCCACTAGCACATGAATGAGATCACCAGGTATGTAGACATTAAAGTAACACTCAATAATTAAAACAGTAAATAAATTGCAAAAAAAATGAAAGAACTTGATTTGCATGAACAAACACAGTAAAAACCTCATAAACATCCTTCACGATGACATTCTGCAAGCTACAACTCGAAAGACAAACAGATGAAGATGTGGCGCATATATCGAACCATGTGACATGCGTGAAATGCAATGCACGACTGTGCATCAACATTTATTTATCAAAATTAATAATCCGTATTCAACCTAAACTAATCTTTTGGGTATTTTCTCATATAATTAACATGATGAATATGAAATAAATCCCTAAAACTCCATATATGTCCGAACACTATGTGCATGCATCAATTGAATTGCTAAATGACACGTATCAATTAAATTATTACTACATGACAAACCTAATAAATATGAAACTATGTGCGATGACATTGAACATGCATTAATTTAAATGCAATCTATATGAGATATTAACTAGGATTAATCCCTGAAGCTAACTATATGACATGCATTAGGCAACACGAACATCATAGAACTAATCAAGAATTAATTCTATACTTTAATGAATTGACACAAGGAAAATTACCAAAAAATTTCTAAGCCTATTGCACTTATGCAGTCCTAAACTTTTTGAAAATTTGCCAATGTAGTTCTTCCGGCCAATTTTGTCTAGAAAATATTAACATGACTTTCTAGTCAGCACCAATCGTTCTATGTGACATATCGACACTAACGTGAACAATTTTCAAAAAAAAATTGATTTGTTTTCCTTTTTTCTTTCTTTCTTTTTCTCAAGAGATGGTCGGCCACCGGAGATGCCCGGAGAGGGTTGGCCGATTGCCTAGTGGACTGCCACTTTTGAGACCGGTCACTTTCGAAAAGGAAAGAAAAAACTAGTAAAAGGAAAAAAAAAACAAAAAAGATAAAAATAGAAAAAGTCTAAAAAGTTATCCATGTTAGTGTCGGTACAACTCATAGGATGATTGATGCTAAATGGATTGCCATGATAGCGGTTTCCGATCATAATTGGCCAAAATGACTATATTAACAAATTGTCAAAAAGTTTAAGATTGAATTGGTGCAATTGAAAGTTTAGGACTGAATTGATATAAGTGCAATAGACTTAGAGTTTTTTTGGTAATTTTTCCAATCAACATGATTTGTTAATAAAATATTTTTGGATTTTCTTTATCAATTAAGAAAAGAAAATTGCCCTAAACCTACATGATGACCTAAATTGACTTGTAAATAAACACGTATCAATTCCTAATCATGCATGATATCATGTATACCTTAACTATTACATGATTTCTAAAGCATCAAATAGATGAAATCCTAAATTAGAAAACGTGAATATAACCTAAAATGTGCAATGTATATGAATATCCTACAAAATCGCAAAATCTGATGAAATCGCAAACATTCTGAAGGAAAAGCACTAACGACGAATAACTTCAAGAATTATCATTATTCATTAATGCTCTTGGAAATTATGCAATATCATTCAATAATCATCAATATCTATCACAGATATGCAACAATTAGTTAATTTTGACATTATGATGCAGAGATTAATTCTAGATGCAAATTATCATATGCAATGTGTCGATATTATAATTGAGGGTCTGGCCTTTCGGCTCAAAACTCCGATACCCCAGTTTATGTAATGTTTAATATTTTATACAATGCAAGAGAAATGGAAATAACCTAAGGTTCAACGGTTATAGATTATGCAATCAAGTGCTGACATGAAACTAAAATTATTGTTCATGCAATTAAAAATCTTACCTTGTTTTGGACTAACCAAAGGACACCCGAGGAATGCTCACGGCTGGGAGGAACGATGGCACAAACTCCAAGGACCGTTGATGCAAGAGGGGGTCATCAGTGGAGCTTCGGAGATCGGCGGTGATTCTAGATGTGGACGGCAACAGGCGGCGGTTCTAGGTGACAAGCAGGGCAGTGCTGTAAGGCAACACGGAGGTGCTGCTGGATTTGGTAGAAGGCCTCGAAGACCCCGGAGTCTTGCAAGCCTGATCATAAAGTGCTTCGGATGGTGCCATACCGATGCTTTGTTGGTAACTGTTATTATATGCCAATTCAATGAGATGCAATTGTTCTTCCTAGCTTCCCTACACACACCCAAAGCATATCTTCTAAAGTCTGGATGGTTCTTTCAATTTGGCCATCGGTTTGTGGATGATAAGCGGTGCTTACTGCATTTTCATTCCCAAGGCAACTTGTAAACTTCTCCAAAATATGGTAGTAAATTTAGAATCCCGATCTGAAGTAATAGTCACCAACACCCCATGCAAGTGAACTATTTGCCGCACATATAACTCAACATATTCTTCTAATGAGAAATTCTTATGCATTGCTAGAAACTGAGCGGACTTCGTAAGTCTATCAATTATCACCCAAATGGAATTGTTCCCTTCTGACTTCTCGGTAAACTCAGAAATAAATTCATGGTGATATGTTCCCATTTCTATTTCGGAATTTCCAATGGTTGTAATGGTTTTCCCGGCTTACAATGTTGCACCTTTATTTGTTGACAAGTTAAACATTTTGCAACATGCTTAACAATATCCGACTTCATGCCATTCCACTAATAATGTTGCCGAAGATTCCGATACATCTTTGTGCTACCAAGATGTATGCTATATTGACTGCGGTGAGCTTTGGAAAGATTTTCTTCTTTTAATTTTACATCATTGGGCACATATCATCGCCCATGGAATTTCAGTATTCTGTCTTCTGTGATATGAAAATCTGATCTCTTCTTTTCTGCAACTTCTTTTATGATCTTTGGGATTTCTGTATCTACCTGCTACAGCGTTTTAATCTTCGATAACACCTTTGACTCAATCCAAAGAGTAGCCAATAAGCTCGATAGATTGTCAATCTCAAGTTTACCCGTCATGAAGGGTATGAATCTCGATGAGGCTCACCATGATTTAGTGTACTTAATGTGATAGTAGCCCAATGGATGAAGTGATGCTATCCTTATGGGTGAAGAGTACGATCAAGAGGGTTATGATAGCAAAGGTAGCTCGAAATCCGATATCCATACCCGACCTCCTCTTCCGAGGTGTGCCGCTCGTGTGGGTGTGGATCACGACATCTTACATTATCACGTGAGGTACAAGCTTGAGAAAGCTTGCAACCATGTGGAAGGGAACTCACAAAAGGTTTGTCCCGAAGGGCGAGGTGATGATGTCTTTGTGGATGTGAATCGTGAGGGAACTCCCATGGTCAATTACTTTTAAATCCAACCTTTTCCCTTTCACCCCCACAAGACGAGAGGAAGCAAGGCCAAGTCGCGACAACGCGTTCCATATAGTTTCTGCACGGTAGTTGGTTATATCTAACCGTAAGCTAAGTCTATATAATCGCTTCTCATGCTAAGATAATAGTGCATGTGCATCTAATTCATCCTAGCTAGCAGTCAAATTATGTGTAGCCCACTCATTCAATGGCTTTGGCGTTTTGGGGACACACCACATCACATAAGAACACGATGTTCACCTCACTTGCAGTGGCATGTTCTCATAGTCTTGAGGCCGATGACAGCATTGTCGGCCACCTTATTCCAGGTGACATTGGGGGGACCACCTGATAAGGAAACCACACATTCACATCATGAATCCTACAGGTGCAAAGAGTTCTACCACAACCTGCAATTCACGAATGGCGCACTTTCGGACTCGACAATCTCAGCCCTTAATTATGCACAACTTATATGGGCAGAGTCAGTTTCAACTGGTGCCAAGCCCAAGAAGAAAGAATCCCCATTAAAAGAAGCTTTGAGAATCTTTTATTGTGAAGTGTCGTGACTGGAAAAGAGGAATTACATATATATATATAGATTAGTGTTATGTGGTAATTGTCGTCGATGAAGTCCAGTTCTGAACGGAATTAATGTGTGATCATAAAGACGTCCAACAAGTTGACGACCGGGTGACAGTATGTTGTCATGTTCTGTCGCCGAGAATGAGGACATGTATGCTTTCAGTCAACAAGTTGGTCTGCTGGACTTGAGAATGGAATTGAAAGTGTGAAGATTGGATGATTGGTTCAATACTTCTCGACTAAGGCAAACGACATAATTTAGCACACTCATCGTGACTTAGATTTAGTATGTAGGTAATGAACATGGCAATGAGGTTACCAAACGCACTATATTCTTCATTTTCTACGTATTAATTGATGTTGGAATTTTTAGATGTCACAGAGCCGGTGACGGCTATTGCAGAGGGTGTTTTGTGATTGCAGGTGGGTGAGAGAGATTAGAGGAAAAATTATTATTTGTAGTTGGTGCACGAGTATATGATGGAAAACACCATTAAACCGGCGACATCTAATGAGTAGCATTTAACGACGTTTGCTCGAGCAGCAACTAGTATTCTTGCTTTGCTCTGAAAGATAACGTAAGCCAAGCTTCAGATCGTGTATGAGGGAATCTTCATTGTCTAATCATTGTTCCCATAATATGCTAATTCGCAGATATGGGGCGCCCATATGTATATTCTGTTCAGATATAGCTGGCTGCCATGTTGTCGAAACCAATTGATTGTACTTTTTGAGGCCTACTGGAGTATGACACAACTTGCACTTTATCATCATCCAATGTTTTGGTTCTTCAATTGAAGGAAGGTGCGGAGAGTGAAATTCTTAGTCTAATCTAAAAAAATTAGTGACCAACCTCGGTCTCCATCACTTGATGAAATTGTTCGAGATCGAAGACTGCCTAAGGTCGACGAGAAGACAAGGTGAAATCAAGAATGCTGAGTCAACTCTAAACCAATGTATGTTGCCAAAATAGAAAATACATATCACCTGTTTCCACTCCCTGATTACTCAGAGGGTACAAGACGTATGTAAAATCTTATGTATTATCTCAAAA
Source organism: Eucalyptus pauciflora (assembly GCA_007663325.1). Classification (NCBI taxonomy): domain Eukaryota; kingdom Viridiplantae; phylum Streptophyta; class Magnoliopsida; order Myrtales; family Myrtaceae; genus Eucalyptus; species Eucalyptus pauciflora. The sequence continues at coordinate 366,219 of VMYD01000388.1, forward strand.
CCAATGTCGTAATTATGTTTAAATTACTTTACTTCAGATAAAAAAAAATGACCGCACATATCTTGACAACAAAGAAGACTAATGGTCCATTTGTTTGAAAGAAAATTGTTTCCGGGAAATTGTTTTTAACTTTTTTTTGTGTTTAGATGACGGAAAACTAATTGATTTACGGAAAAACATTTTTATGAATTGGAAAAAAAAACAAACCTAAATTTGGGGAAAACAACTTCCTCTTTTGATAAGAAGGAAATTATTTTTCCTAAAGTACAAAATAAATGAAAATTGTTAATCTTGAAAATGATATTTAAGGAAAATATTTTTTTTACCATAAAGTTTACGGTAAAATAAACATATCATGAATGTATTGTTCGAATTGTGGTGCAAGCCACATTTTTCCCAAACCTTCTTTTCTCCTGCCAGAACTTTGCTGCTAAAATTTATAAAATCTTTCCTATTCTAGGTTTTATTGTCAACTATAATGATCGACTTCTGAAAATCAGTCTGGAGTCGTCATTTGATCATTTTATTTGAGATCGATTGAAACCTAAATTCCTAACGTTTTAATGTATTCCCAAATACTTCCTTTCCACATTGGTAAGGGTTTGGCTTAAGTAATGGACTCGACATACTATATAGCGAGAATTGATCAAGAGAAGTCATGAATAATTGATGTAATCAACTTGAAGATTATCTCGCAAGAATCGGCAACAAACACATAGAAGGTCATTGATGAGGATCCTTGCTAATCGACAAAGGTTGTTGATAATCCAACTTCGCAATTCTGGTAAGTGTTAGTTGAAAGATAAAGGGATATGTCAACAAGTTGAAGCAAATATGTCAATTCGAATGCCCAGTGATGGTTCCAATGCCAAATTACAGTTGGCTATCCCAATAACCTCGGAAGTTAGAGCTTCTTTTTTGCATAATGATTATCAGGGTACGAGAAGCACGCCTAACATCTCTAAAAACGTGCAGCACTAACCGTAGTTAAAGTGTAACTACTTGTTTGTGACTATTGTTAATGGGATATAAATACCTAAAGTGAATCGATGCATATGATCGCTAGCGCAACCATCAATAAAGCAATTGCTGTTTTGCTTCAAATTTATCTCCTGTGAATTTACCAATCTGCTCTTAAATACTATAACTTGTATTTTACTTTCAAAGCCATACAATTTCCTCTCCGAGATTGACACAAAATTCATTTTCATATGAAACTGAAATCAATCTTTTTGGTGAGAGGTTTCATCTGTTTCACTTCGTGGGCGAAACATCTTTTTGAAATCGATCTTTTTTATCTAAGGAGATTGCCATGGTAAGAAACAAAAATCAACAAGAAACCAATAATGCTGCTAACAACAAACCATTGCCACCCAAGGGCGACATGACATATAGTATTATTCACTCACTTCGCTGGCAATTATTTTTTTGGATCTTTTGTAACTTCTCTCATTTGAATTTTCGTCTTTATGCTAGTGGTCCTTATAATGCCATCCGTGCCAAATTCTGTTGCCTACATCATCATACCAAGTAATTCATTGGCATGCTAAAATTTATTAGTAAATATGTATTCCCATTTTTCAATGCACCATAAAATATACATCTTGTTAACAAGTGACGGGAGTAGTGCTGAATATATTATATGAAAAAAGTTGTTATATAAAAACATTTATTAAGTAATTTCTACGAATAATTAATGTATGAAAGCTGCCAAATTTTCAATAAGTGATATAATGTATGTATTGGGAATACCCATTTGCATATTGACTAAAAAATCACAACACGTACCTCAACGTCACCCGATCGGATGGGTTTTCCCTTGACCCTCCGGATGATCCGGAACCGCTCGCGCCTCTTTTTGTCGTCTTGTGTTTTGGCTGCAACTGCACATGGGGGGAGCATTAAGATACGTCCAAAGTAGTGGGCGTTCGGACATGTTGACATTCTGAGAAAAAGATACACTGGCCTTATTATATTCGATGTTGTTAACGTATGAGGATTGAACAAGTCTATTAACAAATTTTAGGTCCCGTTGATTTCGTGAAAAATAAATTATTTAAAAAAAATTGTTAAAAATTAACGTTTGAATTACTTAAAATAATCAGTTGATAAAAAAATATTTTTATCATCGACGACACGACAGTTATAACCAAATATTTTTGTAGACAATGAAAAAAAAATTATTTGTTCATTCATTCTTTTAAGTAATACAAGTAATCATTTTTAAGTAAGTATTTTATATATTCTTCATTTTCAACTGAACAAATGAAGCCTTTAGAGTTGATTAGTAATTTCAATATTCCTTAAAGCACGCAGAGATTCTGCATTCATTAAAGCGCGTGGAGTTGTTATGATGTTGGGTCATTTTCACCATTGAAGCTAAAGCGGAGTTTTATACGGATCAAATACGTGGCACGAATTCGATTCTCATGTCACTTAGTGCAAATAATTTCACGTTTAGTTCACTAATCCACGAGGCCAGTAAAGCATTCCAGCAAATCAGGATTTCCCTACTCAAAAGTGAGCTTTCTCGTCGTAACTGAAAAACACACGACCCATTATAATTTATTTTCCCAGCCATGTGAACTACTTTAGCATTGCCCTGTTTTGGTGCAACCTAAAAAATTATTGCATCCACTAATACACGATTCCACCTAATCCACGTTCTACGCCGCAAGCATTCATCATCACTTTGAATCCCAATGGTATATCGCCTTTAGAAAAAAGAGCCTGAAATCGTGGAAGTTTGATGAGGTTTCTGCGCTTGCATGTGCGTGCGGCGTTGGCTACGAACTGGCGGTGGGCCATTATTACCATTAGCTCCTACCTTCAGATGAAGGCAAGGCAGGAAATAAAACATTATTTATTGAAGCCGACCTAATTCGATTTTTCCTTCTACTTACCACTATTTTGAGCAGCAATCAGATGAATAAAATAAATGTGGGGGTTTCTGTAGTAGACATTCTGGTTTGATCCTTGAATGCCTACTTCTGTAGAGCAAACGAGGGGAAAGATACAACTATTTTGACTAGTGAGTTAGACCACCAAAGACCCTTTTCCCACCACAATTCTTCATTTCTTCATTTATGGGAGAAGTGCCAAAAAAGTCCTAAACCTTTTGTATTTGTGCCAAATTAGTCCTAAACCTTTTTTTTGTGCCGATTCAGTCCTAAACCTTTTTTATGTGGTGCCGATTCAGTCCTAAACCTTTTTATGTGGTGTCGATTCAGTCCTTTCTGGCCAATTTGGCCGGATTTTGCTGACTGGACGCCGGCCGGCTGACGTGGCCTGATCGGCGTTGACGTGGACAACTTTTAATAATATTTTAATATTTTTTGTATTATTTTTTATTATTTTATTTTTTGTCTTTTTCCTCCGGCCGGTCACCGAGGTCCGGCGACCGACCAGAGCCGAAGGCCGGCGAGGTCGGCCTCACCCTCGCCGGCCTTCGGCTCTGGCCAGTCGCCGGACCTCGGTGACCGGCCGGAGGAAAAAGACAAAAAAAAAATATATATTAAAATTTTCTTCGGCCGGCCACGTCAGCCGGCCGGCGTCTAGTCAGCAAAATCCGGCCAAAATTGGCCGGAAATGACTGAATTGGCACAACATAAAAAGGTTTATGACTGAATTGGCACAACATAAAAAGGTTTAGGACTGAATCGGCACCAAAAAAAGGTTTAAGACTAATTTGGCACAAAGGCAAAAGATTTAGGACTTTTTTGGCACTTCTCCCCTTCATTTCTTCATTTCTTCTGTTGGTATTTTTTTACTCTTGGTTTATTTGTTTCACAAAAAAATGAATAATTTATAAAATATTTTCCTAAAAATAATCACTTATATGAGTTATTAAAAGTTATGAACGGAAAATATATTCACCAAAATATTTGGATATAAATTATTGTAGATATTAAAGATTTTTTTCTCTTAACTAATTATTTCAAGCGATACATGCGATTAAGTTTTGAAATATGTTTTTCAAATCGTTCATTTTTTTGCGAGAAAAACTAATCCTCAAAATTGTTGCACTTTCTCGGTTTTATTTATTTATCAGCATAAATGTGGGAATATTGGTGAGATGAATAACCTAACTAAGCAAAAGCAATTGCAGAAGTACAAGCAGTGACAATAATGCCCATTAATTGATGCAATTGTCTGATCAATCATGTCACTCGGTGGCCAATCATACCTTCCAAAGTACGCGAAACCGTGCGGGTAAACTTTTAAGGAGGGTCGCTCAACTAAGTGAATATTCTTGCTTATATAAATAAAGCATTAAATTATTCTATCTTAGATCAACTTTCAATAATTTAGAATTCATTCAATCTCTACATCACCCTTGAGTAGCCCAATCAGAAAAATGGGCACTTCAAATAGGAGTCGCGGATGATTGATGACACGTGAAATGTCTTTAATTAGTAATTAAAGAAATTGATGAGAGATACAGTGGAGTCTAGCATGTAATTATAAATATGCTATCGTGACGTGTGAAAAATCTATAATCGTATAAGTTGTTACTCATTAAGAGCTGTATCAGGTAGAAATTCACGCTATTATAATTTCTAATTTACAAATTGAACTAAATTTAATTAAGAAAACACGAAATACAAAATCTTGAAGATTTACATTAATATAAATAAGAAAAATGTAGGTAAATTAATGTCATTATTAAAAATTCATTTGAAAACACTTATTCTTAAAACAAAAGAAGTTTGAAGCTGATATAACTCTAAATAAGGTTATATTTTTTTTCTAATAAATATACTTAAATGGAACTATAGTAGTATTTATAAAGACCAAATAAGGTCATAAAAAGATAGCAACTTTTTTGTTAATTTGAGAAATGAATTGAAATGAAAAGGTAATAGTGTAATTATGGAAACTTGTGAATAGTACCAAATGACCGATTTAACTTCGTTATGGAAAGCTACAAGACTAAATTGACCAAAGTGAAAGTCTAAGGACTAAATTGAACATTTAAGAATAGTTTTAGGACAATAGTAGATAAATTAAAAATCTAAAGATGACATTACACATTAAAAAAGTTTATGGACTACTTGTGTCGTTTTCCCAACTAAAAAGACTGAAATGGTTACTTTACTTCACCAACAACCTACAACATGTGAGTCTAATTTTTGAGCCTTCGATCCTCGCTCCATGATTTAAGCCCTCGTTCCTGAACCTAGCCAGCTGAATATTAGATCCCTATAGAAAGTCTGTTCTAATCAGGGACATTTTCTTAATTAAAAGATCTTTCCCATCGGAATAAGTGGTTTTCCATAAGTAGATCAACGCGTCCAATGGTTTTTGTGGTAAGGATACATGATATATGATTTGATGAGGAAGAAGTGAAAATGAATGGAGAAAGATGGTGATGGTAATGACTAAAGACGAAAGAATGATAATAGATGATAGAATGATGGCATGATGACATGGAGATGGATTTCCGCTTCAAGGACAACAAAAGATAGGTTTGTCTTCAAAGCATGAGAATTGGACCTTTTCAAGAAGGGTTAATACCCTGAAAAACCTCAAACTAGTACACCTACGACAAATTTACCCCAAATTATTTTTTTGATCACAAAAAACCCAAAACTGATATATTTTTGATAAATTTACCCTAAACTGGTACACTTGTGACAAATTTACATTCTGTTAGTTTTCGTTAAATTTTACTGTTAAATTATTAAGTTAAATAACATGTGACAGTTGACTGATATACCAATTTGGAATTTTATGCTCCGTTTGTCACATTCAAAATTTTTGTGATTTTTTTTTTGTATTAATCCAATTTAGCTGAAGGTATATTTGTCACAAATTTACTAGTTTGAGATTTTTTGCAGTTGAATAAATTAGTTTGGGAGTAAATTTGTCATAAATGTACAAGTTTATGGTTTTTTTTGTCAGTCGGGATAAATTTGTCATAAATATACCAGTTTGGGGTTTTTCATGGTTAAAAAAATAGTTTGGGTTAAATTTGTCACAAATGTACCAGTTTAGGGTTTTTCAGGGTATTAACCATTTCGAGAAAGTTTCAAAAAATGAGTGATTGTGGCAATACCTAAGAAAATTTTGAACTACATAAATCAGATCGATGACTAATTTGAGTCTTCCAACGATTGCATGATCCATTGGATGAAGTGATTTGATTTTATGAACTGAGACCCCATGCATGTGATTATACGTTTCTGTGACTTTGATTTGAAAAGTGATTTTGAAACAGAATAATGGGCGGAAAGGAAAAGTTACTGCTCACATGGGGTAGTTTGTACATCACATTATTGTCATTTCATCCTTATGTTTTGCATCAAATTTTTCATATCATGCTGTATGCGATTAATATCTCATCATGTCAATTCAATATTTTGCATCAGGTTTGCCATGTCACATTGCATTTGATTATTACCGTGTCATGTCACTTTGTTATCTTATATTGCCATGTCATTTTATATGTAGTTATTCCCATATCATTGTAATGTTTTGTATTGGATTTGTCATGCCATGTTGTATGCATTGGCATGTCATGTAATTTCATGGGTTTGTCTTGCATATGATTTGTCTTATCATGTTGCATGTAATTATTGATATGTCCTATCCTGTCATTCTTACATTTTACATCAGATTTGCCATGCCGCTTTCCATGTAATTATCATCATGCCATGTCCATTACTTTTCATGTTTGAATTTCACATATCAGTTGACGTTTGCATACATACTTTCGCAAACAATCATAGCCAATCCACTATACATGAAAAAACGTCTTTGAGAATCAATTACAAACTTGAATGAGTGATTTGGTGACATTTTAAGACTTTAAAATAAAATTATCATGCATGATCTAGAAATCATTAGATGAATAATTTAGCACTTAACCAAAAATAGAGCTGGGGTATCAAAAGGGCGTCATGGGACATAAATCCATCCACACATGACCGAACCCTCAGACTTAAGATCTTAGATATTTATTGACTAGTCCCTTTACACGCGCACTTTGTTGGTGAACCTACCCATCATTTCCAGGCCCTTTGGGTAAGGGCGTGAATAATAACAATTCTATTTTAGAAATTAAATTTTAGCTAGAAATGAATTTTTTTATGTCTATTTCCCAAATGGGTCTTTAAACAAAAATATATGTTTGATAATGATACAAAATTTTTGCTTATCAAATAAAAAATCATTTGATAATGATACAAAAATTCTCTCTCCCGAGCAATTGGTGACAGGAGGCGACGGCTGGCTAGCGCCATCTACTTGATGACGGGTGGCAACTAGTTAGTATTGAAGGCGAGTGACGAAAAGAGTTTTTATTTTTCACTTTTGTTCAAAAAATAGATTAGAAAAAAAAATTACTTCTAATTTCTATTCCAAACCTATTTTTAGAGTAAAAATTTGTTTCAGAAATAGAAAAATGAAACTATATTAACAAATACTTCTCTATTCAAACTTGTCATTAAAAACAGAAAAATAGAGAAATAGAGAAATAAAATAGTTATCATGTGGGCCCTAATATTTAGGTTTTCCTAAATTCCCTTATAAGTACTCTAGTTAAGGTGCGACTATTTGAATGGACTTGCGGAAGGGACATAGCATGAGCTTGGCCATGGGTTTGAATGAAAGGGAAGATCCTCTTCGCTAAGAATTTAAAAAAAAGGCTCGAAATTGACATGCACACCCGTAGACATTACCGTAACTTACAGGTTTGCAAAACTAGTAGTCAACTTTTCCTTCTATGACATCTCAAGTAAGCTTTATTGATTAAAGAAGATTCCTAATTAGAATGGACTTATAAGAGATAGGCCAGGTTAGGGGTCATTAAATGAAGGGGATACTCCACAGAGGAGCAAAAGCTACACGCATATGACGCGAGTAAAAGTCAAATGACCATTAATGTTGCTTTGAAAAGTCCAACCTCCGCTAGTTTCACAAAAAAATAATTATTTTAAAAATATATTTTTTTTAAATCACTTATATTGCTCAAAGAAATGAATGAACAAATAATAATTTTATCATCAATAAAAATATTTAGATATAAATTATTGTCAATAATGAAATATTTTTCATTTACTAATTATTTTAAAGCGATAATTTTTTAAATCATTTATTTTTCAAGAAATAAATCAAACCTAAATTTCACTTATTTATCTACCAAAATAAGCTTTCTTTTATTTCTCCCTTTGTTCTTTGAATGCCTCCTACACTTGTCTTTGCTTCCGTGCAGCACTATTTTTCTTGCCTTCATCGGGTGCCTTAGGGCACGCATGACAAAATTTCTGAAATAAAAATCAATTTATATTCTATTGACAAGTTTCTAAGCAAAAAAACGCATTTAATAATTATTCAAAATTTCTATTTCTTGGAGCGGTAATGACCAGCATCCGGTGGTTGGAGTCTAACATTTAGTGATTGGCATTCGGCGTTTGGTGACAGACAACGGGCGGCCAAAGTCTGACGACTAGCAAGCAACGTCCAACGTCTGGAGTTCGACGTCCAACGTCTGACGTCCGAAGTCCGAGGACTAGAGGCCGGTGATAGGTGGCGGGCGGCCAACATCCAGCAGCTGGTGTTGAGCGACGGACGGTTAACGCCAGACATCTGGTGGTTGGTGGTGAGCTTCCGTTATCCAACGATTGGCGATGAGCGGCCAACGACCGATGAACATTCGGCATCCGGTGACCGGCGGTTGGCAATGAGCAGCCGAAGTTCAGTGGTCGGCGGTCGGCGGCTAGTGATCACGCCCGGTGGCGGGCAGCTGGCAACTTACGGCGGGCGTCCAGCATCCCACAGGCGGTAAGTGGGTGACAGGCAGTGACGAGAGTGAATAATGAGGAAAATTTTGATTTCTCATTTTTGTTCCATAAATAAAAAAGCTAAAAATTTTAACTTTTGATTTATGCTTTAAATCTATTTTCGAAATAAAAATCCGTTCCAAAAATAGAAAAATGAAATTGCGTTACCAAACGGATTTCTGTTCCAAACTTATTTCAGGGAACAGAAAAACGGAAAAATAGAGAAACAAAAATGTTATCATGCGCGCCTTTAAGATGGCCCATCCGAAATGAGAACGAGTCCACCTTTAGACCATCGCGTGCCCTGCTTTCTCATTTGCCACACTCGTGAAAAATGGTGGACTTGCGAGACTTCATTTATGAGCAGGAAGAATTCCAACGCAAGGATCATTCCAATTTCAGTTTCACTTCCCGACACCGCGAGAAACAAGAAGACAATCCAATAGAGCTATAAGTTGACCGTCAGATTTGAGGGGCAAATTGAATACCAAAAGATTTGTTTTGACGAATGTGCCCTGTTTTTAATATTGGAAACATGTTTCGAGTCTCGTATCTCATTAATCAAACTTTGGTTAATCCTCCGTCAGTGAATAATTTTTCCAAAAAATGTCTCTGTCTTGCCTGAGGAAAATTTCACGACTCTCTCACCTCTTGGGAGGCTTATGCACCGTAGAAACTATCCATATAATTTTAAGAATACATATTTTTTTATTTAGAAATACATTTTTATTTATAGTATTGCTTATTATTTGAACAAGTAAAAGTTATATCTTGATGGGAGTGTAAAATTCGAGGTGTCTACCCTCATAATGGAGGCGCGCCTTGCACATGAGAACACTTTGGTTGCGTTTGGCAGTCAGGATAAAATTCGGGATATGATATGATTTATCATATCCTACGTTTGGTGCTCGCTCAGGATATGATAAAGTCGGATATAAGGAGGATATAGACATGATAAAATTATCACATGGGGAGGTGGAATAAATGTGGATAAGATTTGGATATGTAACATGTGAGCTTAAAGTTAGTTTTTTAATCAAATTCTTGTAGTTTTTTAATCAAATTCTTGTACATATCAATTGTCTATTGTTGAATGTGTAATTTAAAATTTCCACCAAAATGAGCTTAATAAAATTATTGTTTGTATTTTGACAGAAAAATATCGCCGTTCTATATCCCCAAAGGGCTTCTTGTATGATGTGCTCACATCCCTACTTTCAATTTTCCTTTTGGCCTGCCTGGCTATTAATTCAAAGCTTGTATAGTAAATCACCTAGGTGGTTGGCCTAATGATAAATGGATCACTTGTCATCTACGAAATTACGAGTTGATTCATGCTGTGGGTTGAGTCTTTTAATAGCTCGTGCTGTGTCGCCTGACCGTGAGATACCTCACCTGAGGAGGCTATTAGCTACTAGCACCTTGAGGGCCAAGGTGATGAGCTAGCCAACTTTGAACATTCGAGTCACAAATGGTGTGGAGCAATCACGGTTCAAATTAAACATTCCACGATAGATGTATTTTGGTGGCGACGCTTAGAAAGGTTATTTAACACCGATCGATTATTCCCATTTAGATTACAATAGCCTTGTCAAAATGAGTCATAAACTCAATTCTTAACCCATATGTAAGGAGATGAGTTGTTATATAGGTTAGTTATATTTAATAAATGAGTTTAGAATGATAAAATCTAAAATAATATGTGTATTAAATAGGTTTATAACTTACTAGACCTAATCTATCACTCTCATGTGACCTTGTGCTCGCTCATTTTGCACTTTCGCCTTAGTTTAGATATGAGTTTTTTAAATATGATTAAAATTGAAAATACCTTTAATAATATGAGTTAGGTTGGATATAGTATATATATCTAGATTTGCATTGTATGAAATTTGATCGAAACGGATCAAATAAGCAATGTAGGTCGGACAAAATTTTTCGATTTGATTCAAACTCAATCCGACTTATCTCATTCGGCGGGCCTAGATTCCAAATAAAACAAAAACAAAATCGAAAAGGATTCAATTGCAATGAGCGTGCGCCGTGCGGGGAGCTCATACCAGGGTCAACCGCGGTCAACGAAGCACGTGTTCCATCACCCTCGTTCTGGCTGCGAAGTTCTTTTGGGTTTTTTTTTTAGCGGGGGGGTGGCGGGGGGCTGGGGGGCCCACTCCCATCTAATTTTATTACAACATGGGATGACTGCTAAATCAATCGAACCCCCTCCGCCGCTCACAACAAACCATGGTTAAGTTAAGGGAAGTGGGAAGTGAAATTAATTAACCCGCCTCAGCACTTTTTCCTCGTTGTTCGTTCGTTCCCTTTTAAATCTCCTCCCCCCCCCGGCTGGTCAACTCAACCGTCCAATCGCCGATCCCCCGGTTAAAAAAAGCCGTCTTTAATCTCTCCCCCCCGTGCCATTTTCAAGGACGCACCGCCCAGACAGAAGAGAGAGAAAGAGAGAGAGAGAGAGAGAGAGGGAGAGGGAGTTTAATCTTTAATCATGGTGGTCATGTTCTCACACTGTTCCTAGAGAGAGAAAGCACTTGCCGAGGAAGAGAGAGAGAGAGAGAGGGGGTGGTGGCTTGTCTGGGCGGTGTAGGGAAAGATTGGGGCAAAGCTTCGGCGTCCGGTCCCCGGGGGGAGCTCAACATTCCGCAACCTTCTCTCTCCCTTTATCAAAGGGTAGTAGAGCTGTCGGCTCCTTCGCCGGCAGGGCGGTGTCCGGCTGACCCCCGCCTGAGCTTCCTAGCCGCCGGCCGGTTGAGGTGCCCTTCGGCCTTCCTTCTTTTTCTTCCTCCTCCGAGCTGCGGCTGCGGCTGCGTCAGGGTCTCTGCCTCCTTCCGGTGGCTCTTTTTCACGCGGAGCTTCGATTCCTTTATTCCTCAAGCCTTTTCTCCCTTTCCTTTTCACTGTTCCGCCGTCGCTTTCCGGTGAAATTTTTTTTTGCGGGAAGTTTTCTCTCGCCTGATCGTCAAGCTTGACGCGAGCGTGCCTCGGAAACTTTACCTCTCCGTTTTGTTTTCTCCCTTACGACATACGACGCTTGTGAAAGTGAGCGGAGGGAAGAAAAATACTCGCTTTACGGCCGGCTGAAGTGTTGCCGTCGCCGGGATTGTGCTCTCGCCGGAGGTGATCGAGGATTGGAATATGAAGAGGGCATCGAGCTATCGCTAGGCGGTCCGGTTTCCGTCCGCCCCCAGGTGAAAAGGGGAGAAGGGTCGTCGGAAGCAAGCGATGAAGACGCCGGCGAGCGGCGCCGGTGTTCCGTCGGCAAACGCCACCGCCAGTCCGTGCGAAGGTACTCTCTCTCTCTCTCTCTCTCTCGCCGGAGCTTCCGGTGTCGAGATTGGCAACTTTGACTTTGTTTTCTGTCCGGCGGATCCCGTTCACTTTCTCGGGAAACCACGGGAAAGTGACGGAAAACGAAAATGCGATCTGAGAGATCAATGGTGACACGTGGCGGCAGGCGGAGGCGAGAAGAAGAGCGTGATAAATCCGGAGCTGTGGCAAGCGTGCGCGGGGCCTCTAGTGAACTTGCCGCCGGCTGGGACCCACGTCGTCTACTTCCCTCAAGGCCATAGCGAACAGGTTTTCCCTTCTGTCCGTCCCTCTGTCCGTCCCTCTGTCCTTTTGTTGTTTTATCCTCATTTCATGTCCTTTGGTTGTTCCATCTATATAGGTTAGACTTCTTGTGCATTGTAATAATCTGATTGATCACACTCGAATCTGAAATTTCCCAGTTGGGATTGCCACCTTTTGGTTCATTAGACATGTAGTTGCATTGATAAGACAGACGGATTTGTCGAGAATAGATGTCTAATTGGCCTTGTGTGTGCTGATCTTTATGGCTTTCATGACTTCCCTTCATGTGGTAATTCAACTTAGCCAAGATGCTCATAGCCAGCAAAAAATGGGAAATTGATTGGAAAACAGAAGAAAAAGGACGAAAGGAACATGGTTTGTCAATCAGGTTGAGCTGCTTTTTGCAGAAACCGGCTTCTTTGAGTTTTTTACTTGTGAATCTGTTCTAGCTATTAATTAATCTGATCTGTATCTTTATACTGCTCAAATAGAGTGCTCGTTTTGTGATGATCAATGCTAGTTGATCCAGGCTAGCTGGTTCTTGACTCAAATTGGTTTTGAATCCAATTGAATGGTTGATATTGCATGAATACAAAGTCTCTGACTAGCTTTAAGTTTATATATAATATTGCAGACTTAAAATGAAGTTCTGTTTTGGCTAAAAAGCTTGTAATGGAGTAGGAAAGGCGCCTTCAGTCACAGCATAATTAAGTTGGAAAGGCGTCTTGATTGGCTTTATCTGTCTTGAGTCTATCTTCTTTTGTCCACTTCTTTTTGTCGACCTCTAGCATGAAAGAAAGCCTAATTCAACTAGAGTCACGCACCAAAGTTGAGGTTTTGACAATTTTGAAAGGGTCTATCTTGAGTAGCTTGTTGTGTTAATTCCTCTTCTTTTGATTGGGTAATGCTAGGGATGTTAACAATGCTTTACAAAAGTTGGTCTTCCAACTAACATGGCACACTTAGACCAAGAATTTTAAACAAGTGAGTTTCATACAAGTGCTTGGTAGAAGTCTACCGCATCACTTTGTAAACCAATCTCAATGTCCAACCAGATATGACTTTTAATAGAACTGATGATTGGTACCAGTGCACCTTTATTGCGGCTATTATGTTCTGTAGAGAGCCATCCGCCCGATCTCCAATGCAGTTTTGTTGCTTCAGGTTGCAGCATCTATGAAGAAAGATGTGGATGCTCAAGTGCCAAACTACCCAAATCTTCCCTCCAAGCTGCTATGCCTACTTCACAGTGTTACATTGCATGTGCGTCTGCTTTTCTTTGACCTGATTTTTTTTAGCCTGCAAGAGTATCTAGTGCTACCCATGCACTAATTAATTGTGGCGGTTTTTCCTTTTCATGCTTTAGGCAGATCCAGAAACTGATGAAGTATTTGCTCAGATGACTCTACAACCTGTTCCTTCAGTAAGGCTCAGTGTTACATTGCACCTGCCTAGTATAGTAGATATAAAAGATTGAGAATTTTTTAGTGCCCCATTCAAATTGAAGTTGATTCTTTGCAGTTCGACAAGGAGGCTTTGTTGAGGTCGGATCTTGCACTTAAAACCACTAAGCCGCAACCAGACTTTTTCTGTAAAACATTGACTGCAAGTGATACAAGCACCCATGGAGGTTTCTCTGTGCCTCGTCGTGCAGCAGAGAAGATTTTCCCTCCTCTTGTGAGTAGCTATTCCTTGCATTTGAATCAGAAGAATTGTTTCTCTACTTTTGTCTAAAGGGAATGGACTTATTTTTTTGGTCACTATTTAAATATAAAGAACTTGATACCTTGTTAGGATTTCTCTATGCAACCACCTGCTCAAGAACTCATGGCAAGAGATTTGCATGACACTATGTGGACCTTCCGCCATATCTACCGTGGTATGTCCTCATGATGCTCTTTTAGCTCATTCATAGAGCTGTGGTGAGCTTTCCCAATTGCTGTTGCTCTTCTTTTTTGGTCTTTTGGCTGTATGTGACGCAAAACCCCAGTAAACTCTCATCACAGGGCAACCAAAGCGCCACCTCCTTACAACGGGATGGAGCTTGTTTGTTAGTGGAAAAAGGCTCTTTGCAGGCGACTCAGTTCTTTTTATTAGGTAAAGATTTATCGATGATATTCTAGCATTATTTCTCAGAGGAAAAGATGTATTTCTGTTTGTGTCATCCATACTTGCATGAATAGATGGATCTGCTAATCTAGGGAAAAATTGTTCTGCTAACTCGTGCTAATTACTTGTGAGTAGGGATGAGAAACAACAGCTGCTCTTGGGCATTAGACGTGCTAACCGGCAACCAACTAATCTATCCTCATCAGTATTGTCAAGTGATAGCATGCATATTGGCATCCTAGCTGCAGCTGCTCATGCTGCTGCAAATAATAGCCCCTTCACTGTGTTTTACAATCCAAGGTCAGTCTCTATTTTTTTTCCCCTCGTGGCTCAATCCAGCTTCACTTTGCCAGAGTACTATTTTGATAGTACTCCTAAAAGTTGTTTTGCACTCAGGGCTAGCCCATCAGAGTTTGTTATCCCTTTGGCCAAATACTACAAGGCAGTTTACAGCAACCAAATATCACTTGGTATGCGATTTCGCATGATGTTTGAAACTGAAGAGTCGGGAACAAGAAGGTACTTTTTATTCTTTGTAACTTGTGAGTATCCTTATCAATGTTACATATTAATGAGTAGAAACTATTGAGTTATGGCCAAGATGATTATCCACATAACAAGGAAACTTGAGTTGATCTCTGATTCTATTTCGGTATGTGGCTACGCCTTTCACTTATCTTTGCTTATAAATTTATTGAATACATGATATGGCTCAAGTTTGGAGTTTTCTTGTGTAACACCGCTAAACATAGCAAAGAAGTATGGAACTCAGCCACTTAAACTGTAGCTTCAGCCACTAAAATTTTTGATAATCCCCTTCCTTAAAATGTTAAAAATGAATCAATTGACTAACTCTTTCAGAAAATTTAGAATTAGCTCGCACTTGAGAGTAATCACTTAATGTTTGGCTTAGGTTCCATTTTTCAGATTATAATATGTTGGCATCTGATCTGCAGGTTTATGGGTACCATAACAGGTATCAGCGATATTGATCCCATTAGATGGAAAAACTCCCAGTGGCGCAATTTGCAGGTATCAATTGTGATGCTCCAAAAAAATTTTCTTTTTTTAAGAGACTTGTGCTCCTAGTATGAAAAGATGATTTCTAATTTGAATGTTTCTTGGTCCTAAATACTTTGATAGGTTGGTTGGGATGAATCAACTGCTGGGGAAAAGCGTACACGTGTCTCTATTTGGGAAATCGAACCTGTGACTGCTCCATTTTTTATCTGCCCTCCCCCATTCTTCAGATCCAAGCGTCCAAGACAACCGGGGATGCCTGGTAAAAACCAATAAAACCGAATCAAATGTATTCTGATGGAATATTGTGTAGTATCAGGGGAAAATGAATACAGAAGCTTTTCCCCTGCTTATTTCTTGCCTAGACCAGTCTTGTAGATATTGATGCCCCGTCATGCCTTTGTTTATTGTAGTTCTCCCTTGCCTGTAGCCAGAGGTTACATAGTAAATTCCCTAATCTTAACTATCCTACTAGCAAAAGAAAAGCCAGATGAATACGTCCTGATATATTATCTCTAGTGGAGAGCCTATTGCTGCTGCAAGATCATAATCCTACTGATGAATGGAATCTTGAACACATAGTTCTATGAAAATCTGACAGTAAATGAGATCTTTGAACTAAAAGTAAACTTTTTCTACATCTCATCGTAAGATTGTCTTTTTAAAGGATAGGATGATAGACTTCCAGCTGATGATGTTCTTACCTTTTCCATTTCCTTTTGCAGATGATGACTTATCAGATTTAGACAGCCTGTTTAAGAGGACAATGCCATGGCTTGGCGATGACCTTAGTATGAAGGATCCCCATGCTCTCTCTGGCCTTAGCTTGATGCATTGGATGAACATGCAGCAAAGTCCTTCCTTTGCAAACTCGATACAGTCAAATTACATGCCCAACTTATCCAACTCTGTTCTACAAAATCTTTCTGGAACAGATCTCTCGCGTCAACTAGGGTTTTCAGCGCCACAAATGGCTCAATTGAACAATTTACAGTTCAATACCCAGAGACCACCCCAACAAGCACAACAGCTTGATCAGCTAACCAAGCTCCCTTCCACGTTGAATCCACTATCCAACATCGTACAGCCGCAGCAACAGTTGACCGATATTAGTCAACAATCGAGGCAAAGTTTGATTAATCATACTCTGCCTTCGACCCAAGTTCAGGCCCAAGTTCTCCAGCCCCAATCTCTGATCCAATCTAGTACCCTGCTCCCACAGCAATCCTTGAATCAAAATCAACCATTTCATAGAAGCCTGCCTCAAAATTTACATCAGCCACAGCAGCAACAGATTATGGGTCAGAATCAACAGCAGAGTGCATTGAACTCACAGATGCCAGATCAATCAAGCTCACAGTTACCAATGTCTGACAACCAGATTCAGCAGCTACAAATAATACAGAAGTTTCAGCAGCAGCAACAGTCACTTTTGGTGCAACAGTCAGCATTACAGCAACCAACTCATCCTCAGCAACTCCAAGAGCAGAGACAACATCCAGATGTCTCTCAAAGCTTTTCTAAGTCCATGGTAACAAGCCAAATGCTGGAAATGCCTCAAAGCACCACAAACTCATTTAGTCAGCCAAATATTATCCCCCAGCAAATTCAAAAGAATAATAGTCAACTGAATGTGCGGTTCTCTAATCTGTCTCAGCAGCCAAAATTCCAGCAAGAGCAATCAGGGCTGCTGCCTGAAATGGTAGGGCATATGGGACTCCCACAAATTTCAACAAGTCATGCTTCTGCTTCTGCCAGTATGCTGAGTGGAGCTGCCGCAGGTGGGCCATCTGTAACTACAGATGATATGCCTTGTTCAGCTTCAGCATCTGGACAAAATTGTGCAAATATTGTCCAGTCAATGATGAATGGTAGGCCTCACCGGAGTGCATCTATTAGTGAGGACATGTCACAGTCAACTGCCACTTTCTGGAATCCCAGCGCATTGGAAACCATTGGGTCTAATGGTAATAACATGATGAAAGACTTCCAACCAAAGCCTGATGTAAAGCCTTCTCTGGATGTATCAAAGGGCCAAAACCCAGGATTTTTCTCTGCTCAGACATACCTGAATGGGGCAACAACACAAACAGATTATTTAGATGCATCATCTTCAACCACTTCAGTTTGCCTTTCTCAGAGTGATGTCCATATGCAGCAAAATAACAGCTCAGTCTCCTACAATCAGCAGTCAATGTTGTTCAGAGACACAAGTCAGGATAGAGAGGTTCAGGCTGACATTAGAAGTAGTGTTCCTTTTAGTTCTAATGCTGATGTACAGGCTGGAATTCCTGTGAATTCTGACTCTATGTTTGGAAAGGGTATGGTTGGATTGGGCAAAGATTTTGCCAATGATCTTCCTTCTGCTGGCATACTTGCTGATTACAACAACAAAGAACCCCAGCAGCTCTCATCTTCAATGGTTTCTCAGTCTTTTGGAGTCCCGGATGTGGCATTTAACTTGATGGAATCCGCACTAAATGAAAGTACATTAGTGAACAGAGGTCCATGGGGACCTCCAGCTCCTCAGTTTCAGCGTATGCGGACATTTACCAAGGTTGGTTAGAAATAAAAGAAAACGCTCGCTCATTAGAAATTTTTTCTGTTCAAACTACTTAATATTATCAATATTTCTGTGAAGGTTTACAAACGTGGAGCTGTTGGGAGATCCGTTGATATAACCCGATATTCAGGTTATGACGAGCTCAAACAGGACCTGGCTCGTAGATTTGGCATAGAGGGACAGTTGGAAGATGGACAAAAAGTAGGCTGGAAACTAGTGTATGTTGATCATGAGAATGATGTGTTGCTAGTTGGAGATGACCCTTGGGAGTAAGTTCTTCAGTTTTCCCTTCTGTAGTTTATACTGTTATGTCCCAATTTTCTCTCTGCATTTGATTCCTTTTTTCTGGTGCTATGTTATATATTTATTTTTAAAACCATCTTTGTTACATTATTTTGGTTTAATTACGGGTTTGTTCCTCAATTCAGGATTTTTAACTTTGATTGTTGAAATTAATTGCATTGGCTGATTGTTCTTACATATATTATAAGAAAACAAGCTGTAGGAATTGCTTTGTCCTGACAAGTGCATCATTGGCATCTTTAAATTGCTTAGTGCCAAGTCTCAAATATGAGTTCCTCCTCTCAACAATTCCAATTACTGACGTTTGGTTTTCTTCTCTGATCCAGTGACTTTGTGAACTGTGTTCGCTGTATTAAGATTTTGTCCCCTCAAGAAGTCCAACAGATGAGCTTGGATGGGGATTTTGGAAACACCACCCTTCCGAATCAAGCCTGCAGTAGCTCGGACGGTGGGAATGTGTGATGTACTTCTTCTGCAAAGACACCTTTAGCTTTTTGTTTGGCAAAGATAACTCTGCTTCTTGGAATCTTGTCGCTGGTTTTCCTCCGGCATATGCTATGCCACGCCTTGTCCAGTCACGGCTGACCAATATTAGATGCAGCACAGTGACATAAAGACAGGCTTCCTGATGCTTCCTTTAAACGACAGTGGCGACCATGAGGCTCCCTTTCAAGTGGAAACAGCGACATTCTGGTACTGAAGGTGCCATCAGTGTATGCCTGTTGATGACTCTTAATCTTAACTTGTTATAATTGCCCTAAGTGTTTATCCATATGTAGTTTACATGGAAGGAATGCGTTCCTGTTTGCAGTTCCTTGGACTTGTAATATACGGTTGTTGCTTAGACTAATAGGTTGGTTTTTTAATCCTTTTACTTGGTTCTCTCCCACAAATCTTGTATTGACATAGCTTCGACATGTATAGAAGAATGTTAAATTGATCGTCGGCTATTAAACTACGTTGCCTGTATGGCACGTAGTTGGGGTAAAGCACTGTTGCCTCATGTCGATGGACAATGGATGCAAACAACGGTCTCATGCATAAGATTGTTGTGCCCTCAATCTCTCAGCCGCCGCACGTGTTGACCTGTGTCAATCATCAAGCATCAATGGTTAAAATTATTAACGTGTAAAAATGTTCATCCGTTTCCAGTACTTGCCGTGCGAACCGCTTTCCCTGTTTGCTCTCTGGCCCCTTTATATACTTCATTGGGCAGGAAGTATGACGGAAGTATCCGATCACAGTACTTTGTCGAAAGGTTGCGATTTCCTCGCTTATCATTCGTTCTCTGTTCAGTTTATTGACCAAAACTGGTGTGTCAGGCTCATTAACGTGACTTCAGTCCTAAGTTTGCCAGATAACGTTGCGAGTTCAAACATCATCTAAATTTGCGTGGAAAGCATCAATGGGCCATGCGTCAAATTTAATGGTCCATTTGAACAAATGGTAACTTTTCTTCGAGATTTCCATGGAACGCTAACGAGATGGAGACGCAACAATTTAAGTCATAATATGATGATGGCGTTCTAAAGATGATACACCATTTTCAGCCGTCTCCCTTTGTAAAGGTTGGAGTCAAGAAGAAGAAAACACTCAACAAGGCTCAATCATTTAGAGTAGATATAAATAACAAAATTAGGGGTGGTCAACGGACCATGTCAGCCAAGCACGGATGGGGCCATGCTGGCACGGTACCTTGGGCTGACCTAGGCCCAAATACCTTACTTCGGATACGATCTCTAGGAAATATTTGATGGGGCCTTTGAGGCCTCTACTATCGTTGGTCAATGGCCATCTCGGAAAAATTATCTGTAAATTGACATCCTCCCTCTTTCATTTGCATCGTTCCTCACCTTCGCTCACATATCGCTTCTTATCGCTCTTACTCTCTAATAGCGTTCATCAATCTTGTACTTTTTCCCATTTTAACGATTTATCACGCTCTAAACATCACAATGGACAACAACAGCCGTTTCCAATTATCCGGTCAGAGTGCAAACTTCACCTAACAAAACATGTTCGAGTCCTTCGATGGGTCTTGCAATTTCGAAGTGTATGTGTCCTCTGCCTCCACTTGGGTAACAAGACCCATTCGATGACGAGCAAAAATTTGTTCGAGTCCTTCGATGAGTTTTGCAATTTCGAAGTGTATGTGTCCTCTGCCTTCACTTGGGTAACAAGACCCATTCGATGACGAAAAGACACAGCAAGTGGATAATTCAAAGAAATTGCGAGGGGGAACTGGTCCTCGGATTCCTCCCCAAGATGCCACCTCGGACAAAACCCCTACCCTAAAAGAAGCCCCCAAACAACTGTGGTGATTGCTTTTGCAGAGGAGCATTCGATGTTTGGAGGACATTCCAGATTGTAATCAAGCACAATGGATGTCAAGAAGGCCGTTTGTAGGCATGTAGTGCCAAATTATTTGTGAATTTTTAAACGGTACGGGTCACTTGAGGAGGCACCATACCTAACATGATGCAAAGATGGTGGGGGCTAGGGGGGTTGCTCTTCAAGTACAACATTGCATGCCAGAAGCCCGCCTGTATGTGACGACGCAAGGAATCAGAAGGAATATGAAATTGATTGTCATGCTGTCATGCAACATATTGACTTTATTGAAGATCCCCGATTTGTCCGCTATTTACAAACCTTTTTGCCACCTCAATTTTGGCCCATTCCATGAACAACTGATACAAGAAAAAACTAGTTGCTCTTTAAAAAGAGAAGGATGTTGTTGGTGCGTCTTCTTTCCAAGTCCATCTTTAAGTCTCATTTACTTTTAATTTGGTAGCCATTCCTGCGTATTATGTAGTCACAGGCCATTTAATTGGTGACATTGAGAATCATGCCACTCAACTTAGATGTTTAAAATGCTACCATTTTCATATGATTCCTAAATGGGGAAAAGTACAAAAAAAA
Organism: Eucalyptus pauciflora; assembly: GCA_007663325.1. Lineage (NCBI taxonomy): Eukaryota > Viridiplantae > Streptophyta > Magnoliopsida > Myrtales > Myrtaceae > Eucalyptus > Eucalyptus pauciflora. The sequence goes on from VMYD01000388.1 coordinate 387,504, forward strand.
TCCTAAACCTATTGCATTGGTACCAATTCAGTTCATCCGGCCAATTTTGGCCGGCCGACACTGACGTGGATGTCGGCCGGTGGCCGAACGCTGACGTGGCAATTTTTATGATTTTTTTTGAATTTTCTATTAATTTTTATTAAAAATTTTCTTTTTTCTTTTCTTTTCCTTTTTTTTTTCCTGCCTTCTTCCTGGCGGTGGCTGTGAAGCCCTCGCCTACCGCCAGTGAGGGTCGTGGCCCTCGCTTGGCCTCTCCCAAGGTCGCTGGCGAGGCGGCTTCGCCCGAATCTGGGCGAGGCCGCCTTCACCCACGGCAAGGCTAGGGCGAGGCTGGCCTCGCCCAGATCTGGGCTAAGCCACCTCGCCCGTGGCCTTGGGCAAGGTCGAGCGAGGGCCGTGACCCTTGCCGACGGCTGGCAAGGGCTGCGGGTGAGGCTGGCCTCACCGGAGGCTTACCGGCCATCGCCAGGAAGAAGGCAGGAAAAAAAAAAGGAAAAGAAAAGAAAAAAGAAAAAAATTAATAAAAAATTCGAAAAAAAAAATCATAAAAAATTGCCACATCAGCGTTCGGCCACCGGCCGACATCTACATTAGCGTCGACCGGCCAAAATTGACCGGATGGACTGAATTGGTACCAATATTAAAATGTTTAGGATCGAATTGGTCTAATTAAAAAGTTTAGGACTAAATTGATACCAATGTAATAAGTTTAGGACTTTTTTTTGGTACTTTTCCCTTCCTAAATGCCTTTACGAAATCATGTTTGTAGCTCCAATCCTTTTGAACTCTATGCTTGTTTCGGTTCTTTCAATTGTCTTTTGCTTTTCCCACAATGTTACTTAGTAGATAGGTGGTAAAATTCCATGTGTTGAGGCTAACTATTCAACCTAGAGGGTGTTGAATAATTTGTTTAAAGATTAGGATAATCTTTTGCAGAAATCAAAACAAACACTAGGAAACTAGTTAAGACAGTGAATATTGCGAGTGTGTGATGCTATCGGTAAAATATAGAAAACAATCAATAAGAAAAGATAGCACATAACAAATGGGAGAAGTGCCAAAAAAGTCCTAAACCTTTTTGCTTTGTGCCGATTTAGTCCTAAACCTTTTTTTTTGTGCCGATTTAGTCCTAAACCTTTTTATGTTGTGCAAATTTAGTCATTTCCGGCCAAAATTGGCCGGATTTTGCTGACTGGACGACACCTGGCTGACGTGGCCTGATCGGCGCTGACGTGGATAATTTTTAATAATATTTTAATATTTTAGAATTTTTTTTCTTTTTTTCTTCTCATCTTCTTCCTCCAGCAAGAAATAAATATAAAAATAAATATAATAAATAAAAAAATAAAAAATAAAAAATATTAAAATATTATTAAAAATTATCCACGTCAGCGCCGATCAGGCCACGTCAGCCAGCTGTCGTCCAGTCAGCAAAATCCGGCCAATTTTGGCCAGAAAGAACTAAATTGGCACAACATAAAAAAATTTAGGACTAAATCGGCACTAAAAAAAGGTTTAGGACTAAATCGGCACAAAGCCAAAAGGTTTAGGACTTTTTTGGTACTTCTCTCCATAACAAATTATAGTGGTTTGGCTTCATCCCCAAGCCTATGGATACTTTCCAAACTAGCTGAAATTCAATAGTTATCTCCAAGATAAGTTATAATTTAAAAATACCGATTTTATTAATAATGGATCATACTATTAAGACTCAAGTATTGCTATTACCATTGTACACTTGATCTTATCACAATTAAGAACAACAAGAACACTACATTGGAAATATTGAATGAACGTATCACACTTTTATCAGTACATACAACAACAAAGAATAGTAACTATTTTCTCTTTTTCTCATCCAACATCTTGAGGTTCATTAAATCTCCTTTATATAAACGTCTTCAATCTTCCTATTGGAGATGGTCTTGAGGAGCAAAGAGTCGTTGAGAGTCGTTAGAAGTTGCTTGTCCAAGAATATGATTGCTCATACAACATTTTTCCTCGAACATCAGCATGATTTCCCAAAATGGAGTATATTGGATCTGTCACATCAACGAATGCTCTAATAGTCTAACAAAAAGACATGAGCCATTCTCTAACAATTTCTAGTTCTTCTGTTGTGGTCTTTCCAACCATTCATAGCTATGATCTTTCTCTCTAAAGTTCATCTTCAGATGAATGTAACAATAGAATCATCATCAACTCGGTATCAGTATGATCTATTGCTCATAATCAACACATGCACATTATCATCAACCTATTGAATTTTACCTATGAATAAACTGTAGAAAATGACTAGTGATTTTACGTCCAATGATACTTTTGAGCATATTAGCTTCCAAAGACTCCACTGATAAACCATGGTCCTTCCAAGTCCTTATGAACACTTCGTCATGTCTAATTGGTTTACCTTTGTCAAAATCTATATTACAAGAGTTACTCTTCGTTGAGCTCTCTAGTTATCATGGATATCATCACAAATTTTCAGTTACTACCACGAACATCTGCATTTATCATTGTAGACATTATAATACCAAGGATCGTTTTGGAATCACCAGAATTCCACAGGACGTTTTTCAACAATTTCTCCATTTCTTAGAATGACATAATTACCCCGCAGATGTGGTAATAAATAATTTTGAAATTTTTGTACGTAAAGTTAAGATTTGCTATAAAGATTAGGGTAATGACGATGAGGATCATTCAAGCAGATACCGATGTTCCTAGATCTTTTCAATGAATATAGAGACAAACAGTTAGAACTGTTGAATGATATGAGTGAACAATCACATACTTCTAGTTTAAAGTCAATTTCATGATAATATAGAAGAGATGACGGATAAGGACAAAGTTAGATAATTATGAATTTGATTTAAGACAAGCGTTGAGAGACAACATATTATCAATTGATATGAACTATTAACAAGATGTATATCACATTGCCTGCTTAAGTGCTATAATCTATTAATATCATCAACAGATATTATCGTAAGACCGTTCTCCAATCATGATTGGTTCTCCATGTACACATAATTTAATGGTGGAGTTATTCTAATGGGAAACAATGCTAAATGCAAAGCAGTTGGGATTGGGATTGTCAACGTTAAGATGTATGACGACATAACTTTGGATAATGTCAAACACATTCTTGATTTGAAGAAAAACCTAATCTCTTTGGATACACTTGATGCTAATGCTTGTAAGTTTACAACTGAAGGTGGTGTATGAAGATTATGGGAGGTTCATTTATATTGATGATAGGGTTGAAAATTGACACTTTGTATCAGTTGCAAGGCATTACAATTATCGATTTAGTTGCAATTTCATCCATTGTGATAGAATTAGACAACACTAAATTATGGCATAGAAGATTAGGCCCCATGAGTATTAGGGGGATGGAAGAGCTGAGTAAGAGAGGTCTTCTGTGTGGTCACAGGATAGGAAAACTGGATTTCTATGAGCATCGTGTCTTTGGAAAATAGAAAAGAATTAGTTTCAAGACATGAATTTCCACAACAAAGGGCACTTTGGATTATATTCACTTTGATCTTTGGGGGCTACGAAAGTTCCTTCGAAAGACCTTGATTTTAGGTATTTACTCACTTTCATTGATGATTTAAGAAAGGTTTGAGTTTCTTTTCTATAAGAGTGATGTTTTTGTTACATTTAAACAATTGAAAACATTAATTGAGAGGCAAATTGGTAAGAAGATTAAGTGATTGAGAATAGATTATAGGCTGGAATTTTATGGAGGTGAGTTTAATGAGTTTTGCAAAGTTGAAGGTATTACGAGACATTATACGACAGTGAATACAACACAGTAGAAAGGTATTGCAAAAAGCATGAATAGAACCTTATTAGAAATGACTAGATGCCTATTGTCTAACGTTGGTTTAGGTAATGAATTTTGGGCTGAAGTAGTCAATATAATTACTTGGTTGATAAATCGTTCTCCTTACTGATTGTCTTACACATGAGAAAGTATGGTAAAGTAAATCTGCTGATAATTCTTTTTTTCGAGTTTTTAGATGTCCAGCATATGCACATATTAGTGAAGGAAAATTATAGCATAGAGCAAAAAAATGCATCTTTCTTGGTTATGCTTATGGTGTAAAAGGTTACATATTTTGGTGTGCTAAGTCATCTAAGATTATTATTAGAAGAGATGTTACTTTTGATGATATGCTATACTTCATCCCAAGAAAGAATCATCTATTTCTTATGATGAAAATCCGTAAAGTGTTGTAGAGAAAGTAGAGCTTGAAGGAAACTTACTAAGTCATTTACTTATAATATTGAATTTGAAGAACTTGAAGAGGAACAATATTCTATTGCCAGAGATAGACCAAAAAGGATGATGAAACCTCCATAGAAATATGGATTCTCAAATTTTGTCGCTCATACTATTTCCATTGCAGAGTCAATATAGTATAGCGAGCTAAAATCTACAAAGAAGCCATCTTTTCAAAGGATTGGGCAAGGTGGTTATTTACTATGAATGAAGAGATGGAATCTCTTGAAAATAATCAAACTTGGAAGCTTGTCAAGCCACCAAAAAAAAGAAAAAAAGGAAAATTGTGGGTTGTAAATGGGTTCTTAAAAGGAAGGAAGGTATTCGTGGAAATGAAGACATTAGGTTTAAAACTTGTCTAGTTGCTAAATGAAGACATTAGTTAAATTGAGGGAGTTGATTTTAATGATGTGTTCTCACCCATAATTAAACACAGCTTTATTTGGGTTTTTCTTGTGTTAGTTGCAATGCATGATTTAGAGTCGGAACTACTCAATGTGAAAACAACTTTCTTACATAGTGAACTTGAAGGGAAAATCCATATGGGTCAACTAGAGGGTTTTCAATTTGAAGGTAAGGAAGATCATATCATATTTGTCTATCAAAAAAGTCTATTTATGGCTTGAAGCAATCGCCTAGACAATCGTATAAAAGGTTTGATTCGTTTATGGTGCAAATTGTCCATTGGTAAGAGCAAATATGATAGTTGTGTATATTTGTGCAAACTCCCAAGTGGCTCTTTTATTTATTTGGTATTATATGTTAATTATATGTTGATTGCGGCAAAAAATAAATCTAATACACAAAGTTCGAAGGTACATTTGAGCGCTAAATTTGAGATTAAAGATTTAGGTGCAGCGAACAAAATCCTACGCATGGAAATTCAGTGAGATCGAAAAATGGGAAAATTATATCTCTCCAAGAAAAGTTATATTGAGAAGGTGTTTAGATTGTTTTGGCATGAAAGATGCCAAACCAGTAAGTACTCCTCTTGTTGCTCATTTTATATTATCAGTCAATTTATGTCGGCAAACAGATGAGGACATAAAATATATGTCACATGTTCCATACTCTAGTGCAATTGGTAGCCTTATATATGCCATGGTTTATACTTGTCACGACCCCAACTCCATATCCAGGGTCACAAGCAACAAGGGTTATTTTCGCGACATGCCAGGCTCATTACCGTCCCGATTCTTTTTATCTTGTTATTATGCACATGTGGAAACGTGAACAAATAACTCCCCGGACAAATAATAGCGGGAAGACTAGGACATACATCACATAGAACATACTATTTTATATTATAACAATACTTTTACAAGACCTTTCTTTATATGCCCTCTTTTCTTTTTGTATCATAGTACGAGTTTTCCACATAGGCCAAGGGAAATCCTATCTTCTCTAGCGTGACTGCAGCTCTTAAAACTGATGTGAAATTTCAATACCTACAAGACTGAAAGATGAGGGATGAGTTTTGGGGAAACTCAGTAAGTAAATTCTTAGTTCTCTACTAGGGAAGTATCTCATTATCAAAATCTAACAAGTACAACACTCGCAAATAGTGTCAATGGTAGATCAATAGCAAACTTGTTGCTACCTTTAACTACATGTAAATGTCCATCGCAACATGCTTCAATGCATACTTACCTTTGGCTTATTGATAAATATATCAACATATCATACTTATGCATATATTGGAACTCATGCAATTTCATTTAGTGTCATCCTAGCTCGATCAGGCCCTCCCGGCTCGACCGGTGTTCCAACTTCTTGTTGGGCTTCCTGGCTTGACCAGGGCATCTCGGCTCGACCGAGGCTTCTCGGGGCTAGCTTCCTGAGGCTTTTGGGTTCAAGACCCAAGCATCCTAGCTCAGTCAGGGCATCCTGGTTCAACCGAGGCATCCCATTCAATGAATAAGGCATCGCCACCAACGCTGTGTGGTGATGGGCACTTTTTCCTCTTTAAGCACATGCATAAATGCATCATACGAGCTGGTTCTTATTTTTGCTCTTAGCCAACACATGCATGGCCCGAAGGCATGCTCATTCGGTAGTGTGTGCCATGAGTTCTTGCACTACTCTAATAAACATGCCGGGAACAATCATTGGTCCGTAACTTGAATCAATCACTTAGCGTCGATTCCCACATCGGACAAGGCTCGGAAGTGGCACGCCTCAATGCCAATCTGTGACCTTGAGGCTTGGGTACACCTCACTTAGGTGAAGATCCTAAGCTTGATGGACCTTGGTTCGATCCGATGTGAATGCATAAGTATCGAGAATGACCCTTGGCTTGTGGTTTAATCCAACGCTAAGCACAAAGTCCCCACGTCCACTTGGACTATGGAAATTGGCATGCTTGGTGCCTTACCAAGACCTCATGGATTTGGGTGATCCTCGTACTGATCAAGGCATAAGATTGACACGCCTCAATGTCGACTTAGGACCTTGCAGCCTTGGGCAATTCCCGTACCAAGCAAGACTTGGACCCGGCATCCTATTTATGCCGAAACCAAGGCTTTGTGGCTTGGGTGACCTTGCCTTGCAATGAACTCAACTTGAATGAACCTCGGCCTCATTTCGGGCGTGAACAACTTAAACACATGTTCAAGCACAAACATGAACAAAAACCACACAAAAGATCCAACATCCTACCCATGGCTTGACGGGTGAGCACCTAACTAAACTCAACAATGGAGACTGCCGCCCTAGAGGAGACATAGGGATCTTACTTACCTGGGCAAGCCTCGAGAACTGGCTTGGATAACTTGATGGAGCAATGGTACAAGGCCAAGAGAAAGGAGAGAAAGGGGAGAATGGTGTGTGAATGGTAAATGGGTTCCAATGATGGAAATGAATGGGGCCTCCATCTATATATAGGCACCAATCTCATCATTACTCATCCAAGCAGTCCAATCATGTTTCTTAGAGTGGCACGACTATGGCATTGAGGTGGCAAGCCTAAGTTGCAAGGTGTCATGCCTAGGATCCTAAGAAAACACTTGCCATATTCTTATTGGACCACTTATTGGCTTGCTCTCCAAGGCTCAACTTAGGCTCATGATGTGCCTATGGTCTTAAAGGACACATAAATCCCTTTGATGCCTAATGTGCTCTCTTGATTGGTTGGCCTTTGCCTTGTTCACCAAGGTTATCCTTTAGGTTCATCATAACCTAAGATTCTAGAGGACACCTAAGCTTATGAGTCACAAACTTTCTTCTCCAAGGCAAATCTCAAGCCATTATTACCAAGCCAAATGATCCACTCTACTTTTTTTTTTTCCAAGTGTCCCGCCTAAAGTCCTTAGTTGGCAAGCCTACTTATCCAATAATTGCGCCTAAGGAATGAGTTGGAAGGGTAAAAGGTCACACTTGACAACTTTAGCTTGTAGGCATCATCGATGGTGGCTCGCTTTTCGCTCTTCCATTGGTCCACCTATACCCCACATTTAATGGAGTTTGACATTAATGATGCCATAGTTGCCAACTCGGCAAATCTAGAATCTTCGGTCATTAATGAGGGGTCCGTGTATCATTCTCTGATTGGTCCACGTGTGTGCCACATTTTCTAGAACTTCCAAGATATTTTTGACCTCCATCATGACCTTTGAAAAGTCAAGGGACACCTCATCCTCCTTCATTTAATGAAGGTATTCTAGAATTTTCTCTACTTTATTCTTCATTCCTCAAGAAGGCGGTCTAGAGAATTCTATCGTTCAAGTTAGTTTTGAGGCCAGAAAATGGATCATTAGGTACACCTTAAAAAATCGAATCACGTACACTTGAGGTTCAGTCCTCGTACCCCATGCTCGCCAAACCATTTCCTTGAATGGTCAGTCGGCCTAAAGGGTCGGTTGTCCTTCAGTCAGTTCATGGCTAATCCTAAGGCTATCCATGGCCTAGGACTAAGTCAAGGCACTCATGGACCTTAAAATTAGTGACGGAATAGCCGAGTCTATCCTTGAGCTCATTTCAGTCAATACTTGATCCATCCCGTATGGCTCATGATCGGCGCATTACCAATTCAAGATTCCTTTCCAATCACTAAGAATTAAATAGGGAATGATACATTTTTGATCGGAAGACGATCGCATTTGATTGAGTTCGATAGTTCGTGTATCGGTGCATAGCTAGGCGGAATCACCTATGGTCGAGCACTATGACTGATCATGACTATTCGCTGATCCAAAATCATCCCATGACCAATCCTCATGATAAAAAAGGTTATCTTATGAGCTGGTGATCCTATTCCATCAGTATGGTCGGTAGAAATTCACGGCCGACATCTCGACCAATTCCTGATCGGTCGGTCGGTCAGTCGAATCATGATCGATCCATGATTCCTTACTGATTGAACTGATCGATCCATGGCTAATGGCCCATGATCAATCATTTTTGGACCTTATGGCCAATCCTTACGAGCTCGAAATCATGGGTGTTACAATACTTGACCCGACATTTCACATGTTGTTAGCATGGTAAGTGGATATCTTTATCATGCCCAAGCAAAGTTCATTGGCAAGCTGTAAAGTGGATTTTGAAATATTTGAAGGGTATCTCTGATTTTGATTTAGAGTTTGGGAAAATTGGTGATATTTTGATAGGATGTGTTGATTTTGATTATGCTGGTGACCTTGATAAGAGGAGGTAATTGATTGGGTACATCTTTACTATTAGAGGTTATGCAATTAGTTGGAAATCTACTTTGTAGAATACAATTGCTTTGTCTACTACAAAAGCAAAGTATATGGCTGTTGCAAAGGTAGTTAAAGAGGCCATATGATTAAGAGGCTTATTTGAAGAGCTTATTGTGGATCATTGTATGACTATTGTCCATTGTGATAGTCAGAGTGCTATACATCTTATTAAAGATCAGATGTATCATGAGAAGACAAAGCATATTGATGTACAATATCATTTTATTCAAGACATTCTTGCTAATGGCTATATTAATGTCTTGAAGATTGGTATAGAAAACAATCTAGCCGATATATTTACAAAGCCTTTGTTTATTGCCAAATCCAAGCATTGGTTAATGTTCGCTGCAACTAGATTTTTACTCTATTGGGAGGAGAAGATTGTTTGTTACTTATGTAGAATTCAAGCTAAGGTGGAGAATTGTAGAGTATGTCTTGAATTTTTTTTTTTTTTTAATGGGCTTGGGCCAACATTAGGGCTTGGGGACAATATAAATATTGTTTTTCTCAAGCTATTAGGTAAAGAAGTTGAGATAGAAATAGTTTTAAGTTTTTCAGAGCCACATTTTGTAATCCTTGAAATCATATAAGGGATTTTGCTCCTCCTCCTTGTCATGCCCCGACCTGCTCGGGATGCGTGACAACCCGTGCTCGTCGTCATTCATTTCCTTTAGATCATTCGATTACGACGTCCCAGGAGGTGTCGTTGACCTAATCACTTTATTCAATAAATACGAAAGCGGAAGCATAAACAATTCACCCAATCAACACAAACGGGCCTAATCATGGGCTTGGGCCCATTGGGTTGCCCAACATGGGCTTGGGCCCACTTGGGCCCTTGCCCATGGCCTGTTTCCACTTTTCCGAGCTTTTGCGTCCCACCAATGAAAAACTTAGTTTTCGTCTCAAGGTGGCATTTTTGGCATTTTTGGAGGCTACCGATCCTTATTGTAATCACATTCGAAGATTGGATGCTGATGTAATTCCGTTCTAAAAATTAGGGTCGAATTGCGGATGTCACACTCCTCTTGTGGTTTTTTCTCACAAGGGTTTCCATGTAAATATGATGTTCTTTTATTATTCTCGGTTTGAATTTCATTTTAGTTCCTGCATCTGCCGTCCGCATTTGCCATTACAACAATGAATTGGAACAAAACACAACTAGTTGATATTTATTGAATGACAACAGATGCATTTTAGTTTGACTTCTTTGGATATTTCCGGACTCATGCATTCATTTGAAAAGTCTTAAATGTGCTTAAACTCTTCCCTCCAAAGAAAAAAAATTAACCTCTTCCAATAGCGAATGACATATTGATCGTCAAAAGATAATTATAAAAATAGAGCTCTTGCAAGTGCTTTCAAGTATGTACACATTTGAATCACACAATGCTATCTTTTCCTCCATCGAAATCAATTGAAAATATTGTACCAAAAAGTTGAAGGAAAATTGATTTCACAAAGAAAATGACATTCACAACACCATGTGCCAAATCTGGTTTTGATCATTAAAATCTATTTTGATGGATACATGAGTTGTTTGATATTCTTTTTATAATGTCACTTTGATTTGTGCTTTACTAGTTTGATGCGTGCATGGGCGAGTGATTCTAGGATGTGGGATTTTTGTGGTTAAGTGTTTAGGAAATAGTATTTATAAGGATGGTTTTTGATGGGTAAATACAAGAGCAAGATAGAATGGGGTGTATGGGGATGGATATCGAAGGATGAATTGCAGAATAAAAGATAGATTACAATCCCCACCAAAGTCTAAAGGACGTGTTACCAACCAAGGATGAAGATCAGGATGAATGAAGCTCACCACCAAGGCTTAAAGGATGAACTATCCGCTAAGGATAAAGAACTTCGGGATAGGAGAAGCTCACCATCAGAGCCTAAAGGAAAATCCACTAGCCAAGAATAAATGGCTTTGTGGCTCACCATCGAGGAGTAATCCACTCTTCAAGGATGAAGAGACCGAAATAGGAGTTATACACTCTCCAAAAATGTTTGCTCACGTAGAGGAAATCTTATATATTTTCATTCATTATCTAATCTCGTTACAATTGAGAGGCTTTCTCTATTTATAGTTTGAATACAACTTATGAAATAGAAAAGTAACAAATAGACATGGGAACCGGCCTATCATTAAAGACCTAGAAATTTAGAACTTTGGCTCTTGAGACTTACATAATAATAAAGACTCCTAGGAAAATAGAGATGCATTTAATGGCTTAGGAACTTGCATTCTTGATTCTTCAGCTTTGCAAAATTCGTGCTCCTACCTTGCCCAAAAGACAAATACCCTAAGACTTCATCAAATAACCAATGAAGTTGTTTAGAATAGCCTCATATTTATATGTTATTGATAAACTTCGAGGTCAGCAACTAATAAAGCATATGATAAATTAGTGACTAATATATCGTACCAAGAATTCGGCAACTTATTAGTTGTCGGTATTGATAACTTCGGTAAGAATGATTTGGTAGCGCTTTAGTTGGAAATTTCAGTTTCAACCCATTGAAGCACGTTATGCCCAAATTCTATTTTGGCTTGAATGAGCAGTGATGGTGCTAAGTGGGTTGATGGAGCTAAGTTGATTGCTCTCGCATCATAGTTCATCTTGATTTGGCTTCAATTCAATTGCTGGTTTTATTTATTTATTATGTCTCTCAAATTTGTTGATGTTTATATTATTGTGGCAAGTTTAACAAAGAAAAATGCATATTGGACTACTGAAGATATGGAAACATTTTGTAAGTTGTGTGTTGAACAGATTGATAAAGGTAATCGTCCTGTAGCTAACAAGAGTGATGTCTGGACTGTCATAATTATCAAGTTCAAGGAGGTGCAGGGCAAAAAATATAAGACAAGGCATATGAAGAGTAAGTGGGATAATCTTAAGGAAGAATGAAAAAAGATGGAGGACATTGGTTTATAGTTAAATAGGACTAGGATAAGATCCAAGGAAGAAAATCATTGATGCGAGTGAGGAATTGTCAAAGAATAAAATTCAAGTTTTTATCATTTATTCTTTTTACTTTTCTGTTGAGTTCTCATTTTCAATCATACAATTTACCGAAATGCTTTATTATAACAAGCCAATCCTAAGGTTAAGGCTTTTAAGACAAAAGACATACTTCATAATCTTGAAGTGTTGTTAGATATAATATTCAAGGATACAGTTGCTACTAGAGATATCACATGGAATCTTGCACAAGGCTTATGTATTATGTATTGATGATAATGTTGAGGCCATACAATCTAATATTGATGATGGTGCAAGATTTACTTATGATAATTTGAGATGTTATATGGGTGAAAATATTGATGAACCAATTCGAACTTAAACCCATAAAAAGCGGTGCAGACTTTAACGAGGCAAGCTCGAGGAAAGAAAGAAAATAATTTGACCATAACAAAATTGCATGGAACCTATATTAACATGCTTTGTTTCACTATTGAAAGTAAGAGTACTGTTTCTTTTGCATCTCGAGCAAATGATGGATTTGGTCCCTACAAAGATCTCGTACTTATGTTGGATGCCATATTGGAGATTGTGTAAAACGAAGCTTTGCACTATTTTGCAATCAAACATTTTAAGGAAGATATAGCAGGTCTTCATGAGCTTGAATAGTGATGCAATGAGAATCAAGTATCTCAAGCTTGAGATGGAATAGCTTAGTCATAACTAGGATGTTATAGCATCTTATTTCAACTCTTTAGTATGGTACTTTGTTTTTATATGAGATCTCTATTTACATTATATATGAACCCAATTTCTATTAATGTTTAATGTGAGAATTGTTTCTAGTTGGGGTTTTCTTTATATGATTGAGTTTGCATATTTATGTTGATTGAGATACTATTGTTTTTCTTGATGGATGATCAAGATTATTCATTTTTTCTCTTACTCTAACTCTATATTTTGTTATGTTAGGTAGTTATGGATTGTTTCTCAAGAAAGGGAAAATCATGAAAAGGAGGAAGATGAATTCTAGGATTTTCTCTCAATCACTCATGCTTCAATTGCTTGTAAAGTAATGTATGCAAACAACATTCTATGACCTCATCGTATATATGTTATGCATGGATAAGAGAGTGATGGCCTAAGATATTAATCCGATAAGGTGTTATAATGTGTTTAGAATGCATAGGGTTGTATTTAATAATTTAACATGTGCTTTAGTAACACGCTCATGATCTAGGAATATTGATATTGCAAAAATGGTTGGAATGTTTCTTTATATATGGGGACATGATATAGGTAACATGGTAGCACAAGAGTGCTTTCAACGTTCTAGGAAAACCATAAGTAGGCACTTTAGTTTAGTTTTAAATAAAGTATGTATGATATGGGAATATAATTGTTTCAACCAATTGATTGACAATGTAAGGAAATTCCAAAGAAGATCAAGAAAGATTAATGATTTTATCCACATATTTAGGTAAGTTACGATTGTACAATAAAAACGAAAAATTAAATATAAATCATGCAATATTTTTGTTATTTGTTTTAGGATTACATTGGAGCTAAGGATAGTACACATATCTCAACAATGGTATCGACGTATGATCAAATTTGCTTTATTGGTCGAAAAGTAAAGATGACTCAAAATGTGTTGGTTGTATGTAACTTTAACATGGGATTTATCTACGCTTGTGCCGGTTGGGAGGGGACAAGCTTATGATACCCGTATCTTCTATGAAACCATCGGAAGAGGTGATGCACAATCTCCCCATCCTCCTTCAAGTTTGTTAATTAATGGTTTATGTACATCCATTTATATTTATATTATTTGTGTAGACCAAATCCCATGAGTTATTTGGGGCTCTATAAAGAAGTTAAATATCATTTGTTAGAGTTTCGACAAGGTTATGCACCTATGGCTATGGGTCATTGAGAAGTGTTTAACTGTGTCCATTCCTCGCTTCACTTAGAAATTGAGCGAGCCTTTGGCACATTAAAAATGAAGTAGAAGATTCTAACTAATATGCCAAGTTATCCTTATGAAAAATAAGTGCAATTTGTCATAACTACAATGGCTTTGCACAATTATGTATGAAGAAATGTCATAACTAATATGGATTTTGAAACAACGGATTTGAATCTCGAGTATGGATATTCAGTTGACCATGATGTTATAAAGAGGGGACAAGTGCTTTAAATGATAATGCATTCCTTGACATGACACGTTTACATGATGAAATAGTTATGAGTTTAATAAATTGTTAAGGAGGTTTGTAATATTTAATGATAACTTATTTCTTTTGTCATGTATATTGTAATGAAATTACTCTCTTTTTTATTGAGCTTGATGTGATTTGTTGTTTATTTAAAAATTTATTAATATGCTTCTTTTACATTACTCACAACTCGAAAATATATACAATCATTTTTTTTTTAATTTTCTTTTAAACAAATTGAAGTTGCAAAACTTGGCACACAAAAGGACTTTCAAAATATATGTTTACCAAACAACATTTTCCCCAAGTTGCATCTCAAGGCACTTTTTCAATTATAGTTTACCAAACAATATTTATATTTAATCAAACCCTTTATGTTAAAGGCATTTGCATTTCCCCAAGTACATTCCCCCAAAGTTGAACCAAACAGGGCTTAAGATTAGATGTGTTGTACTTTATTTCATCCTCGAAATTCCTCTATTGGTTTGAGTAGTTGATGTCATGCCTCGAACCCTAAGTACGATAACATCCCTCAGCAGTCGATTAAAAGTGTGACACCCCAGGACGCGTCGCTGACCCATTCTTTTTATCTTTCAATTACCCATGTGAAAACGAATTAAATTAAACATCCATTCAATTAATAATAGTAGGGATAATAAAAGCACCACGACAATTTCTCACAAACTATGATTTATTTATTAACAGGTTAACCCAAGGAGTTTGATATATACAAGCCTACTACAAAAGCGACTCCTACGCGACCTACTAACAAAAAGGGTCAAGGTCGGGGTTAACTTCCAATTTCACAAACTACACAAGTTCCTACAACATCCACTCTAGTACCCATACCCAGGTCTAGCCAAGAAGTCGGGCACGACGTCAGGTGAGCACGACTCCCTGGGCCCTTCCGGCTCAGTATTTGGATATATTATGACACCATCAAAGATGTCAATATCCATTTGGTTAGTGTCTTGCTCAACCTCGTTTCCTACGGGCGGTCCATCAAAACCCTGCACTGGACCCTCCCGATCGCTGTTTGGTTCCGTAATAAGCCACACTTTGAAGCGGTAGAGCACCACATTCACAAAACCTTCATCTACCCAAACCGTCGTCACTACCAACTCGTAGAATCGGTTGGTCCCAAGGATAGGGTAGAGGGTAGTCTCTACCTCCATATCCCATGGAACCCCGAAATGGACCGGGTGGATCTCCATACTATGGACTTGAAAATATTTTGACAACGACGGGGTGAGATAAAAATCTCAACGAGTTAAAATCCCTAAACTTTGATAGGACGTGAATTCGCCTCAAAGGCAGCCTAAGCACGCGCCAAACAAAAACTCACCTCGCCTTGGCACATCCCTACACATTAGCACATCTCGTAGTATAACGTGCATAAATAACAATCATAACACACACGAGAATTTCACATGCATTGTCGACACACGTGTTCCCATTATTACGAACCCTCGGGCCATGGCCAACACAAGTGTCGGCGGTCTTCCAGCATAACCGGGCATCGTCCTGCCCCGTCGGGCATGGCATCGTCTAGGACCCCTGCCTAAATGGCATTCCATAAAGGAGCTTCAGTCCGGCCTCAATCGCGACTCGGCATCCGGACCCCCGCCGGGCATCCGATAAACTCGGGCATTGTCCCCAAACTCTCGTTGGGTGACGAGTTCAATTAAGTGACCACTTGAACACACATTAAGCCAAGAACACCATATTTCGCCTTCAAATAATAAACTTGGCAACTCTTTTTTTTTTTCCTTTAAAACTCTCGGAAAGAAATTCATACAGGGTCACGTAATTAAAATCAACCCGTCAAACTTTGCACACTTCTATTTTAAAACCCCATTATTTTATTGAGCACATAAAAATTGGTGTCCAAACCCGACACCTCATTTTTTTTTTTGTATTTAATAGTCTATAACATCGCCTTTTAAAGTAATAATTGAGACTCACCATCAAGCAATCAATCATATAATATCGGAACCGCAAACAATCAAAATCATGCATAATTTCATCCAAGAAAACGAGCGTAAAATTTTACATAACGACTAATCCGTCACTAATTACGCTAATTGTGATTAATTAAATAAATGAATATTAAATTAAGTAAATTACGATTAATTAAACTAAACCTAATTAATTAATCTAATCCTAATTACTTAAACTAATCGCAATTAAAATTAATCTAAACCATTCTTAATCTCAATTAAACTAAACCAAGCTTAATTAAGACTAATCACTGTTAGTGCTAATCTAATTACCCCTAAGCGCAATTAACGGCCTAATAAAAGATTAGGGAGTTAACTCGCGGGTTTTCAACGGCGGCGGGCTTGCGGTGACGGCGACGAAAACACGAGACAACCACGGCTTGAACGGAGGCTCGACGGTGGTAGTTCGGCAAGGTTGGGCTCACGGCCAAGGGGGAAAAGCTCGGCTGGTGGTGGTTGGTGGAGGTGGTGGCGTGAGGCACGGGCGGTGATGGGATTGCGGCGATGGTGGCGCTGGGGTGGAGCTGCTAGGCGTTGGGATGGTGCCGTTGGTGGTGGTGTGGCGCTGTGGTGGCCGTGATGGGGTGGAGCTGGGGAGTTACGGGCGTGAGGGTGAGAAGCTGGCGGTGGTGTTGTGGAGTTGAGGTTGGCAGGTGGATGATGAAGATGGTGCTGGCGGAGGTGGTGGCTGCTTGGTGGGCTGAGGTTGCTGGACGTGGTGGGCGGGTGGGTTGGTGGGGGTGCAGTGGAGCTGTGGTGCTGGGATGCTGAAGCTGGCGTGAGGGTGCTGGTGGGGTGTGGTGCTGCAGCAGCAAAATGAAAGGGAATAGAACCAAAAACTAGGGGAAAGGAAAACGTGAGGGGAAAATGAAAGTAGAAAGGAAGAAGCAGCAGAAGGAGGGGGGCTGTTCACGTATGAGAGAGGGAGAGAGTAAAGAGTGGGAGAGAGAGAGAGAATAAAGAAGAAAATGCAACAACCAATCACAACACTTAGGCTGCGTTTGGTAGTCCGGATTTGAGTCTGGATAGGATAATTTGTTATCCTATCCGATGTTTGGGAATGTCCACTGGATCGGACAAACCTGGATATATCCGGATAAAACACCGGATAAAAAATCCGGGGGAGGGGGTGGGATAAGCCCGTATTGGATAAGATTTTTTTTTTTTAAGGAAAGAAAAAACTTAACAAAAAGAGAAGATATCACTTGTTGTTTTCAATGGTGGCCACTGCGGAGGTGACCACAATTCCTAGATCTAGGGTTTTTCCATGGCCTTTAATTAATTGAATTTTCAATTTTTTAATTTTTTAATTTTTTAATTTTTTAATTTTTTAATTTTTTAATTTTTTAATTTAAATGAATATCATATTTATTTTTTTAATCTTATCCTGAAGTGCGCCAAACACTTGGTAGGATTAGATATGTCCGCCTTTATTATCCAAATGATTTAATATCCTACTTTATCCTTTCCTATCTTGATTATTATCTGGACGACTGAACGTAGCCTTAGGAAATATCTAAATCATCATCACACAAGCCACATAGTCTTCTATGTCTCATCCTTGGTCACCCAATCACAATTTAACTATAATTTCCCAAATTAAAGCCTTTTTGGGGTAGAAAAATCCAATTTCTCATCCCATCCGAATTTCATTTCCTTTTTCTTTTCGTCCGAAATTCATTTTTCCACAAAAATTCGGACTCGTCGAAAATTCAACAAAAGATGAGACAGCGTCCAATAAGTAAATCGTGACACGCTCGAACGTTCGATTCCCAAAACCGAATTAAATTTCATGGTTAAAATCGATTGAACGCAACTTTAGTACGACATAATCTATTGGGTAGCTTTTAGGGGTTTTAGCGCATTTGACTCGTGGTTGATAATTTTCGATCCACATTTGTGCATCTCCGAATCGCAGACGACCCTCGGTTGTCATGTAATTGCGAGGGTTCAATTACGTATATCGAATATAATATTGATAAAAAATCGGTTTATTGCTATTTGACGCGAAAATCGTAATCATGCGGAACCACCCGCAATTTGACTACGTACTTTCATCGAATCGACTTATATCCGTTCGCTAATCGATTTATAACGGTGTCGTATTGACCCTTGCCGATTATTATGGTCGAGCAGTTGATTTCTGATCGAATTCTCTAATCTGTTGCGTTTATATCCCTTAACGGTCTCACTTAATAGATTAGTTAACTCGCGAGTGATCAGTTCCGAGTAAAATAACCATAAGCGAGTCGATGAAATAACCATTTCATATATTCGAAACATGGACCAAATTTCGGGATGTCACAGTTGAATAGCCATGTTAAAACATCAAGAGATAGCGATGGTAATCGACTAAAACAACCTCTAGTCATTAGGTAGTCGATTAGGAGTATCGAAGTTGATAATGAACTTATAAACCGATATCTTGTTAGTTAATCGGCGGCCATGAAATTGACATCTTCAACTTTGAACCTATTGAGTCGAATTATAGCCAAAATTGGTCTTTGCTTATAGGAGTAAGGATTGTGCTGGATCAATCAATGAGGTTTGAGTTGAGCTTGAAACTTTATTGGTAGAACTTGGTGCTCCCGCATCAAGAATCATATGAGAATAATGTTCACAAATAATGTAAGATCGAGCGAGAGAGGAGTGAAAAATCTGGCACAAATCTCACGTAAGTTGGATGTTTCATGATAGCAAAAGTTGCTTGCTCATTTGCTCTCGGCATGCTGATTGTTACATAACCTTCTCACCTCCTCTCCCCATCTTTTGCGAGTATTACTTTGCTTGTGTCGATATATCAATGTCAAAAAAGAAGATACACCCTTGGGCAAATTCCAAACAGCATGTGCCTTTTAGAAGTGAGGCCCAATAAAGTGAAATTGTCTTTAGGATTAGCTTATGAAATGCTCAATTTTTGCCCTAGTTCCATAGGTTCATTAAGAATCTGATCCAAACTTGATTAGAGGTTGAATTGTAGAAAACTTGCTTTTCACTCTTTAAGACGATGGATAGGGATGGATAGGGATGACATTCTTCACTTTCATCGCTATCCAATATAGCATGATTCAGCGGTCAAATAAAAATACGATATTAGAGATAATAATAAAAATAATAATGATAATAATAATAATGTACCAATAAGAGAAGAAATCAACAACAACGAAGTGAATTCGAGCAAGGTCAAGCGCGCACGACTTTAATTTCCTAACCGACAACAGACCTCGGCGGAGATTTCAATCCCAGGCCTCCCTCGAACACATCGACCCTTCCCTCTCCTTCTTCTCCTTAATCTCATTCTCCTCCTCCTTCATCACCACTCGACTCCTTCCCAATTCCCATCCCAAGCTCTCTCTCTCTCTCTCTCTCTCTCTCTCTCTCTCTCTCTCCCTCTCTCATTGATCCGCGGTCGCTCGTCTCCGGCCACGTCTCGAGGTAAATCTTTCGGGCCTCCGATCGGGATCTGCTTCGAGCTCGGAGCTTCGCTCCGGTCGCTCTCGAGCGCCCTTTTTCACGTCCTCTCTCTCTTTCCAGGGGTTTCCAGGCGCCGCCGCGTTCGAATATGGAGGCCACATTGCCAATGTGCAGCAAATCCGTCGCCTCCACTCCGGTAAGCTCCATCTCTTAATGCCCCTTTTCTAGTTTTCGCTTGCTTCTCCGTTCTTTGGTTTTCCCCACCTTCTGGTGTTCTGGAATCGTCCTCGTCTTCGACCGGGGGCTGATTCGTTTTCGGGCTCGATGGTGATTTGTCACCCCGGGAATGCAGTAGCTGTGTCTGTGTTGTTTGGCATCTTTAGCTGACGTTTGTTTTTAGGAGAGTTCAGTTATTTCTTTACGTTGCTAAGTGCTGAAGTTACCCTTTTTCAAGTTCTAATGTTATCTCTTCACCTAAAGCCTGGAACTTGCTGATCCGTTCATAGAAAATCTCTTCCCATCTGGCTTTGGTTATAGTCCTTAAGTACGAATTTAAATTTCATCAAGTTTTGACGTGGTCACGAAGGAAACTCCTTTATAGTACCCATGAAAATAATGGTCGTTTTCACATAGTGATCGGGAGATTTCGGATATGCTTTGGGGTGTATGTGCACTTGCGGGATTTCTGCTTGCTAATGCCTTTAATTGCTTGATTGCAGGGTCTAGTTTTCAGGAGGGCAGACAGTATCCAGAGTTCTCAATGTAGCTTTTTGGTCGGGAGTAGGGTGAACTTCCTTAAACAAAGATGTCATGCTGTTAAAGTTGGTCATGCTTCTAAGAGGCGTGGGGGAGCTCTTAATGCTACTTGCCGTGCTGATAAGATCTTGGTAGCAAATAGAGGTGAAATTGCGGTCCGCGTTATTCGAACAGCTCATGAGATGGGTATTCCCTGTGTGGCTGTTTACTCAACTATTGACAAGGATGCGCTTCACGTGAAATTAGCCGACGAATCAGTTTGTATCGGTGAAGCACCAAGTAGCCAATCGTAAGTTGCTTCAATTAGTGTGTTTGTCCACTTCGCTGTAGTAAAAGTCTGGAAATATGCACAACTCTTGCAAGCTGCTCTCTAATGCTTTAGCTTAAGTTTGACTCTAAATTCATGAGGCTGAAGATGGGGAACTTATTTGTGGTCCTTCCTTTGTGGGATAAATTACTCATGCGCTTGAACGGGGCGAGCTCTGGATGCATACTATTTCTCTGATTAATCTCAAAGCGATAATAAAATAGCAAACTAAAAGACTGATTGTTTACTTAAAGCTTGCTCAATCTAAAAAGACAATTGTCTTAACTTTTAAGAGCTGCATTGCAGCTCCATAAGTAGCTAGGCACCTGGCATCCTGAAAACAATGTCATATTTCACCTTGCACGAGCTTTTTGATAGTATGCTCACTATGCAGCTGGTTAGCTATATATTTGGAAGCTCTGTATGACGGAAGTTGTTGAAACATCTATGGTGTCACATTATCTAACATCATATCTGCTAATTTCTTAAAGAAATTTTTTTTTGAGTTTCATAAAGTTGTGTGAAGAAGAAGAAGTTAATCATAGTTCTCAAACTTTTACATCAACCAAATGCCTGCATGAGACCAATGGTGCTGTGTCGCTGCTTACAGGTACTTAGTCATCCCGAATGTTCTATCTGCTGCCATCAGCCGTGGCTGCACTATGCTTCATCCTGGATATGGTTTCCTTTCTGAAAATGCAGTATTTGTTGAGATGTGCAGAGAGCATGGCATTAACTTTATAGGACCTAATGTAAGTATAATTTATGAGGAGTTTCATGGTAGAATCTTTCAGAATTGCTATGTTTTGAGAAGCTTATTCCTGATTTGTAAGTAATTTTGTGTTGTGACTTCTGAAAGATTTTAGTTAATGACTTGACTAATGGGATTGAGGCACTTATTCCACCAATATAATGAAAAAGCAATGGGCATTTTTTTTTTGGTTACGCATGGCTCAGAGAAACTTTGCATCAGTACCTTTTAATTTCCCAAGGGATCCCAATTGAGCTCCTGAATTAATTAAAAAATTTCTTCAACTGTTGAGCATTGACCATTATAAGCAGATAGGATACTTTTTAAGAACTAAGAACTGACCACAGCATGCTGTTGTTCAAATTATAGAAACTTCAGGTCAATTTTATCACTAAGTGGTGCACAATATTTACAAAGCCTTTCTATAAAGCATGTTTAATCTCAGTTTTTATTGCATTGCAAATGTAGTATCCATTGGCTTCACTAATTTTCTTCAGGGCAATTCGTTTTTTACACTACTTATACTGGAATAGCAACTGTAAGAACTTCTATACATCTCACTCTTTGGAATTTAGTTGTCACAGAGATTGTGGACTCTTGAAGAGAACCGACATAGAATAAAAAATATATACATACATAGTTACATAGTTATAGAAAGGCATTCTAGCCCATGGGCTCCCTCCTCTGTAAGGGTTGTCTACTGTCCACACCCCTTCCTTTGCACTTTTTTAAAGAGGCTGTTTCCATTACTTGCAACCGTGACCTTCTAGAAACAGGATGGGTTACCTCACCATTACTACAGTGCTATCTCATTTCTACACCTAAGTTCTTGCATGCATTTTGCAGCCTGAGAGCATCCGAGTGATGGGTGATAAATCAACTGCTAGAGAAACAATGAAAAATGCTGGTGTTCCCACCGTTCCGGGAAGTGATGGGTTGTTGCAGGTATTCATAGCAGCTACTGTGGGATGCATTTGCAGCTATTCTTCAAAGTTCCCATTATTAAGATAAGATTAATTTTGATGGTTATTGCAGAGCACAGAGGAAGCAGTCCGGCTTGCTCAAGAGATTGGTTATCCTGTGATGATTAAGGTAAATTTCTCGGTTTCAGTATAATATACTCAGTTTTTGGAGAATCTTAATCTTCTTCACTCTTAGTTGCTTTCAAAGGCTTCTGCATTTCATGCTTTGATTTTTTGCTAAAAAAGCGTAATATTGCCAGTTCGTCTTTTGTTTTTCTTTAGAGTTTCCTGTTCATGTGCTAGAATAGTTCCTTGACATTTTTTGTTGATAAAAGGTGGTGCTTCCTTATGCTAATATATAATGAACATACTGTGGCCTTATGTTACTGAGACTTGCCCTTTAGCCACCAAGTGCCTATGTCAACATGACATGATGGTCTTGTGGGTATGTCATCTGTTAATGCTTCTTTTACCTTCTGAAAGAAGGGAAGTGAATTTAATGTTTGAAGGTTAAATGTCACAAAAAATTAACTTTATTTTTACGGTCTGGACACTTCAACCTTTTCCTTTTCCTCTGCAAATCTAAGCATGAAAACTCCACTTGTGGGTAAGATGGATTCTTTTATGCTAATTTCTCATGTGATCAAGGCAGGCAACAGCAGGTGGTGGAGGACGTGGAATGCGTCTTGCTAAAGAGCCTGATGAGTTTGTAAAGTTGTTACAGGTATTGCTTCTGTCTGCTCCATCTTTCTTGCGGATGCATAGTTCTGAGTTCTGATTTTAATTGTTGGCTACTACTTATTCTAAGTAAATCTGCTATAGGAAATGGAAGTGTTTTTTTTTTTTTTTTATATATATTGATGCTCTGACCTTTATCATTTATCAGTTTTGGTTGGGAGCTATGTGATTGTACCATTTGATGAACAGGCAATAAAATTCATTTTCTGATCCATGTCCAGGCTTTCTATTTGCGACTGTATATATGGCCATCATCACAAGTCAAAGAAAAGAATGAAAAAGAACAGTGCGCTAATAATGTCCACGAGACACGATTTTCATAGATCTAACTTTGATGAGATGATTACTTTGAGGGTATTGTTGATTATTTTAGCAGCATCCAGGAGATGACCTGAAGCAATTTTGATAAAAACATGGAGCTATGCTATACCTTTTGGACTTTATGCTTCATTGCATTACTAGTTTTGTCCCCATGGTTCTATCTTTGGACAATCTCAGATCTTGTTTCTTATCAAATTCAATGTTAATTCTTTTATCATGCTGTGTTTTATTGATCTTCTGATGACGTTGGGCCTGCTCTGGCTGTGTTCTATAGCAAGCTAAGAGTGAGGCTGGGGCTGCATTTGGCAATGATGGAGTTTATCTGGAAAAGTATATTCAGAATCCAAGGCACAT
Organism: Eucalyptus pauciflora; assembly: GCA_007663325.1. Lineage (NCBI taxonomy): Eukaryota > Viridiplantae > Streptophyta > Magnoliopsida > Myrtales > Myrtaceae > Eucalyptus > Eucalyptus pauciflora. The sequence goes on from VMYD01000388.1 coordinate 411,286, forward strand.
TGAGTTCCAGGTAATTGCTGTCTTTAAACTTTGACAAGGCTTGCTGGAAATGATCACATTATGGAATTTAGTTGTAGAATATGCAGCTACATTTGAGTGTTTTTGCCTTTGAGCACCAAAGATAAAAAAGTGAGTGGTGGTACATCTAATATCTATTTCTTTGATTGTATTAGTGGATTTTGATCCAATTTTGACTGCTTTACATGGCTCTCTTCAGGTTCTAGCTGATAAATATGGCAATGTTGTTCACTTTGGGGAGCGTGATTGCAGCATCCAGGTACTGCTGGCTACATTTCTCATTGCAATTCAGTTGTGTCCAGGGGTGAGCATGTTCATGGTGGGGCCAGTTCTAGGCTGGGACTCTGGAACAGGAAAAGCCCCAGATCCTCCCTATCTTTTTAACTTTCAATTTCAAATCTATGTTAATCAAGGCCTAACTTAAACAAATGGGCAGAAAATTTTCTGTATAAAGAAATTCAGGTCCAAGATAATTAATTATCTATGTAAACTTGAAAAAATAATGTTATAGTGAGTAAAATAGTTGATGTTGAGGCCAAAAAATGCTCAACTGCCTTCTGATGTTGGCACCTTATTGTGGGCCTCTAAATTAATTATTGGATGAGTACTTGCAGGTCACTTCCACCTTGATCAAAAGTTACGGCATAGGGCTGTGAATTCCTACCAGACTTCCCCACTAAACTTTAACTAAGCCACAACATAATCTCAAACCAGTATAAAAACTTGGTGCTACCTTGGATGGTGGCCTAGCCTGTTCAATTTCAAGGTATAACCACCTTCCGAGGCTGACATTAGAAACCTACTCAGGTATAGGCCACTGCTAGACCTTTCGAAGTGGACCAGCCAGGCTGGTTCTGGCAGATTCCCAATGTGAAGCAGGGTGGTGCTCAATCCTAATTGTGTCATATTTGTGAAATTTAAGGTGCACGATATCGCAAAATTGATCATGCTTGTATCAAATATTAAATGGTATCTTGGCCCTAAAAAACATATATTGAAGTGTACCTAACATTAGAAGCATTGGGAAAGTATATGGTGGTTAGATTGGTTAAATCGCAAGTCTTCAAATATTGAGTGCCTTCTTTATTAGACATAAGTTCTCACTTGAATTTTGATTAGGAAGTCTTACTATTGAATTTTTCTAGTAAGTGATGTTTATTGGACTCTATAATGTTTAGAGAGTGTATTCACTCATTGGCATGTTATACTTTCAAAAACATATACTTCTAGATCTTGGGTTGGAAGAAGTTGTCATAAATTTCTGGGTTGCATGATTTTACCCCAAATATGAGAGAAATCTTCATAACAAATAATCTCAAATCAAGGTAATGTCTGATTATTAAAAACTGTAGTGGGCTGGACTTTCCTTCCGACATAGCTGCTTAATGTGTATCTAGGTGAAATTTGGTAATCTGCTGATATGGTTGTAGCTGGGTATCATGTTTTATATTTTGGTTCTCATGGAAAACATCCATACAACTTTCTAGTTTGGAAGTAAGAATATCCAATGTTTTCTAATGTCATTTACTGTTCTTTATTATCTTTCACTGGCTGTTCATAGGATAATATATGTAGTTCACATATAATATGCCAACGTGACTATGTACATGTATACAATGTCAGGGTGGATGTGTTTGGGATTTCCTTCTAATCATAAGTAATCTTGTCATAAAAGTACTCCAGGAAATTATAAAAATTGCATCTTTCACTCCCTTCTCTAGCACCCTTCATGCTGTTCATGTGTGTTTGTGTCATTTATAGGGCAGTGAAGTATGTTTGATGTCAACTGGCAAATTTTCACCCTTAAACTGGAGTTAAATCCATGTAACCTGTGTATGCATTTCTTTCCTTGAATGAGTGAAAATTTTCTAAAGGTCAAAGTTGTTTTGATGTGATGCTTGATCTTGCTCTGTGTTATTTTGTGAAACGAACTGGTATAAAAGTAGCAGCAACAAACTAAGTCTTTTCCTGTTATGTGGAAAAATAACTTCTAACATTAGGACAGAATTAGCATGCCATGGTCAAAACAAAAGCAACTCTAATGAAAAATGAGAGGACACACAATATCATCTTCAAGAGATGGTCCATCAGTCTATTCTTTGCCAAGAGCATGTCAAGATCCCAACAAACCCTGTGTACCATCTAAGTTTGCAATTTGTGATTGTTGGATGTTCAATGAGATCTCATCCCCTAACGAGGCTTTAACAGGGGAGGGGATTAACAAACATATATAAGTCTGAGATCCTTTACAAAGATGTAGATTTTGTTTGCTTCTAGCTTTAATCTTATGAATCTCATAAATATGATTTATCGAGCAGAGGCGGAATCAAAAGCTTTTGGAAGAAGCACCTTCCCCAGCATTGACCCCAGAGTTGCGAAAAGCCATGGGTGATGCAGCTGTTTCGGCAGCAGCATCTATTGGGTACATTGGTGTTGGGACAATCGAGTTCCTTTTGGATGAAAGAGGATCCTTCTACTTCATGGAAATGAACACTAGAATCCAGGTGAGAGCTGTTCTTGTTTTCTCAGGTACAGTGTTGAGGATTTATGCTGTTTATCTTTAGAAATATTAATGAAATTCCCTTTCTTTCTATGGTGGACTCGATGTTCAGGTTGAGCATCCAGTAACAGAAATGATTTCTTCTGTCGATCTGATTGAGGAGCAAATTTGTGTGGCAATGGGAGAGAAGCTCCGCTACAAACAGGTAAAGAAAGTTTAGAGCCGATAGGCTGCTGAAGTTTGACTTGGTGTCCTTGTTTACATTTTTTCTGTTTGCAGGAAGATATTGTTCTCAGAGGACATTCAATAGAATGCCGTATCAATGCTGAGGATGCATTTAAAGGATTCCGGCCTGGACCAGGTACCGTTGATATTCTGCGATGAATGTTGGGGCAATGGTGTGAATATCTTGCATTCACGGGCACAAAAAATCTATAGTATCATTGCCTCTTTTCATAGGTCCAAGCTCTTAATTGTTGTAAATTTATTATAGGTTTTTTCCTCCCTTGATTGCATTCTGTCAGAATTCATGATTTGATAGACAGAATTTCCTTGCTTGACTGAAACATGTAGTTTTTCCGTTACTAGTTTAGAATGTGATTCGAAGCTTTGTAGTTTGTAGTCGTAGTCGTCCTATTAGGATATGAATCACGAATCAAAATCTTAATTCTATGTTTTGTGGATCATGAGTCGAATCGATTCACAAGGTTTGGTGAAGCAAAAATTATTGTCATGACAGAGATACATATAAAATAAGTAGAGTTGGCAAGGGATTTGGGTGGAATGACCTATTTAATTCACATTCTCCCATTTTCTTTTGAATATAATAATATGCATGGCAGCATACCCAAAACCAATCCCAACCCAAACTCAATTCAAACCTGTTTGATTAACTTTTATTTTCAAAGCAATTGCTTAGCCCACCCCTTCTACCACTCTGGTGCAACTGCCATCACTGCCATGTCTCCGCATTTACCTCGATGGACCACAAGCCTATCACCACTTTCGCTGCTACCGACTTTGATACTGCAATAATCACGGCTTCTGCTATTAGAAAACTAATCTGCAGAAACATATTTCTATCAACATTTGACGAAACTTTTGTGCATTTTTGGGCACTAGCTACACCTATTGACTTGCCGTGCAATTTTTTTTTATTCATTTGTTTGACATTTCATACTGTTAAGGCCTTAAATCAACTTGAGTTGCAAGATTTAGAGTTTTATCTGATAATATTGGTTGTTGGCTTAAATCCTCAGTCATTTTAAATCAACTAAATTACCTTTTTTGTTCTTTGGTCATGACATGTTATTTCATTCACTCATTTTCTTATGAATTTCTCTATATAAAAATTAACTCGTGATCATAAATTTTCTCCTCTCTTGAAAACCAGGGAGAATAACAGCATACTTGCCTTCTGGAGGTCCTTTTGTTCGAATGGATAGCCATGTATATCCAGATTATGTGGTTCCTCCAAGCTATGATTCCTTGCTTGGGAAGGTTAGTCAAAATGTTGTCCCTCTCTGTTATTGTTTTGTGAGATTATGGCACGGTTAGCCAATCAATGGTTCTGTTGTTGGGTCTTATGTTCAAAGCATCTTGCTTTAGATAGTAAATCTTCTTATGGTACATTGCTAATGCATTGTAATCGTGAGGTTCTTTTCCCCCAGTTTTTTATTAGGATGATCAATTAAAAAATCGGAAATTACAAAAAGCATCTTGAAGTTTACATATACTTAAGAAAAAAAAAACTATTCTCAATTTTAAAAAACTTCAATTTGAATCTCCTCCAAAGTACAAGGAAACATTTACCCCCAAATTGTATAACCATCTCTTGCATGAGACGAAGGGCTAGTGTTATAAAGATGATAGCGAGACAGTCTTTGAAGTTGGGTTCTTAGCTTTAATAGATGACTCTTATTTGTTGATATTATTCATTGCTCTTCAGTACTCAAACTTGGCGTTTAGTATCTCTAAATGTATGCTTCTGCATGATGATTTACATGTTTTCTCCTATAATCTCTACATGGTCACTGCAGCTTATAGTATGGGCTCCTACAAGGGAAAAAGCAATTGAGCGTATGAAGAGGGCCCTTGACGACACTATCATAACAGGTAAGCACAGTTTTGTTAGCTCTGAGCTCCAACTGAAGTATTATTTTCCACATCTCCTTTTGTTGTCCTTTCGGTCCAATTTGGAAGAATAACCTTCATCTGTGATTCTTTTGAGGAATACTGAGGGGTTAGTTTGCAAACCAAGATATCTCTTATCCAAATATAATTTCTATTCACTGCAGGAGTTCCCACAACCATCGACTACCACAAACTTATCCTTGACATTGAGGTTCGCACACATCTTATACTTGCCTGGATAGGATCATGACTGGTCATAATTTTTTTTAGTCAGTATGAAGCTATTGAATTTGGTTTCTTTTACTCTGAAGGATTTCAGAAACGGCAAGGTGGATACTGCCTTTATTCCTAAGCATGAGGAAGAGCTAAGGGAGGTAAGGTTTGGAAAATTCAGAGCATTATGATCAGACATGAATCTAGTAATTTGCTACTCTGTTGAGTTGGGATGGCTAATCCTGACCCTCGACATTCTGTTTTGAGCATAGCCAACCATTCTTCGCCATTGTCTGGGTAAAAAACAACTAATTTATCTCCAATCAAATCTTGTACTTAGATCCAAAACTAGATATCTGCATATAATTTGGTACGAAATTCACTCATGAGAATATTGAATTAGCTTTGATCTGCCTCCAGCATATTGGTCCTCCTGCACACTTCGATGTTCTTATGCATTTCCAATAGTATTGGATGATGATTCATTTCCCAATGCTTGTCTTGACTCACATTGTTTTCGGATTCTTTTGCCCCTGTATTCTAACAGCCTCAGAAAATGGTGTTGGCAGCACCCGCAAAGGAATTAACTGGTGCTACGGTCTAGATGGATCGTTTTACTCGAAGTCACTAGCATCCACAATGTTCATAGATGGAAGTATGTCGTCCTCAAACGGGGAGCTGAAAATCATTAATCTACACTGGCGCGGCGGGTTTATCTGTTTTTGTTGGAATAAGTCGAGAGTTGTTGGATGAGTTATAGGTCTTTGTTTCGTGTACGTTAGATAGCATGGGAACTCGTTAATTTACTGAAGCTATTTATGGGGCTGCTTCTTTTATTGTTCTGAACTTTAAATGCACACTTATATTTACCTTCTTCCCCTGTTATATTTCAGATTTGCCTAATTAGTTTCGCCACGAGATTAAGTGAATTAGCGTCATATTCCCGTGATTTCCTACTGTGCCTATGTTGCATGTCATGAATGTATGGTAATATGATCATATAAATCTTTTGGCTTAAAAAATTATCTTCAAATTTCCTCTCCATATTAATTTGCGTGATTGATTTTGGAAATCTACAATTTACTTCTCCAACAAGAAAACCGAAAGTAAAGATCATATTAACCTCAACCACACCCAAAGAGACAAGAACCATCGGATTGGCAGGTGGGACTTGATCTCCACCATTGGATCGCGACAAGGGGATTTATATCCATCAAGATGTATCTCTATTATTGGATCAGTCGAGATTGGGATTGAATCTCTACTGTTAGATCGATAGGTGGGAGCAAATCTACACCATTAGACTGGTATGTGATATTAACTTGTGAGAATTGATACCTACCATTAGATTTGAGAGGTGAGACCAGCAACTGTATTTAGAAGGATTCTTGTATAAATAGGGTGCCCTTCCCTCATTTGTATCCTCATATATTGGAGTAATAGAATTACATTCTCTTCTAGAGTTTCTCTTTTTGAACACTCTCTATGATCCGGGGGGCTAAGTGATTAATCCTTGGGGAATGGCTTACTTAGGCATCCAAGTAAGAGACGATCAAGCTAAAGAGAGCCTAAATGCTGCAGGATTCGCGATCTCAAGTATCGGCCTGTGACAAGTAATATCAAAGCAAGTTGTTGAGAAGGTGATTGAGAGAAGTCAGTGGCTACATACTAGGCGTTTGAGAAAATGTTGGAACAAGTGGTTACCACTATTGCTGATGTTAATGAGAAGGCCCAAGAGAAGGACACCCGTGTGAGGGCTAAGAGGGCTTCCTCAAAGGATTTCGTGTATTCCTTCGAAGAGAGACTCACCAAGATGAAATCAACGATGGACAAGTTTTGCGAGGAGGTGAGGGAACAAATTGAGTAGCTCAAAGAGTCACTCTGGAGATTTCTCAGGTGCCTTGAATGCAATCACCTAGACATTGCACGAAAGAGGTGATGCCCTCGAGATCTTGACGGGGTGACCTTCAAGAGGAGCTCGAGATTGTTTAGCATGAATTCAAAGCTTACAAGTCATTATGGTAGGTGAGCTAGAGATGGCCAAAGATGAACTCAAGGCTTGCAAAAAGGCCATGGCACGAGGAGTGGTCACCATGATGCCAAGTCCAAGGGTGGATGCTCCAGAGCCAAAGTAGTTCAAGGGAGATCGGTCCACCAAAGAAGGGGACAACTTCATATGGGCATGGAGCAACACTTCAATGCCATGATATCAAGGATGATGAGACTAAGGTACAAATTGCTGCTATATACTTAACTAATGCAGCTTTGGTGGCAAAATAGGATGGAAGGCGGGGTGCCAAACTGATCATTCAATGGTTTGCCTTCGTCACTGCTTTTTGCGAGCAATTCTTCTTGGTCAATGACAAGAATGAAGCCCGGAGTAAACCACGCCGTCTCTCACACAAGAGAGATATCTGCAAGCATGTGCAGAGTTTTCCAAGCTATTCTTGGAGATTCCAGAAATGACCGAGTTTGAGTCACTACTTGCATTCACAATGGGCTCAAGCCTTGGGCAAAGTTGGAATTGGAAAGCCAAGGAGTGAAAGAGCTATCGAGAGCTCTTACCATAGCTGAGTTTTTTTATTGTTATCCATTAGTTCAAAGCTCATAAGTCCAAGGGAAAAGGTGGGGGACGGATCACCGCCATGACAAGGATGAGGAAGAGGAAGCTATTCATGATTGATGGGATGAGCAAGGAAAGCATCAGAGTGGCAAGTTGACGAAGCCACGAGGAGAAGTGTATGAGAAACTGATCAAGTGCTTATTTTGCGAAGGTCCATGCCTTGCTTGGGATTTCCCAAAGAAGGGTAAACTTTCAGCAATGCGAAGCGAGGAGGAGGAGGTGTAACCAAAGCAAGAGAAGAAAGAAGTGCAGCTTGAAACATTGAATCTTCTCAACTCCATCAAGACTCGAGAACTACCCAAGAAACCTGCAAGTATGAGTTTGTCATTCGTGGAAGTCAAGGTTAATAACACATAACTCTATACCTTGGTTGACATGGGCGCATCAAACATGTTCATGTCGAACAAAGTGGAGAAGGGGCTTAGGACTTCGAGTGGAGTCAACTAAACATAGGTTATGGGTGATCAACTCATATGATGTACTGGCTGTAGGCATCATTTGGGACTTGGAGTTACACATCAATGATTGGAAAGGCAAATTTTTTATCGAGGTAATTTTGCTTGATGAAAACGATCTTGTTTTGAGTTTAGAATTCTTTGGTAGGATGGATACCATGATTCATATGAGATATGAGAACTAAAGTACCCAAAATGTCCATTAAAATTAAAGTGGTTTAAACAATATGGAAGATACTTCAATAATACTAGATATTAATAGGATGCCTAAAAAGCATTGCTCTCTACTAAGTTAGATGATACAATGTTGGAATCTAATCAACAACGCTAGACAATGAGAATAATACCTAGTAGACATTACTCCTAAATAGATATGAGGAGAAGGTCAGAATTTGATTGACGATACTAGACAGTGATAACAACACCTAGCACACACTACTCATAGATGTGTATAAGGAGACAACGTCAGAATATAATCAACAACAATGGATAGAGGCAACAACACCTGGTGAACACTGTTCCCAGATGTGTATGAGGATACAATGTTAGAATCTAATCGACGACGCTGGATAAAAGCAACAACACCTAGTGAACATTATTCCTAGATGTGTATGAGGACACAATGTCGGAATCTAATCAACGACGCTAGATAGAGGCAACAACATCTAGCGAACACTGTTTCTAGATGTGTATGAGGACAAAACATCAAAATTTAATCAACGATGTTGGATAGAGGCAACAACACTTAAACAACATTGTTCCTAGATGAGAATGAGGACACAACATCGGAATCTAATTGACGACGCTAAATAATGGGTTAGCCCTGGAATTTAATCGACAACATTGTCTGAGATATAGACATTCACCGAAATTGAATCTATGATAGGAATTTTAAGCTGCAGCTAGGCTAGACTATGTAAGGGTGAAAGCAAGATAAAGTAATTTTTATGTATGTTCGAGGGGGCTCTTTGTTAGATTGCCTGCGATATTTATAGGCCAATCTAGTAACCATCAATACTCAGTTACTTCCTCCTCAAAAGTTGCCTTACGTGCTATGTCGAACCACCTTATTCATATTTAGTTTCTGACCTATTCGACAACATTTTTGCTGCTTGTCCAACAAGTATTAACTACTCCTCTTGAGTTTGACGCTCTTTTAACCGTTCCCGCCTACTTCTACCGTCAATGTTATATCTTCATCAATGACCCTTGGCTTCAACACATGGCAACCGACTACTTCATTATGAAATCATACGTCTTTGCTTGTATGTTTGTTGAAATTTAGCCCAAGGCTCAAAGTCCTTGACTATCCTTTATTTTCATAACCACTTATGGACGGAGCCAATGTAGATTATGGTCCATATATAGCCATGAGGGCGATTTTAGAATTTTTTGTCCCTCATGACCAATGTTAAGATATGAAATTTTTTTGATATTATTTTTTGATATTATTTTTTGAATATGAAATCCTTTTGATATCTTTTTGATTTTCATATTAGCATACCAACTTTAGATGAGTTGGCATTCCATGATTCTTGCTCTGTCAAAGATTGTAATTTTCTTCTCTTTTATAAGTGTGTACAATCTGTAATTAAGTGATATGAAAAATCATTCACAAATTGTGAGCTTCTTCATGGTATCAAATCAATTATGCTCCTAAGAGCATTTTGATTTGGCTATTCTTCATTTTTTTTTGGCAACCTTCTACACCCTCTAGCCATGGAAGTCACTTTAGAATTAGCTCGCACCACCTCAAATTCTAGTTCTATTTCCATCGGAATAGCTACACCTAATGGTCTGATCTTGATCACAGCCGCCGTCCAATTGCCATTCAAGCTCTCTGCTGTCAATTATCCCTCTTGGCGTGCTCAATTTCAAGCACTACTCCTTGGTTATGATTTAATGGGATTTGTTGACGGATCTTCTGTCTGTCCACCTCTCACCATTTAAATTGGAAATCAAACGGTGCCAAATCTAGCTACAACAACTTGGATTCGCCAGGATCAGCTCTTGCTTCATGCAATTTTTGCATCTGTGTCTGAAGCTGTGATTCCTCTCATTGCCTCTTGTCTTTTTTTGGAAACCATCAATTGAAGCAGTTGACACAGGACCCCAAACATCGGAAAAAATAATATCAAGCGGAAAATGACTCACAAGAGTTGATACCCCAAATGGAAGTTTGTGACTCTTATTGCACTGACACGCATCACATGATAACTTAGAGCTAGAGCTTACGATTTTCTTAGAAGACAAACGAGTTGGAAAATTATTAAGAACATGACTTAGAATACGAAAGGAAGGATGACCTAGTCTATTGTGTCAAACCATCGGTTTTGTCCGCTCACTGACAAATGCTGTGGATTTTGGATGAGTGTTTGTGAGAGGCATCCGATACACACCATTGCTAAGCCCTCCTCGAAGCAACGTCGCCCCATGCGAAGATCCTTCACCAAAAAATAATTGGCAAAAAATTCGATAGATGAGTGGTTATTGCAACAAAATTGTGAGATGGAAATCAGGTCTTTTGTACTATCAAGTGCACATAAAACATTGGTTAATTTAAAGGATTGGTTTGGATAGGATAAATTAGTAGAACCAATGTGACTAATACGCAAACCTGTGCCATCACCAATGACGATCTCGTCGGGGCCTTCGTACTTTGAGTGACTGGTGAGGTTGTTGAGATTGCTTGTGACGTGATGGGATGCTCCTGAGTCTAGTAGCCAGTCGTTTTCTTGACGTGGAGTTGTTGCAACATGAGCAGTAGGTTCGCAGAGACTATTTCGAATGCGAGAACAAGATTTGGCCGAGTGTCCATATTGATCGCAAAACTGACATGTCGGACAAGGCTCTCTGTTGTCCCGATCAGAATACCTCCTATGAGAAGATCCACGATGCTGGTTAGATCTGGAATAATTTTGATGACGGCTGCGATTGTTAGGCCAACGAGAGTTGCTTCATGTGCCACGGCTTCTGTTGCTGTAGTTGGCTGTGACTGGTGCTGCTTCAAGTCTAATTTCTTCCAGTTTTAGTTGGGTTTCATAGGCCACCAATTTGTCATGCATTTCTTCAAAGCTGATTGTGTTTTCACGTGCCTTGATCGCTGCTGCGATTTCTTTGTATTCACTTCCAAGTCCTCGAAGTGCATGAATGACTAAATCATCATCAGAGATAGGAGTGTCAATGATTGCTAATTCATCGGCAAGGGCTTTAAGTTCCTGCAAGAATTCTGAAACAGAATGTGAGTTTCAGCGAGCGGTAGAGAGTTGATCCTTGAGATGCATAACTCTTGAGCGGGATTTATTTGCATATAAATTCACGAGTTTTGTCCAGGCAGCGTGTGACGAATTACAAGAGGCAATGAGAGGAATCACGGCTTCGGATACAGATGCAAAAATTGCATGAAGCAAGAGCTGATCCTGGCGAATCCAAGTTGTTGTAGCAGGATTTGGCACCGTTTGGTTTCCAATTGAAATGGTGAGAGGTAGACAGACAGAGGATTCGTCAACAAATCCCATTAAATCATAACCAATGAGTAGTGCTTGAAATTGAGCACGCCAAGAGGGATAATTGGCAACAGAGAGCTTGAATGGCAATTGGACGACAGCTGTGATCGAGATCAGACCATTAGGTGTAGTTGTTCCGATGGAAATAGAACTAGAATTTGAGGTGGTGCGAGCCGATTCTAAAGTGACTTCCATGGCTAGAGGGTGCAGAAGGTTGCCAAAAAAAAAATGCAGAATAGCCGGATCAAAATGCTCTGAGGAGCATAATTGCTCTGATACCATGAAGAAGCTCACAATTTGTGAATGATTTTTCATATCACTTAATTACAGATTGTACACACTTATAAAGAGAAGAAAATTACAATATTTGACAGAGCAAGAATCATGGAATGCCAACTCATCTAAAGTTGGTATGCTAATATGAAAATCAAAAAGATATAAAAAATATTTCATATTCAAAAAATAATATAAAAAAGATTTCATATCTTAACATTGGTCACTAGGGACAAAAAATTCTAAAATCGCCCTCATGGCTATATATGGACCATAATCTGCATCGGCTCCGTCCATAAGTGGTTATGAAAATAAAGGATAGTCAAGGACTTTGAGAAACCTTGGGCTAAATTTCAACAAACATACAAGCAAAGACATATGATTTCATAATGAAGCAGTTGGTTGCCATGTGTTGAAGCCAAGGGTCATTGATGAAGATATAACATTGATGGTAGAAATAGGCGGGAACGGTTAAAAGAGCGCCAAACTCAAGAGGAGTAGTTAATACTTGTTGGACAAGCAGCAAAAATGTTGTCGAATAGGTCAGGAACTAAATATGAATAAGGTGGTTCAACATAGCACACAGGGCAACTCTTGAGGAGGAAGTAACTGATTATTGACGGTTACTAGATTGGCCTATAAATACCACAGGCAATCTAACAAAGAGCCCCCTCGAACATACATAAAAATTACTTTATCTTGCTTTCACCCTTACGTAGTCTAGCCTAGTTGTAGCTTAAAATTCCTATCATAGATTCAATTTCGGTGAATGTCTATATCTCAGACAGTGTTGTCGATTAAATTCCAGGGCTAACCCATTATTCAACGTCGTCAATTAGATTCCGATGCTGTGTCCTCATTCTCATCTAGGAATAGTGTTGGTTAAGTGTTGTTGCCTCTGTCCAGCATCGTTGATTCAATTTTGACGTTATGTCCTCATACACATCTATAAATAGTGTTCGCTAGATGTTGTTGCCTCTATCCAACGTCGTTGATTAGATTCCGACATTGTGTCCTCATACACATCTAGGAACAATGTTCACCAGGTGTTGTTGCTTTTATCCAACGTCGTCGATTAGATTCTAACGTTGTATCCTCATACACATCTGGGAATAGTGTTCACCAAGTGTTGTTGCCTCTATCCATTGTTGTCGATTATATTTTGACGTTCTCCTTATACACATCTATGAGTAGTGTGCGCTAGGTGTTGTTATCATTGTCTAGTATCGTCGATTAGATTCCAACCTTGTCCTCATATCTATTTAGGAGTAATGTCTACTAGGTATTATTCTCATTGTCCAACGTTGTTGATTAGATTCCAACATTGTGTCATCGAACTTAGTAGAGAGCAATGCTTTTTAGGCATCCTGTTAATATCTAGTATTATTGAAGTATCTTCCATATTGTATAAACCACTTTAATTTTAATGGGCTTTTATTATTATGTTAAAGTGAGTTTAACTGACCTCACTGATTAGGTTTTGATATTGACTATCGTTGATATTAAGCTTGTGTTAAGTCAGCGACTTCTTTGAATTCGAAATTATAAAGTGTATAGTCTCATTCGCATTTGACCATGTTTGTTCAAAACTAACACATAACCTAAGTCTCTTTAATAAAAATTAAAATATAATGAAAAATATTTCATTATGAGATCCAAAACCGGCAAAACACCTGTTAAATAAAAAAAAAAAAATTGAGTATCTAGATGGAATTTCACTCAATTTCCATAAATGTAGCAATTACGTGTCGCGTGTTCGTGTCCGTGTTGATACTACTTAGGCGACGGCAACTCCGTTGACAAACGTTGACACCCCCCACTTGTGATTAGGCAACAACCACAGGCGAAGGGCCTAGCCCTCCTTCCGATGGTGGTTTTTTTTGTCTTGTTTTTTTAGTTTAAAAACTTTTAGCCTTTTTTTTTTAGTTTGTCTTTTTTTGGAAAAACTTTAGGATTTTTTATCCTAATCTAATTAATATTTAGTGTAAAAAAATTAGGTTTTAGATCAAAATGAGATGGTTTTAGTGCTTTAGTTAAATTTAACGTCACATAGGGGAGTGAAAATAAACAAAAGTCACGTCTGCATTTTTTATTGGTCAAATTGGATGGATGGAGTTAACAAAAAGACTTGACTGCATCAAGTTTTAAAATTTAATTATATTTTTTTTAAAATTTAAATATTCAATCGCACTTTAACGATAAGTTTTAGAATTTTTACTATACTTATCTCATGAAATTTTATCACATTATGGCTATATGTAAAGATATATATTTTGTATATAACTTTTTTTGGTTTTTAAAACATGAACAAAGTAGCGAGAAGATATCGTTATCCAGAGGGCGAGGGACGTTACTCTTCTCAGTTTCTTTCCACAAAGGAAGGGATGATGGCCGCTTCCTCTGTTTCCTCTCTCTTCCTTCCTTCTCCTGCTCCTGGTAATCTTCCACTACCTTCTCTCTCTCTCTCTCTCTCTCTCTCTCTCTATCATTGTGTTCTGTTTCCGTTCGTTCTCTTTGTTTGTCCTGTGTTGGGTTTCTGGAAGCGTTCAAGGTTATTGTCAATAATCCTCAATTCACTGATCTGCAAGCTTCGAGGTATCTTGAATGGTCGAGAGTGCTCACCATATGTATGCACATGGAGACTTTATTAAGCGAACTTGCGAGTGAGAACTTTCGTGATGATACTGGGCATTTTGGTGCTGTCATGTCATCTCATGCGATGACTTAATCAACCTGTGGAGACGGTTGACATTGTTTCTTGCTCTGAGAAGAATACACATAAGTGTCTCGTTGACCATATGGCTGGTGGATGTTTTGGGGCGTTATGCTGGAGTTTGATTGAGTCCCTTTTGAATCTACCTTAAGTCTACCGAGTTTAAGCAGTTGGGTCGGCCTACATTGCTTGAATTTCCCTATTGGAAGCTACATTTTGCATTTCTAGGACTCAGGTTGACATTTTTGTGGGTCATGTGCCCAGTTTGACAAGGGTCTGAATAACAGGCGGTGAAGGAAGCTAGATTCCCAGTACTTATTGTGGTAAATATGCTGTTCTGATAGAAATAACTCTGAGCTCAAACTGAACTGCTGATTGAAGTGCGGCACTCTTATTTTTAAGTTACCCCTGTTCGACCAAAAAAAAAAAAAGAGTTACCCCTCAAAAGAAGCTGGATGGAGTTGTTGGGGTTGATTAGCGTTAATTGGCTGTTATTTTTTGCGTGAAATGGGATACTATTCCTCTGAATTTCTTCTAGATTTTTCCCGTGTACTTATTTGTGGGCACCAGATTTGATGAGGAGTTGAGATTTTGTCAGGTTTGGATAGTGGTAAAACATCGTGTACAAGTTGCCAAAGCAATGCTGGGAGAAGACTTGGAGGCCCATTTGTGCGGTGTTCTGGTGCAGTACCCAAAGTTTCAAATCTAGTGAAACGCGATGGGCATCTAACCTCACTCAAACGTCGGGAGGCCATTGGATTGCTGTGCGGACTATCTAGTTTCTTCATCAACTCATTCAATGTGATTGGAGCTGGCTTACCACCAGAGGAAAAGCCCAAATTATGTGATAGTACTTGTGAGAAAGAGCTTGAAAATGTATGGTGAGATCACATTCCCTCTTCTCTTATTTTTTAACTAATTCAAGATGACTTAAATCTTGAGATGGCATAGCCTACTATCTAAGATGTTTTTTGGAGTTACTGCTACAAATTTCGTACGCAGTTATTGTAGGAAATATTATCAGCTGATAGGTGTTGCAGTGGAATATTTCAGGGCTTCATATAAATTACAGATCCACTATAGAGGGTCTTGTTATTGAACTTTCCCTTCGACGTAATGCAGTGTTTTGGAATTTGGGAAAAAGTGCTAGAATCCCAGTGTGCTGTGACAATCTTTTAATTTGTAGAAATCATCCAAAAGGATTTAGTCTGTTGCATTGTAGTTTGCCATATCAAAGTCTAGAGGAGGACAATATACTATGCAGCTATTCCTTTGGCATATAAGTGCATGTTTGAAATCAAGTAGTGATATTGGGGCGATTATGATCATTGACTTATTTATTTGCTTTTTCTTTCTATTTAATGGTCATTCTTAAGTTTGAAATCTTCTTTGCCATGAAGGTGCCAATGGTAACCACAGAATCTGGTCTGCAGTATAAGGATATAAAAGTTGGCGAAGGCCCTAGTCCACCTATTGGATTCCAAGTCAGTGACCTCTTCTGCCAAGTGGTTCTTCTACCTTCCTTCACCAAAAATATTTATGAATGAATTGCCATCATTGGAATCTTAAATTTCTGACATATGTAATTGCTACATGTCTTCTCTCCAGAGGGTCTTAACTGTACTAGTAAGGCTGACCAGAATTTCCTTAGTCTAACATTTGATAATGATGTTGATAGGAATGATTCATGAGATTTGTCTACACTCTAATTAGGGCACATGCATGAGATAGGCCTAATTATCTTAGTACATAACACGGATAGGTAATTAATATTCTTTTTCTTCCTTTTGATGAGAGCAGTTTCTTTTTACATGTTTCCAAAACCATCGGAGTTTCAGCATAAATTAGTTTACTTCGGATCAAATTGTCTGAGTTGATTGAGTACTGAGTTAAAAAAGAATCTGTTTAAATATTAAGCTGTTGGTAATTCCTCTCCCATTTTGGCTTGGAATGTTTAATCACGTGCTGGTTTTGAATCAACATGTGCTGCCTAGCCTTTTGACATTAAATTTTGGAAAACTTCAGGCTGAGAACTTTCCAAATTTAGTGATGCCTCATGTTGACTATTAGCTTGCTTATCTTAGAAACTTATCCTCTTAAATTGACTTTCTTCATGTTAATATCACCACCCTTAGGTAGCTGCTAATTATGTTGCTATGGTTCCATCTGGGCAAATATTTGACAGGTATGCGAATCATTCCTTTGCTGCCATCTATCAATTTATCTTTGAAATCTTCTATGGACAACAATCTTTTTTTTAATGTTAGAAGCTGCTGTTTGAAATCTTGAAAAGTTTTCCCTCTTAACTGGATTGAGTTCAGTCTGCTACAATAAAAGGTGTGTGCCTAGTTGACGATTGAAGTACGTAGTTTATGTGTTTGGAGGGATGCTAGGGATCGGTGAAGGGAAAGAACTCTCTTCAATGCCTAAATTGTAATGTGGATTCGTGAGGTCATCAATGTTTTTCACTAGGAAGATGCTTGTCTTTGCATGTGCCACCAAAAAGCTGTAGGACAGGGAGAAATTATCTGTTATTTATATCGGATGTTTCCTTGATGCTGGTGCTAAATTTGGAGGCACCAATCAAGCCAAGGTTCAGTTGTTGAGGTTTATGTTGCTTCTTTTTGTCTGGAGATTGAAGACATTTTGATGCCAATCTTAAGTTAAGTGTGCTTGATAACTTTGTGTGCTCTTATCAACAGTTTTGTTGAAGTATCCCACATTGCTTGTCTATGGGATTTTCATGGGCCTTATATTCATGTAGTCTCACTCCACCTATTATCTTAATTTTTAGATTAAATTTTCTAATAAGGTTCATCAACAGATCTTGATCTCTTCAGAATCATTTTCATGCTTCACTTTGCAGCTCATTGGAGAAAGGCCAGCTTTATATATTTCGTGTTGGCTCTGGTCAGGTGTGTTCTGCATATATCTTATACACTGCATGTTGGTCATCAGATCATAAAATGAGTATGAATATATCTTTCTTTATGTTCACCTCTTTCCTGAAAATAGAACGGGTGTCATGTTGAGCACTAGTTCTGTTAAACGTCGTCAGAATATTAACATTTGTAGCTAATCATTCTTTCTTGTGATTGCCACAGTCGAAAAAATAAGCTAATCTTAGGAATCACACATATATGATCTTGTTTGGCCATTAAAGATGCACTAATCTTGGTCTTGCCTTTTGATTTGTTCTTTTCTCCTTTACGAGACTTGTCATCCCAACTATGTAATAGGATTGCTGATGATGATCTGGTGGGTTTGATCAATTGGTTTGAGAGAACTGGGTTTTGATTTGCAAACCTACAAATATCCCTCCAACCCAGGTTGTGTCTTCTGGTTGATTTTTTAACCTCACCTTACCTCATGCGTGTGGTTTTAATCCAAGATTTATCACAATGAATATCAAAATGATGTATTAGCATCTCTTTTGCGTTTCTTAGGCAACTCTAAATGTCATGATTTGATCTGGAAATGACGTTAGCATAAATAAGGAAGTGCAGGCTAAGTTTGTTGCAGTTGAAACTGCATATTGATAATTTTAATGCCCACAAGTTTGAAGTTTTGAGTTTGATTCTTAAGGTTAAATAATTTGGGAAGGAAAATATATTTTTGCTGTTGATATCTACTTTTCATAAAGAAGGCGTTTTTTTGATTCACCTAGTTCTAGATGTGTGCAAGCATGTGCTGAAGAATTTGGATTGCTTCTTTGCCCATTACAACATGTGCCCGTTTGTAGGATCAGCTTTAAAAATTTGCAAATTTAATGGGTTCAAATTGAATCAGTATTTCTATCTTTTTTAATTCCTCTGGCCAATTATTGGTACTTTCGATCTAATATAGTATCAATAGTAAGCTCTTCTTAAACCAGAAGAGCCATATATGTAGAATTTATAGTGCCCAGTATTGTAACCTCTTTTATAATTTTCATGTTGTCACATGATGATTTAAGAGACCCAAATGTCAAAGTTGCTACCTTTCTCCAGCTAATGGTGTTGTTTGCTGCATTACACGACAAGCATACACATTAAATGGCTTGTGTTAGTGCGCATATGCATGGATAGTTACATATTCACACAGCATGACCGTAGATATGCCATGCCTATCATTTTGCAAATGACAAATAGCAGTTGAAACGCTGGCTTAGGTGATCAAGGGACTTGATGAAGGGTTACTGAGTATGAAAATTGGAGGGAAGCGTCGATTGTACATTCCTGGATCAGTAAGTTCCTCAATTTCACAATGCCTGATTTTCAATGAGAAATAGCTGTAGGGAGGGTTCCCAAAGTAGGAAATGTTCTAGCAGCTGAATCATTCTTTATTCGGAGGTGTCCATGTTAATTGTGCTTTTCTTCTGGTGTGAAATTTTGAGTTATAGGAAAAGATAGTGGGCACCGAAATTGATTAGCATTCACATCTTGAAACCGAACTGAATACTATAATGAACTTAACTATGCTAATTCATTTAGTATATTTGCCTCATTAATCAGAGGATTCAGGTTTATGAAAACAATCTGGATTTTGGAAGGGATTGGAATCAAACTTTCCGGTAGTTTAGCAGTAACAGGTAAATGCACCAAAGGGATTATTCAAGGAAGGAAAGCTTTTAGCATGTCATCTCTTATTTTAAATGTTTTGGAAGTTGAGTGCAAATTTATGGCTTTGAATTTTATTTTGGCCTTTTGACTACTTACATTTTTATCATCTAGCAATTTAGCAACTTTTCATTGTCATGCTTTGCTTGTCTTGCAAATGTACGTACATGTAGAGACAAGTACTTTTATTTCCTCTAGTGAAGTTTCTTAAAGATGAGTCTAAAATCTGTTTGACAAATGACGGTGTCAGCTTAGTTCTGATGGTGAGATTCGCTCCTTCAACAGTTGGCATTCCCAAAAGGTCTCACTTCAGCTCCAGGAAGGCCGAGGGTGGCTCCAAATAGTCCTGTCATCTTTGATGTCAGTCTGGAATACATACCAGGACTCGAAGTTGATGAAGAATGATAGAACCGGTTGGTCTTCTTCTGTACTCTGATAACTGCACAAGCTTGGATGGTAAATCTATTTCGCTACTGTCATGGTATCATTGGGTTAATTCATTGATTTTTTTGATAAAACAGAGAATGAGAATTGTAGTCAACTGCATTTTTATCAAGAAGGTACTTTTTTTGGCCGTGGGCAGGCAAAGGTTGGCGGTAAATAGAGTGACATGTTAACTCTTGAGATTTCAGCTCATGTTCACAGAACTCGAGCCTATTTTTCGTAGTTCCTTATCATGTTGATGGCTGTGGAACTTAAAGTGCACTTAAATTATGTCTGGAAAATTTGAACTTTTGATAGATAGATTGTGTTATACCATTTGCTCGATGAAGAGAAAACCTTTCCAATCTTGTTTCGAAGGATTTGAGTATGTTTGACATTTTGTGACTTTGGATATCACACCATGTGAATTCGGTGACTTGCAATGTCAGTTTTGAGTAGCACGTGAAAATAAATGTTCTTGTTTGCCCTAACCATTGTCATGTCAAGGAACGATTGTTATCCGTTGTGACTTGCAATGTCAGTTTTGAGTAGCACATGAAAATAAATGTTCTTGTTTGCCCTAACCATTGTCATGTCAAGGAACGATTGTTATCCGTTGTGTCTGTTTCTTTTTGGGATAATGATAAATATAGTTTATAAACTTTAGTCCAATGTGCAATGTAGTCTCTAATATTTTAATTTGTTTAATGTAATCCTAGAACTTTTAGTATTATGTTCAATAACAGTCTCTAAATTATATGAAAATGTTCAATGTAGTCAATACAGTCCCAAATTGTATGAAAATGTTTAATTTTCATTGAGTATTTTTATATAATTTAGAGATTGTATTGAACATTACAAAAATTTTAGAGATTATATTGAATAAATTCAAATTTTAGGGACCATATTGCACATTGCGCTAAAGTATAGAGACTGCATTGAACAAATTAAAAGTTCAGGATCAAATTACACATTGAATCAAAATTCATGAAATATTTGTGTGATTTTCCCTTTCTTCTTTCACTTCATTCTCCAGCTCTCCTCCTTTCGGAGCGAGCAGATTCCTCCCTTCCATTGCTTCCAATGGGTTTTGAATTAATGGGCTGCGGCTTTGGCATATGGAATGGGTTAGTGGAGCTGGAGAGGATGGGCTTGAGGGGCTTGTGGCTTGGGCGAAATTTGTCTATCTATAAAGGGGAAGCGCAAAAGACTTTTTTTTCTTTCAACACCATCATTTTTTCTACTATTTTTCTAAGAACTTTTATTTGCTAAGTTCAGATTTAAGCAAGTTGTTAAAAGGTTTCATTTGGATTCTCATTTGAATCTCAAGATCACCTGGATGCAAAACAATAAGAGGGTATTGCCAAATATAGAGCAAGAAAAAACGTACTGAGTACTAATTAGGGGTTTAGAGTATGCGGATATTGACACATTAAAAAAAGGAACTCATTTGTGGAGCCCACCATCCCTATATATCAAAGGGACAGGCTGGCGGAGCCCCTGTGAGAGATTGGAGGTTCTGAGAAGGAGAATACCTCTACTTCTGGTTCTCCGGTTCTCCTGACAAAAACCAATGATCCACATTACCCCTTAGCTATCTTTCTTTTCTTGTTTGTGCTATTTTGTATTTTATAAGAACAAACGCTTGAATAGTCGACACAATTAGGTGTCAACGGTCGACACAACGACCACAAGTGCTCAAGGATCGTGACGCCCCGATACATGGCGATGGAAGAGAAAGAAGCTGGTGGTGCCGGTCAACGAGGGCAGCGATCGCAGCACAGTACACGAACGTACCCTTGCTAGAAACATAAAGCCATTACCCTGAAAGTTTTGAAGAAGGAAAAAGAAAGCCAAACCTGAAAGACTGTCATTGTTGGTACCTCTGAGTTTTGTTCTTCAACTTGTCAGGAAATGAGAAAGACAAAGAAAAAAGAGGAATCAAGAAAAGAGAGAATTTGCATTTGGGTTGATTTTGGGGGGCTTGGTTTGGATCAACTCGTTGCTACCATTTCTTATAGTGAAATTCCAGTTTTCTTGGGTGTTGCTCATCATCAATTGAATGAACCAGACTAGCCATAACCAGCACCCTGTTCTGCTTAATCTTGTCTTATGAAAGACAGTCTGAGCCCAACGTTTGTTCAACAACATTCATGTCCTCCTAATATGACAAACTCAACCAGCCCTTTTGACATGAGTCATTTTAGATAGATGAAATAAACATAGAGGAATATCAAAGCCACCATCACGTGGACCAAGCTCTGATACTCGACCTCCTTGTGCGGCTTCTTCTCGGCATCCAACCTCTTCAGTGCCTCCTCATCCGCCGGTCGCCAAGCCTTCGCCGCCGCCATGCATTTCCCTCTTTCCTTCTCCATTGTTGCCAATGCGGCTTGCTCCGACAAACGTACTTCCAGCAGCTTCTTCTCCAATTTGTTCTGGTAGATGTGGCAATCCCTCACCTGCAAAATGTCACGGCAAACATGACAGCATGATATAAAGCGAGATAAGCTATTTTGATAAAAGCAAAAATAAATTAAGATAATACGGAGTGGGCGTATTTGTTATCAGATCTAGTGCTCTAAAATTAATCTTACATTGAGAAAAGATTGGCGAATCGCCAGTCCTATAGTACTTATTAAACCTTGGACAGAATTTTAAAATATACATGCGATTTATAGCTTTTACTTACCGTCTGCTTCACTCGGATTGTTTCCTTGCAGGCTGCATGGTACAGGTCTATTGTCCTCTTGAGCTCCAAGTTTGTCCTTAAGATTTCTTCTTCCACTGCTTCCTGCATATTTCACATAGCCAATTAACCAGATAACCTATATATAATTGCTGTATTTCTGGCTAGGATTTTTTCTGTTTAATTTTTTCATGCTTGATTCAATCATCTACGTAGTCATAGAACTGATGATGAATGCCGCTATCAAGTCGCTAAGAGAAACGAAAGACAGTGGCGTGGGTTGTAGCTTTTGACACGAGCTGTGTAACGGAGAGCTAATCGTTCATTTCCGAGTCGTCAACAAATTTGAGTCGCATATAACATGGAAATGTTCCTTACAGCAGGACGTGATGACCATGACATTGACCCTCCACCATCTCGCGTCGCTGGCTCATGCGCTGAAGCGAAACTGAATGTGCTCGTCCCCACGGACGTTTCATCATCTTCAAAACATAAACTTGCCGAGGAACTGGTCATCCGTCCCAATCCCAGATCTTCATAGAAGGAAAGGAAACTGCTGTCGGTGCTCAGTCTCCCCGAGCTTGCACGGGAGAAATCATCCTCGCAAGTAGAGAGCTCATCGTACGGCCGGCTTCTCGGGTGTCCAGAGTTCATGATTGTTAGAATGTCAATTAACAGGCTAAAGCTAAGAAAATCTGGCATAATGTAATGGCATGAGTTGTCAATGATTTTTCATCATTTACCTTTAATCTAAATATCAAAATCGTAAGTCACTTTATCTTCATGCGTCATTTAAAACACACTACTTCAACGTGCCATGCCTTTCCACCGTCATCTCTTATCAAGAAATTGGAATTTTCCCATCTTTTAAACATTTTAAAATGTCTAAATTCCATTATATATATAAGCACATTACGTACAGATGTGTCGCGTTGCTCAAAGAATTATTAGGGCAAATCTATACCTCTCATGGTTTAGCGTATCGACCTGTGCTGTCTCCTCAATTGTCAACAAGTTTGGGACGGGACAAGTGGCGGACCGCACAGATACAGCTTTTCCCTTGCCTACCACGTAAATATTGCAATAATTTGGTGCGTACTTCAAGATGGTGTTTGGTGTATCTGCAAACTTGAATAATCTGAAAGAAAAAAGCGTAAATATAAATAAAGGAAGGTTTTTAACCCGTCACGAACAACTGCTGGCTTTGATAAAGGGTCACGGGAATTCTGGAAATTCTTATGGGGACAGGATCCACTATGGATCGGATAATCTCATGGTCTCATGTTATGTTGTATGCAATGGAGGGGCAATGTTCAAACGTGAGAGGGATTGCGAAAGTACCTGGAAAAGCTCTTTCGTGAAGCCGTTCCGAGGAGCAAAGTGTCGACCGCATGTCTTGAGACATATTCAACTAAAGCTTTTGCTACATCTGAATTCTCAAGTACAACTACTTCATATTGTACCTGTCGAAATTAAAAATTAGAGGACAATAAGCATGCTGCTGCTAATACAATGAAGGACAAAAAGCATGTTGTTTGAAGTATAAAACCGAAAGTCAAAATGGACCTTCTTTATCAGAAGCTAGAAATTGTACTCACAAGAACACATACATGGATAGCGGTGTTTTTTTTTTGGGTAAAATACATGGATAGCGGTGTTGGCTTACAAACTACACAAAAACTTTTCATTCAATCTAGATTCATAAAGGCTTTCAGAAAAGGTACCTTCACAAGCAACTATAACAATAAAATATGGTCTCTACCCATCGAAAAACAAAATCGTTAGAGAATTGTATATTAAACTGTTTGGTGAAAAGGTGTATTGTCAACCAGTGCTAGATGCAAGGCAAGATCTGTTTCATTCAAATTTTATGTACCACTACTCTGTTTTTCATACTAATTTGGATAAGAATGGAAGGTGAGGAAGCAGAAATGCACTTGTTTCCGCAAGCAGTAGCAGCGGAAGGGAAGGAAGAGCTCTGTTGTTTGAGCATCGGGTTGTGCCTCGTCCGACCAGGCTGCACCAAAATATGAATCAATAAGTGCGAAAAAAATTGACGAAGAAAAGCAAAACACTAATTTTCAGCGGTATCAGTTTTCTTGACCTTTTCTTTTAACTTTCCTGAAGCTCATAGTTCATAAAAACAGTCGATCAGAGATGATAGGCGACTCATATCCATCAGGAGTCAAATAACGTTGGGGAGAGGGAGAGAGAGAGACCTGGAAACGGAGGGGATGTCGAAGGCCGGCACTTGACATGAACGAGCTTGAGGGTCTGGTTTCGTGAGGAGACGACGTTCTCGATGGCCCATTTGAGAGCGTATCTGCTGGACTTGTCCCTGTCAATTGCAACTGCTATCAACCTTTCCCTACCACCACCTTCACCTCCTCTCCCCGTCGCCGCCACATTGTCGTTGCTCCCTCTCAAGCTCACCATCGTCGTCATGACCTTGTCATTGGCATGAAGATTTGTGCATGCGATTGAGAGAGAATGTGCACCCCAGTATCTGCATGAAGCTTTGGCTTCTCTCTTTTTTTCCTTCCTTCTATTGTCTGGTATTATACTTTTTTTAGTTCCTCCTAGATTTTCCGGGTTTTGTTGGGCAGTTTTGGATGTATTGAGGATGGAGAGACTCGTCTCATCAGTTGGGGTCTTAGTTAGGTTTTGGTTTTCTTGTTTTCCCTCTCCAACTTATAAACACAATTTCAAAGAAGTTAAAAAGACAGCTTGAGAAGGTCGTAATGGAACGTGTGTCGTAACTTCTACTCGACCGCTTTAACTTCTCCTGTATACTGACCAAAAAAAAACTTCTCCTGTACCATTTGTCACGGTTCCGCTAGAAACCTTATCCTAAGTTGTTGCAACGTCCTAGTATGGAAACATCTAAACAGTTTTTTATGGTAAAATTGTCCAAAAATTTCTAAATATATCGCACTTTGACCCTTGCTAGGCACTGGATGAGGGCCAGCAACCCTCATAGGCCACTAGACGAAACGAAAAAATGCGAACAAGTTATTATTTATTTTGATTTTGCTCCAAAATTTGCAAAACGAAAAATGAAACCCCGCGAGCATATCGTGAGCACAAAAATGGCGCGACTTAGGCCATAAATGGGCTGAGTCAGCATGAAGATGGGGCAGGGAAAGGGATCAACACCCCCCGGGGGCAAGGCATCTTGCTTGGGCCAAAGGTGATGAATCATTTTAGCAATACTTACTAAGGAATTGGTGAATACATCCTTGTTTTAACATAGTTTTTTCGTAAAAAAATCACAATGACTTGTAAATATCTAAATTTTACATCAACTTACAACCGTAAAAATAGCAAAAGACTGTTTCGTTCGTTCTTCCAATCAGTAGTAGGGTCAATATAGATAAATGAATAGTAGATATACATCATTTAAATCCTCGGGTACTTCGACAAAAAAAAAAGAAAAAGAAAAAAAACTAATCCTTGGGTACTTTATGGTATATTAATATGTTAATGAAAGTTGATTGAAAATTTATTCACATTATATTGTTATATATACTTCAGTTATGAAAATCATAATTTTGAATAATTAACTTTGATATTATGACTTATATTGGTAGTTTTCATTTTAATATTTATATTTAATTGCCATCTATGTTATTTAACTAAACATCGGAAATACGTATGTCATAATTTATATTTGAAAATACCTTTTGTAATTATCATCTATAATAACTCAACTAAATATTTTAACTATAATATAATATTTATTTTTAATTACCATCTACGCTATGAACTTTATCTGAGGCAGAGATTCAACTTTTAAGTAGAGGGGTTTGGATG
This sequence comes from Eucalyptus pauciflora, assembly GCA_007663325.1. Lineage (NCBI taxonomy): Eukaryota > Viridiplantae > Streptophyta > Magnoliopsida > Myrtales > Myrtaceae > Eucalyptus > Eucalyptus pauciflora. The sequence continues at coordinate 437,243 of VMYD01000388.1, forward strand.
AGACCACACATTCCCCAGAGGGAGTCTTGCTCTAATATAATTTGTAATGACTCGCCCTTTACACACGAGCTAAGCCCTCGGAAGGAGTACTATATTGATTACACAAGGTAACGACCGTTGGAGGGAGGACATTTACCTATAAATCACTCGATAGAGCATGTGTTGTGGATCTTCTTGCTCGATCGGGTCATCTTAAGGAAGCTGAAGAGTTTATAAAAGAGTGCTGGGGATAGATTGAAGATCTTGTTTACAATGCGGATCTTGACAGCGGACTAATTGATTTAGCCAACCAGTGATTAGTTTAGTAAATAGGAAAGTTATAATTCTAGTATATTATTTCCTCTTTTCTCTTCATTCTTCACATTATATATTGTCCAATGTACTTGTATATAGAATATATACAGAAAGTATTTTTCCTCTATTTTTCCTTTCAATTTTTGTAATGATATCAAAGCTATCCTTCTTGACCTAGCTTTCATGTCTCTCGAATTGCCTTCGGTTCTTTTTTTGAGCGTTATTGCATCCTGCAAAAAAAAAATCAGTAAACTGAATAGGCATTCATTTTTTTTTCTCAATATCATGGCAAAAAATAAGAATGCCAAGAACTCGTCATAGGAGGAAACACCTGTCTCACCCCGGTTTCAAACTCCAACATCATCAGGGAACTTGATTCGCATGAACGGAAGTGGATTCATATTCAGCATTTTGATGATGCCTAAAACTCAGTCGGTTTTGCTCATGCTCCGATTTAGATCCTTAGTGTGACATCCTCGATTCAGATTCCTATCTTGAGTGCAACGAATGGACTAAGGATCAGTACGTTGATAACGAAAATGAACTGTAAGTTAATCCTAGGGGTTATTCACTAGACAACTAGCTGATTGGAGGCAAGGCGACTCAGGATTGGGGTTACGTTAGACCAGAGTGTTCAACCATGAAAAGACTACTAGGCCATAAAGATCGATGTGGACAATCATGTGCCATCACAAGTCTATCAATGGATGGGTATGAATTGATTTAGCTCGAGTATATACGAGTCACAGGTGACTCCACATGGTCACTATACCGTTCGTGAATGACTTTAAACCGATTATGTGTGACCGTGAGCCAGGGCAAGTCAATTGATCCTATACGATTACATGACAACTGATGGTCATTCATGGATCAACCGGGCTCAAACATGAGTTGGTTCTAAACCAAAGATGGGTCATGCGTGGAACCTTGCACAGGCACCGACTTCAGTTCAGACTTGGCCACCCAAGCATCACCAAAGCCGCCCAATTTGTGTAGGTTGCGTTAGGGCCAATTCCGATCAAAACTTTGCCACAAACCTTGGTCCGATAATGGGTGTCAATCATGAGTGATTTCAAGATATTCTTGTCCAGTTAAGACGATATTTAGCTAGTCCTTATAATTATTTTTTTTCCTCTTAAATTTGGATTAACTAAAAGTCAACAATTATTGGAAGCCAAGGAAGCCGGAAGATGGGAGAGAACTTGAGAATCAAGTTGTCTTGTGAAGTTTTTGAAAGGTTGTGCATAAGTGCAATAGTTGAGTCATGTGCTTATTTTGGGATTTAGGCCGTAATTACCCTAAAGTTGAGACTTAAAGGCTTTCTTGAGAACAAGTTGAAGAGAGACTAATGTTTGGTGGCCTTGCAAAAAGGGAGGGTAACACTTTTGAAGAAGGAAAGGAGAGGAACAAGTCTATTAGTGTGATTAAGTTAGTTGCCCTTGAAACTAAGTAGCGATTAATCCCTTGAGGCTTGAAGGATAAGTTTGGCCAAGATTAGTCCTTAATTTGACACTTGGATGGATAGGATTTAATCTTGCAAACCAAGCCTAGGAAAATCATCACTCTCTCTCTCTCTCTCTCTCTCTCTCTCTCTCTCTCTCTCTCTCTCTCTCGTCATTGCGACGTAAGTAGATCCCCTAAATGTTGGTTAGGCCATTGTGTTGTATAGTTCAGACTTGGTTTAGGTTTTGTTCTTGTCGTTGAATAGGGTCGAGCCATCCTAGGTAGAGTAAACTCATGTACTGATTATGTATGGTTTGCTCATGTTTTGCTTGGATTATGAGGTTCGAGAATAGGTCGAGATCTTGCTATGTGATTGTTGAGCTTACAAGGATTTGTTGTTGTTAGTGATGCGGTTTATCTATATGTTGTTGTTTATGCTTGGTTGAAAGGATTTGTTGTTGTTTAGTGGATGTGGTTTGTTTATATGTTATTGTCGATGCCTTGAGCCTTTGAAAAAAGATTCATGTTAGTCTTAGATGTGCATGGAAGCGCGTTGGGCCGAGTCTCTCTCTTAGTTCGACGATATTGAGACGTATCGTTTCCGAATCGGGTTTGACTTAGGTTGGTGCTTGAACATAACGGGTCAAGCTACGGTTCTCGTTTTGTGCTCAGAATATTGTAACAATGCTATTTTGGTAAGTGACGACATACAATTCACTTGGCACACCTTTGTGGCACTATTGCATTGAACTAAAGAAAAGATAAGAACTGGTTGTGTGCTCGTTTGCACGTGTGGTCACACGAGAGAAGCTGTCACCATCGATTTTGGGACGATGTTGTCACCGATGGATTTTGGGACAACGTCTAATGGATTTCGGATGCCCTTTGTGGATATGATTTCGAAATGAAGCCTAATGGATTTTGGATGTTGTTTGCGGATATGATTTTGAAATGAAGCCTGATGGATTTTGGATGTTGTCATCAATGGATTTCAGGACATTGCCCTATTTGATAAGGTGAGACGATGGCTAGTGGATTCTAGAAAAATCGATGGATTTTGGTTGTGTGTAATAAATGAAGCCGTGCAATGTGTTGTGGATGCGCATGTGCATATATATTGGAATATTATGTGGTTCTTGATCAAGATTGCATTTGAGGCATTTGAAAGTCACATACATATTTTAGAAGCTATTATGTGGCACGTGCATATTTTATGTGCCTTTATTTGTGACTTGAGAGGCATGTGCATATTTTATATGCTATTATTTGGGTCTTGAGAAGTACATACAAATTTTATTGGTTATTATTTGGCATGTGCGTATTTTATGTGTTATTATTTAGGACTTGAGAATCATGTGCATATTGTAGAAGTTATTATTTGGCATGTGTATAATTTTTATGATTATAGAATATTTTGTGGATCTTTGATCATGTGAGCATTTTAGGTATTTGAGAATCTCCTTTCATGTACATAATTTAGGCAAAGCAAGGGCTTTATTATTGATTTACCATCAACTTATTGGCGTCAAGTATTCATACTATTTCGATATGAGGCATTTGCCTATATGAGGTTTAGGCGATTTACTTATTGAGTGTTTACTTATCTGTTATTGTTTTACCTTTTCACGCTCGTAGCTATAAGTCTCCCTCCGGTTCGTTTTGGTTTACCTATACATATATAGTTAATTATTATGGATATAGAGGACATGACGATTGATATTATGTACTAGAAGCACACCACCTACGGAAGCACACTAGAGGACTCCGAGCTACGGAAGCACATCGGGTCAATGAATATGAACTCCGGGTTATGGAAGCATGCCAGGTCAATGTAGGTGGACTTTGAGCTACAAAAGTACGTCGGGTCGATGTAGGGAGACTCCAGGCTACGGAAGCACGCCGTGTTGATTCCCTAGTGATATTTCTTGAAAAATATCTTGAAAGATACCTAGATATTCGCAGGCATCGAAAGAGTACTTGCGACTACTCACCTCCAACACTTGGGAATGTCTCTCACCTTTTGGTAAAGAGAACTTGGCAATAACTAGGACGAACCCGGGATATCCGTGAAGTCTTTCACCTCCGAGGAGAAAAAAAGTTGCAATATTGAGGACGCACCTTAAGATATTCGTGAAGGTCTCCAATCTTCTCAGACATTTGTGAATGTCTCCCACTTTATGGTAAATGGAATATCGAGGACACATCTTGGATATTCGTGAAAAGGCTTCATAAAGGTTTCCAACCTCTTGATGATTGGAATATCGAGAATGTACCTTGGATATTCATGAAGGTCTTTCACCTCCTAGTAATTGATGAAGGTCTCCCACCTCTTGGTAAATGAAATATCGAGGACGTACCTTGAATATTCATGATGGTTTCCCACCTCCTGGCAATTGGTGAAGGTCTCCCACCTCCTGGTAAAGGAATATCAAGGACAACCCTTGGATATTCATGAAGGTCTCTCATCTCCTGGTAAATGGAATATTAACGAGGTGCCTCGAATATTCGTGAAAGTCTCATACCTCCTAGCAATTGGTGAAGGTCTCCCATCACCTAGTATATGGAATATTGAGGATGCACCTCTGATATTTGTGAAGATCTCTCACCTCCTGATAATGAAGGTCTCCCATCTCTTGGTATATGGAATATCGAGGATGAGTTTCGGATATTCATGAAGGTCTCTCACCTCTTGGTAATTGATGAAGGTCTCCCACCTCCTAGTAACATAAATTTTGGATGTAGCTCGAGGCTTACCTGGATGACCACAGGCACTCAAAAGGACTGGAATACCTAGGTAGCCATAAGTACACAAAACAGTGAAATACTTGGATAATCGCAAGTATTTAATGATACAATTCAATGACAACTCAGGTAGGTCAAGTGTCATGGTGATAAGAGGGCATACCTAGGTAGCCATAGACACACAAAGTAGTAGAATACTTGGATAGCTATAAATATTTAAGGATACAACCTGGGGACAACTCAGATAGGCTAAGTGTCATTGAAAGGGAGTACCTAGACAGTGGCACGTACAGTGGCAGGTACTCGAAGACAATGAGATATTTAGGCAGTCGCCGGTATCTATATTTTGAGGGCAACTTGAACAAGTCGAGTGTTTATAAGAGAGGACACCCAGATAATAGCTGGTATTCAAAGGCAATGAAATATTTGGTCAGACACTAGGTTTTTTTTTTTTTTTTTTTTTAAATAAAGGTAGAGATATGCTTACTCGATGAATATCTCTGATTTTTGAAAGTATGTCTCATGCAATATGCAAGCATGCTATAAATTCATGAGTTCAAATGGGATTTATGCATGACAAATTTGTCAATTTTGTATCACTAAAGTTCTATTAGGGAAAATTTAGAAAGCCAATCTTCATTCAAAATGTAAATGTTTTAAACATGTCAAATAAGGGACTTTTAGTTTGAAAGAGCGTTCCACTCAGTATCATGGAAAATGTTGTTTTACCCTAATCATTAATACAAGATTTATAAGATCCACACCGTCTCACTTCATCATGTCAGCAGGGGTTCGAATATTCTCGAAGCGATACGACTTTACCAATCTAAGAGGTCTTTGTCAATACTGTAATGTAAGTTTGGTCAACAACTTATCAAAGGAAACCATCAAGGTCAAGGCTTATGAAAGAAATGCGGCACGATCGTCTCCAAGTTTATAAGTCAAGAACCCTGTGAAAAGAAATAGAAATAATCTTGTTCGTACTTCTTCAAGTGATGCTTATAAACATATGAAGTCTTACGTTAATAGAAGTGCCATAGTCTGAAGAAACTTTTATAAAGGGATGTAACGTAAACTCGATTCATGTATAAAAGGGAGAGAGTTGGTGATTGTCTTGGCATTATCACCGGTCTTTATTCTCACTGTTGGATATTTTCTTTATGGAGGCTCCATTAATTGAACCACAATAGCAGTTTTGCTTGGGAGTACAAATGGCTAAAATTATTTTTTTTGTTTGAGGACGTCGGCCTTGCTTTTTACTAAGCACACTGCTTTTTCATACCCTTAGTTCTTTATTCAATTTTCTCATCTATGGATATTGGCTTTGCTTTTACCAGGCACACTGCTTTTTCATACCCCTAATTTTTTCTTTTTTGTTGTTTGAGGATTGACCTAGGTAAGTTCAAACAAAACACCACTATTAGACTCTTGAGTCTTCATTTTTAGTTAGCGCTCTAAATCATGCTACTTGAATGGTAGTGACTCCTGCTTCAATGTGAGGGAGAAATTACAAACTCAATTGGGCTGTACAACGAATACAAGAATCGCTCTTCGTCATTCTAGGACACTTAAATTTTCGTGAGTGTCATATGCAACAAAGACACCTAAAGATTGATGCAAGTGCGAGTAATAAATTTCTATCTCCTTCCTCACCTTGTAATGCCGCATTGTCTCTGATCTGCCTCAGCGTTGGGTGGTTCTTGATAGGGGTAACATGAAAGAAACTTCACAAGTGTATGGGGTTCAAATGGGGTAAGCAATGGATAACCTGTAGTGTTTAAGGTAGAAAAATGAAATGCCTCTCATCATTTTGGTCATCATACCATTTGCAAGAGAACTCTTTATTCTGTAGACACAGAACTTTCTACACTCATCTCACAAGTGTATAAGCAGGGGACTGCGTGTGGGATATGACTTACCTTTCATCATCCTAATACACCTCATTTAGCATGCTCGATCAATCCCACATCATTCATTCAGCTGTCTATTTTGATAATCCTCAGTGGAATCGGTAACTAGATAAATAAAATCATCATGCAAAATCCATTTGGAAAAGGCATGGAGTATTTTAAATAAGAGGGATTTTGTAATCCTAAACCAACTAATTGAGTTTACTCAAAAAATTTCATCAAAAGCATTTAAAAAAATTGCCCCCATAGACGTGTTAAATCCTGAACACAAAGGGGATTATTAAAAAAAAAAGAATACTCACGAATTGCCCCCATTCAAAAGGGAAAATAACACATAAACAATTAATCGAGGCTGATCTTTGATTTGACGGATGCGTCTGCTTTTGCATTTGCAAGTGAGAAGATGTAGAAATAGATTAATAAGTGGGGTTGAAAGCAAAAATGCAAATTGAGGCCCACGATCTTCTTGGGATTTGCTTTGATGATATTTGAGACACCATTTCATTTGGGAGAGTTTATCAAAGTCTGACATGCCTCTCCATAATTTGTCATCACTACCTTTTGGTAGTAAAGTGATCCTACAATGGATAGGAGGGAACATGTTAGTCATGAACTTTCCCAGGAGTTAAACAACTGGGAGCGATACAACATTACCCTTCATTGGTTTGCAAATAATTGAATAAACCTAAAGTCCTAAAGCATGAGGATGATATAAAATCCTACTCTTTTGGTTTCATTAGGTCTAGTACTCTTCTGCTTTTGCAGAACCAAGAGAGGCAAAATATTTTATTTTAGTTTTTTTACATATGGCAACATTGTTGCTGTTTCCGAGGATTGAACCCCGATCGTTCTAGACCGCTTCATCCCCCATACCACCGGGCCGAGATGCTGGTAGTGTCCATGGGACACTTCACTTTGTAATTTAATCAACCGACTCTAAGACGACACGTCTTTTTCACACCGAGTCAGGTGAAGTTGATATGGGTTACTCTCATACGCTTACTTGGCCATATTGATTTGCTCAAATTAACCCATTGAGTTTGTTCCTTGAATCATGATGCTTCCTATCAACAGGGAAACTATGTCAAAAGCAAATTTAGAGGGGCCTATTAGAAACAATACTCAATTACCCTTCCCAGAGTTTGTATTCAATGATTTCTCGAAATGTCTCGAATGTTGTTGATAGCCATTTCATCCTATCACGATTCAACATCCCTTTGATTGGCCCTTCTCATTCGTGGCCATGTATGCACGGCCCATGGTCGTTGATCCATTTTCAACTCCTTCCTTCTATGTAATTTTTTCCTACTATTGATCATATGAACATCAACAGTATTAGGCAAAGTCATATACCTCAGGCTTCCATGGAATCTGAGATGGATAGTCAAAACCTCTAGTTTTCTAATGGCAATCACTTCGGCAAAGTATATGTTTGGAACAAGAAATGAGGTTTCCATATTTTAAAGTCATTGTCTAGAACTGGGGGTTAGAGATCGCCTTGACTATTTGGATTTTCTTCCTGTTGACAGTAGCCAATTCAAAGAAAGCTGAGGAATTCATTCTGTGTGTTTTTTGGCTTGTCAAAGCTGAACATCCCATTAATAAAACTACAAAGTCTGGCCTCCAAGGGTATGTCATAAGAAGGAGACACTGCTCAGACTTGAGGTAGGGTCATATAGGTGGGAGGTGAAGTGTGTAGAGCTGTAGGGATGACTAACTGAGATAGCTTTTGAAATGGGGTGATCTTTTATGTTTGCTCCTGATTTTATTAAAAAAAGTGTTCTCAAATCCGACTAGTCCACATCATGTGTTAATTTCAAATCCCCCCTGTTACACTAAGTCAAAAGGATGATGTTTCGAGACACAAAGTAAGTAAATTAGGAAAACAATTAAATCTGGCAGATACTTTGGAAAAAAATTTTGATAATGAAATGCCTTTTGTTTTCAAAAAGTATATATATTTGTTGGGAGGAAGCATGATGAAGCTAGCTCTCAGGATTCTCCTCAGATGATATTTTCTTTTCATGATTGGATAGCACCACCGGGCTAGTTTGGGGTACCCCTCATGCCCTCAAAATAACTTTGATCAAAATGGATTACAATCCTTGAGGATGGAAACTATGTAGTCTTGCGAAAACGAAAATTCCTAAATAAAACTGGTGGAAATTTCTAAAAAGCAGCAAAAGTCCCCACACAGAAGAAAAGTTGAAAATTTGAACTTCCTATATTGGGGTGTTCCGAGTCGAGCTTTGAGCTTGCTCAACATGAGCATTCCTATTACCCTTGTGATTGGGTGAAGAATTTTGTTGCTTGCTAGTAGACAAGTCCTGAAGGGCCAGTGTTGTAAGAGTTTTCCTAATGTAGACTACATTAATTGATATTATAATTTACCGTTTTACGGAGTTTGGTCTAAGGTGAGATAGAAAGTTTCTTAATTAGTCTAATATGGGGCTGGCTAGTGTGGGCCGAGTTGAGCCTGGCTCGTAATGAGGGGGCTTGACTGAAAACTCTATAAACAGTGCTCAAGTCTCTCCTCTAACCCTAACTCTCACAAGTATCCTCACATAAGGAGCGTTTACCTAGCGCTAAAGGTGAATGGGTTGTCTCATTGAGCTAGTGATACAGAGGGCAATAGAGGAGAAGGACTTGAGCGTGGAACATCAGTTTTCTACTTCCGCTTTAAGAACGATGGATCCCAAAACAGGTGTGTTAATCTTTCTGCTCAATTATGCATGTTCTTGTTCTGGTTATGGTGATCTAGGGATTGTGTAATTTGCATCCAACATGTGGTATCAGAGCCTCCATAACCCTAGAACTCGAACACAAAAGATTTTTCCCTAATTTGAGATTTTCGACATTTTTAAGTACAGTAAAAATAAAATAAAATTAATTATTCAGATTGGGCTCGACGAGACGAGCAGAACCGTGGGCGGCACATCACCGGAGGAGACCCCACGTGCCCCCACGCACGGCAACACGCCGTCGGGGCGTCGAGCACGCGTCCCACGCGTGGTCACGTGCCCTCATGCACTCCCACGCGCGGGGCGCCTCTCGCGCATGCGACGCACGCGGGTGCTGACGTCACGATGACGTTAGCAACCCAGACCCGATCTAACCCGCTTGGCGACCAACCCGACTCGACCCGACCCGGTCAACCGGTCGGACCGCCACTAATCGGACCAGTTTTGACCGACCGTTGACGCTTGTGCGTGAGCTACACGCGCCGCGCACTCAGGCGGCGCGTGCGGGCATATGGAGGCTCCAATCTGCACGTGGCCGGCGGCGATGGACTCGTATGATTATTCTTTATGTTGTGGTGTATTTATTTTACATTTTTGATGATTTTATGGATGTGAAAATACATACGGAACCCTAAATATATGCTTTTTAATGTATTTTTTGCATATTTTTTCTTGTATTTTTCTATGATTTTGGAAATATAGGTGTTGGGTTATTGGTATGTTATCAAATAAACATTATAAGTGTTATTCATTAATAATATACAATAAATTTTATTTTTTATTAATGAATTAAGCAATGTAATTAGCATGATATGTGATTTTAGTGATTTACTGCCCTTGTCACTAAAGTTAAAATCACATATGTATGGTTTATGAGATGTAAAGTTTATATCCCTAGTATGAGAGAGTTTCAAGAATTCAATTGAGTTGTGACCGCCAAAGTGGCATATTTAATTGAGTTTGAGAAATTTCGGTCTCATATAATGATCGGGATGTCTCCTAGTTTAATGTGTAGTCATACTCCCAAATGAGGTGATTATGTATTAGTTCATGGAGGGATACATGATGGTGTGGTGGAGGAGTGATTGATCCTAGTGATTCATATGCTCAAAGGCGATGAATTCACGAAAATTGGAATATATTATCATAACCGCTATCATGTGGAGAGTGTAGAACTATATGTTATGTATTATGCCCAAAGGTGATTATGTGATTTTGCATGTAACTCTCTGGATGTGTACTTATACGTCAAGTTACACAGTGCTCACATAATGCTAATTATAGATATTGCTTGTTTTTCAGTCACATTTTCTGTAAATGGTAATTTCGTCACTATTGAAGTTCTTGCTGGTTCGAATTTTAAGAGATGGAGAGAAGATTTTCTATTTGCTATGGAGATGGCAGATGTTCATATGGCTCTTACTGCCAATCGGCCAGTAGATCCTACTGCTGAGAGTACAAAAGCTTAGAAAGCTTATTTTGCTGCCTGTGAAAAGAGCAATAGAGTTTGCTTACTGTCTATGAAGTGTTTCATTCAGGAACACTTGAAAAGTGGTTTGCCTACAGACTGCACTACTAGGCAAGTGATGGAAGCTTTGATGGCTAGAAATTGTGTCTCGCCTAATGCTAAAATAGGGACACACCTGCAGACACTATTTACTATGAAGTATGATGGTTCTGGTGGAGTTAGAGATTATATTTTGAAGATGGTTGATTTGCAGACAAAGCTTCAGGCCCTCAATGTTGTTATTCCCACTGCTTGCATTGTGCATCAAGCTCTAAATACTCTTGCTCCTGATTTTGGGATTATCAAAACCAATTATAGTTCCCAAGATGAAACCTGGTCAGTTAATGACCTTATTGCCAGGGTGGTGGCAGAGGAAGAGAAATTGAAGAAAGATAAAGGGCACATTGTTCTTTATGCTTCTAGTTTTGGTAGTGACAAGGGTAAGAAATTGAAAAACTATACCCACAAGGGCAATTCTGAATGTGCTGGTCCTTCCAACTATTAAGGAAATTCTAAAGGTGCTGGTCCTTATAATAGTTTGGGTCCTAAGAAAGCATTCTCTAAGAAGGATGGTGTTCTTTGCTACTTTTGTAGGGAGAGAGGACACGTAAGGAAACGCTGCAACAAGTATAAGGCTTGGTTGTCTAAGAGAACCAAGAGTGAGTCTAAAGGTAATGATTCTTTGGCATTTGTTTATGAATCCAATCTATTTGAAGTTCCGACCAATTCGTGGTGGCTAGATAGTGGTGCAACTAATCATGTTGCATTCACCATACATGGGTTCATAAACCTAAGGACGCCAAATCAAGATGAATCAAAGCTCACTGTGGGAAACAATATTGGAGTTGACGTTGAGTTCATGGGAGATGTTCTTTTGATTTTAGATTCTGGTTTTAGGATGATGTTGAGAAACACATTTTATGTACCTTCTTTTAGGCGGAATTTAGTTTTTGTGTCTTGTTTGGGCATGTGTGGATACTTTTTTGAAATAAAGAGCAATATTATTTCCATGTTTCATGATTCAAATAAGATTGGGTGTTGCAATTTTTCCAATGGATTGTATCGATTGAGCTTATCTTCCAACGACATGAACGTTGCTTGTTCAGCTGAAAAAGTTATTTCCAAAAGGCCTCTACCTAAGGAACAGTCTTATGCATTGTGGCATAAACGTCTTGGTCACATCTCCAAAGAAATAGTAGAAAGGCTTATAAAGGCCAATATCTTGCCTACTCTTAAAAGTGATCTAGAGACTTGCGTGGACTGTTGTAGAGGTAAGATGACTAAGAAGAAATCCGCTGTACGAAGTTCTGACTTGTTTGAGGTTATTCACACTGATATTAGTGGACCGTACACGGCTACCTTGTGTAGAAATTTTGATTTCATCACATTTATTGACGACTTTTCCCGATATGGATACTTATACTTGATTAAAGAAAAGTCCAAGTCTCTTGACAAATTCAAGATTTTTCGGACTGAAGTGGAGAAACATTTGGGAAAAGTTATAAAGATTGTTAGATTTGATCGTGGTGGTGAGTATTTTGGTAGGCACGGTGATGCTGGACAACTTAAAGGGCCGTTTGCTAAATACTTAGAGGATTTTGGGATAATAGGTCAGTTTACTATGCCCGGAAGTCCTGAACAAAATGGTGTAGCTGAAAGACGCAATCATACTCTTATGGACACGATGAGAAGTATGATTAGTAGGACCAATTTACTTGATTTTCTGTGGGGTGAAGCTTTGAAAACAGCTCTTTATATTCTAAATCGTGTTCCTATTAAAGCGGTTCCATTGACTCCTTTTGAGTTGTGGACTGAACGTAAACCTAGCTTGAATCATCTTAAAGTTTTGGGATGTCCAGCAGAAGTGAAGTTATATAATCCAACATTGAGTAAGCTGGATTCCAAAATTCCAAAACTACTCGGTGTTACTTTGTATCTTACCCAGATCATTCAAAGGGGTACCGGTTTTATAACCCTAATGGAGGTACAAGAATTGTAAAATCTTATACTACAAAATTTCTGGAATTTGATGTAGCTAAAAATGGTAGTTGCTCATAAACTATTGAAGATAATAATATGGTGGGGATTATTGGATCCATGTCTCATCTTGTGCAGACAATTATGGAGCCTCCTACGCCACAAACTGAGCCTGTTGCGGCTCAGGATACTGTTGTTGAGACAGTTCCTGAAGAAATTCCACAAGCCCCTCAGATTCAGAATGAGGATGAAGTAGCTCCACTCAGAAGATCGACTAGGGAAAGACGTTCAGCTATACCACCAGACTATGTAGTCTACCTGGGAGAGCATGATTATGATATTGGCTGTGTTGTTGATCCGGTGACTTATATAGATGCCATCTCATGTCCTCGATCAGATTTATGGCTAGATGCGATGAAAGATGAGATGCAATCTATGAAACAAAATATTGTTTGGGAGCTTGTTGAATTGCCTGAAGGTTGTAAATCTATTGGCTGCAAATGGGTATACAAGACTAAAAGGGATTCCAAATGGAAGAATGAAAAGTTTAAAGTCAGGCTGGTAGCTAAGGGTTTCTGTCGCGACCAAATTTTTGGGTGATCAACCTAGGGTTTGGCTAATGGATTACTAAGCCTAGACTTAGCTCGGGCTCTCCCAAGCCCATACCAATTCGTGATTTAGGTTCAATTTTGTAACATGTAAATGATTTTTTAGGAGTCGCCACTAATCTATTTTTTGTAGGTCGATTAGATACCTAAGTAAAATAATTGGAGAATTATTTTACTCCTATGAACTAGAGATTGTGAGTTCGGGGACTTGATTACGTTAGATTTCTCTAATGCCCTTTCGGTACATTTCTCTTTTATTTTGAAAAAATGTTTGGCAAGCAACTTGAATTGATTTTAATTTGCTTCCCTAACATGTGAGGTGTTCATGCAGGAGTGCAAACCACCAATTTAACACCCAAGAAAGCAATGAATAAATTGCAAGACTTACCTCATAGCAACGAAAGTATCTGCATTGTTAGATCAGAATTCACATCAACAATCCTAGATATGATTTCTAATTAACACGCAATCACTCAATCTTTTTTTCAGGATTTTCTCTTGTTTAATGAAAAAAAAAATGCTTTATGCAATGCATGCTACTAATCTAACATGAAACGATATGACATGGCAATATGACCTACCTATATGACATAAATAAGATGCAGTCTATCCTAGAGAATGAAATGAATTTACTCTAAGACAATTTTTTTTGTATTTTTCATGAAATTCGAAATTAAAGAAATGCAATAATTAAATCTGCAATCTAAATTAACCTAATGACTTTATTCTAATGACGGGCAATTTCTAATTAAATGAACCTAGCAATCAATCACTAAATAACGTGCATTTCATGAACCTAATTCTATATGACATGCACATGATTTTTATTTTTTGTATTTTTTTATAAAAATTCGTAATTAAAAATTACTAATAATAAAAATCTAACTAAAGTGAGATATTATCTATTTTAAGTTAGGAAATAGACTAATCTGAATCCTATCTTAACTTAGAAATTTATCTCGACATACAATTTAATTCAAACATATCTAACCTAGATACCATCTAAACATGCATTTTAATATAATTAGAAAATAATCTAACTATTCTATCATGCATTTTTATCTAGGAAAATCAATGCTAATCTACATGACATGCAAGTGCAATTTTTTTTGAATTTTTGGGATAAATAAAGCAATTAAAGGATAAGCACCCAATCATTCACGATCACCAAAGATATTATCCATCATTTGAATTTGAAAACGATATCTAATCCAACTTGATTATTTCGTTAATAAAATTGATAAATTAATCTTTAAGCCTTAAAGAACAAGATATCAATTTTATTCATGTGTGATTAATTATTTCATCTAAAGCCTTATAGACGGAATAAAAAAATCGGTGTGCGGTTGCGGATTAGGCAATAAACCCTAATTGAGGGGATATGCTAATTTCGCAAATAATGTTACCAAATTTGAACTCAATGGGATCGACTCAAGGATGACCAGTAATGGTTGGTGGGCAAGATTCAGCGCAATGGTGCTTCTCGATAAAGGATTGCCACGATGGGGGTGTTCGTACAATCAAGCGGGGATGGATGTTCACCAACAATGGACTCCCGCGTGAGGAATTATATTATACTTCTCAGCAAGACCAAGGAAGCAGTGAAGCTCATGGAATGGTAACTCTCACTTGTGAAATCCACCCCTCGAGAAAATTCGCACGCTTGATGAAAGTCAACAAATCTACCAGAAAGAAGAATCGTGGATTGGAGTAGCACTAGATTTGCTAGGCTTGGTGGTGACCAAAAGCCCACTAAGACTTCATTGCAGAGGCACTTGTGAATTTGCTGGATGTTGCTGAAGGTCACACCAAGTCACGATCTTCGTGGGTCAACCTGCAAATAATTCACCGAAGAGTTCAAAGAATTTGAGCCAAGTTTGGTGACATGTCAACCGAAGCCATGCACGATGAAACACAACGTTGTAAACGCTGCAAGAGGTGAAAGAAAAAATCTCGGTTGGAGTAAATGACGCTCGATGGCTTCAGGGCACAACAAAATTATCGACGTTGGCTCAAGCTGTCGCAGGATGAGGCAGCAGGCTCAATCGTCGTCGCAGATAGTAGCAAGGATGTCGTAGGACGGCGTCACGAGGATCTCTTGGGTTTGTCGTGGGTGCGGCGCAGAGAAAGGCTTGGCTGCCTTTCTTTCTCGTGGCTCTTGTGTTGAGATCGTAACCTCCTTTTGTGAGTGGACGTCCAATTAAATTGTCAGATCGCACTCACAAGGATGACTACAAACAACACTCGTTTCATCACCCTCTTCAGTCTTCAAGAGCGCTCACGATCTCTCTCTGTACATCTTGCCGTTCTCTCCATATTGTGTAGCCATGTATTCAATGTGATGTGTCCTCCCCGAAACCCTACACGAGTAACCTTTTATAGGCAAAACAAATGCAATCTTTTTTTTGGAATATTTCAATATACTCGAAGATTGTCTATATCCTCCCAATTACAAAAAATCCTTTTATTTTCCTTATCTCATGAATATTCTCCATTGATTTAATCACCTAAAGATAAGATTGCAACATGATTTTCTTAAATTCCAAAAATCCATCGTAATATCATTTTAAATCTCCAGTTAGGTAATTTTTGTCATTAAAAGAAAACGGGCTCGGGCCAATTTGCTTGTTTCATGGACTTAGCCCGACCTGCCAAATTAAAGCTTAGAACCATTAATTTGAACCCATCCACCACCGGCCAAATAAAATGCAAAAAATGTGAATTAAAAATAAATGCACCTAAATCTATATGCAATTAATATTTTTTCAAGGATAAAATTGATCCCTTATTTTTTAATGCAATAAATAAATAATTGGGGTACCAAAATTTAGGTGTCAACAGCTTTACTCAAAGAGAAGGAATAGATTATGAAACAACATTTTTTCCAGTTTCTTCTAAAGATACTTTTAGAGTGATATTGGCATTGGTAGCTCGTTTTGATATGGAGTTACACCATATGGATGTTAAGACTGTTTTTCTAAACGGAGACCTTAATGAGGAGGTTTATATGGTGCAGCCTGAAGGTTTTACAGCAAATGACTCAAGTAAGCTTGTTTGTAGATTGAAAAAGTCTATTTATGGTCTTAAGCAAGCTTTTAGACAGTGGTATTTAAAGTTTTATAGTATTGTCACTTCATTCGGATTTATTGAGAACAAAGTAGATCAGTGCATATGCACCAAGGTCAGTGGGAGGAAATATATTGTTCTCATACTTTATGTGGATGATATATTGCTTGCAAGTAATGACATTGGTTTACTGCATGAGACAAAGCGGATGTTATCGAAAATTTTTGACATGAAAGACCTTGGTGAGGCTTCTTTTGTTCTTGGCATTGAGGTCCATAGGGTTCGTTCTTGCCGTTCATTGGGTTTATCTCAAAGGGCATATATTGATCGTATTTTAGAAAGATTCAATATGCAACATTGCAAACCAGGAAATGCTCCTGTTATTAAGGGTGATAAATTGAGTCTTTCACAATGCTCTAATTCAGATTTTGAGAAAACTCAAATGAAGAATGTACCTTATGCTAGTGTGCTTGGAAGTATTATGTATGCTCAAGTTTGCACTAGACCAGATATTGTTTTTGCAACAGGGCTTCTAGGCAGATATCAGTCAAATCCAGGACACAATCACTGGGTTGCTACCAAGAAGGTTTTAAGGTACTTAAAGAGAACAAAAGATTATATGTTGATTTATAGACATGTTCCAAACTTGCAACTAGCGGGGTATTCAGATGCAGATTTTTTTTATTGTCAAGATGATAAGAAGTCAACGACATGATACATATTTATGTTGGCAGGAGGTGCAGTATCATGGAAGAACGAGAAACATAAATCTATATCTTCTTCTACCATGCAAGAGGAGTTTGTAGCATATTTTCCAGCTGCTACTCAAGCTATATGGCTTCGGAACCTCATTAGGGAGTTAACAATTTTTTATTTTATGGATAGGCCCATACAGTTATATTGTGACAATAATTCTGCAATGTTGTTTATTAATAACAACAAAAGTCTCAAGGGGGTCTAAACACATGGAGGTCAAGTTTTTGACCATAAAGGAATCTGTGCAGAATGGTGACGTTGCAATAGATCATATTCCTACAGATAATATGATTGCATATCCACTAACTAAAGGCCTACGCCCGTGTGTATTTGAGGGACATGTCATTAGCATGGGCCTAGGACGATCTTGGGATGCTGTTATTTAATGGGAGCTGTGTTTCATTTTTCTTGAATAAAGTTTACATCTGTATTTGTTACAATTTAGTAACACTTTGATATATATATATATATATACATACATATTTATGTCAACTTTTGCATTCAATAAAATAATTTTGAATGGATTGTTATTATGTTGAATATATATATTGTTAAAAGTCTCGAGGTATTGCTTAAACCTTGAGTGAAGGTTAGGGGCATCCGATTATTAGCCTTGTGTATATGCCTTGTTATACATAAAGAAATGTTAACCGTAAGGACAATGCATATGTGGGTTCATTGGAACCATAAAGACATTCTCTAGTAGCATAAGTTTTTTGTGATGCTTAAGGTAAGAGAATTGTGACTGACAAATGGGATCTTTCTATGAGAAATGTTATCCATTTGACACACTACCATATTGAATCCATATCAGTAAAGTTGAAAGCACTCGTGACCATGGAAGGCTCTATGTGTATACATGCAATTACCGTCATGATTCGGTGTTTGAGACTTTATGGGATATGATTGACTATTAAGAATTATCTTTGGACCAATGTGCGCACATACAGTACAATTTCAATTAATATAGTCCAAGTGGGAGAATGTAAAAGTTTTCCTAATGTGAACTACATTAATTGATATTGTAATTTACCGTTTTACGAGATTTGATCTAACGTGGGATATAATGTTTCTTAATTAGTCTAATATGGGATTGGCTAGTGTGGGCCGAGTTGAGCCTGGCCCGTAATGAGGGGGCCTGATTGGAAACTCTATAAATAGTGCTCAAGTCTCTCCTCTAACCCTAACTCTCACAAGTATCCTCACATAAGGAGCGCTTACCTAGCGCTAAAGGTGAAGCCAGCAATCTCATTGGCTAGTGTGGGCCGAGTTGAGCCTGGCCCGTAATGAGGGGGCCTGATTGGAAACTCTATAAATAGTGCTCAAGTCTCTCCTCTAACCCTAACTCTCACAAGTATCCTCACATAAGGAGCGCTTACCTAGCGCTAAAGGTGAAGGGGCAATCTCATTGAGCCAGTGATACAGAGGGCAATAGAGGATAATGATTTGCATGTGGAACATCAGTTTTCCGCTTCCGCTTCAAGAACGATGGATCCCAAAACAAGTGCGTTAATCTTTCTGCTCAATTATATATGTTCTTGTTCTGGTTATGGTGATAAATGGATTGCGTAATTTGCATCCAACAAGTGTTCCCCAATCTAACAATTCCTGAATCTTGTGCTTGAGAGGGAAGCATTCATCAGTCGAATGGCCTATTTCACCAATATGATATTTGCAGCGCTTCAAGGGATTGTACCATGGATGGTGTTCGAGGTTTTGGCATAGTGATTCCTTAGCTACTAGACCCTGCCTCTATAGATTGGGCAAAAGTTCTAATAATGGTGCTAGTGATGTTGTGAATTAACGGCGTGGTCTTCGCCCCTGAAGTCTAGGGAAGAACAAGTAACCGGTCTTGTAAGGTTGGACATATATGGTACTTGAATCTATTAAATTCCTCACACATTCAACGGTAGTCACTGGCTTGAACCACTTAGGTTTCCCCTCCTTGATGCGCAGGCCTAATCTTTCGGATAAAGCCTTTTGTTTTGCCATTTTAAGGTCGTTAAGAGGACCGAGAGGTAATGGCGCCTCGCTTTCTAGATTGGTGGGGTTCGATGCTGTTTCGACCCTCATCCTTGTGGCAAGCTCGAAAGGTAATGCTGCGGCATTCTGATTCTGAATAGGTTTTACAACATCAATTTCGTCCGTGGGCTCCTTGCCTTTCTTGGTGGGAAGTTTCCTAGTAACAGAGTACCGATTCAAATGGGTAGAGACCATATATAATTTCCGCGAACAGTTCATTATATAATTTCTCTATCGATTTTCATTTTTTCAATGGGTAGAGACCATATATTTCTGTTATCGTTGCTTGTGAAAGTAGCTTTTTTGAAAACCTTATTGAATCAAGATTGAATGAAAAGATTTTGTGTAGTCTTTAAGCTAACACCGTGATCCATGTATGTGTTCTTGTGAGTGCAGTTTCTAGCTTCAGAAAAAGAAGGACCATTTTGACTTTCGGGTTTATACTTCGAACAGCATGCTCTTTGCCTTTCATTGTATTAGTAGCAGCACGCTAATTGTTCTATAATTTTAACTTCGACAGGTAAAATGTGACGTAGTTGTACTTGAGAATTGAGATGTAGCAAAAGCTTTAGTTGAATATGTCTTCAGATATGCGGTCGACACTTTGTTAATTGGAACGGCTTCACGAAAGAGTTTTCCAGGTACTTTTGCAATCCCTCTTAAGTTTGAACATTGCAAAATTCTCACGACACTTTATCAAAGCGAGCAGTTGTTCGTGACGGGTTAACAACCTTCCTTTATCTATATTTACGTTTTGTTCTTTCAGATTATTCAAGTTTGTAGATACACCAAACACCATCTTGAAGTACGCGCCGGATTATTGCAATACATACGTAGTAGGCAAAGGAAAAGCCGTATCCGTGCGGCCCGCCACTTGTCCTGGCCCAAACTTGTTGACAATTGAGAAGACGGCACAAGTCGATACGCTTCACCATGTGAGGTAAGGACTTTGCCATCATAATTCTTTGAGCAACGCGACATATCTGTACATAACGGGTATATTCATGAGATCTGCAGGAAAGGAAGTTTAAACTTAAGAAATTTAGAGACTTTAAAATGTTCAAAAGAAGAAGAGAACTCCAATTTCTTGATAAGAGATGACGGTGGAAAGGCACGGCAGGATGAAGAAGTGTTTTTTAAATGACCCATGAAACTAATGAGACTTTTGCTCAAGGATTTTAATAGATAGATTAATGTCGATGAAAAATCATTGACAGCTCCTGAATATAGACCTCACGCCATTACATTATGCCATATTTTCTTACCAGAGCTTATGCCTGTTGATTGATATTCTAACAATCATGAACTCTGGACACCCGAGCAGCCGGCCATACGATGAGCTCTCTACTTGCGAGAATGATTTCTCCCGGGCTAACTCCGGGAGACTGAGCACTAACAGCAGTTTCCTTTCCTTCTATGAAGATCTGGGGTTGGGACGGATGAGCAGTTCTTTGGCGTGCTTACGTTTTGAAGACGACGAAGCCTCCACGAGGCTGAGCACGTTCAGTTTCGCTTCGGTGCTCGAGCCGCCGACGAGAGATGGTGAACAGTCGATGTCGTGGTCATTGCATTTTGCTGTAAGGAACATTTCCATGTTATATGCACAATTCAAATTTGTTAAACGATTTGGAAATGGACGATTTCACACCTCTCTCTCTCTCTCTCTCTCTCTCTCTCTCTCTCTCTCTCTCTCTGCATTTGCTCGAGTCAAAAGCTACAACCACGTGGCCGTCTTTCGTTTCCTTTAGCGACTTGATTGGCGCATTCATCATTGGTTCCATGACTGCGTAGCTGATTGAATCAAGCACGAAAAAGTTAAAACAGTAAAAATCCTAGCCAGAAATATTTACGTGGGCAACATATAATATGTAGGTTATCTGGTTAATTGGCTGTATGAAATATGCAGGAAGCAGTGGAAGAAGAGATGTTAAGGACAAAACTGGAGCTCAAGAGGACAATAGACATGTACCATGCAGCCTGCAAGGAAGCAATCCGAGCGAAGCAGACGGTAATTAAAAGTTGCAAATCGCGTGTATATTTTAAAATTTCGTCCAAGGTTTAGTAAGTATCATCTCAATTTATTATTGCTTTATTCATAGCTGATCTTGCTTTATTTTGTATTGTCTCGTCGCCGCAACATTTTCAGGTCAGGGATTGCCATAAATACCAGAACGAATTGGAGAAGAAGTTGCTGAAAGCATGTTCGTTGGAGCAAGCCGCATGGGCTGTGATGGAGAAGGAGAGAGAGAAATGCAAGGCGATGGAGAAGGTCGACAAATGGCCGACGAGGAGGCACGGAAGAGATGGGACGCCGAGAAGAAGGCACAAAAGGAAGTCGAGTATCAGAGCTTGGTCCACATAATGGTGGCTTTGCTATTCTCCTATGTTTGTTTCATCTATTTAAAATGACTCATGTCAAAAGGGCTGGTTGAGTTTGTCATATTAGGAGGACATGAATGTTGTTGAACCAACGTTGGGTTCAGACGGTCTTCATAAGGCAAAGATTAAGCAAAAGAGGGTGCTGGTTAGGGCTGGTCTGGGTCTTTCAATTGATGATGAGCAACATCCAAGAAAACTGGATTTTCACTATAAGAAATGGTAGGAACAAGTTGATCCAACCAAACCCCCCAATATCAACCCAAATGCAGATATCTCTTATCTTAATTCCTTTTTTCTTTTTTTCTTTTTTTTTTTTGCACAAGTTAAAGAACAAAACCACCCCATGTGGTGGCGGCGTTGGCTTCGGGCTCCTTCCCCTAACGCAAGGGAAGGTGTTCGAATCCCCGCGTCGTCGCTAATGGTCTTAAGCGCGGTGTCGTGGTGGTGGGGCCTGCGTTATTACCACTCCGGGTTTACCTCACCGGCTGTCAGTTTTACAAGGATTCCCGGGTCATAAAAAAAAAAAAGAACAAAGTCGGAGGCACCAACAAAGACCTCAATCCTTTCGGGGTAAATGGGGCTTTAAGTTTCTAAGAAGGGAACGTACGTGTACTTGTTGGGGATGTTCCTGATCATTACGGTGGTACGATCGCCGCCCTCGTGGACCGGCACCGCAGCTTCTTCCTCTTCCCCATCATGTCTCGAGGCTTCACGATTCTTGTCTATTAAGCTAAGTTGACACTTAAATTTTTGCATATAAATCATTTTTGCATATTTTAAAACAATAGGTATATAGTTATATACCAAAAATATTTTGTTATTGCACATTAAATTCATGCATTTCACAGTTAATTGCATTAATTGGAGTCATCCTACATTTATCTCATCTATTATGCATATAAATATAAGATAAGGTAACTCCAAAAATCTCTATATGAGATTGTTGAGCTATGTTTGTGAGACAAGTCAAGAGAGATGACTGATGGGCAATTTCACCAACTGAACTGTGCTCGAGAGGCAAGTGAGGTGAGTGGTGAGTGAGGCGAGCAAGGCAGATGCGAGCAAAGAGGGTTACATTTTCTTTTTCTTTTTTTTTGGTCGAATCCTAGCTAGGTTTCTACTTTCTAATTTACATGTCAAAACCGCATAAGAAAGAACAGAGGCAAAGGTGCAAGGGTTTAGAGTAGATAAAAAATATATAACATATATAGTATAATATATTTTATATAATATATATGATAAATACAGGATTGGTCTGGGTTGGACTAATCTTAAAGTCTCAAGACCAAGAACCAACTCACATAGCGTAAGGTCCATGGGTTCAAGACCATGGACCGTCTCAATCCCCCTTGAGAACTAGACTAGGGCCAGCTAAATTGCACTAATTTGGGGTTAGGCGATTTCTACAGTATTATGAGAGATCTAGTGTTACCAAGGGATATCAGGCATTAAGAGAGAACTGATGCGGGAAAAAGAATCCAGTTAATACCATGAAAAATCTCAAACTAGTAAACTTGTGATAAATTTACCATAAAATTAAATTTTTTGATCGCAAAAAATCCCAAATCAATACACATATGATAAATTTATTCAAAAATTTTATAACATATTTATCATTCGTTAGTTTCTGTTAAATTTAATTAATAGCATGAAAAAAACATAAATCACTACATATTTATGACAAATGGATGGTAAAATCTTAAAAAAACACTCGGAAAAAGCAAGCGGACGGAAGAGAGGGTTCACCTGTCGTGATCACGGAGATCAGGCTGTACCGGAGGGAGTTTACACCCATTTATCATGGAAGTTAGACTCGAAGATGATGGTATCTAGTTGGTTGTCGTTCGAGATCCGAATGGATCCCGAAACATCTGAGAGACAAAATGAACTAAAAATCTGCTTCGTCCAACCAATGACGTATGGACTGTACGTACAATTCGGGTATGACCAGGTGCTTCAGAGTCTTCCCTTCGTGCCCAGTGATAATTCTCTGTTTCCATCTCCTCGATTTCGTTCGCTGTGTTCGAGCTGGTTTTCATCGTATCCCTGACATTTGATTCATAAAGTGAAATCTTATATGGTGTTTGTTTAGGGAAAACTATTCAAGCAGTCCTAAACATATTGTTTAAATGTCAATTCAGTCTTGAACTTTTTAATTTTGCCAATTTAATTCAAAACTTTTGTACCAAATTTCAATTTAATCATTCCAATCAATTTTCTATGGAAAATCATCGACGTGGCAATACGCTACACCACCTCAGCAATTTCCAGTTAAAATTGACCAGAAGGATCATGTTGAAATTTTGCGCAAAAGTTAAGGACTACATAGGATTCTGTCCTGCGGCTTAATAATAAGTTGTTTAATTATAGCGCCAATCATCTCAGCTGCTTTATTTGCTTTGTTTTTGCCATTTAAGATCAACGTATTGCCTCTCTTACGGACATAATCTTTTTTGTAATAAGTCATATACATATTTGTTTTTAGGATATTTCATGAGATTTTTTATTTTTTTTTGCCATAGTAGCTTATTTGGCAATTGCATGTTCTAGAATTGCATATTACAAAATAAAACTGAATAAGAGCACTTTATTTTATTTTTATTTTTGGTCAAAATAAGAGCACTTGAAAGTCATTCATTTTAGGGAAAAAAAACCACAAAAAATCTTAATTATGCCACTATGACACATTTACCGCAATCTTTTATTTTGTGATAGAAAAAACCCCAAAATTATAATTTTGTGATATATTTAGCTCAAACATTTTTTTTTTACACAGAAAATCCTACAATTATGCACATGTGACACATTTGCCGTAAATTATTTTTTATGATGCAAAAAACCCAAAACTTGTACTTATGTGACACATTTACCCAAATTTATAGGTAAATATATCACATAAGTACTAGGGTTTTTTTGTATAAAAAATTTTTTTTGGGTGAATTTGTCGCAATGAAGATAAGATTTTTGGTCATTTTTTCCCTTCATTAAAGTACCGATCAATAGGATTTAGATTGATGAACATAACCAAGTCTCGAGACTCAATTTTTTGGTTCCCAACAATAATATGACTTCCCTCGTTTTACTAGACGTTAACCAGCCTAAAATAGATCAGTGACGACTCTAGCGTGTAACAATCAATGAGTAACCGAATTACAATTGATAGGGTTTGGGAGAGCGCGTGTGAAGCTTAAGTGCCACCTAGCGAGAGGGTCTGCTTTGAGAGGGTCGCGACATGCATAAGTAATTTATCCTCGGAAACCATAAATTATTTTCAAGTTTTGAATTTCCCAACTATATTTGTTTTACGAATAATGGATATTTTGGAAAAAAAATTCCAAAATATGATCGATTGTATTGTTTGAAATAACAAGTCAATAAAATATATTTTTATTATTAAGAACAATTTATATCTAAATATTTTCGTCGGCATGAAAGTATTTTTCATTCATTCATTTTTGTAAGCGATACAAGCAATCATTTTTTAAGTAATATTTCTAAATTGTTCATTTTTTGCGAAACAAACGGAGTCAACAACTCTCCCAAATAAATACTCATGGTGGGCTAAACCAGGACTTAGCATGATTCAATAGTTGTGGGTACTCAAGCACTTCATTCATCTAAGAATTTTAATGGGCACCACTGGACTTCAAAACCTCATAGCATCTCTCTTTACTTCAATTTTTTCTAAGTATGCCAATTTCGAGAAGTATTCAACAGAATCTTGTTTGTATGATACTAATTCAACTAGTTTGAGGTGTTGTATATTGTGAGCCATAATTCATGGAGTTGCTTAGCACCATTGGCGGAAACTAATCACCTTAAGGAGATTCGGTTAGCCGTACCTCACCTCCTGTATAATTCCTTTACGAGTTTATAGAATCTTGCAAATCTATATTTGGTTTGTAAGTAATCATATTTACTTGTAAAGATTATATGGTCACTATAATTAACTTATTATTTCTTTCTTCTTAATGTTATTATCTGTTTTTTTTTTTTTGTTACAATAAGCAGTGTTACATATTTCTTCTCCAATATGTTATTTTTCTAACATTAAAATGCCTCTGGTAGGCAGCTACAATAGGTCCTTAAGGGTGGATAGGGCTGAGTGCGAGAACTAAAACTTGGCACGATAGGCCTAAAATTTCTTGAAGTAATGCCTTCTTGATGGGATTGTGGGTTCTTTGGATTTATAGGAATGTTGTTTTTAATCAAAATTCTAAGCAGGGGAACAATATGCTGCATTAAGAAAAGATTAAACAATACTGAAAGAAGTCCAGATCAGGAAAGAAATGGCAAATTCCACAAGCTGGCTGGTTCAAATTAAATTCTGACAAGCGGCGGTGGAGAGTACTAGAGTCATTGAATTGGTGGCAATGAGGGATGATCAAGCGGAATGGGTGAAGGGTTAGATTCGCTGTCTAGGAAAAACTTCTGTTTTTGCTGCAGAAATGTGGGCTATTAAGAAAGGATACCTATTGCTTCAGATATAAATATAACCTGTTAGAGATTGAATCTGATGCCAATAATTTGACATATGCTTTGTAGAATACTAATGTCGACATGCCTAACTTGAACTCAATTATGCCTGAACGCAGGGACATGTTGGCTGCATTGCCACAGGTGAAGATTAAGCATGTGCAAGCGACGCAAATCCCTATGCAGACGAGTTAGCGAAGATCGGGTTGACGGCACCTATGATATATCTACTTCTGATTGTATTTCTTCTGGTTTGCAAACTTCGGTTGTATTGGATAAGCAAAGAGCTATATCCTAGGAGACTCAGACTAGGCGTTGGCCTTGGTTGGTACTGTTATTTTGAGTACTTATATAAGCATGTTTCTACTGGAAACAGAAAAATCTACAGTAATAGCATTGTCTTGTTGTTGCCTGAGTTGAACAAAAAAGCTAAAATTACAACGAGTGTTCTCATTAGGTCGGACCGCGTTTAAAACAAATCGTTCGAACAACCCCACCTCGATCATGATCCGCACCAGCTTTTGCCCCCTTATAAATGAATAAGTTTTGACGAAAGGTACAAAATCAGCCGCCCCCTAGCTAGTATCAACTTGTAGAACACTTATATTCCTCCTCTAAAATGTCAGATCTCTTCTGAAACTCGAAATTCTATGAATTGCTTCAGATGGGAATAGAGAAATTGATTTCATCAGATAGCCCCCTCGATGAGCGAACCTCACTTTCGCATGCGTAAGAAGAATAGAAGTCCTCGTCGTTGTCCTTCTCTCTCACCTCCTCGATCTTCTGCACGACCTCCTTCATGTCCCACCTCTTCTCGACGTCACCCTCGCAACACCTCAAACCGATCTTGAGGAGTTTGAGCATCTCGCCCTCGCTTTCGCTCTTGGCCCTCATCTCCTTGTCGAACACCTCGGCCGGCCACTGATCAGCTTCCCCGGCGACTAACCTGACCCACGTTGCCAAGTCATCCTGATCGCTCCCCTGTTGACCCTGCTGCAGGAAGTTGGCAGGGAACTTCCCTGTCAGGATCTCCAGGATCAGGATTCCAAGGCTCCAGACGTCGGTCTTCTTTGTGATGCGCTTGTTCTGAAGGTATTCGGGCGACTTGTAGGCAACCATGAGGTCCTGAGCGTTTTCCTGATTGATCACTGGGATGAGCCCGTAGTCGGTGAGAAGAGGCTCGAAGGTTCCAGCAAGGAGGACATTGGATGACTTGAGGTGACCGTGTGGAGCAATGAGGCTGGGGAGTTCGTTGTAGAGATAGGCAAGTCCTTTGGCCACTCCCTTAACGACCTTCAGCCTCGTCGGCCAGTCAAGAGCAGGCTTGCCTCGAGCATGGTTGCCTGTAATTAATGAAAGGCATAAATTCCATGCCCATGAAACGTCCCAATTAGCACGATCTTTTTTGAAACAGATATCAAATCTGTGTGCACTCGATCTAATGAAAGCGGAGCGACATATGTTGAATGGAAATCTATTCCATGAATCGCCTTGCGGGACACACTTATAGCAGAGAAAAAGACTAAGTGAACCTATGAAAAAACAAGTGCCTTGTACCAATGAACTTACTGTGTAGATAACCAGCCAAGCTTCCGTTCTCGACGTAATCAGAGACCAAGAGCTTCTCTTCCTTTCTGTAGTAGTAAGCCACAAGAGGAAGCAAGTTGGGGTGTCTCAGCCTGCCCAGCCTCCTCATGTGCTCTTGGAACTCCTCTCTGCCAACATTGTTCATTTGCCGGAACCTCTTGACCACCATGGCTGACCCACTAATCAGGGCTGCTTTGTAAGATGACCCAAAGCACCCGCTCCCCAATATCTCTGCCGACGCTTTCAGCAAGTCCTGCAGGTCAAACTTCTCCCGATCTTCCCTGACGAACGACAGCTTGAAGTTCTCGGCCTTCTTGCCATTACTGGAGTTGTCAGGTGAGCCATGCCTGACATGGCCTTCTTCCTTGAAGCTCGCCTTCTTCTGCAGGTTGGATGGTGGAGGGGCCTCGATCGATTGTGAGGTCTGGTTCCGCCTTCGCAGGCAAAAGATCAGCAAGACAAGGGCCGTCAGGAAGAGTACACTAGCCACGATCGCATAAATCAAGATGGCGGGGGAACTTGAGCTGCCGTTTTTATCTGATGATGCTGGAGCAGCCGTGCATGGACTTAACGGTGCTCCGCACAATCCTTTATTGCCTGTCAGACAATATGCTTTTAGGACTTTCCTCAAAAATTGGTTAGAACAAGCACTTAGTGATTCTCTTTTTTGAAGGAAACTTTTCATAGTAATGTGGAAGAATACAATGATCTAATGTTTGTTTTCAATATGGACGAATTCACGAGTTGCATAATAACGAGTCTGTATGATCATGATGTAATTTTAAGGGACTTTCTGAATTCTAGCTTATGGAGCATTTTGAAGATGCTTCGCATGAGAGCTCAATTAATCTTTTGCAGTAACTGGGGCCCTTTCGCTGTGTGGAACTTACCTGAAAATGAGCTAGAGTTCATGTTAGCAAGGCTTGCCGGGATTGGACCATCCAGTTCGTTGTTGGATACATCCAAAAGCAAGAGATCGTGCTGCGCAAAAGCCGGGATCTGTCCCGTGAATTGGTTCCCTTCGAGCCTCAGCTCCATAAGCCTTGGCAGTTGCGCCAATGACGAAGGTATGGCGCCCTCGAACTGGTTTCCTGCCAAATGCAACTTCTTCAAATACGACATACCCTCGAAGGAATCGGCGGGGATCTCCCCTGAGAAACGGTTGTATGACAGGAAAACGGATTTCAGAGCCAGAAGCTTCTTGATCTCCGGCATCAGGCCATCGAAGCTGTTGTTCATGAAGCTCAAAGTCCTCAAGGACGGCAACCCTGCCAGGGAGTCCACATCAATCTCACCCTCAAGCCCCTTGTTCTCAAGCTGCAGCCCCCAGACGCTGCCGTTCGTGCAAAGGACACCGATCCAATTCGCCTGGTCACCGATGCACGGGGAGCCGCTATTCCAATTGGCCAACGCATTGCTCTGATCATCCAGGGAGCTTTTGAACTTGAGGAGGGAATCGGCTTCCGAGGAGGCGCCGAAGGTGGTCGCCACTCCATCAAGCAATAGGATGACAAAAAAGAGGCTCCAAAACGTTGGTCGAGCTCGGGGAGCCATGATCGACGGTGGTACGGCTATGCGCACTCGTCGTCGTCGGGCCGCCGCGTGCAGCGCCCTTCTGAAGGGGCCAGGCTGCAATCGAGGAGGCTCTTTTCTTGGTGGATTATTTGGGGGGCGGGTGAGAGAAAGGGCTTGGGAGGTAGGCGATATTGGATGGACAACAAACGAGCACAAAGCAAGCACCCTTGAGAGAGAGATTGCCAAGAATAGGAGATGAAGACAATATGGGAGGGGGCAAGAGAGAGAGAGAGAGAGAGTGGAAAGGGAGGCAAAGAACAAATTAAGGAGGGAGGTTGATGTCTCACTTTTGCATGAGCTGTACGAAATGCTGTTGCTAGGAGAGATCTCAGGCTGGCCTCAAAGTTGGACAGACAAATTTGGCAAAGATCACTCTTCATCTAGTTATTTTACAGTTGGGTGGATAATCTTGCTTATCTGTGATGTAGCAGTGATCAGAAGAAACTAACCCTGGTGTTTGTGAGCTAGAATTGGTCAATTACCACCATACAGGACAAAGGAGTGGTTCTTGAGTCTTGACCAAGTTGAGAGACTAATTCATAATTTGCCATGCAACTGAAATTGTCTTAAGGAATTATCAAGAATCAGGAGTAATCTCGGGGTGATTTTGATCTTTTGAAATATGTGATAAGCTCGTCACATATTATTAATGAGGAAAATACTAATGATATCATTATTATGTAAGCATTGATGTTCACTCACTAAGTTTTTCATTTTTATATTGTCTCGTCACCACGAAAAGGGCAACTCTATTTTTACTCCAAATACGGAATAAAGCATACCTTTATTACTTAAAATGCCTAAGATGCCCTCCATTAAAATAGGCAATGAAGTTGGCCAAAAAAGGCAAGTAAATTGGGATCTAAACACACGAGCACAACCTAACTCCATCTTCTCGCTAACGAAGTTTGAATCTGTTTCTTGGCTTTCGATAATTTCATTATTAGTTTTACAAGTTATCTTCACTGGACTTTTTTATTATTCACAAATTGAAAGTAAATGAAATGCACCTTAAGCAAAGGTGATTTTATCTTGTGTTTATGTTTGCTCCTGACCAAATGACTCTGCTCCCGACCAAATGATTCACCCAACTGAAATGAGATTTTTTTTTTTGGGCTAATTGGGAAGAGAGAGAGAGAGAGAGAGAGAGAGTTGAGGGTCATAAGCTGACTTAATTGTGAGTGTGACCCTAAAATCACCATTGCCTCAAGCGCATTTGATTTACTAATTTGTTTGCTGGCTTTGATAGCTTTGCAGCTTGTCTTCATGGAATTTTTAGTTGGGTGGTGTGTGTATTTATTGAATTCTTCCTTTTTGGCTTCAAGATGGTGTTTAAATCCCAATTAACTTAACCTTCTTTTTTTTCTGGCCAACTTAGTTGTCCATTTTAATTGAAGGCATTTTTTACTTTTCATCTAATAAAGAGTTTTAGCCAAATTGAGAGTGAAAAAAGAGTCGCCCCACAAATATTCACAGCCTAGTGCTCGAAGCTCCCACACATGCGCGGTCTGGTTGAAAGGTAAGGCTGTGTATATTAGACCCGAATTAATCTGTCGTCACTTCAACAAAGGGTCAATTCCCTGAAAACCACAAATTTTGAGTCTAATTCCAATTCTACCCTAATTTTTTCTTTTGTCTCAGAAAAATTCTAAACTTTAGGTCTAATCCCAAATCTGCCCCAAATTTTTTTTTTATCTTAGAAAATAACTCAAACTTTAGGTTTACTCCCAAATCTACCTTGAACTTTTCTTTTGTCTAAAACAAAACCCAAACTTTTCTTTTGTCTCATAACAAACCCCAAAACTTTAGGTCTAATCTTAAATCTACCCTAATTATTTTGTCAAAAAGAAAATTTTCAATTTTTACTCTAATCCTAAATTTGCCCCCCCATTAGCTCTCTGTCCAAAGTCACGGATAGTCATCACTAATTTTTATATCCTACAACGATTTTGTTTTGAAGATATATTTTCATGTCGCCTTATCGATGTGTATCTATTATTGTTGTAAAAATGCCACATCAAGTTGGGACTAGAAGATGGGTTAGATTTGAGAATAGATTAAAAATTGATAATTACTTTTAGGCAAAAAAAATTTGGAGCAGATTTGAAACTAAATCTAAAGTTTAGGGTTTTTTTTTAGACATAAGAAAAGTTTGTGGCATTCGAGATTAGACTTAAAATTTGAGATTTTTTTTTTAAGACAAAAAAAGTTCTGGAGAGATTTGAAACCTCACCTAAATTTTGGGTTTTTTTTTTTTTTAATAATAATTGGTCCCTTTAACAAAGGCAATTTCATCATAACAAAAGTAATACGAAGTCCTTTGCCAACAGTTGAAAACATCACTTTAACGCTTTTACTAACGCCAAAACTAGTAACTAAAGAAATAGGTGGACTTCACCCAAGAACCGATGCTGCTTTAGCAGATTTAGGAATCACAAAACCCAACTATCTAAAAATTAATTCTCTGATGGTGGTTCCCTTCGTCAACAATCCTATGAAGCATGAGAATTTGATAGGATCAAAACTGGCAAATATCTGTCCCCAACCGCAGAAATGCAAGGAAAATGGAATACAAAAATGACTGTCTATATCAAGAATGATTTGGTTGTTTAATGACCCAACATGGATATCAAGTTCAAGATCCCTTAATGAGGCAAGTTTTCGGATTGAAATCTGTATACCCGACATCAACGAGACACAGGCCATCAGGAGTTGCTGGAGGAGCAGTCGCCCGTCTACATGTTGAATCCATCAGCTTCATCAACACATCCTCCTCCGAACCTGCCACTGCTTCTCTTATTGATGTCGCAACAAGAACCCGAACCATCTGCACAATGATCAACCACCACAAGAGGTTGTTAAGGCTAAAACTAACAGCAGATTAAACTGATACAATTACAGAACTGAAAAATCTTAGGAGTTCAAAGGTTAAATGGGTGATTGCATAGGAATACATGTAAATCAGCAATCACGATGGTTCAGATCTTTCATCAAATTCCGAAGGAAAATCCTATAGAACAGTACATAAAAGCTGCAAAGGACTGCTGACCAAAAAAACGTGAATTGACGTGCCCATGCTCTCACAAACAGTATTTTCTCAATAGACATAAAGAGTACCTTCCGAAGGAATCGATTAGCAACCAGCTCAATGAGCATAACTTTTCTCCCTTCTTGGTGATCCTAGTTTAACATAAAAGAGAGTGCCATTAGCCATAAAGTTGAAGAACATAAAAAAATAAATAAATAAAAACGTACTGCATCTTTCAAACAGCCCAAAGCAAAAAAAAATAAGTGGATCAGATCGTCAGATCGATAGTTGACCAAGCATTGAAGTGAATAAAAACTATGAAATATCGCAGAAGGGAAAATACTCACCGTGCCTTTTAATCTGCCCAAAGCAGCACGAGCATGATACAGGAAACATTCTGTTGGTGGGCCACTGAAAAAGAAGAGATTTTCAGTAAGGCACAAAAGCACAAGTCCCTCATGCGAGCTCACAGCAGTGAAATGCCAGAGCAAGGATCCTCAAAGCACCGAGAAATCAACTTACCCACCAATGCATATTCACGATTCAGTTAGCATTCTTTCCAGGGGCTTGAAACAATAAGCAGGTACACTACCATCCAGACATAGATATCCACTATCCAAATGAGTTCTTTACCAACTGTACACTACCACTTTTGATATCTGGTTCTTTCATATTTCTCAAATTCTCTACCAACTGAGGCTTCACAACTTTGAGACTTACCATTGTATATTTGGCACCTTCCTCACGGATTTGCCAGTTAGTACTTAGATCTGGTCACCCATGTATCTCTTCAGGAGATACCTCTATCTTGGCTCCAATTTTATCTTGCTTGGCTACTGATTTAGACAAGAATTAGATTTTGCACAACTATCTTGAATAGATGAACATCACCTTCCCCCGTGCATGAATTGAGATTTTTTTAAATCTTCTCATCTATTAATGTTCACAACTTCTTAGTATTTCTTGCAAACACGAACCGGTTAACTTTAACCAAACAGCACAATATGAACTTAGCTCTGGTTTTAGAGTGACTCCTCCAAGAGGTATTAATTAGATGTCTAAAAGGAAAAAACTTTTCACTTTAATAAAAGTGAACGATGTACACTGGCTCAACAAACCGTTAAAAAAGTGACAATTCTAAAACTCCTCAAAACAAGCCTTTCTCGTAATACGGAAGAAATCGACAACGGTAGTATGGTAAAAGAAATAAAATTCAAACACAAATATGATCATTGTATCAGGGTCAATTGCTAGCAAGATGTGATATGAGGGTACAAATTTAGAACAGCACATGTTGTGATCTTTTCCTTGGAGCGCTCCCTAATCTCCACCCCCCCCAAAAAAAAGCACCGCGTGAGCACCATGCTTAAAGCATACAATACAAGCAACAATCGGATTTAAACAATATGAACAATCACATATCAAGAGAAAAATAAGATGCAGATTCCCTTGATAATCTAAAGAAAATATCACAAATATAATTATGACTCATAGATACAGAAAGATTCAACAGTTTAGAATAACTAAAAAAAGTTTTTCTAATCAGATCATTTAGACTTTAAATATCTATGGGACTAAACTATAAATCAAGAAAAGCACTAGAAGTGTCTTGAGGGTTGAAAGCTCACATATTTCTTGAAGCCTTAGTATCTCGAGCAAACATCTTGTATGACAATAATTTCCCTTCTAGAAGCTGCAAAAATTGATTCACCCGACTAACTTCAAAGCTCACTTGTTTATTTCCACCTTCAAAATCCTCATCCTTGTCAGATAAGATTAAACTCTGAAGATCCTCATTATCAATATCATTCCCAAATCCATTGCTTCTGCATGCACTATTAGCTTTTGAACTCATTTTGTCAACACGTTCTGTAGTCCCTTCACTTGCCTCCCCATTTTCTCCATCATTGAAAGGAAATATATACAAATAACGCCTCCACTTTGCAGAGAAATTGGGATGGAATGAACGTGATACCTACACTAACCTTCCACATCAGTGTTTTACATGAATTAAGCGCATAAAGATCTCCCCAGCAAAACAAAATCAGCACCTTTTTTTGCCAAAAGTAATTAGCAAACCATTACCTCAGAAACAGATATAGCCCTGAGTCTCCCTGGTGCTGCAGTATTAACGGCAAGTTCAATATGTTGAGGTTCAACATCCTTTCTCCATGTATCTGGATATATGTAGCCAAAAACAGTGACTTAGTAGCTCCGCCTAAATATATGGAATAAAAGTAACATCATGAATGATAAGTGAATCAAAGGTTTTATTTGCTCATCCATGAGCCACCAAACTCATCCGATCTAGTTGTAGGACCTACTTGAGAACAAGTGGTCAAAAAAATCCGTTTCTATAAGATTGTTGGGGTGTTCATAAAATCGTGTTATAAGATCAAATCATAAAATTTTAAGATTTTATATAATATGAAAGTGCCATATTAATGATAAAATTTGCCTGTAAATATCTGGCTTCCATAATTTTAAAGTGTATACAGCAATTATAAATTTATCAGCCCTACACCTGAAGAAGTCAAATTTTCAATGTTATTTGTCAAATTCTTTATTTTTTATTTGTATTTGATGCAAGGGTGGCATCAGTTACTTGGATTGTCCACTGATCTTTTACATGGATGTTATTTTAATAGAAGGTCGTGTTAACCCAACATGAAATAACATTTATATTTTCTGAACCATGAATTCCTCTATCCTACATGGCCCATGTTGTGCAAGATTTTTAGTGTGGTTGACTCATTATACTAAAGCTCTCTGCCATTTGGACGAATACTTCATCCCACAAAAACTATTTCACAGATTATATAAATCCTGTCAAGATAAGGCGAGATTAAATATGACATTATGTTGAGCAACATTGGGAAGTCTCCATCTCCGATATCCATTAGGTGATGGCCTGTCTTATCAATCTATTTATTTCTTTTCAGGTATAAAATAGTCATAAAATCCGATTAATGTACACGAAGAAATTGCAAAGCATTTACAATCTAACTAAAAGAGAAAAGACCCAAATACTTCAGCAAGTAGATAGCTCGGAGAACAGCTCCCACAAAACCAACAAAGATATAGTGGACAACTACTTATCTTTCACAATGCATGAGGACCTTATAAGGTATCATTTATTTACATAGAGCCACACATCATTAGAAACTCTGGCATTCTTCCTTCACTATTCAGGTTTATGTTACTTTCCCTGGGTAATAATAAAAGGAAGTTCTTTAGGTCACTATTCTCTTTACAATTGGGGTTGACTTAGTGTTAGAAAACGGTTTTATGGACATGGGTCACACAAGCTAGGTTATCCAAACCACCAAGTGCAAAAACAGTATTATGTTTGACCATGAACTGGGATTCAACTTGTGTCTAAATCAACCAGGAATGTGAGGCATCTCATATGTCTGAGATAGAAACTGTCACTACAACAATCTATAAGTGTTTCTCACATTCCTTGTGAGGCTAGATTCACTTTTATAAGTAATTACATAGGATTCATTTGGTTGAGATCTTGCTTCAAAGAGGAGCCATGAGATATTAGTCTCTTTAAGTAAAAAGGACAACTCTAATCTAGCCAACCAACGATCCATTTTCCAACGTACTTGCAAATTCCAAGTTCGTTTTTTTCTATCCTATCTAACTTTGGGATTTCATGATGATTAAAGCTATGAAGAACCAGAAATAACCGGAGAGTCTGATGTGAACTTGTTTTTAAGGCCCCCTCTCATTGCCTGTAAAATTAATATTTTAAATTCTTGAAAATGAGAAGGATACCTTTCACTAAAACTGCCCTAATTAATACAGCAGGAAGCAGATAAAGTTTGTCATGCTTGATATTCCTTTTCAAGATAGAAATGAATATGGTTGAAAGGAAGTCACTCAAAAATTGAGAACTGTTTAATAAGATAGACGCACAGGAGAAATTCAATGAGAATGAATAACAACATACAGAATGAACAGACTTGCCCCAAAGCTGTTACTCCTTTATCGGTACGCCCAGCAACCAGAGCACAGCCCTCCACTGGCAAGGACTTGTCCTTTAGGAGCTTAGCTTTCTTCTCATCCACAAAATCCCCAAGAGATCTTTCTACTGAGCTGTCCAAAGTAAAAGTTCATATACATAGATCATGTCAAAGTTTCAACCCAAGGTTCCGCGTATAGTTTCACGACTACTAGGGGAATTAGATGCCAGGATTAGGGATGGATATAGGAGAGAAAAATTGCAGCATATAGCTTCACTTTTCTTAGTTTGGTGGGTGGATGTCAGTAAGTACATGTGAGTGTCCGCAAGTGTGATTTTACCCTCCCTCATGGTGAGTGATTGGTTGCCATTAGCATATTCAACCTCCCAAAAGACACTTTAGAATTGGGTCTACATGTTGCAGTGGAGGACTATTTGACAAAGCTTTGAGTCAGCGCCAAAGTTGGAAATTAAAGAGTTGTCATGAGGCGGATATAGATTACAGTGTTCATATAAATGACAAATACAGGGAAGATAGGCAACATCAGAAAATTATGAAAAAGAAAGCATGGAATTGACAGTAAACCAAATACAACGTAATCCATAAATAAGACAACACATTGAGTGTAGACTTAGGACGCTCAAGATAGAAGCAGAAGGTGAAACAATTTACCCCTGGACAGTGTTTAAGCCAGGCTGCTTTTGCCAACCATCAAAAGAACCACCATGATAAGTAAGGACAATCTTATATGTTCTTCTTTCCCATCTGCCAGACCTCTTTCCTCCTGGAAGACTGTCTAGTCCAGACTTCTCACAAGCCTTTGGAATTTCAGTAGCATCATGAACAAGAGATCTCTGACGAAAAAAATTCCTATATTAAGTACAATAATCTAGACATTACACATACCTATTACAATTAATCACTAACACCACCAAAAACTTGCATTAACAAATATCCACGCACAGAATCCTTGCTACTGTTATCAGAATTTACAGATTCTCAGTTCAGCTTATTCTATACAGTTTGAGCAACGATCGCATTTCTTCCAACAACCCTTTACAGAGACACCCTAATGCGTACCATTTTGCAGATTGCATCTATTAAAGTGATGCAACTTATTTAGTCTCAATAATACATACTCCAGAGGTTTATATTTTACCTAAGATGAACGCATACATTAACCAATCAATTTTGTACTCTGCATATGAGAAAACTTCTTTGTCGTATATGATCATATTAAACTAAGCCAAACTCATGTCATCAGGGCTATCCCCAGAACATCATGGCAGGACAAGATTAAAGTATCACGATTCCATTTCCATCGGCTGTGATATTAGCAAGAACTACTTCCAATTTCTAACAGAGGGAGACTGAATATGCCTTTTGTGCCACACCAGAGTTCAGTAACTCTTCCAGATCAGACATTGGAAAAACACAGAATGGACACATGCTAATACATCCCCCACGCGAAATGTTCACTGCTAATTCAACAGCACATGGAAGAACCGAACATATGAACACCGAGTTCGACTCTTCTCAAAACAAATTCCATGGAAACGCTGAACTAATCCCACCATGAAGAAGATAAGAATAGCTCCAACATCTGTGCCCCCTTCTTCAAAAACAACAACATGAAAAGCTGGTCGGGCAGCTAGATTTTAACTCAGATCAGCATCAGAAAGGAAGCAACGACTGGCACAAACCATCACCTCGGCCCCGAACAACTCGGAGAGCGATGACCGCCCATTGACGACATCGGAGTAGAAGTCCCGAACTTCTTGCCAGGGCCTGTTGTACATGAAGTCGAAGCTCTCCCTGCGAGAAACAGGAGGAGCAAGACCACCAATCATCTCCGTAAAGAGGTAAAAAGTTTCACCACAGACAGCAGCAGGTCCTAGGAAGTATAGGGTCCGCACCTCGCCGTCCACCGCTCGTGTCTGGAAGGGAGGACGTGATCGTAGTGGAAGTGGACCTTCTCCTCGCCGGCCTCCGCCGGCGGCTCTCCGCCTGCCATCGAGACGGTCGAAGGGGTTGGGTGGTTGCAGGTCGCGGCGCCTCGAAAGCGTTTGATCGGGAACGAGCGCGGGAGGGAAGCTTGATTGCCGCCGCGGAATGAAACTGCCAACATTCATTCACTGCCACCGGAATTTTGCAGCAACGGATGGTGAAAAGTGCGCGGGTTTGCGAGTCGCCGCCGGGTGCGGGCGTCGGCGTCGGCGGCGGGCCGTGGTCAGCACAAGGACGTTGCTTGGTTCCCTTTTTTTTTTTATACTCTCGTCACTCGGAAGAGGACTAAATGTCATATGCTCCCGTTTTTTACTAGTAAAATTATAGGTTAATACTTGAAAAACCTCATACTGATATATTTATGACAAATTTACCATAAACTGATACATTTGTGACAAATTTAACTGATATACATTTGACAAATTTACCCCAAACTGGTACACTTGTAATAAATTTATCATCTGTTAGTTTTCGTTAAATTTTACTGTCAAATTATTAAGTTAAATGACACAAGACAGTTGACCGGTATACTAATTTGAGATTTTACGCTCCGTTCGTCACAGCTTACAATTTTTGTGATTTTTTTGTGGTATTAATCAAATTTAGCGGATAGTATATTTATTACAAATTTATCAGTTTAGGGTTTTTTGCATTCGAATAAATTAATTTAAGATAAATTTGTCATAAATCTACAATTTTATGGTTTTTTATGGTCAGTTTGAGTAAATTTGTCACAGATGTACCAATTTGAGATTTTTCATGGTCAAAAAAATAATTTATGATAAATTTATCACATGTGTATCGGTTTGATGTTTTTCAATGTATTAACCCAAAATTATATTAGAAATATCAAAAACTTCTTATCATACTAGTACCAAAATTATTGATCAGCTCACTTAAATGCGTTCCATTAGAATTTCCAGCTAAAATCACTATGTGAATTTTGTAATTAAAGTTTTAATGAGTTGACATATTTTTATTAAAAAGCAATCGAACATCCTAAAAGACGTTGCACAAGTAAACATGGCTGACTTGCCTAAACACGATGCCATTTGTCCCTTCTCTCTTACTCGATCACACAAAGCAACAACATTCTTCCTTCTTCTGGGATTTCTGCCCACGGCAATCAGCAATGCGTGCACTCTAGTGAAAAGGATAGTTCATCACCTGACCTCCCCGACCTGGTCCGGCCCAAAGCCATCGACCCTCTCCTTTTTTGCTGCAAGGGAAGCCAGGTCCTTGGCGTGCACCTTGATCCTCACCTTCGTCGTCTGCATCTTCCGCTTTCCTATCAACCCAACCACTCATTCCTCTTCTTTTTGGCTCTCCATTTAGGATTTTCGATTTTGGGGGCAAATCGAATTAGGGTTTCGATTATAGAGGCAAATCAATTAGGATTTTGATGGGAATTTCTTTCAGTTGGCAATTTTGGGTGAGACACTATAAGTGATGTCGTTTAGGGTTTAGATGCTAACTGACCACACAAGCGAGTCACATTGGCCATAAAAATTAATAAAATATAGTCAAGTTGAATTTCTAACTACGCAACTAGAAATTGACATTTTTTTAAGTAATACTTAAGTGATCCGGAAAAAAAAAACTTTTGGCACTAAAATAAATGTTGTACACAACTTTTGACACTTTCAGTATATCTTCCTCCTTTTTTATGCCAATTTTCAAGCCTCCACTTCATTGTCATTACTCTTAAAAAGCATTTAGTGTTATGAAATACATGAATGGATAAAATACATGAATGAATATTCATTATATTCATCTTATCTAATGTACTTATTATGATACATTTGTATCATACATCTAAGTACATCTCCCTATACAATGAATGTTCATATCCCCTATCTAGTACATGTATCATTCGATACATTGATATTAATGATAAGTACATTCTTGTTCTCCTATAAATAGGAGTTTAGTTTTGATGTACAATAACAACTATCAGAATAAACAATCACACCCTCTTCTCTGGCTTTCTCAACTTTCTCTGGTGTTCAATCTCAATCTCTTCTCTATTATATATTCACCACAACACAATATTTTACAACACGTTATCAGCACGATGATCTACCGACTGAGTAAGTAATGTTTGCAAGCACGAAGATCTACCGACTGAGTAAGTAATTTTTGCAAGCATGAAGATCTATCGATTGAGTAAGTAATTTTTGCAAGGTGGGTATTTATTTTATTAATTAACTTATACTTCATCTTCTTCTATCATTTCTTCATTTTTATTTTTTCTTGGCCCGAAGCCAAATTTTCAAATTTAAAAGTATCCTTCTGCTCCTGAAGTGGCGGTGGATATTTGGAAATCCTTTTAATTAATAAGGATTTATTTTTACAAGGACTATATGCAAATTTTATGATACTTGACACCTGAAGTTGTCAATATAAATGCAAATGGAAAATACCGAGAAAAAGGAAAATGTTTGTTTGCTTGATAGTGCAACAACACATACTATATTTCGTAATAGACACCTTTTCTCAAGTATGACATTGCGGAAGACACAAATCCATACAATATTAGGTCCTGTTCCGATTATTGATGGTTTTGGAAATGCCACAATTATTTTGCCAAATGGCACAGTCCTACATATTGATAATGCGTTTCTAAGTATTAAATCAAAGAGGAATTTGCTCAGTTTCAAAGATGTGCGCCATAATGGGTATCATATTGAAACTATTTATGAGCAAGATAAGGAATACATTAGTATTTCCTCTTATAAGATGGGCCTGAAGACCATCCATGAGAAGCTAGAAGCTTCTTCTATGGGTTTGTATTGTGTCATGATTAAGACTGTTGAAACCTACGCCACCATATCCTGGAGATTGGTAAGCCCTGATTAGTTTGGACTGTGGCATGATTGCCTTGGTCACCCCGGCGCTTCAATCATGCGTAGGATAATTCAAAATACAAAAGAGCACCCTTTAAAAGATATAAATGTATTGTTGTCCAAAGATTATAATTGTGAGGCTTAATCTTGAATCTCCTCTATTTTTGCAAAGAATTCATGGTGATATTTGTGGACCAATACAACCACCAAGTGGACCATTTCGATATTTTATGGTATTAGTGGACGCATCCTGTAAATAGTCTCATGTTTGCCTATCATCTACACGCAATGATACATTTGTATGTTTATTTGTACTATTATTATATTCCAATTGCAAATGCTCCAATTAGGATAGTTGTTCCTGAAGGACAGGCTAAAATGGATCAAAATCCCCCGCACTTGAAGTGTGGTAGACCGATAGGATTAAAAGATATTGCTCCTCGAAAACGAAGGGAAAGAATCAGGAATCCGCTCTAGAAGAGCCTGGCATTATGCTTGCTCCTGAAGAGCTTATTGCCCCTGAAGAGTCGCAAACCCATGAAAGGAACACAAATCCCGAGAATACTGAGAATTCCATTACATATTATAATGAAATTTGGGATCGAAATGAAATCATCATTGATGATGCTTTTGCATTCTCAGTTGTCCATAAAATTATGGATGATGATTGTGAGCCGCAATCTATTATTGAATGTTGTCAAATGTAAGATTGGCCTAAGTGAGAGGAAGCAATTAAGGCTGAATTAGCTTCCCTAACTAAACGAGAGGTTTTTGGACCTGTAACTCGTATCCTCGATAATGTAAAGCCCGTTGGATATAAATTGGTATTTATCCGAAAACGAAATGAGAAAAACGAGGTTGTCAGGTATAAAGCCCGACTCGTTGCCCAAGGATTCTCCTAGAGATTTGGGATTGATTATAATGAGACATATTCACCTATGATGGATATGATTACATTTCGTTTTCTCATTAGCCTAGCAATCTTTGAAAGATTGGAAATGCGTCTTATGGACGTTATGACGGCATATTTATATGGCTCATTGGATTCTGATATTTATATGAAAATTCCCAAGGGATTCAAAATGCCTAAAGCATGCACTCCCCACAATTTATTCTCAATAAAATTACAAAGATCCCTATACGGGTTAAAGCAATCCAGTCGCATGTGGTATCAATGCCTAAGTGAGTACCTAATTAAGGAAAGGTACAAGAATGATCCTATCTGCCCATGCGTGTTTATTAAGAAATCAGAAACCGGATTTTCTATTGTAGCAGTTTATGTCGACGATATAAATTTAATTGGAACTCCAGAAGAGTTAGCTGAAATTGCTGAATATTTGAAAAGGGAGTTTGAAGTTAAAGATTTGGGTAAAACCAAACTTTGTCTTGGTCTAGAGCTTGAGCATAAAGCAAATGGAATAATCATCCATCAATCAGCATACGTTGAAAGATTGCTTAAACGCTTCAACGTGGACAAAGCTCACCCATTGAGCACCCCTATGGTTGTAAGGTCTCTAGATCCCCAAAAGGACCAATTTCGTCCTAGAGAATCAAATGAAGAGATACTTGGTTCTGAAGTACCATATCTCAATGCAATTGGGGTTTTGATGTATTTGGCACAATGTACGAGACCAGATATCGCTTTTGCGGTAAATTTATTGGCACGATTTAGTTCTGAGCCAACTCGGAGACATTAGAATGGAATTAAACATATTTTCCGTTATCTCCGAGGAACCATAGATTTGGAATTATATTATTCAAAAGATTCCACTAACTCTAGTTTAGTTGGATATGCTTATGCTGGATATAGATATGATCCATATAAGGCTCGCTCTCAAACCGGGTATTTATTTTGTTATAACGGCACCGCTATTTCTTGGCGTTCTACGAAGCAATCGCTAGTAGCTACATCTTCTAACCACTCTGAGATTATTGCTTTATATGAAGCTGGAAGAGAGTGTGTTTGGTTAAGATCCGTTATAACGCATATTCATAATTCTTGTTGTTTAATACCGGTTACAAATTCTCCCACTATAATTTATGAAGATAATGTTGCTTGTGTTGCACAAGTCAGGGGAGGATATATCAAAGGTGATAGGACCAATCATATCTCGCCAAAATTTTTCTATACTCATGAACTCCAAGAAAGTCAACAAATTGATGTTAAACAAATTCGATCCATAAATATTCTTGCAGATCTTTTTACCAAATCATTGCCAACATCAACTTTTGAGAAATTAATATATGGCATTGGTATGTGGCGAGTTCATAAGATGCAAGATTGATTAGCCCCATAAGTGGCTATATGGCTCAATTGAGAGTGAGATATTATGAACTATGCATTGCAGCATTGATATGCGGCGAGTTCACAAGGTGCAAGATTGATTAGCCCCAGCAGTGGCTACATGGCTCAATTGAGGGGGAGATATCATGAACTATGCATTATAGCATTGATATGCAGCGAGTTCACATTGCACTCTTTTTTCTTTTTGTTCAGTTTTTTCCCACAGGGTTTTTCCGGCTTAAAGTTTTTAACGAGACAATTAATGCATCCATAAAAGGGAGAGATCATAATATTTGTGCTCTACACTCTTTTTTCCTTTTGTCCGATTTTTGTCCCACTAGGTTTTTCCGGCTTAAGGTTTTTAATGAGGCAGTATCATTTGATGCACAATCATAATGAATACAATGAATATTCAAGGGGGAGTGTTATGAAATACATGAATGGATAAAATACATGAATGAATAGTCATTATATTCATATTATCTAATGTATTTATTATGATACATTTGTATCATACATTCTAAGTACATCTCCCTATACAATGAACGTTCATATCCCCTATCCGGTACATGTATCATTCGATACATTGATATTGATGATAAGTACATTCTTGTTCTCCTATAAATAGGAGTTTAGTTTTGATGTGCAATAACAACTATCAAAATAAACAATCACACCCTCTTCTCTGGCTTTCTCCACTTTCTCTGGTGTTCAATCTCAATCTCTTCTCTATTATATATTCACCACAACACAATATTTTACAACATTCAGGAAATTTTCAAACAAAGATTTGAGATAGAGATTTTTTTTTTTTTTAAAGGTTTAGAGTGAATCTTATTTTGATTAAGAGCTGAAGTGGATAAATTAGGCTCAAATAAAGACCTGAACATATGGTCTAGCCGAATCTTTGCTGATCAGGTTTTTTTTTTTTTTTTGGGCAGTCGAAACTCCGGTAACTTTGTCAAAAATATTCAACCGAGTCCACATTGAATTGTGAGTTTGTTGTGGATTTATCGATTCTCCAATGCTCGAACTCTTAGTTCATCGACGTCAAGTTGGGTCCGTCAACCGGAAGCAAGCCAAAACTCCCAATCCATAGACACCGTCAAATCCCTCCTCGCCCCATTCACTGGCGAACTCTTAAAACCACTATCTTGTCAGCATCCTCTAATTCCTTTGTTTCGACGAGGTTTTGTTCATCCAAAGGAGATTACAGAGATGTCAATGAGGTGCGGACATATCATGGAATACCAAAGCAATGGCAACGCCGGCAGTGGTAGTAGAAGCAATGTCTGTGCCTTTGGCTTCTTTGGTCGAATTTGTGGGTGCATTTCA
This sequence comes from Eucalyptus pauciflora, assembly GCA_007663325.1. NCBI lineage: Eukaryota > Viridiplantae > Streptophyta > Magnoliopsida > Myrtales > Myrtaceae > Eucalyptus > Eucalyptus pauciflora. Next base: position 481,797 of record VMYD01000388.1, read on the forward strand.
TCTTCTTTTGTGCGAACCGATCAATGTGAATTGCATTTTTTCAATGACCGGCAGTATCCGGGGTGCATTTTCTATTGGGATTTGTTGTCCTCGTGGTCCCTAGCACTGGTCATGGTCCCTGTTTTATTGCTTTTGATGGATTTAATTATATGGGCCTAAGTTGGCCTGGCCACGATGGACCTAAAGGCCCGGCCCACGGGAATAAGGCCTGTGGAAGGAGGAACATATAAAAGGGATGAGAGAGAGGGAGAACATACATTTTGGCATTTAGTGCATATGTTCTCCTTCTCTTCCAAAGTGCTCTCTCTCTCTAAGACGAAGAACAAAGTCAAGAAGTGACTCCGTCTTCCCTTCACGGCGATTTGTTGTCATCGGATCGAACATGATCGAATTCTCTTCCTCTTTACGGCATCGGTGTCTAATCTGTGGCTAACAAGGTACGCTCGAATCCGTGGTGTGCTTTACGATCGGTGATACGTGATTTCTTCCCGGGCTTGTCTTCCGCATTGATTTAGGGGTTCGGTTTTAAGTGTCGAATCCGTTTTCGGGGATCCGTCGATCCCAACATTGGTATCAGAGCCTTAGTTCACATTTTTCCCGACCAATTTGATGTTTATGATTGATTTTTCGCAAAAGCATTTCAACCGTACGGATCGGGGCGAGAAATCCCGACACCCGAGCGTTGTTCGCCAATTTTTCTGAGTTTTCGTAAGTCGAAATCAAAATCTGATGGCATAGGGAGGAAGGTGACGTCAAGACAAGTCCGGCGACGTGTCACACGCCGCCTGGGGACGACGCACGCGCCCAGACGCGCTGGTTCGTCCAGCGCGTGCGGCACACGTGCCGGTCGGCGAACCGGTGCCTGCGCGCCGCCGGCGGGCAAACCGGCACGCACCGGTCCACGGACCGATGCGTGCTGGTCATGACATCACCCAACGTCGGTAACCGGGGTGGCGTCGCCGTGGCGTCGACGCAAACGTCGACGTGGCCGGGCGGTCACCGGCCGGCGACCCGACCCGACCCGACCAGCGGAGGCTGGCACGTGCGGCACGTGCGGTCGGTCCGTCCGACCGGTCCGACCGGCCCGACGGTTGACCGTTGACCAAAAAAAAAAAAAGAATATGTTTCTTTTTTCAATTATGTCTATGTGGATTATATGTAATCTATTTTTATTCTGCATTTGTTACAGGAACAATGCCTTCCCGTAAGCCACGCGCATCTGTGCGCACAATGTCAGATGAACAAAGGGAAAGGCTTTCAAGGTTGATAGCCGATTTAAATGGTTATCAATGGGAAAGTGACGACATAATTGATCATGTCATAGAGGTCAACAACAAAATTCAAGAGGTCATTTGGAACGGTTATCCCATGCTAGATATTCATATGGTGCGATTCTTTATGAACACTCTTCCACCAGAATGGCAAGGAGTGTTGAATCGCCTTTGGGAAGTCAAATGATTTACTAGATATAAGGAGCTAGTAATGGAATTTGTGGATGAATATCATCGGGTTGGAGCCACAAAGACTGCGACCCAAGGAATGACTTCGATTAGGCCAGGAATGAATGTGCGTAGGAGAAATCCTAAGGGATATCCATCTGTTTTTCTGTGGCTGTCGAGGATACCTGAAAATTTTACAGAGAAAAAGCAAAAGAAATTGAACCATGTAGCTGCTTTCCCTATTAGTTGTATTAGTTGTATGATGCCTTGTTTTTAAATGTTATGGCTGGTCTTTATTTAGTGTTCTTGGTGGACATCTTATGTAAAGTTAACTACCTGATTGTTGTTGTTGTTGCAACCTATATGTTAGCCATATTATGTGAAAGCACTATTATTATATTGTATGTCAATTATCCGTTGCTTTCTGTGATTGCTGGTTGCTGTGGATAGTTAGCTATGGGTAGTTAATAGAAGTTTTTGTAGCTTCATAGAATTGATTTTGCATATGACAATCATATTAATGATAGTTTTTAAGTTAGGATTTTTGGAGGATGATTGGAAACATAGTGACATTTTGATTCCGAAACCTTACTTAAAATTATTAATTAATATGATGAGTTTGTGCAAAATAGATGCATAAGTGATAGGCATTAATATTTCGTGCATATGTGTCTAATATGTTCAGATCGATGGATTCAGCAAATAAGAATATAATTGCTGATTTGAATAAAGAGGACAAATTGAACGGCGAGAATTGTGAAATATTGAATATGAGAATTCAATATGTGCTAGAAAAGCAAGAAGCACTAAAAGCTCTTGACCATGTTATAGAAGATCTAGAGGATGTTGTGCGCCACCTTAAGCTAGCTGATCTACGCCTCAAGGCATTTGAGCAGGATACAGATATCTGCTGTGTTGCTTTAAGCTCAGAAGGGCTTCAAGCTCTAAGCGCAAGCGTATTGATTCGTTCAATATGTGGGAAAGCAAAGGATCAAGTCCTTCTTGCAAGAAACCAAGAATTAACCAACAAAAGAGAGGAAAACGTTCTCATGTGAAGAATATGTCAAGGGTGAAATGTTACAACTGTGACCAAAAGGGTCACTATGCCCGCGATTGTCGCGAGCCAAAGAAGGTACACACCCTTTGTACAATTGGGAACTTTGCATATGTGTCAAGTTCTGTATTCTTGACTGAATCCTCTGTGGACTGTGGATTCAGGAGCGACAGACCATGTAGCGAAGGATAGAGGATCCTTCGTGGAATTCCGACGAGTACCAACTGGAACTAAGTGGATCTATGTGGGAAACAACTCCAGAGCTGAAGTGAAAGGAATTGGCACATGTCAACTGAATATGCGTGGTGGACGCACTTTATTCCTACATGATGTGTTGTATGCTCCGGAGATTCGTCGGAATTTAGTGTCTGTTTTAGTGTTGGTTAAATTAGGTTTTAATGTGAACTTTCATAATAAAGGTGTAGATTTGTATTTGGATACAAACTACTGTGGTCGTGGTTATTTTCTGGATGGTTTCATTGTATTAGATATTGACTATGTTAATGCAAATGTTTGTTATTCCCTTCTCGCATCTCCTAATTCATATGATAATGATGTGAATGTGTGGCATGCTAGACTTGGTCATATTGGCCAACAGCATATGAATAGACTAGCCAAAGAGGGCTTGTTGGGCAACATTGAAATGTCGATTTACCCATCTGTAAGCATTGCCTAGAAGGGAAAACGACAAGGAAACCATTTAGAAAAGTTAAAAGAGCTGAATTTCCTCTGCATTTAATCCATTCTGATGTCTGTGGTCCAATAAATGTGAGAGGAAGGCATGGGGTTGTTTATTTCATCACTTTTATAGATGATTATACTCGATTCGGATATGTCTATTTGATTTCTCACAAATCTGAAGCAATAAGTTGTTTCAAAAGGTTTATGAACCTGGTAGATAATCAATTAAACAAGAAAATAAAAGCATTGAGATCCGATCGAGGTCGAGAATATTTATCTGATGAGTTCAGAAAATTATGTGATGAAAAAGGAATAGAAAGACAGTTGTCTATTCCATATACTCCTCAACAAAATGGTGTTGCGGAGAGAAGAAACAGAACCCTACTGGAAATGGTTAGGTCCATGATGGCGCATGCTAACCTACCTATCACATTTTGGAGTGATGCGTTGTTAACTGCTGCCTATATACTTAACCGAGTGCCTTCCAAATCAGTCACTTCCACTCCATATGAGTTATGGACAGGTAGAAAACCGGACTTAAGTTTTCTTAAGCCATGGGGTTGTGCTGCCTATACACATGAGTCCTCTCACAAGTTTGGGAAAATGGGTCCCAGAGGAAAGAAGAGTATTTTCATAAGATACTCGGAACACTCAAAAGGGTATGTGTTCATAGGTGAGCAGGAAAGTGGGAGTATAACTGAATTTGAATCACGGGATGTCACATTCTTAGAGGATGAATTTCCTAAGAAGGGCGAAATAGGGAAAGACAACTCCCTATTTGAAACCTCGGATCAAGATAATGATCTTAGTGGAGTTCGTCCAAGTGGGAGTAATATGAGAATTGATGAATTGAATTCAACTCATTCTCAATTACAACCACATAATGAGACGACATCATCATTATCTAATCCAAGTGGAAGCATAATGGGGAATGATGTGCAAAGTGTACAAACTCCCATACGGCGAACAAGTCGTCAAAGTATTCCTCGTCGACGTTTTGACATTGAAGGGGAAACTTTTATGGTTGCTCCACAAGATGAGGAAGAGCCAAGAAATATTAATGAGGCTCTGAATTGCCCTAGTAAGGAAAAATGGATTCATGCAATGGAAGAGGAAATTGAGTCAATGAAATCAAACCAAATCTGGGAACTGGTTGATCTTCCAAAAGGACGCAGAGCTATTGGGAACAAGTGGGTTCTCAAAATAAAGCGAAAGGCTGATGGCTTGATAGAAAGGCATAAGGCTCGCCTTGTGGCGAAGGGGTATAATCAACAGGAATGAATTGATTATGAAGACACGTTTTCTCCTGTAGTGAGATTTACCTCGATTCGCATTATTCTGGCAATAGTAGCTAGTATGGATCTTGAATTACATCAGATGGATGTAAAGACTGCTTTCCTCGATGGAAAATTAGAGGAAGAAATATACATGGAACAACCTGCTGGTTTCATAGTGAAAGGCCAAGAAGAAAAGATATGTCAATTTTTGAGATCGATATACGGCCTTAAGCAGTCATCGAGACAATGGTATATACGTTTTCATAATGCCATAATGGCATATGATTTTACAATGATTGATGAGGATCATTGCGTATATATCAAAAGATCCAAGGATCAATTTGTGATCATATCATTATATGTTGATGATATACTGATTGCCGGAAGCAATATGGAGTTGGTTCATACTGTCAAGAGTTGGTTGTCTTCCAACTTTGAGATGAATGATATGGGCGAGGCTGCATACATTCTTGGAGTTAAGATTTCAAGAGATCGTTCGAAGAGATCGTTGTCTCTTTCGCAAGAAACATATATAAATAAAGTTCTTGAACGATTTCGTATGCAAGATTGTAAACCCATAGACACTCCTATTGCAAAAGGTGAAGGATTGAGCCATAGACTGTGTCCGAGGACTCCACAAGAGAAGGAACAAATGAAACATGTTCCTTATGCTAGTGCAGTTGGGAGTTTGATGTACGCTATGATGTGTACAAGACCTGACATATGTTTTGCAGTTGGAATGGTGAGTAGATACCAATCCAATCCAGGTCCAGCACATTGGAAAGCCGTTAAGAGAATACTGAGGTATCTAAAGGGAACTGCTGATTATACGATGAGTTATCAAGGAAATGATCTGCGACTCAAGGCTATTTTGAAATTGATTAGGGAGGAGGTATAGACGAAAGGAAATCTACCTCTAGGTTTGTTTCCTTATTGAATAATGGCACCATATGTTGGAGCAGTAAGAAACAAACGTGTATAGCCTTGTCCACGATGAAAGCTGAGTTCGTGGCATTATCAGCAGTAATATATTAAGGAGTTTGGCTTAAGAGATTTTTTGGATCATTTAGGTGTTACTGAGAAAGCTGCAAATCCATTATTAGTTAATTGTGATAGCCAAGCAGCTATAGCGTACACCAAAGATCCAAAATATCATGGCAAGACCAAATATATAGATACCAAGTATAACTTTGTTAAAGATATTGTTGCACGAAAGGATGTGAACTTACAGTACATATCTACACATAGATTGGTAGCAGATCCTATGACAAAGCCAATACCTAGAGATGTGTTTTGTGGTCATGTAAAATCTCTAGGATTGCGTAGAGTCTGATGTACTGGATTGTAATTTCCCTGAGTTGTTCACATGTATGAACTAGTGTTGTTTCATTATTAATGCCTATGAATCTTTGTTTGATCTTTATGCGTCTTAATGCTCAGTGCATTACTTTATGTTGAGAAAGTATGTCGGACAGATCAGAGATTAGCCCACTCACACGGGTAATCGCCTCTATTTACTATGTGATAAATAGAGATGATACGGTTTTTAAGCTTATTATCTAGGTGATAATCGAGAGCTCAAGCTTAAAATACGTATGTCGCCTTAACTGAGTGTTAAGATGAGGACATAGTACTTACGATGTCCGAAAGTAAAATAACCCACACATTTTTTTACTTTATCTGTCTAAGATGCTAGATGTGAGTTCTGATGAATTTTGTGAATGAGTAAATACGTGAACTCAAGTTAGACATTGGGTATGTCTGAACTCTCATCTGTACGGTATTGATTGTGTAGACATACGCTCCATGGGAAATGAGTTAATACCGTAATACGTATTTCATAATACGTATGCATGAGACGATCCATAAGAGTGGCAAAAGTTTGATCTCAACTTTTATGACGTGTGAGACTCTTGAGGAATAGAGTTCCTCAATTTTAGTGCCCTTATGACTCTTACTTATTCTCAAGATTTCTATTTAGTGTTTGCTATCTTAAAATGTTACCAATGGTCATGGGTTGATTCGATCTAATGGGACATTTCTAGAAAAGCAAGTTGAACTGAAATTGAGAGTTTGAAGGAAAGGGAAAGATCGGATATGGAAAATCACATTGTGGTTTTGTATTCACTGGTCGACCAATTATGACTGTCTTTGGGATAATCATAATTGTGAATACAATATATATATATATATATATCATTGTTCAAAAGAGATCAAGAAAGATATAAATGTGATCGATCGATCTAGGGTACTGCATACTAAATTTACTCGAAAAGTGATGCCCAATATGAGCTGCTATATATTCCTAACAGATGTATAGCAACGAGCTCTCAAAGTATGCTGGTCGCACGGATTATTCACCGATATGAATGTTGAAAGAGGAAAAGAGGATTATGTTTGACCCACCATGCAAGTGGGAGTTGATGGGCCTAAGTTTGGCCTATCCGCCTATGTTGGTTTTGGTCCACCATGTGCGAGTGCGAGATGATGGATTTAATTATATGGGCCTAAGTTGGCCCGGCCACGATGGGCCTAAAGGCCCGGCCCACGGGAATAAGGCCCGTGGAAGGAGGAACATATAAAAGGGATGAGAGAGAGGGAGAACATACCTTTTGGCATTTAGTGCATACGTTCTCCTTCTCTTCCAAAGTGCTCTCTCTCTCTCTAAGACGAAGAACAAAGTCAAGAAGTGACTCCGTCTTCCCTTCACGGCGATTTGTCGTCATCGGATCGAACATGATCGAATTCTCTTCCTCTTTACGGCATCGGTGTCTAATCTGTGGCTAACAAGGTACGCTCGAATCCGTGGTGTACTTTACGATCGATGATACGTGATTTCTTCCCGGGCTTGTCTTCCGCATTGATTTAGGGGTTCGGTTTTAAGTGTCGAATCCGTTTTCAGGGATCCGTCGATCCCAACAGCTTTCTTTTGTGCAAATCAATAAAATATTTTATTGTTTTCATTTTGTTTATTTGATATATATTTTGTCATTAACAATCAATCGAATGATTCGATGTGCATGCAACAAGGAACTTCATCGAGTAGTCATCCTTTCCACATAGGAAGGGAGAAGTCGGGGATTCGAATTTCCGTCTTCTTAGAGAGGAGAGGGGAGGGGAGGGGAGGGGACAATTTAGTTTCAAATATGAATTTCGACTCTCTTACCCTATAAGAAGATAGAACAAAAGTTTGATAGTGAGAGTTAGAATAAAAGTAAAGTAGAACTGACAAAAAAAAAATTACAAAAGACCCATTAAGTCATTATTTTGATTTTTCTTAGCCATCAACTCTGTGTTTTGAGTCATTTTCTTTAGGTTTGCTTTGGTTATTTAGGAATGACATAGACATAACAATATGTTTTGAGTAACATATAACATCCTAAATTTTCATTGTATTTATTATCTATATTGTATTATATAGAAATAAAATTCATATTTCTCCATATGGGCATTGATAATTGTCATATGATTATCTCTATCTCTCAAAACCATAATTTATTAGCCACTTGTCACTAATTCGTTCATTTCGCGGAAAACGACTTTCAAAAAAATGTTTTTCGAATTTTCCGACATTCGTTTTACGAAAAATAAACTAGTCACAAAAAGCATTTTCTATTAATGAAAAAAATACATTCAAAAGTAGGGAACATATATTTTTTCACCTCATCATCTTTTACCAAACATATTTTCCTTTTATTTTTATTTCTTTTTTCTTTTTTATAAATTTTTTCAATCTTTTTCTTTCCCTTTTTTTCCCCTTATTCTTGGCTAGTCGCTGGCCACGATAGTAGTCGATGAGGCCTAAGCTTGCTAGATGCAGGCGAGGCCCAAGCTCGTCGCCCTGTGGCGAGGCTCGAGCCTTGGCCAACTCAGGGGATCTCGTGAAGCCCGAGCTCGCCCTACCTGCCTCAACCGAGCCTTGAGCACGGCGACTTGCGTCTTGGCCAGTTGCCGAGTTATCACTGAGGCACGCGACCAAGAGAGGAAGGAGGATGAAGGAAAAGAAAAAGAAAAAGAAAGACAAAAGAAGAAATTAAAAATAATACAAATTCGTTTTTTAAAAAATTAAAAATATTTAAAAATTAAAAATTAGAAAACATTGCAATTTTTTTGGTAATTTTTCCTAAAAAATCAAATCAGATATCGAGCAATGGAAAATATTTTCTAATTTATTTTTAGAATTCAACTAAATATCGAAAAAAATTATTATTTTCTTAGAAAATGATTTCCAGGAAAACATTTTTTAATAATGTGATATTTTCCGCAAAACGAATGGAGCCTTTACTATATTTCTTAGTTCATCACCTAGTTTCTTACTTGCATTACATCATTCCTTGCATAACTTATTTTAACTTTAGCTCATTAATGCTCTTAATAAACTCAAATCATCATTTATGCATCTATTTGGGCTATTTTATCTTCACTCTCTCGTTCTCCACCAAGTGTTTTTAAAACCCTAATGTCATCATGGGTTTTAACATTTGTTAATTAAAATATATTGCTTTTAGTTCATAAGATACACAAATCATGATCTTTTTTATCTCTCATTAATGCTTGAAATGATTATAACTCAAATAATGTTTCCCCATTCATGCATTTTACTTTGGCAAATAATCAAAATATCTACTTTGGAACCATAGAGTTAAGCTATTTGTCTCCTTCTAATTTGACCACCTCTCATTCAATCTCACCTAGAGTTTATAACCCGACGTTATCATTGCCTTAACCTTGGTTAAAAGATCTTATCCTTTTGTAACTCATAGAGGTCTTCTAAATACGTTCTTATTGGTCATTTGCTTTCATTCCTAAGTACTTCAAGTCATCATTGCTTTTTAACCTTAATTAATGAATCTTATCCATTTTTAACTCTTCTAAAGTTCTCTAGTGCATCTCTCCTCTTTGCTTTGTAAGCTTCTCGTATTCAAGAAAACTTCAACTCATTCTTATGAAGAAAAAGAAAGCTCCTTGTCTCTTTCTTTTCTATTTCATCTCACACTCATTTGAAGAAAAGATGAAGGCCTCACGTTTATATTTCTAAAGTTTCTAATTTCACTGTTTCTAGTGTTTACAACATGGTCAAAACTTTGAGTTGTCCAAGTTTTATTCAAGGTAGGGGCTAAGTTAGATTGACCTACTTAGTGCTTTTGACTTAGTTGCTTAATGATTGTTAATTTTAGTATAAACTTAATTGTTAAGTGTGAAAATGTTATAATAATTGCATGACCAATCATTGTATTTATTTGGCTTGGATCAATGAGTTTCATATGTTGAGATTGTGACTAATCAGCTTCAATGAGATTCGACAGTAGATTAAACCAAAAAGTGACGTTATCATGATTAAACTAAATTACTGATTTAATAGCTAAGCTGTGACATCCTCGATTTGGACCGTTATCTCGAGCGCAAGGAATGGACTAAGGATTAACATGCCAATAACGAGAATGAGTTGTGAGTCAATCCTAGAGATTGTTCACAAGCTAACTAGCTGATTGGGGGCAAGGCAACTCAGGATCAAGGTTACGTTAGACTAGAGTGTTCGACCAAGAAAAGATTGTTCAACCATAAAGATTGATGTGGACGATCACACACCATCACGAGTCGATTAATGGATGGTTGGGAATTGATTCAGCTCGAGTATATATCGGTCACGAGTGATTCCACACGGTCACTATACCATTCATGAATGACCCTGAACCGATTCCGTGCGATTGTGAGCCAAGGCAAGTCAATCGATCCTACACGATTACATGATAACCGAGGTCATTAATGGGTAGACCAGGCTCACACATAGGTTGGTTCCGAACCAACCATGGGTCACACATGGAACCCTGGACAAACGCCGACTTCAGTTCGAGTCTAACCACCCGAGCACCGTTGAAGCCGCCCAATTTGTGTAGGTCATGTTAGAGCCACTTCCAATCAAAACTTAGCCACAAACCTCGGTCTAATTACAGGTATCAATCAGAGTTGATTACAAGATATTACTATCTGGTTAAAATGATATTTAGCTAGTCTTCTTAATTATCTTTTGTCCTCTTGAATTTGGATAAATTAAAAGGGACCAATTATTGGAAGCCAAAAGGCCCCACACGCCTAAGATAGGGAGGGAACTTGAGAACCAAGTTGGCTTGTGAAGTTTAAACCTATCCTTGGATTTTGGAAGGTAGTTCATAAGTCCAATGCTGAGTCATTTGCTTATTTAGGGATTTAGGCCATAATAACTCTAAAGGTGAGACTCAAAGCACTTTTTGAGGACTAAGTAATGATTAACCCCTTGAAGCTTAAATAATACGCTTGGCCAAGATTTGTCCTTAATTTCACACTTGAATGGATGTGATTCAATCTTGCAAATCAAGCCAAGGAAAACCATCATTAGCCATCATTACCTATTTAATTATTGAGTTTCTCATATAAGGGCTTAGAACCATTTTCTCTCTCTCTCCCTTTCTTCTTCCCCAAGGTCACTCATCTTTCCCTCTACCTCTCCCTCTCTCCCTCTCTCTCGGTTTGCCCTTTTGCCCGTCGCCTCATGCGGTTGCTGTCACCGTCGCTCACTGTTGCCAGCATTGCCGTCATGAGCTGTGAGCTGCCCACCGTCCGTCTTCATTCTTGTTGCAGTTTCGTAAGTAGTCCCCTAAAATGTTGGCTAGACCATTGTGTTGCGTAGTTCAGACTTAGGTCGGTGCTCGAACATAACAGGTCAAATCATGATTCTCGGCATATTATAATAATGCAGTTTGGGTAAGTCACAACATACACTTCACTTGGCACACCTTTGAGGCACCGAACTAAAAAAAAGATAAGAACCGATTGTGTGCTTAATTCATGTGGTCACATGAGGGAAGCTGTTACCGATGGATGTCGAGACGATGTCGTCACCGATGGATTTTAGGCCAATGCCATATGTATTTTGGATGCCGTTCATAAATATGATTTCGGAATGAAGCCCAATGGATTTTGGATGTCGTCACCGATGGATATTGGGATGTTGCCATATCCAATGGGACGGGACGATGCCGAAGAACTAATGAATTTCAGTTATGTGTGTAATAAATGGACGATGTGTGATGTGTTGTGGATGCTTGTGTGCATATATTATGGAATATTCTGCTGTTCTTGATCGAGATTGCATTTGAGGCATTTGAGAGTTAGGTACATATTTTAGAAGCTATTATTTGGCACATGCATACTTTATATGCCATTATTTGTGACTCGAGAGGCACGTGAATATTTTATATGTCATTATTTGGAACTTGAAAGCCGCATGAATATTTTAGAAATTATTTAGCACATGAATATTTTATATGCCATTATTTAGGACTTGAGAGCCATGTGAATATTTTTGAAGCTATCAGTTGGCACGTGCGTATTTTATATGTCATTAATTGTGACTTGAGAGGCACATGCACATTTTATGTGCCATTAATTAGGACTTGAGAAGCATGTGCAAATTGTGGAAGTTATTATTTGGCATGCGTATAATTTTCTATCATTAAGGAACATTTTATGGGCCATTGATCTGTGAGTATTTTAGGTATTTGAGAACTCTTTTTCATGTATATAGTTAAGGCAAAGCAAGGACTTTGCTATTGATCTGCCATCAACATATTGACGTTAATTATCCGTATGATTCTGATACGAGGCATCCGCCTATACGAGATTTAGACAATTTACTTATTGAGTTTTCAACTCATTTGTTGTTGTTTTACCCTTTCTAGGCTCGTAGGTACGAGTCTTCCTCCAATCCATTTCGGTTTGCATGTACAAATGGAGGTAGTGATAATGGACATAGAGGACATGACTACCAATACACGTACCAGAAGCACACCACTACGATGTGGGTGGATGAAGGCTTAGGATATATGTTTCCTTATCAGCACAAAGCGTGGTTCGTTTGGATCGATGAGGAGGTCTTCAGGCCCATCCGCGGGTTTGATGGACCACCCGGTGGCCCCAATGGTTCCTCACCAAACCCCACAATGGTGAACCCTCCTGATGGCACCGTGGACGACCTCGATTCTGATCTCGACTATGACCCCGAGCCTGAGTGGTAGAAAGTCGGCCTTCCGATGGGAACCGTTTTTGATAGTCACTATCGTAGAGGAGCTAAAACTAATCTTCTATCCTTTTTAGATGTAATCAAAATGGTTCAACTAAGCGGGCTTGTAAATGTAACTTTCCGATTCTAATAAAGCCTAATATAAGTAGTGTGTTTGTATATGTGTTTTCCTTACTATCTGGGTGTTATAGTTGCACGCTTCCACATGTACTTAATTGAAAGATAAAAGTAATGGGATGGCAATACCTCCTGAGACGTCATAAATTAATCCCGTGGATGTCGTGTTCCTACGGCGTGGGAAGGTCTGGGCGTGACATTGTCAATTATTGGGTTGTCGGTGTTATGTCATTGGTTTTTGGGTTGTTGATTTCATGTTGATTATTTGGGTTATTGATGTCGACGTGGCCAATTCTTTGATAATGTTCTCATTTGCTTGCATGAGAAATGAAAAGATGTAAGCATATCATCATCATCATTCACGTATGAGAAAGGGGAGGCAATGATAAGCATGGAAATATGTTGTGTATGAAGTGTTGATGTTGTGAATGAATGTTGGATGCGTGGTTAACACCATAAATTTTGTTACCCATACGATGGGAGTGATGATGCCCCATTGTGTTGGCATGTCTTGTTATGTGATTGGGATGCCTTAGGAGTCAAAGATATCCTACTTAGGGGTGATCGGGTCTAGGGTGGGTAGGGTCTAGACTTGGACCTTGTACCCAACCCTGTTATAACCAATTCCTTTTTTTTAAACCCTATACCCGACCATGTTTGTATTGGATCCTGTACCCGACCCACCCTGTTTTTTCGGTCCGGTTCCAGGGTCAACCCTGTTTCCATTGAAACGTGTTTTGCAATCTCCCGATATCCTATATGATTTCAAATTTTATATTAATACGTGAGAAAATAACGTAATCCTCATAATTTGTAATCCTCATAATTTGTATCGAAACATTAAGCACTTGTAATAAATAAATACATTAACTTTTTTACTAAACGAAAAATTAAGGATCCATAGAGCTAATTATAATAAATAAAATCATAAGGTAAATAATTAGCAACAAACATGGGTCTAATATTAGTCTTATTCCCACAACTACTACATGAAGTTACTCTTTTATGCAAGCATAAATCCTCCTACAAAAAAGAAATTAGGCTAGCCAATCCACATGGTACACAAGAATTTGGCGGCGACAAACACTGTCCGTTTGTCGAACAGTGCGAGAGGGAGCCGATGAGGGGGGGAAGCAAGTGAGGAAGAAGAACGATGAAGGAGGAGTGCCATGCGTGTTTGAGATAGCCAAGAGGAAAAACGTCGTGTGATTGCGGAAGTAAGAATAGAAATAAGAGGAAAAAATAGGGTTTTGGACCTATACTTACAAAATCAGAAGCAGTTCCAAAACCAGTCCTGGAACCGGTTCCCAAACCGGTTTCAATAGGAACCAGTTCCCGACCATGTTTTCCAAGTGGACCGGTCCGGTTCTTGGGTATACTCGGTCTGATTACACACCCCTAAACCTACTTTTGTGATTGGAATGTCTCGAGGAGTGTTTCAGGATGTATCCGGAGTCAAGACGTCTTGGAAAGTGCTTCGAGATGCCTCAAGAGTCAAAATACCTTGCCGTATAATCTGGATGCCCCGCATGTGTCTAGAGTGTTCGGAAGGAGAAGTAATGACGAATGTAATGCATGATCATGTATGCGTACATTCACATGTTATCTCACTAATGGTAACTATGCATTATAAAAAAATCATGTCTTTTGCTTGCATCTTACTGGATAATCTTATGTAATATTAAGAATGAAATAGATATTTCATGTGTATAGGGATGAGACTAGGTAATACCTATACATCATAAAATTTAGAAATCGTGTTCAAGCACCGTAAAGTCCACAAAAATGGTGAAGATTCAAATCTATGCGGAGTGATGTTAAAAGAGAATAGTATTCATAATTCTAGAGAAACAGACATTGCTACAACAGTGAGTACATAGCCTTGTGATGTAGACTTAAAAAAGAAATGGGCTTAAGAAAATGTCAAATTAGAATGGTTTTAAGGTGCTAATTTGACATTTTAAAAAAAAATTGAGAATGGATGTTGTGTAAGAAATGCGAAACCTATCTAGCTTTATATATTTAATGGCTCCAAAAGTTTGAATTAAACTGTCTAAATCTTATGGTAATTAGGTATGTGATTTTGACTTGACAATGGAAGAGGTATTGGAAGTTGATGAGAAAATTGATTAAGGTTGTCCTAAGTGCCTCAAATGCAATAGAGCAAGTCCTACTTAGACAAGCTCAAAATACAACATTTCCGTGAATAATTGGCATGAAAGCTTAAAAAAAACATCATTGATGCCGAAAACCAACATACTAAGACGATACTTAAAACTACAAGAGTGCACTTATGGAGATGATTCATAATCAAAGGGATGGAGTGGCCAAATACACTACTATAATTATCCTAAGATCCAAGAGATATTGGATCTTTATAAAAAGTATTCGGCATCATGGGTTCCTACTTGGAATGGGGAGGATGTGTTTAAATTAAGTGGGTCATATGGAGACAAGAGGATTATTAATATCAGACATAGAACTTGTAACTATAGAAAATGGGACAGTGGTGGGACCGTTTGCTATCATGTTGTGGTGACTCTGATATATATGACAGAATAATCTAAATAATTGGTTCACATGTGTTTTAAGGAAGCATACATACAAATTTACAACTATATTGTGCGTATTGTAGATTCCAAGGAGACATGACCTGCTAGATTCCATTACTCCACCACAAGTGCCCAAGCAAATTGATAGAAAGAAGAATCAAAGAACAAAATTAGTGAATGAAAGCTAATAACAATTTGAAGATAAGGAAGAAGAAAGTTGTGCAAGAGTCTATAGGAATAAAATTGAATAAATAGAATGCTACAATCACTTTGTAAGAATGCGGTTGCTTAGGCTATAACAAGAATCATTACAAGAATTGATCAATAGCATCAACACTAACAACAATTAGCGGCAACTATGAAGCACTAACACTCTTCGGGAGGTTTCGTGTCGTGTTAGATACTCGAACACATGTTCGACACTCTTCGATACTCTTTAACGCTTGATCAACTGTCTCGACATCTTCGACAACTCGAATTCGGAATTTCGACATGCAAATTCAAAATTTTGACATACACTGGCTCAATTTTTAAAAAATTCAATAAATAAGAGGTCAGCATATATATGTACCGCATTACTCCATAGTTTGGGATAAATGTGATATGAATGTACTAGTTTAGGAATTTTAACAACACAAAAATTAATTTAGAATAAATTTGATACACGAACTAGTTTCGAGTTTTGTGTATTATTAATCCCTTACCCTTTTCAACCAATTGCAATTTTTTGATAAAATTACCCTTGCTTTGACCATAAGAAAAAGCCAGCAAAGACTTAACTAAGTGAGTTCATATCCTTATTTAAAATTAACTTAATTACTTCGAGTTCTTATTTAAGATAAAATATACTTCGAGCCCTCGTTAAAAAAAAAACACACTTCAAGCCCTTATTTGAACTTTTTTCCTTTAAAATATCAAGATAGTGCAGCAATTCTTTGGTTTTTCTTCCCAATCATTATGTTGGTGCTCCGTACCATTAACATAGACATTACTACAAAGGTATCTCAATGGCATACGTACAACGTACAAGCTTCGTAAACGTTCCTCGCAATTTACAGTCACCTTTTCTTTTTTGGTAGAATCAACACACAGACAAAGAAAAAGTACAATGAGAGGCGACAATTCTCTCTCTAAACGACAAAATGCGCTTTTATAGTGTAAAGAGTGAATTCGTTGAACAGGACGCGTACGATCTCTTTGCATTAAAGTTGTCACAGACATATTAGTCTTCCGGGGAAGGGGAAATCATTCTGGTAATACAACGGAAGAGACCTGCTCCATGAATCAGATCGCCTCCAGTCAGTCCAGGATAACACTTGTTATGCCCGGGTGGGCATGGAAGCAAGGGGTTGAAAATCCGCTAAGGGGTTCACTTGGTAAGAAAACGCAAGCTGCCAAAAATCTACCAAAGCATTCTTCAGTGCCAAAACCCGTCCCTTGACGTACCTGAAATGCGAGAGAATACAACGAAACATGAGAATCACGAATAGTTTGTCTCACAAAACACTTCCCTAACAAGCAGTATGATAAAAACACTGGAGGCCGCTTTCAGAAATTTAAGAGACCTCTCTCTCCCTCTCTCTCTCTCTCTCTCTCTCTCTCACTCTCACACGCGCGCACATATATATAACATCCAGTTTACACCAAAATTAGAAAATGAGTTCCAAAAACAGCCTATGTAACTCCGTCCAGAATATGTGATTTTCCAGGCGAACTTCTTTACACACTAAAGTTGTTTAGAACATTCAACTGATTCCACCAAAAGAATGCAAACAACATCTGTGGCTCACAAAAACGCAGTTACGACAGTTTTAGTCTGCAACTAGCTGTTGGCAAACGAGGTGGAAAAATAATAAAGATCGTTTGCAACTGCATAATTAAGACTACTCAAATTAACTATTGCATCATCAATCACCAACAGCTGATTTTAAAAAACTTTCCTCCTAGGAGTCCTGCTTGTTATGCAATTGGCAGGGTGAAGTTCATAAGAGATGACGGTCAATTGTTCTGTCTAAATTAGAGCTGGCAACTGAATGGTCCAGCAGACAAAGGGCATCCCATGCTACAAGGCCCGCCAAATGGTGGGGGTTGGGGGTGGGGTTCATGTATGCAGTCTTACCACTGATTTTCCAAAGAAGCTGTGTTGGTGACTTAAAATTGTACTCCTTGCACTTTAGCTCTTGCAATATGGGAGAAAAAAAGTTGATCCTTGAGAAACCAAATGCCAGTATTTTGCATAGTTTCCCAAAAGTGAAGCATAAGTTTATGGAGCAGCATACACTCCATAGGACACATGCAGAAACTAAAAGCCAACCTAACTATGGTTTACTTTTTGACTGGCACATCAGAAGTGGATTGATTTACAAGCATGTATGCATAAACACCATAGAAAACCTGTAGAACTTGAGAACAAATTCATGAGTAAAAATGTTGAGGGTGATCCCCCTGCTGATTATACCTAAATTCCAGAACACGACAAAGACAATTCTTTTAGGAGGTATATCCATGCCTAAGGTCCATCTTAGAGGAGACCACCGATACCACAACTGCATGCAAAGACCATACTAGTTGATATTGGTGCAGGCCGCAGGTATATATGACCATTAACTTCACAAGTAGCTGGTATTTGCAAGTTATGCATAATAAGTTTGTGATGGTGTCAGCAAATCACCAAGTTTAAACAGGAAGTGGTACCATGAAAATGCAGACCAGCCAAGACAATATACCTATTCAAGGCAGATCGCTTCCTTCGCACAAGAAAATATGCGAGCAGCATCAGGCATCCCAGCAAGATCTTCCCATTAGATAGGACTAACCGAAAATTGCCAAATCTCACATTGATTGACTTAAACAACCAGAAACAAGGTTCGCCTTGTCCATACAACTTCAGAAGTGCTAGTTTCCGATCATTTCCTCCATTTGGTATGCTTTTCTGTTCTACTGATCTAATATATTCTTCTGATGCATTCGCTTCTCCTATTAAAGGAGCTTCATACACATATGGCATAGGTGGCAGGGGACCCTGTGATAAGCTAGTGGTCTTGATAGCATATAGCGAATGCAACCTTCTGAGCAACTCCTATAAATTGCAAGTTGAAATGACAAACTGTTAGCATTTTTTTCTGCATCAAGGACAGTACAATGTGGTTATTAAATCAAAATCGAGTTCAATCAAGTTTGTTCAAAAGTGAACCATCACTCTTCGATTTAAGCCATCACAGAATTGATTTAGCAGCCAGACAATGAAATACTTTACACATTGAATTGAGGAACAAGGCAAAATGTCTGATGCTCTATGGTTTTATGGCGAAGATGCCGAACAGTTTGTAAGCATCATTGATATTAGAACCACTCTACCATCATTTCTTCAGACACATGTGAAGGAGCTGATTATGAAATCTTTATCACTGCTAAAATGAAAATTAACATTAAAATCAGGAGCCTACTCTCTCTATCAGCCTAACCAGAGAACGCGTCTTAAAGAACCCAGCACACATGATAAATTACTTGCATGCATATTAAGAATAAGATGTCCATGCCCGAAGTTCAACCCTGTGGAGACTGCCTACCACCTTTCACATCAGAACCGGCCTACAATTAATCTGGAACATCTTAAGTTAAAATAGTTCAGAGGATATGCTGCAGAGTTTCCTTTTCTTCTTTTTATTTGATTTAATAACTGGCAAGCAGTATCCAAAACAGGTTTAACCATTTGCTCCAACATCAAAAGTATAAGCACCACTTCCTCAATACAAAACCCTATATGCCAATCAGTGCGTGATCAACAAGAAACACACTAGAAGGTCCAGCAGGCTGTAAGGTCCTATATCAGCTCTTTTCATGACCTAGATTCTCCCAAAAATGAACTGTGCCCGAGTAGTTGGGCAGACCTACAGTGTCAGGTCCAAGATCAAGTCTATCCCCCTGCTTTTGCTTCATCAATATAGAAAAATTTTGCAAACAACTTACAAGATGTAATAATGGGGCTAAATTTTTAAGATTGTGAGCTCTTGTTTGTGTGTTGGTGTGTTGGTGTGTGGGTGTGTGTAGAGAGAGAGAGAGAGAGAGAGAGAGGGTGGTATGGAATCTCCATCAGACAAGACAAGCCCAGTGAATTGCCATTATGCCATTACACTTGATATTTCTTAATGTTCATAAGACAGATTAAAAATTAAGGCCAGAAGTCTATCAATGTTAGTTAAGGCAAAACCGATAGAGGAGAAACTAGACTCCCCAAGATTATTGTTCCCCTGATGCACTGTATTCTAAGTTCCTTTTGCCGCATTACAGGAAAAAAGTGGACCTTATTCCACTTTAACATGCATATTAATGTCTAGCGCATTACTATCCCATCATTATAACTACAAAAACTAAGGAAAAATGGCCCGACTGAACCTGCAATACAGTAGTCATGACCATGTCAGGAGCTGGGTGAGACTAGTAAGCCACGAAAAAAAACCTGAAATATTTCTATTAACAAGCACCTTTTCCATTATTTTGTATGACACCTAAAAATGCATCTCAAAACAATCTGTATAGCAATCAATTCCCCCAATTTCACTATTGCTCGCTAGCGATTTCAGCAAGCAAATAGGTTAAGAAAATGTGGAAAGCAAATTGCATCCTCCAAGCTCAGTTATCATCAAATTTCAAGCATGTTGAACAATTATCAATGATCACATAAATTCCACATCAAATTTCAAGTATGTTGAACAATTATCAATGATCACATAAATTCCATAAATGAGTGGTCCTAAAAAAATATGGTTGCACAATCTCTCTTACCTGCCTTTTATCCTCAGGCAATGCAGCTTTCTCGACCCAATTTATGGCCAGTTCAAATTCACCCAAAATTCTAGCCAGTAGAGTGAAAGCATAAATCTCAACAATTTCCAAATACTTATCAACTCCCAAAACAAAATGCCCGTCACAGATTTCCGTGCAATTAACATTTGCCTTTGCATTGACAGGACTGTAATATTTCTCATCCACACAGCTCCAGTTGCTAAGGAACTCCTCCAGAAGTTCTTGAACCCCTGGAAAACCTTCTGAAATCTGCAAACAGACCCTGATAGGAAAGTGCACCAATAAGCGAAGTTCATGCTGTATGTAAAAGAGGTCATGTAACTTGCATTCAACATGAAAATCAAAGATGCACTTCTTAGAGACTAAAGGATGAAGAGAACGCCGAAAGCTAATGTTCTTAACCATTGCCAATCTCACATCTTCCAATAGCTGCCTATATACTGATATCACACCAACAATTGGTTAAAAGTGGAATGTACAGACCAAGCATAACACAGGTCTTATTCTGCAATAGAGTTAAGGCCCGATGCATGAGATGACATTTTGTGAGTGTCATAGAACACGTCATCTGCTGATGTGATATATGACCACCAATAAGACTATACTGTCAAGTTGCATTATGAGCATGGCAGAAGTGGCAGGGCAGTTAACACATCTGAAAAAGCATTGTTTGTAGCATGCACCAAATGACATGTACAAATAGATGAAATGTACAAACTTCAATTAACATATTCCAGTACTGCACTGAAAAAGCATTGTTTGTAGCATACACCAAATCAATAGATGACATGCACAACTTCAATTAAAATTCCAGTACTGCACTTGTCCCAACTCTGTCTGTCTGTCTGTCTGTCTGTCTATGGGATGGGGTTTAAATAACTCTAACAACCCCCCGATATGATTTGGATAATCTACAATGACACCCCTATATTTGTTAAAACTAATGAAACTTGTTCCTCGTCCTTTACAGAAATATAAACATGACGTAGGTATTAGAAGTCATCGGACCCACAACAATCCAACAACATTGAGTATGGCATTCTCAAAGTTCACAATGACTAAGGATTCGAATGACTCTTGCCTTTTACTTTTAATTTTTTAAAATTATGGCTCATGCACTTTGACTTTTTTAAACCTGAAATACCTGAAACTTTAACAACATACTAATGTTGACACATAATTCACATAGAGCTTTTTCATAAATTTGAAAATCCGAACAATATTCTAGATTTTGGCAAAACAGGATAAAAAAATTTCATGCTTTCGCAAAACAAAAACAAACACGCCATAACTAATGTTGTGATATAATTCTTTGTTTTGGAAATCTAGGTATGTTATGAAATAGGTTTTGGTCAATCTAAGCGAGCTATAATCCCAACCATTTATCTATATAGATGGCAATAAAGTGTCAAAATATTAAGCCATGTTATGTCATCAACAGTTAGGGGTATATACAAATTTTGAGGTACTCAATGCAAGCAATGCCAATATACTATAATGCTTTCTATAGCTCTTCCATCAGGGCTTTCAACTTATAGTCTATTTTGTACAAATGATGAGCAACTTACAAAAAGAAAAAAGTCCTGAGGTTTATCCTTTTCAGCATTTTGTATCCTCTAGCTCAAACCCTACACTTTACACCTTCTAATTCCTATAACTTTTGCTAACATCCTCATAACGTCAGAAACCAAGGCATAGACTGAATGTTTTCTTAAAACTTCACGGTGCAACGTGGATAATTTTGAAACTAAAGGGGGCAAGGTGAGTGTAAAGGAAAGTTCAGTGTAGATTATGTGGAATCCTTTTTTCAGCCCCGCAGATAAGCCCTTAAAGGTCGTGAGACGTTTTTGGAAGATGCAATAACTAAACAAACTTAAGGCCCGAAGCACATGTATATCTTGGTTTAAGCCTTACGGCACAAATGCAATAAACCTATCAACGTCATATACAATCTACCTACATCCTCTTCGGATGGTAGATGGAGCAAGCCAAATATGGATCTAACATAGTCATGTAAAACATTGAAGTTGTCTGGGGTCATCAACAAAGACAAACAAATTAACATACAAATAGAAAGAAAAAAAGAACAATGAAGAACACAAAACTTCAGATATTGAAAGGCGAAACATAGCATATAATCGGTTGCCTTAGAGAATCAGACTTCCTAATACCATCTTGTTTACCCCCGTAACTCAAATAAGATGAGCATAAATCAGCCTCATATCATGTATGTGTTCCTTCAACCACAATGGTAGAGAATACAAAGGTTAAGAAATGCAGCAACACTAGCTTCAATAAGGACGTCAGTCAGCTGATGTCAACCCAGCAAATGCAAACACTCAAAATATTTAACCACGTTTACAGTATGTACTCTTCTATTGTTTCTTTTGCAATTTTGCTCTTCAGAAGGATCAGGAAAGCATCAATATAACCATGGAAACCCGTTCCAAGAAAAGCCATTAATCAACATGTAGAATTGGAAACGTGATAACGCAAAAAGACACTACATTACCCAATTTGGAGAACTTCAATGGGGATGGCAGCAACAGAACCGAACAATTCCCTCAGCTTATGCAGAATTTCTGCTGTCCTGCAAGAAAATCCTACCAGTTACAGCACAATTTTTAACTTCCCCCCAAGAACTAAAGCGAGCATGAGACTCTGCATAAATAAGTCATCTTAATCAATTGGGTACAGTTTAGACCTGCCCATTTCTTTCAAAGACTGCACTAACACCATCCCAGCTGATCCCATCATGTCATGCAGCCGCGAAAGACCCTCTCCTGCTTCTCCTCCAACGAGATCACCCTTGTCCCGACGGAGACGCTCCAGAACAGAGGAAGCCAACGACGCCGCCTCCTCGTACATAGAGCACACCAGGTAACTAAGAAATTTCAAGAAAAGAGAGAAAGAAACATGAGCGAAAACAAAATCAAAGAGGACGGTGCAAGGAAATCGATCGAACCCTTTTACCTCTCGCAGACGTCGATGTCTCCCCAAATAGGAGGCTCCGACGAGGTCCCCATCCTTCCCACCGCCTCCGCGTCCCGCTGTATCGTCTCGAGGGGATCGACAACGCCTGCCTTTTTCGCGAAGGAGCGGCCGAGAGAGCCGAAGTTGATTGTCCCCGGCCGTCGGAAGAGCGAGTTTCAGAGAGAGACACAGAGAGAGAGAGAGATATATCTCGGCGGTCGGTGCCTGGTGGTGGTGGGAGGCCGTGAGTTGTGGCCGATCAAACTTGGGGCTTGACGGTGAACCGCGGGACGGATAAGGAGGAGGGAGTCATTTCATTTTGCTCGATTCGAGGGGAATTTACTCAGCACAGAGCAGGGGTATCAAGTTGCGTTTGATTCAGCATTTTAAAAATTTATTGAAAAATCTAGATAGATTATAAACAGTTTGATTTGGTTGAGATTTTGGATGTGCATTTACTTTTGACAGAACCGCATATCTTTTAGTTCGATTTGGTTCGGATCCAATCAGTTTGATTTGGGTGTCGCAACCCAATTTTTCAGGTTCACCACCTAAAACTAAGTTGATGGACTACTAAGCCTTTAAGCTTAGCTCGACTCTCCCAAGTTCATACCAAATCGCGACTTAGGTTTTAACATGCAAAAGATTATTATCTAGGAGTCGCCACTAATCGATTTAGGGTAGGTCGATTAGACACCTAAGTAAAATAAATGAAGTATTATTTTACTCCTACGAACTAGAGATTTTAGGTACGAAGACTTGGTTACACTAGACTATCCTAGTGCCCTTTCGGTACCATTTCTTTTTAATTTAAGAAAATGTTTAGCAATTGAATTGATTTTAATTTAGCTTCCTAACGTGTGAGGTCTGAGTTTGTCAATATCCAAAGACTCTTTTCTATTCAGATGAGCCTGTTAGATATACCACCAATTTAACACATCAAGAAAGCAATTAAATCATGCAAAAACATACCTTAAAGCAACGAAAGCAATTGCAATGTTAAATCAGAATTCACATCAACAATCCTAGATATGATTCCTAATTAACAAGTAATCAATTTTTTTTGTTTTCACTTTATTTAATGAAAGTCATGTGATGCACGCTAATAATCTAATATGACATGGCGACATGACCTAAACTATATGACATGAAGAAATGCAATAATTAAATGCAATCTAAATGATTTAATTATAATGACATGCAATGCAATGCAATGACATACCAAATTATTTAAACTAAAATGACATGCCTCATGCAATTTAATATGCAAGCTATATGTCATGCGACATTTATTAAATAACTTAGTCTAATGACAAGAAAGTTCTAATTAAATGAACTTAATGAAAACTAAATGACGTGCATTTGATGTTTTTATTTTTAAAAATGCAATCTATCCTAAAAATTGAAATTAACTTATGCAAAGACAAATTTTGAATTTTATTTCATGAAATTCGAATGCAAAAATGATCTAGCTAGATTGAAATTTTATCTAATTTAAAATAAGGATTATGTCATATTAAATCCTAATTTAAATTAAAACATTATCTTAACCTAACATGCAATCTATTTAATATGCAATGACGTGCGGAGCATGCCCTAATTCTACATGACATATGCATGATATTTTTTATTTTATATCGAAATTACATGCAATTCAAATAAAAAAACTAACAACCTAAATGAATGCATTTTTTTTAAATCTAAAATAAAATCTATATTCTAGATATGCAAAATAACAAGAAATATTCTAAAACCAATTGAAATCCTAATTCAAATATCTTTTTGATTTTTCTTAGTGATTTTCTAAAACAAACATTAAATCTAAACAAACAAGATATTCAACAAATAAATGATTAAAATAACCGAAAAAAATAACTCGTTATCTCACGGGTCAAATTAACGATTATTTTTAACCCTGAACATCACGACAAGAAATCAAAATAATTAAAAATCTGATCCGAAATATTACGGATCAAATTAATAAATATATTGATTCAACAATTAATATATCATAAATAAACCCCCAAAAATTATCATAATTAAAAAAATGACCCGACGTTTTACGGGTCAAATTAAACAATTACAATAATTTTATGGACAATTCCTATGGATAATGCCTATAAGAATTATAACCTAAAAGTCACCTCACAATAATAATAAAACTAACTAAAAGTAAAGTAAAATAACATAAAATAAAAAATAAAAAGAAAAGAAAAAAAACCTAAGGAAAATAGGGGGCAACCCGTTCGTTGATCCGGCAAGGGGGTCGCCGGCGTTCGGGATTCCAGCGAGGGTGGTGCGGCGACGGTAAGGAGGTCTGGAGAGGGCGGACCGGCGGGATCGTGAACGGAGAGTTGTAGGTGTTGGGCTGCACGTCGGGGGCGGATCGGTGTTGGTCGCGGCTGTGGAGGCGCTGTTGCGAGCGTCGGCTTCACGGGCGGAGCTGGTCATGGGTCGCTCGCGGAGGACTTCGGCGCGGGCGTCGCACGGAAGAGGCGGGCTTCGGGCAGTGGTGGCGCGGACCAGTGTGGGTCTCGCTCGACGGTGAAGGGGCAGCGTTCGGAGCTCGGCGTCGGATCTCGGCGGGTGTCGATGTGGAGAGGGTGCTCGGCGATCGGACGACAAGGGCAACGAGCGGTGGCGGCGTCCGGTGCGGGGGGTGAGTCCGGCGAGGCGACGGTGGGCAGAGGTGTGCGCCGGTGAGGAGAATTTTGGAGAAGAAGCACATTAAATTTCCTCTTTTTTTTACTGTCTTCTCTCATCTGCTCTTGTACTCTTTACTTATGTTTTTCCTCTTTTTGCTTTTCCCCTCTCCACCCACGGATGGCTTCCCTTTTTTTCTCTTTTCTGTTTTTTTTTTTTGTTCCTTTTCCTTTTGTTTCCTAAGAAAACCAAAAAGCCCCCCTTCACAAACCCTACGTACACACCTTTTATAGCAAAACAAAAAATGTGATCTCAATAAAATATTTCAAAAATTACCTATAACCTCCGAAACACAAAAATCCTTATCTCATCCATATTCTATGCCGATTTCATCATCTATTGATAAAGATATGATTAAAATGCGATTTTCTTAATTTTCAAAATATCATAATATCACACCAAATCTTTATTTAAACAATTTTTGTCATTTAAAAGAAACGGGCTCGGACCGATTTTCTCGTTTTATGGGCTTAGTCTGGCCTGTTAATTTAAACTCAAAAACAATTAATTCGACCCATCCGCCATCCTAAAAATAAAAATGCAAAACATGTAAATTAAAAATAAACGCATCTAAAATTAATGCTATGCAAATGAATCATAATATTTAAAATTAACCCCTAATGACTAAATGGGCCGCCAAAAATTTAGGTGTCAACATGATTCTTTGATTTTCTTTAGAAATTATGTAAATTATAATATTAAGAAAATGGACGATTTTCAATTCGTGAAATTATTCAAACAAAAATACTTATTTTTTATTATAAAAAAAGAAAAACCTAAACCAAACTGAAAATGTATGAAAATTCATAAGGATTCTAGTTTCACCCGGACCACCAATGCCAATAACATTTTATAAAATTTGTTATGAAAGTAAAATGAAATATTACAACTAGCAATTGAGTCCTAAAACTTAGTAAGTTGGTGCGATGAAGTTGTTCTATTAGTTCCATTCAATTTGACTAAGGAAAAATAT
The DNA here is from genome assembly GCA_007663325.1 of Eucalyptus pauciflora. Taxonomy (NCBI): domain Eukaryota; kingdom Viridiplantae; phylum Streptophyta; class Magnoliopsida; order Myrtales; family Myrtaceae; genus Eucalyptus; species Eucalyptus pauciflora. The sequence continues at coordinate 508,431 of VMYD01000388.1, forward strand.
TGACAAGACTTATTTTGATCATTTTTTTATCCTATTTGGCAAATAATTAAAGCGAAAAGGTCCACGGGTGCCAAACGATGCGGTTTTGGACCATTCACTTATACAAAAACAGCGTTGTATGAAGCCTCTTCCGGAAATTGAACTCATCTCCCTCAAAATAAAAAAGAAATCGTCTAGTCTCCCCTCTGAATCTTAAGCCCCAAATCAAGCCCATGTGTCACGGCCCGAAAGAATGACGATCCAAGAGGTTCCTACGGGACGGTCGTGACACGTCTTTGGATCAAGGACCCTTGGCTTATATCCTCGACACTTAGGGTTTTCTCGAGTCTTCTAGAATACTCTTGGGGGCGGGTGATACTATAAATGTATTCATATGTAATAAATGCGGATAGTTGGTAGTTAGGGAGATCTAATCTCCACCGTTAGATCGATGAGAGATCTACGAATACGGTTTGTCTTTTCTTTGTATAAATAGGGGTCTCCTCCCCCTCATTGTATCATCTCATTTTCACAAGTGAATACAATCCAGAGCTTCTCTCTTTAGAGTTTCTCTCTCTACGATCATTATGAATGAGTGTGAAAAGGCTGACTTTAGAGGAATTCCTAAGGCCGCACGGGCAAGGGAACGCAAGATCGATTGGCCCGAGACAAGTGGTATCAAAGCTGAGTTTTGTTCCAAGTGCAAGCACAATGGCTGATCCACGATCTGATGAGGCGCTCGCCATGAGTGGTGACTGCGTTGATCGTGGGTGGAACGCTGAGAAGGCTAAGGGAAAGAAGAAACGTGGTGGTTCGAGTTTGAGGGACCCGACGGGGGATCTTGCACATCGCATGATGAAACTGGAGTTGTTCATCACCAATGTTCAAGGATCGATCGATGACCTGACCCAGACCATGGATGGAGTAGATGTTGGAAGGGAGGAGCTGGTTGCCGAGGTGCAAGAGCTCAAGACCGGCATGGGAGAACTCCGACAAGAGTTGTTGGGGACTCTAAGGGAAGAGCTCGCACAACGGTATGAACCCCTTGAGGCCATGATGGCGGCCATGCGCGAGGAGATAGCGGAGCTCACGAGTAAGCTCGCTGAATCGGAAGCTGCACGCGTGAACGGGTGATCACAGTGCAAAGTCCACAAGTGGACACGCCGAAGCCAAAGGAATTCCGGGGCTCGTGGGTGGGCCAAGGACGTGGACAACTTCCTATAGTACATGGAGAGGTACTTCCAAGCCATGGGGATCAACGACAAGCAATCACGGGTAAACACTGCATCTATGTACTTAGTCGATAATGCACTGTTGTGGTGGCGTTGTCGGTCGGATGATAGGTGTGGGAATCCTATCACGACCTGGGGTGGATTCGTCGAGGAGTTCCGACGGAACTAGTTCCCGCTTATGCAGAGGAGGAAGCTCATGACAAGCTGAAGCGTCTCGAGTAAAAGGGTGGTGTGCGCGACTACATCAAGCGGTTTTCGAAGTTACTACTTCAAATCCCTTCGATAAACGAGATTGAGGCATATCACCAGTTTATGAGTGGTCTTAAGCCATGGACCAAGCAAGAGTTGAAGCGGTGTAACGTGGGGGATCTCACGACGGCCATGACCGTAGCTGAGTCGCTTGTGGAGTACAAGGCACCTTCCACATCTCGATCAGACTCCTGTCCGAGGGACAAAGCCACCAGTGGGGGAGATCGGGAGAGATACAACCGTCTGACCGGAGGTAGACCACCGGCTAATCCTCATAAGGTTCATGTGGAATCGAGCGGAGGAGGACAAAGGAAGGTACGTTCGTACAAGTGTTTCTTTTGTGATGGTCCTCACATGGCACGAGACTACCCAAACAAGGCCAAGCTGGCCGCTCTTTGTAAAGAGGAAGAGCCTAAGGAAGAGTCGCAGTTGGGTTCGCTGCGACTCCTTAGCATGATCAAGTCGAAGAAGGCAAAAGAGCCTGAGGGCTTGATGTTCGCGGACTTGAAGATCGGAGCAACCACGATGAGTGCGCTCATGGACATGGGAGCATCCGATCTATTCATATCGGAGGAGGCTGCGAAGAAACTTAACCTAAGGGTTGAGAAGGGAGCCGGGTGGCTCAAGACGGTGAACTCCAAGGAAGTCCCTGCAATCGGTGTCGCACGGGACATGGAGTTACAACTCAGGCCATGGAAGAGCAAGGAGACTCTAGAGGTAATTCCCCTTGACGACTACGACTTTGTCATTGGGATAAAATCCATGCTATTATCTTGCCATTCGCCGAGTGCTTATGTGTGTTAGACAAGAGTTGTCAATGCGTGATCCCAAATCCACCGTGAATCGGATCGTGATCGAAAGATTATCTCGGCCATGCAACTCACAAAAGGGGCAAGAAAGGGTGAGGTGACCATCCTTGCGACCTTGAAGGTGGAGGATAAAAAGGGTGAAGGGAACGAAGTCCCGACGAAGTTGACCCACGTCTTCAACATGTTCAAGGAGGTGATGCCCTCCGAGTTGCTAAAGAGATTGCCACCCAAGAGAGAGGTGGATCATCGGATCGAGCTGGTGCCTAATGCTCGACCGCCTGCCATGGCGCCGTACCGCATGGCGCCCCCCGAATTGGAAGAGTTGAGGAGGCAACTCAAGGAGCTACTCGACACAGGATACATTTGGCCATCCAAGGCCCCGTTCGGTGTGCCGGTCCTTTTTCAGAAGAAGCATGATGGGTCACTCCAGATGTGCATCATTACCGAGCGCTGAACAAGCTGACTATGAAGAACAAGTACTCGATCCCGCTCATCACGGATCTCTTCAACCAACTCGGTGGAGCTCAATGGTTCACCAAGTTGGATCTCCAATCGGGCTACTATAAAGTTCGGATCACTGAAGGGAACGAGCTGAAGACAGCCTGCGTGACGCAGTATGGATCTTACGAGTTCCTCGTGATGCCGTTTGGCCTGACCAACGCTCCGGCTACATTCTGTACACTAATGAATAAGGTACTCCACCCTTTCCTAGATCAATTTGTAGTGGTTTACCTAGATGATATTGTAGTCTATAGTCAGACACTCGATGAGCATGTCGAACATCTAAGGCAAGTCTTCCAAGTCTTGCGTGAAAATGAATTGTATGTCAAACGCGAGAAGTGTGCGTTTGCCCGAGAGGAAGTTCCATTCCTGGGGCACATTGTCGGGGGTGGACGTGTGCGGATGGACAAGGCAAAGATCCAGTTGATCGTCGAATGGGAGCCACCGACGAAGGTGACAGGGTTGAGGTCGTTCTTGGGCCTCACCAACTACTACCGGTGCTTCATCTGGAGCTACTCAAGCATCACCGCGCAGCTCACAGACATGCTAAAGAATGAGAAGTCGTGGGAGTGGACGGATCGATGCCAAAGAGCATTTGATCGATTGAAGAAGGCCATGACCGAGGAGTCGGTGTTAGCGCTGCTTGACCACACCAAACCTTATGAGGTAGAGACTGACACATCGGATTTTGCTATTGGTGGCATCCTTATGCAAGAAGGACATCCGGTGGCGTACGAGTCTTGAAAGTTGAACGATATCGAGCGATGATATGCCGTTCAAGAGAAGGAGATGACCGCGGTGGTCCACTGCCTTCGGACGAGGAGGCATTATCTCCTGGGATCCAAGTTCGTCGTGAGGACTGACAACGTAGCCACGAGCTATTTCCAAACCCAAAAGAAGTTGAGTCCGAAGCAAGCTTGTTAGCAAGATTTCTTAGCGGAGTTCAACTATGCATTGGAGTACAAGCCGGGGAAGGCCAACTCCGTGGTGGACGCGTTGAATAAGAAGATGGAGCTTATGAGCAGCTCGATGAGTCGACCGAGTTGTCCTTGGGTCAACCACATCAAAGAAGGATTGAAGCACGACTCAAGAGCTCAAGCACTCATCGGGTACCCGAAGGAAGGCAAGACCCGATAATTCTGGTGTGAGAATGAGCTCCTCTACACCAAAGGAAGACGTCTATACGTGCCCTTCCATGGGAAGCTTAAGAAGGAGATCTTGCGCGAGTGCCACGACTCAAAGTGGGCTGGTCATCCAAGAATCCACCACACATTGGCCCTCATCGAAGATTGGTACTACTGGCCGCAAATGTGAGATGACGTGGAAGCGTATGTGAAGACTTCTCTGGTGTGCCAACAAGACAAGCTGGAACAACGCTCGTCGCTGGGTTTGCTGGAGCCACTTCCCGTTCCAACTCATCCATGAGAGTGTTTCCATGGACTTCATCGTCAACCTGCCAAAGTTCGAAGGGTGTCGGACTCTCATGGTCGTGGTGGACAGGTTTTCCAAGTATGCAACTTTTGTGCTTGCAATGAAGGATTGTCCGGCCGAGGAGGCGGCCAAGCTATTCATGAAGCACGTGGTCAAGTACTGGGGAGTGCCACAAATGATCATGAGTGATCGTGATCCTCATTTCATGGGGCATTTCTGGTCCGAGTTCTTCAAGTTGCTTGGGTTAGAGCTAAACATGTCTACAAGTTTGCATCCCCAAACTGACAGTCAGACGGAGCGGGTCAATGCACTCTTAGAGATCTACCTCCGGCATTATGTGAGCACAATGCAAGTGAATTGAGTGAAGTTGATTGACGTAGCCCAATTCTCCTACAACCGCAACAGAGCAAGTCGACCAATCAAAGCTCGTTCGAGATTGCGACTGGGCAACAACCAAACACCTCGAGCGCAATCGCGTCGGGTTATCGGGGGACTAGTCCACCCGCGTACAAGTTCACCAAGGATTGGCAAGAGCAGGTTGATTTGGCAAGGGCGTGTTTACACAAGGCCTCCAAGCACATGAAGAAATGGGCCGACAAGAAGCGACGGCACGTGGAATTCCAAGTCGGAGATCAAGTGTTGGCCAAGCTGCACATGGTCCTTCGATACAAAGACGTGCACAAGGGGTTGATCTGTCTCTACGAGGGGCCGTTTCGTGTGTTATAACGGGTCGGAAAGGTCGCATACAAGTTGGAGCTACCACCTAAACTCAAGGTACATCCGGTTTTCCATGTGAGTATGCTTAAGTCTTTCCAGGTAGATGAGAAAGATCTGGATTGAGGGGAGTCTCAACGGGCGCCACTCTGGGCAAAAAACTCGTATGATTGAGAAGTTGAGAGCATCATGGCAGATCGAGTCATACGGAAGCGATATTGCGCGCCCAAGCGAGAATACTTGGTCCGATGGAAGGGTCTTTTAGAGAGTGAAGTAAGTTGGGAGCTCGCAGAAAGTCTTTGGCAGTTCAAGAAGGAGATTGAAGCCTTTCATGCCGAAGACACGACGAGGGCGTTGCCTGATTAGGTGGGGGAGAATGTCATGGCCCGAAAGAACGACGATCCAAGAGGTTCCTACGGGACGGCCATGACACGTCTTTGGATTAAGCGATCCTCGACTTATATCCCAAACACTTAGGGTTTTCTCGAGTCTTCTAGAATACTCTTGGGGGCGGGCAATATTGTAAATGTATTCGTATGTAATAAATGCGGGTAGTTGGTAGTTGGGGAGATCTAATCTCCACCGTTAGATCGAGGAGAGATCTACGAATACGGTTTGCCTTGTCTTTGTATAATCTCCCCCCATTGTATCATCTCATTTTCACAAGTGGTCCAAAGCTTTTCTCTCTAGAGTTTCTCTCTCTACGATCCTTGTGAGTGAGTGTGAGAGCCTTGGGAGAAATTCCTAAGACCGCACGGGCAAGGGAACGCGAGATCGATCGGCCCGTGACACATGCATATCGTGATTGGTCCCCTCATGAGTAGGAGGAGTTCGAAGCCCATCACAAGTCGAAGTTCTCAGCGATGTGAAAGATGGAGATGGCAACTATCTCCAAGCCTCTTTCCTCCTCACAGGTATCGCTCTTTGCGTCTGCGTTGGTGTTGGCACCTTCAACGTTGACTCAACTGTAGCTTTTTGAACTGTTCATCGCAAGTGTTATCTCAAATTGAGCTCCGTTCAGCCTACTCAATGTGAAGTGTTATCTGGAGAAGTTCCTCCAGAGATAGGTTCATTGGTGAAGCTTCGGTTTCTTAATTTAGGATGAAACAATCTAATATGAAGTGTCCCTTCTTCTATTGGGAACTTATCATCTATGGAGAAGCTTTATCTTCCTGAAAATTACCTAGGTCACTCTCTTCCTCAGACTCTAGGCCAACTGACCAAATTAACAGATATTGGCTTGGTGGGAAATTATTTGTCAAGTGCACTTCCGCCGTCCCTCTACAATTTATCTTCATTGATAGGAATTGATGTACGACTTAATCGAATTAATGGAAGTCTTCCCATTACAATCAGCTTTGGTCTCCCCAACTTAGAATTTTTCAGCATTGGCGAGATCCAGTTTGTTGAATAATCCCCCTATGGATCCCCAATAATGCCACAAATCTACAGACACTTCAACTTGGAGGCAACAAATTCTCAGGGAATGTACCTTCTTTTAGAAGTTTGCGTAACCTTCAATGGTTGACCATTTACTCTAACCACCTTGGAAGCAAGGGATATGGCGATTTGAGCTTCCTTTGCTCATTAACCAATATCTCTAGCCTAACCCTCTTAGATTTTTCTAATAATAGACTCAGTGGGCCGTTGCCAAATTGTATTGGTAATTTATCCATTACTATCACAATACTGATGACAGGCGATAATCCTATAATTGGTGAGATTCCTAGATCAATCGTCAATCTTGTGAACTTGGAGGACTTGGGGATAGAGAACGCCATTCTTTCAGGTGCTATCATGTTTAATGTGGGAAATCTTCAACATCCGATGTTTTTTACACTCTCCAATAACAATCTATCGGGAATGATTCCATCCTCTTTGCAGAAGATGAAGAAATAGTCTTATTTATATCTTGATGGGAATCATTTTCATGGCCATATTCCTTTAGATCTAGATAAGTGTCAAAGTCTGATGTGACTTGATCTTTCTAACAACAATCTCCATGGTTCCATCTTCTTAGCGGTTAAAACTCTCATCTATTTGAACTTGTCTCACAACCATTTAAATGGGGCCCTTTCGGTGGACAGAGGACAAGTTGACCATTTAGAGACTTCGGACATTTCAAGCAATATGCTCGGTGGTGAAATTCCAAGCACTCTAGGTTATTGTGTTGGATTGGTAAGATTAAAAATGAAGGATAACCACTTCGAAGGATCCATTCCTCAATCATTTAGCTCTTTAAGAAGCATTGAGATATTGGATCTTTCGAATAACAATCCATCAAGTGAGATTCCGAAGTTCTTGGAGGCATTTCACTTCTTGGAAATTCTAGATTTATCCTATAATAATTTCAAAGGCATGTTAACCAACTGATGTTATCTTCAATAATGCAAGCGTCACTTTTGTTATCGGAAACAACAAAATCTGTGGAGGAATCTCGGAATTTCGGCTTTTTAAATGCATCTTTAGACACTCCAAGAGGGAAAGAGTTGTTCATGAATTGAAACTTGTGATGTCTATTACTTTTGGACTTCTAGGGGTGGTTCTTGTTCTGGTTTGTGTGTATATATGTTGGTTAAAGAAGAAGAAAACAAAAGAACCAACTTCAAGTTCCATAGCTGATACTTGGAAAAACTTATCTTATGGAACTCTCCTTAAAGCGACCGATGGTTTTTCTTCAACTAATTTGATTGGTGTTGGTAGTTTTGGATCTATTTACAAGGGGATGCTCCGAGAGAATGGGACCAACATTGCTGTGAAGGTGCTTAATTTAACGCGTCATGGTGCTTTGAAGAGCTTCAAAGCTGAGTTTGAGGCTTTGAAGCATATAAAACACCGAAATCTTTTGAAGGGGGAAAAGTGCTAAAAAAGTCATAAACCTTTTGCATTTGTGCCAATTTAGTCATTTTCGGCCAATCTTGGCTGGGTTTTGTTGACTGGACAACGGCTAGCTTATGTGGCTTCATCGGTGCTAACTTGGACAACTTTTAATAATATTTTAATATATTTTCTTTTTTTCTTTTTTTTTCCTTCTCCTCCTTCTTCTTCCAGCCGATTGCCGAACCTCGACGACCGGCCAGAGGCGACGGCTAGTGAGGTTGAGGTCAACCTCGCCAACCATCTCACCAATGGCCACGAGGCTCGCTCTCGTTGGATTTGGCGAGGGTCGAGCCTTGCCCATGGCCGACAAGGGTGAGCCCCGCTCGCCCGACTCGAGGCCACCCTCGAGGCCTAGGCGGCGAGGGCGAGCCCTGCCAGCCCGGCGTGAGGCCGCCCTCGCGGCCTCAAGCTAGCCTTGCGCTAGGCTAGCGAGGCTCGCCCTCACTGGCCATGGACGAGGCTCGACCCTCGCTAGATCCGGCGAGGGCGAGCCTCGCCCGCCCATCGCAAGGCTACTCTTGCGGCCACTAGCGAGGTGGCCGGCGAGGTTGACCTCGACCTCACCGACCGTCGCCTCTGGATGGTCGCTGAGGTCTGGCGACTGGCTGGAGGAAGGAGGAGGAGAAGGAAAAAAAAATTCTAAAATATTAAAATATTATTAAAAGTTGTCCCAGTTAGCCTTGATAAGGCCACGTTAGCCGACCGATGTTTAGTCAACAAAATATGGCCAAAATTGGCCGGAAAATGACTAAATTGGCACAACGTAAAAAGGTTTAGGACTAAATTGGCACAAATGCAAAAGGTTTATGACTTTTTTAGCACTTTTCCCCTTTTGAAGGTATTGACAGTGTGCTCAGTTACTAATTATGCTGGGAATGACTTTAAGGCTTTGGTCTATGAGTTTATGGTCAATGGTAGCCTCCAAGAGTGGTTGCACCCGTCTCCAATGCCTGCCGATGCAAATGGGCCTTCAAAAAATTTGAGTCTCATCCAAAGGATAAAAATTTCCATTGACATTGCTTTTGCATTGGATTATCTTCATAACCAATGCCACAGTGCCATCGTTCATTGTGATCTAAAGCCAAGTATGTCCTTTTAGATGCTGAGATGGTCGGACATATAGGTGACTTTGGATTGGCAAAAATCCTCCTTGAATCCACATCTTACACAAGCATAAATATAAGCTCAGCTAGTTTGGGAGGAACAATTGGTTATGTTGCTCCAGGTATGTCTCCTTGTGTCCCTCATATGAAGAATTTGTTCATCACAAAATTGGTGATGGCATCTTTTCACAAAACTTTAACTTCACAATGAGATTGTGCACATATTTTTTTCACATAATTCAATCATACGTGGTTCTTGATACATGCAGAATATGGAATGGGTAGTGTGGTTTCTATTGAAGGTGATGTCTATAGTTATGACATCCTCTTACTAGAGATGTTCACAGGTTTCAGGCCTACAGCTGAGATATTCAAAGAAAATTTTGACCTACATATTTTTGTTGAGGAAGCTTTGCCTGGACGAATCCTAGAGATTACCGATCCCATCCTAGTTCGAGAAGTGGAGAGCCATGCAAGCGAAAGTAGAAAGAGCACACTTCAGGATTGTCTGCTAATGGTCTACTGAATTGGGATCGCCTACTTAGTTGGAGTCCCGGGAGAGCGAACGAGCATTACAGATGTAGCAGCTCAACTATGTTCAATTAGGGACAAGCTTTATGCAGCCGGCTTACAAGGATAAGTAACACACTAAAGCAGTAAGTTTTCAAGTACCTTCGACAAATGCCAAACTGAACCACTAATGCAAAGACAGGCACGTGACTCCCCACAGTTTTTTATTCATGTCTAGATAAACTCAATTGTCTGGCGTTGTGAAGATGGAGCCGTGGAGTTAACAGAGTCATCAAGCAGAACCAAAGTAGAGATGGAAAAACATTGAAGTGATCCAATGAATTATAGCATACGGGAACCTTCAGTTGACTCAAAGTCAATGACAATGTCTTCGTCCTCCTCGGGAGGTGGAGAGAGGTGGCAAGAGGGCTTTCATGACTCTGTTAACGTGGGACGGATGCTTCTCTAATGTATTGTGGGGGTAAGTAAGTCAAGTTCTCATGTGGACAATGATTAGTTTAGATCATGAGGAACAAAGGTGTGCCTTAATATTCCTTCTGAAAAGAAAGTTGTCGTGTAAGAAGTAGATATTAGGAATCAAGCAGTCATCTATACTTACACTTGTTCCGTATATTTGGACAATTGAAAACAAAATGCTACATGCAAGCCTGTTTATGTCTCATAAAGCTATGTGAGCAAGTACATTTATCGTTTTCTTCATTTATGCTAGTTAAATAGCTAATCTATTAATACGAGTAGATATCATGCTTGTGTCACGGGCCGAGAGTTTCCTTGGTCTCGGAACGACCCGTGGGCGCCTGGCGAGCGGAATTCGCCAGGCCAGCCTTTTTTCTTTAGTTGTTCCACGATCGATATGGTGAATGCTCCTTCGTGCGAGATCCTACCACGTCCAGCTTCGCTCGGGCGTCTGGTCCATCGAGTAAGACAGCAGATCCATTTAGGTACGACAATTGGTTTCGGCCTGCCATGGCCTCGTCAGGAGAGCGGCATCAGCTCCCGACTAGTTTGTGCACGGGAGGCCTACCCCGTCTTCAGAGCTCCTAAGTAATGTAATCCTTCTATCCTAGAACTCCTAGCACCAATTGTCCTGACGCCACTCCCACGGACCAGTTGTATTCTACCCTTCTACCTTACACTCTTCACCAGATAACCCCAAGCGCCACTCACAAGGGTCACGAGTACGTGAGGATTCACGGACCGTGACACTTGCACATCCCACACAATATCAATGTCTATCGAAAAATGACTCCATGAGTTGTCCCGCATGTTTGCATGTACAATGCGAACTCAAGTCCTACATTACCTAAATGCTCGACATGGGAGAGTAGATTACGTGATTCCATCACCTCGCCAACGGGAATGACTTCTAGAAATGTAGTTTTGAGTGAAACATATATCACCCACACATATAACTTAAAAGTAAAGATGGTAGTCACTGTCAAAGTCGGGACCATTCCTTTCACGAGGAAGAACAAAACATCATAATCAAATTCAACTAATGGAGAAAAATGAACAAATTTTCTCGCATTACCAGGAATTTTCAAGACATTTCTGTCCGCTGCACGGACCAAAATATAGAAAGGTCAACTGATTGGGATCCTACTACTCACCAGCCTTAGACAAGAAGATGTAGGAAATGGCCACAATATCTAAATGACCATCGGCCATGATTTTCTTTTCATTTTAGTTTTTGGGAATCTTCATCTTAAAAAGCGTAGAGGTCATTAGCTATGCATTTTGCAAAGCTCATGATAGAACTATAGCAACTTCAGACAATTTAAGCTCAGAGATCTGAAGTTCCGAGTTCCTATCCTTGGAGTTTTTGTACAACCCAAGCTTGTGGTTTCTTAGCTATGCATGTCACTATAGACTACGAACTTTCACCTTTATTTTCTACTTAAGTAGATAATCGTTGGCACATCACCTGCTAAAAGATGGTGAATCCCTAGAGTGGGATTCTTGCAGCTACTTAATTAGAAGTACGGATACCTGGAGTGCCAAAACTTGGCACGAATGGACATTTAAGTGCCAAAACTTTGAAAATGTACACTTAATTACCTCTCTATGCTTAGAAATCCGATTCTGTTAGTAGTATACCGATACCTATCTTATTTCTTGTTTTTTCCTGTTCTTGATTTTTCTTGCCCTTACCTTTTTTCAAAGAGGAGGTAGGCAGGGATAAACTTAATGTGGTAGCCTTGTAATATGAGTTCACAAATCTGAGTCATGTCGCGAATAAATATTTCACTGGCTTGTGAAAGTCACAAAAACGACACCTCGAGATCTCCACAACTAGAATATAAAATATAGTAATGGAGAAAAGAGATTGTGCACCTAATTTAAAATTTATCGTTCTTAATGTGGAACAATGATGGTCTAGAGCTCATATGCTTCTCCTCTATTACTAGCTCAATGAAACTGTCTCTCACCCCTAATATTCAATAAATGCTTTTTTTGTGAGAATATTTGTGCATTAAAGTTAGAGGATAGACTTGAAACACTATTTATGAAATTTTAAGCCACGGACCCTCTCATCACAAGTTAGACTTTACTTGGCCCACATTAGCTAACTGAATATTAAATTGATTAAAAATCTTTATATTTCACATTGTTAGAGAAATCCCTATCAACCATCATATATAGGAGTAGTTTGGCCACGTTTTAGAGAGTTGGTTGTTATTCAATAACGATATCTTTCTTATCCAAAATTTCACTTAATTTTTGAATTTAATCACAAATATCAATTAAAAAAAGGAATAAAATTTAGCTGTTTCAAAAATCAGTAGATAAAATGATCCTCAATAAGAATGGCTATCGAGAAGAGAGAGAATAGGCACTATAACGGTAACTTTCCCAATTCATGGCACCATTGCCGCGTGATGTGAGGAGTGCTTGCAACTTCACCGACGAGGCAGTTGTTCTCTTTTTTCTCTTTTTGTTGAATTATTATTTTTATATTTTTAAATATTTTTTATCTTTTCTCTTTACAAATTTTCAACTTTTTTACTTGATGTGGCATTTGGGTGCTACATATGGGCTATGTGCCTAAAGAGAGTGATAAGAAAAGACACAACAATGATGTCTATTTGCCAAATTAAGCGAAGTTAACTAAGCACTTGATTATATAAATTTAATAAATCTTAAAATTTGATTGCACCATTCGAAAATTTTAGAAATCAGTTCGGCTTTTACAATAGCTATAGGACTTTCAATGTAGGTATTAAAAAAAATGAATTAATACCATGAAAAATTACAATTTGCGATATATTTACTCCAAATTAATTTTTTAAACCCCAAAAACTCTAAATTGGTGCATATTATGATAAATTGATCCTCCATTGGTTTTTGATAAATTATATTAATACTATAAAAAAAATCCAAAAATTAATATACCTGTGATAAACGGAGGGGAGGGTAAAACCCCCAAACTGATTATTGGTCAATTGTCCGGTCTTGTGTAGTTGAGCAATTTGACGACAAAATTTAACGAAAATTAACGAATGGTAAATTTATTATAAGTATATTAATTTGAATTTTAATAGTAAAAAAAATTAGTTTAGAGTAAATTCGTAAGGTATAACGGTTTGGAATTTTTCATATTAATAATAATGAAAAAACAGAATTCTAAAAGGACACGTCAGTCGCCGCCCAAAATCGGAACACGAGATCGGCCTAAACCACCGTTTTATTACAGGATTGCCAAAAACCCTAAACCCTCGTCCCTGCCGCCCGAACTCGCGAAGTCCCCAACTTCAAATCCTTCGGCCACCCCCTCCTCCGTCGCGGAAACGATGGGGATATTCGAGCCGTACAGAGCAGTCGGATACATCACCGCCGGCGTCCCCTCCTCCGTCCAGCGGCTCGGCACCGAGACCTTCGTCACCGTCAGCGTTGGCAAGGCTTTCCAAGTGTACAACGTAAGGCGCCCTTCTTCTTTGCGCGACGTCCGCAGTTCGTGTTTCGATTTGGTGTTGCCCCGTCGATTTTGATTCGTTTCCCTCCCCACCTTTTCTCCCTCTCTTCTCTGCTTTGGTTCTTGCAGTGCGCGAAGCTGAGCTTGGTGCTTGTTGGTGAGTTATCTCTTCCTCTGATTAACGGCCGGGGGGGCCCGCGTGGGATCATGGGTTTTCCGAACCGAGGGTGTGCTTGGGTTGACCTCTCTGCCCCTCCGTTTCGATTCATTTCATTGGTGTTGCAAAAGCTGTTATCTTTTTTGCCCTTGGGTCAGGTACATCGGGAAATGGCATGGGCATGGCAATTTTTGGGCAACTTCGATGCCTTTTTACATTTCTGATCTGGGGGTTTTCGAGTTGTTTTTATGTTGGCATTCACAATCTCTCTATTTTCATTTTTGAAGGAAAAAGCTAATTAGCAGTGCCCATGTGAGAAGTATAACTGCCCTTTCTAATGCTCTCGTGTTGAATTTTCTGTAATGACAGTCTCATGGGTTGGGTTGTCAATAATGTGCTTGGTCATGCTGTCTAATGGTGTTTTCTCCCTTGAATAAATAGGGGAATCCCATTACTTCTTGTTGCTTTTCATTTTCTGGCAATTTCTTTAGTTAAGTAATGATTAGATGCACCTTTTTTCTGAAGGTCCCCAATTGCCAAAGAAAATACGGGCCCTCACATCCTACCGAGAATACACTTTTGCTGCTTATGGAAGTGACATTGGCATATTCAAGCGTGCTCACCAGGTTTGTTACTGAATGGCTTGTTAGAAGAAAGTCACTAATAATAGATCATTCATCGTGTTCTCCTACATTGCAATGGGATGTTAGGTTAGGGCAACCTTTTTCATTTTCCTTCCAAAATTATAAATCAATTGAATCGGTACAGGTTGTGTACATACGAAAGTAATGATAGATGTGACAAAATCATTAACATGAACGGTGAAGGAGCTTAACTGTGTAGATTTGTGGCCGAACAAATGAAAGGATCTCAACTTTCATTTAGCAAGGAATGGTTGTGAATTGACATGTTATGACCAAAACTCTCTTGCAAAGTGCTTTGCCTTGGTACATTGCTGGAAGATGTTTATCAATTGGGGTCGTTTGGTAGGTTGTCTAGCCAGTGGAACTCATATGTTTCCAATTTATTAGTATGTGTCTTGTTTGTTGACAAGTGATCAACGGTGATGAGATATTTGATTGTTGGTTCTTGGATTTTCTTAGTGTGCCCATGGCACATGAACTTTGGAGTACTATTGATGGTACTGCTTATGAATTGTAGTGCTGGTTAGGGTGGTTATGAATAAGAAAATTTACATTCATGGACAAAATCGAGTTTGAAGGGGAAAAACCAATGGGCCTTTGGTGGCCATTATTTGGTTGCAGCTTTGTGTATGTAGCAGTGGCTATGAGAGTGATTGTCTGATGGTTCATTAGTGTAGTAAAATATGTTAATTTTCTACTTTGTTAGCAGTAGGATTGATCAAATCTGACCTTCTTTTGCTGAAATGGATGCACTTATTGGATATACTCTGCATCTTAGTCACCTTATGCCATTAATTTTCTGTTCAGTCATAGCCTTGGAGATTCTCTTTTGAGTTCGTTGGTCCTGATTTTGTGCTCATGGTTGCATATGGCTTTTTGGTAGGCATGTAATTCTATCTAGTGGTGCTGTGTTCTCGCGTATTTCCAGGGGCATATGCCTCCATCAATGCCATATGCAATGCTGTTAAATTTACTAGGTGTTCCTAGGGCACATACGCTCCCTAATGCCTGAGGCGCTAGCCATCAAACCAGATGCTAGGATGTTCGCTAGTGTTTATCTTTGAAGGCTCTTTGTTATATTCTATTTTATTTCGCTGCACCTGAAGCATTTTAAATTTGTTTGTCAGCTCTGTTTACCTGCTCGATATCATTTTCTTAGAAGGCCTTAGAGTCAATGTCCCACCATGGTATTTTGAGTCCAAACAGGTTTCAATGTCTGTGTCAAAAGAGATTTCATGGTTGCACTATCTTTACGCTAGGCTTATGCAATTATTTATTTGAATGGGATAGGACTGGCAATATATAGATATTTTTTGTCGATCAACATGTCAATAACTTGTATATCAGATTCTATGCATGTACTTAAATGGTCCGGTGGAGACAATATGAAGACACATTGATGGTTAATGCTGGCTAGAATTTATATCTCTGTTTGAAGCAGATTAGTAATAGTAGAATATGATGTTTGGCTTATCCAAAAAATAAAGAGAAATACAATTTTGTACTATTAATTAAAATATTGGTTTGTGGTGAGGAGATTGGGACCTAAGTGCACATGCCTGAACTGCTAATTAAATATATTGCCAGAAAACGTGCTGTGTTTTTCTTTAATGATGTGCAGGAACATTTTGTCTATCTAATTTTATGCTTTAACTACAGTTAGCAACTTGGAGCGGGCATACTGCTAAGGTTTGTTTGCTGCTGCTGTTTGGAGAGCACATATTAAGTGTAGATGTTGATGGCAATGTGTACATATGGGCATTCAAAGGAATGAATGAGAACCTTTCCCCGGTGGGACATATCTTATTGGATAGCAATTTTACTCCTAGCTGTATAATGCATCCAGACACTTACTTAAATAAGGTAACTATCATCTTTGCCCCAAGAACTTTTCAGTTCTTAATTGATACGGATTGGTGGTTGAACATGCACATACTTGCCGGAGAAAGAAGATTCCCAAATGAAATGGCTACAATGTTCGAAGCTGGCTTTTTCTTGTCCTTTTCCTTTGTCATGCACTAGTAATTAATTTGGAAGGTTTTCTCCATTTTTTTTTCATAAAAGATTTGAGAAAAGTAATGGATAAACTGAAAAACAGAGCAACAATAGATGCAAACTGTGAAATTACTTATTGTTTGCTTTGTTTTATACTGAGCAATTAATTCTCGGTATCAAATATTGATGGAAAAGTTGAAATTATCCACCATGAAAATGAGTAGATGTCTAATTATCTGTGCTAGTTGGCCATAATCTTGATATAGTACAATCCTTTTATCATTTATTTAAGACTGTAAAACTATACTGTATTTAAAGATAATAGAGCATCTGTAATTAGCTCTTGATAGCAAGATCCAGCCAAAGGTCACTAACTTTCAGATGTGTTATTTGAAAAAATTAAGCTGTGAAGGGGAAGAGGTATCCAGGGTCCAATCCTGAAGGGCTATGGACTATTCTGGTTAAATTTTTTTCGCACATTTTACCTTAGCTGTATTAACTAATTTCTGTAGTATAGTTTGTTAAGAGGAGTTTACGACGTTGAAAGTAGCGTGGTCCACATGTCAGCATCTCAACTTTTTGAACATGACTAGTATGTCTAGATCTGGGAATGTGAAAATGACGAACAGGTAAGCAGAAAAGAGTGTAGTACAAATGAAGGATGGGTAGAACATTTACTACCGCAGAAATTCAGGGAAATAAAATGTGCCAAGCATAGTTATTAAAGTCAATATACAAGTTAGGACTTTGAGTTAATTGAATGATCAGATCCTAAGATCTGATAGGCATTCTTAAAATCTAGAAATACCAACAGTGGGATGCTTGACTTGAATACTTGCATGGAATCAATTGATTATTTGTTCGCCAAATTTAAATAAGTGTTGCTATAAAGTTCTTCTCATTCTTCAATCTATATACTTGTGTGCAACCCACTAGTTATTTCTTTGTTGAGTTCAAAACTTCAAAGAAGTCTTACATTAAATACCTATATGATCTCTATTTCTGATTATAAAATCCTTTTGTCTAATCCAAAACTCAAAGGAAGTCTGATTACGTAATTTTGTACTATTAAAAATGATAGAATGGATATGATCATAGCATCCTATGATACTTGTCAATTTGGATTGTGACCCTCTAAAGATTGTAAATGAATACCATACTTAAGATCTGGATTGTTACTTAAGTTTCGAACTGTAGGGTGGTAAGATCCTAAGATCCTTACTGGATTTTAATGACAATTTCCACTAGTGCAAGCATGCTGCCTGCGAGAGTGCTAAACCTATTTGTTTGTAAGGTAAGCTAAAGCTGCATGGTAATTTAGCAAAATAAACGGCTATTGGAAATTATGAATGCTTAACAGCTACGTTAACAGTTTCAATGTGTCTCTGGACTAAACTAAGAAAGCTTGTAAACAGGTTATTCTGGGAAGCCAGGAAGGGCCTCTGCAGCTTTGGAACATAAGCACTAAGACAAAGCTCTATGAGTTCAAGGGATGGAATTCCTCTGTTAGCAGTTGTGTTTCATCACCTGCTTTAGATGTTGTTGCGGTTGGCTGTGCTGATGGCAAGATTCACGTTCACAATATTCGCTATGATGAAGAATTGGTTACATTTTCTCATTCGATGAGAGGTTCTGTGACCGCCTTATCTTTCAGCACAGGTATCATTCATGTTGTTTCTTTGTCTTCATCAAGTACTAAAATATATTCTGCTATAAATTTGGATGTCTTCCGAATTCAAGGGTGCTTCTACACTGGCCACGCTTTATTTCGTCTCCAGAAACTCTTCAATATTGATTATTTAACCTCCTGTGGCCTTTATATGTTAAAAGGAATTCATTAGTGGATTTGGCAATTTTTGTGCTTACATCTATATTCTTCCTTTAGATGGGCAACCTCTTCTAGCTTCTGGTAGTTCATCTGGTGTTGTCAGCATATGGAATCTCGATAAAAGAAGGCTCCAGTCAGTCATAAGAGATGCTCATGACGGTTCTATAATCTCTCTCCACTTCTTTGCTAATGAGCCTGTGCTAATGAGTTCATCTGCAGATAACTCGATTAAGGTAAGTTTCAAAGAGTAGTTTACATGACCATTCATTGAAAATTTTTGTTGTCTAGTTAAATGAACCCAGCAATGTTGGATGATTAATATGACTTCTAAATCTCTTTATTGATCTAAAATTGTACTTGGGTGTGGCCTGTTTTAGCTCCCCTCTTGCAAGTAATTTTCCTCCCTATATTCAGTTATGCTTGAGTTTCATGCGGGACAGATAAATATCAGTAGTTATCAAAGCTCTTTTTTGTCTCATGTAGCAAAAGAATTTAGAACTGATATTTCTCAATGACATACGATCTGGAAAGAAGTGGTACACATCAGTTTGCAAATGCAGTCTGCTGATAGCTAGTTTATTTTCCTGAAAGGTCTTTGTTTGTTTGTTTAATTGCACCTAACCATCTAAGATCAGCCTAGGAAACTATGGAAAATGATTTGGCAATCTTGTCTTTGTTTAGGATAACTCTGACCTTGTGTGTTTTATTGCAATTAGCCTTATAGGGTTGGTCAATAGATAGCAACTTTGAATATCATACGGCCTTCTTCTTTGACTGTGGAGGGTTGCTCTAGCTCTTTTTGATTAATAAATGGTGCAAAAGTGGCATAATCTTCTTTACCAAAAAAAAAAAGTGGCATAATCTTTTACACCTTTCACTGGTGATAATCTTTAAAAAACGTAACAGAACCTAGTTTTTCTCTGGATAATGGGGGTTGAATTTTATATCAAGTTGTGTTATCCTGAAATTAGTTCTGAATTCTCTCTGTACAATAAATCACTATGTTTGATATAGATGTGGATTTTTGACACAAGTGATGGAGATCCTCGTCTATTACGCTTTCGAAGTGGTCATAGTGCTCCTCCACTCTGCATAAGGTAATAATTTTCTTTCTTTCTTTATTTGTTTAGGGTTTACTTTAAAGGGTTAATACCCTAAAAAACCCCAAACTGGTACACTTGTGACAAATTTACCCCAAACTATTTTTTTGACCACCAAAAACCCCAAACTAGTACATACGTGACAGATCTACCCTCCGTTAGCTTCCGTTTGATTTTTTCGTTAATTTTGCTGACGTGGTTGCTGACGTGGTTGCTGACGTGGCAAGTCATGTGGAAATTCATAAGTTTAATACCATTAAAAACCAAAAACTGGTATATTTATGACAAATTTACCCCAAACTGGTATATTTACGACAAATTTACCCTAATTTAATTTTTTCGATCATAAAAAACCTAAATTGGTACACGTGCGGCACATTTACCCTCTTTCAATTTTCCCAAATTTGACCGAGTTGTGATGTCCAATCAATTTTATTTTATGGATTACTCTAACATTGCCTCAATATCATTAATACTTGATTTTTTTTTTCTTTTTATTGGAATCATTATTAGAAAACTATTCAAAGGCTACCAAATGTGCACTTCATTCTTGTGCCGAGAAGATGCCCATTAACTAAAAGATGGACAGATCGCTTGCGCACATATACAAAAGAATCACACTCAAAGCACACCTAAAATTAGCGACAAACATAAGTGATTTTGGTTCCGGCATTTCAACGAGCATGTGATGTACGAGTCACTCATACCATGCTCGTTGGCGTTACGTAGTCTTTCCTACCTTGAATCGTAAGTGTGTCAAAATTTTAACATGGAACTTGCATGTGAATGGTATGAGTGACTCGTACATCACATGCTCATTGAAATGCCGGAACCAAAATCACTTATGTTTGTCGCTAATTTTAGGTGTGCTTTGAGTGTGATTCTATTGTATATGTGCGCAAGCGATCTGTCCATCTTTAGTTAATGGGCATCTTCTCGGCACAAGAATGAAGTGCACATTTTGTAGCATTTGAATAGTTTTCTAATAATGATTCCAATAAAAAGAAAAAAAAATCAAGTATTAATGATATTGAGGCAATGTTAAAGTAATCTATAAAATAAAATTGATTGGACATCACAACTCGGTCAAATTTGGGAAAATTGAAAGAGGGTAAATGTGCCGCACGTATACCAATTTAGGTTTTTTATGATCGAAAAAATTAATTTAGGGTAAATTTGTCGTAAATATACCAGTTTGGGGTAAATTTGTCATAAATATACCAGTTTGGGGTTTTTAATGGTATTAAACTTATGAATTTCCACATGACTTGCCACGTCAGCAAAATTAACGGAAAAATCAAACGGAAGCTAACGGAGGGTAGATCTGTCACGTATGTACCAGTTTGGGGTTTTTGGTGGTCAAAAAAATAGTTTGGGGTAAATTTGTCACAAGTGTACCAGTTTGGGGTTTTTTAGGGTATTAACCCTACTTTAAAAGAAGTACAGTATTTTTGTGCATTATTGTACCATTTCATTTTTTCCAGATCAGAAGTATGAAGAATGATATGCCTGCAAATATGTATTGTGTGGAGTTTGTCTGGTCTGAGAATCACTAATCACGATATACATCTGCAGGTTCTATGCTAATGGTAGGCATATACTATCAGCTGGTCAGGATCGTGCCTTCCGGCTTTTCTCGGTTGTCCAGGTCTGTGTCAAGCATACATCACTCTATTTTTGTGTTAAGGATACTTTAACATGGTTTTATGTGTTTGCTTTCCTCTGTAATGAATGCATTTTTTAAGCCTTGAATGAATTGTGATTATGATCTCCATTGATGGATTTAGTTTCAATTTTTTCTCTTTTATGTTTATTTGGAACTAAAAGCCCTCTTAACTTATATTTGAATTTCTAGAAAATAGTTTTTGGAATGCTCTGTCAGCTGTCATCCATTTCCTTATCCATCCCTTATGTCTTCTTCTATTGCTATAATGAAAGATGCTCAAGAACTTAAAAAACAACCGTGATTTTATAGAAGTTCTTTTTTGCAGTAGTCTGACTCAAAAGGTCGTGATGGTAAAATTTCCATAATTTTGTGCAGACTTATTGAATATTAAGTGCATCTTCTTTCCATAGATCTTGAATATTAAGTGCAGACTCATAGATCTTGGCTTGCTTTTGAGAATCCGAGCTTTCAGGATTTACGAAGCCAATAAATAGTTTAGTGATGAATGAAGAGAGCTTTAGATTATCAACAAATTCCTTTTTGAAAGCACGGAGATGCTAATTCATAGATAAACTAAGCAAAACTGCAAGTCTTTTTTATGTTGGTTGAACTTAAAAGTGCTGAATAAGCTTGTGGCTTAGAAACGTAGTCTTTTTGTGATTGAGAACTCTATTTTTCACTTCTGTTACCCCTATCAGTAACATAGAGAAAGCATTGAAGTCGAGATAATTTTTTCCCTTTGCATTAGCTCCACCAGGTGCATGTTTTGCCCACCCATTCTGTTGTCACCTATTTGGTGCCTGCAAGTACCCACAACATTCCTTTCTCCTTTTTAAGCTATGCTGCAGTAAATGCAGTATTGATGCTAGATTCTCTGTACAACGTCTATCTTGTCCACTCTAGCCAAATTGTCTGATATCCTCGGAGATTGCATGACCTTTATATGAGTCAAATCGACAGACCTTCTATGAGGCAAACTAGACTTAAGCAAGCTTCACAGTGGAAACCAGTGCTTGTTGTAGGGTACTTATGTTTCGAAATCGAAAATTAGTGAAGTGTAGAAGTTCTTGACATCGCATCACGGGAAATTATAATGTTAAAACTTTTCTTTTTACATTTTCAAAGCACATAAAGGTAGCTAACCAGTGTGCTAAAGGCACTTGTATGCATTCTCAAAAATTTTCTTCTGTTTTTCTCTTGGATGTGATCATTTTTATTACTCTCAGGGTGGACTTCTCTTGTTTACTTAAATTGACAAAAATTGTCTTCTACATCATCCAAATTTCACCTTAGAAACAAACCAACCATAAACCCATAATTGTGGCAATATAAGACAAGTTTCTCTGATGATTGCAGTTTGTCCAGAATTGTTGAAACCTTATTTAGTTCTCTTAAGTCCTAAATAACCTGAGTTCATTTTAAGTAGAATATAGAATGGTTGCTTTGAATTTTAAATTTCTATAGCTGATAGTATGGTGTGGATTTTTCCCTTTTCTTTTCCTCATATGTTGTTTGGTGTTCGTTTCCATTGCAAGAGCAGGATCAGCAAAGTCGAGAGCTATCTCAACGTCATGTGTCCAAGCGAGCAAAAAAATTGAAGTTAAAGGTATTGTCTACATTGACAGTCATGTCATCATATGTTTGTTTCATATGTTTGAAGTTAAAGGAACAACCATGTTCCAAATTCCCTGTCACGTGTGATGTTTTGCTTCCCTTTCTGGAAGGATGAAAGAACTTTATATACTGAGCAAATCAATCACTTCATTATTAAGCGTGTCTCACTTGCTTGGAGAGTATCCGCCTTCCCCTGTTTGAATTTTGATAAAAATTCCTAGCTTAACTGCTTTGATATACCACGTCTATTACATGTGGTAAATCTGATGCGTATGATGCTTATCTGGAAGGATAGTCCCAGCTCATTGAGCTAGCCTTCTTGTGCTCTAAATATCAGGAGAGTACATGTCGTCTATCATTTAAAATTTAATATTGTTTTGTGGTAACCTGGTTTGTACTGCTGTCAATCAGCCCTCACCTACATTTATTTGTGAGTTGGTTGTAAGAGCATCCAATCTCACTTTGTACAGCTGTTGTCTAAGACAATAAAATTTCTAAAGCATGCTCTCTCTCTCTCTCTCTCTCTCTCTCTCTCTCCCCTCTAGTGCGGGTTGCTCTAAGTTGTCAGAGTAGGATTCCGGCCCGAAAAGGCGTGGGTTCAAATCCCACTGTTCACAAACTCCCTCCTTGCTTGTTCTCTTGAATTGTTATTTACCTGTAGAAAGTTTGTTCTTTTCACGTGTACCCCTTTCTCTCTTCTTCTTCTTCTTCTTCTTCTTCTTCCATTCCTCCCCTCCTTTAATCTCTTACCTCCTATACCCTCTTCCTGCCCTATGCTCAGATATTTTCAATTGGTTTCCCCACAGCATTTTAGATCATGAGTCAGAAGTAGTTTCAGAAAATAAAACAAAGAATTTATCTCACGTGTCGGAGTGTCATTTATCCTGTTGCATCTTTGATCACTTGTAATTGACAAGTTAACCGTCTCCTGATTTTTTTCTTTTCCAGAAACAAGCTGTTGGAGAAAAGCTGTAAAATGGAAAATGAACTTATTATTATGTATTCTGTTTTTGACAAGCAGAAAGTAGTTTCAAAGCTTGTTCCTAGCAAGGAGTGTGGTTCAACATGATTTGATTTTTTCAATTGTTGGCAATCTTTATGTCATAAGTGCGCTTTTGCTGGGCCGGGCCCTTATTTGTGGTTGACAGCTGGACTTGTTCCCTTTGGGAGTTTGCTCTTAATAATCCTTTTTATTCTGCATATAATGTGTAAAGATCAGCTTGAGTTTGCGGTACTTTTACGGTCATGTTCCTGTTTCATCATTCTTAACTCCCCCATTTCGAATTCTATCTGTCTCCGTGCTAAAACAATATTAAGCTTATTCCGAGCACTCTTGACAGTATTCTCATTATCACTTGAACTTTGTCTACATGCTCAGTTGAAAACAAATTTTCCATGAATTTTGACTAAGTGCCATTCTAATTCATATTTATGTTTTGTCTTTCTTAAACGTTGATATCTTTCGTTGGCTTACATTGCAGGAAGAAGAGATAAAGCTGAAGCCTGTTATAGCATTTGATGTTGGTAAGGATTTTGTGCTAGGAACTTGCACACGCTTTAGAATCAACACTGAATGAGCAATTCATAATAATTGGTTTGATAATTCGATCTATCCATCCTAGCATTTTAGTCAAGGTTGAAATATGGTCACTTCTAAAACATTATTCTATCATGTGTCTTTCAATGTGAATTTGAGGGGGAAAAGCTTTTCTGTTGTCAATTTGCTCATCCTCTAAGAAAAGATGTGGCAATCTGAAGTTTGCAATGGAAACAAACAAGGGGCAGATTTCTAAAAATTGGCAGAGAAGATGTGGAAAATTGGAAGAGGAATATGTCTTATTTGAGATGCAGGAATTGTAACTGTTACTTAATTACAGGTTGCTCTTAAAATTTAATGTCTGTCAACCATAGGTTTTTTTTGTGGTCAAACATAGACAACTTGTTTGGATGAGCATGAGATCACAGAGATGTACACTACATGTGTCGAGCACATCTTCTATGAGCTGTTTGTATATTGTGTATTGATATCTGCCTCTGCACATTACGCTTGGATTTCAGCTGAAATTAGGGAGCGGGACTGGTGCAACGTAGTGACAAGCCATATGGATACCCCGCAGGCATACGTGTGGAGACTTCAAAATTTTGTCATAGGGGAGCATATTCTGAGACCATGCCCTGACAAGCCCACACCTGTTAAGGTATAAGTTCTGATTTTTTACATGGTACAGCTTCAGCATTATATGAAACATTCAACTCCTTAGCCTGAGGTATTACCCACTGGGTAAAAATACTTGATGTAGAAGCTGTAATAGTTTAGGGAAAACTATGCTTTTCAAACCTGAGTTCACAGTATATGTTTTATGAACCTGAATTTGCAAAAAATTGTTTTTCCTTCTTGAAATAGATATTGTTTTTAATGAGTCTAGCTATTAAACTATGCTTCTCACTTCAATTGTGCATTCTTGATAGTTGATGATGTCTATAGATTAGAGAGATAGAGAAATATAAGATATGATAGTGTAAAAGAGAATAGGTGAGCATAGCCTTGTGATTTATTCTTTCATTTGGCTTTGGATGTGTTGTTCCAACTTTGGATAGTCTGGCAATGTTTTCCTTCAACTTTTTTTTTCCCTTCTCTATCTTTCTTTCCTTGTACAGTTCTGATGTTGAATTTTTATTTTAATAAAATCTATTATTAACTATTAAAAAAAGAGTAGGTGCAGAGAGCTATTGAGCAAGTGCAATACGCTAGCATGACCAAAAGATTCCACTCAGCAGATTGATTTATATGGTTTTAAGAACATCTTTAGACATTTGCAGTCATGGTGCTGAACAATGGAAGCAAAGTGTTAGTGCGTAAATTGGAGGACAAAAAATTTGATTCATTAAACATGGAATGCAAATTGTTAGTTACTATACTATATATTGTAAAATTCCTGTACTTCTATGATTGCTACTCATTTGGCAAGTATATCTCAAAGTTGCGTTTGACAAGCATATTTTTTTACAGGCTTGCACGATTAGTGCATGTGGAAATTTTGCCATTTTGGGAACAGCAGGTGGTTGGATTGAGCGATTCAACCTTCAATCAGGAATTAGTCGAGGAAGCTACATAGACCAGTTAGAAGGAACAAACAGTGCTCATGATGGTGAAGTGGTTGGAGTGGCTTGTGATGCCACAAATACTCTCATGATAAGTGCCGGTTATGCTGGGGACATCAAGGTCTGTAAATTCGTCTTAACATATCTTGCTTCACTTACTAAATCTTCAATTGTTTGTTTCTTGTTTGCGTTTGACAGGAAAAGAGTCCAGCCTGTTGTTTGTGACATCTTTTATTTACCGACTTTATCCTGACGCATATTCAAGTGCTTCTTGTTGCAATCTAAGTTTTCTCTTTTCATAACGTACTTTACTGCTCACTAGAATTTGTTTACGGATTGTTGATTTACACTTCAACAAGAGAGAGACGCAACACTGTCATTTCTTCTGAAACTTAAATGATTTTTGATGTTAGAATCTTGACCAGAAAACAAAAGCCTCACTACTTGTTCATGGAACTGTTAATCCTTTGGCAAATTATCTAGTTTAAGTTTCCTTGTTATAGCTCATGTAAAAATGTGCAAGCCATCTTTTAATATAATGCATACGATTTAGCTTCTCTACCTTCTTCCTGGTTCTTTAGTAAGTGAAGATCTACCTGCGTGCATGTAGGAAGTGATATCTACTGGCATGCATGTAGTAAGCAAAGTTCTTATGACATGCATGCACACGTGACTGGACTGGACAGCAAGGTTAAATTCTCTAGTCTCCAAATATGATCGTATGTTTAAAAAAATATAATGATGGTGGTTTTGTTGGGTTGTTATGTCGCTGGTCTAGCAACTCCATCTAATATCTGCTTTTTTTTTCCTTCCCACATGCCTTCCATGATGATAAAGGGAATCATATCATTCTAGATGATGGATTGTATTCAACTATAATATGAAAACCCAATTATACATGAGAGTCCTGCCCGGAAAAGTGGAGCCAATAGTACTAGGATTTTAAAACTCATGTAAATATGCAAGAGGACTCAAAAAGTAAACTTGCTGGATCTATTAAATTGTAACTTGTTCTTATCCTATACTTTTGCATCACTTCTAAAAACATGTTTCATTTGGAACTGAGGAATGTTGTTGATTGACAAAACCTTTTCATTGATCAACTTTTGTCAATGATGAAAAATGAGGGAAATCTTATTTTCAGGTATCCTGATGCTCTTACTCTCGTTTTGGTCCGTTGTTAGGATGGTGCTATAGTTAGCTTTTTAATACTTCAACAAAATGCTCTGAATAATCCTTTTATAATTAAAAAGGATGTGTATGGCCCACCTCAATAGTGGATAAGGCTTAGTTGACGTTGACGTGCTGGAGATCTTTCTGAGATTAGCTTCAATAAAAATGTCATCCTGATTCCTGGATTTATTTGTCGTGCAGGTCTGGGATTTCAAGGGACGTGAATTGAAATCTAGATGGGAAATTGGTTCTTCTTTGGTAAAAATTTCTTACCATCGTCTGAATGGTAATTAATGCCCTGAGCACTGCCCCATCCTCTCCCCTTTTCTTTCACTGTTGGTGCTTCATTGTGTATGCTCAAATACTCACGCTATACACATGCATGTATTATTATGGTTGCACTAGCATAAGTTTAAGCTATATTTATAGCAGAAAGAAAGAACTTCTATTATCCTTGTAAATGTAATGGTCTACTTTATCTTGATAAATTTTGCAGGTCTTTTGGCTACGGTTGCAGATGATTTTATTATTCGCCTTTTTGATGCTGTCGCCCTAAGAATGGTCCGAAAGTTTGAAGGTCATACAGATCGAATTACAGATTTGTGCTTTAGTGAGGATGGGAAATGGCTCTTGTCTTCCAGTATGGATGGCAGTCTAAGGATTTGGGATATTATTTTGGCCAGACAAGTAGATGCTGTATATGTTGATGTCTCCATCACAGCGTTATCTCTGTCACCAAATATGGATATTTTAGCCACGACACATGTTGATCAAAATGGGGTCTTTCTCTGGTAAGTAACAGTGCATCTCTAATTTATGAATTAGTCATATACTCATGTTCATTGTTTGGAGTCACATTGTTTCAAGTCTTTATTTTGGATTGGTCAAGGCACACCTAAGGAATAATAAAGCCTTAGGAATATGGTTTCTATAAATTAATTATATTAAGGAGATATTGTATTCTTTTGTGTGTTGACAAATTGATGAGAGATGGACTTTGATTGACCAGGGTTAACCAATCAATGTTTTCTGGAGATTCTGACATCAATTTGTATGCAAGTGGGAAAGAAGTTGTGACTGTTAAGTTGCCATCAGTATCATCAGTGGAAGGTTCTCAAGTTGAAGAATCTAATGAGCCTACTATTAGACATTCAGAGTCTAAAGATGTCCCTTCCTTCCGGCCTTCGCTTGAGCAAATTCCAGATCTAGTTACCCTCTCACTTTTGCCAAAGAGCCAGTGGCAGAGCTTGATTAATCTAGACATTATAAAGGTCCCCTTCCTATTTTTCTTTTATCACTCATGACCGTTTCTATGAAAGATTTGTTTCATGTACCCCTCCATTGTTGATTTGTGTCTCCAGTAAGATTGTCCTATAATCGTTTCGGGGACCAGTTGGTGACTATCTTCACTCATCTTATCTAATTTGTAGGTTCGCAATAAGCCAGTTGAGCCCCCCAAGAAACCTGAGAAAGCTCCTTTCTTTTTGCCCTCTATTCCATCTCTTTCTGGAGAAATACTATTTAAGCCAAGTGAGATGTCTGATAAGGGAGACATGAAAGCTGATGAAGACAAATCTAAGATAACACCTGAAGTGCCATCATCACGGTTTCTGCAACTGCTTCATTCGTGTTCAGAGGCGAAAAACTGTAAGCGACAGTTCTCATGGAAATCTCAGCATTTACACCTGCGCTAAAAGTATCATCTGAGACTCCCATGCTAATTCTAGATTTCTGGAATTCACATTTTGCAGTTTCACCCTTTACCGCCTACATCAAAGGGTTATCTCCCTCAACTTTGGATTTGGAACTTCGGATGCTTCAGATAATAGATGATGATGCTGTTGACGCTGATGATGATGCCGTTGATGCTGATGCTGATGATCCACAAGATGTTGACAAGAGACAAGAGTTGCTTTCCATTGAACTACTTATGGATTACTTTATACATGAAATATCATGCCGGAGTAATTTTGAGTTTGTACAAGCTCTAGTCAGGTTGTTTTTGAAGGTATTGATCTTTTCAACTTGTCATTTTTGAAGTATAGATCTCTGTTACAGGAATGTACTGAATGAATCGCTGATTATGATGGCAATATTAGGAAGTACTGCCAATACCTTTTGGCGTAGTCTGGTTCCTCAAGAGTCTCTGGTGCCCATTCTTAATGAGAAGATACAGCTTTGAATATAGTTTATAATATACCATTGACTTTTAGAAAATAGGCATTATTGCTTCCCTAAAGTTGGTAATGTGACCTTTGACATCTCTTATTCTGTTCTGCCAGATACATGGGGAGACAATTAGACGCCAGTCAGTGTTGCAGAATAAAGCAAAGGTCCTTTTGGAGACTCAATGCTCTGTATGGCAGAGAGTGGATAAGTTATTTCAAGGTGCTAGATGCATGGTTGCCTTTCTTAGCAACTCACAGTTTTAGGTATTAAACATATCGCCAATTTATTCCCTCTTCTTGTTTAGATATTAGGCCATTTTTATACAGGAAAGTTTGATAATGTATTGTTTTTACCTAGTTATGATTTTTAACTGGAGTTATATTTTTGTACCTTATAGCAAAGGGAAGATGTTATACACGGAAAAAGTAGGTGGATCAACACTGAGGCGTGAGTTTAAATGTTGGATGGGTTCCTCTTAGAGCTATAAATTCGCTCATTCTGTAACTGAGCAATCATCCTGTATCACTTCTTTCAGAAATTTTCAATGGAAGCCTTTTCTTACGCCCTTTTTATCATGTTTGTCCTATGCTATTTGATTATATGCATATGTTGATGAATGTGTCATGATTAATTTCTCTTTTCTGAATTTTCCTGGTGCGTTTTATTTAATACTCCAGGCTTCTGGTCAGGAGTTATGTGATTTGGTCTAGACGCATGGATTCCAAACCTGGACTGGACTAGCCAGTTCAACTGGTTATGGAACTGGCTGGTGATCTGGTCGAGTTATTCACCTTATCCTGATTGCCTGTGAATCACATTGAATTTCGTACTGGACCAGACCGGTTTGAAAATCAAGTGGGTACTGAATCTACTGATCTGGCGTTCTAACAGTGCTAGTTAGTTTGTTTACCATATGGGCTTGAGGAATTGAGTTCATCACTTGCTTGGCCCATTTGATTGTAGCAAAATAAACAGCAATGCTGCAGGCAGGTGACTTAACCAATGGAGCTCCTTGATCAAATTCATGCGAGTCTGCCATATGCGCAGACTTTTTCATGTGTCTAATCATCACAAATATTATATATGTATCATTTTTGCTTGCGTTATTTGTGCATCTCTAATGGTGGCTTTTAGTCTCATGTGTTAGCTCAGTTGTTTTGGTGTTCACATATCAATTAATATCTTCATTCGTAGGTGGCTAGGTGATTACCAAAGGCGATGGCTGATGTGCAAGATGCTCAGTCGGCTTTGAGTTTCTGGCCTCAATTCATGATGGTGTTTCTGGTTGTTTCATCAGTAAAACTTAAAAGACTTTTCTGTTTCCATCCTTTTAATTCAAAACTTGCCCTGATTGATTCCAAAAAACTAGAAAAACAAAAAGAAAGGCCCTGAAAACGGTAAGTTATATTCATGTGACATGGAAATAGAATAGAATGTCAGTCACATCTCAGTTAGCCTTGTAACTGCATTTTAGTCAAAAGTGGCCTTACTGAAACCAATACAATGCATCGACGAAGAGAACAGTACATGGCAGTTTGTTTGTGACACCGGTTTATTGTGCATAATGCAAAAACAGAATTGATAGAGCAGCTCACATCAGTCTTATTTTGTCTTCTTAGCCATAGTTTTAAAGCCTATTCTGGACTGTGCTGGTTGTACATCTAATCTTTTGGTCGATGACGAGTTTAATCTCAACAACTTAAAGATGGACTGTTCTGGGGAGGTAGATATGCATCGTTAGATGACTTTTGATGCGCATGAATACGATGGGTTACAACTGATCAAGGGCTGAAGCAAATGACAATACAGTGCAGCTGATGTTCATTTCTTGTTGAAAGGTAAGAGCAGCACACGATTATAGTATTCTCCCAGAGCCCATACGGGGAAGATGTTTCGATAGGCCGAGTAACTTATCATACAACTCTTGTTGAAAACTCCAATTATTTCCTGCAACCCAAAAGAATATTAGTGAGTCTCTATGTCGAACTTATGGAAGTCTGGCGTTCAGTGCAATAAATTTCTGATTCTTCTTCCGTGTAGGTAATTGGTAACTTGCTTGCATAATCATGTGTTAGTAACTTAAAGTGTTTGGACAATGTGTTTGCACTGGTATTGATGTTCACATTTACTTTATTTTGGTGGCTTATAAATGCCCTAGAATTTACAAACTTTTATATGGAACTACCGATCCTAAATTGACCGATGTATAAGCATTCGCCACATTGAAGTACAAACTACTTTTTGTTACTATCAACTTTATTCGCCACATTGAAGTACAAACTACTTTTTGTTACTATCAACTTTTTGTATTGCTTAGCTATGAAAAGTGCCAATATTACTCTGTACTTTTAAGATTAACTACTTTGAGACCTAGTAAAACAAAAACTTGGTAAGTGAGTAAAATTAATTGGTATCTTAATGTGACAAATATTGGCATATCGGTCAATTTTAAGATTGACAATTTTCAATATAAAAAGAGGTAACTTTGGTTAGACAAAAAAAAAAAAATATTGATAGATTTTTAAAACTATTGGTAATGTTTGAAGTATAAAGAAATGTCGGTACTATACAAAACAAGCATAAAGAACCCAATTAGTCGATATCTTAATGTGAGAAATGTTACATAAGTTAAATTAGTGTTTTCAAATAAAATTTAGAAACTTCAAAAACATTGGTAGTTGACAAAAATAAATGTCTGTATATTAACTAAATAGTTGGTAATCTTGGGATTATAGATTATTGTTGGTACTTACCAAAATCTGTTGGTAAGTTACTAATGGGTAGCCGGATAAATAATTACCATTCACCTTTTTGTTACCAACGTGATTTCACGGTTAACAGCAATCTTAGCATTGTGCCAAGATGGAGCTAGCTTATGAGTCCGCTGAATTTATATGATCTCAGCAGTCAACGTGTTATGAATGACTACTGTGTTATTTGAGAATCACCTGTTGTGGAAAATCTCCATTTTCCATCTGTGAATTGACCAAAACCTTCACGGCACATTGCAACGGCGATGGATCTCTTTCGGCCTGCAACGAATGGCGTTACTGGTTTTCTGCCAAAAACATCTATCACGTCTCTCTGAATTCGACTGAAAACGATGTATGCCATGTACAAACCTGTCCGGCTTTAATCAGTGCTAAGATTGCCCACGAAGTATTTACCAGGTGTGATTTGTCTCCCTCCAAGCTCGTATAAACCTGATGAACCGATGTTAGGAAAATAAACGGGTGGATGGATGGATATGGAGAGAGAGGAGGGGGCAGTGAGAATCATGAAACTCAATAGAAGCTGAACGAATGACCTTGTCTTGGCTAGAGAGGTAGCTCTCTCCCCATCCACCTGAATCGAGCTGTTTGGAGAGTAGGAAACTGCATGCCTTTCTGATGCTGCTGCTGTTGGCGTAAGTCCGACCTCCGGCCACGAGTCCCTTCACTCCAAACCATGTTCCGTAGGTGTAGCACACTCCCCACGAGCCATACCTGTCGGACGGTTGGACAATGTGATGTTCATTGTTTAGAGGTTCTTATATTCTAGGGAAGTTTCTCATTGTGCGTGTGAGACAGCAAAACAAAATCGACAGTGATTACGAAGATATACATCGTGTGCATATTATACGTATGATCTGTCGTATATAGGCCGTGGATTGGCTCTATGATGGTCTAGGGGTCAACTGGAATCGCTCATAGGAGTGTAATAGCTTCTTGTTCAGTAATCTTTGTGTGTCCGAACATATTGCTGAAATAAGAAAGGTCAAAATCGTTTCGTCCTAGTGGCCACCCTTCCAACATGGAAGAGGGAGGTGAGGGGTTCAAATCCCCACATTCTCAGATGGGATAGGATGAAGACGCGTAAGTTTCAAGAGTGGGTTTCGACTCCCACGCCCTACAATAGGCAGGACAAAAGTCTGAGAATGAGTGTAGAATAGGAATAGAGTAGGACATACCAAAAAAAAAAGAAAATCAGATCATTAACTTTTAAAATGTTCAAATCACTTTGATATATTTTAATATGTTATTAAAGTAATCGGCCGTGATCTCTCTCTCTCTCGTGTGTGCACAAATTTGCATACGATGAGAGAGGACTTACCAGGAGCCGTTGGGTAATTGAATGCTCTCAAGGAAATGGATCGCTTTAGCGACGCACGAATCTATTTCTTTCCTCCGATGATGTGGGTACATCTTCACAAAGGATGTAAGGGCTTGAATCACTGCGGAGGTGCATTCCACATACCTGCACATCCACAGTGTCAGCCTGGAGAACTTAATTAAACTCGTGGTCCTAAGAAGGATAGAACTAGCCTATCTTAATTTAGTTGATGAACTTACGGATAATCGATCATGATATCTCCATAAATCTCTGCAGGATTGATGATCTAAGATAGAAGGAAATAAGTAAAGCTCAAGGCAATACTTTTGATAATCAAAACAGCACGCAAGAAGATGGGGATTTCACCTCCAACCAGGGATAAGATCTTGTGAGCTCATACGATGCAAATCCTCCATTTTTGTTCTGCAACAAGCTTTTCAGTGAACAGAATCCTCTTGTTTCTCCATATAAAAGATTGGCTATATGAACTAAAATGAATACTATCAAATGTATTAGTCGGTTGATTGCTTATGTCATTAGGAAAAAGAGTACCTGCAAGGATAGTATCAAATTTACAGCATCAAACAATTGGTCTGCTTTTATTGGATCTCCCACGATTTCAGATGGCATTCGGGATAATAAGAGTGCGGCCTGCATCATATTTGAGTGCTAAGTTGGCAAATTCAACCAGAAGAAAAGGAAAAGACAGTATACAAAGTGAATTACCAAGAAACTTATATTCAATTAGCTTGTAAGCTCCTTTATGTGTCCTAAAGTTAGTGTTTTAATTTTCCAGATCTCAGAGTCATATCATATCCCATAAGTTTTGTACATCCGTATCTGTAGATGTTTGATATCTCATAAAATCATTCTTATTCAGAATATGTATGAGACAAGGCAGATTTTACCTTTAGGCCTTCCGAAGTACAATCCGAAACAGGCCAACCGTTGTCCGGGGTTGAGAAAGGCCACCCTCCCCTCGAAACATGCCGGTACCACTGGTTCAGCTCTCCTGAACTGTTTTCTCTGACCTTCAATGCCGAAAAAGGTTAGATGAAAGCCTTTTAAGTCCGGAAATTGTTAGCAATAAAGAGTCCAATTTTCGAAGAGCATAGGTTGTTAGAGTACTTGTGTGTTCTTGATGAAGTCGTGCGCTTTCTTGAGCACTGATCCAAACTCGTCAACAAGATTGGTGGCGAGAACGGCTTGAACAGAGAAAGCGGCGTCCCACAGCTGAGACCCGTTGTATCCCTGACATGTACGAGCCAAGAGAGCATATAGGTCATGTGCCAGTTTCAGGTTCGTATTGATTTTGTGGCATCAGCAGATGCATAACCAGCGAGTGATCAATTAATCATTTGCAAATTAGTGATCGAAGGAGTTCATGGGAAATCAAGACCTGCATTTTCATTCCATCTTCAGCGACCCAAAGGTAGTCTTTGATTCTTGGGAGGTGACGTTTAAATGCTTCTGAGTTTGGGTCCTCGACCCAACAGCAAACCATGTTCAGCACCTGAGAAAAACATGGACCACACATAAAACCATACAAATGCATGCCGGGTACTATTACAAAATCCACGTCGCTTGTTTATGAAATCTACATACTCTTAACGTAATTATGCGGCCCTCCTCCACCTTTCGGATTAGACATTCTTATAAAAACAACTCGTGTTAGGATGTTGGTTGTTCATGAAAATCATGGTAATTTCTTCTCGGGCATATGAAAATGGTTGAAATTACAACGGGGTTCTACATTTTTATTTTATATGCACCTAAAGATGTTTTACCTTATTGACAGGTCCTAGGCAAATGTACTTAGTGTTCTCATCCTCATAGTGGATATGTTGCATCACATGGTCGAGAGCCTTCTTTCTTAGTTTGGAGAGGGGCCATTGCATGAGAAGAGGCTCTCCTATCTTGTGAAGACCACTCCAAAGCACATCTTGCACCCAAGGATGTGGATAGTATAGATCTTCCTACACAATTGTATTCCACCAAATGGGTAAACATGTGAAAAAATGATAACTTTCATGATAGCTATAATAAAACTTGAACTTCTTGTGATACTCTTTATTATTCTGGTCTCATCACATATTAGAATTTGACTTTGTTCTTTCGTGAATACAACATAAGTTAGACACGATTAAGATATTTAAAATTTCATTTTTCTCTCCCCGACCGGTCTTATTTAAAGTATTTTCACTTTTTTTTCCCATGGATACTCATTATTTTTGCAATTTTGATTGGTTAAATAATTAGGGGCTACTTGTTGCAATTATCAATAATAAAGAAATGCTTTATACGGGTACTAAAAAATCTTATCAAAATCTTATTATTGAGTGATGTGACTCATGTTTTGTTAGTTACTGATCATATAATACCGGGTCCCATCTGTTTCAACATCCTTTAAATAATTCCTACATCATGTAGTAGGAGAGTTTCCGTAAGATGTCTCAATATAATTGTCTAGCTTTGCTCTAAATAATAAACGAAGTTATACGAAACTAATTCCACCTCCTCTCTATCAAATTAGATTGTTCATGTTGTGACTATGGCATTTGTAAGAATCTCATTTATCTTACCTTATGCAAAGAATTTTTATTAAATTGCAATAAACCCATTTCTTTAAGACATGAAATCCCATTCATTTTCCCTTTCAATCATCCACATGGTTTTTTTTTTTTTGTCAATTTTATTTAAATTTTAGTGATGCGGAGTACACCTATCTTTATTTTTCGTGGGTCCTCAAAGGAAGAAGCTTTTCGAAAACAATTAAAAATATTGTTTTATGAAAAGCTTGGATTTGAAATTATCCTATTGATAACATTTATAGTCATTTTCAAACACATTTTTTCATTCAATACT
The DNA here is from genome assembly GCA_007663325.1 of Eucalyptus pauciflora. Lineage (NCBI taxonomy): Eukaryota > Viridiplantae > Streptophyta > Magnoliopsida > Myrtales > Myrtaceae > Eucalyptus > Eucalyptus pauciflora. The sequence continues at coordinate 544,178 of VMYD01000388.1, forward strand.
ATATTGCATTATTGAGCGTCGACTTCAATATAAAACTTGATAATAATTGGAAATCACGAATTGTGGTCCGTAATATTAATTTATTTGTTTATCTTACAAAAGATCTCAAGAAGCATGACTACCTTGGCACAAAGATTCCTTGCCTTGTCCCAATCGATTTGATGGTAATATGTTGTGTATAACTCTCTCCTAAGTGACAAAACTGTCGAGTTGATGCGGCCCACAAACCTTTTTCCATATAAGTATGACATGGGTAGGTACACCATTCGACAATGACACCACAATCTTCCTGCATCATCGAGTCATCATATGAATCGATCCTATCGAGAATTAAATCCATTCTACATAATAATGATGAGAGGATCCTTCTCATGGCAAGCGCACGTCTCTTTAAATTGTAGATTAGCAAAATAGAAATATCGAAGGTAAAAAGATAATGAATAAATTAAAGACGTACAAATAAAAGCATACAAATCACTTTCAAAAAGCATAGTCTAGTTCAAACAATATCTTAAAGGCGATCACATAGCAAATCACTGTCATCGGACATGCATAACTGAATTAAGAATTTCTTGCGGTCCTATTTCTAGGAAAATCAGATCTATTTTCATGTGTCAAATTTAATAATTATTCGATGAAACCCCATCTTTCAATAAGAGTTTACGAGATGACCCTTCTTTCAGTTAAACCACATTGATCCAGCTGATCACCTCTTATTATGTAAGCGATCGACTTGATTATACTTATGATAATATTCTAAAATTTAAAAATAGCAAAATTAATATTGATCTTTTCAGAGAACCAAAAAAATAAAAATAAAAAAATCAAATACTATTTTCCTCATCAATTTCTAAATGTTTGAAAGGATTTAAGATTTCGGGTCACATAAAGTCAAAGTCCGAGTTTCCAAAATATATAAACGGTCTAAAATTAAAAAAGCGGAACAAGTGTTTAAGTAAAGGACATGGATGGCCATGATAAACTAGAAGATACCTGGGTGTATTGGAAGAAAATGAGGAAGTAGCCATATTTCCGGAGGAAGTGGATTGTTGCCACTCCACTCATACACACCAAGCACCTGCACAATTTATGCAAGAAATAGCCCGAAAATTGATGAGAAACACTGGAAGATTACCCAGAATCAAGTGAACAAAATCAATACAGCAAAAAAATGTAAATTGAATTGCTCACAGAAAGCCACATCTTGCCCCAGGCAGGGATGTAAGTGGCTCCACCATGATCGAGGATCCACTTCCTAGCTTTGTCCATGGTGCCGTCTCCGCCGCTCTCGCCTTCGCCGAGCAACCTCAGAGTGATGTAGGAGAGCGTCGTGCAAAACATCGTACTGCGCCCCTCGATGTGCAACCCCCAACCGCCATCTCCATTCTATATGCATTGGACGGGTGTGATTCGAGTGAATTTTCGTAAGTTTATTATAATAGATTCGTTAATTAGCCATTGAGGTTGTGTAAATCCACACAAACGGTTCGGATCGTTTAAGCCTCGAGGTACAATATAAATGTATATGGTCTAGATTTCTATGCCTGTAATTATTGAACCAAAACAATCGGAACAATATCGTCGGATCATGTTGTCTGAGTTGGTGCACAAAAAGTACCTGGTGGTTGTATAGATGGCGGCGTATCTCTCGTTGATGCTCGGACGAGAGAATCGTCGTCAAGGCTCCAGTTACATGTAATGAAATTACCTACAAACATAGCAAATGTATTACTCCAAAAGATGGATTAATCGTAGCATCGGCCTTATCTACTATTTTGGGTACATTTGTTTCATGAAGAACCAGCACGATTTGAAAAATAATTTTTCTAAAAGCAATCATTTATATCTCTTAAAATGAAAAAAATAAAATAAAAATATTTTCATTGCCAAGGAAAAATGTCTAGGCATGAATTGTTGTTGATAATAGAAGTACTTTCTGTGCACTAAATTTTTTAAGTGAAATCAATGATCATTTTTAAGAAATATTTTTTAAATCATTCATTTTTTTTAAATAATATGTTAAGGAGTCGCACTCACAAGTCATGATTCAATGGGTCCACCATAGACTAAATACATCTCAATCCTCGATTGTGTGTATCTCATGTGGGTCCATATTATTTCAACAACTAAGATCACTCAGTTCATGATAGATTGAATCTAGGTAAGTATTTGCTACGATATAAAATATAAGAGAAAGCGATGTATTGACGGTTTAACCCAGAAAGGGAAATGGAAAAAAAAAAAGAAAGACGAAAACCTAGAAGCTTTTATGAGCAGAATTAGAAAGTATAGATAGAAAGCAAAAAAAAAAAAAATGCCTACCAAGCCAGGTAGAAGGAATAAGGGACCTCCGTAGTCTCCAGGCCAAAAGCCATCCTCCGCCTGCAAGCTTGCGTAATATCTCAAACCTCTTCTCAATGTTTTCTCAATCGCCATCGCTTCGTCCACTTCCTCTTCGTTTTCGACTTGTCCTGGTTGCAAATCCTTCGTCTCCACCGTGGGGTTCTCCCTTGCGAACTGTTTTATAGGTCTCACAACCGGCCGGTTTCGAGAAAAATTGTACGTATTTAACTCTATACCATCAATAAAACTCACACCGATGGTGTATGCTCTATCTTTCTATGGATCGATTTATCCCAATGACAAAACATTGGCCGGAGTAATTCAAACAAAGTTCTTGAGTTTCCCTTTTTTTTTCCCTGACTCTTATGCCCTAATGGCTTTGAGAAGACCATGGACTTTCTGCTCCAGGCTTTACACTCTCTAGTTGTTGCAGTTTTGCTAACCTTTTGTTGATGACATTAGATTTGAAGGGGTAAAGTGTAAATTTTCTTAAAAACCTCATCAAGCAAAGTGTAAAATGTTTTAGATTTAGGGTTAAAAAAAATAAGATAAGGCGAAATTGATTTTGACTTAGCTAAATCGACCCTTGAATATAGTCCTCTTGTAGCCTTGCTAACATATAACGTCAGGCCGCAGTTGCATTAGAATGTACTTCATCTTTGAGAGGACCTTTTGTTAAAAGCAATTTTACTTTTCACTCTTAAGATTAAGAAGGACAATTTTTTTTTTTTTTGGGTAATACGAGGTATTTGATCTTTCCGAATTGACTGATCCAGAAGATACAAGTAAATCAAAATGTGGCAAGTATGTTCCTTAAGTTTACTATCATTGGGGAAAGTCGTGATTTCGAACATGGAATTTAACGCATTGGAACCGAGTGCTTAAAAATCTAGCTATTTATTGATTTTGATTTTCTTGTAGTACTCTCATTTCTGAAGTGGCTGTTCAAGAGAAGGATCTTAAAAATCATTGAAAAGTAAGCTAATTTTTTAAACTAAAATTAGGCTAAATAAAATATGGAAAAAAGAAGGAGGAATAGACTATAAGATATGAATAAAAGGATACGAAATCATTAAGTTAAATAAAACAATGAGCGAATACTTTTAAAAGATTTTCGGGGCCCTATTATCTCTTTGCATCTTATAAATGTTTTTGATCTCAGGGTTTGCATAATTTTCAATAGGACACAACGTGGACAACATACGAACAGCAGTACTTCTAGGGTTTGTTATCTCAGCTTACCAGGTGTTCTCTCGACGGTACTAAGGATTGTTTGTGTAACCAAAAGAACAGTCCCCGAATTTGTTATAGTTAAGAATGCAAAAGGATCGGCGAGATCGAACCTGAAGTCTCATGAGAAGATCGGAGCTATGCTTGGCTCGAAACCGGTTCATCTGGAAACGGTTCTGCGCTTCCTCGACTCGGGCGAGCTCTTCCTCGGATGCTTCCGGGTTCGGGTCGAACTCCCAATATTGTCTTCCGATGTGACGGTTCACACTCGTGACCCACGCCTCGCTGCCTCGAGACAGTTTTAACTTCCACATTCTCACTATCTTATCTTCTTCTTCTCTACAAAAAAAACTGATCTTACTGCATTTTTTGCGCCACCGAATTTAAGGAACGAAAAACTAAAGCATTACTGTGTAAGCGACACATGTCGCGAGCATGTCGCGATTAGTTAGTGTTAAAATGGAGTGAAAGAACGAGAAGCAAAACCGCAATATGAATTCTAGTCCATAACCACATGCATAGAAACGACAGATTTACCTTCTTCGTTTTGGCGACTCTGGTTGAGTCTTTGCAAGGGAAATGGATCCACACACGGTCGAATTATATAGAGCAACAAATATTGTAATGGTGGGGGCTTGGTCTGGGAAGATAATATTTTCTGGTGATGTATATCCTAAGAGAGTTTTCTTTTCTTTTTTCCTAATTTGTGCTTAAATCATTTGACGAGTATCTTGTTGTCCTCGCTAATAAAGGGACCATTTATGTTTTGGACCACCCGTGTTGCTCTTGGGAGGTGAAAATTAAAACAATGTGCAATCCGATGGTGAGGAATTCACACATAATGATCCTAAAAATTATGACATTTTGGGTTAAAGTTTTTTAAAAAGTTATGACGTTCAAATAATTGGTAGAAAAATGGAGTTACTAAAGCAATCGCTGTATGAAAATTATGGCAGTTGGGACGTCCTTTTCATAGAGATATTTCATTAGTATAGAGTTTACCTATCTAAGCCAACTGCTTCCCCGTCATGAAACAATGAAAGAAGACTACACGCACATGAGACATATAATGTCTCATTCAATGCAAGTTGGCAATTGCACTTCGGTCCCCTAAAGACTAAGTCATCATATAACGTAAACCAACAGGGCAATAGCATCTCTCACTATCTGGTCCATTCGCTTTCCGGTCTTGGCTGCATCGACATTTTTCAACCAGTCATTCATCGAATGCAATATCATGGTCCCTATCGGTGTAGCAGCATCGTTGTGTTTGGTTAGGCTGGAACATGTCAAAATGGAATCAACATGAAAGGATTGCCTTTAGATTCCTAGGTTAGATTTTATTCATAGGGAGATCGAATGCGTCAATTTCATGCTTTAGAACTCTTTCAATTTCCCACCAGTTTGCCAATGTGCACTTTTTGCTAAGAGTAGAAGGTTGCCCCTTTTCAAGCAAAAGATTCATAGGCAAATCTAATTATCTTTCTGGTTGGTTCCAATGCATATATAGACCATCCATTCATACGTACATGTCCATAAGTGTAACATCAAGGTGGCCGAACGAAGGGGGGTGACTGTTTCAATCGGAGTCGAAATATTCTGTTCACTAATTTTAGAAATAACGTCCGATTCATAAACCCAAGCCTATGGTCGGTATGAGTCAAGACCTAAGGTCCGTGATTTTGCAATTTGCACCGGTAACATTGGTCTCATTGGAAAGTTCTCATCCCGAGCTTCGTACAACATAAAGATCATGTGAATCGGATGTTGGATGCGAAGGATACAAAGCTAGAAAGTTTTTGGCTAATAGGCTTGGAGAGGACTCTCCTTGAGAAGCAAGATAGGAAAATTACCCAAAAAATAAAAAATAAAATCATGAACTTATTGCATTTATGTCAATTCGGTTTTAAACTTTTCAATTGTGTCAATTCAGTTTTAAACTTTTTGCTGATTTGCCAATACAATCTTTTCGATCAATTTGACTGGAAAATGTTGATGTAGAAGTCTAGTTAGGCTGGCTATCCTATGTATTATAGCCAGTGTAGATGAGGACAATTTTTAAAAATTTCTTTATCTTTTTTGTCATTTTTGGGGAAAGTACATTGGGAATACCAAAACTTGATATGGGTGAACACTTTAGTGTCAAAGATTTCAAAACATATAGTTAAGTGTCACTTTTTCTTTGAAAATTATAACACTTAAATGCCAAGTCCAATGAAAGTAGTTAGAAATCCGATGTGGCATATTTTATAAAATATAAGTAGTCTACGTGGCTTGTCGGAGAGCTAGCTCAACAATCCTTGTCTAAAATGATGTTGTCTCCATGTTCACTTCAGTACCGATTAGGTATGCCTCCCCAATTAATAGACACCATAGGACTATCCTCAAGGGATTGCCTCTTAGTTACCCGACCCCTTACTTTTTGAATTTGGACTTTAGAGTCTCAGTTTTTTTGATCCACAGGTTCGATAAATTGACAAGTGGAGAGCATACTTAGAATCATACCATTTGACCGAGATAACAATAAAGTTCTTAATCAGAAGAAGCCATTCTAGGGGAGGAAGAAAAAAGATTTAGAAGGCCATGAGAGATATCATAATATGAGTTTATTTGGGGAAGGCTAGTCTGCCTCTTACATTGCCTTATATAGGCATGACCTGCATCAAACATCACAAGGCATCTAGAGGACAAGTCTCTCTAATGATGCTACAAACAAAGTCATAGAGTATGAAAGATGCTTAAAGCACTACAAACAAAGCACACTCCACACCTAGTACAAGCCTGCTAAAGCACATGGTAATGCACAAAGCATATAAAGCACACTCTACACCTAGTACACTAGCAAAGCACATTACCCTATCTTATTACTAAATACTTCTTTGGTGTTGTCTATAGAGTTATCTGAGCCATCTTTGTCTTTTTCTTTGCAAAAGGTGCGAATAAGGTTGTCAATCTCCCACTGTGACAAAAACTAATCAGAAATAGAGTAGTGAGAGACTCCTGCTAAAGATGGACCATATATTCTTTTTTTTTTCTTGGAGGGAGAGGACTGGTTTGCTTGGGGCTATGGCCAGTGGGACCAATCTTCGAAAGTGGTGGAAGCCAGTTGCTATAAATTTGTGGATATAAATTCAGATGAGTATGGGTCTTGGGCTAGTGGCCCTCCCCATGGATCTAAGAAGGAGGAAGCTTCATCATGGTTAGAGCTGAGGTCCTCTCCATGGTATTCTATTAAGCCTTGATGAATTTGGTGGCTTACTTCAGGGAAGTCCGCATAGTGTGTTCCCAGATTGTGTTTACTTCTCGTAAGATCTCAAGAGGAATCACCTTGTTATGTTGGCACAAATTTTTTTGAAGTTCCTTGTATTCTTATGGGAGTTGTCTGATTTTTGTTGGGAGGGTTTTAAAAATGTCATTTGTTTTTGGTTGAGGCTTGAAAGTAGAGACAGCAAGCTTTGCTGGAGTCTGGTGGAGATCTCCACTTGGCCTAAGAAACATCCATGACTTGTCAAAGATGATTAAGGTATGAAGTTCCGGATTTCATTGGCAAACTTTCACTTGATCTTTGAAAACTAATCTCTAGATTCCTAGGGTGCGCATGGTAACGCTTCTTGGCTAGGGAAGAGTTTTTTTTTTTTAATTTTTTTTTTAATTTTTTCAGAAATAGTTCTTTTCTATTTCTATTCCAGGGAACAATTTCTGAGTAAAAGAACTCATTTGGTAACTACACAAAATTTCTACTCTTGGAATAGAAAAAGAATAGAAATATGTTTGGTAATGCAACGATTCTTTTTTGTATTTATTCGTTTTTTATTCTTGCTCATGAATCACCGACCGACGGCGGTGGCCGGCGGCGGCGGTGCGACGCGGTACGGGCGCGGTTGGAGGTGGCCGCGGCAAGAGAGAGGAATAAAAGAAAAATAAAAAAGAAATTAGCTTATTTCTAGAAGTTGTTCTCGGGAATAGAAGCAATTTTTTTATTTTATTTCTCGTTTCTATTCCAAAACCATTCCTGGGCTAACTTTTTATTCCGGGGAACAGAAAAACAATTTGGCATTACCAAACGGGTTTCTAATATTTTTTTGTTCCGGGGAACAAAAGAACATAAATTCTAAGAAATAGAAACGTTACCATGCGTAGCCCTAAGGGCTTAAACCATGATAGGAATTCTCCCTAATGTGCAAAATCCGACCATCCTTGGATAATTTGGCTAATGATATGAGGCATTTGAGCTAATGGAAATTCGATAGCAACTGTATGTAGATTAAGTAGATACCAAAGGAGCCATTAAAGGTTTTCAAGAAATGGGTTTGTGAGTGAGATGGTCAAATGATGTATGAATGGATACTTAGGATGTAATCCCAAGGGTCTCAAACATAATCCACCATATTTGCTGAAGATTTTTAGCTGATAAACCCATAGTAGATCAATTAAGCTTTCAAAGACAACATTACCTTGAATGAATCCTGGGATTTCAGGAGGATACTCCCAGCTTGTTCACTTTGGCAACATTGGTTGAGCTTGAATTTGGCCAATGGTTATTATACTTGCAAACATGTTGATGGAACTTATTGGGGCTTGATATAGGCTTGGGGGTTGCTTGAGCCAGCGGCAACTCTTGGCCCGATTGGGCAAGGGCCAATGGCCCTCATTGAATCTGGGGAAGGGCTCTGACCCTCACTGTAGATCTCATTGAGGGCTCATAGGCCCTTGCCACTGGTTAGCTAGGGTTGCTGGCCCCTAGCTAGGGCCTAGCGACCCTAGCTGACCCTTTCTCCACCATCGTCGGCCCTTTTTAATGATGGCGGGGAGGCGGCGGCGAGGGCTCAGCCCTTGCCTTCTACCTCCTCCTATTGTCTCTCTCTCTCTCTCTCTTCTTTTAATATAAATATTTTAATTTAATTAATATTTATATTAAGATTAAAAAAAAGATAAAATGATGTTGGTTTGGTTCTTCGTCATTGACTCAGCTCTTCAATGTGCAACATTAGTGCGTTATATTATAAAAAAATTGCCACGTGGGATTTCCAGCTATCTTCGTTGGACTTGACACTCAAATGCCCATTTTTCAAGAAAAAGTGGCACTTAAGTGTCATTTGTGTCAAGTTTTGATACTCTTGGTGTCTGATACTCCTTTTATTTGAGGTATATTTTCTTGCCTTTCAAGCTTGGAGCCAACTACGTGATGAGAATCATAAGGAAACCAGGGAATGTCGACAAGAGATTGATGAAATGGGCTGGTCGATGGCAAGTGAATGTGGACACATTCAAGGCAATATGAGTAGAAGCAGAAAATGAAACCAAAAGATTGCAAGCGCTAATTTGGAAGAAAATTAGAGAGATTCATAATCAATTTTTGGCGACAAATCAAGGCCAAAACTCTTTCCAATGATATGTGGAAGAACTTTTGTTGTAAAAAGGGCATGCATGAGGACACCTTGAGATATCTTAGGTCCATTGTTTCAAATTCTATTTCGATGATATCCATTGCCCCTATCATGATCCTTGACTCTTCTTCATGGACGAGGGTGCTGGCATTGGTGGTCCTCCTGATGTCCCGCATTTCTTCATTGGACGTTGGCGACAATCATTAAGCTAAGTCATGATCATATGCGATTCCTTTTTGCTATTGAAACTATTTGTAATTGTGTTTTCGTTTCTTGTCCAGATTAAACTCTTGCAGAAAAAAGAGAGGAAAAGAACATAGAAATCGCAAAAGAGTGAACGTACAAAAGAGAGGAGGGGAGGACCTCCTAAAGGCATTGTTCCATTGATCCTTCGGTGGTCCCAAGGCGCCCTCAAATTCCTTTCAAGTGCCGGCAGCTGTCCGTCTCTACCTGTACGTTGTCATGTGCCGCGTTGGTGTCCCAACCGTATCCCTTAATTTCCTGGCGTTTTTCAACAGGTCCGACACCTTCAGCAATTCTTTTGTGCGTCATCCACAGTCCAGCGACAGACCGGCTCGCCCAATCTCGCTCAGTCAATCCAGCAACGCTTCTGCAAATTCATCGGCACAAACCAGCAAGTTGTTCATTCTCTGCAGATATTCCCGGTGTCAAGCCGATTCATGCAAAAAGGCCATCTCACGTCCGAGGGAGTCCATAGAATATTGACGCCTCCCGTTATCTTTCCAATCATCATCGTTATTGTTGCGATTAAGGGCGAGCGATCGAACAATAATATAGACAGAAAAAGAAAAATAAATCGGACACCAGATTTACGTGGTTCAGTCGTAAAGACCTACGTCCACGGGGAGAGCAGCAGCGAATTTCACTATAGATCAAGCGATACAAGGATATTACACACTCAAGTCACTCAAACACTCTTTCGGTGTTTCCCAAACCCCAATTACAACCAATAACTCACACAGTGTTTAGCCCCGAAAATTCCTCTAAAATAATCTCTCAATCTCACGAAGGAATTACACGCAAATCTTACCTCAAGATTTAATTGGCTACAAACACTAAACTTCTTGGATGTAATTCACGAGTAAGAACAACAAAGAAAATCCCTCACAAGCACTCGACAACTTGACGGCGCTTCAAGACCAACTCTTCATGATCAACGGCGGAACACCAAGCACTCACGCGGCGCTTCAAGACAATTTGTGATCCACACCTACCACCCACGGCCACAAGTCTATATATAAGTAAAACCCTTATTCTTTTGCCAACTTCTAATAGGATTATGTTTCCTATCTAAAACGATTTTATCCAAAACATATCTCTATATATTTTAAACAAAATCCAAATCCAAGTCAAAGTTGAACTTTCCTATTTTAGTGGCCGAATTCTCCAATGTAGATTCAAACTTTAGGAAGTTGATCTTCGGATCTTCTTTACTCAATTTCGAACGTCTGCAACATATTCAATTCGAAATATTCTGAATTTCATATTGGACTCAAACTCGAGACATATTTTAACAGTTATTATCCTCCCACTTTCATCGCCTCCATTAACATAGAAGAAGGGACATATATTTAGTCAAACAAAGAGAGTCCAAGCCGTGGGTGGCTGAAGCTTTGAGAAATTGGAAAGTGTTATTGCAGTGTTCGGGCAGAATTTAGAAATAAAATCGAGGAAGTGGTGATATTTATTCTGAAAGGGAAAGAACAATCTGTGGAAGATCGAAAAAGATCGTGGGATACTGGTTTCTTGATCAGAAGGGAAAGCCGAGAGCCTCATCGGTGGTCTTACTTCCTTATGGCATCATTGTCAATTCTTGCTCTGCACGTCGCGGTGCCATCATCACACTTAGCCTTCGTACCTAGTCTGCACCCTGGGATTCTCCTTCGAAGTTTGAATAATGCTTGACGATTCCTTCCGTAGCACCACGGCCAGTTCCCATGCCCATCATCTAGCTGTGACGCCCACCGCTTCTCTCAACAAAGATTTGGCACCTCATAGCGTGCCCAATAGTTTCATTGATCATTGCTAGTCATCACCCTCGTCGGCATTAACCAATTGTCGGCCCTCTTTGCATCACGCTAAACGCTGGCACTCAGGTAAATTGAGGTAAGTCTAATTTTGTAGTTTAGTTTTGACGATATAGTTTGTTTTGATAAATGTTATTTAGAAGAAAACCTTAGGTTATAGTGATTCAATTATTTCTTTGCATTAACTAATGCACATTGGGCCTCCGAACCTTAAGACACTAAGGTCGGATCCCGATATCGTCTCGTTTGACTTGTTATGATTGATGTCATTAATTGAAACGTCTTCATGATTGTATGTTACCGTATCATGCATATTTAGAGTTTAGAGTACGTTCATAATTTGCACCTTAGGTTTTCATATTTAGGTCCATGCATGGTCAATCCTAGAATAGAAAATTAGTTTATAGACTTTAGGGACATTTGTCTTTTTACTAAGAAAAAAGAACAAAAATACATTAGTCAGCCTCATATACATCGCATTAATTAGGAGAAATAATTCAGTATAGATTGCATATTAGCTAGTCATTATATCATACATAACATTCATGTATTTTGTTTGCATATTTTTTTAAGGTAATAGTTTAAAGAAATCTCATGGTAACGAATAGCGGGACGCTTTGCTTATTTAGTGCGCCCAAGTTCTTAAAATCTTCTACAATCTATTTATTGTTTTGCTTATTGGGTGGTACATTTTCTGATTGTGCATTCGCATGATCATCCCTCACATGTTAGTAGCACAAAATTAAAAATGGACAAAGAATGCATGACAAACATTTTTTTTAATAAAGAGAAAAGATACTAAAAGGGCACTGGATTAATTTAATGTGACTAAGTCCCTGTACTTATGAATCTGGTTTGTAGAAGTAAAATGTACTCCCACCTTTTTCTTGGGTGTCTAATTGACCCAAATTGATTAGTGGAGGCTCCATAGGTAAGTTTAGATGTATATTGAATTGGGTACTAAGTTACAATTGGTAAGGTTTGAGAAAGTCCGTGCTAGACACGAGCAATTGCCTCGATAGAGGAACCTTTGTTCCCGTTTAGCATTCCATTAACTTTCCCTAGGTGATCCACCTCCGGGATGGTTACGACAATGCCATGACAAAGGTGACCAAATTTCACCCCCTGGCTAGGTCTACCACCTATCTCAGCTAGTGGTTCAACCTAGAAAGACGTCCTGACAGCAATATGCATATTCCCCCTTCAATGGGTTCTCATCATAGCCATATGAGCAATATGAACCAATGTCTTTCTCCAACAACCCACAGTTGACACCAAAAAGCCATTTCATAAACTAGTTTTACAAATAGATCACATAACCTTTTACAATTCTATTTATCAAATAGAATGAATTCCATAAAACATTTCGCAACCAATACGAATAGCTTTTTGCAATTCTCTTCACAAGGCATTTAACCAAAGCATTCAAAAATGATCATTTCAAACTACTTCATAAGGCTTTCCAATGTCTTTTCAATCAACCAAAAAGGTAGTAAATGTTCAATCTAATTTTTGCAGGAAACATGCTCTCAATAACTCATGTCATGTTAAAACATTACAATTTTCAAAATGAGTTTGTAAATTTATAGAAAAGTTGACGCACTCGATTTCTATCGATTAATAAAAAAAACGACACCAAAAATCCGAGCAAAACACAAATTCAATGAATGACTCGACTAACTATGCTTAATCATCAACGAATCAACTCCTAAGTGCTAACAAATCGCTCATCCAAAGCGATTATTCAAGCCATTCTTAACGTAGAACTCACATGCGAAACACTAAAATTTCACTCGAACTAAATCATTGTGACATCCTAAATCCGGCTCCAATACATGGAATGGGATTACAACAATGATCAATATATGGAGTGGGATTCCGATGGGGATCAATAGATAACGGAAAAGCCAAAAAGGTCACTTTAGGATGAAAACTCAAATTTTCATTGGCAAATTGAAAATTTGGGAAAGTAATAACGGGCGGCAAATGATGACCCACATGGGCCCAATGGGCCTCATGCCCATAATGGGCGGTCCAAGGAAACCCGAGCACCAGCGGCCCGAAGGAAACTTACCAAGGCCATTCAAACCAATTTTGGTGTTTGTAAGTTTGTACCATTATGAGTTCATGTGCATGAATAGTGAAGTGCCTTAGTATAATTACCATTTTACCCTGTCTAGAAGCTTTAAGCAAATACAACAAAAATGATAGGCATGAGGAGATGAGATGGGCGCCCAAGCCAGAGAGGAGAGAGAGAGAGAGTGACCTCATCACCTAGCTTAACCTACTCCTTATTCTCACATGTGCATAACTACACATTAGTTGCCCTAGATTTGCAATCTTCAAGAGCCATTCTTGGCCAAGTAAATGCATGGGCATGAGGATTTTAGGGAATTATGGTACAAGCTAATTAATGAATTTCTATTATATTCCTTTATCCTCTCTCATTCTCTTTCTTTCCCCTCATTTTCCCCTCATCACCTTCGACCACCTTCTCTCTTTCCCTCATTTGTCCAAAACTGAACCCCCTCATTCTCTCCCTCATCTCTTATCCATTTATTTCTCATTCTCCCTTTGATCTTATCTTGCCACCCTTTGTCGCACCATGGTGCACCGTCTGCCGTTTGAGCTCACCATCTGTGCGTTGCCATCCTCACCGCCATGCCGAGCCTTTGGTGAGTTGTGCATTGTCTAGCACCCTCATGCCTTCATGCCACCTTGGCCTTGAGCCGTTCGAGCCATCCACCATTTGCCACTACTATTTTTGCCATCCGCAACCTTGTTGCCGTCATTCCTTGGCTCTTTTGGCCCTTGCCGTGGATTACTAAGCATTGACCAGCCACCACTGCGCCTTGCCGTGTCCTCACCATGAGTTGTCGTTGCTGCCGTGCGCCTTGTCGCCGTGGTTGCTGCTTGCTTGGGAGTGAGTGGCTTTCTAGCCCTTGTTTAGGGCTATGATTGCACTTATGACTATGATTAATATTAGATTAAGGACAAACAGTAATTAGTTTAAGTGATAAGTAGATTAAAATGATAGGTTATCATGTTAAGTAATAAGTAATAGTGATATGTTATCACGATGGGTGATAAGTAGTGGCAATAATTTCTCCGGACACGATAAATTATTGCGATAAGCTATACTTAAATGTGATAAGTTATCATGATATGTTATTACCGTATGCAATAAGCTATCATAATATGCTATTACAAAATGCGATAAGTTATCATGATAGGTTATACTTAAATGCAATAAGCTATTGTAATAAGTTATAATGTGATGTGATAAGTTATCATTATAAGTTATCATTAGATGCGAACCTATCTTGTTTGTGATAAGTACTTGTTATGTTGTGAATTCTAAAGCGGTTAATGCTTGTTGAATGCTAGTTTTAAAAAGAGCATATGTTTATGTAAATTCTAATTTGAAAAGGGTAGGTAATGTTGGCATTCTATAATTATAAGTGATGAGTACTTATGAAAAGTTACTTCAAAAGATAGATTGTGGAATTTTTTAAAGGAATCCATGCTGTGATGCATTATGAGATTGATGCATAATTGCCATGGCAAAAGGTTAATTGGGATGTGATCATGTGGCATGATAGCATGACATAATCGTATGTGATTGATGCTATTATATGAGGTAGGGGCATTGCACACTCTTGCATTGACTAATGAGGAAGATAAGAAATTGACTTAAGTAGTGGTATGCTCGTGTGATTACATAATAACCCTGATATATACAATTACGCGGGGTAACGGTTCTGTCTTAATGCGTATGAATACATGGAATGATGCCTGATAGATCTTGGATGCCCCCACGTCAATAGGATGCTATTCGCGAATGGATTTCAGAACGAATCTCCTTAATTGAAATGCCATCCTGATGCGTATGAGTATGCGAGATGATGTTGTGCCTGATAGGGGTGAGCAACGGTCTAGGGTCGACCCTGGACCGGCCCAACCCTGCCAGTCCTGGTCCGGTTCCCAAGGGAACTGGGTCGGTCCTCGGTCCTGAAATTCCAGGACCGACACTGTGCGGGTTGGTCCTCGGTCCTAAGAGTTTTGGGTCGGTCCAACCCTGGACCAACCCTATATATATATATATATATTATATTACATTATATTATTTATAATTCTTTTATATATTCAAACCTAAGTAAAATGTCTGTTATAAAACCTAAGAGTTATGGTGAGATGTTCTATCAATAGCACTAATAGTAATTTCAATTTAAAACTTTTGTTGAGTATTAATTATGTGTCATTTGTTTTGTTTTTAGGTGTTTAGAAGTTCAAGTGAATTAACAAGATGTGAAGTTATATATTTATGGTTTATATTAAGTATTTTGAACTTTTTATGATTTAATTGTATTTTACTAATGAATTTCAGCTGCACTTTACTTTTCAATTTGTGTCAAATGGTAAAAGTTTCTGAAGAGTAGAGTAGTACTGCAGTTGCTACGGTGATTTGCTAGTCAAGTGGTGTGAAGCTCATGTTTTGGTTGAGTGGACTCTACATGATCAAATGCTAGTCAAGTGGTGTGAAGCTCATTTTTTGGTTGAGTGAACTCTACATGATCAAATGTAGGAAAACGCTTTTGCATATGGTTTTATGAATATTAAAGATAGATGATTACAAGAACTTTCCATCTTGTCCTATATCTCGATGAGCGGTTAGCAAGTACGAAATTTCTATTATTGTGTCATCTTAAATTTGCTGAATATGTATTGGTATTTATAGTTTAGTTGCACAATGCCGCATTGTCGATGGATGTGTAATTTGAATTTGTAGGTTTGCTTTTTTTAGGAAGTATAAAAACAAGACAAAAAAAATTATCGATTAGTCCCGGGTTGACCTTGGAACCGGACCAAACCCATTGGGTCGGTCCGGTCCTTGGTCCCAGGCTCAATAGGGTCGGTCCTCGGTCCTAAAAATTGAGGACCGACACTATACGGGTTGGTCCTAGGGTTAGGGGGTGGCCCGGATCAACCCGGACCATGCTCACCCCTAGTGCCTGACTAGGAGGGACGATGCCTAGTCATGCCGTGTGGCACCCCCAAACCATTAAGGTCGCCACAGATACCTATCGCTCTACCTATTGTTTAACAGCTACAAATTTTTATTTCGGGGTTAAAGAAGAACCGTAGTTCATAGGCATTTTTTTTTTTTTGAAAAGGATTTAGCACAGCTCATAGCGAAAATAAAGACGAGTCTCGCCATCCCCCTACTCCCATAACGATGATACAATGCACACCAACTACACATCGAAGGAAAACATAAAGCCGAATCACTTTTATTTACATTTTTTTTTCGATGGACATCTCGGGTCGGTACAACCAAAAAGCCAAGATTTTTAGCTAAACTTGGCTACTACTCAAAGAGAGATCTCGACCCCCTATGTTGATCATGTACAACTCTCCATCTACAAGTGTCGGCCATCCCCAAAAAGTGTCAGCTCCCACCCTGGTGCATTGGGCGGCGGCAGCGGCAACATCCCTAGCATCACTCCGTCACGAAAGACATGGACAGACAAGAACTCCTGGATGACTGGGCCCCTAGCTAGGCCCACGTCATACATCACCAGCACACGAACTCGAATGAACACCAAACCAGGAATGGTGACACAAAATGCTCCACACACTCGACCTTCACATCAGATGGTAGGTCGTAAAAGGTGCCGTGCGTGACCGGTGGTAAAGAAATCTTTCTAATCTAAAATGTTAGTCCCCAAAGGGTTGAGTACAACCACTCAGCAGTAAAAGATCCATTAAACTACTCAATGCATCAATAAGAACAATCAAGACATCATGATAGAGTACATATAGTTCATACATTTTAAACATACCTCACCTTTCAGCCATGCTCATTACATCAAAACAGCCATGTATACAAGTCACCATGCTATGTGCATATACCACCATGCACTTGTACATATAACATCAAACAGCCATGCATACATGTCACCATACTATGTGCATATACCACCATGCACTTGTACATATATCATCAAACAACCATGCATACATGTCACCATACTATGTGCATATACCACCATGCACTTGTATATATATCATCAAACAGCCATGCATATGTCACGGGCCGAATGAAGGCCGATCCAAGAGGTTCCCCGAGTACGACCAAGACTCGTCCGTGGTCAAGTTCCTATGCTCGCTCGGATTCCCAACGAGCCTTCTCCCCGAAGCTTCTAGAAATCCTTAGCCTCATTTATGTCGATAGCCAGTAGTTGGTAGTTGTCATAAGTGTCGGTGGTTAGTAGCCGCCATTAGTGTCGGTAGATGAGGCGGTTCGATCTCGTCCACCGGTTAAAGTCTAGATCAATGGTTGTAATCCGAGGCCCTCGACTATAAGAAGGGGTGTCCTCCTTCATTTGTAAGCATCCACTACTTCCGCAATATAAAGCTTCTATCTTTCCAGAGCTCCTCTCTCTAGATTCTTTCTCTCTCTACGATCCGGGTAAGTGAGCGAGTGAGCGTTCGATCGAGCAAGGCTTGGCTTAGGTGCTTCGGCGATCCAATCCGATCCTAAAGTGCCCGAGTCACCGCGCGGTCACGATCCCAATCGATCGGCTCGTGACAAGTGGTATCAGAGCAAAAGAGAGATCCGTTTCCGGAGATTGAAGAGCGCCAACTATTTGAAAGAATGTCGAGCCAAGATGCGGCTATAGTTGGAGAGGCCGGGCAAGTCAAGGAGACTCGCGGCCGATCAAAGAAGAGGGAGACCTCGGTGGATGCTGCGGCTGCGTTCGATGAGAAGCTCGGGAAGGTCCGGAGTGCCGTGCTCGAACTAATGGAAGGTCTTGACGATGTGCGAGACCGGATCATGGAGGTTGAGGGCTCGCTCCGTGAGGACTTCACGACCGGCATCAACCAAGCTACGGCTCCATTGTTCAACAAGGACGAAGCTCTCGAAGCATCGATCGATGGTTTGAACGAGCGCGTCCAAGTGATCGAGGAGGTAAGCCCGTGTAGGGAAGAGGTCGAAGTCATGAAGGCGGAGATCCAAGAGCTCAAGACCGAGCTCGCCCTATGCAAGCTGAGCATCGCCAACGGTGCGGTGCCTACCCAAGCAATGCCCAAGATCGAGATACCGAAGCCCAAAGAGTTCAAGGGCGAACGATCCGCCAAAGAGGTGGACAACTTCGTTTGGAGCATGGAGCAATACTTTGGCGCTGTCAACATCCGAGACGAGCCGATCAAGGTACGAACCGCTTCGATGTTCCTTACTGATACGGCTATGCTTTGGTGGCGTAATAGGTGCGATGAGGTTAGATGTGGTGCCAATCCCGTGAACACGTGGGACGACTTCGTGAGGGAGTTCCGCGACTACTTTTTCCCCGAGTTCGCTCAACAAGAAGCCCGTAGCATGCTCCATCGCCTCGAGCAAAGAGGTGCAATCCGAGAGTACGTGAAGGAGTTCACGGAGCTCAAACTCCAAATTCGCAACCTAAGCGAAGAGGAGGCCTTCGGAGCGTTCATGGATGGATTGAAGCCATGGGCACAACTTGAGTTGAAGCGGTGGGACGTGAGTAGCCTTGCGCGTGTGCTAAGCATGGGCGAGTCACTCGTCGACCTCACCAAGGTTGAACCGAGGAACAAGCGAGCAAGAGATTGGAGGTCGGATCGACCTTGCGAAGACGAAGCGAGAAGCACTCCCTGAGGCGCGCATGAACAAAGCGGCCAGGCCAAAACATGGGGAGAAGGAACTTCCAAGCTGTCCTTCCAAAGGGGTCGACCACCGACGGACTACGTGAGTAAGTTCTATCAACCTCCGCCCTCTCCTTGCTTCATTTGCAAAGGTTCGCACTGGACCCAAAAGTGCCCAAAGAGGGGTCGAATCAACGCCCTCCTTGCCATCGCATCGAAGAGGAGGAGGAGCACAAAGAAGAGAAAAGGCAAGTCCAGCTTGGAGCGGTGAAGATGATCAACTCCGTCCAAGCCCGGTCGCCAACCAAAGAAGGAAGAATTGCACCGAACATGGACATGTTATTCGTGGAGGTCGAAGTGTGCGGCCGAACGCTTTACGCTTTGGTCGACACGGGAGCGTCGAACATGTTCATGTCGATTGAGGCGGCAAAAGCCTTGGGTCTTCGCGTGGAGCCATCCGGGAGGTCATACAAGCCCATCAATTCGGGCGACTTCTGTGGCGTAGGAGCATCTCCCAATGTGGATGTCAAGATTGGCAGATGGAAAGGCAAGATGACTTTCGAGGTAATTCCACTTGACGACTATGATCTCATTTTGGGTATGCAATTCTTCGAAAGTGTGGGAGCTATGATCGACATGAGGACCAAATGCATCATAGTCCCCGACCAAAAATGCCCGACGATCATCCTCATGATCAAAGGGGTGGTCGACACCAAGACCATCGTGTCAATCCGACGCCTCGACAAGAACTTGAAGTCCGTGAAGCCACTAAACAAGTTGGCCGAGGTAAAGCCGAAGGTAGAGTTGGATCCTACTCCAACACACGCCATGCCGATTCAAGTGCTCTTCCCCAAGGTTGAGTGCGCGCCGCATGCTCCGCCCAACCCGAAGGTGGAGCCGTGCGCCAAGTCCAAGCTGATCATAGAAGGTTGTGGTCCATCGTACGTGAGCGTCCGCACCAAACAAAACCATAACAAGAGAGCCCGTGCCAAAACCTGTGCTCGTACCAAGAAGGCTACCCGCCAAACTGTGAGCGACGAGGACGTCGCTCGATTGAGTGGGGGAGAATGTCACGGAACGAATGAAGGCCGATCCAAGAGGTTCCCCGAGTACGACCAAGACTTGTCCGTGGTCAAGTTCCTATGCTCGCTCGGATTCCCAACGAGCCTTCTCCCCAAAGCTTCTAGAAGTCCTTAGCCTCATTTATGTCGGTAGCCAGTAGTTGGTAGTTGTCATAAGTGTCGGTGGTTAGTAGCCGCCATTAGTGTCGGTAGATGAGGCGGTGCGTTCTCGTCCACCGGTTAAAGTCTAGATCAATGGTTGTAATCCGAGGCCCTCGACTATAAGAAGGGGTATCCTCCTTCATTTGTAAGCATCCACTACTTCTGCAATATAAAGCTTCTATCTTTCCAGAGCTCCTCTCTCTAGATTCTTTCTCTCTCTACGATCCGGGTAAGCGAGCGAGTGAGCATTCGATCGAGCAAGGCTTGGCTTAGGTGCTTCGGCGATCCAATCCGATCCTAAAGTGCCCGAGTCGCCGCACGGTCACGATCCCAATCGATCGGCCCGTGACACATACATGTCACCATACTATGTGCATATACCACCATGCACTTGTACATATATCATCAAACAACCATGCATACATGTCACCATACTATGTGCATATACCACCATACAATATGCATGATTCAATTTCAGCTTTTATCTTTCAATTTGATTACAACATTTTTCTTTCCCGGGACCAGTAATTGCATCCCACGATTTTATCGCTCGCACCCAACCTGGCATTGCGAGGAACCTCCGGGCATCCCGACACTCTCGGGGCATCGTCGACTCACACCTCCGACGGTATCCTCATTTATCATATTTCATGTTCACAATTGTGTCTCAATATCAACATGGCACATGATGTGATGGTAACAAGGTCAAATTTAGCTTTTTTGATTTTATATGTAATGCCAAATGTCATCACATGTGCAGCAAGATCAATTAATTAAAAACATTATAATTCATGGGGCAAACTCATAGATTATTACTATTATTTTAGAAACGGAATGCATTCTTTTAAATTAACACTCCTTAAAATTTAGTGATTGGCCCTAATAAATTCTAAGAATTTAAACATCATAGGCAAGCTCTAGAGGCATTTATCTCATGAAGAACATCGCACCACCAGAATTTTTCATAGAAAACAGAATAGTCCATGCATTACAGCTTTTGAAATTCGCACAATCCAGCTTGCACAGTTTTAGAAACCATTTTAATTAAATACCCAAATGAACTTCATAAATTATGAAATTCGAATATGTGATAGGAAAGACATAAATGCAGATATTTCATGAAGAACACTACACCAAAAGGACCTCACGTAATTCAGTATGGTCCATACATCACAGCATTAAAATTCTAACATTTCAGCTTGCACAGTTTTTGAAACATTTGCGGTTAAATAGTCAAATGAACTTAAAAAAATTACGAAATTTGAATATGTTATAGGCAAGACATAAAGAGAGATATTCCATGCAAAACACTATACCAAAATAATCTCATATAAAATGATATAGTCCACGCATGGCAACTTACAAAGTCCTAACACATCAGATTGCACAGTTTTAGAAACATTTCCGATTAAATACTCAAATGACCTTA
Organism: Eucalyptus pauciflora; assembly: GCA_007663325.1. Classification (NCBI taxonomy): domain Eukaryota; kingdom Viridiplantae; phylum Streptophyta; class Magnoliopsida; order Myrtales; family Myrtaceae; genus Eucalyptus; species Eucalyptus pauciflora. Next base: position 565,500 of record VMYD01000388.1, read on the forward strand.
AAAATTATGAAATTTGAATATGTGATAGCGAAGACTATAAGGTAGATACTTCATGAACACATCGAAGTCAAATTCGTCCTAGATAAATAAATATGGACGGTTAATACCCCTGTTCTTAGTACCGTTATTCTAGATCTAACCATCTCCAAAGGACCACGATTTCACCTACCTATTCTTGTTTTTTTTTTCTAAATGTTTGATATGTTATACCTCAAGATGTCCTTTACAACTTTTGTTAAGAAATCAAAGTGAAATTTCGACAAAAAGGTTGCCTTATAGTCCATGGATTCATCAAGGGTCGGTATCAAAATTTTCGGATCTAGTCTTTCCAAAGGACAACGATCTCACCTACTTATACTTGTTTGTTTTGTCCCAAATTTGAGTATGTTATACTGAAAGAAGTCCTTTACAACTTTCATTTAGAAGTCAAAGCCAAATTTCAACTAGAACATCACATGCAAGTTACTAGAACATCCAAGGTCGAGCTGTTTTCCTCAAGAACAGCACACTAGACTAGAGTACCACTCTTATAACTTCAAGTTTTACACATCCTATACATCCGAAATTTTTACCATTCAATCACACACACTAAGCACAGCATGCAAGGGTAGATCAAGAGATCCCACTTGCCTCCAAACCAAGTAAACTCAGCAACCGAACGGCAAGCACAACGGTGGGACACGGTGGCGACGGACAGCGGTGACCGGATCTTCTCCTTCCTCTCGCATGCACGGCCTCCTTCCTTCTTCCTTTCTTCCTTTCTCTCTTCCTCTCTTTCTCTCTTTCCCTCCTTTCTCTCTACCGTGCGACACCACCTCTCTCTCTCTCTCTCGGTTCCCTTTGCTTAATCCGCCCACTTTTCCCCTCTAATTTCTTTCCCCTCATGATTAGCCATCATTAGTCTTGCATGCATTGACACTTGGCTTTCTTCATGGGACAAATGGGGAGGCATGCAAACCGGTTCCCCCCCTTTCTTCATGTGATCGACAGCCCCTCATGGGCTCTATGGGCCGGCCATTTTGGCCCATCTTAGGCCCAATACTCTTGGGCCTAAGGCCCAAGCTTAAATGACCCAAGTTTAACCCCTTTAAAAACCAGCTTAATCCCTATTTATACAAAGTACTAAATTACTAATTTAAATGGCTATAATACTTTGTAACATAGATTAATAAAATCCAACTTATAAAATTTATGGCCAAAAACATAATTTCCTCATCAAATAAATCCTTGGTCTCACATGGGCATGGAACATGTTTCCGACACAATATTCACCCATTAGGTGCTCGGCCATTAATCTATTACACTACTTTGGCCTAAAGACCACAACATAGGTCAATGATACTTCCATCGCCCTTTTATAGGTTGTAAGGCATCTAGAGGTTGCCATGGAGTTTTAGGATGCCACGTGCCGGAAGACCGCCAACCTTCTAGTTAGCTGTGGTCGAGAGTGGTTGCAACAATCTAGACATATATGTGTCCAATATGCATGAAAATGATATTTGATTATGTCTACATTATTAAATAGCATTTGTGCATGGTTATGAGACATTATACATTCATCTTTATGCCTTTCAAATATGTTGATTATTATGAGAATTGTCTGTATGATTATGTGTTAAGGACATTTAGAGAATGAGTTATCTACTTATTGTTAATAGATAAGAGAAAGTAAAGGCTTTGCTATTAATTTGCAATTGATAGATAAGTTGCACTTAAGGGCGATTCCGAGGTGACCTCCCTACGTGAGGATTAGGAAACTTATTTCCTGAGTTTCATTTTACTATTGTTGTTTACATGTTATTGACACCTAATTTATTTTTTAAAATACATAATTTTAAAAAAAAAAGAAAAAAGAAAAAGAAAAAGGGGGGCGAGAGAGGTCGGGTTGGGCTGGATTTGACCTTTGCCCGACTCGTCTCTTCTTCCCTTCCTCGCGTGGGTTCGACCCTTTTCCCATTCAGCCTGTCCTATCCCAACTTGTCTTCTTTCTCTGGACAAGCTCCGCATGCGACCTACAAGAAAGAGAGCAGAGTAGAGCAAGAGTAGAGGTCAGAGAGTAAAAAAGAGCAAGAGTAGAAAGAAGACAGCCCCATAGGGAGAGGAGCAAAAAACAGACGACACCGCCGAGGGGGAACCGAGGGAGGCAACCAAAGAAGAGAGGAGAGAGGGGAAACTCATTAGCAGAAACGGAGGGGGCACCAAGAGAGAATTGGGAGGGAAGAGAGTGAAACAAGAGGAAAAGGGGGAGGGTAGGAGCCGGTAATGGTCAGCCAAGGAGCCAAAGTCTCCGGGCCACCGCTACAGTAGCTGACGCATTGCCTAACCGCCGCCACTATCGCCGTTTCCTCTAGAGCCCAGGTTGGTATTTCATCAAACACCTTGTGTGCGTTCCTCGAAATCAAGTTGGTTTGAGCTCGCCTTGATCGGTTCGAGCGAGCTCCAGCCTCCACTCGTCCTCCATTCCTTTCCTTGATGTTCTAGCATGTTTTTATGGAGTTTAGGACCTACGCTCAGGCCTCGGTTGAGCCAAAACCCCTAGGATCTGTAGCGTGCTCTACCTATTCGACAAAACGCCCAGCTAAAATCCACCCCATGTTCTCGTTATTTAGGGCCTCGGTCGCACCCCTCTCTCTCTCCATCTCTTCCCCTCTCTCTCTTCTATGATGATTAGGTTAGGTTACTGGAAGCTGCGTCGCTGGAGCTAAGGGAAAACGAAGTTGGACTAGTCCGCGTGCGCGTCGTCATCAGAGTTCGCCTCGAGATGGTCCTTGCTGTCATTGTTGAAACCCTTGACCTCCTGGGTTGATAGTCACCTTCCCCCGCCTCACCGGATTGGAGCTGCCGCACCTTGGCTGGAGTCGCTTGAGCTGCGTCTCCACCGCTGCATGCCTTGGTTGCGACTGTATAGTCGTGGACCATGGATCGTGGGCTGAGCTGGGCTAGATCACAAATCCGGCCTACTCAGCCTCTTTTGCCCTATAGCCCAACAGCCCAAAGTTGGTTTGGGCTGTGGGTTCGTGGGGCATTTTTTTTAGGAGGGGTTGGGCTTGTTGATTGGGCCCAACCTAAATTGAACAAAGGCCTGACTAGCCATGGTCAGGCCTAGGCCATTCGGGTCAGCTGACCGGCCCACCCCCACTCGGGCCGATCTGATCGGACCCGATCCGGTTCACCAAAAAAAATATATTAAAAAATTAATTTCAAAAATTTCAAAAATCTAAAAAAAATGCAGGGTTTGTTTAGGAATTTCAATGTCTTGTTTTATTAATGTAATTAGGTCTTTATTTGCTTGCACATTGATCATATCGCATGTTTAATCCGCATATTTAATTACTTTTGCGAATGTTTAATTGCATGTGCTAAGTTTTATTGCAATTAGGATCTTGGTTGTTAATTGTTATTTTAATGATTGCATACCTGCATGATCACATCACATATTAGTGGATAGGTATAAAATTAATACAGATTGCCCGAAAATTTTTTTTTTTTAAATGAACAAGATTAGGTACTGAAAGGGCACTAATTGTTAATTAGTGTAATCAAGTCCACAACCCTAGATTCTCTGGTTGCGTAGGAAGTGAGGTACACTCCCATGCCCCACTAAGTTTCTAGCCAACCCTAATAGGTTAGTGGCAACTCCTTATTGTGAAATTCTTAAGAACATCCCAATGTCGCGCTTGGTCCATCCTTTAGGCAATACCCCTAAACATGTTCCCTCCCCTTGAGGGGTAGGTCATGACATCTTGGCGACTCCGTTAGGGAATTGGCTTAAACCTTAGAGGACTTAGGCTTAAATCTATCTTGTTTAAAAATAATTTTTGTTTGGCAGCAAGGATCCAAGGTACACTTCTAACATGTCAATTGCTAAATGTTCATGCTAAATGGGAGGCATAAGGGGAAGTGATTGTTGACCCTTGTTTTGTAAGGGGGCGTAGGAATGAATGGTTTATTTATGTATGAAGTGTCGTTTGGTTATTAATTGTCTCACGCTTGTGTTCCCTACATTGCATTATACCATGGCACACATTACTTGCCACCAGGCCTGAGTCGCATAGGGTTTCTTAGGATGGTGTTAAGGTGGATACCACTCCGACTACAACCATGTAGTATGAGTCGCCCATCTCAATCCCAAAATTTCTTTCTTGATATCAAAGGTCCCCATCTTGGTCAACCATGTGACATGGGTCGGTTCTTTAACGAAGCCAGAGTCATGGGTAACACGACTTAGCCGCGATCTTGTTGGTTGGGTCCAATGATCCTATGGCTCCATTTTGAGCAGTATAGAGTCGAGTCAAACCACATTTCATGTGCAAGTCTATGTAATTAAAAAAATGAGAGAAAAGTTGTCCCCCACTGTAAGTATCATTCTTCTTTTTATTTGCTTCTTTTCTTTAAATTAAATTTTCATTTAGAAATTCGCAGAGACCAATTGAATGTCCTCAGTTATGTAGGCTCATAATTGAAAAAAATTGGCAATCACTCTTGATAAGTGAACATTGAATGAAAGTTATGAACACTTTGATTTGGCCTTGTTGAACACATGGCTTTGTTTTAATTTTCAATTATGAGCTCAAAACCACTTTTTGTTTAGAAATTCTTTCAAGTCAAGATTATATTTTGGGGCACAAAAAAAAAAAAAAATTGAGATCATATTTTCAATCAAATTCTTCCTTTCTCACATTTTGGGATTGAAATTCAGATAATATTTTGTGTATAGATTTCTCAAAACAAAAGTCACTTTATTTTTGCAGGAGTAAAATCATAAATCAATCTTTAAAAAATCAATGCCACTTTTGCATATGAAACTTTTAGGATAAGAGTGGACGTTCGATAGATGGCCATGGATCGATTTTTTTTTTTTTTAATGATGTCTTCTCTTATGTTAACATCTTGGCGAAATACTAAAACCCCGTAATAAGGACTATGGGGCATGTACCATCGCCTCAATTTTGTTGTAAGAAGTGACCTCATTGAGAGATTATTTTCTCATTCACATACTGACATTGTCGTCTTTTTGCAGGTTATGCGTGATGCTCCATGACATTCTTGTGTTTGACCACATAGAGAAGTGAATTCTAGAGCTAGAACAAGAGTTGTTTTTTACTCTTATCTATACAAGAGTTTCTTGTTTTTTATCGTTGTTTTTATTCTTGTTAAGAATCATCTTTTCCATTTTGGGTTTTGATTGCGAATCCAACTGATGCTTTTTTTTTTTCCCGGTAAAGTGAGAAAAAGAAGAGACCAATTGATGCTTTTGTAAATCATGCGACTCATATTTTTTTAATGATGGAATTCAATTTCATGAAAATCATCCTTTTAAAAACAAACTCAGAAGTGTTTCAAATGAACCTTTACATGTTACCTTCAAAATGTTTTGAAAATGAATTTCAAGAAAGCTTTGCTTAAGGCTCTCTCTTCACGTGGTCGCTTTCTCAGGTAGAATGATGAGTCTATTTGAGATCAACATATGCCCCTTCTAAAATATAAAAGTGTAGGCTCACGGAACTTGAGGAGCAAGCATGCGTCGAGGCTTCGTCGGCGTCAATCTTCCAATAGAGGCGGAACGAAGCTAAATTCCGTTCTAGGAAGTTTCTTTATTTGGAGATTGGGCATCGCCATCACCAGATTGTTTTTTACGAGCTTATCAAGAGCCGCATCATTTGTTACTAAAAGGCTAGCACTAGGGCTCTTGCACATTTTGGCAATTAAAGCATTTGAACAATTGGCTGCAAGAACTTTCTGCAATCAACTTTGGAGATTCGTGTCACAAAATGCTACTTTGTTATTTGAGTTATCGCAAGAAAATGAGGCAAATGCCTTAGGTGCCAAAATACCCCATCGATCTCGTTCACTTTGCATGATGAGACAAATGAGGGGAGTTGCCAAGCATCCAAAAGGCGAATTCGAAGGAAGAGTAAATTGTATCAATTTCAATTATTTATTTTTGATACCGTTTCTGATATGACTTTCTTTTCCATTGTCAAGGAGACATCAAAAGTACCAAGTTTTGTAACGTTCCATCAAATGCGATGGAGCATTATTAAGTCCTATTCATCCTAAACAATAAAAGATTCAAATGAAATAAAAGGACAATATTATCCCTTCCTCCATAAGAGATACCTTGGGATGTTGATTGCTCGACTTTGGAAAATGATGTATTTTGTTCCTAAACTTAATTGTCTTTAGCATAAAAAATGACATCATTTTCTTTGGTACATGACAGACTCGAACAAAACAAAGGTTTGTCAAACAAAGAGTGGGGGAGCAACGTTTGACTAAAAAATCTCTCCTTCCCCCACAATGAAGTGTGTTGGGACAACATTGTCAAAGTCATCAAGAAATGATGTATCGTTCCTCAGTTGAACCTAATTAAGTATGGAAATAACCCATTTCATGTTATCTTCTCACATGGTGATAAATGGGCGAATATGTTGCACCTTGACCGTAGAAGCTGCGCCTTCCATTAAGGAATCATGCTAAGACATGATTGTCCATTTTAGCGTAAAGGGATGTGTATAGTTCTTAAATGATTCCCAATCAAGCGAGGAAATATCATGTCCAATCTTTTCTTTGCAAGCAATAAATGGGCAAAGCATGTAAAGAGCAATATCTTCAAATGTGAAAATAAGGAGCAATCCCTCTCCTTTAAAAGCAAAATCTTGAAAAACACATTTAATGATCCTTATTTATTTTTTTCAAGCTCGTTGTCGATTAAATGTCTCTTCGAAAAGAGCATTTGAAAAAGCAGGAATTGAACTTTGTAAATTGTTGTTTACAATAAAGAAGTGCTTTTCATGGATAAAATCAGGGCCACATAGCCATTTTTCAATGAACCCTAGCCAATTCAGGCAAAGTTCATACCTGAAGAGCGAAAACACGTGAAGGGTAAATTGTGTTGATTGCTCATTTTGATAGAGTCTTTGACATGATTCTTTTTTTCCTTTGATAGGAAAACATCAAACACTTAAAGGCAAATGCAAGTGAAGGGTAATGTCGAGTTACCAAATATCCACGAGGGTGAAATCCAAGAAATGTTAGCACCCAAATGATAAAAGTAAATGGATGGTAATAATGTATCGTTTCCAACATTTTAATCCCTAAAGATTTTTGCACTAACATATTCTTTTCACATTCTTTACAGGGTTATCGAGTCACCATGCCGCAGGTAAGTACCATTCTTCTCAAAATTAAATGAAAAAAAATGGAGAATTTCCATTACAAAAAAGAACCTTTGGCACTTTCCTAGAAACAATCACAAAAATGAATAATTGAGAAAAGAAAAGAAAAACTTTCTACAGACTTTTTGAATATCATTTTTACCTCAAAATTGTTTTGTTGTTTTGTGGATTATTCATTTTGAATCAAAATTCCCTATGGAGATTAATCTACTCAAATGATCTCAGTGGAGTGAAATTGAGATGTTAATCATGCCAAGCAGAGGATGCTTAGGATGAAAAAAATGCAAGCCATTTATAAATACATCATTCAAACACTTTTGAGAGTTGAGTGAAAAGCGATATTCTCTTAGGACGAAGGATTCATTTGCATTGAACAAACAAATCGAAATGATAAAGGCATTTCCTTCAGCAATTCCAAGCACTGCATTAATCTCTTACTAACCTTTCGGCTGAATAAATATGACCCTTCAAAGTACCCCTATCGAGAACAACCCTACATTAGGGCAGCATAGGAGGTTACAATCAAGATGTAGAGCGAAAGATTGAGAAAGATTCTATTAATTTTACTTGCATCAATCTTCTGGTGATAGCTTCAAAGGAATTCTCATAAGAGCTTGACTCATCCCAAGGTGAAGAAGAGCATTTCTTTCTCTACCCAAACACTGATACTCATTGCTTAAACCAATTTAGGCCTAATTGTTCATTTCTTAAGCCCGAGCGGTGATGATCTCCCTTCACTGGGGCAAAGTGTAAGGATCGACCACATACAATTGGCATTTATGAAAAAACGTGAAAAGCATCTCAAAAGTCATAAGAGCTCTAAAAGTTCAAAGAGCAAAAAGTTTGACAAAAATTAGGGGGCATAAAAAAGCTGTGTGCTTGGTAAAAGCAATGCCAATGCCCATCAAGAAAAAGAGCCAAAAAGGCTACATTTTATGTGAAAGAAAAGTTATCAAAGTCCAAATACTTGCAAAAAAAAAATTAAAAAAATCATCGCGCATGTAAACGAAATAAAAGAAAGGAGCAAAGCTTTCATGCAGAGATAATTAGTTAAGGGATTTTCGAGATGTGCTATATTTCAAAAGCAAAGTGATTTTAAAAGATTGAGTGACATGGTCACAATTGCCATGATGATCACCAGCTCTTAAAACTTTTCTTGAAAATTTTAAGCCTTTTGAGCCTCTTCCGATCCAACATTACAACTCCCTTTCAAAGTCTCTTTTGATTGGGATGATTCGAGTGGAAATGGGAATGCCATAAAGAAGCTTTTGCTTGAAGGAGTGGGAGTAATTCTATCTTGTCTTATCTTCCAAGTTCTCGATTTATAAACCCGATGAAGATAGCAACAAATGTTCCTTTATTGGCCTCAAAGTAATAATCCCTTTGTGTAAGCCTGTCATCAAACCTATATTGCGGTCCTTTCAAAAGATTTTTTTGATCTATCAGATTGTGCTCATTGCGAATGTTTCTAGAAGTCTTCGACATAGGTTATGTGTGATACCCTCAATAACCAGTTATCTCCCACATGAATGGATGGGGGTCAAACAGTCATTTTATCGAGAGTATGTGAGAAACCCTTTCTGACTAAGAAGCTCTAGTTTGGCATGCTTAATAAGCCTTTTTCATGAGTAAAAATCGTTTTGATAAGAACTTGACTTCTAGAGAATTTGATGATTAATGATACATCCTTGAGCAAGATAACAATTCTGTGCCACATGATGCTAATTGACATCGAATGTATCTCAAGGCAATCAGACTTATCTTGATTAGCTTGTTAAATTAATACTGCAATATTGCCAATACATCTCTTGATGCCGTCCCTAATGACATTTGCTTAAGTTGAGTTTGACAGGATTCCCCAGTGAAGCCATGCAGCTTCCAAGGGATTAATGGATGCTTCCCTAACGACTACAAGGTTCATGGTCAGCCTTAAACTATGCTATTTTCAAAGGTTCATGGTCAACCTTAAATCATGTCATCTACAAAGGTTCATGGTCAACCTTAAACCATGTTTTTTACACGGTTTGTGGGTCTATCCTTAAATCACACGGTTGTTGGGTTTTTCCTTAAACCACACGGTTCATGGGTCTATCGTTAAACCACACGATTCGTGGGTCATCCTTAAACCACAAGGCTGGTGGGTTTATCCTTAAACCACGGGGTTCATAAGTCTATCTATTTAAACCACACTTTTAAAATTTTCATGGATCTATCTTTAAACTACGATTTTCAAAAGGTTCATGGGTTTTCCTTAAATCATGTATTTCCAACCCGGTCAAAACCCGTTTGTTACATGGTGAGACCTTATTTATTTCCTTATTCTTATGACACGACGTGCTTATGTAGCCCGGGGTCTTTCCTTCTTCTTATGACACAGCATGCTTCTGTAGTCTAGAGTCTTTCCTTCTTCTTATGACACGACGTGCTTCTGTAGCCCGGAGTCTTTCCTTCTTCTTATAACATGGGGTGCTTCTGTAGGCCGGGTTCTTTCCTTCTTCCTATGAAACGGTGTGCTTCTGTAGCTCGGAGTCTCTTCTTTCCTATGACGTGATGTGCTTCTGTAGCCTGGAGTCTTTATTTCTTCTTATGACACAGCGCACTTCTGTAGTTTGGGGTCTTTCTTCCTGTTATTGACATGACGCGCTTCTATAGCTCGACCTGGTGCAAGTCTATGCACCCAAGATCTCTCTCCCGCCAAAATAAGTTAGGTGTCTTCTGTCTTTGAATGCAACCTCTTCGAGGCTACATTCAAAGAGGGGCAGCTTTTGACACATAATTTATTTTTTAAAATACATGTTGCGACCAAATTTTCGGGTGCACCCCTAGGGTTTGGCTAATGGATTACTAAGCCTAAACTTAGCTCGAGCTCTCCCAAGCCCATATCAATTCGCGACTTAGGTTCAAGTTCTTAACATACAAATGATTTTTTTTTTCAGTTAGGAGTTGCCACTAATCTATTTTTGGTAGGTCGATTAGAAACCCAAGTAAAGTAACGGGAGATTTACTTTACTCCTACGAACCAGAGATTGTGAGTTCGAGGACTTGGTTACGCTAGATTTCTTTAACGCCCTTTTGGTACATTTCTTTTTTATTTTGAAAAAAATGTTTTGGCAAGCAGCTTGAATTAATTTTAATTCACTTCCCTAACATGCGAGATGTTCATGTGGGTGCGCAAACCATCAATTTAACACCCCGATAAAGTAATGAATAAATAGCAAGACTTACCTCATAGCAACGAAAACATTTGCAGTGTTAAATTAGAATTCACATCGACAGTCCTAGATATGGTTTCTAATTAACATTGCAATTTTTTTTCACTTATTTAATGAGAATCATGCTTTATGCAATGCATGCTACTAATCTAACATGATATGATATGACATGGCAATATGACCTACATATATGACATAAATAAGATGTAGTCTCTTTTAAAGAATGGAATTGATTTATTCTAATTTTTTTTTTTGTATTTTCCATCAAATTCGAGATTAAGGAAATGCAACAATTAAATATGCAATCCAAATTAACCAAATAACCTAATTCTAATGACGAGCAATTCTAACTAAATGAACCTAGCAACAATCACTAGATGACGGGCATTTCATGAACTTAATCCTACATGACATGTGCATGATTTTTTATTTTTATTTTTTATGAAAACTCGTAATTAAAATCACTTAAAATAAAAATCTAACTAAAGTGAAAACCAAAGTGAAAATTAAAGTGAAATTTTATCTATTCTAAATGCTTTATAAACATGCATTTTAAAAAATAACTAACCTATCATGCAATCAATCCTAATCTACATGGAATGCAAAATACATTTTTTTTTTGTATTTTTGGGATAAATAAAGCAATTAAAAGATAAACACTAAATTATCCATGGTCATAAAAAATGTTATCCATCATTCGAATTGAAATTCAAACTTGATTATTTCGCTAATAAAATCGATAAATTGATCTTAAGCCTTAAAGATCAAGATACCCATTTTAGTCCCGCGTGAATAATTATTCCATCTAAAGCCTTATAGATGGGATAAAAATTCGTGCGGTTGTGAATTGGATGCTACATCAGAATTTTCAATTATGCATGAAGAAACATTTCAAATAATGAGTCTTACCAAAAGAAAAAAAAAACATTTCAAATAATGAGACAAAATATAAAAAATTCAAACAAAATAAAATAAACTTACCTAATAAATCTACCTAATAAATTAAATCAACCTAATAAAATAGAATAACCTAATAAATAAATCTCTACCTAATAAAATAACAAAATCTACCTAAATTTGAATTTTCTCCAAAAAAATCGATCGGGATGGACCACAATTGAGAGTTGGGGTGGCTCAAGGATTGGTAGCCATGGCAGTAGGTCACCATGAGTGGTGGTTCTTGACCAGCGGTGGTGAGGAACATTAGAGAGCACGGCTCGCGGGGGACTTCACCAAACACGGCTTAGGGTCTGCGACAGGTTGATCACGGCCGGGTGTAGCAAGGACCCAACTTCATAAATGGATGGCTGTGAACTTATGCACCTGGAAACAGCAAAGGGAAGATTGTAGGATGTGGATGTGAAGATTGGAAGCCTAACTATCAACAACGTCTCCTTGGTGGAAGATTTGAACTATAATCTGCTGAGCATAAGTCAGCTTTGCAATACTGGTTTTAGAATAAACTTCCAAGAAGGCATTTGTTTTGGAACGAGGCAAGACTTCTCTCAATCTTTCACTAGGTGAAGACATGGCAACATTTATCTTATGGATGTAAAACCAGAAAGTTCTCAGTGTCTTATTTCTATTCAAGATGAAGTAAGTCTCTAGCATCGGAAGCTTGGTCATGTTAACTTGAAGCAAATTGCCAAGATCTTTTCTAAGAAACTTGTTCGAGAACTTCCAATTATGGCTTACCAGAAGAATGAGTTGTGCACTCTTTGCGTTATGGGAAAACAAGTTAGAAGTTCTTTTAAGCCTGTGAATCAAGTCTCTACCAGTTGAGCTCTGCAACTTCTTCATATGGACCTTTTTGGTCCAATCAGAACTCAAAGTATTAGTGGAAAGAAGTACTGTCTAGTAATTGTGGATGATTACTCTCGCTTTGCCTAGGTTTACTTTCTGGCAAGTAAGTCTGAAACTTTCTCCTATTTTTCAAAGTTTGCCAAGAAGGTTCAGAATGAAAAGGGTTATGCTATTTCAAGCATACGAATAAACCATGGAGGTGAGTTTGAAAATCAGGACTTTGCTAAGTTCTGGGATAAATCTAGTTTTCAGCATTTTTCTCTTCTCCATACACTCTAGAACAAAATGGCCTTGTGGAAAGGAAAAATAGATCTTTACAAGAGATGGCTAGAACTCTCTTAATAGAGAGCAAAATATCCTCTCGATTTTGGGTAGAAGCAGTTTCTACAGCTTGCTATCTTATCAGCAGAGTATTCTTGAGGCTTATACTAGATAAAACTCCTTATGAAGTGTATAAAGGAAAGAAGACAAATGTTTCCTATTTTCATGTCTTTGGCTACAAATGTTTTATTCTGAAGAATGCAAATGATCGATTTGGAAAGTCCGAAACAAAATCAGATGAAGGAATCTTCCTTGGCTATTTGACTTCAAGCAAAGCTTATAGAGTCTTTAACAGGGAGACTCAACCCATGGAAGAATCTATGAACGCCAAGTTTCAAGATTATCTAGAGAATCTACTAGACCAGACTCAACTTGAAGAGTCTGAACCTGTTACAGACTTTACAAAGTCTATTTCCCCCGAAGAGGTTCAAACTTCTGGAGAACAGCAACAAGCAGAATGAGAAGATTCAACAACTGCAAAGAATCAACCAACTTTCAAACCAAGTAGTAACTGGAAGCACAAGTCAAGTCATCCCAAAGAACTCATCATTGGCAACATTGATGAAGGAGTTCGCACTAGATCCGAAGGAAGAGAATAGCCTAGTACTCTAGCATTTGTTTTTGAGATAGAACCAAAAGGTGTAGACAAAGCCTTGTCTGATGAAAGCTAGATAGAAGCTATGTAGGAAGAACTCAGACAATTCAACATCAACGATGTATGGGAGCTGATTCCAAAACCCAAAGGCAAATCCATTATTGGAACGAAATGGGTTTTCAGGAACAAGATGAACGAGAATGATAAAGTGGTAAAAAATAAAGCAAAACTTGTGGCAAAAGAATATATACAAGAAGAAGGAATAGACTATGATGAAACCTATGCACTAGTAGCGAGGTTAGAAGCAATTAGACTATTACTTACTTTTGCTTGCTATAAAAATTTCAGGTTCTTCCAGATGGATGTCAAAAGTGCATTCCTAAATGGATTCATACAAGAAGAAGTCTATGTGAAACAACCACCAGGATTTGAAGATCTAAGAAAGTTAGACTCAGTCTACAGACTGAAAAAGGCATTGTATGGACTGAAGTAAGCACCTCGAGCTTGGTATGAGAGGTTGAGTAAGTTTCTAACTCAGAATGGTTTTGAAAAGGGAAAGGTTGATACAACCTTGTTTATAAAGAAAGAAGGAAAAGACTTTCTACCAATACAAATTTATGTAGATGATATTATTGATTCTCATAACGAAAGTCTTTGCAAGAAATTTTCAAAGTCTATGCAGGATGAATTCGAGATGAGCATGATGGGTGAGTTAACTTTCTTTCTGGGATTGCAAGTTAGACAATCAAATAAAGGTATATTCATTCACCAAGAAAAATATGTCAAATATCTCATCAAGAAATTTGGGTTGGAGAATTGCAAGAAAACAAAGACTCCAATGTCAAGTTCTTCAAAACTAGACAAGATGAAGAAGGGAAGAAAGTAAATTAGAAGTTAAACAGAAGCATGATCGGTTCACTTCTTTACCTTATTGCTTCTAGACCTGATATTTTATTCAGTGTGTGCATGTGTGCTAAATTTCAGTATAATCCTAGAGAATCTCATCTAAGTGCTGTAAAATGCATTATTAAATATGTTGCGACCTGTCCAAAGCTGGGTTTGTGGTATCCAAAAGAAGGAGACTTTACTCTTCTTGGATATTGAGACGCTGATTTAGCAGGATGTAAAGTTGATAGAAAAAGCACATCTGGCACTTGTCAACTACTGGGAAATAGGTTGGTATCTTGGTTCTCAAGGAAGCAAAGTAGTGTGGCTCTTTCAACTGCAGAAGCGGAGTATGTTGCTCTTGGGAGTTGTTGCTCTCAAATCCTATGGATAAGACAACAACTGAGAGACTTTAGGATTGAAGAATCATGTACCAAGATCAAATGTGACAAAACTAGTGCTATTAATCTCACAAAGAATCAAATTCTTCATTCAAGGGCAAAGCATATAGAGATTCAACATCACTTTATTAGAGATCATGTCTAGAATGGGGAGATTATGATTCAATTCATTGATTCGAAGAATTAGCTAGCAGACATCTTCACGAAGCTCCTGGAGAAAAATCTATTTGAGTTTATTCGCACCAAACTGAATGTTATCTTTATTTTGGAGTGAAGTCTGAAATTGGTCAAACTCAGACTTTCCAGACGCTACTTCAGTAAAAGAAAGTCTCGATTCCAGGTATTTTATTTTTGGAATGAAAATGTATGTTTATTCGAATCGTTGTTTGCCTATTTTATTTTTGGAAGTAATATTTTTCGTATTTTTGAATTTTTTGGTAGTTTTTATTTTCAGTTATTTCGAAAAAGGTAATTTTCTTTTTCCCTGCAATGATTCGTTTATCTTGTTTATTTGCAACGTTTCGTTTTCTTTATATACCCTTTCGTATTCCTTTCAAGCACTTTTTACCAAACCTTAGAATACATACTCTCTACTCTCTCGTTTCTACTCTTTCATTTTTACTCTCAAGATTGTTCCACAAGTTTCCATCTTTTTTACTCGAATCAGTCTGTGAAATCCTCTTGGATTGCCAACCAAGGACTAAGGAGCATGCCAGAAGTGCAGACTCTCCGCGCAAATCTCCACAGCACTCTCGGCAGCATTTTACTTAGGATGTTCCTCGCGAACCCCTAGAGGAGGAAGTTATAGAAGACGCAAAACCACTCAGAGCCTTGAGACCCTAGGTTCATTTTAAGCTTTACACTCATTTAAAGTAGGGAGGTACTCCAATGTCTTTCATCGATGACTTTCTTAGAGAGAAAGGTTACAAGAATGAAACGTTGTTCCTAAGAAGGATGGAAGAGTTAGGTACAACACCTAAAGGATTGGCAGACAATGTCTTTCTTCATTTTCCTGCAAACCCTAGGTTCGGTTCTAATCATCCTGAGAACAAGGATGATGATGAGAAATTTAATTCAAATTTTCAACCAAGAATGGGCATTGCTGCAGACGTTCCTAGAGATAGAACGAGATTGTTTCGTTCTAAGGAACACAAAAAGGTTTATTCACAGATGCTGAAAAGAGGGGTGATGAACCCTTGTACTTTGATTTTGACTTCCTGGACTCAATCAGGGTTAACTTGAGGGAGAAGTTAGCCTTACTTCAACTGGAGAATTTTTGTTCTGAGACAACTATTGCTTATCTATAGTTGACTGCTTATTTCTATTTGAATATTTCTTTTCTTGACCAGAATCATATCACATTTACTGTGTATGACAAAGCCTATGTGGTGGATGTAGACACATTGGTTGATATTATTGGGGGTGGAAAGGAGTGGTTTCCGAATGTCTCTTTTGGTGAAGCAATGAGGTTTCTTGTCAAGGACAAAGTGCTGGAAGGAGGCATCACTTATTCCAGACTATCAGCCTCGAACATTCTGTTGCACAAAGTGCTTTTAATTGCATTTGACCGAAGGCTGCATCTAAGACAAATGTTTCCAGGTTCGAAGCTCGGCTCATGTTTGCAATCTGTAATGGGATGAGGTTTTCACTCCCTCATACCATCATATATGGGATGGTTGTGAAGGAAAAATGACAATTACCTTATTCAACACTAGTTACCAAGCTATTCAAACATTTTCATATTGAATTTCCCACCTCATTCTGTTCTCGCACTGTTGCTCCTATGGTTGTAGGACTAAAAATGATTTCAAAGATGAGGCTGAAAGATCTGAACAAGGTTTTGGAGCTCATGAAGGAGTCCTCTAGCAAAACCAAAGTAGATTCTACTGCAAAGAAGAGAAAATGCAAGGAGATTATGAAAGAACCTTTGAAGAAGAGAAGATCTCTCATCCTGTAGGATGAAGAGGATGATGATGATGATCTCACAATTTATGCCCTTGCCTTGAAGAATCTTCAAGGTTTTGTTGGTTCTGAGGAACCCATTGAACGAGATAGAGCTGAAGTAGAGCCAGAAGAAGAAGTAGAACTAGAGAAGGAAGAAGAAGCAAGAGAAGAAGCAGCAAGAAAAGAAGAAGGAAGAGGTCAAGCTAATGAATCTTATGAGGCGACCATTGCCATATATTTATCTGCAGATTCTTAAGCAACTCGAAGTGGTCAAATTGTAGCACGTATAGAAGAAGCACATCACTCTCGTTCTACAAACGAGAAGACTTAAGAAGAATAAATCGTTTCTCCACCCGTAGACACAGAAACAGGGGGAGCTGTTGAGAAAACAGGGACTTCTTCTCCTATCTTTGCAAGTGATGGTAAATCTCCTGCACACCCAGAAGCTAAAATTGCAGAATCCACACCAAGTCATGGAACTAGACAAGCTGATGTTCCCTCCTCTCTCAATTCTCCTCAATCTCCACTTGCTAAAGCCAGTGCATAGTCAGAACGAAATGCTGATTATCGAAGGATGATGGAACTTATTTTGGAAGTCAAGGCTCAGCAATATGCAATGGAGATTGAGATTCAAAAACTGCATACTGCGTTGAAATCATCTTCTGACATTCACACTAAGAAGGTATAGTCCTTAGATACTCAAGCACAGACTTTGAATAATCAAGTATATCAGACTGTGGCCAAAAATGACCGGACTCTATAGATCATCCAGACTGCTCAGACACAGGTAGAGAATGTTCATCTCTAGTGACAGAAGATTGACGAGGCAGTGCAGTCAATGGGGGATTTCCAGCTCGTTCAAATTCTAAAACAACCTTGACTCTTTTTATCTCTTATCTATTTTGACATTCTCCACTTTTTGTTGTTGACAAAAAGGGGGAGAATTTGTAGATTTTGAACTTATTTTTTGAACTTATTTTTACAAATTCTAAGTTTGTTTTAAATGTGCAGCAACTTTTGTGGTGATATTGGTGATATTCTTTTGTGGTGATGGTTATGGATGAGGATGGTTAAATCTTGATATGTGCTTAATGTTTTCAAGATTAACTTTTTTTCTGTGGTTGCATAATCGATGCTATCTAGATCCTTAACTAACTGTTTTTTATACGATATCACGTACTACTAAAAGTTGTTTTGTAGGTTATAAATTTTAAATCTGCATGGAAGTTTTGTCACCATAAAAAATGAGGAGATTGTTGGAGAAAATGCCTATGTTGTTTTGAAGTTGACAAAACTTATCCAAAGTCTATTCTAAAGACGCCCAGCCTCTATGTAAAAGTTTGAAGACTCCCAGACTTTATGCCAAAGTCTGCCCACACTGATAAATTTCAGAATGAACGAAAGTGAAGGATAAAGACTTTTCCAGATAATGGATTATCTTTATTTCTTCAAGGGATTGGTTCATATGGATTATATATGGACTTCTGGTTGGAAATCACATCTATGAGATTGGATATCTTCATTAAAATCAATTTGGATTCATCAAATCTTTTGGAAGGCAAGTAATTTTGGAAAGAATCTACTTATGGAATTTAAGATCTTGATTGTGTGGGCGAACATGATTGATGAGCTTTCATCATAATCTTCAAACAGCTCAAGATCTCCTTGATTGATTTTGTCCAACGTGTTGATTGGAAGAATTCATTTGGAAAGTGCCAATGGTCGGCATGAAGGAGTATTTAAGGAGGACTCTCTAGTTGTTCGATAGAGTGCGTGAAAGAAAAATTCCAAAGTCTGAAGCTTATGAGTTTCTTGTTATTTCATATACTGAGCTCAAAGTTGTATTCAAAAGAGTGAAACTTATTGTGTGACTTCGTGAGAGAGCAGCAGATACTCTTCACTATGAAGTTGAGATCATAAGATTGTAAATTCTCTATTGATTCATAGTAGAATCCAGCCAGAAGGCTGTCAGCGTGGGAGAGTGGACGTAGGCTTGATCTAAGTCGAACCACTATAAATTCTATGTTCATATTTTCTTCCATGAATTTCTTTATTTTGCTCGTAGCTCTATTTTACTGTTTAAGTCTAAATTAGCTCAAAGTCCGTTGTTCTACCAACTCAGTTTTTAAAGTAAAATATTTTCACTGTTCTTTGTAAAAATTTGTTTTTACACCTATTCATCCCCCTCTAGGTGTTCATACTAGCACTAACACAAAGGAAGCTGTGAGGAACAGCTTTATCTTGTTGAGTTTGCCTACAACAACCGCTACTAGCAGAGTATTAAGATGGTACCATTTGAAGCGTTGTATGGCAGAGAGTGCAAAACTTCAGTCTATTAGGATGAAGTCGGAGAACAGAAGATTACAGGCCTAGAGTTAGGTTCAACAGTCAGTGAATGCAGTTACAGTTATCAGAGACAGATTAAAGGCCGGTTCCGATTGTGGATCGGAAGGAACATATTTTGCACACTAAGACGATCCCATTGGTTAAAGTGGTCTAGCAACACCACGACACATAAAGAGCAACTTGGGAAAGTGAGGATTCAATGAGATGACTGTACTCCCACATTTTTGTAATGGTTTAAATTTCGATGACGAAATTTTTATAAGAGAGGAAGAGTTGTGACATCCTGAATTTCAGGTTCTGTTTTCGATTAAATAAGTAGGGCTTTTTATTGACGCACCTATAGTTCTTTTCCCTGAGTTGATCACTCACGGGATAACTAGTCTATCCGGTGAAGCCATTAAGGAATCTAAACACAATAGACTTGAGAATTCAACCAGGAACTAACTGCTTGATCGTGCTAATCTGCAAGGGTCATTACGGCACCGTCAAAATCGATCAGAGACCGGAGATAGGTCAATTTGACAGAGGTATGTGATTAGTGTGTGGGTGATTCCACCTAATTACAAAAATCTCGTCGAATGACACTAGACCGATTTTTCTGTCATTTTTGTACTTTGTGCCCATATTTGAAATCTCGAGATTTTCAAGACAACCAAGAGTTGCCAATCTGTTAATGATTTACAATGTGGTTGGAAAATAATTGACCACAAGTAAAATGCGCTAAAAATTCCTAAAAGCTACTCGGTAGGGTAGGTCACGTTAAAATTGCGTCAAATTGAAATTAACTGTGAATTTGAACCTGATTTCGGAAATTGAAAGTTCTATCATGTCATGATTTATTTTAGGAACGTCGATTCATCCTTTGAGAAATTTACAGCGAGCTTGGGATTTTTACGGAAAATCAATTCGGACGATTCGGAAACGAAAGGAAATTCGGATGGGCCAAATAGATGGGATTTTTGGCCTCCAAAGTGAGCTATTTGGTGAGGGGAAATTGTGGAATTTGTGTGGGCTTCTTCCTCGGCAAATCTGGTCACCAAATCGAAGAGATTTATGAAGAAATTGAAGTCCAATTGAGGGAAATTCGTGGGCTGGTATGGGGGCTGCAACATTGGCACCAAAATGAGTTGTTTGTGGGAAATTATGCAAGAAAGTATTATGGGGGACAAAGGGGATGAACATGTGGACTTTTGGGGACCAATTCACCGAAGCCTCATACTTTGCCAATTACAGCTCCTTCGGTCTTCTCTCCTTTTTGTCTTCATGTCATGCTTATCTTCCCTCAACCCCACCGACTTTCCTTCCATCTTCACGTGCGGCACCTCTCCAGCGATTCAACCCCATGAACTCCCCTCTGCCCTTGCTGCGTGCTAGCCCCTCCTCTCACGAAGGAGCCCACTTCCTTTCCTCCATTTCTCTTCCCCGCAACAGCACACTACTCCACTGAATTTCCATCCAAGCTGCCACACGTCCAAGACACCCCTACCTATCTTCAGCAGCTGCACCGAGTCAAACTCCAGCTGAATCTCCCGAAGCAGACTCCCTGGTTTATTGACCACGTCGATACCCCTGCTTTATTCTCTTTGCATGCAATAGCTGCAACACGCCAGCAACTCCTCCGTCTCGTCCCCTCCAGCAGTGACGTCCCACAAGCCCAACAGCATTGCCGAAACTGCTCCTTCACTGTGTCTCCTCATGCATGGCCCAGCCCAAGTCCCAAGCCTCCAGTCCAGCCCACAATTCAACCTTAAAGCAAGCCGAAGCCAGCTTAGTCAAGAACCAGAGCCAAGCAGCCTAACTGTGGGCTTTGTGGCCTTTTTCGAGCCTTCCTAAGCCCCCGTTGGCATCGGCATAAGCTCGAGTTTCGGCCATCGTTGCCGTGGACTCACCGGCCTGTAAAACCGGTAAGTTTACTCACTAAACTCTGCTTAAGGAGTTAATGATGCTTAAATGGTGTTTAGATTAGGCTAATTAAGGTTTAGGTTGTTAGTTAGAACGGATTAGTGATTTAATTATTCGTTTATGCATGTTAGGTGGATATAACGGCTTAATTAGGGCTAAATAGTCCTTAATTAAGCATCATTGATAGATCATGCTATTTATCTAGATTGGTTCAGAAATTTCTCAGGCCTGATTCGGTGTTTAATTAAGCATTTCCGGCCTAAGGTGCTATTTTTGGTAATTAGTTGTATTTATTTAATTATTTATTATTTTCTGGAAATTATACTGGGATAGTCGGTGACTGAAATTTCGTGCCGATTGCAATGGTATGCTTAGTTTGTGTAATTGAATGCTATATTGTGCAAATTGAGTGGAAATTGTAATTTTGGGTATTTATCCCAAAGTTGTGTAATTTTGGTATTTTGTTCAGAAAATACCGGGCGTCAGTTTTTAATGCCAAAATAGTATTTTTGGCACTATAATAAATAGTAGGATTTTTGAAAAGGAAAATATAATATTTTTGGCTCAAACTGACTGTGTACCTACACACAATTATTTTTATTGGGTATTTTTAACATGACGAAAATAGGCCAAATTCGTTATTTTAATTGAGGAATTGGTGTGCAAAGCATAATGTCCTTGGTCGGTATTCGATGATTGTGTGATGGGTTATGTGACTAGTGAGAGATGAAGTGACATGTGTTGAGGGAACCTAATGGGTTGTGAGCCAGTAAAGAATGAAGTGCTACACGATAATGAAACCTCGTGTGAACCACCTCTAGTACCTTGTACCATTGCTTTTTGTAGTCAAGGTCTAAGTGCTACATGGTGACTTGAGTCACATGGGAGCCATCTCTAGAAGCCTTGCAGTGCTGTCATGCATAGTCAAGAACTAAGTGCTACACGATAGCGAGACTTTGTGTAAGTTACCTTTAAAACCTTGTACTAGTGTTTTTTTTTTAGTCAAGAACTAAGTGCTACACGACAACATGACTTCGTGGGAGCCATCTCTAGTACCTTGTGCTATTGCTTAGTATAGTCGAGAACTAAGTGCTACACGACTGTGTGAATTCGTGGGAGCCAACTATAGTACCTCGTACTATGACTGATTATGGTCAGGGACTAAGTGCCACGTGATGTCAGAACTTTGTGGTGAGAGGGCACCTCTAGAACCTTGAGCCTGGTTTTGAGTATTGAGTCGGAACATTGAGTGAGGATGTTGAGGTTGGATTGGGAATTTGAATATTGAGAGTGAATATCAGGTGTAGATGGAACCATCAATATGAATTGTCCGCGCCTTATTATGGGACAAAATTGTGTGACACGATATGGGACGTGTCATAACGATATGGCCTTATAATTGGGACCTTTGTGAGTGATTGTTTGATTGAATGATGGATCAATTGTATTGATTCAATTGATTGATTGACTAAGATTGAAATGAGACGTTCCAAATGCTTGAGTGTTATTACTGCACTTATGTGATATATGAATTG
Organism: Eucalyptus pauciflora; assembly: GCA_007663325.1. Lineage (NCBI taxonomy): Eukaryota > Viridiplantae > Streptophyta > Magnoliopsida > Myrtales > Myrtaceae > Eucalyptus > Eucalyptus pauciflora. The sequence goes on from VMYD01000388.1 coordinate 587,622, forward strand.
TGCTAACATGCAGGAGGGAATTGAGGCGAGGTAAGTCTTCTGTATTGTGTGCATAGACTGCCTCTAGGCGTATTTCCTTTCTAGTCGGGGTTTAGGGGTGAACTTGTTGAGACATTGTCTCACCCCATTGTGGGCTTAACTTTTCAGGTCCCTAGTCTGAAGAACTCGGAGCTTGAGGCGGAAGAGTCAAGAGCATGGGTGGCTCAAAAGTTCTTTTGGAGATAGACCTCCTGTACTTAGACCCTAGAGTTGGCCTTTGTTTGTAAACCAGATTGTGGTTTTTAATAATGTGTTTGATTTGAAATTGGATGTCCTGCTTTTCTATCCCATATATGTTATTGTTAGGGGAATAGTTTATACGCTTTTGCATGTGCAAAATCAATTGGGTCGGTGATGCGTCCTGGGAATGTCGCGATTTAGTCGATCACCGAGGGATGTGCATGCGCTCGAGGTTCGGGGTGTGACACGAAATCTAGTACCTCATTGCTTTATGGCTTGGTGTTTTTGGGTTAGAGAAGACTTTTGTGGCCCTCTTTATGGATTCAATGGACCTCTAGGTGTGGGGCTTGGAAATCTCAATTGGGACCCGATGGACTTGGATGTTCTTGACGAGGCTATGACAAATCTAGAGACCAACCCTGACTAGGACCCCGACCCTAAGCTTTGGTATCTAGAGCCCATAGGTACAAAGAGATCGTGGGTTGTATTACTTTTGAGGCCGTCCTCATAATACCCTTGAAACCTCCTTTTAGATGTGTGTACAGCTGTGCTTTTGGAATATAAAGGGAGTGCGTGTAATGGGTGATGCATATGTATGTATAAATGTGCGAACTTGTGCATGGGTGTGTGCGTAAGTGGGTTTTATGCTATTCCTAATTTGAATGGTTAGGTGGTTTTATTTATGCTTCCGCTTGCGTATAATTAAACAATAAAATGAATGGGTCGGCGACGCTTCTTGGGACATCGTAATCAAATGACCAAAGTGATCGAGGGTTGTTGCATGTTCGAGGGTCAAGGCATGACAACCATTACTCCAAATGGATTCCAGTGAAATCCCACGACTCCACGATGGTATAATCTACCATTGTCATTCCCATGAAATCCTATAACTCAACAACTTGAAAATTAGACTTCCTAACTCAAAATCGACATAACTTCAAATTTGTGCTCTAATTTCGAATATTACTTCAATTAGTCATATAATAGTCTGAAACACTTATTAGATGTCGCAATGTGGACTTAAATCAATTTGTCGAGGTGTCTTTGGATTGGCTACGCACGAAGATTTTTTTTCCTCTTTCCTTTCTTCACAGACAAGCCCTTTTTTTTTTGTCACCGCTTTATGAGTTTTGTCTTCGTTCTTTCACTTCCATGCGCAAATATGTTGAAGAACAAGGAAAATGGGCTGGCCTAAGAACATGGACTTGGCTGGACCCATAAATTACATTGAACGCTCTTGTAGATTACATGATCTTCTTGTAATAAACTCGTGATTGTACAGAAATTACCCACGAAAAATGTTCAACTCTTTCAAAGATAAGAAAATATAACCTAAATTCAACAAGAACCAGCCAAAAAGAAAAGCTTGTGCTCGTTTACATATGGAAAAGGGAAAAGAACAAAGAGCAAAACTCTAGAGTAGATGTTGTCTTTTTTTTTTTTTTTTAATGACCCAGGGAACCCGCGCACCGTACCAACACGGACAGCCCGAAAGGCCCGGGGTAACGGGGGGTAAACCCTGGGGACAACACGTGCTAGCCACCACACACGTGCCACCAGGTAAGTCACCCTGCAACGCCCGGGAATCGAACTCCTTCCCTTGCGTTAGGGGGAGAAGCTCGCCGCCAGCAGCGCCACCCAGGTGGGTGGTCAGAGTAGATGTTGTCCGTGTATCTCTTTTGCCAAATTTTTTAATAGGTCAAATTTTCTCCTCTCCTTGGAAAAATGAAAGTCAATAGACAATGCTAATCATCTCTTGGTTTCGATCTTTCAATAGATTCCCATTCTTCCTGTACTCATGGAGGTGCAATAGATGAAAATATCTCATATAACATGTTTAATATTCTAAAGAGATGAACCAAGGTTAGCTTCACTAAGTATGGGCTATCTGAGTTGATTTTCACTTATTGTTTCTGTCTTAACCTAAATCTTGCAACTCATGCACTTTGACTTTTCTATCTTACCCAAAACTCCTAAAACTTTCACAACAATTATATGTTGACACATTAATTCTCATAATTTTTCTAAAATTTGATTAATATTATAAATTTCAGCATGAAGCCAAAAATGTGAAGAAAGAAAAGAAAAGAAATCAGAAAATTCATACAATTAAGCAAAACGATGCCATTATGACTAAATTTGTCCACATCAGATCATCAACTATGACATGTATGACAGTCGATGATGACAGGATTGCCATGTCAATGATTTCAAGCAAGTTTTGGCTCGAAGACTTGATTGCATTTTCACTCGAAGGTTAAGGGCTACATTGGATAAATTGAAATATTTACAACTTAATTGAGATTCACACAATAGGTATAGAACTGAAATTATATTTTTCTTTTCCCCTTTTTCTAGCTTTTGGCTTATACTTAAGGTACCCATGTTGCAAATATATTTTCACTTATGTTGCTACAATCTAGCTAAAATCCAGGAAAATGTCATTTTTTTTTTCAAAAGAAATTTCTATTCATTACTAAAAAGATACAGGAAAGGATCCATATGAAATCACAAAAGTCACCATAACAATGCGAGCCTGCAAAGTTCCAAAACAAATTAAAAATACAATCTTAGGTATATCATCAGAGCACAGTTGGTAGAGATGATTCTACAGTTGGTAGAGATGATTCTATGTGCATCCTTTATGTGGCACCCCCGAACGGCCCCCGATCTGTTAGGGTCACCACAGTTCACTTGCCTTTTACTTGACCTGAAGGTCTAATACTCTGATACCATAGAATTATAATAGGTCTATGAGTCCCGGGGGTTTATAACTTTTAAATCGGTCCCTGTGCAGTTTATATAGCGGAAGCACATTTATCGATTCCCCTTCTTGAAATTAAAACGATGCACACCTACTAGACAATTTATAAGTTAAAGCCAAATACTTTTATTTACATAGTCAGATGGACGTCTTTCGTCGGTACACCAAAATGCTAAGGTTTTCTATACCCGACTATTCTCAAAAGAGGCCCGACTACACTAACAGATATCTACACATGTCCATCAATCAGTATCGGCATCCAAAAATGCTTCCTCTGCTGTCCTTCACTCTTGGTCACACCCATCCATCTGGTCCGTTTGCTGGTGGCGGTGGTAACGGCCCCAGCGTATGTCCATCTCGACGGACAAAGATCGACAGGTACTCCTGAAGTATTGGATTGGGCCGGCGGGAGGACCAATATCAAATACAATCAATACCCACACTCAAACGAACACCAGCCCTCGTACCTCGGGATGGTGATGCTCCAACCATTCGCATTGCAGGTCGACTGGAATCCCTTAGAACATGCCGGGAGGTACAGGCAGCAGAGACATCTCGACTAGTCTGAAATGTTAGTCCCCTAAAAGGGGTGAGTACAACCACTCAGCAGTTGAAGATCTACTAAGCTATACTATGCAAGCCATCACAATCCAAGTCCATGTAAGATAGATAAAACGAGTAGTCAAAAGAATGAGTGTGCATCAAATCAGTAAAACTTTTGAAAGCAATGGCAAGTGCAAGTTAAAAATCAGAATGCATCATTTTAGTCGCATACAGGTCCCGATTATAAGGCCAAACCATAACGACACGTCCCGTACCATGCCGTATAATTTAGTCCTACAATTAGGCGCAGTTATTAGTAGGGTTGTTATTTTTAGAAAAACTCAATTCATTTTCATTTTCCTATATCTAGCCTAGAGGACCAGTGTTTGCGTCCCTCCGGGATTTCGCATCCCACCTGGCATTGTGAAAGCCTCCGACTTTTAGCCACTAGGGCCACTAGGTATCTAGAGCGTGTTACATCACACATTTGGGCATCTCGCATCCCACCTAGCATCACGAGAAATCGCCGGGGCTCGCCATGAAAATGGTTACCCCTACCCTCCGGAATTACGTATCGACGTACCAGCGGGCATCCCGACACTCCCGGGGAACCTCCGAGGTACTACAGACCCCAAGCATCCAGCGGCATCGCCTCATGCGATCCTATGGGCATCCTGACACTCCCAGGGCATCGTTGACTCGAAGGTCCGACGGCATCAATCACATATCTCAACCATAATATATCAACCAGATCGTTTCGATGCCAAGACAGTTTTAAAATAATCACATCTGAAATTCCTTTTGAATGCTTGAAAATCTTACTACATGATATCAAACAATGCAAAATGAGATTTTCAAAAGCAGATTAATGCAACAATAATAGGCTTTGAAATCATATGCTATTTCCATGACAATGAAATCAATTCACAAAACCTCAGCAACATAATATCAGTTCACAAATCCGTTTCCATGTTTCACCATCAAAACATTTCAAAATTCATGTGAGAATTCTCGGATTATACTTGCGCCTCACGGCCAAAATCAAAGAGAGTTATTAAACACAAGTACTTTGAAAATCAATACATTTGGTAATTCAAATCTACACTCCCGACTTCAAGATTTTCAAAGATTGGTTCTTGCAAACATTTGAAATTCCGAGGGCATCAAAATATTTTCTTTTCCATTTTGAATCGTTGATGAACGGCCCCCGGTATGTAGAAATTCCAGCAAGAGTCAGAAGGTTTTCCAAATAGATCTACGGCCAAGTTTTGTTCAAAACGACAAATGAGTTTTTTTAAAAAAAAACTTGAATAGAAAGCCCGAAATATTAACCCGATCTCCAATGATTTTGAAAAGATTGGATCAAAATTTCAATTATGAAAGCACCGTACGTTTTCTTGAAACATTAGAGACCGGTGCCATGGTAGATAAAACTTTAAATACGGATCGGGAGGTTTTTCTTTTTCAACTCAAATCAATGGCCGAATTCTTCAAGATTTCATAATCGCCAAATCTGTTTTGACTGAAATTCAAGGGAATCGGAGGCATGCACGAGAAACCCGAGCACTCTCATCAATCTTTCAACCTCAAAACAGTCTCGGTTGCTCAATTAAACCATCACTCACGTGAAAATCCAACAACCCAACCTATCAATACATTTCCTAAGACAGCAACAACATTACACTATATAGCTCAGTAGACTACAACTTGCCTCAAGTCCTACGGTGCTAATGGTGAGGGGTTCGGTGTGGCGGTGTGGCTCAACGGCGGCGAAGGCGAGTGGTGTTGAAGGTGGCAGCACGCACGGGCGAAAGGTGGTTCTTCCCCTTCTCTCTCGCTGCCCTCTCTCGCGGATCTCTTCCCTCTCTCTCACTCGCTGGTTCGCTCGGTTTGTCCCTCACTTTCTCACGATTTTTAGCAGTTTGCTCCTAATTGATGACTAATTAATTTAATGCATGCAGGATTTTTTGGTGGCAATCTAGCCAAGGGACAGCTAAGGAAGTCGTGACCTCAGCTTGCGATGTCTTGGGTTCCTGCTGGCGGTTGGCTTGCGAAGCAACGTGTCCGTTGCTGGGCTCACTCTAGTCAACCACCCACTATTTGGTTGACTCCCAATGGCGCATGCATGGGTCAATGTTCCCCTCTGTTTGATCACCGAATGAAAGTTTACATGGCCATGCAAGTATAGGTGGGCGGGAGTGCATGGCTGCGCATGGAAAAATTTTTCTCTTAAAGTTAATGTTTCGGGACATCGAGTGGTGACAAAATGGGGTCGAATGTGGTGCAAGGATGAAAAATTCCGATAACAATTTCGTCAATCCACGATGTATCTTCATATTTCCAAGTTCGGCAAAATATTCGGATGAGGTTGGTCTCACAAACGACCTTAAGTAATGGAATTTTGACAAGACTATAGTTTATTCGACGATCGGACCATTACTAAACGTGACATATTGGTCCGATGATAATAATCAAAACGGTGTCCGTAGGTATTGTTAGTAATTCAGTCCGACGACACTTCCATTGATTAGTCACGGCCGTCGCATATTCGAGGGTTGTCAAAATTTCCAGATGCCACAATTCTCCCCTCCTTGGAGAATTTCGTCCTCGAAATCGGACATCACTGATGTCTCATTAAACAAATGAGGGTACCTTTTCCTCATTTCTCTTTCACTTTCCCATGTGGCCTCTTTCATATCGTGATGTCGCCGTAATATCTTAACCAGTGGAATTTTCTTTATCCGAAGGACTTGTTCCTTTCAATCCAGTACCTGGATCAGCTCTTCCAGGTACCTCACTTTCTCATCCACTTTGATGGCTTCATGATCGAGCATGTGACCAGGATCTGGCTGATTCTTCCTCAGCATCGACACATGGAATACATTATGTAGATTTTCTAGTTTAGGAGGCAGTGTTGGCCGATAAGCTACATCTCTTATCCTTTCAAGTATTTCAAAGGGTCCAACAAATCCAAGGCTCAACTTACCCTTTATCCCGAATAGCGATATTCCTTTCATTGGGGATACCTTAAGGAATACATGGTCTCCTACATTAAACTCCAAAGGTCTTCTACGCCTATCTGCGTAGTCTTTCTGTCGGCTTTGGGCTGTCTTAAGTCTTTTCCTTATGATCTCAACAACCTCCGTAGTAACTTGTACCAACTCGGGCCCTGTCAGTTTCCTTTCACCTACTTCATTCCAACAGACAGGGGTCCTACATCTCCTCCCATACAATGCTTCATAGGGAGCCATGCCTATACTTTTTTGAAAACTATTGTTATAGGCGAATTCCACCAAGTTTAACTTTTCATCCCAATTTCCTTTAAAGTCAATGACGCAAGCTCTTAACATATCTTCTAGTGTTTGGATCACTCTTTCTATTTGTCCATCTGTCTGTGGATGAAAAGCAGTACTAAACTGGAGCTTAGTCCCTAAGGCGGTTTGAAGACTTCGCCAAAAGTTTGAAGTAAATCTTGGATCTCGATTAGACGTGATCATTACAGGAACACCATGTAAGCGTATTATCTGGCTTACATACATCTCAGCATATTTATCCATTAGATAGTTTATGCGGATTGCTAGGAAATGGGCAGACTTAGTCAAGCGATCTACTATCACCTAGATAGAATCGTGACCACTTGATGTCCTTGATAATTCTTGCACGAAATCCATCGTCACATGCTCCCATTTCCATTTTGGTATGTCTAACGGTCTTAACAAACCTACGGGTTTGTGGTGTTCCGCTTTCACTTGTTGGCATGTTAAGCACTGAGAAACGTGCTTGGCTATATCTACCTTCATGCCAATCCACCAATATTATTGGCGTAAATTTATGTACATCTTTGTACTACCGAATGAATACTATAATTACTCCTATGTGCTTCCAATAGGATTTCTCTTTTCACTTCTTCATTGCCGAGAACACAGAGTCGTCCCTGACATTTTACCATTCCATCTTCAGAGACTTGAAACACTGGTCTTTTCCCTAAAGACACAACATTTCGTACTTTCACAATTTCTGGGTCAGATTCTTGCAAAATCTTAATTTCTGAATAATTTCGGGTTCAATTCTTAATGCGGTAAGCATGCCAATAAGGTGATCTACTTCCAATTTAAACTCTGAGTCTTCTACTGACTTTAACAGATTCCATTATGTTATTCTCATATTGGCCATATCCATAGCTGACTTACGACTAAGAGCATTTGCGACCTTATTTGCCTTTCCAGGATGGTATCGTATTTCACAATCATAATCCTTTAATAATTCTATCCACCTCCTCTGTCTCATATTCAGTTCTTTTTGGGAAAACAAATATTTCAAGCTCTTGTAATTTGTATAGATTTCAACTTTCTATCCATACAGATAGTGTCTCCATATTTTCAAAGCAAAAACTATAGCTGCCAATTCTAAGTCATGGGTTGGGTAGTTTAATTCATGAGGTTTCAACTGTCTGGATGCATAGGCTATGACCTTGCCATGTTGCATCAGAATGCATCCCAGTCCTTTGTGAGACGCATCACTATATACCGTGAACCTATCGGATCTAGATAGTATGGTTAGAATTGGAGTCATAGTCAATTTCCTTTTAAGTTCCTGAAAGCTCTTTTCACATTCTCCATTCCATTCAAATTTTACATTCTTCTAAGTCAATTTAGTCAAAGGTCCTACAAGTCGCGAGAATCCTTCGATAAACCTTCTATAATAACCAGCTAATCTTAAGAAACTCCGTATTTCAGTCGACGTTGTCGGTCTCGGCCAATTTATTACCATCTCAACTTTCACTGGGTCTACTACAATTGGTTCTCTTGACACCACGTGTCTTAAGAATATTATTCGGTCCAGCCAAAATTCACACTTACTGAATTTGGCATATAATTTATGGTCTCGAAGGGTTTGCAACACTATCCTTAGGTGTCGCTCATGCTCTACAGGTCCTTTAGAATATATCAGGATATCATCAATGAAGACAATCACAAATTGATCTAAATAGGATTTAAATATCCTATTCATTAGATCCCTGAATGCGGCCGGGGCATTCGTTAGTCCAAATGGCATAACTAGGAACTTGTAATGTCCATAGCGAGTCCTAAATGCGGTCTTAGGAATGTCTTCTTTCTTAATCCTTAGTTGGTGATATCCTGACCTCAAGTCAATCTTAGAAAAGACCGAACTTCCTTGCAGTTGGTCAAATAGGTCATCAATTCTAGGCAATGGATACTTATTCTTAATTGTCACCTGGTTCAGTTGTCTATAATCAATGCATAAATGCATCGACCCATCCTTCTTTTTCACAAATAGGACCGGCGCACCCCAAGGAGAAGCACTTAGCCTAATAAATCCCTTATCGAGCAACTCTTGTAGTTGCACTTTCATCTCTTTCAATTCTGTCAAGCCATCCTATACAGGGCTTTCAATATCAGTCCTGTTCCAAGTATCAGTTCGATCTTGAACAATTTCTCATTCCGGTGGTAATCCAGGCAGTTCCTCAGGGAATACATCCTGAAATTCCCTGACCACTTGAATTTCATCGAGCTTAGGCTCTTCCTTAGTATAGTCCTTTACTACTGCCGAGTATCCTTGACATCCTTCGTCAAGTAGTGCACGGGCTTCCATTATTGAAATAATGGCTATGGAGGGATTTGTCTAACCTCCGAAAAAATTCAAACTGGATTGATCAGGTGAAACAAACTGGATCGCTTTCCTATAGCAATCCACCTTAGCCTTTTGTTTATGGAGCCAGTCCATTCCTATGATAACATCGAAGTCATACATAGCCATTACAACTAGGTCAATTTCCATATCCCGTCCCCCTATAGTTATCTTACACCTTTCACACACCAACGTAGACAATACCATATTCTTTAACGGTGTAGAAACACAAAGAGGCGTTTCAAGAGAGGTAGTTTCTATTTTACTCAACTGTCTATACCTTTCAGACACAAAATAATGTGTGGCACCCGTATCAAACAATGTGTATGCCTTTTTATCGTTTATAGAGATCGTACCTGAGATGACATTTTTGGAAGCTTCCGCTTCCTGCTGGGTGACCGCATACACCCGTCCTTGTGCTGGTGGCCTCTGTGGATTCTTTGGTGGATATGGTCCAATAGTACGTTGCTGCATTTGTTGCACTGAGTTGACATTCAGCTGTGACCTCTCTTGTGGACAATCTTTCCTAAAGTGTCCTATCTGCCCACTTCCAAAACTTTTCAGTAGATCACCACAGGGTCCTGGCCCATGTTGTTTACCACATCTCTGGCAATTATTATCCTGGTAGGGTGCTTTCCCAAAAGTCGAGCTACTCCAAGCTCTTCTAAAATTTCGAAAGTTACTATTTTTCTTAGATTCCCAAGGCTGACCTTGACTAGAATAGGGTCTCTTACCCCGTCTGATATTATTAGAGGTCGACTGCTTTCCAGATTCTAATTGCTCCCTCATTAACTCCTCTTCCACCAACTGTGCCCTTTCATAGATTTCATTATAATCCCTTATATTCAGAGGCACTAGTTGTTTTCTGATATCTGTCCTTAGCCCTTTCAGGAATCTCTTAGCCTTTTCCTCTCAATCCTCAATCAACCTGGGAGCATACCTAGACAATTCAAAAAATTTCGCTTCGTACTGATCTACTGTCAGCTCCCTTTGTTCTAACTGAACAAATTCTGTGATTTTCTTATCTCCGGCACAATTAGAGAAATGCTTTCTATTGAAAGCTCTAACAAACTCATCCCAGTTTATGTCAGTACCGGGTGGAAAGATCGTATCTCTTGTAGCTCTCCACCAAAACTTTGCATTTCCCTCTAGTTGCTACTCTACCAAAGTTATCTTTTCAGCATCATTACAGTTCAACAACCGGAAAATCCATTCCATTCCATCAATCCATTGTTCCACCTCCTCAAGACTTCCCATTCCACTAAACTTAGGTGGTTTCAACTTCAGGAATTGCTCCACCAGTCCCTGAGTACGGCATTCTGTTCTGGGTTGTTGCTGTTGTTGCTGAGCTTGTCTTTCCATCAAATTTCCTATATTGGCCAATGCCTGCAGGATATCTTCCATCCGGGGTTCTGCCCTTGAAGCAGAGGCTTCAGCCCTTGATGGATGAGAACTCCCAGTTCGTGCCATGATTTTCCTGCAGTTTTCCAAGCATTCGCCTCAGGAAGAATTAGTGACTTAATGTCACTGGTCAAATAATAATGAAAATAAAAAGGGTTACTAAAGTCACATAAGTAACATAAAAAATGTTACTGACACATAAAGGTAACTCACAATAGTTACTAGGGATCTACGAGTGAATACCCATCACCCGTTGTTCATAGTAAGTCAACCACTCTTGGTTAGTATCTTATGGCGTGCATCATTTTATCCTCATTTCCATCCGAGGCTCCTTATCACTCCATATAAACCATTGCGCTGACACCAACCGCTGTGGCACCCCCGAACGGACCCCGATCTGTTAGGGTAGCCACAGTTCACTTGCCTTTTACTTGACCTAAAGGTCTAATACTCTGATACCATAGAATTATAATAGGTCTATGAGTCTTGGGGGTTTATAACTTTTAAATCGGTCCCTGCACAGTTTATATAGCAGAAGCACACTTATCAATTCCCCCTCCTGAAATTAAAACGATGCACACCTACTAGACATTTTATAAGTTAAAGCTGAATACTTTTATTTACATAGTCAGATGGACGTCTTTCGTCAGTACACCAAAATGTCAAGGTTTTCTATACCCGTCTATTCTCAAAAGAGGCCCGACTACACTAACAGATATCTACACACGTCCATCAGTCAGTATCGGCGTCCAAAAATGCTTCCTTTGCTGTCCTTCACTCTTGGTCACACCCATCCGTCTAGTTCGTCTGCTGGTGGCGGTGGTAACGGCCCCAGCGTATGTCCATCTCGACGGACAAAGACTGATAGGTACTCTTGAAGTACTGGGCTGGCGGGAGGACCAATATCAAATACAATCAATACCCGCACTCGAACGAACACCAGCCCTCATACCTCGAGATGGTGATGCTACAACCATTCGCACTGCAGGTCGACCGAAATCCCATAGAACGTGCCGGGAGGTACAGGCAGCGGAGACATCTCGACTAGTCTGAAATGTTAGTCCCCAAAAGAGGTGAGTACAACCACTCAGCAGTTGAAGATCTACTAAGCTATTATATGCAAGCCATCATAATCCAAGTCCATGCAAGATAGATAAAACGAGTCGTCAAAAGAATGAGTCTGCATCAAATCAGTAAAACTTTTGAAAGCAATGGCAAATGCAGTTTAAAAGTCAGAATGCATCATTTCAGTCATATACGGGTCCTGATTATAAGGCCAAACCATAACGACATGTCCTATACCATGCCGTATAATTTAGTCCTACAATCAGGTGCAGTTATTAGCAGGGTCGTTATTTTTAGAAAAACTCAATTCATTTTCATTTCCCTATATCTAGCCCAGAGGACTAGTGTTTACATCCCTCAAGGATTTCGCATCCCACCTGGCATCGCGAAAGCCTCCGGCATTCAGCCACTAGGGCCACCGGGCATCCAGAGCGTGTTACGTCACACATCCGGGCATCTCGCATCCCACCAAGCATCACGAGGAATCGCCAGGGCTCGCCATGAAAATGGTTACCCCTACCCTCCGGAATTACGTACCGATGTACCAGCGGGCATCCCGACACTCCCGGGGAACCTTCGGGGTACCACGGACCCCAGGCATCCAGCGGCATTGCCTCATGCGGTCCTATGGGCTTCCCGACACTCCCGGGGCATCGTCGACTCGAAGGTCCGACGGCATCAATCACATATCTCAACCATAATATATCAATCAGATCGTTTCAATGCCTAAACAGTTTTAAAACAACCACATTTGAAATTCCTTTTGAATGCTTGAAAATCTTACTACATGATATCAAACAATGCAAAATGAGATTTTCAAAATCAGATTAATGCAACAACAGCAGGCTTTGAAATAAAATGCCATTTCCATGACAATGAAATCAATTCACAAAACCTCAGCAACATAATATTAGTTCACAAATCCGTTTCCATGTTTCACCATCAAAACACTTCAAAATTCATGTGAAAATTCTCAGGTTATACTTGCGCCTCACGGCCAAAATCGAAGAGAGTTATTAAACACAAGTACTTTGAAAATCAGTACATTGGTAATTCAAATCTACACTCCCAAGTTCAAGATTTTCAAAGATTGGTTCTTGTAAACATTTGAAATTCCAAGGGTATCAAAATATTTTCTTTTCCATTTTGAATCATTGATAAACGGCCCCCGGTATGTAAAAATTCCAGCAAGAGTCGGAAGGTTTTCCAAATAGATCTACGGCCAAGTTTTGCTCAAAACGACAAATGAGTTCTTAAAAAAAAAAAAAACTTGAATAGAAAGCCCGAAATATCAACCCGATCTCCAATGGTTTTGAAAAGATTGGATCAAAATTTCAATTATGAAAGCACCGTACGTTTTCTTGAAACATTTGAGACCGGTGCCTTGGTAGATAAAACTTTAAATACGGATCGGGAGGTTTTTCTTTTTCAACTCAAATCAATGGCCGAATTCTTCAAGATTTCATAATCGCCAAATCTGTTTTGACTGAAATTCAAGGGAATCGGAGGCATGCACGAGAAACTTGAGCATTCTCATCAATCTTTCAACCTCAAAACAGTCTCGGTTGCTCAATTAAACCATCACTCACGTCAAAATCCAACAACCCAACCTATCAATACATTTCCTAAGACAGCAACATCATTACACTATATAGCTCAGTAGACTTCAACTTTCCTCAAGTCTTATGGTGCTAATGGCGAGGGGTTCAATGCAGCGGTGCGGCTCAACGGCAGCGAAGGCGAGCGGTGTCGACGGCGGCAGCACGCACGAGCGAAAGGTGGTCCTTCCCCTTCTCCCTCGCTGCCCTCTCTCGCGGATCTCTTCCCTTTCTCTCACTCGCTGGTTCGCTTGGTTAGTCCCTCACTTTCTCACGTTTACGAGCACTTTGCTCCTTCTAATTGATGACTAATTAATTTAATGCATGCAGGATTTTTCGGTGGCAATCTGGCCAAGGGACAGCTAAGGAAGTCTTGTCCTCAGCTTGCGATGTCTTGGGTTCCTGCTGGCGGTTGGCTTGCGAAGCAACGTGTCCGTTGCTGGTTTCACTCCGGTCAACCACCCACTATTTGGTTGACTCCCAACGACGCATGCATGAGTCAATGTTCCCCTCTGTTTGATCATCGAATGAAAGTTTACATGGCCATGCAAGTATAGGTGGGCGGGAGTGCATGGTTGCGCTTGGAAAAAATTTTCTCCGAAAGTTAATTTTTCAGGACATCGAGTGGTGACGAAATGGAGTCGAATGTGGTGCCAACGATGACGAAAATAATTTCGTCAATCCGCGATGTATCGTCATATTTCCAAGTTCGGTAAAATATTCGGATGAGGTTGGTCTCACCAACAATCTTAAGTGATGGAATTTTGACAAGACTATAATTTATTCGACGATCGGACCATTACTAAACGTGACATATCGGTCTGATGATAATAATCAAAACGGTGTCCGTAGGTACTGTCGGTAATTTAGTTCGACGACACTTCCATCGATCAGTCACGGCTGTCGCATATTCGAGGGTCATCAAAATTTCCGGATGCCACACTTTAAGAACAAATTTGTGACTACATCCAAGCGAAATGATCATAGCCGATCATCGAATCATACACCATCATCAAAGATGAGTGCATGCTAGGATCTTCATAAGAAGTTACGACATTGTGTGCACCTAGGTTCGACATCCTTAACACCATCACCATACAAAAACAACATAAACATGTTGAACAAGTTTAGATCTAACACTTGTGAGAGCAAACCCTTTAATAAGTGTGAGGCACCGAAACTTTTAACAAAAGTACATTGAATGAGTGAGCACAAATTCAACATCGAAGTTGCTTCGAACACCATTAAAACTAGAGGCAAACTAGTATTCATTGATACCCATGAATCTAGAATTAGATCAAAGCGAAAAGTTCTTCGATCTAAGATTGGGAGAGCAAAACTCCTAAATCTAAATCTAGATTTGCGAAGTAAGGAAAACAAACAAGAGGGAAAAAAAAGAAAAATCAACTAGTTCAAAAGGTAGAGTTCTGAAGGTTATCCGAGGTGCCCTGGTGATGCTGAAAGGAATCAAGCGTGGTGGCCTATATAAACTTCAATATGACAAATTCCCCCCAGAGACATCATATGGGTGTTCAAGAGTCTAACGACTACTCGAGGAAGACTTAGGTGTTTGTACCAGTGCGCAAGTTTGATGTTGTTGTTAGAAACACGTAGCCGAGAGTTTGATCGAGGTGTACAGTGAAACACCACACTAGTGCTAGTAAACCATAACAATTTATCGAATTAATGAGTAGAACATTAATAAAGATGGTCCATAAGATGACCTTTAGTGCTGGCTAGACCAATAGAATCTTAACATATGTGTTTAGTACTAATAAGCTACCAATGAATAGATCATTATTGACTACTATTGGATATCGAACTCCTAAAGGAGTATAGTAAGGTAACGTTGTCGACCATTTTATATTCAATTGCTCATGTTATTTTTGACCGAGTGACTATAGATTCAATGGGAGAGCAAAGTGCATAAGGTGAGCGAGGCTATCAGTTGTGATGACCATAACTAAGTTCAACTGTTGATAGTAGAGAAGTTACCTTTGACGAATCTCTAGTACTTCTAACTTGGAATGTTTATGGAAATGTAAATACAATTATGGACGGTGTTCAGGTTAAAGTGGAGTTGCAACTAGAAACTCCTAAGGTAACCTATACTCGTGTGGTAATTGACACAGATGTTACTTGTGGCAAAGTGGAGCTAGTAGAGTCAGTGGTTGATGTAATTGCTGTATTTAACAAGATGCATGTTTAACCTTATATTAAATATGGATGCAAAGACAATTTTGTTTCATCTATATAATATAGGAGGTTGTGTTAGAAAATCCTTGTGAAGTAGTTAAATATGGGCAAAAGATCTCTCCAAGTGCCATAACTTACGAAAGGTACACTTAAGTGCCACATTTTAAGAAAAGTGGGACACCTGAGTGCCACCTCTGGAGAAGCCGGCCAAAAATCATACGTGGCACTTAAATATTAATATTTCTCGTCAAGGTGGCTCGCTGGAGAGCTGAGTCAGCTTTAATTCACCCCAAACAACATTGTTTCGGGTGTTGGCCAAAATAGAGCTCTTAAATCGGCCAAAACGACATCGTTTTGGCATAATTTGAATTTTAATATAATATAAAAATTAATTAAATTAAATTAATAATAATAATAATATAATTTATATTTATTAAAAAAAAACGGAGGAGGAGGAAGGCAGCCGACGGCTAAGGGCTGAGCCCTCGCCGACCGTTGCCGCCTCCCTACCATCATTGGAAGGTGGGGGAGGGTCGGCCGAGGCCGCCGAGCCTTGGTCGAGGGCCGACAGCGAGGGCTTGCATGCCCTCGGCCAAGGCTTGGCAGCCTTAGCCCCTCGCCGTCGGCTGCCTCCCCCTCCTCTTCCTTCCTCCTCCTCAGCCACCGGCTGCCTCCCCTCCTCCTCCTTCCCCCTTCGCCATCGGTCAGTCGGGGTTGCCAGCCCCTGGTCAAGGCTCGGCGACCTCGGCCGACCCTCCCCCCTCGGTTGCCGGCCCTTCCCGATGGCGGCGAGGAGGCGGCAGTGGTGGCTGAGGGCTTAGAGCTGCCTCCCTTTTTTAATTTTTTTTAAATGTTTTAAATAAATTTAGTTTTAAATTAAATTATATTAATTTTTATATTAATTTTTATATTAATTTTTTTACCACATCAGCACCAAAACGACACCGTTTTGCACTCGCTTTGCCGAAAAATTGACATGTCAGCATTTTGGCCGAATTGGCACTCAAGTGATCCATTTTGCTCCGATTTTGGCACTTAAGTGTCCCCTTGTGCCAAGTTATGGCGCTCCAGGGGTTCGCATATGATTAAATATGTAGGTGGAGTTGGCGTCTTGATAAGGTCCATTGTTATGGCAAAGTTCAAGAGTGACTTGAACTTAAAAGATCTTTATGGTCATTGAGCCCATGAGGGTTTGTGGGAGAGCAGCACTAGAGTTCAAATTCCGATAAAGTAATTATGACTTCTTTCAAATGTCAAGCCAATGTGAAGATCGTTAAAATTATGTCTCAAGTTTGAGCCTATTGGACTAACGCAATCCAAGTTAAAATGACTCACTTTGGCAAATGTCCAAGTTTTGTTTATTGACTTTGTTTGTTCATGCAATAATTACTATGCACATCTCTCAAGAATGAAAAATTGCAGCTCGAGGGAAGCATGTAGCTACAAAAGGAGGAATTCCCAAAGCATTTTTTCCAAAAGATCTTTTACGCATGAAATCGACAGAGATTTTTTTTGTCTTTGGACTAATATGACTTCACTAGAGTAGAACTGTATAGAAGGAAATAGACAATGAGAATATGCTCATCTAATGATAGTGGGACATCTTATTTGGCATCTGTCACAAAGTTGATTAGAGAACCTGCAGCAAGTAGCAAGAGAGAAAGAAGGAAGAGAGAAGAGGAATAGAGAGGAGGAGGATAAGAAGGAGGACGTAAAATAAACAAAGAGGGGTTGTAGATTTCTGTGTAACATAAACCCTACACCCATTGTGTTTATATTAAATATAAATTGTATATCACCATAATACCCTTATGCAAGTAAAAAATAAATAAAACTTTGAAAATAAAAAATAACTCAATTAAAGTAACTTAACACCCCCCTCAAGTTGGAGCATATAGGTCACCCATGCCCAGCTTGGAACAACTAGCAACAAAAGCAGGATGAAATAATGCTTTGGTGTACATATCAGCAAACTAATCTCTAGAGGCAACGTAAGGAGTAGCAACCAGCTTCTGCTTCACGGCATCACGAACAAAGTGACAGTTAACTTCTATATGCTTAGTTCGCTCTTGAAAAATAAGATTCCTAGCAATATAAATAGTTGTTTGATTATCACACATCATGTCAATAGGTTGATTAATAGAAAATCCAAGCTCTTGGAGAAGAGATTTCAACCATAACAATTCGGCCACAGTATGTGCCATAGCACAATATTCAACCTCTGCATTAGACCTAGCAATGGTAGTCTGTTTCTTGATTCTCCAAGTAACCAAATTACCACCAATAAAGGTGCAATACCCAGTCATAGACCGTCGATCATACGTTGACCTAGTCCAATCATCATTAGAATAGCAAAGCAGAGTGGAAGAACCGTTAAGTTTATAAATTAGACCCTTACAAGAGAGCTTTTAAAATATCGATGAATGATAACTCTATAAAAATAGAGTTATTTTACATATTTTAGGCAACGATTAATGCAATATCTATGAGAAAATATTTGGATTTCCTTTTGATTATTTGAATTTTCCTTATTTATGCAGAATAATGATATATGGAGAAGATAAGGAAAAAGATGGCAAATATTAGGAATTCAAATCAAGAAATAGTGGAAGATAGATATCAAATCAAAATCCTTTGATTTACTCCCTGATTTTATGCGCAATTGCTTGGAGCCCAGATATATCCTATGAGGAGGAGAGTTGGAGAGAGAGCAGCTAGGTTTTTGTTAGATCGTTTTTCATTGTTCTGAGAGTTTTTCAAGTATTTTGAAGAGAAGACAAAAGTGATGACAAAATTCTTGTTCTTTGATTCAAAATACTGAGTTTAATTTATATTTTTATTTTTTCATCTAGTATGTTCTAATTTTCTTTTGTTAGGGCTACGATGTAGCCTAACCATGATGATGTGAATTTCATGATTTTTATGTTTTGCAATTGATTTCATTCATGTGAATTATATATTATTGTGTATAATGCTTTTGAGTGATTGGCCACCACTTGAATGATCTAATGTGCATGTTTGAGACTAAGAAGTGATAATATGCAATTATTTATTATAATATATAACCATGAATTAAACGTGGATAGAGACATACCACGTTATTTGTGTAGCTTTCGGTGATAAGGTGATCAAAAAGACTCATTGTAAGCCGGGAATATTCATAGTTTTTAAAGCACTCATGTCTATTTTAATTCACATAGAGATATAGTGGATTAATAAACTAAGTAGGTTTGCTATACCTAGAGATAGGATAGTAAATAGGTTAGGAAATTCCGCTTTCACATGTTTGATATCGTTCTTGTATTCACAATAATCTGAAATTTATATCTAGTGGTTATGGTGAAATCGGATGCTCTAACATATTTATCTAATTGACTTACTGCATTTAGTCTACAAATTTTGTTTTTAATTTATTCTCAATTATATTTTGATCTGTTAGATAAATTTTAGAATTAATCTATTTTAGTATTTAATTAGTTTATTAATCATTGATCTCTGTGGGACGATACTCTTTCTCATCATTATATTACTTGTTTGACACGTTGGCTTGCATTTAGAATTTTACGAACAATGAATGCAACAGACAACATCCCAAAGAGCCTTCTAAGGTGACTCCATAAACTAACTCACCACACCAATAGCAAAAGAAATATCGGACATGTAAGTGTAAGATAAATTAGTTTCTCAACTAGACGTTGATATTGATGCTTGTCTTCAATTTCATTTCCATCATCAACTCCAAACTTTTGATTTGGATCCATAGGAGTATCAATTGGCTTGGAAGCTAGTGTACCGGTCTCAGATAAAAGATCAAGAACGTACTTTCACTGAGACAAATTAATACATTTTTTACTTCATAAAACTTCGATACCCAGAAAATACCTAGGAGTTCCCAAAAGTAAATAAAATTTCTCATATTTCAATTTAGTTTTTCCCGTCAATTACTATTGAAAATTGCTGATGTGGTGTCTAATCATTGTCAGCTGTTCTAAGTGGCATGCGAACATGGGCAACTTGTTGATTTCCACGTCGCAATTTGCAATGATAATTGGCATGGAAGATTACATTTAAATATTGCGTAAATGTGTAATATTATGTTGATAGAATTGGAAAGTTAAAATTGAATTGACATTTATATTGCATGTATAAGAATAAGTTGATAATTTTCCCAAATATTTAAATAATTACTAATTCAATAGACACATGTATAAGCATTTTTTGGATAAGTACACTAAGAAGTGCCATAATTTCATGTGACTCTCATTTGAGGGTCACAAATTTGAAAAAATCGATCACTTAAATTCAATCGGTAATTTGCCTCACTGGAAAATTTGACATGGACATTAGTTGTCATATGTGGTATTGTTGGTGCTGACGCAAACAATTAATAAGAAAATCAAAAATTAAAAAAATATTGTCGGAATGAGAAAATAATTAAAAAAATCCACGTAGGATGATTTGTCAGAAGCGGCACTCAAATGATCAATTTTATTTTGATGTGACACTTAAGTGAGCTATAAAAAGCTATGACTCAAGTGAACGTTATATGAAAGTTATGTTACTTACTATTCTTACCCCTAAATTTTGGCTAATCATGTAGAAATTAATTGTATAAAAAATTAGTGACCGACCCCGGCCCCTAGCAAAAATAAATTAGATTCCATATAGTTTTAGGAATGTATTACATGTAATTAAATCGATCGCATTTGCGTGGACTGGAATCAATTGCGTGGATTGGGCCTCACACTAAGGGGTAGGGACCGAAATTCTCAAGCCCAGAAACAGAGAAATTGAGCCATAATTGAGATAGGTTTGGCCTCTAAAGTTAATGGGCTTTGAGTTTAATTAGAGTTAGTCCTAAATAGATCAAAGTCTATTAATATTTTAGCCCACGAAGGGGAAAATTTCGACCAGCCCATGAACAAGGCGACGTATGGAATTTACATAGGGAAGGGAACCAATTTGATCTTCAATTAACTTGATTCAACTCATTACAGTTGACTCAAATAATGGCCTTGGGTTAATTCTATCCATTATTTAGTAAGGGCCAAAGTTGAGCTCATGAATCGATTAAACCTAAGGTTAAACTTTCTATAAACCCTGTTATGTCTCAAAATTCGAGTTTGGCAATTCATAATTTAGAATACACAAGTGATACTTATGAGAAATGGAGAGCTAGAGAGGGAGGGAGTAGAGGACTTGGCCAAGGTTTGGCCGAGCCACCATCATAGCCGTGCCTATACCTTCGTGTGAGGCCACTCTCACCATGTTGCCCATGATGAGGGAACGTTGTTCCCACTAGCCGCCCGAGTGGCCACGCCCCTCTTGCCTCACTGCCTTGCCAACCCAACACTGTCCGGGCTGCTTGACATCCCTACTGTACCGTCGAGCCAGCCTTGCTACTCCTCTCGCATCACCCCGTCCCAATTGAGCCCTGTTTTGGTCGTGAAGTCTCCTATCCTGTCCGAGAGTGCCCTGTTGTTCAACCGCAAGCCCAATCGCCAAAAACAATAAACACTATTTTCTCATTGCAACACCAAGTACATGACACCAGACTAACACCGACACTCACTATAACACCCTATGAAGAAGGGTGCTGCCTACTTATAATCCTTACTACACAACACTACACACACTTGACAACTCTCTTACTTCACTTCTTTCCTCTCTGTACCTACACACTTTGGGAAGAGGTGTGCTGCCTTCTTATAACCAATTTTCACCGACATTTTTTTGTAAGAATGGTGAAGACATTGGCAATGTGTTCTCTCATTGTTCCACAAATGCAAATTCTTATGTTATTTATTTTTTATTCAAGGCCACACTTTACCTAACCACCATAAGCTAGAGTCTTGTAGTCATTGCTAGAAAATTCTGTGAGAAAGAGAATAGAGAGGCGGTGCTTTTCAACAAATTTCCCCTTTTAATTACTGTTTGCAATTGAAAATATTCATTTTACTTTCCTATATCGCTACAAGAAAATCGCTACCATAAACCAAAAAAGTAAATGGTGGATGGAACCCTTTTCTTCATCTGCTAGAACGTCTGGC
Source organism: Eucalyptus pauciflora (assembly GCA_007663325.1). Lineage (NCBI taxonomy): Eukaryota > Viridiplantae > Streptophyta > Magnoliopsida > Myrtales > Myrtaceae > Eucalyptus > Eucalyptus pauciflora. Next base: position 609,107 of record VMYD01000388.1, read on the forward strand.
GACTAAATTTTGTGTAACATCCTTGATTCCGACCCGTTGAGGATCAGCCGTAAATTCCAAAAAGGATCGATCATGGGCCATTGGCTATGGATCGATTGGTTCGATCGGCAAAGAAGCATGGATCGGTCATGGTCCAATCAATCGGTCACAAATTGGTTGAGGTGTCGGCTATGAATTTTCTACCGACCATATCGATCGGATAGGATCACCAAATCATAAGATGACTTTTTGATCATGAGAATTGGTCAAGGGATGATTCTGGATTGGCGGATGGTCATGGGTCGATCCGATCGGTCGCAACTTCTAGTCATGGATGATTTCGCCCAGTTATACACCGATACACGGATGATCTGGATTGATCTATTGTGACTGTCTTATGACCAAAAATGCATCATTCCCTATATAATTCGTAGTGATCGGAACAGAATCTCGAATTGGTGATGTTCGATCATGGATCGGTAACGCAACGACCATGAACCCTACCAATGGATTGGGTGTCGACCGGAATGAGCCCAGGGATAGACCTAGCTATTCCATCACTAGTTCTAAGGTCCATGAGTACCTTGGCCTAGTGTTATGCCATGGGTAGTCTTAGGATTGGTCTCGAACCGATCAAAGAACAATCGATCCTATTGGTTGATCGACCGTCCAAAGGAACGGTTTGGGCAAATATGGGGCATGAAGGCCAAACCTCGGGTGTATGTGATTCGATTTTTCGAGGTGTACCTAATGATTCCTTCTCCGGCCCCGGAACCAACTTGGATGATAGAATTCTCTAGTCTGTCTTATTAATGAAGAAAAAGACAAAAATAAGAAAATTTCTAGAAAACCCTTCATTAAATGAAGGGGGTAAGTTTGTCTTTGAATAGTCAAAAGTTATGATGGTGGCCAAAATATCTTTGAAGATTCTAGAAAAAGACGGCACATATGTGGACCAATTAGAGAGCGATACATGAGCCCTCATTAATGATCGAATGTTCTAAAATTGTCGAGTTGGCAACTATAGCACAATTATTGTCAAACTTCATTAAATGTCCATTAAATGCGGCATATAGGTGGACCAATGGAAGAGCGAAAAGTGGGCCATCATCGATGAATCCTAAGAGCTTAGATTGTCAAGCAAGGCCTTTAGCCATGCCAACTCACTTTCTAGGTGTAATTATGAGGCAAAATAGACTTGCCACCCAAGGACTTTAGGCAAGACATTTGGAAAAATTAAAGTGGACCATTTGGCTTGGTAATGATGGCTTGCGATTTGCCTTGGAGAAGAAATTAGTAATTCATACTTAGGTGTCCTCTATAATCTTAGGTTATAATGAGCCTAAAGAATAGCCTTGGTGAATAAGCCAAAGGCCAACCAATCAAGAGAAGACATTAGACATCAATGGGGCTTATGTGTCCCCTAGGGCCATAGGCACATCATAAGCTTAAAGTGAGCCTTAGAGGGTAAGTAAATAGATGGACCAATCACAATCAAACACGAATAAGCATAGGCACCAACTAAGGAGACTAGATAGGTCAACTTGTTCCTTAGGCTTAATCATGAGATTGGCACCAATAATTGGAGAGAAGGAGGCCTATAAATAGGAGAAGGCATCCTCACATTTTGGAGACTTTAACCATTCTCTTCTTTCCTCTTCCTTTCTCTCCTCTCTTTCATGTCCTTCTCCTACAAGCCACCTTAGGAGCCATCTAGTCACTAAAGGAGCATCTTGGAGCTAGGCTCAAAATTTGTAAGTAGAATCTTTAACTCTTGGCTAGGGCGATAGCCTACATCGTCGAGTTTAATGGTGTTCTCACCCATGTAAGGCATGTGTATGTTGTAATGTTCTTTTGTGTATTTGCTCATGTTTGCATGCTTGAGTATGTTCACGTCCCAGGACGAGGTCAAGGTTCGCTCGGCTTGGAATCGACGTCAAGTCGTGATGGCGTAAGTATGCGACTCAAGCCACGAACCAAGAATTGTTCTCGACATATTTTATAATATAATGTTGAGGATCATGGCACACTCACTTGAATGAACATGCCCTCGAGCCTTGAATGCATCTACTAAGATGAAAGATGAAGAATCGGCTTGTGTGATGCACAAATATGATGCACTTAAAGAGGAAAAAGTGTCTGTCGTCACATAGCATTGGCGGCGATACCTCGTTCATTGAACGGGATGCTCTGGTTGAGCTAGGATACTTGGGTTTGAGCCCATATGTCTTGGGTAAGCTAGCCCCGAGATGTCCTGTTTGAGCTAGGATGCTTGGGTTGAGCCCGGATGCCTTGATAAGCTAGCACCAAGATGACTCAGTTGAGCTGAGATGCCCTGGTTAAGCCAGGATGTCTGCTTAAAGCTGGATGCCTCGGTTGAGTCAGGAGGGCCTGCTTGAGCCAGGATGACGATAAATGAATTTTCATGAGTGCCGGTATATGCATAATCATGATATGTGGGTGTGTTCATTGATATGCCAAAGGTAAGCATGCATTAAAGTATGCGGTGATGGACATCTACATATAGTCAAGGATAGCAATAAGTTTGCTATTGATCTGTCATCGACATTGTATTGCGAGTGTTGTATATACTAGATTTTGATGATGAGATGTCCTTCTAGTAAAGAATTATGGGTTTTACTTACTGAGTCCACGACTCACCTTGTTGTTTTTTAGAATTGTAGGCATTGAGGTTTCCCACTAGTGCTGCAATTGCAATCTTGCTAGAGGAGCTAAGATTTCCCGACCTCTGAAGCGTAGAAAATGTAGTGGTTATAAATATAACGGCTCATGACAAAGGGGCCAGTAAATGTAACTAATGTAATTGTATATTTTTAAATAATTATTTTCATGGCTGCTTGTTGTTGTTTGGGTGTTATATATATGCTTCCGCATGTGCTTAATGAAAATATTAAAAGAAATGGGACGGTGATGCACTTGGGACATCGCGAAAATAACCCTTGTTACTCATGACCTTAGGAATGGAGTTGGGGTTGTGACATTTTGTGTCATAACTCATTATGAGAAATATTAACTATGAAAAAACAATGGTGTTGACACCTATGGAAAATGGGCTGTACTTGTCAAAATTAGCGTTTTTGGACCCATGTTGCCACCAATTTTTTACCATTCAATACTGATTGCCAGTCTTTCGCAGTGTTGGAAACTTTGCAATTTCTAGATTTTCATTGCACTAAAACTAGGCATCCCTAGCTCTGCAACACAACAAAAATGCGGTCCATCGAATGTTGAATGAGGAAGTTAATGTTGGTCAAATTTTGGTCAAACTCTCATACCTAAAAAGATCTTGGTGCCCAAAATTGTACTTAGATATCTCGGAATCGAACAAAGCATTAGAAATCTCTAAGTTATGGAAGAATCATTTTTGAAAGTGTTAAGTTATAGAAACAACATCCGATTCATAAACATTGGGCTCATTAGAAAGCTCTCATCTCCACCTTCCTATAATGTAAAGATCACATGATCGGACATTGGATGCAACGGATACAGGGCTAGAAATTTTTTCACTCATAGTAAGGGAGCACTCTCCTCAATATGAGGACCAAGCTAGGAAAATTACAAATAAAGTTAAAAATTTATTACACTTATGTCAATTCAGTAATAAAACTTTTGACGATTTGCCAATATAATTCTTCTGACAAATTTAACTATAAAATATTGACGTGACGGTCCAATTACTATCAGTAGTCCTATGGTTGTCCTGTGAGGTGTGATTGGCATTGACATTGAAAATTAAGACTTTTTTTCTGATTTTTTCTTGGAGAAAATTATGAAAGAAAAAAAAGTCATAAACTTATTGCACTTGTTCTAATTCAATAATAAACCTTTCAATTGTGAAATTTCAGTTCTACATGTTTTGACAATTTATCAATAAAGTTATTCCAACTAATTTTAACTAGAAAATGCTAACATGACAGTCCAGTCAGTGCCAGCCAGCAATCCCATGTGACGTGGCTAGAACTAGCGTGGATAATTTTTTATATTCTTTTATATTTTTTCCTTTTCTTTTCTTTCCTTTTTGCTAGTGGTTGGTGAGGGCTAGGCAAGGGTCGCCTTTACCAAATCGGTTGATCTATGAGCCTCACCCGATTTGGGGAGGGTCGTCCTTGCCAACCATAAGCTATGTTAGCCCTCGCCATATCTAGGCAAGGGCCATGACCCTCGCTAGCAACCAACGAGGATCACAAACCCCTTATCGGCAGCAATAAAGAAAAATAAAAAAGATAAGATAATAAAGATGTCCATGTAAAATGGACGGTGTCCATATTAGCTATTTTCAAACAAAATTGATGAAATGGATTATATTGCCAAATCGTCAAAAGGTTTAGAACTAAATTGGCTAAATTAAAATGTCATGACTAAATTTATACATTGTAATAGGTTTGGGACTTTTATATTAATTTTCTTGGAGCTTTCTTGTCAGCACAATGAGTGATTCTCATGCTGATATGATTTGTGAAAGAACTATAAATAGGGGTTCTTGCCCCATCATTTGAGCTCACAATGAGGTATTTTCTTGCTCTCACTTGTTTTGTAGTCTTCTCACGGTTCTCGCTCTCTTGAAATTCTCACATTTTGTAGTCATTTTTCTATTTATCACTCTCTTGAAATTCTCAATTTACCTTGAAGAAAATTATGAGAAAGGAATTGAATCCCATTTATTTGCAGATTATATTATACAAATTGTTCAAGAAGCCAAACAAAAAATATAGGAGAATGATACCAGAAATGTCAAAATTTGTGTAAGGCGCTCACTTTAATACCAAAATTTTTCATTGGCTTACTTAATTGCCAAATCTAAGAAAAACAATCACTTAAGTGCCTCTGGTTAGAAATTTCAGTAAAATAAGTATGTGGTATTTTAATTAAAATTTTAATATGAGTTCGCATTTTTAATTAAAAAATTGATCCACATGGCATTGCCATGAATATATTCAATGTTGTCCTTGAATCTAAATGAAAACAAGGATAACATTAAACATTTTCATATAGTGTAGAAACTAAGTTAGACATGTACCAAAATCCCAAAGATCACATTGAACAAATTGAAAGTTCAGGGACAATATTGCATACTAGGCTAAATTCTAAGGAACACATTGAACAAATTAAAAGTTTACAAAATCATACAGTCAAAATTCAGGAATCATTTATGTAATTATCTCTTTGTTTTTAAGTCAATGGATAAACTCCAAACTTAACTCTTGTTGACCGGACTCACGGATAGAGAAAGATACCCCTTGTACGGCCAAGAAGTTAATTCTTTGGTACAACAATGTTATATGATTGTCTCCAACAAAGAAATCCTTATGTGAATTAGTGTGGCCTTCAAGAAAATAAATTATAATACAAATAGGAAAGTGTTCTATTGGATTTCTTTTCTTTTTTAATACAATATATTCAACAAATCGATCTACAACCCTTAATGGGGTCGGATCTTGAATACAATACTCAAATTCGAGACATAATTTGATAAAATTATTTTTGAATGCTTGATTTATGAACACTAAGTCCTTAATAGAATTCAAATTGAATAAGAAGTCCCTTTAAAAAGTTCATAATAGGATCATTACCCAAATAATGATAGAAAAATCTTTAATAAGATGTTTTATTCATACTATTCTTGTAATATATGGGCCATAAAATCCAGCCCATTATTTTTATTAGCCAAAGCCTAACCCTCCCTTTTCCTTTCCCCTCAATGAGTGCAATTGAGCGTGAGCATAAATGGAAAGAAGAAGGCAGCGACGGCAAAAGCAAGGAAAAAATAAAATATAAGAAGCATTCGCGAAGAAGGGAAAGAGGAAAGGAAGAAGTAAGAGAGAAATTATGGCATCTACATGATTTGAACATCCTGACTAGCCAAATCAACTACGAATCACAATGCCTGGTTAGTATTCAAGCCTAACATTCATCTAATTGGAGTAATTTTCTGATTAAGGGCACTAATTCAAACTTATGTCAATTCTGAACTACGAGGTTCAATTGAGGAGCTATTCAACTGTGTCCTGTGGAAATGATAGTTTAAGACGCTGTGGAGCTGTAGTTTGACAAAAATCGAATTTGAAGTACGGGTTAATTGGAATGAATTTCTCAGTTATGCGTAATGGATAATACACGTAAGGAAAAATATGACCGTCTGCTTTAAACAAGGTTACTCAGTTGCACATAGATGTTTGTTTTATCGATGATTGAGTGGTGTTATTTCTTCTAAGAATTTGTGAACTCATATTGATAAAGATTTTATGTATTATGAGTTGTGAATAAGCATGTTTGTTGCATAAAATTTCGATTGGGCATTTACTGCATTTGGTACTTATAAATAGTATGAGAACTGTTCGGTGGAAATATATATTATGTTTGATAAACGAAGTTAAAAAATATTATATATCAATTTGTGAAATGTTGCATTTGACATGATTCGGTTTGTAAAACCAATTTATAAGATAGTCCTGAAATGATTTGAGAAATGTTTAAAGAAATTTCTAGCAAATGAGTTGAGTTGCGAAAGATTATTTGATAAATTTGCGAAATGTATTTGATATATGAGATTGTTTATGGAATGAATTTCTGGTATTGGAGGATGACGGTTGAGTGCTCAATATTACTGTGAACCCAATTAAAGGTTTGTAGGTATGCATATACTAGTCTAAGATATATTTGTATGCTTAATAATAGGTGGAGACTAACCAATGGAGGAATCATGTATTCGACAAATGCGCAAATTGATTATCTTATTTTCACTTATTGAAATTTCAAAAATTATTTTTTTCTATCTTATAAAAACCCTCAAGAAACAAGTTCAAATATTGAAATATGTTACTTTTCCATATATAAGTGTGCAAAATTTATTTACCCTATGTGAATAAATTATATTCATTGATTGATAGCTCATTATATTGTGATAAGGTGATTTTGCAAAATCTGTTCATTCTCCTTTTTTTTCATATATGCAAATGAGCAGTTTACTAATCTTGCTCTATCAAAACCCTCTTTTCAATTTCTCCTAAATTTTTCTATTTCATTAAGTTCGAAAAAAAAAATGGCCAAATAAAAAATTAACTAAGTAAACCATTAACAATTATTATAGTCTCAGGAACCTTTATATGTATATATGTACACTATAACTATAATATTAGTAAATGTTGTTAGTATCAAGGTAAAGGACCAATGAATATGTGGTCAGAGTGTTAACCAGATTGAACCTTAAGTTTGTAAAAATTTAAGGGATAATTATCAAAAAGTTCCAAAATCTATTGTACTTTTGTCAATTCAATCCTAAACTTTTCAATTATGCTAATTAAGTCTATAAGGTCAATTTTGGCAGGAAATGCTAACATTGACACCGGCCATTCTAATGGTCGGTGATAACATGCACAATTTTTTAAATTTTTAAATATTTTTTCAAATTTTTATTCTTTATTCTTTATTCTTTTCTTCTCGGCCATAGTAAATAAAAATTAAAAAAAGGAAAAAAGAAGAAAGGAAAAAAAAAATCGCCAAGGGCTCAGCGACCCTTCTAGCCATAGTAAAAACAAGTAAAGAAGGAAAAGAGAAGAAAAGAAAAGAAAAACGAAAAGTAAAATAAAAATTCAAAAAAATATAAAAAATTGTCCACTTTAGCATTGGCCATACTAAATAAGATGGTCAACATCAGTGTTAGTGATTTATAGCCAAAATTGACTAGATAAATTGAATTGGTACAATTAAAATGTTTTTTTTTTTTGGTAAGGGTAAGTATATATATAGACTTTTGCAAAGACGCAACACAAAGCTGGACAAACAGAAGGAGAAAGGCCCGGCACCAACTTGCACTAAGAGAAGACAACACGTCTAACCGAGTGAAAGGGTGCCAGGCAACACGAAAGAAAGAAGAACAACACTAAACAACACTAGAGAGAAACAAGCAAGAAGAAAAGAGGCCAAACAGACGGCCAAAAGGAACAAAGCAAAGCTAAGAGGAGGAGCACGAAATAGCAGCAAGCTTCCACCAAAGAGGAAGAAGGTCGAAAGCGAGCTGGGCACGAGCAGGAAGGACGGCAGCTTGAACGGAACAACCCTCGTAAACCAGAAGAGGAAGGGCATCCTGTAGAAACCGAAGGGCACTCCAAAAGGCGAAGTGAAAGCACCGAACCGCACGGGCGAGAGGAAGAATGCACAAACTGTGTGAGATGCCGAGGGAACAGGGTCGACCCATAATTCACACTAGCAGAACATCAGCAACTCAAAGAAAGATTGACTCATGGATTCCCCAATTGAGTTGAAGTCTTCGGTTATGAGGATTATCAGGGACCCCTGAGCATGTGAGGGCCCAGTCCTTAACCGCCTTATACAGGTGTTCCTTGAGCGAGGGGAGGAATAACTTGTGGTTGTGGAAAATAATATTATTCCTAGCCTTCCAAATAAGATAGCACAAAGCCGCAAAGGCAAACCGAGGAAGTGCATGGTGGAAAGAAGGATTACAAAGGTGCGTGCTCACCCAAGCTAAATTTGCTTTCCAATCACAGTTCCTCCAGGAGATATTACATTTATCAGCCCAAAACAAAGCAAGTATACAAGTAGTGGAACAACCAAAGTAAATGTGATCAATAGAATACGGCCTCAAGGAGCAGAATGCACAATTTGAATCCTCAATACGATTATAAGCTAATAAGAATACCTGGGTCGGTAGTCGATTACGAGCAATGAGCCATAAATGGGTCTGATACCGAGGGGGCAAGCCAGGGTCCCAAATGAAATTCGCCCAGGGGGCAACGGCTCCTCTCGGTCTGAAGAGATTCCAGGCAGACGCTGAGGAGAAGGTACCCGAGGCCTGGGGACGCTAAAGAAACTGATCCGGGGAATCAGCAAGAAGGAGCAAAGCATCTGTCCAGCTCGCCATGGCGATGGACACATTAGACGAGGGAAAAGGCAACTTGGAGAAGATATCAACAACAGAGGCATTACGGGGGATAGCCAAACAATAAATATCTCGATCGGAGAAGAGCTTATAGAGCGGTCCCTTAGCATGCCAATGATCGAACCAAAAGGAGACTTGCTGTCCATTGCCTATGCGCCATTTAAAGTAATTCTGAACCAAAGGTCTAAGGCCTAGCAATTTCTTCCATGGCGAAGAAGCAAAAGTAGGGGCCGGAACAACCCAAAAATTTAGGGTAAAAAATTACAAAATTTATGTATATTAGTATAGTTTACTATTTAATAAATTTTTATTTAGAATGATGAAAAGGGAAAAGGGAATTAAAAAAGAGAGGAAAAAATAAAAATAAAAATAGCAAACAAAAATGACGCAAGAGTATCATGAGAATTTCTTACTATCTCCATTTGTGCAATTTTGAGGTTCATTTACACTGCATCATAGGATGTGATTTTTTTTTTTAGTCAAAGATATGATGTGAATGTATTCAGCTTTATCATTACAATTCACAAAATCTAGATGTAGCAAAATCCATAATTTCATATCTTATTCTATCTAGTTTTATCATAACTAAAAATCTAAATGACCAAACAAAATCCAAAATCACATAGAGATTTCCTATTAGGGATGTCCACTCTTTATCAATGGATGTATGAAAATTCGGAAATAAAGAAAAAAAAAGATGGAATGAGAAAAAGTTTTCTAAGTAAGGAAACCGCTTTTCTCGTTGGATTTAGAAAGGAAAATGCCCATAGAGTTTCTTAATTTGTTGCAGGTATATGATTATATTCAATCACGAGTTTTGGTATTCAAGCCATTGGTGTATGGTGGTGTGCTTTGCATGCGCGAATTCAAGGTACAATTTAGCCCTGAATTATATTCGAGTGTGAATTCGAGAGTATTTGGTAGCCAATAAATTTTGTGGCAAGAGTTGTTAGTTCATTTAAGAGATTGAGAAATTATTACAAGTGGAAGAATTAAATACTGTGTTATTTGGTGTAATTGAAGGTTAGAAAACACAGACAAATGCTTGTTTGACTTGGGTGTGATTATAATATTTATTTGATCCCATGGTTTATAGTGGAGTCTTATGTTATTCTTTCCACAGAGTAGGTCATATCGATTGAACCGCATAAATTCAGTATTTGATTTATTTCTTGTGTTGTTTATTTTATTATTCGGTAAGTTGTTTTTCGTAATAGATAACATAGATCAATAACTTAGAAATCAATATAGAGATTCTTCTCGACGGCAGCACACTCTAGGCCCAGGAAAAGTAAAGCAACCCCACCTATTTATGTGGAACTCACCTTAAAAATACATTTGATCAAACCATTAATTAAGTGCCTCCAAAAATGACATGATCGTTAAAGAAGGTGCCCTCACAGCAACCCGCAAAAACAGAAGGAGATTTGGCTAAAAAAAGGACGAAAGATTCATTCAATAAAGACTTTCTTATTAATTTTTACTTCGTTCCTTATTAATAGAAACAGTCCATGTTCACATTCCAATCCTTTACTTTTTTCAAAGAGCATTTAGGTAACTATTTTTCGCTCTTTGAAGACTTCCCTTGGAAATGCCCAATGGAAAAAATTAGGGCATCTCCTACAAGAAGCAACAAAATACATATTAGGGGTGAGTATGGTCCAGGTTGAGTCGGTCCACCCCTAACCGTAGGACCAATCCGCACAGTGCTGGTCCTCAACTTTTGAGACCGAGGATCGGACCGACCCAGCAGGTTCGGTCCGATTCCAAGGTCAATCTAGTACCAACCGATAATTTTTTTTTTTTTAATACTCCTTGAAAAGCGATTGAGGACCGGACTGATCCAATGGGTTCAGTCCGGTTTCAAGGTCAATCTGAGACCAACCAATAATTTTTTATTTCATGTTTTGTACTCCTTAAAATGGCAACCGATGATTGGACCGATCCAATGGATTCAATGAAGAGCGAGGTCAGCTAAAAAAGGCAACCGATGAGGGTTGAGTGGGGTGAGTGTCAAACATAGTGAGCATCGAGTGTCCAGCAAGGAGCAAGCCAAGCGAACATCGAGCAGCAAGCGGCACGAGTGACCCAAAGCGAGTGAGGCGAGTGTTGAGTGGCGAGCAAAGAAGTTGTTTATTTCAATTTTGGCAAATTGAATACTAAGAAAACAAATAAGATAGAAGAGAATGGGTACTAGAGAAGGATGCCATAAGGAGCCGTTTATGCCCTTTTGGACGTCATGAGGATTCCCCACACAAACATTTTCTTCCTTCGTAAATTATGATTGTTGACGCTGTAAAAGACATTAAAAATCTAAGTTATTAAATAATAATGTAAAAGTAATTGAATTACTCACTAAATAGTTGTTTAATGTTGTTAACGCTGTTTATTTTAAGGTTTTCTTTATATAACAAAATTATAAATATATATATATATATAGTTGGACCGACCCTAAATTTCCAAAACCGAGGACTAACCCGCATAGTGCTGGTCCAGAAATTTTAGGACCAAGGACCGACCCAATTTCACTGGGAATCGAACCAGGACCGGCAGGCTTGGGCCAGTCCAAGGTCGGTCCAAGGTCAACCCTGGACCAATGCTCACCCCTAATACATATAAGAACCTTGCTAGGAAGACTGGTATGGTTATTCCCAATCAATGTCGGTGTGATTGTGGCCACAAAAGACGTTTTCAAAGAATGGGCAATCGGAAATCCCTAATACACTTATAACAGAAGCCACGAACCCTTAGAAGTTGAGTCAGACGGTCTTTGATCTGATAAGAGCCCTTCAACGTACTAATCGCGTTTTTCTTATCCAAGAGTGAAATGCCTTGTTGCTTTCATTTCCTGATATTAGGCTGGCTCATTGGTATAGGGAGGCTAATTTGGTGGCAGATTGATTAGCCAAAGGCTATAGGAGACCTTCACAGAAATTGGCTTTCTACTCCTCCCCAAGTTCTTTTGGACCTTCTTTGTACCAAAGCCAACTTGTTGGGTTCATTTGGCATTTAGCCTAGTTCTAAATTCAATAAAGTTTCAGACCAAAAAAAAAAAAGCAATGGCAATCAGAGAAATTTTTTTGGAAATTATAAAATAGGATTTTTATTGTACTAAAGAATCTTTCATTTTTGTTTTATGACACTTTCAATATAGTTAGGACAAACAATGATGGCCTCTTACGATTAACGAATTTATACTTTTTTCTATTACGAAATTTCATGACATCATGACTATAAAAAATGACATGTTACTTTGTTTTGCACTTGCTTATGAAGCAAATGCCACATACGCAAAGGGAAAATTATCAAAATAGTAATAAATCTATTGCAATTTTTCCAATTCAGTTCTAAAACTTTTTTTTAGCCAATTCAGTCCTAAGTCTTTTGTATTATGCCAATTCAGTTCATCACACCAAATTTGGCTGGCTAGCGCTAATGTAGATGCCAGCCAGTACAGGCCAACGTTGACGTGACAATTTTAAAATAATAGTTATCCTTTCAAGTTTTTTATTAATAATTTTCTTTTTTTTTTCTTCTTCATTTTCTAGCCGGCGAGGTTGAGAGCTTGCCCTCATCGTCACGGGCAAGTTTGCCTTCGTCGTCGCTAGGTGAGGTCGAGCACGCCCATGCCTAGATCTGGGGAGGCCAAGCCTTGCCGTTGCGGCGCTAGATGAGCTCTCCCTTGCCATCCCGAGTGAGCTTGCCCTCACCATTGCTGCACTGCAATGGCAAGGCTTGCCCTCCCAAGATCTAGGCAAGGGCGAGCCTCGCCATGGCTAGGCAATGGCAAGTCGTCGTTGGGTGAGGGCAAGGTTGCCTAGCACCGTGATAGTGAGAATTCAAAAAAGGAAAAATAAAGAAAAAAAGAAAATTTAAAATTAAGAAAAGAATTCGAAAAATAAAATATAATTTAAAAATTGCCACGTCAGCATTGATTAGACGACCGGCGTTGGCCAGAATCCACGTCAGTCCCCATTGTCCAAATTTGGTCAGATAAATTGAATTGACACAATTCCAAAAGGTTTAGGATTAAAGTGGAAAAATTGCAATAGGTTTAGGATTGTGTTAATAATTTTTCCTCTTTGCAAAATACCGTATAAAGCAAAAGAATAGCATTTGCTCTTGGTTACGATTAAACATTTCAACATCGTAAAATATATTGATAAATTTAAGACGTTTTGCATTTTAGTTTCGACGGGCAAAATGTTGTAAACTAGAGGAGTACTCTTTAGAACATTTTTATCTTAAATACAATTAGATGAAGTAAGCACCTTTATAATGTCATAAAGTTAAAAATTCGCATTTTACGACATTCTACACTTGGCTATCACGAAATGATATGTATACGCTTTTGATATATCATAAAATAAAAAGATTCATGTTTGGTATCTAGCACTAATTTATTAATTAAAACACAATTGACCATCTTAACTGGGATGATGAGTTATCAACACTCAAATGTCATTAATTTAGTAACATGAAAATGATTTACATCGAATCTTGTAGAATGATATAATATAAGCTATTGACTCACCGATTAATTATACTTATTTTTTCTTTCTTTTTCTTTCTCTTAAGAAACCCCACCAAGTTTTTATCTTAGGGAAAGTTCATGACGGAACGTTTGGCGAAAATTGATTTCCCATTAAACCGGATAATCAGGTCACCCGCTTTCAAGGAGAAATTAACTAGTTGAGACGGCTCCGTCACTCCAGTAAAAATAATGGACCTGTCTCATTCTCATTTCCCTATATATAATCCTAGACTACCGAACGGGCTAGTTAACTCTGTTTATGGTATTGACGACTAAAGATTCAATTACAGTTACAAAAGGTTGACTTTAGGCTTGGTAAATAAGGTTGCTGGTTGGAGCAAAATCTTAGCATGCAAATTACCAACCATCTCCTTTAAAAGGTAGCAACAAATTCAGATTCAAGGTCAAACTCAAATGGCGATCCTCATGATCCTACATGAACTACCATTGAATGTTCTTGAAGATTACGTGATCTTCTCGCATATAAAATGGGGATTGTACAGAAACTAACCACGAAAAAAGTTCAGCTCTTTCAACGAGAACCAACCAAAAAGAAAAGCTTGTGCTTGTTATATAAAAGGAAAGAAAAAAAAAAAAAAAAAAAACAAAGAGCAAAAGGTAAATATTGTCCGTGTGTCTCTTTTGCTACTTTTTTTTTTCCTTATTTTGGGCAACTTGTAAGTTAGTCAATCCGCCCAATTCTTTAATAGATCGAATTTCCTCCTCTCCTTGGGAAATTGTGAGTCAATATACAATGCTAATCATCTCTCAATTTTGATCTTTCAATAGATTCCCATGCGTCTTGCGCTCATGTAGGTGTAACAGATCAAAACATCTCATATAACATGCTTAATATTCTAAAGAGGTGAACCAAAGTTAGCTTGACTATGTACGGGGCTGTCTGAGTTGATTTTCACTTCTTGTGCCTTTGTAAACTTAAATCTTGCTGCTCATGCATTTTAACTTTTCTTTTTTACCCGAAACTTTCGAAACTTTCACAACACCTAAATATTAATAATTAGATTCTCATATTATTTGTTTATAAACTTTTCAAGTTTAAATAGTATTTTAAATTTAAATGAGAAATAGGATAGAAAGAAAAAAGAACAAAAGAACAAAAATAAGAAAACTCATAAAATTAAGCAAAACCACGTCATTTTGACTAAATTTGTCCATGTCAGATCACCGGCTGTGACATGTATGGTGGCCGGCGATGATAGGATTCCCTATATTAATAATTTCAGGTAAGTTTTAGTTGAAAGACTAAGACTACATTTTCACTTAAATATTTGGGACTACATCAAATCAATTGAAATGTTTAAGATTTAATTGGAATTCATACCATAAGTTTAGAATTGAAATTATAATTTTTCCCTTTTTTTAGCTTTTGGTTTATATTGAAGGTACCCAGTTGCAAATATATTTTCACTTAGATCGCTACAATCTAGCTAATATCTAGGGAAATGTCGTTTCCATAGTTCTTTTCTTAGAAGATGGGGACGAGTGGAATAGAAGGCTGACTCCTTTGTGGTCATGAGCTTTGACTTATCAAAACTTCGTATATACCTTTTTTGGGTCAGATTCACCATGTAATGTGCACATTAAGAGTAATGTACTCTCATTTTGGGTTTAGGGCAATTCAATTTCATTAATTTAGTTATATATTCAACAAATTTTTCCAGAATGTTCAAAAATATAATTGAAATTCATGTTGTAGAGTTTTCCAAAGGTTTAAATGGTAGAATTACACACGCTAGAAATGAAATTAGCTTTGCTAATCCGTATACTTGAGATTTGTACTATTATTAGACGTATGCAAGTAATAGAAGATTACATATAATATCTGGTGAAATTGGGACATGACTTTTCACAATTGAAAGTGAGATAGAGGACTAATATGCATTATCTGTGACATCCCAAATTTTCAACTCTGTTTTCTTTTGAATGAATCGGGTATTTCATTGACGCGTCTATAGGGTTATTCTCAGAACCGATCATTCTAGAGATTACTAGACTATCTGGGAAAGCCATTAAGAATTTTAAGGCAAATAGATTTGAAAATTCGACCAAGAATCGGCTTCTCGACCGTGTCTATCTTTAGAGGTCATTACGGCACAGTTAAAAATCGATTTGAAATCAGAGATAGACTAGTTTGACAGAGATGTTTGACTAATCGTGGGTGACACCACTAAATTGGAAAATTCTTATCGACCAGCCCTAGATTGATTTTCTTATTGTTTTGGTACCCTGTGTCTGTATTTGGATCCTCAGGATTTTCACGACGACCGAGAGTCGCCAATGAGTCAAGTGGGTTCATAATGGCTCGAAGAAAATCAACCATGGGTTATTTGCACTAAAAATGTCTAAAAGTTACCCGGTAATCGAGATCACGCTAAAAACGCATCAAATAGAAATTAACGGCCAATTCGAGTCCGATTTCATAAATTGAAATTTTTGTCATGTCACAATAAATACTAAGAGTGTTGACTCAGTCTTAGAAGATTTTTCAGAGATTCCGAGATTTTTACGGAAAATCGGTTCGGACGCCACAGAAAATCAACGGAAATTCGGATATGCCAAATTAAAGGAAATTTCGACTTCCAAGTTGAGCCTTTGAGTGTTGGGACTAGTAGTAAATAATACGGGATTTTCCTTCGACGAAATTGGGCCTCAATTTGGGGAATTGAGTGAGGAATTGAAGCTAAATAAGTGAAATTCGGAATTATGCTTGGACAGCATTTTTTTTTTTTTTCATTTTGGATTAGTTTGTGGAATTTAAATTGATAGAAAGTATTAGAGGCTAAAGGATAGGGTTGAAAGATAAAGTGGGGACCAAGCATTAAATTTTGGAGATATTTTGGGCTTTGATTTTTCCTCTCCAATCTTCGGACGAGTCTCAGCCGCCCCTTAATCCTTCGCAGCTCCTGCTTCTGGTTTAGCTTTCATTTTCCTCTTTGCCGCGTGCGTTTGCTTCTCCATTTGCTGCCCCATCCCGCTGGTCAACGTCCTCCATCGAAGCTGCCACATTCAGCGTCTTCAGACCATCAACCCGCCAGCTGCCCGTTCTCTCCACCAGCGAGCCTCTGGACGCGCGGTCAACCGAAGAAGCCACGCTCTCCATGATTGTTGACCAAAGATCTTCAGCTTCTTTGACGCCAGCGACGCTTGCCCCTCCACGCGTCCTCCCCCTGCAACAGCATCCGTGTCGTCTCTTCCCCAGCAGCACGGCGCCAGCAGCTGCTTCTCCACTCGGTGCTGTCCTTCACCTTTGACCGATCAGCCTTGCATTCGCATGAAGCCGCAGCCCATCCAGTCGCGTGTCTTCAGTCCTCGCTCGAGCAGCCCAGCGTCCCTTGCTGATTCTCTTGTTCGGCCCAGCGGCTGGGCCACTTGAAGTCCACGTAAATAGCCCAGCTCCATGCGGCATCTTGGCCCAATTCCAGCCCGGTGAATTTCTTTTGGGCCGCAAGTTAGGCCAGAATTCAACCCAGCAATTTCAGTCTTTTGGGCCCAGCAAAGCCCGGTTCAGCAGCTCACAAATCAGTAAATTTCAGCCCATCTTCAATTATTGTCCAGCTCACTTGAAGCCCAGCAATTTTAGATTCAACAAGCCCAAGCCCATGAAGCCAAGCCCAAGCCCAGAAATTTCGGTGGGCTTGCTTAGCTTTTAGGCCTAGCCCGAGAGTCTGCCGTCGCGTCGCCGTTACAGTGATTCGGTCTCCGCTGTTACCAAGTGAGTTTTGCTCACTAATGCTTTCTTAGTTTGCTAATTATGCTTAAGGATTTGTTAGATTTAATTAAGTGCAATTATATGGTTAGATTAGTTTAGAACAATTTAAATTGTGACTTATTATGCATGTTAGGTGGTTAGACTTAGTCATTAGCAAGTAAATTAATATTTATTGAATGCATCTCGGGATTTTTTCCGACCCATTTCGAGCTCCAATCAGGCAATACGGGCCTAAATTTGATTTTTAATATTTATTTATTTATTTATTTTTCAGAAATTAGGCTGGGATAGCCGACTACCGAAATTTTGTGCTGATCATTGTGATGTAGTCCGTTTATTTATTTGAGCTCTACTTTGCGTAGAATTGAATTAATTGTGATATTTTAGGAATTTATCCTAAATTGATTGAAATTAAGTGAAATTAAATGATTGATTGGTAGATGGCCGAGTATGTTTATTCAGCATTTATAATGCTTTGATGAGTTGTAAAGCGTAGAGAATTGTGAGAGTAAATTGGTAATACTTTGGGCTACAACCAATCAAATACGATGTTATGGACTTACGTGATTCGGTGATTTGGAATATCACTGGCGAAAACGTCGTCTTAAAGAACACACGTAACGGTCTAGTACATATATCATTATAAACATATGTGGTTCGGTGAATTGAGATATCACTAGCGAAAATGGCGCCTTAAAGGACGCACGTAACTGTCTATTAAATAAATTGTTATAGGCATGTGTCACGGTCTGTGAATCCTCCCGTACTCGTGACACTTGTGAGTGGCGCTTGGGGTTATCGGGTGAAGAGTGTGAGGCAGAAGGGTAGAACACAACTGGTCCGTGGGAGTGGCGTCAGGACGGTTGGTGCTAGGAGTTCTAGGATAGAATGATTACATTACTTAGGAACTCTGAAGATGGGGTAGGCCTCCCGTGCACAAACTGGTCGGGAGCTGATGCCGCTCTCCTAACGAGGCCATGGCAGACCGAAACCAATTGTTGTGCCTAAAGAGTACTGCTGCCTTACTCGATGGACCAGACGCCCAAGCGAAGCTGGACGTGGCAGGATCTCGCACGAAGAATCATTCACCGTATTGTTTATGGAACAGCTAAAGATGAAAGGCTGGTCTGGCGAATTCTGCTCGCCAGGAGCCCACGGGTCGTTCCGAGGCCAAGGAAACTCTCGGCCCGTGACAAGTGGTATCAGAGTAGGAATCCCTCTAGTAAGCAAGTGAGCAAGTCGGAGAATCGAGCTTCTCGCTCTAACGCGGGTTGAACAGATAAGTCCTAGTGGGACCGGTCCTAGTGGGCGGAGAGGAATCTGTCGGGGCCAAAAGATGCCCAAACGTAGGGGCTCTCAGCTCCTAGGATGACAATGGGTACTGGGACGAGTTGGTTTACCGCCGAGCCGATAGGGAGCTCGAGAAGAATCGAACCCTTGCTAAATGGGGATAACGTTCCTAGATCGATCGGTGAATTCGAATAAGAGGTCTACTGCCACATTTTCAACAAGGAAAGAACCTCCATTAGTCTGCTGGGGTCAAGATGATGGTTAGGCTAATACGGTGCTGCCAAAAGATGCGGTTGGCGAAGAATGCCACACTTGCCGAAAAGCGCAGGTGACCAAGAATGGCCGAGCGGCTGAGATCAAAAGAGGCTACCAATGGAGCAAACCTGTTTTGTTGGGCGAGCGTGACCGTTCGATGTGAATTCCCAAAAGTGGCACATCAGTGGTTAATTTACGCAAGGAAGTGACAGAGCAGATCGCAACGAGGGCGTTGCGAATTGAGTGGGGGAGAATGTCACGATCCGTGAATCCTCCTGTACTCGTGACACTTGTGAGTGACGCTTGGGGTTATCGGGTGAAGAGTGTGAGGCAGAAGGGTAGAACACAACTGGTTCGTGGGAGTGGCGTCAGGACGATTGGTGCTAGGAGTTCTAGGATAGAATGATTACATTACTTAGGAGCTCTGAAGACGGGGTAGGCCTCCCGTGCACAAACTGGTCGGGAGCTGATGCCGCTCTCCTAACGAGGCCATGGCAGGCCGAAACCAGTTGTTGTGCCTGAAGAGTACTGCTGCCTTACTCGATGGACCAGACGCCCAAGCGAAGCTGGACGTGGTAGGATCTCGCACGAAGAATCATTCACCGTATTGTTTGTGGAACAGCTAAAGATGAAAGGCTGGTCTGGCGAATTCCGCTTGCCAGGCGCCCACGGGTCGTTCCGAGGCCAAGGAAACTCTTGGCCCGTGACAAGTGGTATCAGAGCAGGAATCCCTCTAGTAAGCAAGTGAGCAAGTCGGAGAATCGAGCTTCTCGCTCTAACGCGGGTTGAATAGATAAGTCATAGTGGGACCGATCCTAGTGGGTGGAGAGGAATCTGCCGGGGCCAAAAGATGCCCAAACGTAGGGGCTCTCAGCTCCTAGGATGACAATGGGTACTGGGACGAGTCGGTTTACCGCCGAGCCGATAGGGAGTTCGAGAAGAATCGAACCCTTGCTGAATGGGGATAACGTTCCTGGATCGATCGGTGAATTCAAAGAAGAGGTCTACTGCCACGTTTTCAACAAGAAAAAAACCTCCATTGGTCTGCTGGGGTCAAGATGCTGGTTAGGCTAATACGGTGCTGCCAAAAGATGCGGTTGGCGAAGAATGCCACACTTGCCGAAAAGCGCAGGTGACCAAGAATGGCCGAATGGCTAAGATCAAAAGAGGCTACCGATGGAGCAAACCTGTTTTGTTGGGCGAGCGTGACCGTTCGATGTGAATTCCCAAAAGTGGCACATTAGTGGTTAATTTACGCAAGGAAGCGACAGAGCAGATCGCAACGAGGGCGTTGCGAATTGAGTGGGGGAGAATGTCACGGTCCGTGAATCCTCCCGTACTCGTGACACTTGTGAGTGGCGCTTGGGGTTATCGGGTGAAGAGTGTGAGGCAGAAGGGTAGAACACAACTGGTCCGTGGGAGTGGCGTCAGGACGGTTGGTGCTAGGAGTTCTAGGATAGAATGATTACATTACTTAGGAGCTCTGAAGACAGGGTAGGCCTCCCATGCACAAACTGGTCGGGAGCTGATGCCGCTCTCCTGACGAGGCCATGGTAGGCCGAAACCAATTGTTGTGCCTAAAGAGTACTGCTGCCTTACTCGATGGACCAAACGCCCAAGCGAAGCTGGACGTGGTAGGATCTCGCACGAAGAATCATTCACCGTGTTGTTTGTGGAACAGATAAAGATGAAAGGCTGGCCTGGCGAATTCCGCTTGCCCACGGGTCGTTCCGAGGCCAAGGAAACTCTCTGCCCGTGACACATGGGTGGTTCGGTGATTAAGGACATCACTAGCGAAAACGACGCCTTAAAGAACGCACGAATTGTCTAGTGCATATATCACCTTGGCGAAATTGACGTCCAAGAGCATTAATATGGCTCTATGACTGAGTGTACTATTGGATGTTATATTATGTGGAATGAATGACCTAGAAATGGTCCGACTAACATGTAATCGATCAAGTCGATTGATCAATGCTTTGATCCGATGTTGTGAATTGATTGAATGTTTTATGTGATATATGATACATTTATGTATAACCTTGAATTGTAGGTTGGGACTTAGGCCAAGGTAAGTCCTCTGACTCGTGCTGTGTTTAGACAACCGTATGGCGTATTGGTTTACTAATCGAGTCTTAAGAGGTAGAACTCGCTGAGACGTAGTCTCTTTGGTTATTGAATAACCATTTCAGGTCCGTAAAGGGAACGGAGGAGGATTACCTGTTGGATGGCCCTGACGACAAACCAGCAGAAGATGAAGAGCTTAAAGAAAATGAATTTAATGAAGAAGAGTCTAAGGAGGATCGGGATGATGATCCCGAGTACAACCCGGATGAGGATTGGGATCCCATCCCTTTTGTGAACCTTGTCCTAGTGTAGATAGGTGTGAGATTAGTATGATGTGAATAGTATTGTAAATATATTATGAGTTGTGATGTTAATAAAAGTGTGGTTGTGAATTTCAATATGAAAAATATGGCTTACTTTTCTATCACATTGTTTTATTGTTTGGGGATTTTCGATATGCTTCCGCATGTGCATATTAAATGAACAAGGTCGGCGGTGCATCCCAGGACGTTGCTATTAAATGACCAGGTGAGGGATGGGCACGCATTTGAGGATCGGGGCGTGACATTATCTAAATTGACAAGGATAGAGATTATGTATGATGATTTATTACGTCATGATTGTCCTCGTGTCCGAAGCATTATGCGAACAAAAAATGCCTTCGGTGCTCTCCAATAGCCCATATTGGGAAGATGTTTCTAAACGATGAGTAGTTTAATGTGCAATTTCTCATTAATACTCCAATGCTTTTCTATAGGCAACAAAGTAAATAAAAAATAATTAAATTAGGCACGTTGCATTAGAATGAAATGTTATAACTAGTAACGACTGTGGAAGGCACTGTTATAATTACTTGTTGAGGAAACTCACCATTATTCAACTGTGAGTTGATTATTACTTTGACACCACGATGTATAGGGTTGGATTTACCTTGCTGAATCTCATGAGGGCTTGCCTCGACGACTCTCGCCAGCCATAATACAAAAAATAAAAAATAAAAATGATAAAGAAAAAAAATTTAAAAATTTTGTACAATTTATTTCTATTAGTGCCAATTATGCCACAAAGGACGGCTAGCGTTTATTTCAGCAATTTCTGATTAAAATAGTTAGATAGACTATATTGACAAACCGGATTTATGACTCAATATGTATAATCAAAAAATTTAAGACTGAAATGTTACGAATGTAATAAGTTTAAGACTTTTTGTACTTTACCTTGTGAAATTCTATATAGTTATTCTGACCAATTTTCATCGGAACTTGCTAACCTGGCGATCCAGTCATCGTCGGTTGTCTTATGAGACACAACACTGCATTAGCAATTTTCAGCAAAAATTGGAATTTTTCGCAAATGTTTATGACCAAGTAGGCAAATTTAGAATTGAATTGGTATCCATACAATATATTTAGGTCCAATTGAACAATTTCCCCACATAAATCCAATGCTAAACACTTGAGATTCATGTTGTAGTGTGGTCCAAAGGTTTAGATGGTAGAATTACACACTAGAAATGAAATTAGCTTCGCTAACCGGTACACTTGATAGTTTTACAGTTACTTGACGTACGCAAGTAATACAAGATTACATATATTTTCTGGGGAAATTGGGAATTGACTTTCACAAGTGAAAGTGAGAAAGAGACTCGACAAGGCACATTACATTCTTGGAACATGTATTATTTAAATTGTCAAACTTGTAGCTTCTAAATGATGATTTATTACTGTCGTTATGTCCAAAGCTTTATGCGAACAGAACCCGCCTTCGGTATTCTCCAAGAGCCCATATTGGGAAGATGTTTCTAAACGATGAGTAGTTCAATGTGCAATTTCTCATAAACACTCCAGTGATTTCCTGTAAGCAATAAAAGTAAATAATGATGATGATGATGATGATGATGATGATTAGATTAAGCAATTGCATTAGAATGAAACTTATAACTAGTAACGATGGTGGAAAGCACTATTGTAATTACCTGTTGAGGAAAATCACCATCATCCATCTGTGAATTGATTAGCACTTTGACACCACGATGTATAGGGGTTGGATCTATCTCGGCCTAGAATAAGAATGAATAAATAAGTAAATAATTATAAGCATGATTGGGTCGATAGAAAGTACATGCTTATCTCATAATTATCAAAATGGACAAATCCATTGCTATTTTTATGCAACATTTTCTTTGCTAATCTTCATCAAGTGTGCCGGTTAGCTTAAAATGTCAATAATTATTGTAACTTATCACTTATCAAACATTGCTTGCGTGCGTACGTGCATGTCGTTCGGGCAGGCAGCTCACACAAATCCGGTGCACCCCAATAATTGTTCAACGAATTGGATTCATAGCCGGTGTATCATGTCATATATCTGCTAAACCCTTACCTGTCCTGCATCAATGAGGGACAACAAAGCCCATGCTGTCTGAACCAAGTTTGGTCGGTTTCCTTCCAAATTTGTGTAAACCTACATTTACATCGTTATATAAAATTAATTATCGACAATCATAACAAAGGGATTATATTTTTTTAATCTCTATAGTATGCAAAAAATATATAATGACTTGCGCACCTTATTCTGGCTAGACAAATAGCTCTCACCCCATCCGCCACAAGGCAATTGTTTTGACAGCAAGAATTCACAAGCTTTTCTCACGGCTGGACAGTTGCGGTAGCTCTTCCCACAAGCCGCAAGCCCTTCTACTGCAAACCATGTTCCATAGGTGTAGCAAATTCCCCAGCATCCGTACCTAGATTGACAGCATAATCTCACATTAAGTCAATTTTACATTATGTTCAACCGAAAGAAGGTAACACGTCCAGGTTTCTCATTCAGTATCTCACCAAGCACCATCCGGCAACTGAGTGTCTTCGATGTAATCTATCGCTCTTGCAATGCAACTGTCGATTTCCTTTCGACGATGCTTGGGGTGCAGTTTCTTGAAGAGCGCAAGGCCTTGGATTGCTGACGAAGTGCACTCCACGTATCTATGATAGCAAATGAGTTAGTGTTGTACTCATAACTGACATGTTCGGATTTTAAGTGTTGATGGTTGTTAGGGCTTACTCTCTTTCAATAAGGGTGTCCTCAAAGAATTCTGTAGGATTGAATTTCTGGAAATGGGATAAGAAGGTTTTTAAGAGTTACGAGATATATTTTTGCATTCGTTAAAGCTAAAGAACATTAAAAAGTAAACTTGGTGAGTGCTTAATGCTCAAAGTTACCTCCAACCATGCATATGCTCTTTGTGGCTCCCAAGCAGGAAAACCGCCATTGCTACTCTGCAATAGTTTTCATAATGTATTACAGAAATTGGGTAGCATAATTCTAAAGTTATCTTAGCGATATCAAAGGAATAAAGAAATCAAAATAGTTCTTGATTACTTGTAGGGAAAGAATAACATTCACAGCATCGTAGAATCGCTCTGTTTCCATCTTCTCACCCACCAGGTCGGGAGACATTTGCGAAAACAGAAGCGCTGTCTGTAAAAGACACAATATTATAGTGTGTTGCAGATGTAATTACCCTTCAAAAAGAGGCTTCCAAGACCCCCTCAAATGAATACGACCGATTTAATTACCTTCAGTCCTTCTGCCGTACAATCAGAAACTTGCCAACCGTGGTCTTGCATAGCAAATGTCCATGCTCCTTTAGATATGTGTCTATACATTGCTTTGAAGTCATCAGATGGGTTATCTTGGACCTTCAAAAGGACATGTTTCGATCAGATATGTGAACTACAATTAGTGACCAACTTCGTTAGATCGTTCAAAGTAGACATTACCTGTGAAGCTTTCACGAAATCATGTCCTTTCCTTAGTGTAGTTGCATACTCTTCTGTTAGATTACTTGACATGATTGCTTGGATGGCAAAAGCCGCATCCCACATCTGACAGCCGAAGGTCTGTGCAAACAGAAATTAACATTTTTGCTTAGAGAATTTCATAACACCAATGCTAATTTTGGTTAAATTGCTTGCCACCGTATGCCAAATGGGATTACAAAGTAATAATTCTCTTTGATGCTTCAGCCATTGAGAGCTGCACCATTTCAAAGATATGTGGGTCAGGATATGAAGTCGTCACCTGCATTTAAGTCCATCTTCAGCTATCCAATAGTAGTCTGGAATTCTAGCAAGATGACGCTTGTAGGCTTCTGAATTCGGGTCTTCCACCCAACAAGCAATCATACATAAAACCTACAAATATTACACATTCACACGTTAAGATTATCCGGTCTTTGACACATTTTGTTAGCATCTGAATGAGAGCTACTTGTCACGTTCTTTTTCGAACCTTTTCCACACATCCAATGGTCAAATATCTGCTGTTCTCGTCCTCATAATGTACGTGCTTGATCGCTGCTTTCAGAGCCTTCTCTCTTATCATGGAAAATGGCCAGCGCTTCAAAACTGGCTCCGTGACGTGGTGAAGGAATCCCCATAGCATATCTTGTACTAGAGGATGAGGGTAGTATAAATCCTCCTGAAGATCAGTACTTTGGTTAAGCTTCACATATTCATTAAATTAACTAGAGCATTTCATGCCATTTTCATACATATCAGGAAGTATTCCCTAGTTCACCAAACATATTTCAATTTTATATTATACTTTGAACATTAGAAGAGTTGTAGCATTTTAGAGAGAAGTCACTTCTGTATGGCTTCAAAATGTCCATGGCTTTTTCCAGTACTAGGGTTGGTTTTAAGTTATTCACTAATTGAGACAATTTCTGAGTTTAAATTTTAGATTTATCACATTAACAAAAATCATAATTAGATCAAGCAACATATAACTAGTCAGTCAAGATTTTAAATTAAAAAAATAATAATAATAGGATACACAAGCCACACCTTTGCGACAGTACTCCTTGCTTTGTTCCAATTAATTTCATTATAGGGCTCAGTGTAGAGCTCTTGTCTCAGCGATAAAATTAGTCCAGTGACCGGACCGACGAACCTCCTCCCGTACAAGTATGACATGGGCATGTAAACCAGACGACAATAGCAGAGCATGTTACCTAAAATGAATCGTTTGTTAACATGTCGGTTCACTAAAATCATATCAAACCTTTGATCAAAACTACGGAAAAGTAATCTCCTTTCGATAAAAGGATATCAACTCAAGCATACCAGGATGGATGGGAAATTTTCTTGGAAGAAGCCAGAATTCTGGGGCAGTGGATTGCATCCTGCCCATTCATAAACACCTAGTACCTGCAAATTTTTTGTAATTTTTAGCATCTTAACATAATTCTCAAGCTGAGCATGAAACTTGCATAATGCAATGTTGTTTAACTAGAACATTTTTTTCCCGTTTCCTTTTTTCTCTCTCTCTCTCTCTCTCTCTCTCTCTTTTTGGTTCAATAGAACTCAATATCATGTCAGTTTCCCTACTTAATCATGATATGTCTTAGGCAAAACTTCTTTATAGGACCTTTTTCCTTTATCTAACAGTGGCGTGTTCGGATCTCTTGAAACGTTAGATTAATGAATTGAACTTAGTTTTGTGCAAATAATAAATTAACAGACATATATTAGTATACCGTGAGCCAGAATTTTCCCCATGATGGAGTCCCCACTAGACCACCATGATCCAGAATCCATTTCCTTCCTCTAGCCATGGCTCCATCCTCGCCATCATCAGGCCCTTCTCCAAGCAATCTCAGTGCAATGTAGCTCAGTGCAGAGCCAAACACGGTGCTATGCCCTTCTATATGAAATCCCCAACCTCCATCTTCGTTCTTTTGATTTGTCGGCAAACAAATATCAATACATCGTCATCATCGTTTGGAAAGTATTTGCATCAAATTAAAAATGAAGTAGTCTTGCATGAATGAGTAAAGCACACCTGGTGGTTGTATATGTAACGCTTGATTTCCTTCTTGTGCTCCGGAGAAAATATTGCATTCGTCGCTCCCGTAATGTACAGTGCAAAGACCTACAACGTGTGTTTTCAATATATATGTCATATTATCAACTAGAATAATGCAAGAAATAGAGAGACTATCTTAATGAAATCATGAGAATCCAGAAGGGTCATCTAAATTATCCATAGTTCGACTCGTTGGTTTTGAATCCAACTTTAGGGTCTCAACTGCAAACAATCCTGTAATTCGACAATTCAATTGGGTTTCAACTCATTCTGTCTTTAGCACTATGAGATTACGAGGGAATTTGATACGTTTGAGGTTTATCTAACGGCGCTTCCCCATCGTACAAAGATTTTTAGATGGTTGTTGGACCTAAAGAAGCGGAGACTTACCATGGGAGGAAAGAAGAACAAGGGCCCAGCATTCTCTGCAGGCCAATGGCCATCATGGGCCTGGATGGATGAATAGAAGCTGATGGCCCTCCGCAGCGTGGTGGTCGCCGCTTCCTCCGTCACATCTTCGCCCTCCTCCATCTTCATTGGCGGTGGAATCGGCCCGCTTGGGTTCTCCTTTGTGAGCTGCAGATTCAAGCGTCGAAAGTTTCTTCATCAAAGCTCATGCATTTGTACGTAGGGGGAGTGGCAAATTTGTTATAGCATATGGATGTCTGAAACTCTAGACCATGTTAAATAACGCAGGATATAAATTGTTGTCAAGTACCCAAAACTCAACATGTAAGCTAGTGATTATAGATGTAAAGAACGGCAACTAAAATTGAGGTGAAAAGCGAGGTGGATTTCTTTTAATTTCTCCTTAGTAAAAAGCTCATGCATCTATCGTATCACTATAGGATGTCATTATCAAGTGGTTTAATTAATGCTTAATATATATATTGCCAATACGGGCAACATGCCTTATGTGAAAGGTCAAAGTGGAAGCTATGTTAACATCACATATTAATGGTAACAAAAATCGGGTACTGTAACGTCAAAATCGAATTGAAAGTCACGATCAACCATTTAAGTTTGCAAAACCATAAACTCAAAGGAAGGAGTGGAAAAATTGTTCAGCTTAAAAAGGGTTAAATAATTAGATGTAAATTGCTCGCTTCCTACCTTCTGGTTTTACTACGAAAGAAATGGGTCCATCTACAAGGCCATTTACGACCCGTGATACATCTTTTATTTTTTTTCTTTATCTTTTTTGGACATTTCGTATCATAAATTCGAGGAATATCTCGTGGGGCCTCTTTCAATTTTAATTTGTTGTGGCGTGAAAAGAAAGTGATGAGAATTTTTTTTCATGCACGTTAGTCAACGGATCTTGTTTTTTTCTTTTCTTTTTAACATTTGTTTCATGCACGTAAGGATTTCTTTTAACGTTCTTTTTAAGAAATTTTCATTCATAAAATTTGAAGGAGAAAAACGAGTAAATCACTATAAACTATATAAGTGTTATGAAAAGAGAAGGTTAAAGATCCAATTGAGGTATATTAGGTTTTCGAGAACAATAAATAAGGATTCTCTAGATTTCAGTGGCACATATTAAAAATGGACTCACAACAGATTTTTTTTATAAATATAATTAAATCCAAAGAATTTAATTCAAATGAGCAAGGAAGAGCAATTGGGTTGTTGGGAGCAATCCTCTCATAGTATTCTTCTCTGTCATCATGGCAAACCACACCTTTTATGGATGATGCAAGAAGTGAAAATTTCAACGGGAAAGCTTTTATTATTGTATAGTCAAACCAACAGTTTTTCGATTATTTTTTCCGGCTCGATTTGTCTTCTCTTGAGTAAAAGTAAGGAAAAGTGTATATAAATCTTAAATCATGCTTAGATCAAACAGTTTAAAATTCTAGAATATTTGATTTGCAAGAAGTTTATTAAAGAGACAGAGAGAGTATGCATGCCTGCATCCTCATCAAGAGATCAGAGCTCTGCTTGATTCGGAACCGGTTCCTCGTGAACTCATCTCGGACCCTCTCCACCTCCACCCTCTCCTCCGGTGTCCCGGCGTCGGGGTCAAACTCCCAGTGCTGCCGCCCGACGTGGTTGTTCACGCTGGTCAGCCACGGCCCGCCCTCCGCTATCTTCAGCTTCCACATTCTCTCTTTCTCTCTCTCGTATATTTATCTGCCAAACAAACGCCCACACAAAGCTCGCACAGAAAGAGTACACAATTCAATTACAACGTCCGAGGCAAACAGAAACGGCCCATCTTTTACTTTTCTTTGTTTTCTTTCGATCTAGTGATTGGTAAATCACTGAAGGAGCACGAAATCGTCTATGCAAATTAGCTGTGATTAACCAGCTATGGACTATCACAAAGAGAGAGAGAGAGAGAGAGAGAGAGAGAGAGAGAGAGAGATTATGGAGCTTATAAGAGAAGGGAACAGGAGAGATTATGGAGCTTATAATAGAAAGGAACAAGATTCTATATCTCAGTTGTTGTGTACCTTGAAAGTGCCAAGAACTGCAGAGTTGAGAGTGCGTGCTTTTGTGAGCTCCCAAGAGGAGGAACTTAAATGAGGGAAGGGGTGGGTGGTGTAGGGAGGAAAGTGATGAGTCAGTGCGCAAGCATGGGGGTTTTTATAGGGGTTGGAATGAGAGCGTGCTCCATTATTCTATCTGGCTTTTCTTTTCCTTTTCGTTTTCGGGTCTAAATTATATTTTTGTTGGGAAGGGCCGAACTCAATTACTGCTTTGGAAACTTGCAAGTTGGGCAAAATTCCATGTATACAGTATTCTATTAGGGTGCAGACCGCGTGTGCTGACCAGAGCATTTCACAGTTGCTGAATAGCCCCAATCCTTCCTTAAGCGTTAGTCTATTTGTTTTTCTTTTTGTGGGTATAGCCAAGAAGAGAAACAACCTAGTGCTAAAAGCAAAGGGAAACAAGGAGCTCCAACAGCTCCGAGAAACAGCAGTTCCTTCGATCAAGGCACAAGGACAATGCGTCCAGCACCGCAATCAGTATGTGATCTGAACATGCAGACGTTGTTGCTATCTTCTCCCTCTCTTTGCCAAATATCCGCGCATCGGTTAGCTTCTGTTGGGAAAATATGGGTTCGAATTGGATAGAACAATGAAGATAGATCTTTAAAGTACTCAAGTCGGGCTTTAATGTGTAATATCACTTTCATTAAGGATTTATTTACCCCACAAAGTTACTAATGATCACCGGCAAATTTTTCTTCCGGGATATAACAAAGTCTCAAATGAGAGTACTATATAGCAATTCTAGTATTTCTCCAGGATCTCTCTAGAAAACAATTGAAAAGATGACCGTAGTTTTTTCAGAGAGAAGTCTCGAAAATGATTACACACTTTTCTTCTGAAAACTGACATGTATATATAAAACGGTCTTAAAAACGTAGGCAACTCTTCGTGAAAGGTTGCAAAGTGAACAAATATATCCTTTCGAAAATTGTCCAGATGAACAAAGGCGTCCATTCGGAAGAAGTTAAAAGAATGAACAATTGCAACCCTTCGGGAAAAGTTGCAAACTGAACGAGTATCTTTTTTAAATGTTGTCTTAAAAAGACAAACAAAAATTGGAAAATAAAACATTATTAGTATTTAATAAATAAAATTTCAAAATTATTATTTATTAATTTCCGAAAATTCTCAATAAACAAAACAACTTTTTGGAATTGATTAAAGTTAACATGATAACCGTACGAAATGATAATAATAACAAAGGGATTAGTGCTAAGTGCGCCAAATAGTCGCGCGCGCGCACGCGGATATGATGAGGTCTAATCCATACCCAATCATTCCTTTAGGTACATAAAGAAAACCCCACACTTATTAATTAGCTCACTTCCTCCCACTTTTCCTATGTGGAACAAGGAAAATGGACTCCTTTTATTTTTTACAAATAAACGTCCAATAGCTTCTCTACAGATGTGCCCCACCATGTTACGGGTAAAGCTCCTAAAGAGTCTTACACTCCAAAAACAGA
Source organism: Eucalyptus pauciflora (assembly GCA_007663325.1). Lineage (NCBI taxonomy): Eukaryota > Viridiplantae > Streptophyta > Magnoliopsida > Myrtales > Myrtaceae > Eucalyptus > Eucalyptus pauciflora. The sequence continues at coordinate 639,716 of VMYD01000388.1, forward strand.
CCAGCAAGTCCAAGTCTTTCATGAAGTGCCCAAAATTTCACAGACAATCCGGAAGGATACAGCAACTGAGCTCAGCTCTCTCTACAAACTCTTTACTTCAAACACGTTTCTGTACCAAGATATCTCAACTTTAAATCTAAACCTTGTTGCATTACAGCGATTACTATCATGACACTATCTGTCGGTAGAAGAAAAAACAACAGTCTGAATGGTCATCCTCATAGCATGGCGACGCGATAACAATCATAACACTACCTGACGGTAGAAGAAAAAACAGTAGTCTGAATGTTGATCCAGACAAGATATCAAAGAAGGAGCTCACTTCCGAGTCATCAATTTATACAGTTACACTCAGCTTTCATTAAAATTTAACCTAGTGAGCATTGAACTAACTAGCTAAATATCGTTGGACAGACCCCTTTCTTTCTTTTGACATTAGCTGCTGCACACCTTCTCAGTTCTCATGCGTCGAACACTTTGGCCCAACGTCGTCATCAAAACGGGCACATCAGCACCTACACGAGTCTCCACCCCATTGGATAACTCTTCCTATCACCACTTCGTTAACTACAGAGCCGCCGTCATCATCATCACCACTTCGACTCTTTATGTTCCACGAACCGCCCGCCAAGATCACTATTCACCGGAGCATGGAAATTAGCATATGGAAACTGCGATTTGAGGCGTACTCTCCACGAAAAAGACTTTCGATAAATGCTTTTCACACGAAAATCGTTCACCAGAAAGAGATTCAATGATGAATTCTTGGGCCTCCATGAACCAGCGTTCATTAATGTTCAATAGTAGGTGCAAATCCTTGGTAGCAAAGCACCTTGGACCATGCTAGCTTTTCCCTTCATTATTTGACCTTCAGTTCTTTATCCATTCAGCGTATGGGACAAAACCCAAGTTTGGTAAATTGGAACTCGATGGAAAAATTGCTCCGACCATGTCAACGTAAATGTTTGACCAAAAGTCGAAATGGACGTCATGTGCTTTTTTTTGGCAAAAATGTTTAGGGTTCTCCAAAAAAAAATTCGGGTGAATGAATATATATGATTAAGGTCTTTTTGAGGAGTGCCCTTGAGATACTTATTAATCAATAACTTATCAAGAATGATTCCATTTTCAAGTGACCGATTATGAGCAAAACGAAGGCAAATAGAATATTAAAAACTGTAAAAAAGTTTAATTGATTTCTTAATGAGTGTCTAAGGATACTCAATAACAAAAACCATGTTATTATTGGAGTTGCGTATCTCCGGAGTCAGTTATAGTGATAGTCAAACACTTGAGAGAGAGAGAGATTCCAATACATCATGTTTTTCTGGGCCATCTTTGATGAAGCACATTCCCAAGACATCAAATTTTTCTGGGCCATCTTTGATAAGACACAAAGTCTTCTACCATCTTAATGAAATTTCTAATGGACACTAAATGCTCCTTTTTGGTCAGGTTATCTCATTTGCTTCGATATCCAAAGTTATCTAGACAAGTAATTTTTTTTTTGTCCGTCATCTAGACAAGTAATTTAGTAAACAAAATTTAGTAAAAGATCTCACTACCTACCCTTTTCGAAATATGAAAAAAATATATTAATGATAATATTTTGGCATCTATCTTAGTAAATACCTAAATCTATGAATTTCCATTTTCTTTGACTTGCTGAATACTTATATTTATTTTATTGAAATACCTTGTAAGGCCTATGATATGCTCTGGTCTTCACATGGGGCAACCTCCTCTCCTCCTAAACTATTTGATTACCCAAATAAAAAGAGATTTTAGTAATGGGTACTGCTTCAACACAAATTACAAATTTAAGATACTTTGAAACATCAAAAAGCATTCTCCTCGTCCAACTATAATTGCATAATTTTTAGACGTGGGCGGTTCAAAGTTCAGTCCAGAATTAGGAAACCTACCTTGTTAGGACCAATTTTCAGTTTTTGGAAATTGAAACCAACCATATACTTAGGAACTGACCCTGGAATTGACCCTATGGTTCTAGGGTTTACTCGAGAATTGATCAATTCCTCTTTTTTCTTCCATGTTTTTTCTTTTCTCGTCTCATTTTTAGTCAAGCAAAATGAAAGTTAAAGCAGCAATAAAAATCCCCATCCTTTTCTTCCATAGGAAAGTCATAGTAGAGAGAGTCGTTGCTTGAGAATTCTCGTTTCACTCTTGCCTTTATCAGTCAATGGAGATTGTCTGTTGGGTTTCATAATAAATATGCAAGTAGAAAATAGTGTTTTTTGTTTGTGATAAGAAACCTACTTAATCTTCTAAAGTTATAGAATCGTAATTTACTTTTGGTTGATTGAGATGACTCTTGTTTTCTATCAAAATTTGGAGCGACATGGTTTTACTCTCTTCAAATGGTGCTTTGCCGTGGTTGTTGGAAATCGCTTAAAAGGCTTCCAGGGGTCGCCCTTGGTTTTCGACCTATGAATGTTTATGGCATTGAATGTGTCCATTGTGAGCGTTTTTTGCAATCTAATGAATGACTATCGATGCAAGTTTTGTAAGGGACGTGCTGCAAGAAAAGTTACGAGGAATTGGTGTAGCAGCTAATGTGTTAGGAATACTGTAGGATGAATACTGTAGCTGAAGCATGAGGTTTGCAAGCAATGAGTTGGCAATGCAGCAGCTAAGAGAGAAGTAATGTAAGAAAGGTTAGTGGTACATTCATCTAGATAAATTGAAGAGAAAAGCCCAATCACTATAAGAAAATATAACCGAGCAAAGAGTGAAAAGTAAATTGAGGGTTACTTTAGGTTCGGTTTTCGGGTAGGAATCCAAACGGGAATCAAGAATTGAATCACATAGTATTGGTTCCAAGTATTTTGGAACTGGGAATCAAACCAGTAATTGCTAGAATCTAGAGCCAAATCGGTTTTCATGGCCTTCTTGGTCCATTTCTGATTCTAATCGAGGCCCATACTGTGACATCCTGATTTTCCACTTATGTTTTCAATTGAATAAGTCGGGCTTTTCATCAATGCGCCTATAGCCTTTTTCTCTGAGTTAGCCACTCACGAGATAACTAGTCTACCAGGTGAAGCCGTTAAAGGATTTTAACGCTATAGACTCGAGAATTCGATCAGAAACCGACTACTCGACCGTGTTAATATGCAAGGGTCAATACGACACTGTCAAAATCGATCAGAGATCAAAGATAGGTCGATTCGACTGAGATATGTGATTAGTGTGTGGGTGATTCTACCTGATTGCAAAATTCTCGTCGAACGACATTGGACTGATTATTCTGTCTTTTCAGTACCCTGTGTCCGTATTTGAAACCTCGAGATTTTCACAACCGAGAGTTGCCAATGAGTCGAAAATGTACATTGTGGCTTCAAAATAATTAACCACAGGTCAAATGTGCCAAAAATTCCTAAAAGCTACAATGTAGATTATGACACGTTAAAATTGCGCCAAATTGGAATTAACCATGAAATTGAAGCCGATTTTAGAAATTGAAAGTAATGTCATGTCACAATTCATTTTAGCAACATTGACTCTTCCTCGGAAGATTTTTCTACAAACCGAGATTTTTGGCGAAAAAGCAAAGTTAGGCCGTTTTGGACCGGGAACTTCGAGGGACTATTTTTTATCGCACTTTTGGCATCTAAGAAGGATTAATGGGCAAGGAAAAATGCGATTTAAGTGAGGACACCTTGGATGAATTTATAGGCTATAATTTGAGCTCAAATGGATGATATTTGAGGATGATTTGAATGAAATTGAAGAGGCAAAGTGCAAAATTCGTAGCCAAGGGGGGTGCAACATTTGGACAACCATCTAAGGCTTGTTGGAGAAGCTTGACAAGAGAGAAGTGGCTGAGGACAAGGGCTGACATGGTGGGGGCTTGTGATGAGTGTTTGACGATGAGATTATGGACTTTGAAGGCAATTGGTGGTCCCCCTTCAGCAGCCACCTTCTTCTTTCTCTTCAACCTTGCTTTCCCCATTGTAGAGGCTTAGGAAAAGCTTGAGAGAACTAGGAAACCGAGCAGAGCAGTCCCCTCCACTGTCGCACGCCCGTAAAGCCACCGTCGACTCCTTTTTCCTCATTTATTTTCTCTTCTCCCAGTTTCTGCTCCAGCTGACCTTTCTCCAAAGATCTGAATTAAAAGTTGACTTCTCGTGCGAACCAGCTCACGTGCCACCCGCCATTATCTTCAGCACATCCAATTCATACAGGAGCACCTTGCCGCTCGCTGGAACGATCTGCCGGCCGTCCTATCCACTGACTAGAAGGAACGGCTCGCCGAACCGCCCGGTTCCACCCGGTTTCACCAGTTCAGCTTTTTCTTCCTGTTTCTCCCCATTCCGACCCTTCCTTTGCCCGTACCAACCACCAACAAGACCCCCTTAACCCTTGGGAGCCGCCGGTTGCCGACCACCCACTCGCCGAAGCTCCGAGTAGCCCAATTCCTCGCCATTCAGCCGCTAGTTTTCCTTCCCGGTTCAGCAAGCAGAAGCTGAAGTTCCAGCAAGGCCTTGGGACTTCGTGGCCCGTTTCCGAGCCCTTCCCGACCTTGATTGGTGTCATCGCTAGGAGGTTTGTCACCCGCCTTGGTGTCGCCATCGTCGTGGACTCACCGGAATGCTAAACCGGTGAATTTACTCACTAAACCTTACTTATGAGGTTAATTATGCTTAAGGGGTGTTTAGATTAATTTAAGTATGATTAAATGGTTAGATTAGCTTAGTTAAATGCTAATTAGATTAAGGGATGTGATTAGTTCAGTAGATAATTAATTAAGGCTAATTAGATGATTAAATTAGTGTAATCTTGATTAGGCCTTAATTAATTATTGGGAAAAAGTCATGAAAAACCTTGAACTTTGCCCAAAGTGACACATTTACCTCAAACTTTTTTTTTTTGTGATATGAAAAACCCTGAACTTTGCCAACCGTGACACATTTACCCCAAACCTTTTTTGTGACACAAAAAACCCTGAACTTTTGTTATGTGACACATTTACCCCAAAATTATAGGGCATTTTGGTATTTTCATTTTTCTTTTTAATTTCTTTTTTTTTCTTCTCTCTTCCCTCCACCAGCTGGCCGGCGGAGGGAATCCAGTGTCCGGGGAGGGCTACCCTCGCCAGCGTCAGGTGAGGGTTATCCTTGCCGCCGTCGGGCTAGGGCGGCCCTCGCCGGTGTCGGGCGAGGGTGTCCCTGCCGTCCTCGCTCGTCGCCGGGGAGGGCCGCCCTCGCCTACGTCGGGTGAGGGTGTCCCTGCCCTCGCTAGATCTAGCGAGGGCCACCCTCGCCGGACGTCGGCTTCCCTCCGCCATGGCCAGCAGAGGGAAGAAGAAGAAAAAAGAAAAAGAAAAAGGAAAAAAACATAATAAAAAGACAAAAATGCCATTGATGGGGTAAATGTGTCACGATTTGAAAAGTTTGGGGTTTTTCACGTCACAAAAAAAAGTTTGGGGTAAATGTGTCACTTTGGGCAAAGTTCAGGATTTTTCGTGGCTTTTTCCCTTAATTATTTAAAGTTAATTAATTATTTCGAATTTATATATATTATTTAATTAATTTACATTAATATAATATAATATTATTTAATTAATTTACATTAATATAATATAATATTATTTAATTAATTTACATTAATATAATATAATATTATTTAATTAATTTACATTAATATAATATAATATTATTTAATTTAATTTCGGAAGATATTTAATTATTTATTATTTTCTGGAAATTAGACCGAGATAGCCGGTGACCGGAATTTTCTGCTGATTGTAGTGGTGTATTCAGTTTATGCAATTGGATGTTAATTTGTGTAAATTGAGTGTTGATTGGATTTTTGGTAATTTGTTCCCAAATTTGGGAATTTCAATATTTATTCAGAAAATCTCGGGTGTCAAGTTTAACACCGAAAGTGGTTTTAAAGACTATATAAAATAGTGGGATTTGTAAAGGAAGAGTATCGATTTTTCTAGTTCAAATTGACTGTGTACCCACACATGATTATTTTTCATAGAGTGTTTTTAATACGAAGAAAACATGCCAATGTCATTATCTTAAATTGGGGCATGTGAGTGTAAAGCACAATGTCCATGGCTACAATTGAATGATCGTGTGCTGGTTAAGAGAACCCGTCCCCGGTGTGTGTCGGTGGACGTTACCTGTCCCTGGTGTGTGTCGTTGGACATTATCTGTCCCCGGTGTGTGTTGATGGACTTCAGGTCGTAGTAGATTTTGGACCTATACTCATTCGGATATGCCGTAAGGAATGCCGTCCCCAGCGTGTGTCGGAGGATGTAGCCGTGCTCAAAGGAGGGAGACGGAATCTGGCTATGCTAGAGAACCGGCGTGTGTCGGGTAAAACTGCCCATGTGGGTAGTAATAATCAATTGGAATGCATGTTGTGTGACATGAAATTGATGCGCCGGATTTAGGGCAAAATTGTGTGGCATGGAATAAGACGTGTCATAACGATTTGGCCCTATAAATAGGACCCCTAGGATTGATTGAATTGATAGACCAGTGTGTGTCGGTAGTTCTTGATCGTGTGAGTAGTAATTGATTTAGACGTTCCAATTGATGTGTAAAATTGCTATATGCATATGGTTGTGAAATGAACTATGCTGACGTGCGGGAAGGAACTAAGGTGAGGTAAGTCCTCTGTTCTAATTGTGTGGTTGTGTGGCTAGAGCGCCTTAGGGCGTATTTTCTTCCTAATAAAGGTTTTGGGGGTGAACTTGCTAAGACATTGTCTCACCCCGTCGTGGGCTAAATTTTCAAGTACTTAGATGACAATGGTGGAGGACCCGAAACCCCAAAGTCTGTGGAGGTGGAGTCCAAAGGATTGGCGTATGTGTCCGACTAATATATTGTAGGACAGCTTCTTTTTGAGGACCGACCTTTTTGTAGACTTTTGACCAGACTTGTTTTGTATCTAAACCCAGTGTTTATAAAAGTTGGCTTTTGTGAAATGTGTCATGCGTTTCTATTCCATGATGTTTGTTGTCAGGGGTATTTGTTTCGCTTCCGCATGTGCATTAAAATTGATTGGGTCGGCGACGCATCCTGGAAATGTCGCATTTGTATCGACCACAGAGGGATGTGCGCGCGCTCGAGGTTCGAGGTGTGACACATACTCAACACTAATAAAATTCATCATTAATGGTTTCTATAAAGGGAGAGGGTTCAAGTAGCACCACGAGGACACGCCTTAGAAACTTCCCTAACTGAAGGTAACATTGGAACACTTAGCACATATTAATTGTAGTAAGATTGTCCTTACTAATCCAGCACCCGCTGCTATAGTAAATGTGTCTTGAAATTGTAGCCAAAGATACAATCAGTTCATTTTCATTTAGTGACGTGAATAAGATATAGCATCTTCTTCATCTTAGAAGCGTTTGAAAAAAGATAAAGGATCATGACCGAATAAAATTCCAAGTTACTGAGTATCTTTAGGGAACTACCCATTATGAATGAGAATTATGTCATGTTATGTCATGTAATGATATACGACATGACCAAATACTACATCGAAATAGGTATTATTGATTGAATGGTCATGTTTATTGCATACTATAAGATAATCAAGACACATATTTCATGTTGTGTCATATAAAGATAAACGACATGACCAAATACTACGTTGAAATAGGTATTATTGATCGAATGGTCATGTTTATTGCATACTATAAGATAATCAAGACACATATTTCAAGAGGGAATGTCTAAGAACTCTCGGTTCTCTCTATGCTACTAATTAATATTTTGACTTGCTCTGATTTCTTTGCATGTACTCACAAACGTAGTAGCATTCGAGTAATGCCCTTTTTTGACCCTCTAAATTGCTATTTACACAGCCAATTTAAAATTAGGAGACTAATGTTTCCTAAAAAAGCCACTTTTATAACTAACATTCGATGAATTTGGTCATTCGAAGTTATAAAAAATACTTGGCATTATTGATGCGATAATGAAACTTAATTGACAAATGGGTTGGTGTCACAGAGTTCATGGACTATTCTAGAAACTGCGGAGGCAGCTCAATGTGGCTGAATTTATTGCCAACCAGCTCGGTTTCGCTGAATTTTACGTTTGTTTTAGACAAAGGACGAGAACGGCCTCGAAGTCTAAATAAAACTTTAGTGTTCAATCATTTGATATATCTAGAGAATTCAATTCTTAATTTAATTAATATATTGCTGGGAGTGCGCCGAAGAAATCCAATAGTTTACTTGGATTGTCAAGAAAAAGAAAAAGCTTGAATTGAACACGTCAACTTATCTAATCAAACCCCATATTTACTTAAAAATTTAAGTTAATATGCGACTTGACGAGTCTCATCTCACATATGAGCCACTTGCATTAGGCTCACTCCCCCGTAATCCAATTATTCTTCAACGCGAACATTATCTCAACTCCCAAATCTCCCCCTTTGACCTAACCAATTACACAAGATGTTGGCAAGGACAACATCTATCCTCAAACTCCACCTCATTCGCCTAGGCATATCCGATCTTGGTGGGAAGCCAGCAAACAACTTCTTCCATCTCAATTAGGGAGTCATGTTCGAAATTTTACTCGCTTGAGATATTCACCAAATATCAATATATATCGAGAGCAGCCCACCAATCAACCATTAACCCTGATTTTGATTGTCGAGTCAACACAGTAGAAATCCATTATCTTTATAGGAAAGATTGCTAATGAAGAGTTTAAGTTCAAATCCATCAATATAGGATTTATACTCTCTTGAATTATGACTAACAATAACATATATAGTCGATTTCAAATTTTATTGCATTTTTAATATGAGAATCTTTTCGCTTAACATAGTCACATGCTATGAAGTACAGACACTTTTCAAGAGCTTTCGTGTCATGTCGGATACTTTGACACGTTTCCTACATTCTCCGGCACTCGGTTAACACATGTCGGAAAATCCAACGCTTGGTCAATTTTCTTGAGACTCTTTGACACTCAAGTCGAAATGATTCCAATATCAATGTCAATTTTAAAAAATTTCAATAAATGAGATGTCAAAATATATATGTGTGAAAAAAAAACACAATAATAAAAATAATAAATGGAGAAATAAGAAAAACTTAGTCTTATTTTCTCTTTTGACTCTCACTTCTTGTGATATATAATTCACTCCTTAAGTTTTTTTTCTCATCTTCCGAAATATCTAACATGCGAATTTAAAATGTGAATTGCTTGTTTTTTTCTTCAAATTTTATGAATTATTGGAATATAATTGAATTTATCAAATTAAAACAATGAATGATATTAATAAATGATGAATTGATATTTTTAGTGTAAATTCATTCTAGGTTTTTTTAATTATTTATTTATTTGTGAATTTGAATTAAATTAATTTGATTGAAATAATTATAAAATGTATATATGAAAATATATATTTAATATATAACGTGTCTCAATGTATCGGAATTATCTGTTTTTTGAAAAATGATGTATTGACGTGTTTTGATATATCGTGTGACATATTGTGTTTTAATATCGATCCTACTTAGGTCACATGTGCACCTTCACATCGATGTCGTTGGGTTACTCCTTTCGGTATTTTAAGTCCAATCATAACGTCAACTGCACGATAAAGGACCGCTGCAACCAATCAAAAAGAGAGATTGTTGGGTCCGATCAATCTTGACTTGATTGATAAAAAGACAAATACTTCACCCTAGAAGTAGCTAAAGGGGACTATCAAGCAATTCTTTTTTTTTTCTTTTTCAAAATTTTGCAACCAGACCAGACCATACAAAAGCCGAGTGTTCAATATATGTGTCCCATTTCGGCGTAGGTACACACGCAATCATTTTGTCAGTATGGTCCAAAGAGTTGCATTCAAGTGCCGACCTATGTCGATCGAAATTGTAATAAATTTACCAACCAGAAATGTTTGCTTTAACTCCATTTTTGTCTTGTCGTTTGACATTTCTGCATTTGACCATAACAACCGCAAACGTTTAATTCACTTCTCATCTATGCTTCGTTTATTTCACAAAAAATAAGTAATTTCGAAAATATTTTTAACATAATCGTTTATATTACTTATAAAAATAATTAAATGTAAATTATATAAATATAATTTGTTATCAATAATGGAAATAATTTTCATGATTAGTTATTTCAAACGAAATCAGTAATTATTCTTAAAGATATATTTTTTCAAATTATTATTTTTTACGAAATAAAATAAGTCATTTCACTCTATTTTCCACGAGCTGGTAGGTGGTCACCGTCCAGCTTCTCGTATATACACGTAGGTTTGACTTGGCACACTCGAAGGAAGAAAGATGGATCACTCCCGATTAGTGGGAAGGTTTGATGGAACTTAAAGATTACTAAGCACATTTTTGAAACCTCTTTTCCCAAGATGTAATAATATTCTTTGTAGAGATTTGAATTTCTTTAGTAATTAAGGAAGCAATCGCGCAGCACATTTGCGTGTGGATTTACTTTTGTTTTTTGTTTTTGACTCAACTAAACTCTCGTAGCTCACACACTCTGCACATTTGCCCGTTTGGATTTACTTTTGTTTTTTGGTTTTTACTTAACTAAACTCTTGTAGCTCATACACTTTAAATTTCCCTTTAAAAGTTTAGAACTCTTAAAACTTTCACAATATTTAATTATCAACATGCATATTATATTTTTTCATGATTTCTAAGATTCGAATAATAATTTAAACTTTAGAGCGCAAGCATGAAGCACTTTTTACGCTCTTGTTAACTCGAGTTGATGCTTCTATTATATCTAGTATAGCTATCAAGGAAATGACTTGAGTTATTGATTAGGCAAAGGACCAGTGTTCACTTTCCCATGCCATCAAGGACGAGCAATTTTATGTTTGGTCTGTACGATTAGGTTTGACTCACATCTTATTTAACCGATTCAAGAAATTATGGTATTTCACTCACCAAGGGAATCGCCTAAACTCGAGTTCTACGTGGAGAAGGGAAAAAAAGGTGGTGGTGCTTCCAAAGAGATGGAAGCCTAGTGAAAGGTTTCAGATATGGTTGAGATCTTGCGTCCCTAAATATCGGCTTTTGCGCCGGTAGATAAGTAAGGTGTAATGATAACTTAGACTAGTACTCTTGATGCCGTTTAAGCAAACAAAACAGGTCATATTAGGTCGGTAATGAGCTTAAGAGGGGCTGCGTGCCTTCCACGGATTAGATAGATCTAATAAATTTATCTATCAAGTCAGTGATTACGGAAATTCAGATCCATCCTTGGCTTGTGAGGCCCACCATCTCAAGATATTCAACGTTGTTATAAACTAGCCTCAATGGTCACAATAATTGACTTTTCCAAGGAGCTTCTCCTTCTCTCTGGATGATCAGTAGAGGTGTCAAAATGGGTCATAAATCCATTTTTGGACTTATATTTTATTTATATGGGTTGTATATGGATCAGAGGCTTTTAAAAACCCAACTAAAAATAGGTCAAAAAAGCGAGTCTGATTTAAATAGGTTGAAATGGGTCAGAACTTATGACCCATTTTCGATCCATTTAAAATATCAAGTGAGTTAGAAGCTTAAAACCCATTTCTAAAGTTCCAACCCAAGCCCCACACAATCTTTCCCTCTTTAACTTTATAAAAATGTTTTTTTAATAAAAAATCGAAATTATAATTACTTTTCATATTTCAATTTTCTTTTCTTTTCTTTTTTCTTTCTTTTTCCTCCTTCCTCAGCTAGTGGCCGGCATGACGATGGCCAGTGACAGACCGCGCGAGGCTCAAGCTCGCCGGCACGCAAGCTCATGGTCGCCGATGATTGGCAAGGCTCTAGCCTCGCCGGATTTGGCGAGACTCAAGCTCGTCGGCGTCGAGTGAGGCCTCGACCTCACTAGATTGGCGTGATCGAGCCTCACCAACGACTAGCTTGATCTCACTAATCTGGTGAGGCGGAGGCCCCACTGGTGTTGAGCGAGGCTTGAGCCTCAAGCTCGTCGGCAATGGGCGAGCTCGAGCTCACTTGTGGCTAGTCGTCAGCCATCGTCATGGTTGGCGACCGGCTGAAGAAGAAGAAAAAAGAAAAGAGAAAAAGAAAAAATAAATAAATTATATATTTTTTTAAAAAATAATAATAAATTATATATTTTTTTAAAAAATTATAAAAAATTATATTTTTAAAAAAATAAAAATAATTAAAAATTCGATGTTTTTTTAAAATATTTTAAAATGAATAATAAAAAATTTCCATTAAATTTGTATTGCATAAAAGTGTTTAGCAATACTTTTTTTTTTATAAAAAAAATCATAAAAATGAGCTTTCTTAGGTTTAGTTAAAGATTTTTCATATTACATTTTTCAGTTACTCAATAGTATATTCACTTCAAACAAGAGAAGCATATGCATGGTCTAATTCTTTATAAATCTTTCAATTTACAAACTTTTTTTATTTTATTTACTATTTTTAATTTAATTTGAAGTTTTAATACAATTAACATATAATAGGTGTGGGTTTTTCTAGAATATTAATAGGTTTTAGCAATACGAGTCGAGTTAGGTATGGGTTGGGTATGAGTCGGGTCGGGTATGGATTACTATATTTACACTACACGATTATGGGTCAAAATAGGTTAAATGAGTCAAATATGGATCGACCCAAATCCGATCCGACCCACCCATTTGACGGGTCTAGTGGTCAGTCGTGTTTGTGGCCGCATGCTTGCCAATCATTTCTCCGAGAGTCAACTCATGTTTGATAGAGATGCCAATGACCATGGCAACAATACTAACATGTTGGTAGGATAAGATCCCTTGCGATACTCAAGAAATTTTGATGCCTGTGACTATGTGTGAACAAACATTATCTTATTTTGGCCAAAAGGAAACAAAAATAATATCATTCTATGGTCGTGGAAGATTTTGTGAGGTTGCCGCTAACTGTTCTAAAAGCTTTCGGCAATGGTCCCACAAAATCTCACTTAGTATTGAAATAGGAGATCATGAGTTCAAATTTTTCTAGGTCTCATTTGCCTTCCTAATTAAATATATTCATGCTTAATATTAGGCAAAAACAATTACAAAATACCAAATTAAGTGTGAGGAGAAGTAATAAAATATTTACATATTGAATAACGTCTTCATCTACGTATAATTTAGGTACCACTTTTGTTTTTAGGAATACATGTTTGTACTCTCACTTCAGCGAAATTGTCCACCTATTTACAATTTTATCATTTGCCTATTTCCCTTCTTTCACCAAGGCTCACCATGCCTCTCTCTCTCTCTCTCTCTCTCTCTCTCTCTATGTTGTTGTTTGGCTTTGAAAGCGGTAATCAATATAGTGAAACGGTGAAAACTAGCAATTAAAGAAAGAAGAAATAAGAAGCTCGAGTAAAGTTTCGAGGTGAGAAAAGCGAAAAAATTGGCAGGAATTTATGAAAATAATGGCTAGTAAATCTTGAATATACGACTAGTAGTAGCCAACTCTTTCAAAACAGAAGTTGCTAGTATGAAAAATCATGGGTTTACAGATAAGCTTGCTCGAAATACTCCATTTTCTTTTTATGGACAATCAAGTTTCGGGTTGGGTCGCATATCCAACTGATTCATTTAATCCCATGGTCGCCTAAATCAATGCTCAAAGAGAGCATGCCGTTCTCAAGTACCAACACTATGTCCCCCATTCTTGAATATCCAAAATACCTTTCATCAACTTTAATATGCTTAATGATTAAACCCCTCTAATCCAATGTTGCCATAGTATCTAGTTAAATAAATCGATGTTGTAATTCAATTTATATTACACAGAGCACATATTATAATACAACAAGAATTCCTTGGACAATAGGCTCATTATAGATTAAACATCCTATGATAATTTCGACAATATTCACTTCAATAAAGGTTTGTCACCTTTACACCTAAGTGTGACTATACATCGGCTTATTATAGATTAAATGTCCTATGATAATTTCGACAATATTCACTTCAATAAAGGTTTGTCACCTTTACACTTAAGTGTGACTATACATCGGCTTGATTTTTTGCATGAACTGCATGATATAGCTTAATCTGTTTGCATATTCGTGTGACTATAAGGCCAATTTGATCAAGACATTGCTTTGATTCGATGACCTCATGAGCAAGTTTGTGGACCACACATAAATGGACTATTTTTGGCTCAGAAAAATCATGAAGATGAGATATTACCAATCAATGATGGTGGCCAATTGAGTCACGTCACTACAAAGGAGAAAACGGCCTTGTTAATTAAAACAACATTGAACTTGTTTCGGCAACGTTATTGAATTTTCAAGCAAAAGATAATGCATGCTTAGAAAATTAGATGGTGAATCATTTAAAGCATAAGTGAAAATAGGAATGCGGCACCCAATGGGCATTGTGAGTTGCTTTCGGAGAAAGTCCCGTTTTTGCAGCTGTATCTTTGGTTACTACACTTTCCCTCGAGGGATGGACTAAGATTCTATGCAGATGGTGTTCCATTGACAAAACGGAAAAATCACAAGGATGAGATATTACCAGTTTGTTAGGGAAATCCCTTATGATGTTTTGAAGATGACAAAATAAATCAAAGGCTACTAACATGTTTAATGGTTAAGTAATAGACTATGCAAATGATTGAACATGTAAAGGAAATTGTCAAAGTCTGAAGATGGTCAGAAGACTGAACATAACACATGTCCAAAGTATATTCTGAAGATTTCCAGATTTCTGTCAAAGTCTGAAGACTGCCAGACTTTAGTGTCAAAGTCTGTTCTGACAAATTCCAGACTGAACGTGAATGAAGAACCAGAAGACAGACTCTATGCTGAAGCTGAACCAGAAGATAGACTCTATGCTGAAGCAGAACATAACAGACTGTGTTCAGACCTTAAAGCTAAATCTGTTCAGACCCAGATTGCAAAGTCTATCGCAGTCAGACTCAGATTGTAAAGTCTATTGCTCTCAGACTTTACATCCAGAATTCGACAGAACGTAACTCAAGCCCGAAGATATAATGGCTAGTGATCTGGTTTGGATTCCACAGCAAGATTGATTTGATTGACTCAATCTAATTGATTGACAATTAGATCTTGAAGACAAGAACTTTCTATACGAAGAAGCTTTACTTATGGAAACCAAGATTTCGTTTGTATGGGCGATCGGAATCAATTTGGGATTCTACCTTTGTCACTCAACGGCTACCAAATCTTCTAGATACAGGGCTGTCCAATGGGTATATTGGAAGACGATCCTCAAGATGTTGTCCAACGGCTAGTTTGGAAGTGGAGGAGTATTTAAGGAGATGAAGGACCGATGAGCAAGTAAGAGACGGAGTGTAGAATTTATAATTCCAAAGTCTGAGCGATCTTCTATCATACACTTGTCTCTCGTGAGCTTAAACGTTTGTGATCTTGAGAGAAATACCAAAAGAGCGACTTAGTGAGATAGTGTGATCTACTACTAAGTGTTTGCACTCAAAGTTGTAATCTCTTGTTGATTGCATAGTGGAATCCAGCCAAGAAGGCTGTTAGCGTGGGAGAGTGGACGTAGGCTTGGATTAAGCCGAACCACTATAAACATTGTGTTCTTATTCTCTTCTCTAAACTCTTTATTGTGTTAAAGTCTGATCTCGCTCAAAGTCTGTTGTTCCTCAGACTTTGCTCCATAAGTTATTTTATTCCGCATATATTTGCCAAGGTTTTGTTTAAACACCTATTCACCCCCCTCTAGGTGCTAATACTAGTTCTCTCACAGTTAACGATGGTGACCAATAGCGTCATGTCACAAACACAGGAGAAAATGGCCTTGTCAATTAATAACGATGTTGATTGTTTCAGCAACGGTAATGAATTTTCAAGCAAAAGATCATGCATGCTTAGAAAATTAGATGGTGAATCATTTAATACATAAGCGAAAATTGGAATGCGGCACCCAATGGGCATTGTCGGTTGCTTTTGGTTATTTAATAATAACCAAAAAATAGTCTTAATTATTGCACTTTACCTTGAGGTCTGGACTAAGATGGATTGGCACGTTCAAGTTGCTGACTTTCCCATGTATCATGATTATTGCACTTTACCTTGAGGCCTGGACTAAGATTTGATGCAAATGGTGTTCCATTGGCAACGAAAAATTCATTAGGATGAGATATTACCGGCTCACAATGGTGGCCAATCAAATCACATCACTACACAGGAGAAAACGACCTTGTTGATTAATAATGACATTGAACTTGTTTCGGTAATGTTATTGAATTTTCAAGCAAAAGATCATGCAGACTTAGAAATTAGGTGGTGAATCATTTAAGATATAAGCAAAAAAGGAATAAGTCACCCAACGGGCGTTGTGGGTTGCTTTCGATTATATTTAAGACAACCGAAAATTGGACTAGTTTCTTTCGCCATCCCTGCCTAAGTCAATCGTTCATGGGGGTGTTTTGGGGGGCGGGCAGGCGACGGAGAAAGTCCCTTTTGCAGCTGTGTTTTGGTTACTGCACCTTCCCTCGAGGCATGGACTAAGATCTGATGCAGATGGTGTTCCATTGGCAAACTTCAATGAAGCCAGGTCTCACCAATCTCCGATTTTAGCTCTCCGGTGATTTCTTTTGCCAATCCATTCGGAAGATTTTGAGTGATATTGAGTCGAACTAGATGGGTCAATCAGTTTAGACGAGAGGTAATAGAACTTTTGATGCGGTTCTCGATAGTATCCTGATAAGTCGAGTCTATTTTAGACACAAGAAAAAGAACATAATTTATCTCCATCACCTTCTCCAGTATTTAATTCTTTAGCCACCGTGTCTTAATTAATGCTATATGAGACTTATTTACTAACACAACAACCCAAGTTTGGGCAATGTGGGATTAGATAAATGTCTAATGCCCAATTCCAGCGCTGATTTTGATAGTGAAAAATTCTACCAAGACCTTCACAAGCACAATCTGTATCCACATGGCATTAAAGCACGTTGTGCTAATTTAAGATTACACGAGACTTATCTAACCAATGCAATAACCTACACCTAGACGGGGGATCAGAGGCATATCCTGTGCTCACCTCACCTGAGCGTCGCCAGCCCTCGGCGAGGCCAACCCTCGTCGGCTGAGCCTCGCTGGCAGCTGGGCGAGGCTCGCCCAGCCTCGCTAGATCTGATGAGGCCTGCCTGGCCACCAGCGGGGCTAGGTGAGCCTTGTCAGGGTTGGGGGAGGCCCGCCTGGCCACCGGCGAGGCTCGACCTCGCCAGATCGGGAGGCTTGCCCAGCCCCGGCGAGGCCGAGCCTCACCGGTGGCTAGGCTTGCCTCCGGCAAGCTCACCAGACCTCGCCAATGCAATAACCTAGACGGTGTGGGATCAGAGGCATATCCACTACCCACCTCACCGGAGCGTCGCTGGCCCTCGGTGAGGCCAGCCCTCGTTGGCCAAGCCTCGTCGGCAGCTAGGCGAGGCATGCTTGGCCATCGGTGGGGTTGGGCGAGCCTTGTCAGGGTTGGGTGAGGCCCGCCTAGCCATCGGTGAGGCTCGACCTCGCCAGATTGCGAGGCTTGCCCAGCTCGGGCGAGGCCGAGCCTTGCTGATGGCTAGGCTTACCTCCGACAAGCTCACCAGACCTAGCCAATGCAATAACCTACACCTAGACAGTGTGGGATCAGAGGCATATCCACTACCCACCTCACCGGAGCGTTGCCGGCCCTCGGCGAGGCCAGCCCTCGTTGGCCGAGCCTCGCCGGCAACTGGGTGAGGCCTACTTGGCCATCAGCGGGGCTGGGCGAGCCTTGTCAGGGTTGGGTGAGGCCCCTCAGCCTCGCCGGTGGTTGGGCTTGCCTCCGGCGAGCTCGCTAGACCTCGCCCTGGCCTGGCGAGCTCGTTGGACCGGTTGCCGGCGACCGGCGGTGGACAACAACCGCGGGATGGTGGTCGATGAAGAAGAAGAAAAGAGAAGAAGAAGAAGAGAAAATGGAAGAAGAAGAAGATTGGTTTTGATTCTTAGATTTGTTTCCTGAATAAGAATCAACTTTTTTTTATTCTTGATTCTGTTCCAAATCTACTTTCGAGAACAAAAAAATAGAAATTTGTTCCCGAGAACAAAAATTTTACCAAACGCAATTCTGTTCCCAAACTGATCTCGAGAACAAAAAATCATAATCATACATTGTTTGGATGGTTACCAAACAGTGCCTTACTTTCCTTTTTTGTTTAGAAAATCCCTCATACTCGTCCATTCGATTAATCGAAATCTAAGTAGTCAAAACCTTAAAGTTTGGGCTATCAACTAGTTACCTTATCTCCTAGGAAAGCCCCTAATGGAACTTTCTCATTTGTATACTTCCTTTAGGAGATATTGAACATTGATCATGATCATGTTGACTCCTTTCCTTATGATGCTCCTGAATTCTATTATATTTTCTATGAAAACACTAAATATCTAGACAACTTCAATGCATTCTGGTTAAGCGTGCTTATTTCGGCCGATCTTCCCATACGACTATGTACCAAGGGGAGGTTCTACCATGGATTTGGGGCTTACTCTCCGCATTACTGTGCTAGGTAATTCGGTCTTTACCAAGATGTATTAATGCCAATTGCTTACTCCATGGAGTACCCTCGGATGAATAGGAAGAAGTATAATTCCAATAAAGATGAACATTTTGTTTGTTGTTCTTGAATCACTGTGATAATGCGGGACTAATTTTTCCTAGATTTCGAAGCTTTTCAACCTTTTCCAAGGGTCATAGCAAAATATACTAGCCGGTGGATTTATTTTTCATTTGAGAGTCCATATGAAGAAGCCCTCAAAATCATTCTTAGCCGTATCAAACCGTGTCATTTCTAGTCAACCGAAGCAACCAAAAAGGACAAAGCATTATTGGAAAATCCCCTTGAACTTGATCCTCCAATCATATCAACAACACTTAGGTTGGGACTCCAAGAAGGACTAATAGTCCTCGACCAACTCAACCACAACATGAAGATCCAGGGTAGAAAAGTTCATGTGAAGAGTTGGAGTTAGAACAAGTAGCCCTATGAGAAGAAGAAGAAAAAGATCCTAGTGAAAGATTAATCAAGCGTCGGTCTGGATTTATAAAGAGTATATCCGATTGATCTTCTTTATTTCTATTGCTCTAATGCTAAATTTTTTCTTGTATTGTTTAGATACTCATGATCCCTTACCACATATCAAAGATAAGGATACTATCAATGTGCTTGTCTCTCATTTCAAGCGGAAGAAGGATACCTCACCCCGTTTGGTAAGGAAACAACTTCAATTAGATACTGACAACCTGGCTTTAATCCCAGTCAAGGATAATCCTATGCCCTCAAAAGCACCAATTAACCTTGATCGCCCTCCCAAGATCATGATAGAGGATCTTTTGGACAAAGGTTCATCTTTCACCTCTTGAAGCTGCTGAAATGGTGCTTACCCCTGTTCTTTTATCCATTCGTGGTAAGTATTCTCCTATTTTTTTGACATGTCTTTGTTTGTTCATTCCATTGTCAAATGTTAACTTTATCTTGGAATGACAACTGTTGAAGCATCCATTAGTGACAAAGGCTTGTCTCAACATACTCCAACTCAACCCCTGGTCGAAGACATTACTACCATACCTGGTATGTGTGGGGTTCAAGGCTAATCTTTAGCATAGAGTTTGTATATCAAGCTTTACTGACCTTCGTATCTTAAACAGTTGGTATAACTCAGTCAGAAGTTCCTTTTCCCACTCCTATTGAGGCATCTATCTAGAAAGAGCACAAGACCTCTCCATGTATTTTGGCTAGCACCATCAATGCTTAAGACAAAGCCGTTCATGTTCTAGGTGATGGCGATTCGTCCCTAGGAATCTCTTTAGAGATGGTCAAGCTTGACAATCTGATGGCCAGGCTAGCACAATTTCTATTTCTTTCAAGCGGTGGTATATCCACTATTCTAAATAGCTAGTCTACCTTTTCTTAGCTTGGGTCATTGATGGATGCACTGAATAAAAATGTTATGGGTGATCTTCTACCCCCAAATCTCAAGTCAGGGCTCAAAGATTTCCATGATAGGTTCTCGTTTATTTTCGACACTTATTGTTAGAACCAGACTCAGTTAACAACATTACTAGTTGAAAGCAGTTACATTCTGAAAACCTCATCTAAGCCATGTAGTCAAATGAAAGAGGTAGAGTGGCAAGTGAAGGAAGATCATCAATCCTTGCAAACCACTATAAATGATACAGTGGACCTTGAGAGGGAAGAGTCTAATCTCGAGGCATAGAAAGCAATAATTGAAAGGGAGTTGAATAAAGTCCGCCAAGCATTGGAAGACAAGTTCAATGGCAAGTCTCAAAGTGAGAGTCGGTTACGCAAATATGTGGTTGTCCTCAAGGAGATGAAGGCCACAGATTATGCTAGTTGAAAGCAGTTACATTCTGAAAACCATCATATCATTAATGCCATCTGAACCAAAATCTTAGTTTCAACTAGCTCATATATAATCTTCAGCAAAATGTGAAGTCCTTCATGTACTCTTAACCATCGAAATGAAATCACTTGACTAACAAAGTGTTTCCTTTAATTTTGAAGCATCTTTATTCTTAATTTCCTCCATTGCGCGCCAACCAAAATTATGACAAGATTTTAGAGTACCACGAGCTCATCCACGTTCCTCAAACATAGGATAGTGGGCTAAGTCAGTTACCTTTGAGGCCTATATATAACCAGTGACCTTGTTCCCTTCACTGACACTTATGTTCATTCACAATGGTAGACCATTCCCAAAATTTTGCAAGCATCAAAGTAGCTTCGTACTTGCTTCACTTAGATGCACTTCACGCTCATGAAGTGAAGGGGTGGCTTTCTTTGACATTTATGGACCAGAGCACTAGAACTAGCTATATTACCTTGGGTCCTCATCTCAAATTCTGTATTACCTTGGGTCCTCATCTCAAACTCTTGCTGCTTCCTCCTTTGTTTATAGAATGGTTTCCTCGTCATTGTGAAGAAATATTACTCATACATCAACCTTCAATATGCGCTTTTGCTTAGTCATCCTCGAATTACCACTTTCATTCTTATCCTTCTTTTGAAAATTGATTCTTTAATTGGTAAAAGCAGCTGAAAAAATAAGTATCAAGTGTATAGGATAGTGCCAAGATCGACAAGTGTTTGAAGTTCTGTTGTATATATATTAATCCACTGGAATATGGACTAATTGGTAGCTTTTGTTGTTTCTGGTCGCTTTCTAATAACTGTTTCTTCTTTCCAACTAGCCCAACGACCATCACATTGTTAGATATTTGGTCTTTGACCGGTCTATCTCCTTTCATAAAATTTAATGGTCAACATGTAGACGCTTGTCCATTCTTTGATAAGATCCCTCGCTTGGATTCTTCATATGACGAATTCATGGATAGATTCACTAACTAATGGACTTGTCTTCACTGAAGAGCGTGTTGCTTTCTTGTTATACTATCTTTATAGATATAGCTTTTTCTCACCCTTTGTTGACCGTATCCCATAAGCTTATTGATATGGCTTATGCATTATCAAAAGGCATTGACATTGGGTTAGGTTGTATAACTCTTACAGCATTGTATCGAGGTCTGTGCAGACCTTTTGGATGCACATACCTCGCTATCTAGAGGCCATCCTGAACCTGTTTTTGGTGCTTTATGGATCATGCATGGTTGGCTACACGTCTATTTTCCTAAGTTATTTCATAAGAAAGGCCAAACTCTAATTCATTGGTTTGAGGCACATGAATCATCTACCGAAAGTGAATTCGGGCTCTAAAAAATCTGGTGAATTTTGCATCCCTTATCTAGTGGCTTTTCCGCATTTGAATATTTGCTCAACACATATTTTTCCCCGACTAACTTTGACCTTTTACAAGCTAGGACTTGAGGATATAATCGGTATTTTATTTATATGATTCCGCATGCGCATTTAAAAAGAAAGGGTCGGCGATGTATCCTAGGACGTCGCTATTTAATCGACTAGTGAGGGATGTGCGCGCGCTTGAGGATCGGGGTGTGACATCCCTATTTAAGTAGTATCAGAGCAATGATTTAAGATTGGAGGGATAAGATGCGATGGTTCATGGGATAGTGGTAGGAAAGACCTTTGAATTCATACTGGTGCATGTTTGTGATAGTTGCTTGATAGAATGACCTGTTTATATTATTCACTCAGCTTCTAATTCGGTGTGGAATTGGAAGCAGGTTTCAGTAGAGAAGACTGAGCCATGAGCGATCAGGTGCAAAGAATTCCTAGCAAGAGGACCGTTAGGGCCGTGACTCGAGGTAGGACGCCGACCAGGGTCGATACTCGAGAAGGCCGAGGTAGAGCACCAGCACAGGCTAGCACTAGTAGAATAGCACCACCTCCCATTGGTACTGGGGTAGCAGCCCATGGTGATCAAGGAACCATTGGGATCACCCAGGCCTTGGATGCGATGAGAGAATTGATGGGGAAACGGGCTTGGGATCAAGCCGCCGCATTCATCGCCGTTGTTGCAGATGCTGCTACTACTGCAGTTGTTGCCGCTGCTAAGGCCACAGCCGCTATCGCACCTGCTGCCACACCTGTTGTTGCACCCGCTGAAGTTCAACCTGAGAATATAGTGGTGCAAAGAGAAAGGCCGATCCACAAGTTAGTGGAACAGTTTTTGAAGTTTAACTTGCCGAGGTTCATTAGCGCTAGAGATTCGGAAGCTGCGTCGCTCTGGATCCAGGATCTAGAGAAAGTGTTTGCACTTTTGATGTGCAACAAAGAGGAGAAAGTAGTTTTGGCGATGTACCAACTACAAGGTAACGCCAACATCTGGTGGAGAGCTGCCAAAGAGTCCGTGTTTCCGGAAGGTGTAGTCCCGGTGTGGGATGCCTTCCTCAGAGCATTTCACGATCAGTATTTCTTGGGTACTACTCGAGAACAAAAGATGGAGGAGTTTCAGCGTCTCCGTCAAGGAGCGATAACTGTTGACCAGTATGGGGTCAAATTCGCAGAGATATCCCGGTACGCTCCAAGACTGAAGATTCAGAAACAGTCTTTGTTCTAAATTAAAGGAACCTCTGTTACCGTTAGATCTGACAAATTATCGAGAAGTCTATCGTCAAACTCAAATGATAGAGAGAGGTTTGATCGAGCAAGCTGCCTCGTCTGGATCGAGGTTTAGTTCATTCAGAGAAGGGATCTATTAGGGAAAGAAGCCTATGACTGGAGGTAGATTCCAAATCCTGCCCAACAGGAAGGGTGGAGTTGGCAAGTCTAGACCAATCCGGATCGAGATGTGTCGCCTTTGTGGATGATGACATGGTGCGAATCAATGCCCTCGAAGAACGGGCGCCTGTTTTGAATGTGACCAGCAAGGTCATAGGGCTAGAGATTGTCCTAGCAGACTAAGAGGACAATCGCAGTTGCCTCCGCCGCCCCCTATGGGTCAGATCAAAGGGTATGTGCCTTAGAACGTGCCGCAAGGAGGACAACTTAGACCACCAATTCAAGGCACAGTATATGCCATCACGCAAGGTCAGGCAAAGGCTGCGCCTGACGTGGCCACAGGTATGGTTTCCGCTTAATGACCATCATGCTTATGCTTTATTCGACCCAGGAGTGACTCACTATTTTGTTGCCGATCAATATGTTAAGTTGTTAGGATTAAGTCCTATATTGTTGGAGTCAGCAGTTTGCATATCTACACCATTAAAGGATAAAGTGATAGCTGCTTTGGGTTGTGCTGGTTGAAAGTTAGTGATTGGTGAGCGAAAAGGGAAAATAGACTTGTTAGTCCTAGCCATATATGACTTTGATTTAATAATTGGCATGGATTGGCTCACCAAGCAACGAGCTAAAATGGACTGCTATCGCAAGGTGATTCAGTTTGACTCGTTAGAGGGTGAGAGCTTCGAGTTTGTCGGGAATCGAGGAGGACCCTCGATTTCTTTGATCTCGTTGCCAGAGGCAACTCGTCTGTTAGACGAGGGTTGTCAAGGTTACCTGACAACTGTCGTGGATACGATAGTTAAGGAGCTAAAGGTGGAAGACATTGCCGTGGTATAAGAATTTCTAGATGTTTTCTAGAAGGAATTGTCAAGACTACCACCAGAAAGAGAAATTGAGTTCGTGATCGAGCTAGCACCCGGGACAAAGCCAATCTCTAAGGCTCCTTACCGGATGGCGTTATCTGAGTTGAAGGAACTGAAGGTGCAGATGCAAGAGTTATTGGATAATGGATTCATTCGTCCCAGTGCATCACCATAGGGAGCACCATTTCTGTTTGTAAAGAAGAAAGATGGTTTGTTGCGCCTATGCATAAATTATCGATTACTCAATCAATTAGGTAACGATCAAGAACAAGTATCCACTCCCAAGGATTGATGACTTGTTTGATCAGTTGCATTCTCAAAGATTGACTCGAGAACATGATATCATCAGTTGAGGATTAGGAAGGAGAATTTTCCTAAGTTAGCATTTCGTACTCGGTATGGTCATTATGAGTTCACCGTGATGCCATTCGGGTTGACGAATGCTCTAGCTGCCTTCATGGATTTGATGAAAAGAGTATTCAAGGAATATTTGGATTAATTTGTGATCGTGTTCATCGATGATATTCTGGTGTATTCAAGGAGTAAGGAAGAGCATGAAAGTCATCTGAGATTAGTGTTGCAGATGCTGAGAGTCCATCAGTTGTACGCCAAGTTCAGCAAGTGTGAGTTTTGGTTGACTTGCGTTGCTTTCTTAGGTCACGTGATTTCAGGTGAATGAATCTCTATGGACCCGAGTAACATTGAAGCCGTGATCAACTGGCCAAGATCGACTACAGTGACCGAGATTAGAAGCTTCCTGGGTTTAGCAAATTATTATAGACGGTTTGTGGAAAGGTTCTCATCATTAGCGTTGCCATTGACAAGACACCTAAAGAAAGAAGAGAAATTCATGTGGACAAACAAGTGCGAGCGTAGATTTCAAGAGCTGAAGCAAAAGCTGACTACTGCACCTGTACTGACTATTCCATCTGGTCCTGGAGGATGCGAGATCTATAGTGATGCGTCATTCAGAGAATTGGGTTGCATACTGATGCAACATGGCCGAGTTGTTGCATACGCCTCCCGTCAGTTGAGACCTCATTAACAGAATTACCCAACGCATGACTTAGAACTCATGGCAATTATTTTCGCGTTGAAGATTTGGAGACACTATTTGTGCTGAGAAAGGTTCTAGATCTTCACGGACCATCAAAGTTTCAAGTACCTATTCTCTCAAAAGGAGTTGAATATGAGATAATGCCAATGGATGGAATTGCTGAAGGACTATGACCGTGATATCTTATATCACTGAGGAAAAGCGAACAAGGTCGCTGACGCTTTAAGTCGAAAGTCGTCAGTTGCTCATACTTTGATTAAGGAGTGGAACCTAATCGAGAGAGCTCGAGATTCGATATTCAAGTCTGAGGTAGGCCACATTTCAAGTCTTATGGCCACCCTCAGAATTGAACCGGATGTTCAGATCAGAATCAAGCTACTCTAACCGACAGACCCAAATGTACAGAAGATTCTACAAGAGGACACGGATAAGAGAAAGGCTGACTTTCAGATTTCTGATGAGGAAACACTGAAGTTCCAAGGACGTTTGGTTGTACCTGACGATGTGGAGTTCAGAGAGGATATCTTATCAGAAGCACATCGTAGCAGTTACAGCATTCATCCTGGTAGTACCAAGATATATCAGAATTTGCATAAACACTATTGGTGGTCTGGTATAAAGGCGGATATCACCAAGTGTTTGACGTGTCAACAGGTCAAAGCTCAGCATTGCAAGCCAAGAGGACTTCTACAACCTCTCGAGATCCCAGAGTGGAAATGTGAGCATATCACAATGGATTTCGTGACTGGACTACCGAGGAGTTAGAGAGGAAATGATTCGATTTGGGTAGTAGTCGACAAATTGACAAAGTCGGCTCACTTCATTGCAGTTCGAAAGGACCTCAGTTTGGATAGACACGCAAACTTGTGCTTCCGTTAGGTAGTTTGCCTGCATGGAGTATCGATTACGATAACTTCATATCAAGACCCGAGGTTTACCGCCACCTTTTGGAAGAGCTTATAGAGTGCCTTAGGTACTAAGCTACAGTACATCATGGCATATCATCCTCAAACGGATGGCCAGTCTGAGAGGACAATTCAGACCCTGGAGGACATGCTGCAAGCTTGCGTACTAGACTTCAAGAGAAGTTGGGAAGAACAACTTCACCTAGTGGAATTTTCTTACAACAACAGTTATCAACAAAGCATCCAGATGGCTCCTTTTGAAGCGTTGTATGGTCGAGTATGCAAGACACCAGTGTGTTGGGACGAGATTGGAGAAAGAAAGATTCCAGGCCCAGAATTGTTTCAGCAATCGGTAGATGCCATGGCAGTGATTAGAGGTAGATTAAAGACTGCCCAGAGCAGACATAAAATTTATGTAGATAAGCACCGGAAACCATTGGAATTCCAAGTTGGTGATCACGTTTTTCTGAAGGTGTCACCAATGAGGGAAACTCCGCGCTTTAGTAAGAAATGAAAATTGAGTCTGAGGTACGTAGGTCCATTTGAAATTCTAGAGAGAATTGGGACCCTAGCGTATCGTCTTGTGTTGCCGCCGAGATTGGCGTAAGTGCACGACGTCTTTCACGTGTCAATATTGAGGAAGTATGAGCCTGACTCGATCCACGTGCTTAATTTTGAAGAATTGGACGTGTATGACTGAGTGTCATACGTTGAAAGCCCGGTTCATATCGTGGACATAAAAGAGCAAGTTTTGCGTACAAAGACCATTCCGTTGGTTAAAGTGGTCTGACAACACCACAACACTAAAGAAGCAACATGGGAGACTGAAGAGTCGATGAGATAGTTGTACCCCCACCTTTTTGCTTAAAACTTTCACAACACCTAAATAGTGATAATTAGATTCTCATATTATTTGTTTATAAATTTTTCAAGTTTAAATAATATTTTAAATTTAATTGAGAAATAGCATAGAAAGAAAAAAGAACCAAAGAACAAACATAAGAAAACTCATAAAATTAAGCAAAACCACGTCATTTTGACTAAATTTGTCCATGTCAGATCACCGGCTATGACATGTATGGTGGCCGATGATGATAGGATTCCCTATATTAATAATTTTAGGCAAGTTTTAGTTGAAAGACTGAGACTACATTTTCACTTAAATATTTTGGACTACATCAAATCAATTGAAATGTTTGAGATTTAATATAAAATTAGTTTTATTTTTTAATATTTTTTTAAAATTAATTTTTAATTATTTTTATTTTTAAAAAATAAATTTTTTTATTATTTTTTATTTTTTCTTTCTTTTTCTTTTTCTTTTTTCGTTTTTCTTTTCCTTCCTCCTCCTTCCTCCTTTCCTCGCCGTCGCACACCTGATGATGGCCGGCTGCTCGGCGGCCAACCAAGACCCGGTTGCTAGATTCGGTAAGCTTGAGGCTCGACCTATCTAGCCCGAGCTCGCCGGAGGTTTGCTGGGCTCTGGCGAGCCGCGAGCTCGTTGGATCTGGCGGCGAAGCTCGGGCTCACCTGGATCAAGAGCCCGAGCTCTGCCGCCAGATCTGATGAGCTGGCGACTCACCAGATCTCGACGAACCTCTAGCGTGCTTGGGCAAGGCCCGAGCCCGTCCAGCTCGTCGGATTTGGCGAGGCCAGAGCTTCGCCCTAGGCCGGCGAGGCTCCACCTCACCCGATCTGGCGAGGCCCGAGCTCGTAGGGCTCGGGCGAGCTCAGCTTCCCCAAATCGAGCTAGGCGGAGCCTCGCCTAGCTTGCGGCCACTTGCCGGCCTGGGGTGGAGCCTCGCCTGGCTCATGGCCAGTCACCGGCCGCCGTCGTGGCTGGCAACCTGCCAAGGCTAAGGAAGAAAGATGAAAAGGAAAGAAAGAAAAGGAAAAAAAAAAAAAAGAAAGAAAAGGAAAAAGAAAGCATAAAAATAAAACAAAAATGTGTTGGTGAAAAGAAGTAAGGTGGAAGAAGTTATGGAAAATGTTTTCCACATTTTCCTCATCTTTAAAGGTTGTTTTTTCCAATGATGGAAAATATTTTCTTTGAGTAGTTTATTTTCCGTGAAACGAACACCGGAAAATCTGGAAAATGTTTTCCTAGAAGTCATTTTCCGTGAAACGAATGGACCCTAAGTTTAGAATTGAAATTATAATTTTTCCCTTTTTTTAGCTTTTGGTTTATATTGAAGGTACTCAGTTGCAAATATATTTTCACTTAGATCGCTACAATCTAGCTAATATCTAGGGAAATGTCGTTTCCATAGTTCTTTTCTTTGAAGATGGGGACGAGTGGAATAGACGGCTGACTCCTTTGTAGTCATGAGCTTTCACTTATCAAAACTTCGTATATACCTTTTTTGGGTCAGATTCACCATGTAATGTGCACATTAAGACTAATGTACTCTCATTTTGGGTTTAGGGCAATTCAATTTCATTAATTTAGTTATATATTCAACATTTTTTTCCAGAATGTTCAAAAATATAATTGAAATTCATGTTGTAGAGTTTTCCAAAGGTTTAAATGGTAGAATTACACACGCTAGAAATGAAATTAGCTTTGATAATCCGTATACTTGAGATTTGTACTGTTATTTGACGTACACAAGTAATAGAAGATTACATATAATATCTGGTGAAATTGGGACATGACTTTTCACAATTGAAAGTGAGAAAGAGTACTAACATGCATTATCTAAATTGACGAGGATAGAGATTATGTATGATGATTTATTACGTCAAGATCGTCCTCGTGTCCGAAGCTTTATGCGAACAAAAAATGCCTTCTGTGCTCTCCAATAGCCCATATTGGGAAGATGTTTCTAAACGATGAGTTGTTTAATGTGCAATTTCTCATTAATACTCCAGTGATTTTCCGTAGGCAACAAAAGTAAATAAATAATTAAATTAGGCACGTTGCATTAAAATGAAACGTTATAACTAGTAACGACTGTGGAAGGCACTGTTATAATTACTTGTTGAGGAAACTCACCATTATTCAACTGTGAGTTGATTATTACTTTGACACCACGATGTATAGGGTTGGATTTACCTTGCTGAATCTCATGAGGGCTTGCCTCGACGACTCTCGCCAGCCACAATACAAAAAATAAAATTAAAAACGATAAAGAAAAAATATTTAAAAAATATTAAAAAATTGTACAATTTATTTCCATTAGTGCCAGTTATGCCATAAAGGATGGCTAGCATTTATGTCAGCAATTTCTGATTAAAATAGTTAGATAGACTATATTGACAAACCGGGTTTATGACTCAATAGATATAATCAAAAAATTTAGGATTGAAATGTTACGAATGTAATAAGTTAAAGACATTTTGTACTTTACCCTGTGAAATTATATATAGTTATTCTGACCAATTTTCATCGAAACTTGCTAACCTGGCGATCCAGTCATCGTCGGTTGTCTTATGAGACACAACGCTACATTAGCAATTTTCAGCAAAAAATGGAATTTTTTGCAAATGTTTATGACCAAGTAGACAAATTTAGAACTGAATTGGTATCCATACAATATATTTAGAACCGATTGAACAATTTCCCCACATAAATCCAATGCTAAACACTTGAGATTCATGTTGTAGTGTGGTCCAAAGGTTTAGATGGTAGAATTACACACTAGAAATGAAATTAGCTTCGCTAAGGGGTACACTTGATATTTATACAGTTACTTGACGTACGCAAGTAATACAAGATTACATATATTTTCTGGGGAAATTGGGAATTGACTTTCACAAGTGAAAGTGAGAAAGAGACTCGACAAGGCACATTACATTCTTGGAACATGTATTATTTAAATTATCAAACTTGTAGCTTCTAAATGATGATTTATTACTGTCGTCATGTCCAAAGCTTTATGCGAACAGAACCCGCCTTCGGTATTCTCCAAGAGCCCATATTGGGAAGATGTTTCTAAACGATGAGTAGTTCAATGTGCAATTTCTCATAAATACTCCAGTGATTTCCTGTAAGCAATAAAAGTAAATAATAATGATGATGATTAGATTAAGCAGTTGCATTAGAATGAAACTTATAACTAGTAACGATGGTGGAAAGCACTATTGTAATTACCTGTTGAGGAAAATCACCATCATCCATCTGTGAATTGATTAGCACTTTGACACCACGATGTATAGGGGTTGGATCTATCTCGGCCTAGAATAAGAATGAATAAATAAGTAAATAATTATAAGCATGATTGGGTCAATAGAAAGTACATGCTTATCTCATAATTATCAAAATGGACAAATCCATTGCTATTTTTATGCAACATTTTCTTTGCTAATCTTCATCAAGTGTACCGGTTAGCTTAAAATGTCAATAATTATTGTAACTTATCACTTATCAAACATTGCTTGCGTGCGTACGTGCATGTCGTTCGGGCAGGCAGCCCACACAAATCCGGTGCACCCCAATAATTGTTCAACGAATTGGATTCGTAGCCGGTGTAACATGTCATATATCTGCTAAACCCTAACCTGTCCTGCATCAATGAGGGACAACAAAGCCCATGCTGTCTGAACCAAGTTTGGTCGGTTTCCTTCCAAATTTGTGTAAACCTACATTTACATCGTTATATAAAATTAATTATCGACAATCATAACAAAGGGATTATATTTTTTTAATCTCTATAGTATGCAAAAAATATATAATGACTTGCGCACCTTATTCTGGCTAGACAAATAGCTCTCACCCCATCCGCCACAAGCCAATTGTTTTGACAGCAAGAATTCACAAGCTTTTCTCACGGCTGGACAGTTGCGGTAGCTCTTCCCACAAGCCGCAAGCCCTTCTACTGCAAACCATGTTCCATAGGTGTAGCAAATTCCCCAGCATCCGTACCTAGATTGACAGCACAATCTCACATTAAGTCAATTTTACATTATGTTTAACCGAAAGAAGGTAACACGTCCAGGTTTCTCATTCAGTATCTCACCATGCACCATCCGGCAACTGAGTGTCTTCGATGTAATCTATCGCTCTTGCAATGCAAATGTCAATTTCCTTTCTACGATGCTTGGGGTGCTGTTTCTTGAAGAGCGCAAGGCCTTGGATTGCTGACGAAGTGCACTCCACGTATCTATGATAGCAAATGAGTTAGTGTTGTACTCATAACTGACATGTTCGGATTTTAAGTGTTGATGGTTGTTAGGGCTTACTCTCTTTCAATAAGGGTGTCCTCAAAGAATTCTGTAGGATTGAATTTCTGGAAATGAGATAAAAAGGGTTTTAAGAGTTACGAGATATATTTTTGCATTCGTTAAAGCTAAAGAACATTAAAAAGTAAACTTGGCGAGTGCTTAATGCTCAAAGTTACCTCCAACCATGCATATGCTCTTTGTGGCTCCCAAGCAGGAAAACCGCCATTGCTACTCTGCAATAGTTTTCATAATGTATTACAGAAATTGGGTAGCATAATTCTAAAGTTATCTTAGCAATATCAAAGGAATAAAGAAATCAAAATAGTTCTTGATTACTTGTAGGGAAAGAATAACATTCACAGCATCGTAGAATCGCTCTGTTTCCATCTTCTCACCCACCAGGTCGGGAGACATTTGCGAAAACAGAAGCGCTGTCTGTAAAAGACACAATATTATTGTGTGTTGCAGATGTAATTACCCTTCAAAAAGAGGCTTCCAAGACCCCCTCAAATGAATACGACTGATTTAATTACCTTTAGTCCTTCTGCCGTACAATCAGAAACTTGCCAACCGTGGTCTTGCATAGCAAATGTCCATGCTCCTTTAGATATGTGTCTGTACATTGCTTTGTAGTCATCAGATGGGTTATCTTGGACCTTCAAAAGGACATGTTTCGATCAGATGTGTGAACTACAATTAGTGACCAACTTCGTTAGATCGTTCAAAGTAGACATTACCTGTGAAGCTTTCACGAAATCATGTCCTTTCCTTAGTGTAGTTGCATACTCTTCTGTTAGATTACTTGACATGATTGCTTGGATGGCAAAAGCCGCATCCCACATCTGACAGCCGAAGGTCTGTGCAAACAGAAATTAACATTTTTGCTTAGAGAATTTCATAACACCAATGCTAATTTTGGTTAAATTGCTTGCCACCGTATGCCAAATGGGATTACAAAGTAATAATTCTCTTTGATGCTTCAGCCATTGAGAGCTGCTTCAAAGATATGTGGGTCAGGATATGAAGTCGTCACCTGCATTTTAAGTCCATCTTCAGCTATCCAATAGTAGTCTGGAATTCTAGCAAGATGACGCTTGTAGGCTTCTGAATTTGGGTCTTCCACCCAACAAGCAATCATACATAAAACCTACAAATATTACACATTCACACGTTAATTTTGTCCGGTCTTTGACACATTTTGTTAGCATCTGAATGAGAGCTACTTGTCATGTTCTTTTTCGAACCTTTTCCACACATCCAATGGTCAAATATCTGCTGTTCTCGTCCTCATAATGTACGTGCTTGATCGCCGCTTTCAGAGCCCTCTCTCTTATCATGGAAAATGGCCAGCGCTTCAAAACTGGCTCCGTGACGTGGTGAAGGAATCCCCATAGCATATCTTGTACTAGAGGATGAGGGTAGTATAAATCCTCCTGAAGATCAGTACTTTGGTTAAGCTTCACATATTCATTAAATTAACTAGAGCATTTCATGCCATTTTCATACATATCAGGAAGTATTCCCTAGTTCACCAAACATATTTCAATTTTATATTATACTTTGAACATTAGAAGAGTTGTAGCATTTTGGAGAGAAGTCACTTCTGTATGGCTTCAAAATGTCCATGGCTTTTTCCAGTACTAGGGTTGGTTTTAAGTTATTCACTAATTGAGACAATTTCTGAGTTTAAATTTTAGATTTATCACATTAACAAAAATCATAATTAGATCAAGCAACATATAACTAGTCAGTCAAGATTTTAAATTAAAAAAATAATAATAATAGGATACACAAGCCACACCTTTGCGACAGTACTCCTTGCTTTGTTCCAATTAATTTCATTATAGGGCTCAGTGTAGAGCTCTTGTCTCAGCGATAAAATTAGTCCAGTGACCGGACCGACGAACCTCCTCCCGTACAAGTATGACATGGGCATGTAAACCAGACGACAATAGCAGAGCATGTTACCTAAAATGACTCGTTAGTTAACATGTCGGTTCACTAAAATCATATCAAACCTTTGATCGAAACTACGGAAAAGTAATCTCCTTTCGATAAAAGGATATCAACTCAAGCATACCAGGATGGATGGGAAATTTTATTGGAAGAAGCCAGAATTCTGGGGGCAGTGGATTGCATCCTGCCCATTCATAAACACCTAGTACCTGCAAAATGTTTGTAAGTTTTAGCATCTTAACATAATTCTCAAGCTGAGCATGAAACTTGCATAATGCAATGTTCTAGAACATTTTTTTCCCGTTTCCTTTTTCTTTCTCTCTCTCTCTCTCTCTCTCTCTCTCTCTTTGGTTCAATAGGGTCGATAGAACTCAATATCATGTCAGTTTCCCTACTTAATCATGATATGTCTTAGGCAAAACTTCTTTATAGGACCTTTTTCCTTTATCTAACAGTGGCGTGTTCGGATCTCTTGAAACGTTAGATTAATGAATTGAACTTAGTTTTGTGCAAATAATAAATTAACAGACATATATTAGTATACCGTGAGCCAGAATTTTCCCCATGATGGAGTCCCCACTAGACCACCATGATCCAGAATCCATTTCCTTCCTCTAGCCATGGCTCCATCCTCGCCATCATCAGGCCCTTCTCCAAGCAATCTCAGTGCAATGTAGCTCAGTGCAGAGCCAAACACGGTGCTATGCCCTTCTATATGAAATCCCCAACCTCCATCTTCGTTCTTTTGATTTGTCGGCAAACAAATATCAATACATCGTCATCATCGTTTGGAAAGTATTTGCATCAAATTAAAAATGAAGTAGTCTTGCATGAATGAGTAAAGCACACCTGGTGGTTGTATATGTAACGCTTGATTTCCTTCTTGTGCTCCGGAGAAAATATTGCATTCGTCGCTCCCGTAATGTACAGTGCAAAGACCTACAACGTGTGTTTTCAATATATATGTCATATTATCAACTAGAATAATGCAAGAAATAGAGAGACTATCTTAATGAAATCATGAGAATCCAGAAGGGTCATCTAAATTATCCATAGTTCGACTCGTTGGTTTTGAATCCAACTTTAGGGTCTCAACTGCAAACAATCCTGTAATTCGACAATTCAATTGGGTTTCAACTCATTCTGTCTTTAGCACTATGAGATTACGAGGGAATTTGATACGTTTGAGGTTTATCTAACGGCGCTTCCCCATCGTACAAAGATTTTTAGATGGTTGTTGGACCTAAAGAAGCGGAGACTTACCATGGGAGGAAAGAAGAACAAGGGCCCAGCATTCTCTGCAGGCCAATGGCCATCATGGGCCTGGATGGATGAATAGAAGCTGATGGCCCTCCGCAGCGTGGTGGTCGCCGCTTCCTCCGTCACATCTTCGCCCTCCTCCATCTTCATTGGCGGTGGAATCGGCCCGCTTGGGTTCTCCTTTGTGAGCTGCAGATTCAAGCGTCGAAAGTTTCTTCATCAAAGCTCATGCATTTGTACGTAGGGGGAGTGGCAAATTTGTTATAGCATATGGATGTCTGAAACTCTAGACCATGTTAAATAACGCAGGATATAAATTGTTGTCAAGTACCCAAAACTCAACATGTAAGCTAGTGATTATAGATGTAAAGAACGGCAACTAAAATTGAGGTGAAAAGCGAGGTGGATTTCTTTTAATTTCTCCTTAGTAAAAAGCTCATGCATCTATCGTATCACTATAGGATGTCATTATCAAGTGGTTTAATTAATGCTTAATATATATATTGCCAATACGGGCAACATGCCTTATGTGAAAGGTCAAAGTGGAAGCTATGTTAACATCACATATTAATGGTAACAAAAATCGGGTACTGTAACGTCAAAATCGAATTGAAAGTCACGATCAACCATTTAAGTTTGCAAAACCATAAACTCAAAGGAAGGAGTGGAAAAATTGTTCAGCTTAAAAAGGGTTAAATAATTAGATGTAAATTGCTCGCTTCCTACCTTCTGGTTTTACTACGAAAGAAATGGGTCCATCTACAAGGCCATTTACGACCCGTGATACATCTTTTATTTTTTTTCTTTATCTTTTTTGGACATTTCGTATCATAAATTCGAGGAATATCTCGTGGGGCCTCTTTCAATTTTAATTTGTTGTGGCGTGAAAAGAAAGTGATGAGAATTTTTTTTCATGCACGTTAGTCAACGGATCTTGTTTTTTTCTTTTCTTTTTAACATTTGTTTCATGCACGTAAGGATTTCTTTTAACGTTCTTTTTAAGAAATTTTCATTCATAAAATTTGAAGGAGAAAAACGAGTAAATCACTATAAACTATATAAGTGTTATGAAAAGAGAAGGTTAAAGATCCAATTGAGGTATATTAGGTTTTCGAGAACAATAAATAAGGATTCTCTAGATTTCAGTGGCACATATTAAAAATGGACTCACAACAGATTTTTTTTATAAATATAATTAAATCCAAAGAATTTAATTCAAATGAGCAAGGAAGAGCAATTGGGTTGTTGGGAGCAATCCTCTCATAGTATTCTTCTCTGTCATCATGGCAAACCACACCTTTTATGGATGATGCAAGAAGTGAAAATTTCAACGGGAAAGCTTTTATTATTGTATAGTCAAACCAACAGTTTTTCGATTATTTTTTCCGGCTCGATTTGTCTTCTCTTGAGTAAAAGTAAGGAAAAGTGTATATAAATCTTAAATCATGCTTAGATCAAACAGTTTAAAATTCTAGAATATTTGATTTGCAAGAAGTTTATTAAAGAGACAGAGAGAGTATGCATGCCTGCATCCTCATCAAGAGATCAGAGCTCTGCTTGATTCGGAACCGGTTCCTCGTGAACTCATCTCGGACCCTCTCCACCTCCACCCTCTCCTCCGGTGTCCCGGCGTCGGGGTCAAACTCCCAGTGCTGCCGCCCGACGTGGTTGTTCACGCTGGTCAGCCACGGCCCGCCCTCCGCTATCTTCAGCTTCCACATTCTCTCTTTCTCTCTCTCGTATATTTATCTGCCAAACAAACGCCCACACAAAGCTCGCACAGAAAGAGTACACAATTCAATTACAACGTCCGAGGCAAACAGAAACGGCCCATCTTTTACTTTTCTTTGTTTTCTTTCGATCTAGTGATTGGTAAATCACTGAAGGAGCACGAAATCGTCTATGCAAATTAGCTGTGATTAACCAGCTATGGACTATCACAGAGAGAGAGAGAGAGAGAGAGAGAGAGAGAGAGAGAGAGAGAGAGAGAGAGAGATTATGGAGCTTATAAGAGAAGGGAACAGGAGAGACTATGGAGCTTATAATAGAAAGGAACAAGATTCTATGTCTCAGTTGTTGTGTACCCTGAAAGTACCAAGAACTGCAGAGTTGAGAGTGCGTGCTTTTGTGAGCTCCCAAGAGGAGGAACTTAAATGTGGGAAGGGGTGGGTGGTGTAGGGAGGAAAGTGATGAGGCAGTGCACAAGCATGGGGGATTTATAGGGGTTGGAATGAGAGCGTACTCCATTATTCTATCTGGCTTTTCTTTTCCTTTTAATTTTTCGGGTCTAAATTCTATTTTTGTTGGGGAGGACCGAACTCAATTATTGCTTTGGAAACTTTCAAGTTGTGCAAACTCCCATGTATACATTATTCAATTAGGGCGCAGACCGCGTGTGCTGACCTTGAAAATCTTTTGCCCTCTTGTTTGGCTAACTCTCATTGATAGGGTCTTGCCTTTTTGTCCTACCTACCTTCATGTCGCCCCACCAGAAATTCTGTTTCCACGTTTTGGGTCACCCGAGTCACGTGTGGATGTTAAATCAGAAGAAGAGGACCCGCCCGCTTGCGTAATCCATGCTGTAAATGTTGAGCATTTCACAGTTGAATCCCTCCTTAAGCGTTAGTGTTTGTTTTTCTTTCTCTGGGTAAAGCCAAGAAGAGAAACAACCTCGTGCTAAAAGCAAAGGGAAACAAGGAGCTCCAACAGCTCTAAGAAAGAGCAGTTCCTTCGATCAAGGCACAAGGACAATGCGTCCAGCACTGCAATCAGTATGTGATCAAAACATGCAGACGTTGTTGCTGTCTTCTCCCTCTCTTTGCCAAAATATCCGTGCATCGGTTAGCTTTGTTGGATAAATTCTCTTAGAGTATTTTGAAGTTGACAAAACATTTTCATCAGTCTAGTCTGAAGACTTACAGACTCTATTGACAAAGTTTGAAGATCAAAGTCTGAAGCTAGCAAGACTCATGTTTCAAAATCTACTCTCATGGACAGTTTCCAGACCGACGTTTATTTTGATCTTATATGATTTTTGTTCTAACAGCTAGAGAATATCTTTCTACTGGATTCAGCACTAGAAAATCTTACTTTCGTATTCGAATATGTATAGATTCTTTAAAGATTTCGCAACTTATATTTGGAATGATCTACTTATGGAAACCAAGATCCTGATTGTATGGGCGAGCAGGATTGATGGGCTATCAACACTTACCTTAAAGAGCTCGAGATCTCTCTAATTGATTATGTCCAACGGGTTGATTGGAAGAACTTCTTTGGAATGTGCCAACGGTATTGAAGGCATGAAGAAGTATATAAGAGAGATGCTCTAGTTGTTGAAAGGTGCCGGATAGAAAAATTCCAAAGTCTGAATCTCCTTTTCTATTTTGCGATATCATTCTTCGAGCGATATATGTAATCAAAAGAGAGATCATATTGTAGTGAGACCTTGAGAAAGTGTAGTAGAGTTTTTTACACTGTGGACTCAAGAGCGTGAGACTGTAATCACTCTTTTTGATTCTTAGTGAAATCCAGCCAGAAGGGCTGTCTGTGCGGGAGAGTGGACGTAGGCTTGATCTAAGCCGAACCACTATAAATCTGGAGTCTTGATTCTCTATCCCTAATCCTTTTATCTTTCATTACTTTCATTTGCTGCGATTGTTGTTTTTAAATCATTAATATCTCATTCGGATTAAATTATTTAAATTGCTTTAATCACCTATTCACCCCCCTCTAGGTGCTAATTCTAGTCCTAACAAGCTTCTCTACGGATGTGCTCCGTCATGTTAAGGGTAAAGCTCCTAAAGAGTCTTACACTCCAAAAACATACCCTTTACTTCAAACACGTTTCTGTACCAAGATATTACAACTTTGAATCTAAACCTTGGTGCATTGCGGCGATTACTATCATGACACTACCTGTCGGTAGAAGAAACAACAGCCTGAATGGTCATCCTTATAGCATGGCAACGTGATAACGATCATGACACTACCTATCGATTGAAGAAAAAACAGTAGTCTGAATGTTGATCCTGACAAGATATCAAAGAAGGAATTCACTTTCGAGTCATCAATTCATACAGTTACCCTCAGCTTTCATTAAAATTTAACCTAGTGCGCATTGAACTAACTAGCTAAATATCGTTGGACAGACCCCTTTCTTTCTTTTGGTATTAGCTGCTGGACACCTTCTCAGTTCTCATGCGTCGAACACTTTGGCCCAACGCCGTCATCAATACGGGCACATCAGCACTTACACAAGCCTCCACCCCATTGGATAACTCTTCCTATCACCACTTCGTTAACTGCAAAGCCGTCGTCATCATCATCACCACTTCGACTCTTTATCTTCCACAAACCGCCCGCCACCGTCGAATCTACCAAATACAAGATCACTATTCACAGGAGCATGGAAATTAGCATATGGAAAATGCAATTTGAGGCGTATTCTCCACGGAAAGGACTTTCGATAAATTCTTTTCACACGAAAATCGTTCACCAGAAAGAGATGCAATGATGAATTCTTGGGCCTCCATGAACCCGTGTTCATTAATGTTCAATAGTAGGTGCACATCCTTGGTAGCAAAGCACCTTGGACCATGCTAGCTTTTCCCTTCATTATTTGACCTTCAGTTCTTTATCCATTTAGGTTGCATTTGACAGTCGGGATAAAATTCGGGATAGGATATGATTTATCATATCCTACGTTTGGTGCTCGCTTAGGACTAGATAAAGTTGGATATAAGGGAGATATAGACAAGATAAAATTATCCCATGGGGGAGGTGAGATAAAGGTGAATAGGATTTCTAATGTCCAAAATAGAAAAGTTATTTTTCTTGAATAACAAACTTATTAAATTAACAAAATTGAAATTATATTTCAATATAAATAATTTTTGAATTCTAATTTAAGAAATTAAAAATAAAAAAATAAAAATTTATTTTTAATTAATCTTATTTTAATTTATATATTCAACTTTAATTATATCTTATAGTAAGCATTTAATCTATAAATTAAATATTTATATTTATTATATATTTTAGGTATGTTAGTACAGTTTACTATTTGATAAAATTTTATTAAAAAATGATGAAAGGGAAAAAATAAATAATAATGAAAATAATATAAAAAAGAGGAAAAATAAAATAAGGAATAGTGTTACGAGAAAATTTCATCATCTCCATTTATGAACATTTAGGTTCATTACTGTTGACACCTAATATTTTAAAAAAAAATTAAATTTGGCTTTTAAAATTTTCATTTCAAAATTCGAAAATAAAAAAAAAAATCAGTTATTATTATTTTATTTTTTTTATTTCCACTTATTAACACCTAATTTAAAATTAGTTTTAGAGGGAATTTTTTAAAAAAATTGAATTCAAAAGATAAACGGCCGTGCGATTTAGGAGCCATTTGCTGTTGAGAGGTTGAGTGAAAATCTCAACCTAAAAAAAAACAAACTTAATTCGTTTTGGCTCTATAAATGAAGAGCACGAAGGTCGATGAAAGGGGCTCCTTATTTTCACTTTCGTAGGGGGCTTCTCAAGGTCAAAAATTTGGATACAAAAACAAAGGAGAAGAAAAAGCTCTCCCTGGGGTTTTCTTCTTGTTCTGTCGTTGGGTAAAGAAAAGTCAACAGAACTTTTCCTTTTGCTGAAAAGTGCAGCAGAGCATGGACGAGCTCCATCCCCGACGTGCAGCCCAGTCTTCCGTCGAGCCATCCGGCACACCACCGCCGACCACTCCGCCCGAGCCGCGCCACTATGCCTGCATCAACATCGGACACCGAGCCAATCAAACCCGAGACACCTTGCTCGCTCGCTACCACGCCTCCGCAAGCCCACACCGACGGTCTCCAAGCTGCACCGCTGCTCCCCGAGCAGCAGCACCGCGCTTCAGCCCATTCGTCTGCAACTCCATTGTCGCTCCGCCCGTGACCTGCAGCTTGAACCCGGCAGCCCCTGCACTCACCGAAGTTGGCTGCCCACATTGTCCGTAGACCGACCCAACGCTTCGCGAGCTCAACCCTTCGAGTAGCACCGGAGCTCGTCCCTCGCGAAGCCGCTGTTAGTGCCGAACCCGCCGGCCGACGATCTCCCTCCCCCGGCGTCACCCTCTGTCTTCATTACTTACCTAGGTAGTTTTTTTAGTATTTTTTTACTTTTTACTTTCTTTATAGTTTAATTCAGTTTATTTGTTAGGTTATATTTTTAGTTATTTCATTTGATAGCAATTTTTAGTGATATTAGATGTTAATTTCTATATGGATTATCCGTAGACTTTGCCTCAAATTACTATAGTTATTAATTTGATCCGAGAGACATCGGGTCACTTTTTTAATTATACTAATTTTGAGTTTGTTTTGGTTGTTAAATCACAATAATTATTTAATTTGATCCGTAAGATTTCGGACCAAATTTGTAATTATTTTGATTCCCTTGTTGTGATTTGTAGAGTTAAAATAATTGTTAACTTAATCCGTGAGACAACGGATTATCTTTTCAATTATTTTAATTCTTATCTTAGCTTAAAATAATTGCTTGCTTAAAAAAAAATAAAAAAATAAAAAAATAAAAAAAAAAGAAATAGTGAAAAGTTAAGAATTTGCATGAGCATATAGGTCATATAGGTTTATTAATTTAGACACGTAGGTTTAATAAATTAACCTTTAGGATTATTTTTAGGATTTCATCCTTAGTTGTTTGCATGCTTTCATAATATGAAAAGATAATAAAAAAAAGGTAAAAAAATGGTTTTCTAAGACAAATGAGGTTTAAATCAAATTAATCCTGAAATTGAATTAGGAAATTATTCCATTTTGAATAGCTTAATTAGTTTGTTTAATTTTAATAAAGAACACTAGGTGCATTTTAGCTAGTTTGCATAGTAGGCACATTTAATTAGAGTTCACATATTAATAAATTAGGATTGCATCATATTATCATGTTTTAGTAATCCCATCGTGTAATTTTTAATTGCATATAATTAATTCTTTAATAAAAAAACAAAAAATCATTTACTTAGTTAATTAATAGATTAGTTCATAATTAATCCTATTTCATATCATCTTTATTTAGTGTAGGTTGCCTACATAAAAAAGAATCATAAAAAAAATCAAAAAGAACATGCATATAAAATTGTTATATCATGCATCTCATGTCATGTAGTATATGCACATTTAGGATTGCATAAATCAGATTGCATACATATAGTTCAAATTAGGCCATATAAATTGCATTTCACATATCATTAAAGTAAAATTCATGCATATTAATTTTAGATTAAGATTGCATAATAAAAAAAAATCATGTGTCATGTCATTTAGAAATCATGTTTAGGGCATGCATTTTTATTAACATTTTTTTTTAATGTTTTCCTAGAGAGTGGACTTTAATAAAGTTGTGGTTTATAATTTCTTAGCATTTTGATTTATTGAATGTTATTTAATTGATTGTGCACCCGCATGACCACCATTTGCATGTTAACATC
Organism: Eucalyptus pauciflora; assembly: GCA_007663325.1. Classification (NCBI taxonomy): domain Eukaryota; kingdom Viridiplantae; phylum Streptophyta; class Magnoliopsida; order Myrtales; family Myrtaceae; genus Eucalyptus; species Eucalyptus pauciflora. Next base: position 681,582 of record VMYD01000388.1, read on the forward strand.
TTAGGTTAAAATTAATCAAGACTGCCTGCAAAAATGTTTTTCTTAAAGTACCGAAAGGGCGTTAGATTAATCTAGCGTAACCATGTCCCCGAATCCATTAAATCTCTGGTTCGTAAAAGGTAAAGTATTCTCCCATACTTTACCTGGGTTTCTAATCAGCCCTAATTGGTTAGTGGCGGCTCCAATTTGAAATATAATTGCATGTCTTAATGGGTCTTTTTTCTTAGTATCAAGTCGCGATTGGTAGGGCTTGGGAGAGTCCGCGCCAAGTCTTCGGACTTAGTAATCCATTAACATAGTTTTAGGTGATTCCTCACCCATCGAAATCGGGTCGCGACAATTACCACCGCCCTCAGCGGCACAGCTAGCTCGGGCTCTCTCCTCCTCACGAAGGGGAGAAGTTCGAATCCTAGAGGCGACTTTAGAGATTCTAACTTGGAGTACTGTGATGGGGGGTCTTGCAGTCGCTCCCCCAAGGTTTACTCGCCAGCTGTCGACTTACGGGATTCCCTAGGTTACCAAAAAAAAAAAACATTTAGGTTAATTTATAATGATATGCCGTTTATATAAAATATATATATATACATGATATGATGTGAATATATCCAACTTTAATATTACGATTCACCAAACAATGAATGGAATATAAAAAAATCCCACGATTTCATATCATTTCCTATCCAGTCATATCCTGATTAGAAATCTGGACGACCAAATGTAGTCTTAGCATATGGGACAAAACCCAAGTTTGGTAAATTGCTACTCGATGGAAAAATTCCTCCGACCATGTCAATGTAAATGTTTGAACAAAAGTCGAAATGAACGTCGTGTGCTTTTTTTTTTTTTTGGCAAAAAAATTTAGGGTTCTCCAAAAAAAAATATTCTGGTGAATGAATATATATCATTAAGGTCTTGTTGAGGAGGGCTCTCGAGATACTTATTAAGCAATAACTCATCGGGAATGATTCCATTTTGAAGTGACCGATTATGAGCAAAACGAAGGCAAATAGTATATTAAAAACTATAAAATTTTCTTAATTGATTTCTTAATGAGTGTCTAAGGATACTCAATAACAAAATCCATGTTATTATTGGCATTGCATATCTCCGGAGTCAGTTATAGTGATAGTCAAACACTTGAGAGAGAGAGAGAGATTCCAAGACATCATGTTTTTTCTCGGCCACCTTTGATGAAGCCCATTCCCAAGACATCAAATTTTTCTGGGCCATCTTTAATAAGACACTAAGGGTTTGCATGAGAACATTTCTATTCCTAAGAATTTCTGTTCTTTTGTTCCCCGGAACAAAAAAAGAACAGAAACCCGTTTGGTAACGCTAAGTTGATTTCTATTCCCCGGAATAGAAAAGTTAGCTCGGGAATAGAAACGAGAAACAAAAAAAAATTGCTTCTTGTCCTGGGAACAATTTCTAGAAATAAGCAAATTTTCTTTTTTATTTTTGTTTTATTTATCTCTTGTCGTGGCCACCTCCAACCGTTCGGAGCCACCGCCGACTGCCACTGCAACTGGTCGCCGACCACCGGCCGCCGCTGTCGACCGTGAGCAAGAATAAAAAATAAACAAATAAACAAATAAATACAAAAAAAAACAAATAAAAAACAAATAAATACAAATAAAAAATGCAAGAAAATAAAAATAATACAAATAATACGAATAAAACAAAAAAAAAACAAAAAAAATACAAATAAATACAAATAAACAAATAAAATACAAATAAATACAAGTAAAAAAATAAAAAAATAAATACAAATAAAAAACAAAGGCAAGAAAATAAAAAAAAACAAATAAAAAAAATAAATACAAAATAAATAAATAAATAAATACAAATAAAGAATAAAAAACAAATAAATACAAAAAAAATAAAAAAAACAAATAAAAAACAAATAAATACAAAAAAGAATTAAAAAACAAATAAATACAAAAAATAATCGTTGCATTACCGAACGCATTTCGATTCTTTTTCTATTCCAAGAGTATAAATTTTGTACAATTATCAAACGGGTTCTTTTGCTCAGAAACTGTTTCCCGAAATAGAAATAGAAATAAAAATGAACTATTTCTGGAAAAGAAAAACTCTTCCCCGCCAAGAAATTTTACCATGCGCACCCCTAAGGGTGTATTTGGTAACGTTTCTGTTCAAAAATTGTTCCCTGAAACAGAAGTAGAAAAAACTATTTCCGTTCCGGGGAATAATTTTTGAATAGAAGAATGCGTTTGGTAAACTTGTTCCTGGAATAGAAAAAGAGCAGGAACACGTTTAGTAAACTTATATAATTTTTTTGTTTCTTTTCATTTTTAAAATTTTTTAATATTTTTCTTTTTTCTTTTTTCTTTTTCCTTCCTTTTGGCCGGTCGCCGGCCTCGGCCATGGCCGGCGACCGGCTGATGAGGGCCGGCGGCCTCACCCAGCCACGGTGACTCTCCGGCGAGGTCACCGGCCCTCGATGGCGTCACCGGCACTCGACGGGTGGTCGCCGACCATGGCCGAGGCCGGCGACCGACCAAAGAAAAAAGAAGAAGAAAAGAAAAGAAAAGAAAGAGAAGAAAATAATAGGAGAGAAAAAATTATTTCTCAAAAGTGTTCAAGAAACAAGATATGAGTTTTTTTTGTTTCTTATTTCTATTCCAAATGTGTTTCCGAGAAAAAAAAAAGATTTAGAACAGAATGCAAACAAACGCGTTTTTGTTCTTTTTCCATTCCCAAGAACAAAAAAACAGGAATTTTGTGAATGAATAGAAAAAATGAACACAAACATGTAGGCCCTCAGTCTTCTACTGTCTTAATGAAATTTCTAATAGACACTAAATGCTCATATTTTTCGTCAGGTTATCTCATTTGCTTCGATATCCAAAGTTATCTAGACAGGTAATTTAATAAATAAAAATTAGTAAAAGATCTCACTGCCTACCCTTTTCAAGATATAAAAAAATATATTAATGATAATATTTTCGCATATATCTTAGTAAAATACCTAAATATATGAATTTCCATTTTCTTTGACTTGCTGAATACTTATATTATTTATTAAAATACTTGTAAGGCCTATGATATGCTATGGTCTTCACATGGGGTAACCTCCTCTCCTCCTAAACTATTTGATTACCCAAATAAATAAATAAAGATTTTACTAATAGGTACTGCTTCAACACAAATTACAAATCTAAGATACTTTGAAACATCAAAAAGCATTCTCCTCATCCAACTATAATTGCATAATTTTTAGACGTGAGTAGTTCAAAGGTCGGTCTAGAATTATGAAACCTACCTTGTTAAGACCAATTTTCAGTTTTTGGAAACTGAAATCAATCATATACTTAGGAACTGACCTGGAATTGAACCTATGGTTCTAGGGTTTACTCAGGAATTGATCGATTCCTCTTTTTTTCATTTCTTGTCTCATTTTTAGTCAAGCAAAATGAAAGTTAAAGCAGCAATAAAAATCCCCATCCGTTTCTTCCATAGGAAAGTCATAGTAGAGAGAGTCGTTGCTTGAAATTTTATAACTAACATTCGATGAATTTGGTCATTCGAAGTTATAAAAAATACTTGGCATTATTGATGCGATAATAAAACAAAATGGACAAATGGGTGGGGATCAGAGTTCATGGACTATTCTAGAAACTGTGGAGGCAGTTTTTTTTTTTTTTGGACAAGAGTGCGGGATAATATTACTAACTGAGGGTTTGAGCGTATACAGCATAGGCATCAATACATAGTAAATCCAAAAGAGCATAAGGGGGTTAGCAACCCAGTTTCTAGGAAGACAGCCCGTACGTTAGGCCTTAGCTACCCAATCTGCTACCCTGTTGGTGTTGCGGCTGCAATGAGCGAAAGTAAGTCCCGACATAGTCTCCAATTTGTGCTTAGCCCGGTCCACTAAAGGCTGCACTGACCAGCTCAAGGTAGAAGAGGAGATGACACTCTCCACCAGCATACGACAATCAGATAGAAGAACTATTTTTTTCCTCGGGAATTGGGGGTGAGCTTTGAAGATATAAAATCTAGGGTTTCAACTAAAGCTACGGCCTCCGCTTTTTCAGCAGAACTCACCTGGACAGTTTTTGCAAATCCATATGTTATTCTGCCAAAGGAGTCCCTACAGATGCAAGCAACAGCTGCGCGAGAGGAAGATCTTCTCTGCTGGGGTTCGGAGAAGCCCCGAGTCGGATCGATGGGTGAGGTGGGGTGCGACGCTAGAACCAGATCGCACACAGCACGTCTCTCGCGCACAGCACGTCTCTCGTTTTGGTTTAGGCCCTGAGAAGAAATGGGTTTGTCATCTGCTTCACTTCTACATAGGTAAGTCATATCTCCCATCCTTTCAATAGATCTGCCACATCTTCCATTACGGGCGTCGTTTGTGTTCTTGTTTTCTTGCTGCTGCGGTGGAGAGCGAGAACTGGCAGATCTGAAGTTGTGTGATGGTGTTAAAGTTTCAGTTGATGCTGCGTTAATGTTGCTGCTGGTTTGGGGACACTTGGTCCGATTTCTCCCTTCTCCTCTGCTTTTCCTCTCGGGCGGCCGTGCTCTATTCCAGATCGGGAGCGAATTGAGCGACTCCTGTGTGGCGGTCTGTTCTCTAATCTCTCTGCTATTCAGGTAAGCGCTGTCCCTACCCATCTGTGGCGCTCTGAATCGGCCTACCGAAGAAGCAAATGGAGCTCCATTCTCTGTTCGTCCGCCGCCATGGGTCACTGTGGCAATCTGTTTTGGCCTCCAGTTATGGGTTTGAATGCTGGGGCTGACACCGAGGGGATGCTTCCCGTAGCTTTTCTTGCGACATATATTGGGCATCCCGAGCATAATGGGTATTTTACAGCTTGCCTCTCTGTGTAGACCAATTGAGCATCGAGCCATTTCTGCACTTCTTTCTTCATGTGGGGTTGATGTATTACAGAACATTTCATTTATTGGGGTAGTGCTGTTTACCTACTGGTTGTGTGATAAGTGAGTGTCACTTTCGGCGAAGCTTGTAGTCAGAACTGGATAAGGGGTTGACTTGGGTTGGCTGAATTGATGTTACAATTGGGATTCGGAGTCAGGGCAGAATCTGAGATACCTTCATTGCTACACACCACGTCCTCTTGAGAATTATCCGGCGAAATGGTAGATGAATAGGCGTCTTCAAATGAAGCATCGATGTTTATTTTTAGAACACCTGGGGGCGGAGGATGCCACTTGTCCGAGTCAGGTAGGTTTTGTCCTTGCTTCCCATTTTGTGATTTTTTATTCCAAGTTGTAAAACTCTCCTGTGATGTTGCAGCTCTGAACAAGGTTTGGTGTGGGTTAAGGGGGAGTTTGTTGAAGATGAACTGGTTGCGGTCCTTCCATATGCACCATAAAACTGTGGCAATCAATTCAAAGTTATGTGAGTTCCTTGGTCTAGCAAAATATTTGCTCAACCAGTCATCAAATCTTGATAGACCCACTCGATCTATGTGTAGTTGCAGGGTTGGCTCATTCCAGATTTTTGTTGTCCAGGGGCAAAGGAGCAAAGTGTGTTCGACTGTCTCCACTTCCAGCTTGCAGATCGGGCACATTGGTGTAGGCACAATTTTTCTCCTATGTAGATTATCCAGAGTAGGTAAGGCATTATTGCAAGCACTCAATAGAAAAAATTTGATTTTAGGTTGTATGGCCGAGTTCCAGATCAACTTCCAAATGAGTGGATCAACCTAGTAAGATGTTGTTGGTATTGTCTCTTGATGAGTAGTAGGTTTAATGGTCGCAAAGTATCCACTCTTTACAGTATAGGTCCCCGATTTGTTCTTTATCCAAACCAGTTTGTCTTGTGTAGTTGGGAGGCCGATGGGGATTGCTTTGATTTCCGTCACTGTGGATTTGTCGAACATGGACCGCAATAGATCTTCCTTCCATGTTGCGGCTTCAAAGTCAATTAATTCAGCTACTTTGCTTGGTTCATTCGGTCCCACTATTCCTCCGATCACTCCATTCTTCATCCACTTATCTTCTCGTATTGAAATTTGTTGCCCGTTACCCACTGCCCACATAACTTGGGGAGCAATTGCATCTGTTCCTGCTAATAAGCTTTGCCAACCCCACGAAGGACGTGAGCCTTTCCTTGCTTGCCAGAAGTCACTATTTGGGAAGTAAAGTCCTTTTATAAGTTGACCCCACAGTGTGTTCGAGTGTTGAGAGATTCTCCAGGCTTGTTTGCCTAACATGGCGGTGTTGAAAGTTAGTAAATCCTTAAAGCCAAGACCACCTTCTTGCTTTCGAATCTTTAGGAGACTCCACTTTTTCCAGTGTACACCAGCTGTCTTGTTATTGTTTCTCCACCAGAAGTTAGCAATTTTCCTCTCAATGGCTTTGATAACGGAAATTGGGATTTTGAAAATTGACATTGCATATTGAGGAATTGCCTGAACAACTGACTTGAGGAGAGTTTCCTTACCAGCTCGCGAGAGCAAGTTTTCTTTCCAACTTTCCAGTTTCGAGTTTACCCAGGCAAGTATCCAGGCGAACATATCTTTTTTTGAAGCCCCCCAGTCTGAAGGGATTTCATAAATATTTACCTGTTTTCGCAATGTCAGGAACTCGTAGCATTGATACCATGTTTCTTCGGAGGCTCTCTGGACACCCTTTACTGAAAAATAATCCTGATTTGTTTAGATTTATGGCCTGACCTGATGCGTAGCAATACTGGTGGAGAATAGTTGCCAAGTTTTGACATTCCCTAACTGTACCATCTAGGAAAAAAATGGAGTCGTCTGCAAATAGTAAGTGAGAGAGGGTTGGGCAGTTTCTGTTCAGTTTAATTTCTTGGATGGTATCCTCTGCAATTGCTTGCTTTATCATATGGGATAAGACGTTGGCTACAATAATATATAGATACGGGGAGAAAGGGTCTCCCTGGCGAATACCTTGAGACGGATTGAAGCATTGTGAGGACTCTCCATTGAACTTGATACTGTAAGTCACTGTAGTGACGCACTGCATAACCCACTGCACCCATTTGTCGCTAAATCCCATCTTCCTTAGACACTCCTGCAAGAAGTCCCACTCTACTCGATCATAAGCTTTCTGCATATCGAGTTTAAGAATCGCTTGAAATTTTTTCCTCCTGTCTCGAATTCTTAATCTATGGAGAACTTCTTGAACAATCAGAATGTTATGCTGAATTAGGTGGCTTCCCATGAAGGCACTTTGTTCCTCAGCTATTAAGTCTGGTAATAGTGGTTTTAGTCTGTTTGAGAGGATTTTAGAGATGATCTTGTAAGCAAAGTTACACAGGCTTATGGGACGGAAATGTTCTAGCCTTTCTGGGTTTTGGTTCTTGGGGATGAGAATAATTTGGGTTTTATTTATGGCTGGGTTAAGGATTCCAGACTAAAAGAATAGCTGCACTTGCTTAAGGATATCCTCGCCGATATTTTGCCAATGCTGCTGAAAAAAAAATCCGTTCAGTCCATCAGGTCCAAGAGCCTTGGTAGCACCCAACTGGTGGGCTGCATCATAAACTTCTTTCATTGTGACAACTTCTGTGAGTTTAAGGTTCATATCAGTGTCAACTGACAATGGTATGTGATTTAGGATAGGCTGGAAATTTCGAGGACCCACCGTTGTATATAGATTTTTAAAGAAATCCGTTGCCATGTGCTTGAGAGTGTTGTTATCCCTCACCCAGTCTCCTTCGACATTCAACAACATGGTAATTCGATTTCTGTTTCTTCGTTGTGTAGTGGTAGCATGAAAGAATTTTGTATTCCTATCCCCCCATTTGAGCCACTTAATTCTAGATCTTAAGCCCCAGAACATTTCTTCTTGTCGCCAAAGTGCTTCAATCTCTGTGTATATTCTGGATTTTGCCTTGATCATACTGCGATGTGGGGTTGTTTATCCAAAACTGAAGCTCATTTTTCAGCCCTTCAATTTGTTTATATGCGTTGGGAAATCGCTTTTTACTCTACGCCTCTAGTCGATTAGCCACTATGTGTAGCTTTTCAACCATATTCTGCCTGTGAGAGTCCTCCCATGTTTGTTTGACAATCCTCTTGCAATCTTCATCTTCCGCCCAATATGCCTCGTATCTAAACTCTCTCCGTTTGCGTGCTAGGGTGGGTAGAGTGGATATGATGAGAGGACTATGGTCAGAACCGATAGGTGGTAGGGCTGTAACTTCAGCGTTTGGGTATGCTATTCTCCAATCCAAGGTACAAAGAGCTCTGTCCAACCTTTCTTTAACATTTTCATCTCCCTCTCTTCTGTTTGTCCAGGTAAAGGCGCACCCCTTACTTTCTATGTCCATTAATGAGCAAGCATATAAAAAATCCCTGAATGCAGTAAGTCTATAATGGCTCTCCTCTTTCCCACTTTTTCCCACTGATAAAGAATCTCATTAAAGTCTCCAATACACAACCAAGGAAGGTGATTGTAGGCATTTGATCTTTGTATTTCCTCCCAAAGTATAATTCTATCATTGAAATGATTAGGAGCGTGGAGAAAGGTAATCTGCATATTCTGTCTACTATCATGAGGGAGGCATTGCAGGTTGATAAGATATTCAGAATATGAGTCGATGGAGATGGTTACCTGGTCGTCCCAAAAGAGAGCCAAACCCCCTGATAACCCTGCTGGATTTACCAAAAAGCTGTGAGAAAACTTAAGCTGTCTTTTTAACCTTTGAACTTTCCGCTCTTGATTTTTAGTTTCCATAATAAATATTAGGTTGGGCCTTTCCTGAGTCGCAAGGACCCTAAGAGATTGAATTGTCAGGGGAGAGCCCAACCCCTGACAATTCCAACTTAGTAATTTCATGGATGCACCGGTGGCTTATTAGGGCTAGCCACCAAAGCCCATTGAGTTTATTTGTCCTCCTTTGTTACCGGGATGTCCACTAGATGAAGGTGATCAGCGGCTGATGTCTTGGAAGCTTGAGCTCCATACATGCAAAAGCGCTTACCTTTCTTTGATGTGGAGAGCTTAGTGGATCTGGTTTTGCCCCTAGCTAGGCCTTTTTCTGACTCTAGATAGAGCTACCTCTCTTTCTCAACTTCTTTGATTTGTTCATAATGCAGCGTCAGCATGGACTCTGCATCTAAGCAGCTGTTGTCTCGCTTTTGTGGAGCTTTGCCTTCCTTAATGATTAAAGCTCGGGAAGATAGAGGACGCTCGACCTGCTGTTCATGTCCCTCCACCGAGAGATGCTGGGCGTGGAGAGGGAGGAGGGGCAGGAGAGGCTGCTCTGCTGCTTTATGTGCTTGCTGTGTTTCATGGGTATCCGCCGCCAGGGGAGATTCCGGCACCATTTCTACATCGTCGATGGGTGGGGGTTGCTTGCCATAGAAGATTTTTCCATAAGGGCTAAGTTCCCGGACCTCAGCTCGTAGCCAGTTACCATAGTTACCCGGTATATCTTCCTCCAACCTTGTTTGTTCGTATGGCATCTCTTTGCGAGCAGTGGCATAATGGCCAATTCGACCACATGAGTAGCAGTAATGTGGCAACCTTTCATATTTAAATTCAATCCATAACTTTTTACTTCCCAAGTTTACAACTAGCCCTATTTTGAGAGGTGTAGCTAAATTTAACTTGATTCTTGCTTTCCCGACCTTATAATTACTGTTACCTTTTGCTTCCAGTTTCACCTTAAGAACTTCACCAAGCTTGGATGCGATCTCTCTAACTACTTATGTTGTAACTCTGCCAAATGGTAAACCAAATAGTTGCACCCAAAAGGGGCAGTGAGAGTAATCATAGCAAATATCGGGGATGTCAGGGTCACATTGCTGGGGCACAAGAAGGTTGCTGGAGAAGGACCATGGTCCGGCATCGAGGACTCTCTGTTTATCAACTTCTGATTTAAAGGAGAATGAGAATAAGCCTAGTTCTAACAAAGTGCAAGTGACGTTATCAGTTTTCCATGCCCGTTTCATAGTGCTGAAAAAGGCTTGGAAGTTTACATTTGGTCGAGAGTAAAGTTTGCCAAATAATGTTAGCCGGCATTCTTTTAGCTTTTCATTAGAGATTTCCCCTGTAACTTCTACAACATCATCTTCAGACCATAAATTACCCAAGCTTTTACACAACGCCTCTAGCCTGCTTGCTTCAGAATTAAAATGTGCCATAGGATCTGCTTCAAAAGTCATGATGATATGGAGAGAAAAATACCTCTGGACATAGAGCTCTTGACTAGCCACCGTATTGAAACCTGGATAGCTGTTAGTTAGTGATGCAGCTCGCTGGTTATAACTTTGATGCTTGATTGCGGAGGAAATTTGGGCTTCTGGTAGACCATTAACCTCGGCGTACTTGCTATTTTCCCGCAGGGGAAGGCGGGCCAAATAACTCTAGGCGAGATGGATCCATGTATAAAGAGTTAGTGGACGGGTCAGACGAAGAGAAAATAGAGGCGAAAAGGATGGGCTGAAGCTTGGGGGAAGTCGAACAGGGGAGAAGGTTGGGTTTCGGCCTTGTGAGATGGTTGGAGGACAAAGGGCCGAAGGTTAGGGTTTACAATGGGATGCTCGAGATGATCAAAGTGTGATCGATGGAAACCAGAGAAAAGCCCAGAGCACAGCTAGGTTTGGAGTGATTAAAGAGGAAAAGCTGTCTCACGAAGGGTACAAAGGTTAAAAGGAAGAAAAGGGAGGGCTATTACCAGAGAAAGAGGATTTTGGGTCGGTCATGATGGGTCCCTTCAAAACGAAGGAGGATTGGAGCGGAAGAAAGCCGAAGATGGCGTCAGCTCGAAGGAATCAAAGGAAAACTACCATACGGTAGGGGAAACACAGAACGCGTGGGAGAGAAGTCGACACGGAGGCAGTTCAATGTGGCTGAATTTATTGCCAACCAGCTCTGTTTCGCTGAATTTTACGTTTGTTTTAGACAAAGGACGAGAACAACCTCGAAGTCTAAATAAAACTTTAGCGTTCAATCATTTGATTTATCTAGAGAATTCAGTTCTTAATTTAATTAATAGATTGTTGGGAGTGCACCAAAGAAATCCAATAGTTTACCTGGAGTGATCGTCAAGAGAAAGCTTGAATTGGACACGTCAACTTATCCAATCATACCCCATATTTACTAAAATATTTAAGTTGATGTGCGACTTGACAAGTCTCATCTCACATATGAGCCACTTGCATTAGGCTCACTCCCCCATAATCCAATTATTCTTCCGCGTGAACATTATCTCAACTCTCGAATCTCCACTTTGACCTAACCAATTACACAAGGTGTTGGCAAGGATAACATCTATCCTTAGACTCCACCTCATTCGCCTAGGCATATCCAAGCTTGGTGGGAAGCCAGCGAACAACTTCTTCCATCTCAATTAGGGAGTCATGTTCAAAATTTTCCTCATTTGAAATATTCACCAAATATCGATATATATATCGAGAGCAGTCATCAATCAATCATCAACCCCGATTCTGATTATCAAGTCAACGTAAAAGAAACTCATTATCTTCATAGAAAAGATCACAAATGAAGAGTTTAAGTTCAAATTTAACAATATATTCAGTAGGATTTGTTGGAGAAAACTCATTTACTGTTTTGAAGTTGACAAAATCTTTCCATAATCTAGTCTGAAGACTTCAAGACTGAAGTGTCAAAGTCTGAAAACCGCCAGACTTTAGGTTCAAAATTTGCTCACACTGACAATTTCCAGACTGAAGAATGAAGACTTATCCAGATGCGAGATTATCTTTATTTCTTCAAGGATTCGATTTGTATGGCTTTTGGTTGACTTTATGGTTGGATATAGCACCTAGCACCTAGCACCTACATGATTGATTATCTTTAATGGAATCAATCCCGATAATCAAATTTTTTGGAAGGCAAGCAAACTTGGAAAATTCTACTTATAGAAACCAAGATCTTGATTGTATGGGTGAATAGGATTGGCGGGCTTTCATCTCAATCTATCAACCAACTCAAGATCCCCTTAATTGATTATGTCCAATGGATAGATTAGAAGAATTCATTTGGAAAGTGCCACGGTCGTGAAGGCATGAAGGAGTATTTAAGGTAGACTCTCTAGTTGTTTGACATAGTGCGTGAAAGAGAAATTTCAAAGTCTGAAGCTTTCCATTTCCTTGTTACTCCAAATACTGAGCTCAAAGTTGTATACAAAAGAGAGAAACTCATAGTGAGACTTTTTGAGAGACCAGTAGAGACTCTTCACTCTGAAGGCGAGATTACCATATTGTAAAATCTCTTTTATTTCTTAGTGGAATCCAGCTAGTGGGCTGTCGGCGTGGGAGAGTGGATGTAGGCTTGATCTAAGCCAAACCATTATAAACCTTGTGTTCTTATTATATTCCCTAAACTCTTCTTATTCTGTTTATAGTTTTATCTAACTACTATAATATGAATTCGTTCATAGTATGTTGTTTTCTAAAAAGCAAACTATTACTTCAAAACCTTGCGAAAAGTTTTGTTTATACCTATTCACCCCGCTTTAGGTGTTACATCTAGCCCTTTTAGGATTTACATTCTCTTGAGTTATGACAAACTGTAATATATTATAGTCTATTTCAATTTTTACTACATTCTTAATATTAGATTATGTATGCTTAATATTGTCACACGTGTACCTTCACATCGATCAATGGGGTTATTCCTTTCAGTATTTTAAGGGTGCGTTTGGTAACGATTCTGTTCCCAGGAACAATTTCTGATCAGAAATGATTATTTTTTATTCCGTTCCTGAGAACAATTTCTAAGCATTTTAAGCTGTTTGGTAATTATCTAAAATTTCTGATTCTGAAATAGAATTGTGTTTGGTTCCATACTCATTGATTATGTTCTAAATCAATTTCTTTTAATTTTTAAATATTTTTTTTTACTTTTTTACTTTTCTTTTCTTTTCTTTTTTTCCTTTCTCTCTCCTATTCTTCCTCTTCAAGTGGCCGGCAACCTTACCGGAGCGTCGCCGGCCCTTGGCGAGGCCGAGCCTCGCCGGTGGCTGGGCTTGCCTCCGGCGAGCTCGTTGGACCTCGCCCTGGCCTACCGAGCTCGTCGGATCGATTGCCGGCGACCGGTGGTGGTAGGCGGCGGACGACAACCGCGATGACGGCGGTAGATGAAGAACAAGAAAATGGAAGAAGAATAAGAGAAAAGGGAAGAAGAAAAAGAAAATGGCTTGATTCTTAGATTTGTTCCTAGGAACACGAATCAACTTTTTTTTTTATTCTTGATTTTGTTCCAAATCTAATTTTAGGAACAAAAATTTTACCAAACACGAATCTGTTCCAAAACTACTCCCGATAACAAAAAATTAGAATCTAGCACTGTTTGGATGATTACCAAACAGGTCCTAAGTCTAATCATAACGTCTACAACACGATAAAGGGCTTCCGCAACCAATCAAAAAGAGAGATTGTTGGGTCCAATCACTCTTGACGTGATTGATAAAAAGACAAATACTTCACCCTAGAAGTAAATAAAGAGGACTATCAAGCGATTTTTTTTTTCTTTTTCAAAATTTTGCAACAGTAGACCATTCAAAAGCCGAGTGTTTAATATATGTACCCCTTTTCAGCGTAGGTACACTCGCAACCATTTTGTCAGTATGGCCCGAAGAAGTGCATTTAAGTGCCGACCTATGGGTGGAAATTATAATAAAATTGACCCAACCATTTTTCCCTTTAGACCAAAAAGAAAAAAAAAAAACTCCATTTTTCCCTTGTTGATTGACATTTCTGCATTTGACGATAACCACGACAAAAGTTTAATTCACTTCGCATCTATGCTTCGTTGATTTCATAAGAAATAAGTGATTTAAAAAATATTTGTAACACAATCATTTATATTGCTTATAAAAATAATTAAACAAAAATTATATAACTATAAATTGTTATCGATAATGGAAATAATTTTCATGATTATTTATTTCAAATGATATTAGTAATTATTCTTAAAAAAATATTTTTACAAATTATTATTTTTTACGAAATAAAATAAGTCAATTAACTCTATTTTTCCCGAGCTGGTAGGTGTTCACCGTCCAGCTTCTCGTATATACACGAAGGTTTGACTTGGCACACTCGAAGGAAGAAAGATGGATCACTCCCGATTAGTGGGAAGGTTTGACGGGAACTTAAAGATTACTTGGCAAATTTTTGAAACCTCTTTTCCCAAGATGTAATGATATTCTTTTGTACAGATTTGAATTTCTTTAGTAATTAATGGAAGCAATCGCGCAGCACATTTGCCTGTTTGGATTTACTTTTGTTTTTTGTTTTTGACTCCACTAAACTCTCGTAGCTCACACACTCTGCACATTTGCCTGTTTGGATTTACTTTGGTTGTTTTGGTTTTTACTTAACTAAACTCTTGTAGCTCATGCGCTTTAAATTTCTCTTTAAAATTTTATAACTCTTGAAACTTTCACAATTTTCAAGTATCAACATGCATATTATATTTTTTTCATGATTTCTAAGATTCGAATAATAATTTAAACTTTGGCGGGCAAGCATGAAGCACTTTTTACGCTCTTGTTTACTCGAGTTGATGCTTCTATTATATCTAGTATAGCTATCAAGGAAATGACATGAGTTATTGATTAGGCAAAGGACCAGTGTTCAATTTCCCATGCCATCAAGGACACGCAATTTTATGTTTGGTCTGTACGATTAGGTTTGACTCACATCTTATTTAACCGATTCAAGAAATTATGGTATTTCACTCACCAAGGGAATCGCCTAAACTTGAGTTCTACGCTGAGAAGGGAAAAAAAGGTGGTGCTTCCAAAGAGATGGAAGCCTAGTGAAAGGTTTCAGATATGGTTGAGATCTTGCGTCCCTAAATATTGACTTGTGCGCCGGTAGATAAGTAAGTTGTAATCCTAACTTAGAAGAGTACTCTTGATGCCGTACAAGCAAACAAAACAGGTCATATTAGGTCGGTAATGAGCTTAAGAGCGGCTGCGTGCCTTCCGCGGATTAGATAGATCTAATCAATTTATCTATAAAGTCGGTGAATACGGAAATTCAGATCCATCCTTGGCTTGTGAGGTCCACCATCTCAAGATATTTAACGTTGTTATAAACTAGCCTCAATGGTCACAATAACTGACCTTTCCAGGAGCTTCTCCTTCTCTCTGGGTGGTCAGCCGTGTTCGTGGCCGCATGCTGGCCAATCATTTCTCCGACAGCCAACTCACGTTTCATAGAGATGCCAATGACTATGGCAACAATACTGAAATGTCGGTAGCATAAGATCCGTTGCGATACTCAAGAAATATCAATGCCTATGACCATGTGTGAATAAACATTATCTTATTTTGGCCAAAAGGAAACAAAAATAATATCATTTTATCGTCATGGAAGATTTTGTGAGATTGCTACCAATTATTCTGAAAGTTTTCGGCAATGGTCCTACAAAATCTCACCTAATACTGAAATAGGAGATCATGAGTTCAAATTTTTTTAGGTACCATTGCCTTGATACCATGAATGGACCTAGGCTTAGAACTAGGGAAGACGGAGTCAGTTTCCTACGGGTATGCCTTCCCACTGTGGGCGAACCTCTTGTTCAAGCCCTTCAAGAACAACCTTTTAACAGAAAACTATTTTGACCTTTAGTTCAAAGCCTAGAAACACTCAAAGATGCTAAGATAGTAACATTTCTAACTATCTGAGTTGCATTTCTTAATGGATCCTACCAGTCTAGAGAAGAATAAGTGTTTAGAAAGACATTGAGAGTTAACAAAATACTCACTTTACTTCAAGGGACTTCGCCCAACACATTACATCATCATTGCCTTTTATAGACGTTAGGAGGTCACATACAAGCAAGGACCGAGCTCACGGATCCTAAAACAAATAGAGTCTTTGGAAAATCCGATAGGGAATTATTTTCGGTGATATGAATAGTGACAATGAACAGTGATTTTCCTATCCTACTGCTATAGTGACTTGCTACAGTGATCTACTACAGTCAGCGGTCTCGTCCGTCACGGGTATTGTAGTCATAGTCTGAGTCATCAAAACTATGCATTTCTACCATAAGGTGTTCTTCATATTTTTGCTCAAATCCTCCAAGTGAATCTGGTGAGAGAGTTCGGGTATTCCTCATGTTTGCCTCGTTTGATGGGGATGCTTCCTCATGATTCCTGAAAGACCCTATAGTGTCGGCAAGCATGTTTGGCTAAGGCCAATTGGATAGTTGAACATAATAGGATATGTTCATGCCTAAAGATAAGGACAAAGGTCATTGATCATAGGGGTCTTGAGAAAGAGGTCCCCCCAATTGTGCATAGGGTTCTTGAGAAAGCTGTATAGGGTCATCTGTATTTGTCATTTATTGCTCCTCTGATGATGCAGCTTGTCTGAATTCTTCAAGTGCTTCCTTGGCTTTTGGTGTAAGACTATAATGATCCCATGCAATTGGTACATTATAGTTCCATACATCTTCAGGAATTGTCTTATTTTTCTGGCACAAAACTCTTTGGAGTTCTCAGTACTGGTGTTCACAGCAACCAACAGGTCCTGGAAAAGATTTGCAATAAAGGTTTGTCACCTTTACACTTAAGTGTGACTATACATCGACTTGATTTTTTGCATGAACCGCAAGATATAGCTTAATCTGTTTGCATATTCGTGTGACTATAATGCCAATTTGATCAATAAATTGCTTTGATTAGATGACCTCATGAGCGAGTTTGTGGACCACACATGAATGGACTATTTTTGGCTAAAAAAAATCATGAAGATGAGATATTACCAATCAATGATGGTGGCCAATTGAGTCACGTCACTACAAAGGAGAAAACGGCCTTGTTAATTAAAACAACATTGAACTTGTTTCGGCAACGTTATTGAATTTTCAAGCAAAAGATAATGCATGCTTAGAAAATTAGATGGTGAATCATTTAAAACATAAGTGAAAATAGGAATGCGGCACCCAATGGGCATTGTGAGTTGCTTTCGGTTATGAATTAGACACTCGTACATTGTGGGCGACGGAGAAAGTCCCGTTTTTGCAGCTCTATCTTGGTTACCACATTTTCCCTCGAGGGATGGACTAAGATTCTATGCAGATGGTGTTCCATTGACAAAACAGAAAAATCACAAGGATGAGATATTACCAGTTAACGATGGTGACCGATTGCGTCATGTCACAAACACAGGAGAAAATGGCCTTGTCAATTAATAATGATGTTGAACTTGTTTCAGCAACGGTAATGAATTTTCAAGCATGCTTAGAAAATTAGATGGTGAATCATTTAATACATAAGCGAAAATTGGAATGCGGCACCCAATGGGCATTGTCGGTTGCTTTTGGTTATTTAATAATAACCAAAAATTAGACTAGTTTCTTTCGCTAGCACATTCAAGTAGCTGACTTTCCCATGTATCATGGTTATTGCACTTTACCTTGAGGCCTGGACTAAGATTTGAAGCAAATGGTGTTCCATTGGCAACGAAAAATTCATTAGGATGAGATATTACCGGTTCACAATGGTAGCCAATCAAATTACATCACTACACAGGAGAAAACGACCTTGTTAATTAATAATGACATTGAACTTGTTTCGGTAATGTTATTGAATTTTCAAGCAAAAGATCATGCAGACTTAGAAAATTAGATGGTGAATCATTTAAGACATAAGCAAAAAAACGAATAAGTCACCCAACGGGCGTTGCGGGTTGCTTTCGATTATATTTAAGACAACCGAAAATTAGACTAGTTTCTTTCGCCCATCCCTGCCTAAGCCAATCGTTCCTGGCGGTGCTTTGGGGGGCGGGCGGGCGACGGAGAAAAGTCCCTTTTGCAGCTGTGTTTAGGTTACTGCACCTTCCCTCGAGGCATGGACTAAGATCTAATGCAGATGGTGTTCCATTGGCAAAACTTCAATGAAGCCAGCTCTCACCAATCTCCGAATTTAGCTCTCCAGTGATTTCTTTTGCCAATCCATTCGGAAGATTTTGAGTGATATTGAGTTGAACTAGATGGGTCAATGAGTTTAGACGCGAGGTAATAGAACTTTTACTGTGTTTCTCGATAGTATCCTGATAAGTCGAGTCTATTTTAGACACAAGAAAAAGAACATAATTTATCTCCATCACCTTCTCCAGTATTTAATTCTTTAGCCACCGTGTCTTAATTAATGCTATGTGAGACTTATTTACTAACACAACAACTTAAGTTTGGGCAATGTGGGATTTAGATACATATCTGATGCCCAACATTCCAGCGCTGATTTTGATAGTGAAGAATCCTACCAAGACCTTCACAAGCACAATCTGTATCCACATGGCATTAAAGCACGTTGGGCTAATTTAAGATTACACGAGACTTATCTACCCAATGCAATAATGCATAACCTACACCTAGACGGTGTGGGATTAGAGGCATATCCAGTGTCCACCTCATTAAAGACACATTCAACTACTTGATGGTCCTACTAACATGTAACTCTAATTAAGGTTATGAAGGCAAAAATTTTCATCAAGCTACCCAAATAAAAAAATAATAATAATACTTTTTCATTGAGCTCCAATGAATGGAAGAGAGAGATAAATAAACCAGGTTGAGATCTTGAATTGAAAATCGGCGCCCATTGTCACAACTTAACTCCCATGTCTTTTTGCTCCACACGCAACTTTTAATTTGACTCGTCAAAATAATGGAATTAGGAAGGAAAAAAAAATGCGATTCATCGTGAGCTGGATTATGGCACACATCCATGTGTCCTGTCCAACATCTTAATCTGCTAATAAATATCTGATTAATTAAGATCCCTAGTCACCGCATGCAAAGACAGTGACAACTCCATTGACGGGTCCAAATAATTAGTCCCTAACATTTGGCGATCGAACCCATTCAATCCTTGATTTTCCTGGATGATCGGTGACAACGATATTAGGTATAAGTTAGGTGTAGAAAGTGAGAAGAAAGATCCAAATTCTTACTATTTCTTCTTTGACTTCTTGTGAAAATAATTCAATTCCTATTTCCAAATCCGCGTACTACTCACGTGTGTTTACCGGAAAATTCTTGAGCATTGTTCATGTGTGGTCAGTGCAACTCTATCGTGCACAATTGCTAGTCGCTAATTAAGTAATTTTTGTTAACTTCCCAATCGTATAATTATTGAAAGATTCAAATCAACGTCCAGTAATTTCCTTGCACAAGTCTCGCGTGCGCATAATAAAAAAAAAAAAAAGAGATCTGATGGTAACCCTCATCGCGCAACAAGGTGGCAGACAAAAAACAAAAGTTTTCGTCGCCCGAACCTCTTTTAAAAAATCGAACTTTCACTATTTTTCTTTGACTTAATGTGGAAATAATCCTTTTTTTCTCTTTTCATGAGTTGTGAAAATAATTAAGCGGGTAGTATCCGTATCCGCAAACAGTCCGGCATGAAATAATTGCCACTCTAACGTACAACCGCTCCTCCTCAATAAAATTTTGTCAATCGGTCAATTATTAATATATTAGTAAAGTCACATCCACGACTAATAATGTTCGTGCACGAATTTCACACGCACATAGTAATGAAAATTAGATTTTATGGCATTTTTTGTTGTGAAATACAGGGTGGCCGAGGCAGACAAAATATTTCATACCTAGAATCATAAAAGATTTAGTTAATATTAGGCTTCGTTCGTTTCACGAAAAATGATTTTCAGGAAAATATTTTCTGGATTTTCCAATGTTCATTTCACAGAAAATAGACTAGTCAAGAAAATTGTTTTCCATTATTGAAAAAAAAAAAAAAAAAACCTTTAAAATTGAGGAAATGTCTTCCACTTTTCAAAAGTGGAAACATTTTCCATAACTTCTTCCACCTTACTTCTTTTCACCAACACATTTATGTTTTATTTTTATGCTTTCTTTTTCTTTTTTTAAAAATCAAGTTTTTATTTTTTTTTTTCATTTTCTTTTCTTTCTTTCCTTTTCATCTTCTTCCTTGGCCTTGGCCGGTCGCTAGCCACGACGGTGATGGGCGACTGGCCGCGAGCCAGCTCGAGCCTCACCCCAGGCCGGCAAGGCTTTGCCTAGCTCGATCTGGCGAAGCCAAGCTCACCCGAGCCCGGTGAGCTTGGGCCTCACTAGATCATGTGAGGTAGAGCCTCGTCAGCCTAGGGTGGAGCTCAAGCCTTGCCAGATCTGGTGAGTTGGGCGGGGCTCAGGCCTCGCCTGAGCTCACTAGAGGTTCGCCTGGCTTTGGCGAGCCACAAGCTCACCGAATCTAACGGCTGAGCTCGGGCTCCTAATCCAGGTGAGCCCGAGCTCCACCGCCAGATCTAGTGAGCTTGCGGCTTGCCAGAGCCCAGCAAACCTTTGGTGAGCTTGGGCGAGATCGGCCGAGCCTCGAGCTCACTAGATCTGGCGACTGCGTCTTGGTCAGCCATTGGGCAACCGGCCATCGTCAAGCTTGCGGCGGCAGAGGAAGGAGGAGGAAGGAGGAAGGAAAAGAAAAAGGAAAAAATAAAAAGAAATAAGAAAGAAATAAGAAATAAGAAATAAAAATTTCGATTTTTTTAAAAATAGAAATAATTAAAAATTCATTTTAAAAAAGATATAAGAAATAAAAATAATTTTTTGGTCAATTAAAAATATTAAAACCAATTTTTTGATAATTTTTCCAAAACAATTAAATTAGCTAATGAACGGTGGAAAATATTTTCCACTCAAAATTTAGATTTCAGCCGAATATCGGAAAATTAAGTCATTTTCTAAGAAAATGACTTCCTAGGAAATATTTTCCGAAAACGTGATATTTTCCGTGAAACGAACGGACTCTTAATATTTCAAGAATTATTTTGTATTTTCTAGTAGTTGTTGTTCAATTTTTTAGTAGTTCCGCGGTTTGTGCTTTTGTGGAAAATGAAGTGCTCGTCCTTTTTTTTTTTTTTTTTTGGTCGGTAATATAGGTATTTCATTACTTAAAGGCAACATTACATAGGAAGCGGGCATTACATCCTAAAGCTATAGCTTCTGCGGCTACCAAACTTTGCAACTTAAAGGTTGGAAATATATTCCAGTTATGGGCCAGATCAATTCTGCCATGGGCCCTGGCGGCCCAATCCGCAACCCCATTTGCCTCTCTTTTGCAGTGCTGTAGTCGCAAATTAGGGCACAAAGATAGCAAGGAGTCGAGCTTTGCGAATAGCACACGTTCTCCCAACGGCGGCGTTCGTTTCGCTTGAAGGATGTCGATCAAGACCAAGCAATCGCTTTCGCTTTCCATGATAATATTCTCCATGTTGAAGCCCTGTTGCAGCAAACATTGAAGAGCCAAAGCAAGCACCCGTACCTCGGCTTGAAAAGCCGAAGCTGCTGTAAATCCTCGCGTGTAAACATCGATAAGAATCCCTTGATGATTTCTGCTTATACAGGCCATAGTGCCTTGATGACTACCCAGAAAGTGAGATGCATCTATATTGCCTTTGAGGATTCCATGTTGCGGAGGTGTCCAAACGGGTGGTGATGGACGATCAGTGGAGTCCCCGGATCGCTGAGTGTGTTGGGAGGAAAGACAATGGATCCGTGTTTGTGCGAGAGCATCTATGACAGCTTGCGTTGGATTTGGACGGATGCGGCGGAAGATGCAGTTGTTGCGCAAGCACCAAATCTGCCACAGGACATGGGCGATCGTCTGCAGTCTATGTATGAGTTTCGTCTCTGTTGCTCTTGCTGTGATCCACGCATCTAGGCGATGAATAGTTAGAGGAGATACCGAGATGTTGAGCTGCGAGTGATTCCAAATCCCTTTTGTCCATGAACATTTTCACTTGTTCTAATTGCAATTTATTACTACTATAGTACAATGCCGTGGTTGTCAAATTGATTTGGTGCCCTTTTTCGACGGTCCTTAGCTGTGTCCGAAAGATCTCAAGTCCAAAACGAATCGATTTTATTCCTTAATGAATTCGGTAGGGTTTGAATGGAAAACAATGCAATCGAGATTCCCATCCAACCTCTCTCTCTCTCTCTCTCTCTCCATGCTTATTGCAAGAAGGTGAGCTGGAGGTGATGTTGAAGTCGTCCTGATTGATCACCAAACCTTTTCTTTTCCCAAGTGACTACGAATGTAATCTTCTATGCTATAACTATATGCTTCCGTGAAGAATCTCCTAAAAGGAGTCTAAAGATCACTCACATCAAACCCTGAAGACAAAAAAAGATGAAAGAAGAGAAAGATAATTTCGGTTCTTTGAATGAAGAATGCGGTCGTGGGAATTTGAAATTGAGAGGGGTGGGAAGAATGATGAGCTATTGGAGATCGTCGTGTTTTACAGTTTAAGATGGCATGACCTTTTGATATTGGATTTGGAAATGTCGTACATGAGAACTAATTCAATCTCAACTTATGTATGTATTACCATGACATTCTTGATAAATGACAGAATTCAAATTTACTAGAATGCCGTTTGATGTTTTCATTTATGTTTGTTTTTGTTATAAATGCCAAAATCATTTTAACTTGTTTTTAAAATGGCAACCATAGGTTTTTTTTTTTTATGCCCTAGAACCACCGTACAGCTGGCAGCCGGCGGCGTAAATTAATGGGAGCATTAGCGCGGGGGCCCACCTCCCACGGCACTCCACTTAAGTTGCTCAATGGAGGCGCAAAGTTTCGAACCCCTCCCCTACCAAATCAGGGAGTAAGGTGCCAACCAGCGCGTCCACCGTGGGGTGGGTGGCAACTATAGGTGTTTATACAACATCATTTTGAAAAAACAACATATGTTATTTTTTTTCATTAATTTTTGGATTTTGCAACGAAATATCTTTCACCAAGTGTTGTATTTTGGTTTTTATTAGACTCAGGTTCTATGTTAGTTTTGAACAGAAATGGTCAAATGTGAAAGAGACTATGCACTTTATAATCTCAAAACTAAAGAAGTCGCTAGCTTGTCGCACATATAATGCCAGTAATAAGTAGTTTCAAAACCTCATTAGTAACACCATCCAGTCTCACTTTATGCAATAATAAAATCCCATTAAAATTGAAGTAGTTTGTACAATATTGAAGGTCCTTCAACACGGCTGGGTATGGACGAGATGCCTAGTAAAGCATAGCTTCCTACCAAGTTTGAGAAGACAACGCCGGAATTGAATCGACAATGCTGGACAGTAAAGGCAACACCTAGCAGACCACAATTTAATATGGATATGAGGACACAATGTTGAAATCTAATCAACGATACTGGACAATGATAACCACACGTAGTATACATCGTCTCTAGATGCGCATAAACACAGCGTTGGAATTTAATCAACAACGTCAAACAAATGCAACATCTAATGAACACTGCCTCTAGATGGAATTGACGGCATAACTTTAAAATCTAATCAACAACGCTGGACAATCGTTAGCACTAAAATCTGATTGACTGTACTTCTCGGGATATAGACACTTGCTAGAATTGAATCTACGATGGAAATCTTGAGCTATAACTAGGCTAGACTAGGAAAAGATAAAGACAATAGAAAGTAGTTTTGTGTGAGGGGGTTCTTTGTTGGATGACTAATAGTATGTATAGACTAACTTGGTAACTATCATTGATCGGTTACCTCCTCCTCAAGAATTGCTCCACATTTTGGGTTGAACCGCCTTATTCATGCTTGTTTGACAACTGTGTCATGATTTGTCTAGCAAGCATTTAACTGTTTTCCTTTCGAGTTTGGCACCTTTGAACTTGTTCCCGCTTATTTTCACTACCAAGGCTATATTTCCATGGTTGATCTTTGGCTTCGGCACGTGGTACTCTACCATTCCATCTTGTCATTCCATGTCATGGTCTTTTCGAAATTCAGGTCAAAATTTCTCCAAATCTCTAATTGTCTTTTCCTATATAATTATTCATGGGTTGGGCTCATATATTATAGCCCATATATGGTTTTGAAGACTGTTTCAAGGTTTTCTGTCCCTTGTGCCTTTCACGTGACCATAGGAGTACTTTTGGGTGTCGACAAATGCCTTTAAACAGACAAAGTGAATATTTATTTCTTTTAAAGAAAATACCTCGTTCTCCGTGTCATCTGCCACAAATGATCATTATACCTTTCTATTCTCTGACACATCTGTAACCATTATGAACCAACGGCTCCCATTGCATCTCCACATGTCGCTTCAAATTTTTTTTTTTGGCATATATTCTTAATTTTTGAATCGTTGTCTCCTATCCAGGCAAAATAATTCACTCCATCTCTTTTGTGCTTTTTCTTCTTCCTCAAACCTTAAACCCCCCGTGTTTTCCTCATAAGTTTTCTATGGCTACCGAAGCTCCTAAATTCAAACCTACATCTTATATTTCGAACTTCAATCGTCTTCTCCACACAAAAGTGGTCTACTATTGTCGATTTCAATTGCTGAGTGTTGTAGAAGCGAATAAAGAGGCATTACTTCTAGGGCCGACCCATCTGGATCACATTCATGTTCCTCTGTCTCTCAAACCATGCTTTCTTAGGCCCATATTCTTGAATTATGGGAAAGGCCCCAAAAAACAATGAAATAAAAATAGAAGGCCTCAAATAGATCAAACGAAGCATAGCAATTTCAACGAAAATCATATAATTGCACTTTTTCCGTCACTCCACTTCACTTGGGTAGATAATAATAATAATTTTTTTTTATTTTTTTTTTGTAAATTATCACTAAACTTATCTTATATCCATAGGGATTTATCGTGTAGGTCAACCACCAAATTACTCTAATCGGAGACAGTAATTGTATAAGAGCCGTTCATAATAACATATAGATGTTATATAGATGTTATGTTGTTTTTCTTAAATCTTGTTTGATAAATTAGATTGCGAAGTGCTGATCTCTTTTCACCTGTTTCTATCTTGATCCGATATGTGTAAGTCGTTCATTGGGAAGTAATTTATTTAACATATACACCACATGTGGATAGGATTCTGTATAACTCATATTCATTGAGATTGTCATATGTCTAAATTAATAATATGATCGAACACAAAATACTTTCTCGCCATTAAGTGGATCAATCATTTAGCCCCGTTGATAAATGTTGGTCATGGTAAGAAGTGGAACTATCACCGCTTCATTCCTTTTATGTTTCTTTCACTTTGCTTGAATTTAATTATAATGTTGGTTGATTAGGTTTATTATAAAAATACATTGGCATCCCTAGGTAAGTCCCATCAAATACTGCTCCTGACGACATTTTGTAATTATTTAAAGTCGTCTGTCTTCTTCTTCCTTTATCTTTATCTTTTTTCTTTTGGGTTGATGGGCAATTTTTCAATCAAGTCGAGTCAACAACGAATTTGTCACAAACGATGATGAAAGCCTTAGGGTTCCGATAAGCAACGCTTTGTTCTTTCCGAGCGATGACTATACAAACGCGGAAAGCTCGGCCGCTTGTGATAATGGAACAGAGAAGACAAGAGGAGGATCGTCAATTCCCCCTTACAAGGCCACGTTTGGTAGCCGAAGCGAAAGCTGTCGTCCTCTTCCTCGGGACAAGGACATCCTTGTATCGGTTCTGATGTAGGATAACAAGAATGTCGATGAAATGGCCGTTCTCGTCAACCCTCCTAGGATGGTTTGGTGATTCTAGGGTCCTACAAGATATGATCGTGCTGCATGGTCACGCCACTCTCGCTCTCTGCCCCTTTGAAAAATCCCAGTTGCTTCAAATTCTAGAATAATTGACGAGGACAAAACCAACTAGTTGCTCCAAATTCTAGAATCATTGATGAGGACAAAACCAACTAAAGATGATCGGAGGACAGATCGCGTAAACGCCAACATCTCTCTCTCTCTCTCTCTCTCTCTCTCTCTCTCTCTCTCTTCGCTCCCCCACCCACCCACCCCCCGGCGCATGCAGTGCAAGTTTCATGCAGAAGCAAAGAGCAACAGTCGTTCGCGGTGATGGCTCACCAAACGCATGTGATCGGGTGATTTAATCTTCGTGAACATCCCATTCTTGCATAAAATGTCATCTGACGAAAGAACTCGGCATTAGTCGACATCATTTCACCTCAAATCAAGGGGAAGTAGACAAAGCTCGCATCGGCATTATTATCTGAGCGTCGTATTAGTGCTCAACCCATGGGAAAGAGACAGGCAAAGAATGCGGGGTTGCTGACGCTTTGGAAGGACGGAAGGAAATAGCTAGACAAAAACATCCTCTTATCTTGATAGTGTTTTTGATGCCAGCGTTTTTATTTCACTCTGGATTTCGGGATAAAACAGTAGGATACAGACAGAGGTGGAGCTGGCTATACAACAGGAATAGGACGACAGACAATGTTGATGTAATGGCATGAAAGAGACAATGAAGGAAGTTGATTGATGTTCCACGCACTCACGAGATCCTTTGCTTGTCTATTTTCTTTATCGGATCACGAGAGAGAGATATAATTTCCACCGTGAATATAAGTAATATGACTTGAGACTCTGACTGTGAATGAGTATGATTTAGTACGTTATAATACCCGAATTGGCGTTTGAAATATCATAAATAGTTAATATATTGGGAGGTCGAGCTACTCATTTCAAAGGGAAATACAATTAACTTGCAATGCTTCCATGTACATTGTTGGAAAAAAAAATTAAAATTATATGATCCATAACGTCTTTGGAATGATGTTGCCTATGCTATTAAAAACTGTGATATGAGGTATTGAGTTACATGTCCGTGAGGGCTCGATGAATTTAGAAAGCAAGTGATGTGTGAAACTTCAATACCTTCACTTGCGTGTGCAAGTCAAATTATTCTAAAAGCTTAAATTATTAAATGAATGCATGGTTTAATATTAAAAAAATTTAACACTCCTCCTCATACATAAATTGGACCTTGGCTTAAGCCTAAAATGTGGAAATATGTAATTGGAGAGGAAAATAGGAATTTGGAAATATTTGCATTTAGAACCTCTTGCTCTGACATTATATAAGATTTCAACCAATAGTTTTAAAAAACTTAAATTACTAGGCGGAGAAAGATAATATGAACATAACAAGCATATAGGGAAAATATTTTTGTGAGACCTTTATTAATTGTTCTAAAGTTTAAGCTATTAAGAGAAAAAAAAAATCATATAAATATATAAGGCAGAAGAAACTATGATGACATGCAGATTCTAGAGTAACGATGTCACCATGGGTCCCGTACGGACGGACGAAAACGACGTTCGTTTGAGAATATTGATGTGTTTGTCGATCAACCTCCATCGTGGGATGGATTTGGACCATGGATGTATATAAACATAAAGTCAACATTTGGGCCAAGCATACACATATAAACGTAAATTCAATAAAAAATATTATTTTGTGCCACTGTTTACCTCACCTGACATGTGATTATTCTATAAGATTTATTGAACGATAGTATGAAAAATACATTAGATTTTAGAGTCGGTTTGTTATGTAGAAATAGATGATTTGGAATTTTTTTTTTAAATAATCGCTTGTATTACTTAAAATAATTAGTCAGCTTACAACAACTAGTAATATCTCATAAGTAAAATGATATACCGAAAATTTCACTTATGATAAAGTTTCTTTTTTATTCACCTTTTTTTTTTTTTTTTTATCTTCCCCTGAGACAGAGTTTGTTTGGATTTATTTGTACTTTTTGTTTTGTGTTTAATCGAAGTTAAAAATTTGCACTCCACATACTTTGACTTTTTTAAATACCAAAATTGTTGAAACTTTCACAAATGCAAATATTAACATGTAAATTCACATAAATTGTCATATTTCTAAACTTCAGTAATATTTTAAATTTTGGCAAGAAAGAAAATACGGAACAAATAAGCTTTAGGACCTTTTTTCTTAAATAAAGGAATGAAGGAGTCTACATGGGGAGTATCTCAGCCTGTTGCATTTAATTACATATCAACGACTCAGATTGTCTGCTTGTGTAGTCACCCAAATAAATCCAAAAATGACCTAACCCTCTATTAATTAAATCATCGAAAAATCAAACTATATAATTAACCTATTATGAAATGAAAGACATTTTAAGAGGGATGTCCAAAAATGAATAATATACAAAAATGACAAGTGGCATGTCAAAGCTTGTCATGGGACCCCCAAATGCTACAAACATCTGTCCCATCACTCAGGATCAAGAAAGAGACCCCGTTATAATTTAACTTAACCTACGCGAAAAATATGCAGCTGAGCATCAACGACAAGCCTTTGCGTGGAAAAAGGGTAAGGAACTTTAAAAGATCAAGCGATGTAGGTTTATTGTGATATTGACAATAAGAATGAATGGCCTACCTCATGTCCACCGCATTGTATTGATCTTTTATTTTTTAATGTGATTTTCTAAATATAGCGCAAAAAATATACTGCATTATCCTCCAATAATTTCATCTTTTTCTGTAATAAGATCTGTACTGATCTTTACTAGAAGTAGGGTATTTCATATGTTGGATTATAAATGAATTTATTATTCCATTTTGTACTATTCTCTCATTCACTAGTATTAGCTAGTGGGCATGTGCTATTTTGTTATTCTTTGTATTAACCATTAAACGATTAGCTTTTCTAGCGATGGTTGCACATTCATTTAACTCATTCTTATGTTTGTGTTCACGGTCATCATTCATGTATATATTCGGTCTATGATTCCTTACACTTTCTTCTTCATTAGTCTCATATTCTAGATATATGTGGAGCAAATGTTGATCAACCCAAGACTAATATTATCATATGAAAAATTCAAGCCAAAAATACCCAGAATAGGCCGTCTTAATCTTAGCATTCGAAGCTCGCAATTCTCAATCCTTTGACTAATCCGTGGTCGAACAATCTAATTGAAATGTTTCCACTTGTTGCTGAGAACCAGGCTTATCAAATTTGAATTAATCTTGATGAAAACGATATTGCCATGTCATAGACTTGAAATGCATAGACTATATAGCTTGCTAGACAGCTTATTCACACGCATATGCGTTGCCTTTTCCTTTGCCATTTGTTCAATGACTCAGCTTTCAATTAACTAGAAAGTTAGGTTCTCAATCATCCATAAGGGATTAGGTTACCTTTTTGGAGCCGTGATTCATATGGACATTAATGACTAATGGCGGTCCAATGTCTCTAGCCAAAGGCCCAAATATACATGATGATAGAATAGCACCAAGAATAGAGACGACAATTAACTAATACCAAACCAAACCAGTTTTTCTTGGCACGGTGACAAATCTGAGTTTGTTGAAGTGCAATTATTAATCAATCGGAATACAATATCAAAATATCATCTGACTATAGATGTTAACTTGTCGCATAGAGTAAGGTAGTGTGCAACAATGACCAATGTGAAGTATAAAAATACAAATTCCGTTGCTTTGTCGTCTCAGTGATCCGATCGATGACATTTGACTAAATACTTCCTTCTCGATTAGGACTCATTAGTTTCAATGCATTTTGCTCTATCGAAATTTTTTGAAGGCGAACCGTTAAGGGAAAGCTAATGGATTAATAGGTAGGCATGAACAGTTGCTTACTAAAGAGATGGTGTTGTCACTTAATGTGGGCTCTCCTAAGCCCACACCAATCACAACATGGATTTCAATTCATACGTGCGATTAAACTTACTTTGGAGTTGTGGACAAAAACCCAAGTAAAATGCGGAAGTATATTTTATTTCTACAAACCAAATATTGTTAATACAAGGATATTATTATGCCACTATTGCCCTTTCGGTACTTATTCTCTTTATTTTGAAAATGTATTGTGAGCGGTCTTGATTTAATCTTAAATCACTAAAATGGGACAAATAATCATGTGGGTGCACAAGTAATAAAGTAACACTTAATAATAATAAAAAAGGTAAATAAAGTACTTGATGATAGATTAGGAAACTTGGGTGCACTAAGTAGGCAAACTCAAAGCTTCTCTACTGTAGGTGACCCTTTGAGAAGACAAGTTTAGAGGTACTGCCCAAAAAGCAGGCCAATGGCCCTTGGTTAGGCACCAAGGCCAATGGCCCTTGGTTAGGCGCAAACTTTTCCAAGCCCTTACTCACGCAACATTGAGGTTCATTTTAAGTTTCAATTAATCCTAAAAGATTTTATGCGAATTGGGAGTCGCTGCTAGCCTATCGTGATCGATCAGAAACCAAGTAAAACACGGGATGATACCTCACTTTCTACGCAAGTAGAGTTTTCTATGAACACTCAACTATTGAAAGACTTAAAATAAAGATGTGGAAATGAAAACCTAATACTCATCCGATAGAGAATATTACATGGCATTGGTCTAAGCCCCAGGACATGATCTCCCATGAGCTTGACTCAATACCAAATCAGGCAAAGAATGTACATGGCTTTGTTCTTGAGCCTTAGGACATGATCCCCATGAGCTTGAATTTATAGACTAATTTCCTATTTAAATAAAGGGTAAGTGACCGAAAATTCTATCTATTTTTGTTTGAGTGAGAGACCTAATCTAAACTATGATATCCATATTATTTGAGGAAATGATTGTAAGGCTAAATTGATTTTGATTTTCTAGCTGAAGTGACTCAACTAAATCAATCACTATTTCCTATGAGCTTGACCTAATACTAGTCGGGCAAAGAATGTGCATGGCTTTGTTCTTGAACCCCAGGACATGATTCCCCATAAGCTTGAATTCTTAAAGTAATTTCTTATTCAAATATAGGTTAAGTGACCCAAAATTTTATCCATTTTGTTTGAATGAGAGACCTAATCAAAATTATGCTATCCATTTTACTTGAGGAAATGATTCTAAGTCTAAATTGATTTTAATTTTGTGGCTAAACTAACTCAACTAAATCTATTACAATTTCCTATGTCAATTAGCCAAATTATTATTATTATTCTAATTATATTTAAACTAGACAAATCCACCTAAACTTAAGTGCCTTCAAGGGAGCGCCTTCTCCTATGGTAGTCGCGGGTCTTCATTCACACTCCACAATCATACATGCATTCACTCAATACACACATCATCAATAAACTACGGTCAGAATGGCCCTTTTAAGGTGGAGTAAAGCCACGTTCTCCCAAGCTAACCAACAGATTCAACACTTGCAGCAACAGTTACAAAGCTTAACCAATCGGACAAATCCCTCAAACGATAACAAGCAGGCCCAAGAATTGAAAGCTAAATTACAAAAGGTATGGAAGCAGGAGGAACAGTACTGGGCGATGCGATCTAGGCTAAATTGGCTTAGGTGGGGTGATAAGAATACGGAGTTCTTTCACGCAACAACCATCCAACGAAGAAATCGAAACAAAATCAGAATGTTGCTTGATGATAATCAACAATGGGTTAGTGATGTCCACCACCTCCAAGACATGACATGGGATTTCTTTTCAAAGCTCTACCAAACGGAAGGATCTCGCGCTTACGACCCAGTCCTAGCAAAGTGTGAAAGCGTGGTCATAGCTGAGATGAATATGCAACTAATCTCCAACGTTACTCGGGAGGAAGTCAAACGGGCCGCTTTTCAATTGGGGAAAACTCAAGCCCCAGGTCCTGATGGTTTTAACGGCCTCTTTAATCAGCATCATTGGAACATCCTGGAAGATCAGGTATATTCTACGGTGCAACAATTTTTTCAATCTGGTCTCTTACCTTCGGAGCTAAACCATACCAACCTGACACTTGTGCCTAAAGTCCCTAGCTTTGAGTGCTTAGATCAATACCGTCCCATTAGCATTTGCAATTACGCATACAAAATAATCTCTAAGCTGCTTGCTAACCGATTGAAACCTCTTCTTCCTGATCTTATTTCAATGGAACAAAGTGCCTTTGTTAGTGGCCGTCAAATACAGGACAATATTTTAATTGTACAGGAAGTCCTAAATCAGCTAAAGACGAGACGACGCAAGCGCAAGTTTCAGGGAATTGTCAAAATGGACATGAAAAAGGCCTATGATCTACGAATGGGATTTTCTCAGAGATTATTTCCTCAAGATAGGCTTTCATCCCACTTGGGTACAATGGGTTTTGCAATGCGTCACTACAGCTTCCATTAGTGTCAAATTCAATGGGGGCTAACTGAAATATTTTCACCCAACGCGTCGACTTCGTCAAGGAGATCCTCTATCCCCTTATCTGTTTATCCTAATAGCAAATGTGTTGACTACGCTAATCCACCAAGCTGTCCAGATGGGAAACTTAAAAGGAATCCAGCTGAATAGGTGGTGTCCCACACTGACTCATTTGTTCTTTGCTGATGATGCTATATTTTTTCATTGATGGATCCATCCTGGAATGCCAAGAATTGGCCAACATCCTTAATCAGTATTGTTTCGCTATGGGACAGGCAGTCAACCGCAATAAGTCTGGTATATTTCTTAGCAAGGATTGCCCTTAGGTTCTACAGGATAGATTGGCTCAGGAACTCAGAATACCAGTGCTCACCAAAACAGGTAAATACCTTGGTATCTCGTCGGACTGGGGCAAATCTAAATGTGAAATGTTTGCGTGGATCCTGGCGAAAGTCAACGCCAAGCTTGATGGTTGGAAAGAACACTTAATATCAAAAGGCGAAAAGGAGGTCCTAATTAAAAGCGTAGTACAAGCAATACCCCAACATGCTATGTCCATTTTCAAAATTCCTATTTCGCTTTGCAAAAGTATTGAGAAAAAGATTGCGCGCTTTTGGTGGCAAATTGATGGTAGAAGATCAGGCATCCATTGGCAGAATTGGGAAGTACTAAAGAAAGGGAAAGACTTGGGCGGCCTAGGGTTTCGGGACCTTGTTGATTTTAATAGAGCTATGTTGGGAAAACAGGCATGGCGACTTTTGCAACAACCTACTTCATTATGGGCGACTCTTTTTAAAGGTTTGTATTTCCACTCCCAAGATTTTTTAAAGGGATCAAGAGGTTCTAAACCTTCTTGGGGTTGGCAGAGCCTCCTAGCAGGACGGGACACTCTTCTCTCTAAACTTCGATGGTCCGTAGGCGATGGCACAAACATCCATATTCGGGAAGATTGTTGGCTTCCTACAGGTAAAATCACTAGTACAGTTTCCGTCGATGAACCACCATTAGTTGCTGACTTGATCATCCCAAATACTAATCTTTAGAATCGGCCTTTACTTGAACACCTATTTGATATTGCTACTGTTACTGAAATCCTTTAGCTCACTATCCGCCCTCAGTTCATGACAGATCAGCTCATTTGGCCTTGTACAAATAATGGTCATTATAGTGTAAAGAGTGCCTATTGGTCACTACGACATAGCTGTAGTTCTTCTAATCCTGACCAAGCCTCTTCCTCATATAACCCACCTCAGAATATGTGGAAAATGCTACGGAAGCTCCCCATTCCCCCCAAACTAAAATTCTTTCTATGGTCTGTGTATCAGAATGCCTTGCCTACTAGACATAATCTCTTCCGCCGGAACATTACTGCCGATCCTCTTTGTTCCCTATGCTCTGCTCGCCAAGAAACACTGGAGCATCTATTCCTATTATGCCCGTGGACATTGCAAGTCTGGTCGCATACTCAGATCAATATAGCAATCTCTCCTATAGGAATCCACAGAATAGAAGAATGGCTATCTACTCAATTCGTTGCAAGGAAAAATGTACCTGATCTGCCGCTTCTTGTGCACATTTTATGGCAGATTTGGAAGGTGCTCACTTCATTTTCTGCCAACAGTCTCCCGACCTGAATCACCTTGTTCAAACAGCTGTTGCAGATGCTCGAATGGGCTGTGATGTCTCGTCTCCTGCTGTCTCACCTAATGCTCAGGTTACAGGCTCACTGTGCAGAGACCTCAACCATGGCGCCACAGGTCCGCTTCCTTTCTCCCCGGCCATGAACACTCCCCCAGCTGGACAAAATCGATCAGCCCTGACTCCTGTCATTGCGCCAGTAGTGGATTCGGTCCACCACAATGCCATGATACCGCATCAAGCTCGGATCGCCCGATCGTTCAGCAGCGAGCTCAACCCTAACTCTTCAGGTTAGCAACCTACCATTCCGGTTCCGAATATCAGTCGCGCAGCCCCTTCTCTCCCCGGTAGCACGGCGAGCTCACTTGCACCCCATGGTAACGCTGAATCGCATCCTCCTCAGCCATCCAGCACACAGTACAGGAACACTGATTCTGCCACGATTTGGACGCCCCCTGATCGCGGAGTCTTGAAAATTAATCTTGATGGGGCTTTTCAACCAGGCAGCTTCACTAGCTCAGTAGCCTATATCTGCCATGATTCCAACGGACAGCTCATCGCTGGGTTTACCAAAACTTTCCTTGCTCGCTCGGCTTTGGAGGCGGAAGTCCAGGCGTTGACAACCGCGTTGCAGCACTTGAAGAACGACAACCAGGCATCAACTTCTCTGGTATTTGAGACCGACTGTCTCGCTCTAGAACGGGCGGTGAAGGAGCCTGCAACGATCCCATGGCCAGTCAAACCTTTGCTCGCAGAAGCCACATCTCTTCTGCTCTGTTTCACGAATGCTTCCATTAGGTTTTGCAGGAGAACGGCGAACACAGTCGCTGACTGGGCCGCTCGGAACCATAATGTTGGGCTTCTCAATTCTGACTAGGCTTCCTCCCCTCCTCCTGCTTTGTTAACAATTCTCGCTCGGGATGTTTGTTTAGCCGGTTGTACTAACTGCTATCCATAATGAAAAGTGGCTTTCTTGACAAAAATAAATAAAATACACACATTAGCAACATTCAATAAAAATAATAAGGGTTCAATTTGCAATTTAATTTGACACGCATTTCGGTAATCTCATCCACCTCATAATCATCTAGGGATGTGTTAATTAATGTCAAGTGATTACTAACTCCCACTTGCAAAATTTTCAAGCAATGGGCTTTGTCATTTAGCACCTAATCAAGATCTCATCACCATTCCTAACTACCCGCTGATTGAATCATGCATAGCCGATCGAAATTGATTACATAACACATCAGTTCAATCACACACAAGGTCAATTATGCATGCCTTGAGGCTAATTAGCCTCAACAATCATGAAATCAATTAGTTGACCAAAAGGTTAACTTCTCGATTTTACCCATATTTTTAACCATTTAGTGTTTAATCCAATTGGGAGGCCTTAATGAATTCCGAATTGAATGATTCTGATTCTCAAACAAAACATATGATGTCCTCCACAACTTTCATTTAGATCACTTTTTCTTGTTATTGCCCAATCGGTACATTTTATTTAAGTAAGCCCAACTACTCCCTGTTTTACCTTATTTCGTTGTGCTTCTCTTAAAATTCGGGAAAAATATCAAACGACTACCAAATGTCGCCAAATTTTATGTGCACACAGCTTATCACACGTTTAACATATTTTATTTTTGAATTTTTGCAAAGTAGCCTTCCAACACTGTAGAATCACACGATCTTTCTTAAGCGTCTCCTATGTACCAGTGTTGTAGGCCAATTCCGATTTTGACTTTGTTCAATTAAATTAACCAAACTATCCTAGGTGGAATTTAATGAAATTTTAGGTTATTAATCTTCAGGACATTCACCACAAATTTCGTGTTTTGCACTTTTGTTAATTAGACCTCCAACTATTTTTATTTGCAGAGCAAGTCAACACCGAGATTAATTTATCTTATCTAACACCAAATTTCTTCGATAATTTCGTACTTAATTAGTCTGAATAAATTATCTTCAAATTTTATGAAATTTTTTTCAAATTAAAGTTATTAATCTTATCTATAATTTCCATTAAAGATATGTTTTCCTAATTGTAAATCAGTTTTCCGTAAAAATCTTAGAACATAGCAATCTTAGATTAGGCTTCGAATTTTCCAAAAACATTCAAGTGTTCAACTCATTTAATACATGAGCCTAGTCATTTATCTAAGCCTGGAATATCTTCAGCTCGGCCATTTGAACATATATACACATCTTCAAACATTCAAACATCATTGATTATCATCATGAATCTAATTGAACTATAAACCTGAGGAGTTCGATCATGGGAATCATCAATCCAACTTATCTATAGCCGATTTCACTCCAATTTCATTGATTTTCGTCACATCCTCACTCGATTCTTTTCATAGATTGGAGATATAATTCCAATTTTAAACTGATTTAATTAGAGCACCCTTTGATGATTCTATGGAATTGCTATTCAAGCACTCGTGATCCTGCCTTTGAAGTTGTTTCAGCGAGCAACTATCGATATTGGCCAAATCAAGTAATTTCTGACGCCGGGAACGATGAGAGGGAGAGAGTACTTATCTTCTAACTCTTGTAGGAATGAGCTTTGCAAGGAAAATTGGAGGAAAAATCAAATTTACGATCTAATCTTAGCTCTACAACTCACATTAGGTTAATGAGTAAAAATTAAATTGATTAGCTTTTTCCTAGTCACACAAATTGAGATAGATGACATGACATCCTCGATGGCTAGGATTGAATGGGAAAGATGAATGGGCTTGATTATTGCTTAGGAGCTAAGTAAATTTTTTTTTTGGTCGAAAAGAAAGGTATTATTTATATAGTCAAAACATTACAACCAAAAGCTATTGCCTCGGCATATACAATGTCTTCTAGAATAAAGGGAGGGAATATGTTCCAGTTGCGGGCTAGATCTGATCTACCATGGGCCTTAGCAGCCCAATTTGCTGCTAGGAGCTAAGTAAATTTACTTTGGTCAATTATTGATCAAATTCAATTGGTTCCTTGAATGAAATGTCTAAAATAAAAATAAAAAAAATGAATCAAATTAATGAATTTCGAAATTTTGAATTGAGGGTCAAAGTCTTCAATTTGACCAAAAAAAGTCAATCCTCAATCATTTTTTTATGAAAAAAAAAGAAAATTAAAAGTCTAACTGTGATACAAGAGTCAAATGATTTTCACAGAATTTATACAACGTTGATCTTGCGTTAACTTTCTAAGTTTGACCAATAAGTCAACCTTTGAATTTATAAAAAAAAAAATGACTCATAATTGATAATATATTGGAATGTTCCTTATCCCTATATGCAAAATGGAACTCTAATGACTCTAAAACGACTTTCTAGTTAAGAAAGTAGTGCTGTCGCAATCAAGGATCTCGAATCTTGAGTTTTGACCTAAATGGACCTATTGGTAGAAATTTAGGTGTTAACAACTATCTCTCTTTGAGAGAGAGGTATAAAAGATCCCTTTCAAAGATAAAAAAGTAATGTGTTAACAATATCAACTAAAAGGAGGGTGAATAGGAGATGACAAAATAATGCGGAATTCAAAATATGTCAAATTTGATATAAGCGTAATCTTGAAGTGAGTGATATACGTAGGATCATTTTATATCAAGGTGTGTTGTGGGATTCTATGAGGCAAGATAACAATATGACAGAGAGATAAAAAAAACTTTGCACACAAAGTGTTATAGTGGTTCGACTTAGTGCTAGCTTATGTCCACGCTTTCAAGCTAACAATCTACTGGTTATATTCCATTAGTAAATGATTAGAAGTTGTAGTTGTAAGTGTCTACTTATACCCAAGCGCTTCTTCACATATTGATTTCCCTTGATATGTGAATCCATTTATGATGTCAATGAATCTATTGAACACCTTAGTGACTAATCATCTAGTTTCATCTTGAAAGATATATATCTGCTAAGGACGGTGTTTATTTTTGTCTCCTTGACTCTATTGGTTCCTTCAAAGGTCAGTTGAAGTTTGTCTCAAATCTCTTTTGTTGTTTCACAAGAAAAAACATGATTATATTCAACAAGACATAATACATATTAAAACAGAGAATAAAGAGTTTTAACATATAAAACTTCTCTTTTACTTAACTCCTATGGAGTGATTATGGATGTTGGAGTTGAGTTGTTTATCCCATATCTGAGGATGTAGTGGTAGCAGTTACCCTGGGTGTAGGATTCACTCCATTTTGTACTACATCCTACATTATCAGTAAATGTGATGAATGTTTTCATTTTGTTCTTCCAAACATCATAATCTTTCCTATTGAAGTAGGGAAGTCTGGTGTTGTTCCATCCTCCAATAATACCTAGTCCACGCATGCTAGCATAATAGATTGCTAACTCATAAGTAAACACTTCAAAATAATAAAAGCACCTTGCTCTAATTCTGATTGATATGGCTAACAGTATTACCAAGGGGGGTAAAAAAGTGATTTCAGGAAACTTGACAAAATAATGCGGAATTCCAAATGTGTCAAGCTTGATGTAAGTATAATCCTAAATATGAGTAATGAGTGATGTAACGACCCCAACTCCATCTCTAGGGTCTTGAGAGGCAGGAGTTATTTCCGCGACGTCTCAAGCTCGTCACTGTCCCAATTCTTTTATCTTATTATCATGCATATACGGAAACGTGAATAGACAACTCTCCGGATAGACAACAGCTAGAAGACTGGGACATATGTCACGTGGAACACACTAATTTATATTATAATAGTACTATTACAAGCCCCTTTAAGCCCTCTTTTCTTTTTGCATTACACTACAAGTTTTTCACATAGGCCAAGGGAATTCTTGTCTCCTTTAACATGACTGCAGCTCCCAACACTGACGTGAGACTTCCATGCTCGAAAGATAAGGGAGTGAGTTTTCGGGAAACTCAGTAAATAAAATTCCTAGTTCTTTACTAAGAAAGCATCTCATCATCGAAGCCTAGCAAGTACAACACTTACAAACAGTATCAATGGCAGATTAATTGTAAATCATATGTCATGTTTTACCTAACACATGCCATCCATGTCAAAACTACCATCGGCTTATCAATAATTCATGCTCATGCATAACTAGCATTCATGCAAATTCATTTATTATAGTCCTGTCTCAACTTGGCCCTCTCGACTTGATCGAGGATTCCAACTTCTTGCCAGGCTTCCTAGCTCGACTAGGGCATCTCGACTCAACCAAGGCTTTTCGGGCTAACTTCCCAAGGCTTTTGAGTTCGAGACCCTAGTATCTTAGCTCAACTAAGGCATCGCGGCTCAACCGAGGCATCCCATTCAATGAACGAGGCATCATCGCCAACATTGTGTGGCGACAAGCGTTTTTTCCTCTTTAAGTACACATGTATATGCATCATACAAGTTGGTTCCTATTTTTTTCTCTTAGCCGACACATACATGGCCTGAAAGCGTGCTCATACATACGTGTGTGCCATGAATTCTTGTACTACACTAATAATATGTCAAGAATGACCCGTGGTCTGTGACTTGAACTGATCACTTACATCGATTCCCGTACCGGACAAGGTTCGAAAACGGCACACCTCAATGCCGATCCAAGACCTTTAGGCTTAGGTACTCCTCGCTTTCATGAAGATCCTAAGCTCAATGGACCTTTGCTTCAACCCAACATGAACATATTTCATGCTGTGAATGACCCTTGGGTCATGGCTTGATTCAAATGTCAAGCACAAAGTCCCCACACCAACCAAGGCATAAAACCAGCACGCTTTAGTGCCTTATCAAGACCTCGCGGACTTAGGTGATCCTTGTACCGATCAAGACTTAGAACCAACACGCCTCAATGCCATTTTAAGAGCTTATGGCCTTAGGCAATGCCCGTATCGAATGAGACTTAGAATTGGCATGCTTGAATGTCGATCTAAGGCCTCGTGGGCTTAAGCGATTTTTCCTTGCAATCGAACTCAACCCGAGCAAACCTCGGCCTCATTCTGGGTGTGAACAACTCAAGTACATATTCAATCACAAACATAAGCAAAACCATGCAAAAGATCCAACATCCTACTCATAGCTTGACAAGTCAGCACCTAACTAAACTTAACAATGGAGTTTACCACCCTAGAGGAGAAATATGGATCTCACTTACCTAGATGAACCTTGAGAACTAGCTTGAATGACTTGATGAGGGGCAATGGTGTGAGGTCGAGAGAAATAGAAGAATGGCGTGTAAAGGGAAAGAAAGGAGAAGAAGGCTCAAGGTGAGAATGAATGGGGTGGTTTCCCTATTTATAGGTTCAAAACTCATCATTACCCCTTCCAAGTTGCCTGATCGTCTTTCTTGAAGTGGTATGGCTATAACATCGAGGTTGCAAAGCCTAATTTGCAAGGTGGCATGCCTAGGGTCCTAGAAAAACACTTGTCATCTTCTTATTGGACCACATATTCCATGCCATCATGACTTAGCCTACTTGTTTTTCAAGGAGAATCTAATTGTAATGAAGACCAAATCTTTAGAGGCCACCTAAACTTATGACTCACCATTTTCATTAAATGCCTAGATTTGGTTAAGCATGAGGTTTGGATACTTAGCACATGCCTGAATTAAATAACTTGCTTTCTAAGTTTTGGCCCTCCAGAATATTCCACCAAGTTCTCTTTTACTTGGTCTTCTTAAGCCCTTGAGTCCTTTGCTTCTTCCTCAAGGAAAGTCTTGAGCCATCATTACCAAATCTTCAAAAGACACCTAAGCGGGGTGATTAATTCTTGCATTTAATGAGATATTCTAGAATCTTCTATTATGTCTTCTCTTGATTGGTCCATTTGTCTAAGAGTCCCTTATTTAATTCCCAAGG
Organism: Eucalyptus pauciflora; assembly: GCA_007663325.1. NCBI lineage: Eukaryota > Viridiplantae > Streptophyta > Magnoliopsida > Myrtales > Myrtaceae > Eucalyptus > Eucalyptus pauciflora. The sequence continues at coordinate 721,989 of VMYD01000388.1, forward strand.
TGAATCTTTGGTAATCATTATCAAATCTAATAATATCTATCTAAAGTGGTGAGTCATCGTTCTTCAAGAAGAACCTAGTATATTCCGGAAGGTTCTATTTTGTCCATTTCCATAGAATATGGCAACCATGGGAAATATGCCATTGAAAGTACAACCAGAACCAAGTGAGGGCTTTTTGTGTACATCCCTAATTGACCATTCGACACACACAAGGTTCGTGGCAAAGCTATCCTTGGTGTGGTTGTCGTAGGCAAAATTACCTACTTTAGCTAAGTCGGTGACCTAGGGCATGGGCTCAATGGCCGGCCATTGAGTCAACTCTGGCCAAGCATACTAGGCCCTTGGCTAACTTTAAGCCTAGGGTAGGCCCGAGCGCAAAACCTAGCACACAGCAGCGTTCCTGGCCAGATCCAATATCCATCATAAAGGGTCCATGGCCAGTCCACGACTGATCCATGGCCGAGCATACCTACTCCATAGTCGGCTCTCGGTTATAATGTGGTTGCGTGGGAGCAGTCGATTCGTGACCAACACATGGTCACACCGAATTGACTCATAGTTATCCACGGTCAGTACATGACCGAGCAGAATCACCCATGATCAGAACATGACTGCTCTGGATAGATCCACGGTCATCCATTGATCGATGGTGGTACGTGACCATCCGATGACCAACACTTATGGTCGAGCAACCGTTCCATGGCCAAATGGCTTGAGTCCACTTGCATGGTCAGTGGATTGGTTCATGGCTGATCCCTTAATCAATCCATGGCCAATCCTTTGCCTCCTTTCTAGTCAAGCCAATCGGTCCATGGTTGATCCTCGAAACGATCCATGACTAATTCTTATCATTGGCATACCGAACTTATAGCCATTTCTTATAGGGTTGAAAATCGAGATGCTACAAGTGAGATACGTAGGATCAAGTCATATCAAGGCGTACGATGCAATTCTATTAGGCAAGATAACACTATAAGGAAAGAGACAGAACACATTGTGCATAGAGCTTTATAATGGTTTGGCTAAGTGCAAGCTTATGTCTACTCTTCTAACCCAATAGCCTAATAGTTGTGTCACGACCAATTTTTCGGGTGTGAACCACTTAGGGTTTGGCTAATGGATTGTTAAGCCTAAACTTAACTCGGGCTCTCCCAAGCTGATGCGTGATAGGGTGAGTGATTCCGGAAATGAAATTTTTCAGAAGGGATTTTTGTGGTTAAGTGTATGGAGTAGTGTATATGGTAAAGAAACAAAAAGGAATAAGCAAAGATAGAACGATCTCCTTCCAAGGTATAAAGGCCACGCCACCAACCGAGGATGAGGATCGAGATCTACGAAGTTCACCACCAAGGCCTAAAGCTTCCACCAGCCAAGGATAAAGGACTTCGGGATAGGAGAAGCTCACCACCAAGGCCTAAAGATTCCACCAGCCAAGGATAAAGGGCTTCTTGGCTCACCACCAAGGAGTGATCTACGCTCCAAGGATAAAGAAACCGAAAGGAGTTATCCACTCTCCGAAGGAGTTCACTCAAGCAGAGGAAAGCTCACCATTTCATTCATAAAATTCGTATCTCCCATACATTGGATAGTTTTCCCCTGTTTATAGGAGGATTTTAGCATTAGGAAATATTAAAAACAGACTTTAATGACCTAGGAATTTAAACCTTCGACTCTTGAACTGCATAACAATAAATACACCTAGGAACTTATGAAATGCAATTAGTAGTACGGGAACTTGAACTTTTAGCTTTCTGTAATCTTGAACCGTTGGCCTTCCGCATTCTTCGACTGCATTCGTAAACCTTTAGCCTTCCCAAAATTCGAGCTCATCCCTTGACCAAAAACAAATTCTCCTGAAACTTCATCAATTGGTCATGCAAGACGTCTAAAATGGTTTCCCATTGCTAGTTATCGACGTACCACAAAATATCGATAAGTAATTAACATTATTCATTCAAAATGATCCATCGAAGCACATAATGCCCAATTTCTTTATTGCCTTGGATAAGCATCGATGGTTCTGAGTTGGTCGATGGACTTACGTCGGATGCTCCCGCATCATCCTCCCCGGGTTGTTTGAGATTTGTCCTCAAATCTAGAAAGTTTTCATCCTCTAAGTAAGGAGAAAGATCTCCCACGTTGAATGTTGCCGAGACTCCAAATTCTCCAGGAAGGTCTATCTTGTAAGCATTGTCACCAATTCGCTCAATAACTTTAAAGGGACCATCAGCTCTAGGCATGAGCTTGTTCTTTCGTCGAAATGGAAATCTCTCCTTCCTCAAGTGAAGCCATACAAGATCACCCGGTTGAAATTGAGTCTTCTTGCGATGTTTATTAGCTTTCTTCTTGTAAGATTCGTTGGCCTTTTCGATCTTGGATCGAATTTGCTCATGGAGCTTCTTCATCGATTCAGCTCTTTTCTTGCCATCAAAGCTTACTTGAGAGTTAGATGGAATTGGAATCAAATCAATGGGCGTGAGAGGATTAATTCCATACACAACTTCAAATGGCGATCGACCAGTAGTATAACTCGGTGATCGATTGTAAGCAAATTCAGCATGTGCAAGCTTTAAATCCCAATATTTCAAAGATTTACTCACCATACCACGAAGAAGAGTGGTTAGAGTACGATTTGTTACCTCCGTTTGGCCATCAGTTTGTGGATGATAAGCTGTGCTGAATAAGAGTCTTGTACCAAGCATTCTCCATAGAGTCCTCCAGAAGTAGCTTAAGAACTTGGAATCACGATCCGACACAATGCTCTTTGGTACTCCATGAATGCGAATAATCTCTTTGAAATATAATTCAGCAATATGAGATGCATCGTTGGTCTTGTGACATGGCACAAAATGAGCCATTTTAGAGAACCGATCGACGACGGCCATGATAGCATCTTTTCCTCTTTGAGTTCTTGGTAGAGCCACAATGAAATCCATGCTAACATCTTCCCAGGGCTGCAATGGTACTGGAAGTGGAGTATACAAACCTTGATGGAAATGGCTTTTTGATCTTTGACAAGCTGCACACCTTGAGATGATAGCATACACATGTCCAGTCATCTTTGGCCAATAGAAATGCTCTTGAAGAACCTCAAGAGTTTTGTTAATACCAAAATGACCAGCCAATCCTCCACCATGCGCCTCTCGAATCAGCAATTCGCGAAAAGAACTCTTCGGCACACATAATCGATTTCCTTTAAAAAGAAACCCATCTTACAAAGAATATGTACCTTGAACTCCCCGCTTGCAATTGTTGATGATGGATGAGAACTCCGCATCTTCAGAATAGAGTTCTTTCATTGATTGAAATCCAAGAATCCTAGAGTCCAGAACAGCAAGCATAGAATATCTTCTCGATAAAGCATCTGCCACAACATTTGTGTGGCCAGGTTTATATTTTGAGACAAAAGAAAAGGATTGAAGAAATTCTACCCATTTTGCATGTCTCGAATTAAACTTGCGTTGGCCGCTAATAAACTTAAGTGCCTCATGATCAGAATGAAGGACAAATTGCTTTGGCCTCAAATAATGACTCCAATGATCAAGAGCTCGAATAATGGCATAGAACTCTTTGTCATAAGTTGAATAATTCCTCTTGGAATCGGTTAACTTCTCGCAGAAATATGCCAATGGTTTTTGTGCTTGGACAAGAACAGCGCCAATACCAACTCCGCTTGCATCACACTCAACTTCAAATACTTTATCAAAATCAGGAAGTGCAAGAATAGGGGACTCACAAAGTTTCTGCATGATTACCTCAAAGGCGTTATGAGCAGCCTTGGTCCATTCAAAAGCACCCTTCTTTATGCATTCAGTTATTGGAGCCATGACGGTACTAAAGTTTTTGACAAAACTTCGATAGAAAGAAACAAGGCCATGAAAACTTCTTACATCAGAAATGGACTTCGGAACCGGCCAAGTCTTCATAGCCTCCACCTTGGCTTGATCAACAGATATTCCATATTTGGAAACCACATAACCAAGAAACACAATGCTTGGAGAGAAGAACTCACATTTCTCCATTTTAGCATATAGTTTTCGTTCTCTCAAGACATCAAAGACCTGTTTTAAATGAGAGATATGCTCCTCCTCGTTCCTACTATAAACAAGAATATCGTCGAAATAAACAACGACAAATTGACCAATAAAGGAACGAAGAACCTCGTTCATAAGTCTCATGAAGGTACTCGGAGCATTAGATAATCCGAATGGCATAACCAACCACTCATAAAGGCCTCCCTTGGTCTTGAAAGCCGTCTTCCATTCATCACCTTCTCGCATTCTGATTTGATGATAACCACTCCGCAAATCTATCTTTGAAAACACAGAAGAACCATATAATTCATCAAGCATATCATCAAGGTATAGGGTACCTATACTTAATGGTGATGTTGTTGATGGTTCGGCTATCAACACACATTCGGTATGTACCATCCTTCTTAGGTACAAGTAGAGCCGGAACAGAACATGGACTCATGCTTTCTCGAACATATCCTTTGATGATAAGTTCATCGACTTGTCTTTGCAACTCCTTAGTTTCCTTTGGATTGCATCGATAAGCTGGCTTGTTTGGTAGTGGAGCACCGGGGCTCAAATCGATTTGATGCTCAATACCTCTTATGGGAGGTAATCCAGGGGGCAAATCATCCGGGAACACATCTGCAAATTCTTTCAACAAGCAATGCATATTTGGATGTATGGGTCGCTCAATCACACTCTTTTTCTCGACCACAAGCAAAGCAAATACATTCTTTTGTTTGCTAATGGCTCTCTCAACCCGTGTCTCACTCAAGAACAAATTTTCCTTACAAGTGTTTCCCTCCCCAGGTTGATTATTATGTATTGAAGAAGGATTCAAGGGTAAAAGAGTGATGTATTTATGTTCCTTATGAAAAGAGTATGTGTTTTTCCGACCATCATGCGTAGCATTTATATCAAATTGCCACGGTCTACCCAATAACAAATGGCATGCCTCCATAGGAATCACATCACAAACAACCTGATCTCGATAGTTCTTCCCAATTGAAAATGATATAAGAACTCGTTTGGTTACCTTGAGTTCATTCCCTTGATTGAGCCATTGGAGCTTGTATGGTTGATGATGTTTCATTGTTGGAAGCTTTAGCTTGTCGACAAGAGTTGTCGAAGCAACATTGGTGCAGCTCCCACCATCGATGATCACCGAACACACCTTTCCGTTAATAGTGCAACGGGTGTGAAATATATTCTCCCTTTGCTCTTTATCAGGAGAAACTTCAACATGCAATGCTCTTCGGATGATCAACAACTCACCATCATCGGCTTTCTCCATAACTTCTTCTTCACGATCAGATTCAGAAATATTTTGGTCTTGATTGCCCTCAGCCTCTTGAAGCGATGAATTGATCTCCTCAATTTCTTGAAGAGTCATAACTCTCCGATTTGGACAATTTGCTTGTAAATGCCCAAAACCATGGCACTTAAAGCATTTCCTTGCATCGCCTTCAAACTTCTTTTGCACTTCTTTGGAAGGCTCTGCAATTTTTCCCTTGTTTTTGTCTTTTGTCGACGTACTCTCGCCTTTGCTTGATGAAGCACCCTTAAAATAGGATGTCGCCTTTGTTGAGGTTCTGAAGGAAAACCTCTTGCTCTTCAATTGTTTTTCGACTTTTATGGCTAATTTGCATATGTCTTCAAACGACCAATAAGGTTGAAGTTCAACCATATCAGCAATTTCTCGATTCATGCCGCCAAGGAACTTCACTCCTCATTTTGAGTTGTTCAAACTCACGAATATATTCTTCAACACTCATCCCTTGTTGTCTTAGGGAATTCAATTTGAGGAATAGATCTTGCTTATAGTTGTCGGGCAAGAACCTCTTCTTCATCAACTTCTTGAGTTTTTCCCAAGACTTGATTCGGCCTTTTCCTTCCCTTGCTCGTTGATGCTTTAGATTCTCCCACCATAGAGAAGCATATTTTGTCAGCTTTAGGATAGCAACCTTACATTTCTTCTCATCCGAATAGGACTTGAAGTCAAAAATTCGTTCGGTTTTGTGTAGCCAATCCACAAAGTCGTCCGGATTGAGATTTCCGACAAACTCAGGGAACTCCACTTTAATGTCTCTTTCATCCTCCTTATGCCTCCCTCTTCGTCTGCGTCTTCGAATTTGAGATTCATAATCACTTGTGTGCAGAATCGTTCGGTTGTCTCCAGTGGACTCGGAATCGCCATCAGAATTTTGACGAGATTCAGAATCGTCACGTCGTTGCTGTTCATTGGGACGTCTTCCTAGCAGTCCTTGTCTCGCCGGATTCTCTAGAAGATTGAGGACTCGCTCCATTTGATGCTGAACATTTTCGATTGCGCGATCTCGCCTTTGATTGTGCGCTTGCTCCAAAGTCAAGCCTCTTGGAACTTGATCATCCATAAGGAATTTGTAATAGAAGAAACAAAGGAATCACTCAAATGAGTTGAACCTTGAGCTCTGATACCAATATTGCTGCGTGATAGGGTGAGTGATTCCGGAAATGAAATTTTTCAGAAGGGATTTTTGTGGTTAAGTGTATGGAGTAGTGTATATGGTAAAGAAACAAAAAGGAATAAGCAAAGATAGAATGATCTCCTTCCAAGGTATAAAGGCCACGCCACCAACCGAGGATGAGGATCGAGATCTACGAAGTTCACCACCAAGGCCTAAAGCTTCCACCAGCCAAGGATAAAGGACTTCGGGATAGGAGATGCTCACCACCAAGGCCTAAAGATTCCACCAGCCAAGGATAAAGGGCTTCTTGGCTCACCACCAAGGAGTGATCTACGCTCCCAGGATAAAGAAACCGAAAGGAGTTATCCACTCTCCGAAGGAGTTCACTCAAGCAGAGGAAAGCTCACCATTTTCATTCATAAAATTCGTATCTCTCATACATTGGATAGTTTTCCCCTGTTTATAGGAGGATTTTAGCATTAGGAAATATTAAAAACAAACTTTAATGACCTAGGAATTTAAACCTTCGACTCTTGAACTGCATAACAATAAATACACCTAGGAACTTATGAAATGCAATTAGTAGTACGGGAACTTGAACTTTTAGCTTTCTGTAATCTTGAACCGTTGGCCTTCCGCATTCTTCGACTGCATTCGTAAACCTTTAGCCTTCCCAAAATTCGAGCTCATCCCTTGACCAAAAACAAATTCTCCTGAAACTTCATCAATTGGTCATGCAAGACGTCTAAAATGGCCTCCCATTGCTAGTTATCGACGTACCACAAAATATCGATAAGTAATTAACATTATTCATTCAAAATGATCCATCGAAGCACATAATGCCCAATTTCTTTATTGCCTTGGATAAGCATCGATGGTTCTGAGTTGGTCGATGGACTTACGTCGGATGCTCCCGCATCACAAGCCCATACCAATTCGCGACTTAGGTTTGAGTTCTTAAAGTGCAATTGATTTTTAAGTAGGAGTCGCCACTAATCAATTTTTGTTGGGTCGATTAGAAACCCAAGTAAAGCAACGGGAGGTTTACTTTACTCCTACAAACCAGAGACTATGGGTACGGGAACTTGGTTACACTAGATTTCTCTAATGCCCTTTCGGTACCATTCTTAAAAAATGTTTGGCAAGCAGTTTGGATTGATTTTAAATGTATTTCCTTAACATATGAGGTGATCATGCGGGTGCGCAATCCATCAATTTAACACCCAAGAAAGCAATGAATAAATTGCAAACTTACCTCAGAGCAACGAAAGCATCTGCGTTGTTAGATCAGAATTCACATCAACAGTCTTAGATATGATTTCTAATTAACAAGTAATCACTCAATTTTTGCCTTCACTTTTTAATGAGAATATAGTCCATATGCAATGCAATGTTTATAATCTAATATGAAATGATATGGCATAACAAAATGACCTAAACTATATGAATGATTAAAAGTTTTTGTGAATTTTTTTAATGAACGTGCAATAATTAAATATGCAATCTAAATTAACCAAGATGAACTAATTCTAATGACGGGCAATTTCTAATTAAATGAACCTAATAATAAACCCTAAATGACGTGCATTCAGTGGGTCTAATTCTATATGACATGCACATGACTTTTCTATTCTAAAAATGCAATATATTCTAGAAATTCAAACTAATTTATCCTAAGACAATTTTTTATGAAATTCAAAGTTAAGGAAAGTGCAAAACATAACTATCTAGATTAAGATTCTATCTAGCTTATATTAAGGATCAAGTCAGAGTAAATCCTAATTTAAACTAAGATATTATCTTAACCTAGCAAGCTCTAACCTAAGATGCAAAAATCAATCTAAACTTAAAATAAAACATGCAATTTATTCTAATATGCCATGACGTGCAAAGAATGCCCTAATTCTAATTTTTTTCTTCTTCTTTTTTTACTAAATTCGAAATTAAAATTAAACATGCAATTCAAATAATAAAAAAAAACTAACATCCTAAATGAATGCACTTTTTCCTTTTCTTTTTCATGATTCAAAATAAAATCCCTATTCTAATCATGCAAGATAACAAGAAATATTCTAAAACAAACCTAATCCTTATTCAAATATTTTTTGGGCTTTTTCTTTTACGGGAGCAATCAAATAAAGGCATCTAGAACAGCACGGCACCAAATCAAGCAAGTTATCATCCATGTCCATTTAATTTCGGGAAATAAATTGACGAATCGTATCTCGCGCATGAGATCGGATTGGTGATTTTTCCGTACGATTGCGGGTCGTATTTCAAGCGTGAAATCGGACCGTCAATCATATGTACGTTACGAAATTAGGAAGATTTCCCATTTTAAAAGGCTAATCGATATTATGTGGATAGAATTCGAGAGTTCAATCAAGAATGCAATAATTCGAGTAGGGCAACGAAATATATGAATCTTGACTAAGATAAAATTATTACCTTGTTGAAACACTTGCTTATCGAAATTGGACAGACAAAACACAGTGAAGAGGTGGTGGGGACTCTCGGTTTCGACTAGCTCGTGGTGGGATTCACCAGCGTGGCAGCGGCTGGGATCATGCAAAGCGAGGCTGAGTGCTGAGGTTACCGGAGGAAATCGCCTGAGAACCTGCGAGAAAATCAACAAAAGTCCACTAGGCGTGGCTCATGGCCGGCTAGAGATATACCAAGACTTGCTAATGGATGACTCGATTAACTGCTTCGTGGTAATAAGTAGACATTGGTCAAAGCCTCCATAGAGAAATGCTGACATTAATGTGGTGCGGTGGCGCAAGGAACAGCGCAACTTCTTGAAGGAAAACCCGCCCTACGATCCCAAACAAAATTTTCTTTGGTCTCCTTACTTTGACCAATAACAAGCTTTGCTGACTCCTCAGCTTTTTGACCGTGGACTTCAAGGCAGTGAGAGGCGCGGCTTGGACGGTTCATGACATTCGGCCAGGCGCATCACGGACATATACGGTTGCGGTGAGGCTCGGCTCAGTGGCTTCATGGATCATAGGTGATGGCTTGGCCTTGGGGACGTCTCTGTGGGTGGCAAAAATTGCAGGCTTGATGGCGAGACCTCGGACATGACTTTAAAAACCTGCAAGAAAGTGAAGCAAAATTGGCAGAGCAAGGCTTGCGAGCGCTGGGATCACCGAAAACCTGCAAATAAGGAACAAACGATTGGACGACGACTTGATCTCGCTTGACTTTCTTTTCGGATGGTGTGCTTTCTTATTCGCTGAACGTCCCTTCCTCAGACTTCCTCCGATTATTATAATTTAATACCACCTCCACTAAAGCTCCTTTGACCCCTGTTGGAGTTATCCTCTTAACTTATAGGGGCACAAAGCAATTTACTGCGAAGAGCACCGAGGCGCGTTCGTTGTGACTCAACACCAGCAGCGTTGTCGAGAGTGGGATGGCGATGAGCTCGAAGTCGCTGGTGTGGTTGAGTCGAGCGGCCGGGTGTCGTTGACGGCGGAACGGCAATCGCGTCGCCGTTGGCGATGGTGCAACTGCAGGCGGAAGCTTTGGGTATAATGGGCAGCACGATTGTTCGGTGTGAATTGGAAATTGTCGCAAAAAAGGTTGGACTTTTTGATCTCTGAATGTGAAGACTCTCTCTCGTGTGTTCTATGCTATCTCAAAATTGTGGCTGTCCCGCTCAATGTGGCCGTGTGTATCAATATGTGTGGCCTCCTCTTTTTTACTTTGCGCGCGATGTATTTTATAGGTCCAAAAAATATATCCCCACGACATATATTTTTTCCTTTTTTGGTTGCGCACGATACCCCTAAATATGTCGTTGCACCCCATGCAATATTCCCTTTTGTATTTTTCAAATATTCCATCAAAAATTTCTTTTCTACCAAAGATTATACCCATTGGTGTATATTATCTGAATATATAAAAAATCTTATCGGAATATGCTCGCCGTCGGTCTAATGCTAAATGCAAAAAATGCAAGTTAAAAATAAACGCGCCTAAAACAATATGCTATGCAATTAACTTTTTTTTTTTCAGGAATAATTAACGCCCAATTTTTTAATGTAATAAATGACTAAACGAGTCGCCAAAATTTAGGTGTCAACAAGTTGGATTCTAGTAATCGATGAGAAGTTACAATCGTATGTGCTTGCTTATACCAAGCACTTCTTCACAAATCAAGTAATGCTTATGCTCAAGTTGTCTCACGCTAAGCACATACTAAAACACTGCCAATACCTCTCAAGGTGTCACAATATTACTCCTCAACAATCAAACTTCCCTTTGGAAAATCTTCACGAGAGTCACTAAGTTATCCATTGGGCAATTGATTGGAGAATCACTTTAGCCATTGAAGTCAATTAATCTGAGTTCCTATAAATTTGATCACTCAAACAATTAAATATTTGGCTTCTAAAAATAGAGTGGCTTTAACTTGAAGAAAAATCTCTTGTCTTCAAGTTGATTGTTAATCAATCATTTCCTCTCATATTAGGAATTCTTATTAGGTCACTAGATAATATAGATAAGGTATTTTATCTTGGGATAAAAAAAATAAGATCACGTGACAAAGTTGTCATCTCAAGTTGTGCTATCACTCAATGGATATCAACAGTTGCTGGCTATATCAAATCTCCTGGTAAAATAAACTCCTGCTCATATCAAGCTTTTGATGATATCAACAACCCTTGGTTATATTAGGGTTCTTGGTAATATCAAACTTCTACTCATTTCAGGCTCACACTCTAGTCAAATCAAGCTTCCTAAATATAATCAATTGCTTTTTACCAATACTTCGAGCATGATGGCGACAAAGATTTTTTAGGTTGTTCACCTCGATAGCTCCAAATGTTTATGAAATCCCCATTCTTTTAGACATATTCACGTAGATTCTTTCACCTATTATGAATCTTTCACTTTGCACATCTAGGTTCCCGTAAGGTGGACATTACTTAAGACATAATACAACATTTGCATGTATTAAGCTCATAAACATTCATGGATTGTTTTGTGAACTTCAAAATCCATTAGGAGGTTTTCTTAACATGAATTGATGTACTTAATCAGTACGTCCATGATGGGGTGCGATTGGAACACATCGTTTGGTCTCGATATGCTACGATGGAAAGACACCTCTTTGAAAGGGTATGAGGGAGTCATATAAAAGACTCCTAAAGACAACCGTTGGCATGGTTGGAATAATGTACCCTCAGAAAATTCTCTCCATTCCTTGTCCCCTTTCCATCAAAAGAGAGAAGGCGTTCCATTTCTCCTTTACAAGAACAATTCGCATTTACGCTGTGGAAATCGGGTGTTTTCCTTATGATTGCATTCAGACCAACGTGAAGTATTTTTGTTCGTGATTCATCCGCAATTCAACGTTCGTTTCGGGGTTAATTATTGTTTGCGCATCAAATAAAGGTAAGTCATCTTCCGCTGACTTGAATTCCAACATTGGTATTAGCGCCCGGTCATGAGTTCTGCCTTGTTTCCAACGAATTTTCTTGTTACCATTTGATATCGAGATCAAGAGTATGAAATCTCCATTGTTTGGATGTTCATTGCTTGGAATTACAATATGAATTGTTGAAAATGAACCGAAGCGAAGAACGGTTACGGGGTCGCGTGCATCCGTGCGATTTTGGCCAATTTTTGAAATATTTTTTCGGCCAAAATAATTTTTCAAATATACAAGGTGCAAGTACTCATCGAAACGAGTCCGACGATGGGTCGATCACCACTGGAGGATGCCGGACACACCCACACGCGCAACCAAAAGCCGCTACGCATGGGATCCAAGTGCCTGATGCGTTGGGCACACCAGCGAACCGGCGCGTGACGTTACGCGCGGCGTCGGCAAACCGACGTGTGACGTCATCGATGACATCACCGCCGGCGGTAGTTGGTCAGCCGGTCACCGGCCAGCGACCCGACCCGACCCGACCAAGCCGTTGACCAGTCAACCGGTAGGGCGGTCAAACCGGTCGCTGGTTGAACCGGTCGAACCGGCCAAGAGCCCTTTAGGCTCGCTGGTGCATGCGCCACACACGCTGCACACTTAGGCGGCTCGTGTGGGCGCGTGAGAGCTCCGATTGGTGCATGGTTAGCAGCATTTGGTTCATATAGATGTTATCTACATTGTGGTATAGTTATTTTGCATGTTTGAATTTTATAAATGTATGAAATTGTGTATGGAAACCTAAGTACGCATATTTTTAGGGTATAAATGCATAGTTTATTCATATGTAGCTTGTATTTTCTTATGTTTTTGGAAATACAGTAGCTAGCCTATATGGAAATGATGTCATATATGCTATGTAGAGCTTGGTTCAATGGTTGCATGTATATAGTTTAATATACTTGCAATTTTCTAGTTCTAAGAAAATTCGAACAATGGTAGGAAATCCTTGTATTTCCGTTACATGTTAAATTGCGGTTTTGATTGTAATTTCAACATGATTGTTTTTTTTTATAGATTGTTTTATATCATGTTATGCTTTTGTGTTAATGGAAAAATGTAGAAATTACATGAGGTTATGTAATTATTTTTCCTAGTGGGAGTTCGTAGGTTGGTACAATTCGAAGTAGTTCTCATCTAGAACTTAAAATTTGCGCAAATTAAACTAATTAATGATAATAGAACAATCGTACATAAAAGTTAATTGGGAAAATCGTGAACTTTTGTTTCTGTGTCTTTTGTTGAATTATCATTGATTTAATTTGTCTTTACTGCAAATTAAATATGTGTGTTACTCTGAAAAGTGTGTTAGTATTGATTTTGCGTTTATTATGTCAATATGTTATAGCAATTGATTATGACTTCGGCATCCAAGACCATTGTGGCTGACCTCAATAAGGGTGAGAAGCTGAACGGTGATAATTATGATATTTGGCACCGAAAGGTTCAGTGCATCCTTGAGGAACAAGGGGTTTTGGAAACCCTCAACCACACCATGGATGAACATGAGCATGGAACTTCAACTCAACACAGATTAGATCTACAAGCTTATCAAGCTTGGAAACAACAAAATGGAAGAAGACTGATCAGGCACCTAAAAGGGCTAAGACCTTCCAACGCAAGAAGTGTGGTCGGAAGAAGGACAAGGCCAAGATGAAGTGCTACAATTGTGACAAGATGGGTCACTTTGCTCATGAATGCACTGAGCCGAAAGAGGTACCCTATTACTCCATTATTTAAAGTAATGTTTTTGTTTCTAGCACTATAATGCTTGTTGAATCTCATCCAATGTGGACTGTAGACTCAGGAGCAATAGACCACGTAGCTAGAGACCAAGAAGCATCTGTGGAGTATTGTCGGATACACCTCGGAGGAAAATGGATATATGTTGGGAATAACTCAAGAGTTGAAGCGAAGGGTATCGGCACATGTAAATTAATTTTACGTGATGGTCGAAGCCTATTCTTACATGATGTCCTCTATGCTCCGGATATTCGACAAAACTTGGTCTCCGTAGTTGTTCTTCTTAGCCTAGGTTATGTATTAAATTTTCATGGTGATTGTGTTGAAATTTTGTATGGAACATTTTATTATGGTTCAAGTAATGTATCGAATGGTTTTATGGTGTTAGATATTGACTATGATCAGTACAATGTTAATGTTGATGGTTGTTTTTTTTTAACTACATCTTCTAGTAATGTTGAGATTGATGCAAGTACTTGGCATACTAGATTAGGTCATATTGGGTTTTGCGAAGAATGCAAAGATTAACTAGAGAATGCCTTTTAGGGTCACTCACTAATGTTAATCTACCCGTATGTGAACATTGTCACACGGAAAAAGCAACTAGAAAACCATTCGGTAAAGGGACTAGAGCTGAATTTCCATTACAACTCATACATTCTGACATTTGTGGTCCTTTGAATGTGAGGACGAGGCATGGAGCCTCATATTTCATCACTTTCATAGATGACTTCACGCGTTTTGGTTATGTCTTTCTGATCTCCCATAAGTCAGAAGTATTAGACTGCTTTAGATGATATATAACGATGGTAAAGAATCAGTTGAACAAAACAATAAAGTCATTGAGAACCGATCGCGGACGTGAGTATCTATCAGAGCAATTTAAGGCTCTTTGTGATGAAAAGGGAATTGTACGCCAATTGACTATTGGAAATGGGGTAGCTGAGAGAAAGAATAGAACCCTATTGGAAATGGTTAGTTCTATGATGGCGCAAGCAAATTTACCTATCTCCTATTGGGGAGATGCATAATTGATTGCTGCTTATGTACTTAACTGAATATCCTCAAAATCGGTCACTTCCACTCCTTATGAATTATGGACTGGTAGAAAACTAGACTTGAGTATTCTACGTCCATGGGGATGTGCAGCTTATGTTCATGAATCTTCCCATAAATATGGCAAATTAATTCCCTAAAGGGAAGAAATGTATCTTTATAAGATATTTTGAACACTCTAAAGGGTACGTGTTCATAGGTGAACAAGTTGATGGGAGTGTGACCAAAATGAAATTACGAGATGTCACGTTCTTAGAGAACGATTTTCCTAGAAGAGGTGAGATTGATAAGGACTTCCAATTATATGAGATGGAAGATCCAAATAACACACCCACTAATGTTGTAGAGGGAAATGAAGATTTACCTCAACACACAAGATCTAGTGGGAGTATTGCATCGCCTGACGAATTGAATTCAAGAGAAATTCAATTATGTAAAAGTAATCGTAAAAGTATTCCCTATCGTCATTTTGAGATTGAAGGGGAAGCATTTATGATTGCTCAGAAAGACGATGCCGAGCCTAAGACTGTTCAAGAGGCTCTCTCATCCATTGAAAAGTTTTGGAAGATGAAATGGAGTCAATGAGAGTAAATCATGTCTGGGACTTGGTTGATCTACCACCCAATCGTAAGGCCATTGGAAACAAATGGGTCTTTAAGATTAAGCGAAGGGCGGATGGATCCATTTGAAAAGTATAAGACTCGTCTTGTGGTGAAAATTTATGCTCAACAAGAGGGTATAGACTATGAGGAAACCTTTTCACCAGTTGTAAGGTTTGCCTCAATACGCCTTATTCTAGTCATCGTTGCACATTTGGACCATGAATTACATCAAATGGATGTAAAGACGGCATTTCTCAATGAAGAACTAGATGGAGAAATCTATATGAAACAACCAATAGGTTTCATTGCTAAAGGTCAAGAGCATAAAGTTTGCAAATTTCATCACTCAATATATGGCCTCAAGCAATCATCTAGACAGTGGTATCTTCGTTTTCATCGAGCCATAACAACTTTTGGTTTCACGGTGATCGAAGAAGATCACTGTGTATATGTCAAGCGGTCCGAAGATAAATTTGTGATTTTATCACTTTATGTGGATGATATTCTATTGGTTAGAAATGACAAAATTTTGGTTATCACCATAAAAGAATAGTTGTCCTCCAATTTTGAAATGAAGGACATGGGAGAAGTTGCTTATATATTAGGAGTTAAGATTGAAAAAGATCGATCAAGGAAACTCCTTACTTTATCACAAGAGTCTTATCTTGTGAAGATTCATGAACGTTTCAATATGCAATACTATAATCCCATTGATACCCCTGTCACGCTAGTGCAGTCGGAAGTGTGATGTATGCTATGATGTGTACTCGACCCGACATATGTTATGCTGTGGGATTGGTGAGTTGATATCAATCAAATCCCGGTCAAGGACATTAGAAAGCAATGAAGAGGATCTTGAGATACTTGAAGGCTACCATGGACTATCGACTTTGTTACCAAGGGAATGATTTACGCTTATTAGGCTATTTAGATGCTAATTGGGGTGGAGACCTAAATGAGCGTAAATCGACTTCTGGATATGCGTTCTTGCTCAATGGAGGTGCAATTTCTTGGAATAGCAAGAAACAAACATGCACGACCTTGGCTACTATGGAGGCTAAATTTATTGTATGTTTTACCGTTGTGCAAAAAGCTGTACGGCTAAAACGTTTCTTGGAAAATTTAGCCACTGTCATTGAGGTTCCAAGATCGGTGACAGTTTATTGCGATAGTCAAATAGCCATTGCCTATGTGAAAGATCCCAAGTATCATGGAAGGACGAAGCACATTGACATAAAGAACAACTTTATCAGAGATATTATAGCGCAAAAAGAAGTGATCCTACAATACATTTCAACCAATAGAATAGTTGCTGATCTATTTACGAAGGCTATTCCTAAAGACATATTCTTGACCCACAGGATGTTACTAGGATTGCGTAGAATGTGATAAATATTATTGTAGAGGATCATTGTTTTATGTATATGTGAACATATGTATTGTACTTGTTTGTCTATTAGTGACTTTGATGTTTTATCAATAAGTACAAATCCATTATGAGATTAGCACATACACACATATATTATTGAATACCATGTCAGCAGGCAACGATTGACTTACTCACACGAGCAATCACCTCAAGTGCTATAGTTAGCACGTTAAGATGAGACGTTATGTACAAATAAATGCTAAATAGCAAGTTTAGTACATAAAATAATATGTCGCATTGATTGGAGTCAAGATGAGATATGTGATTTGTTTATAATAAAACTGAACATGATAATCCCACAATCATGTATGCCTGAAAGATGCCGAATGCGAGTACTTAATTGGGCGTTATAGAAAGCGAGTTAATATAGCACTCGAGCTAAACATGAGTACGTGAGATGCACGTGACTATGTTTAGGCTAAGATCCATATAGTGTATATATATTTAATAAATGATAAACGCTCTTATAGAAAGAGAAATCCACTATATTATGTAATTCATACTAGATGTGCATTGTTCGACTGACAAGGGAATGTGAGTAAAATTATCCCTATTTACTCATCGTGTGAGCGCTTGAGTAATTTATAATTTACCTCATTTTGTACCATATGTTACTTCTGACTATGTTCTCGAAATAAAAGATCAATTTTGCTACTTTAGCGTGTTACCAGCGGTCATGAATAGATATGGCTTTATAGGACATGTCTAGGAAAGCAGTTGTTCTGAAATGGAGAGAGATATGAATGTGAAGGAAGACTATTGTTGTTTTACATCTATTACATGTATTTATTGATCGACCAATTATATCGCCTTATGTGGTTGTTGATATAATTGTAAATACACGGTGTTTTGAAAATAATCAAGTATAGCCTTTAAGGTATAGGTATACTTGGATTGATGTAACAAAATATGTCTGAGGCATTGTGAGACAGTGATTGTTTATTTCTTTTCGGGGTTGTAGCCATTATGTCATCCGTAACAGGTGCATAATTTGAGCTCCCAAGTGCAAGTGTACTCACTAATAGCACGACTTACTTGCCAGTATGAATTGTTTTGTAAAGTTGATGAATGTTGAATGCCTTATATTCTTGATAGAGCGCTATCAAGCCCATCATGTCTGATTGGGAGATGATGTACTTAATCTGTACGTCCATGATGGGGTGCAATTGAAACGCACCATTTGGTCTTTGCTATGCTATGATAGAAAAGACACCTTTTTGAAAGGGTATGAGGGAGTCATATAAAAGATTCCTGAAAACAACCGTTGGCATGGTTGGAAGAACGTACGCTCAGAAAATTCTCTCTATTCCTTGTCCCCTTTCCATCAAAAGAGAGAAGGCGTTCCATTTCTCCTTTACAAGAACAATTGGCATTTACATTGTGGAAATCGGGTGCTTTCCTTGTGATTGCATTCAGACCAACGTGAAGTATTTTTGTTCGTGATTAATCCACAATTCAATGTTCGTTCCGGGATTAATTATTGTTTGCGCATTAGATAATGGTAAGTCATCTTCCGCCTACTTGAATTCCAACATGAATAATACCTTAATTTTATCCAGCCAATTCAACATGATCAAAGGGAAAAGTAATGGAAGAAAAAAAAAGTACAAAATAACATTTGATTGAGAACTTACCTTAAAAGCTCACCTCAATTCTTTGGACCGTTTAAGCATATTTAGCCATAATGCTCCTTCTCTCTCTCTCTCTCTCTCTCTCTCTCTCTCTCTCTCTCTCTCTCTCTCTCTAAAGAGACCATGGGTTATAGAAGCTTACCGTGCGGATTAGAGAAAACTAAGGTTGTATACGCACACCTAATCCAATACACCTAATCTAAGGTAAATACCTTGAGCTGCAGAAACTCGCCATAGGCTGTGGAAGCTCGCCATGTAGACAAATTAGTCCTAGTTTATTGAAACTTGCTATTCCTGTCAATCATCAAAGAGAATACTGAGATGGTACCTATACATCTAATCAGAATATATCATATCAAGTGTACTTGTTGCATATGCACAGTAAGCGAAGTCATATTAATAATCCAATCCAAATGGGTCATCACCCTATGAAAATTCCAAGACCGCATGAGTGAGTCTAATAGAATGTATTAAAACAAACCCACCAAAAGTAATCGGCCTACTAGGTGAAATCAATTTAGGAGTTACGTCAACATCTTATCATCAGAATCATTTGGGATCATACCATGTAAAGAATGCTGAGATTGCACACTGAATCAAATGGAATATGTTTAAAGTGGGGCACTTGAAGCTTGAGTATGCCAAGCAAAAATCATATTAGAAATTCTATCAAAGACGTTTGGTTAAAACCAATTCATCAAAATCAGTCAAGTATGAAAAGAATCCGAGACTGCATTTGGCAAGTACAACAAAATATGTAAAAATAAGTGCAACAAGTAGAAAATCATACTTGGCACAAACAATCAAGGAAATTCTGAATGTCATTTATTATTATGAAATTACCAACCAACATTGGTGAACACCATCAATTATCACAATCTCTCGAAGAAAGCTTTCGATCTCATCCATTGATGGGAGAAATGAACCTATTTATTCAAAATCTCATAGAACTAACATCGAAGCCTTTTGGAAATATCCGCAATGAATACAATATGATCAATTTGATAGGTCTTCTTATGAAGCCATGATGTTGGCTTGCCCATGGGCTTACACAAAGAATAATCACTTTGAGACAAAGAAAAAATATTCATCAATTTTACTTTTATTGAGTTTACAAGTCAAAAACCTCGAAGATAAGATAAGAAATCATTACTTCCACTCCTATTAGCAATAGCTTTCTTTATGAAATCCTCACGTTTGCTTGAACCATTCTAACCATAAGAGACTTTATGGGGTTTATAATGTAGGTTTGGTCTTGGGTAAGAAATGAGAAGTTCATAAGGCTCAAGGCATCATCACCAACTTATTTAATTCTTTTCAAGTCGTCTGACTTTTGATATTAGGTTAATCTCAAGAGTCTATTTCATTCATTTTAGATTCGCTTTTTTCCAAATATTTGGTATTCAAATAAATTTCACTCATCTTTGCTCTTAAGGCGGATTTTTCTTTCATGGGCTGGTTTTACTTTCACCAAGGACATTACTTTTTCATACCCCTAGATATTCTTGATATTTTTAATATTTGACATTGGTACTTGGTTCTACATAGTACGTGCTTTTTCTAATGTTTTGAATTATTTTTCTAATTTCTTCTAGCCGTTTGATTGGAGTTCCTAGGACTGTCAATGCATTTTTCTATTATCACCAAATTGTTTTTGGTTGAACATATGACTTACCCAAGTGTAGGAAGATAATCACCAACAGAAATGAAAATAAAGATCCAACTGCTATTCAAAGGATGATTTGTGTTTGGGCAGAAAATTGAATGCGCTACTTCACTTTGAGATGTCTCCAACTTTCATGAGAATTCACCAAAAATCACCTCGAGAAGGTTGACGCAAGTGAAAGTGATAAAATCTTCCTTAATATTTTTCTCCTTAACTTCCCTATTTGCCCTAATGTGGAGTGATTCTCAATAGGACTATTTTTTTTAAAGAAAAATCTATTTATGCTCAAAATGGCTATAAATATTCTTTCAAAGTGTTTGGGTAAATATAAAAAATGCATTCCATCATTTCAATCCATGTATTCCTTACGAATAAATCCTCTGTCCTATGAGACAATTTTCCTTTTCACTCACTCTCAAAGTGCGTATAAGAGACATGTTTAGACGTGGCTTGTCTTTCTTCATCCTAAGTGTTTTCCTTTTGGCATGGTTAACACTCTTCTTCGTTTGTCAAAATCACTTCTTCATACTATCCTCCGTGGGGATATTTTTATATATGATGCATGTACCAATGATTAGCAAAATAATTTTTAACCAAGGAATGTCATTCAAAACTCTTTAGGACAATGATTTCAAATTTCTTTTATGTTAATTTTGAATTTGAACTTGGAAAAGCACTAATAACTTTTTTCATTGAAACATTTTTCTTTAGAGTTTTTCATAGAAAGAATTCTAAGGAAGAGGGATACTTACCTAAATTATGGCGACCAAGCAACCTTGTAAAGTAACAAAAAGAGACTATGATAATGTATAGCTCTTGAGGAATAAAAATTAGGGACGATATAACGTTACCTTTGAATTTGTTCTTCAAACATCGATGTCTCCTATCAAAAGAGTAAGGAAATTATGTTAGAGATGAGATCAAAGAAAGTATATTGGGAATGTCAACGATCCCTGTCAAATATAGAATAGACCCATGGTAGAAATGAAATGACCAAGGGTAAATTGGGAATGATACTAAGTTACCCTTCCTCCATCTTGTCACTTGGACTTTTCATTTGCAACTCCTTCATCGAAGTTACTTGATACTTCCTATTTTGATAAAGTACTTTGCCCCCATTTGCCATGTTGGTAGATGATTTGACTTCATGATGTTCCTTTGGGGAAACATTGTCCCGCATTTCTTGACATGTATATGCTTCCTTCTGATCCATCAACTTGTTGGAGGAAGAAGGATTTGCCTTGATTGCACTAAAGCCATTTGCCCTAGCTAAATGCTTTATTTAGGAAGTTTCGACATGCTCAATTCTCTTCCATGTCTTCTTGTGATCTCATGTTCGGTTTCCATTGTCCCTCGTTTGGGTCTTTCTCTTTTTTCACATTTATGTGGAAAAATGATGTGCTAATCCAAATTCTGAATCAATTCGTGTTTAGGAACTAAGTACTACCTTCGATCATTAGAAGTGAGACATCATCCCTTTGACATGTCTATATCTTTAAACATCCTGACTACTTGTGTCATCAACCATTTCCACCTATCCACAAGAATATTCTTTGAGCAAGTTAGTTCACATGCGAGATACTGTCATCAACCATTTCGTTAGAACACTAAAAAATTATTTTTGAGGACAATGTTAAAAGACATTTAGAAACATATTCTTTAAATTTTGTTTGTTTATTTATTATTATTTTTTTGTCTCGAAAACTTTGGAATAAGAAAATATGTTGAAGTTCAATCCTCAAAATTTGTCACCAGGTCAATCTGACTACCACACGTATGTGCTGGGCTCAAGTAAAAATTGGATTTGAAAACAATGTGAGATAATGCTTCTGGAACTTAGTCCTCATATACTTAGACTTTCTTGTTCCAAAATCCATTGAAGCTAGAAAGATTGTGGAGGTCCAGTTCTGAAAGACCATCATAGGGCTGGTTTCAAATGCCTCCACACGTGCTTAATTATAAGGATGTATGCTTTTATTGAATGTGAAAAGATAAGACTGCATTACAATCATATACGACCTCAGAGAAACGGCTTCAAGATTTCAGGGCGTAATAGAGTCTTTCTTCATAATAAGAATTAAAAAGAATAAATTGAAAAACAAATGATTCCCATGTACGGGAAAGAAACATAAACCTCCATACTATGAAAAATATGGAATGACTTGATGATTCAACTTCCTCAGTAGCTAGGATTAGGGGTGAGCAATGGTCTAGGGTCGACCTTGGACCGACCTTGGACCGGCCCAACCCCGCCGGTCCTGGTCCGGTTCCCAAGGGGACTGGGTCGATCCATGGTCCTGAAATTCCAAAGACCGACACTGTGCGGGTTGGTCATTGGTCCTAAGAGTTTTGGGTCGGTCCAACCCTGTACATATATTATATTACATTATATTATCTATAATTCTTTTATATATTCTTTTATCCCAAAATTTATAATAACCCTTGGATATACCCTGAACCATGAATAGGTGATGGAAGCGTTATTGATTTATGTTTTGGCCTTTAGACCAAAGAATTTTAATAGATTAATGCTGAGTATTTTTTTAATGGAGAATTATTTGGGTAGGAATACATCTTATGTTAATGGATGATCAAGGTTGGTGCTATAGGACAATTTGATAAAGGAGACTTTGTTCTTGACTATGTACTTTATAGATTTGATATTATGGATTATTGTCACAAAGTCTTTTGGCCATTTTATTATGCAATTAGGTATTTATTTAAATGAGGATTAAATTGGATTATCAAAAAAATAAATATGGACCATTTAAGCTTGGACTTTAGGCCCAAGTATGTTGGACCTAAAGCAGGCCAAGAGGCCCAAACCGTCGGCCCATATGAAGGCCACGCCACCTCCTCCATTTGTCCTCTTGATGCAGCCACTTGTCTTCCTCTTGGAGACAAGTGTCTCATGCATGCAAAACTTAATGAATACAAGCAAATAAGAGAATAAAAGGAGAAGGGGGAGGGGGAATTTCGACCAGAAGAGAGAGAAGAGAGAGAGTGTACCGTCCAAAGAAAGAACAGAGGAAGAGAGGAAGAGAGAAAGAGAGGAAGAGAGGAAGAGGAGTCGCCGCCGCACGCCGCCCGTTTGTCCACCGTGTGCCGTTGTTCCCCTTGATCTAGAGGCAAGTTAGGATCCAATTTCTACTCTTGCATGTGTGTGTTGCTTGTATGTTTGTAGAAGTGTCGAATTTTGGGTGAATAGGGGAAGAAACCGAAGCTAAAATGACTTGTTCTTGAGTGTTGTTGCTGTTTTCGCATGAACCGCCTGAGTCAGAATCTTGTGAGAAGCGCATGCATGTTTTGAGTTCGATTTTGACTTTGATTTATTCATGAAAGTTGTAGCCAACATCTTAAAATACAACATACTAAAATTTAGTGCAAAATGATGAAGATTTAAGGGGTCAAACTCCCATCCTACGGAGACACTAGATCTGGAACTGTTTTGCTGACCTTGTGGTAGATTTGTGGTTGCATGTTGATTTTTATCAAGAATCTCTCTTCGACTTCTTCATGAAACTTTTAGAGAACATCTTAAATACCAACATACTCAAATTTTAAGTAAAATGAACAAGTATAGCCTAGGGAATCGACCTACTCTTGAAGACGGAAAATCTGGAGACGCGGTACTGGACACCCAAGACTTCATGGACCCATATGGAAGCTGTTCTTTGGAAATTTGACTTAGATCCCGTCATAAAAGTTGTATGGGACCTCTTGAAGTAAAACATATCCAAATTTCAGAGAAAACGAAGAAGGATAAGTAGGTAAAAACTCGATATTTCGGACATAGGTACACTGGACGTTTCGGTATGAGGACCAGAAGCTTTGGACGTCTATAGAAAATTATCTAGAACGAATCTGGCCTAGATGTCTTCATGAAAAAATCTGCTTTAGGGTCTTGACTATCACCTGGTAAAATTTCATAATTTTTGGAGGCCGTTCGGGTATTTAAATTGAAATATTTCAAGAACTGTGCAATCTGACTTTATCCGAATTTTGCAAGCTGTAATGGGTGAGCTACATCTTTTTGTGTGAAGTTCTTTTGGGCATGTGTTCTTCATGGAGTTGTTACCTTTATATCTTGCCTATCACATGTTCGGATTTTATAATTTTTGAAGATCATATGGATATTTAATTTATGTGTTTTCAGAAATTGTGCAAGCTGGAATTTGGTAAATTTCAAAAAGACATGATGTATGGATTGTTCTAAGTTGTATGGACCCCATGGATTGTGTTGTTATAAGTGATTAGATCTTGCTGCATATATGATGATGATTAGAACTACACATAGGAATCAAATGCTGAAAATGATCTTGTTTGCGATCATCACATATGCCATGTTGAAATTGGGCTATAATTGTGAATGTGAACTATGATAAATGAGAAGGCCGTCGGAGGTGTGAGCCGACAATGCCCCGGGAGTGTCGGGATGCCCGGTGGCTTAGTGGCGTAATTCCGGAGGGTCCTCGGGAGTTTCGA
Source organism: Eucalyptus pauciflora (assembly GCA_007663325.1). Classification (NCBI taxonomy): domain Eukaryota; kingdom Viridiplantae; phylum Streptophyta; class Magnoliopsida; order Myrtales; family Myrtaceae; genus Eucalyptus; species Eucalyptus pauciflora. Next base: position 746,504 of record VMYD01000388.1, read on the forward strand.
GATGCCCGGTGGTATACGGTACGTAATTCCATAGGGGGGGGATTCTGGTGGTATGTCGGTACGTAATTCCATAGGGGGGGATTCTGGTGGTATGTCGGTACGTAATTCCGGAAGCCCTGGAGGTTTGTGCTGGGGGGATGCCTCGTGATGCTAGTTGGGATGCGAGATGCCCGGAGGTGTGTGCCGGATGCCCGGTGGCCTTAAGTGGCTGAATGCCGGAGGTTTCTCGCGATGCCAAGATGAGGTGCGAGTGTTAAATATGGGATAAAATTGATGGTCCCGAGAAAGTGTGATGTGGTGAACGAATTGAAAGTTAAAAGTGCAAATTGAATTATGCATGTATGACATGATATGATGATGATGACCTATGGCATGATGATATGCATATATGACATGATATGAGGATTATCACCTATGACATGATGACATGTATATAAGATATGATGATGATATGCATAAATCATATGATATGATGATGATCATTCGTGGCCTAATGATATGTATGTGTTATGATTGTGATGATGATGTATGTTGGTATATACATGGCTTCGAGGTAAGTATGCTTGAATGCATGACACGACGATGGTGAGTGCATGGATGTATGAGCACCTATGGCATGATGGTAAATGTATGACATGATGGTGATGATTACATCAGGATGTATGTACATGTGGTATGATGACATATGCATAGCTTCTAGGTAAGTTACGCATGGGTGCATGAATGACATGTGTTATGCTATGATTGTTATGATTGTATTGTGTGATGCATTGAGTGGTTTATTGGATCTTTTACCTGCTGAGTGGCTGTACTTACCCCTTTTGGGAAATAACATTTCAGACTAGATAAGATACCTCTGCTGCCACTGCCACCGGTAGGTGGATCAAGTGGTTGGGTATGACCGCGAGGAGGAGAATAGCAAAGGAAGGAACTTTTGGACGCCGACACTAATCGATGGACTTTAAGTATACGACTGCTGAGGAGATGTCAGTCATCTTTTGAGGTATAGCCGAGTATAGAAGACTACGGCATTTCAATGTACCGATGGATGATGTCCATATGGTTTATGTAAATAAAAGTGTTCGGCTTTAACTTATAAAAAATGTTGAGTTGGTGTGCACTGTTTTCTGAATATAGGGAAGGGAGTTGTTGGTTATGCTTCCGTTATATGAATTGCGCAAGGGACCGATCTAAAAGATGCAAACCCCAGGTTGTATGGACCCGCTGCAATTGTAATGGTATCAGAGTGACATGTTATTAGGGGAATGGAAAGGTAAGCGAACTGTGGCGACACTAACAGATCGGGGGCCGTCGAGGGGTGCCACAAAACAATCATACATGCTATACCCGTTTCTCTCATGTGATACTTGCATGACTTAAATACATCAAGGCTAGCAAACTTCGAAGGGTTATGTCAGGGGACTTCTTTGTGAACCAATCTCTTTTCAATCAGCAGCGGATGAAGCTAAGACAAAGTCCTAGGTAACCGAGTGAATTGCCTTGGTGCAGTCCTTTTGTTCTGAGTAAAGTTTTGATACACTCCCACCTAAGGAGTAAATGGCCTATGTGGAGCTACCAAGAAAGACCTTAAAACTGCACATAGGTTATTATTACTTCATTTGCCAGTCCTTTTTCCTTCTTCACAAGAAACCTTCAAGAGCTTTTCTCGGTATCTCACCAATTCTAATCACCCCTTTGATATGCTCAAACATGGTAATGAGTTTGGGAAGTTCGAACTGTTGGAGCTAATAATACAACCTAGAGAAGGGTTCATAAGTTGTTTTAGAAAACTTGATATTCTTTCACGGAAAATAGTTGACAATAAGTGAAAATATAGTCACAGTGATGTTTTAAAGTTCGTGAGCTTTATGTGTGCTTGTGGAAGTAATAAGAGAAAATCATTAGCATACAACAATGAATATTTGATCGGCTTTATCCCCAAGCCTTCATCCACTATTTGGACTAGTAATTTACTTGGAAAATTACAATCAGTAACCACTAACTATTAGGACTCAGCTGCTACTCTTACTCTTGTACACTTAATTTTTAGCATAATTACTTAGAAAGAACGAATAAAATATTAAGAGAAATAGTCAAAGGAGAGAATTTTGTTTAGAGCACGATGTGTAGCAAATTTTCAGACTTTAGCACATAGCTCTCTCTTACATTTGGCTTCTGAGATCTTCTCTCTTATAACAGTCTTCAATCTATCGGTAGGAGGTCGATTAGATAAGCAAAGAGCCGTTAGAGTAACCGTTGATGTTGCTGCCATACATACCCATATAGTCCTTTTCCAAAGCATTTGTAGGTTGCCTAAAAATAACATCTATTGTTGTACTTTCACTGCAATTTCTACCAAACTTGTTAGGCAACTGAGCTTCTCTATTACTATCATTACATGGATTATGCTGTTGTGTGAATCCACTGCCACAACAACTAGCTTGTTGAACCAACAAACTGTTGGATGCAAATAACGCAATCCCTAAATCACCATAACCAGAACAAGAACATGCATAATTGAGAAGAAACATTAACGCACCTATTTTGGAATCCATTGTTCTTGAAGCGGAAGCAGAAACACAATGTTTCACGCGTAAGTCCTTCTCCTCTATTGCCCTCCGTATTATTGGCTCAATGAGATGGCCCTCTCACCCTTAGTGTTAGGTTAACGCCCCTTATGTGAAGATACGTGTGAAATTAGGGTTAGAGGAGAGACTTGAGCACTATTTATAGAGTTTCCAGCCAGGCCCCCTTATTACGGGCCAGGCTCAACTCGGCCACACTAGCCAGCCCCTTATAAGACTAATTAAGAAACCTTCTATCTCACCTTAGACCAAACCCCGTAAAATGGTAACCGTTAAACGGTAAATTACAATATCAATTAATGTAGTCCATATTAGGAAAACTCTTACATTCTCCCACTTGGACTATATTACTTGAAATCGTATTGTATGTGCGCACATTGGTCTAAAGATAATTCTTAATAGTCAATCATATCCCATAAAGTCTCAAACACCGAATCATGGCAGTAACTGCATGTATACACACAGAGCCTTCGATGGTCAAGAATGTTATCAACTCTATTGATATGGATTCAATATGGTAGTGTGTCAAATGGACAACATCTCTCATAGAGAGATCCCATTTGTCAGTCACCATTCTCTTACCTTAAGCGTCACAAAAACTTGTGCCACTAGAGAATGTCCTTATGGTTCCATGAACCCACATATGTCTTGTCCTTACGGTTAACCTTTCTTTATGTATAACAAGACATATGGACAAGGCTAATAACCGTATGCCCCTACCCTTCACTCAAGGTTTAAGCAATACCTTGAGACTTTTAACAATATATATATTCAACATAATAACAAACCATTCAAAAACATTTTATTGAATGCAAAAGTTGATATATATATATATCAAAATGTTATTAAATTGTAACAAATACAGATGTAAACTTTATTCAAAGAAAAATAAAACACATATCCCACTAAATAACAGCATCCCAAGATGCTCCTAAGCCCATGCTAATGACATGTTGCTCAAATACACACGGGCGTAGGCCTTTAGTTAGTGGATCTGTAATCATATCATCATAGGAATATGATTCCTTTATAGTCAATAACTTGACCTCCATGTGTTTAAATCCCTTGAGACTTATGTTGTTATTAATAAACAACATTGCAGAGTTATTGTCACAATGCAGCTATATGGGCCTATCCACAAAATCATAAACTGATAACTCCCTAATGAGGTTCCGAAGCCAAATAGCTTGAGTAGTAGCTGTAAAGCATGCTACAAACTCCGCTTGCATGGTAGAAGAAGATATAGACTTATGTTTCTCGCTCTTCCATGATACTATACCTCCTGCCAACATAAATATGTATCCAGTCATTGACTTCTTATCATCTTGACAGACAGCAAAATCTGCATCTGAATACCCTACTAGCTGCAAGTCTGAAACATGTCTATAAATCAGCAAATAATCTCTTATTCTCTTTAAGTACCTTCAAAACCTTCTTGGCAGCAACCCAGGGATCGTGTCCTAGATTTGACTTATATCTGCCTAGAAGTCCTGTTGCAAAAGTAATGTTTGGCCTAGTGCAAACTTGAGTATACATGATACTTCCAAGCGCACTAGCATAAGGTACATTCTTCATTTGAGCTTTCTCAAAATCTGAATTAGGGCATTGTGAAAGACTCAATTTATCGCCCTTAATAACAGGAGCAATTCCTGATTTGCAATGCTACATATTGAATCTTTCTAAAATGCGATCAATATATGCCTTCTGAGACAAACCCAATGAACGGCGAGAGCGATCCCTATGGATCTCAACGCCAAGAACAAAAGATGCCTCACCAAGGTCTTTCATGTCAAAATTTTTTGATAACATCCACTTTGTCTCATGCAATAAATCAATGTCAGTACTAGCAAGCAAGATATCATCCACATAAAGTATGAGAAAAATATATTTCCTCCCACTAACCTTGGTGTTTATACACTGATCTACTTTGTTCTCAATAAATCCAAATGAAGTGACAATGTTATGAAACTTCAAATACCACTATCTAGAAGCTTGTTTAAGGCCATAAATAGACTTTTTCAATCTACAAACAAGCTTACCTGAGTCATCTGCTGCAAAACCTTCAGGCTGCACCATATAAACCTCCTCATTAAGATCTCCATTTAGAAAAGCAGTCTTAACATCCATCTGGTGTAACTCCATATCAAAATGAGCTACAAATGCTAATATCACTCTAAAGGAATCTTTAGAAGAAACTGGAGAAAATGTTGCTTCATAATCAATTCCTTCTCTTTGAGTGAAAGCCTTAGCTACCAGTCTGGCTTTAAATTTTTCAATCTTCCCTTTGGAATCCCTTTTAGTCTTGTATACCCATTTGCGGCCAATAGGTTTACAACCTTCAGGCAATTCAATAAGCTCCCCAACACCATTGTGTTTCATAGATTGCATCTCATCATTCATCGCATCTAGCCACAAATCTAATTGAGGACATGAGATCACATCCGCATAAGTCATCGGATCGACAACACAATCAATATCATAATCATGCTCTCCTAGGTAGACTAGATAATCTGGTGGTATAGCTGAACGTCTTTCCCTAGTTGATCTTCTGAGTTGAGCTACTTCATCCTCATTCTGAATCTGAGGAGCTTGTGGAATTTCTTTAGGAACTATCTCAACAGTAGGATCCTGGGCCATAACAGGCTCAATTTGTGGCATAGGAGGCTCCATAATTGTCTGCAGAGGATGAGACAGTGATCCAGTAATCCCCACCATGCTATCATCTTCAATAGTTCGTGAGCAACTACCATTTTCAGCCACATCAAATTCCAGAAATTTTACAGTTTGAGACTCCACAATTCTTGTACCTCCATTAGGGTTATAAAATCAATACCCCTTTGAATGATCTGGGTAAGATACAAAGTAATATCGAGTAGTTTTGGAATCCAACTTACTCAATGTTGGATTGTATAGCTTCACCTCTGCAGGACATCCCCAAACTCTAAAGTGATTCAAGTTAGGCTTACGTCTAGTCCATAACTCAAAAGGAGTCAATGGAACCGATTTAGTAGGAAAATGATTTAGAATATAAAGGGCTGTTTTCAAAGCTTCACCTCATAGAAAATCAGGTAAATTGGTCCTACTAATTATACTTGTCATCATGTCCATACGAGTGTGATTCCGCCTTTCAGCCACGCCATTTTGTTCAGGACTTCCAGGCATAGTAAATTGACCTATTATCCCATAATATTCTAAGTATTTAGCAAACGGCCCTTTAAGTTGTCCAGCATCGCCGTATCTACCAAAATACTCACCACAACGATTAGATCTGACAATTTTTATAACTTTTCCCAACTGTTTCTCCACTTCAGTCCGAAAAATCTTGAATTTGTCAAGAGACTCGGACTTTTCTTTAATCAAGTACAAGTATCCATATCAGGAAAAGTCATCAATAAATGTGATGAAATAAAAATTTTTGCACAAGGTAGCCGTGTATGGTCCACTAATATCAGTGTGAATAACCTCCAACAAGTCAGAACTTCGTACGGCGGATTTCTTCTTGATCTTAGTCATCTTACATCTACAACAGTCCACATAAGTCTCTAGATTACTTTTAAGAGTAGGCAAGATATTGGCCTTTATAAGCCTTTCTACTCTTTCTTTGGAGATGTGATCAAAACGTTTATGCCACAATACATAAGACTGTTCCTTAGGTAAAAGGCCTTTTGGAAACAACCTTTTCAACTGAATAAGTAACGTACATGTCGTTGGAGATATGCTCAATCGATACAATCCATTGGATAAATTGCAACACTCAATCTTATTTGAATCATAAAACGTGGAAATAGTGTTGCTCTTTATCACAAAAGAGTATCCACACATGTCCAAACAAGACACGGAAACTAAATTTCGCCTAAAAGAAGGTACGTAAAAGGTGTTTCTCAACATCATCCTAAAACCATAATCTAAAATAAAAATAACATCTCCCACGAACTCGACGTCAACTCCAATATTGTTTCCCACAATCAGCTTTCATTCATCCTGATTTGGCATCCTTCGGTTTATGAACCCCTGTATGGTAAACGCAACATGATTAGTTGCACCACTATCTAGCCACCAAGAATTGGTTGAGATTTCAAATAGATTGGATTCACAAACGAACACCAAAGAATTATTACCTTTAGGCTCATTCTTAGTTCTCTTGGACAACCAAGCCTTAAACTTATTGCAGCATTTCTTCACGTGTCCTCTCTCCCTACAAAAGTAGCAAAGAGCACCATCCTTCTTGGTGAATGCTTTCTTAGGACCCAGAGTGTTAGAAGGACTTGAACCTTCAGAATTTCCTTTGTTGTTGGAAGGACCAGCAGCTTTAGAATTGCCTTTGTGGGTATAGTTCTTCAACTTGTTACCCTTGTCACTAGCAGAACTAGAAGCATAAAGCGCAATGTGCCCTTTATCTTTCTTCATTTTCTCTTCCTCTGCCACCAACCTTGCAATCAGGTCATTAACAGACCAGGTTTCATCTTGGGAACTATAATTGGTCTTGATAATCCCAAAATCAGAAGGAAGAGTATTTAGAGCTTGATGGGCGATGCAAGCAGTAGGAATTTCAACATTGAGAGCCTGAAGCTTTGTCTGCAAATCAACCATCCTCAGAACATAATCTCTAACTCCACCAAAATCATCAAACTTTATAGTAAATAGTGTTTGCAGATGTGTCTCTATCTCAACATTAGGCGACACACGGTTTCTAGCCATCAAAGCTTCCATGATTTGCCTAGCATTGCAGTCTGTAGGCAAACCACTTTTCAAGTTTTCCTGAATGGAATGCTTCATGGATAGCAAGCAAATTCTATTGCTCTTTTCCCATGCAGCAAAATTTGCTTTCTGAGCCTTTGTACTCTCAGCAGTCAGATTTGCCGGCCGATCAGTAGTAAGAGCCATATGAACATCTGCCATCTCCATAGCAAACAGAAAATCCTCTCTCCATCTCTTAAAATTCGAACCAACAAGAACCTCAATAGTGACGGAGTTAGCATTTATAGAAAATGTGACTAAAAAAACAAGCAATGTATATAATTAGCATCATGTGAGCAATGTGTAACTTGACGCACAAGTACACATCCAAAGAGTTACATGCAAAATCACATAATCACATTTAGGCAGAATACATGACAAGCAGCTGTACACTCCCCACATGATAGCGGTTATGATAATATATTCTAATTTTCGTGAATTCATCACCTTTGGGCATATGAACCACTAGGATCAGTCACTCCTCCACCACATCATCATGTATCCGTCCATGAACTAATACATAATCACCCCCTTTGGGAGTATGACTACACATTAGATCAGGAGACATCCCAATCATTATACGAGACCGAAATTTCTCAAACCCAATTAAGTGTGCCACTTTGGTGGTCACAACTCAATTGAATTATTGAAACTCTCTCATACCAGGGATATAAAATTTACATCTCACATAAACCATACATATGTGATTTTAACTTTAGTGACAGGGGTAGTAAATCACTAAAATCACATATCATGGTAATTACATTACTTCATTCATTAATAAAAATAAACTTTATTGTATATTATTAATGAATAACACTCATAAAGTTTATGTGATAACATACCAATAACCCAGCACCCATATTTCCAAAATCACAGAAAAATACAAGAAAAAATACGCAAAAAAAATACACTAAAAAGCACATATTTAGGGTTTCGTATGTATTTTCACATCCATAAAATCATCAAAAATGTAAAATAAATACACCATGACGTAGGGAATAACCATACAAGTCCATCGCCGCCGGCCACGCACGAATCGGAGCCTCCACACGCTCGCATGCGCCGCTTGAGTGCACGGCACGTGGGGCCCACGCGCGGGCGTCAAAGGCCGGTCAAAACCAGTCCAACTGGTGGCGGTCCGACTGGTTCTCGGTCCGACCTTCTAGTCCAGCCGCTCGGTTCGACCGGTTGACCAAGTCAGGTCGGGTCCCGTGGATGACAGCAGCGTGATGTCATCGGGTCAGCTCGTTGATGTCATCGTGACATCAGCGCCCGCGTGTGCCGCACGCACGAGCAGTGCCCCGCGCATGGGAGCACGTGAGGGCACGTGGCCGCGCGTCTTTGACGCCTGGCGGCTCGTGGCCACGTGTGGGGGCACGTGGAGCCTCCCCTGGTGACGCACTGCCCATGGTTTTGCTCACCTCGTCGAGCCCAGTCTGAATATGTGATTTAATTTTATTTTTACTATACTTAAAAATCTCAAAAATCACAAAATTAGAGCGAAATTCTATGCGTTTGAGTTCTAGGGTTATGGAGGCTTCGATACCATATGTTGGATGCAAATTACGCAATCCCTAAATCACCATAATTAGAACAAGAACATGCATAATTGAGAAGAAAGATTAACGCACCCATTTTGGAATCCATTGTTCTTGAAGTGGAAGCAGAAACACAATGTTCCACGCGCAAGACCCTCTCATCTATTGTCCTCCGTATCACTGGCTCAATGAGATGGCCCCCTTACCCTTATTGTTAGGTTAACGCCCCTTATGTGATAATACGTGTGAAATTAGGGTTAGAGGAGAGACTTGAGCACTATTTATAGAGTTTCCAGCCAAGCCCCCACATTACGGGCCAGGCTCTACTCGGCCCACACTAGCCAGCCCCATATTAAACTAATTAAGAAACCTTCTATCTCACTTTAGACCAACCCCCGTAAAACGGTAACCGTTAAACGGTAAATTACAATATCAATTAATGTAGTCCATACTAGGAAAACTCTTACACAAACATCATCAAATGAACGTTATTGCCATAGGATCAATAACCTGTTATTTACAGCATTATCATAGACATGACAATAGCCGATCTTTTTGGTCTGTTGGTGTTGTTTACAAAAAATATGTATCTGGACATATTGCATTTTTTGATCCATTAGATCACACCATGTATATTATGTAGTCTTTTTGTTATGAGCATTTGCACATATTATAATAAACATTATACTGAAGATCATTTAAACATCATCAAAATTACTTAGATGTTTCTCCAACACTAACAATGAGAGCACAACATCCTCTCAAAACAATACTGCGGAAGAGCCATAAGAGAGAGCTCCATCATCTTTCCTTCATCAAACGGTGGATGAACTTGTGCCGTCCCCCCACCTTAACTATACACATAGGTTATGTAAGTTTATGCTCTCTTCTTCTCCATTCAGGCTAACTCATCCCTTGTAAAGCAATGTCCGTGCCATACTTGTACCGTTAGATGAAAGTTTCATCTAGGTCTTCCCACTTCTCAAATTTTTTGAGCTCTAGAAAGACAAACCATTGCAATGCTAGGCCCAAGAGACTCTTCTAGAAGGTTTGAACCAAGAGAGGGACATTATCCACATATCGGCCCATTTTCATTAGAGGTTATAAAAAGGTGCCAAAATAGTGTTAGATTTATCTAGCATAACTAAGTCCTAGTATCCATGAATTCCTAATTTGCAGAAGTAAAATGTTCTCCCTTACTTGGGTTTCCAATTGAATTGTAATAGATTAATGGCAACACTTGAATAAATTAAATAGCGAGTTAAATTGATTAAAGCAAAACCCCAAAGTTGCAATTGGTATGGGTTAGTGAAAGGGGCTTGTGAATACACCTAGAGGGGGTGAATAGGTGTATACGAAACTTTTCCGCAAGACTTAGAAGAATATGTTTGATAGATAGTAAAATAAAATTCAACTATTAAATAGATAAATAGCACGGAAGCGTAAATAGGAAGTTCAGGGATGAGAGAAGATGAACACATAATTTATAGTGGTTCGGCTTATTCCAAGCCTACGTCCATTCTCCCGCACTGACAGCCCACCGACTACATTTCACTATGAATCAAAAGAGTCGTTACAATATCACGTCCTTGATTCTATAGTGTAGAGACTTTGCTACACTTCTTCAAGGTCTCTCACAAGTATTTAATATCTCTTTTGAATACAAGTTTCACTCAACAGTTGAATCAACAAAGAACAAAGAGCTTCAGACTTTGAAATTTATCTATCACGCACTTCCTCGGATAACCAGAGCTTCTCCCTTTTATACTCCTCCATGCCTTTATACCCGTTGGCACTTTCCAAAGGAGTTCCTCCATCTAACCGTTGGACAGAATCAATTAAGCAGATTTTTGAGTTACTTAAGGAAAGTAATGATAGCCCATCAATCCTGCTCGCTCATACAATCAGGATCTAAGTTTCCATAAGTAGAACCTTCCAAGTAAACCTTGTCAATCAACGAATCTAACTTATTCGTATCAAGATAAAAACGAATAAAAAGATTTCGAAATGCTATCTCCAGCCGGGAGAGACTTCTTTAACCGCTCGAAACAAATCTTTAAATAGATTCTTGATATTGGATAAATCTTCTTCAACAGTCTAGATACTGTCAATGAGGGCAGACTTTAAACCTTGAATCTGATGGTCTTCAGACTTTGACGACAGAATCTTCAAGTCTTCAGACTAGACTGATGGAAACGTTTTGTCAACTTTAAAACACATAAGGAAGTTTTCTCCAACAATCTCCCCCTTTTTGATGGTGACAAAACTTTCCTACAGATTTTGGAAATATTGACCTACAAGAAAATACTCAAGCAAACAAGAATACGATATCTCATAAACAATAAATGAGTTAAGGATAGTATCAAATCTGCATCCACAGGAAATTGGTTAGTCTTGTAAAAACGACTATCTCGTACCAATATCGTACCAAGTATACTTCAGATAATGTAAAGCAATCACATAATCAAAACATAATCCACAATCCAAAAGTCACACTAGATAAAAGTTAAAGTCAGAAAAATAAGTTTGATCAAACAAATCTGCAAATCTCTCCCCCTTTTTGTCAGCATTAAAAAGGTAGAGACAAAACAAGAATTGATTTAAGATGATTTGAGAATGCGAATAAGCTGGAAATCTCACATTAACTGGACTATCTCCTCTAGCTTCCTCAGATCCTCCTTCAGATGTGCTAAATCTTCACCCTTGGCAGTTGCTTGAATTTGAAGATTAAGGGCCTGAACTTGATTGATCAACGATTCTGAAGAGGCTTTACAAGCATTCTACATGTTCTGAAATTCGCATTCCAAGGCATAAATCTGACCTCTCAACTCCATGAGAATATCAACCAGTCTTCGAAAGTCTAATGAGTTGTCTGTTTGAGTGCTTGCCTCAGCATGGTCAAATAATGGCACATCCAGATTCGGAGAAGATACCTCATGACCTTCTTCAGGAAAGTGAGAGGCACACACATCTTCTGGATTGGCAAGAGAACGACTAATATCATCACTAGTGAAAGCACGAGAAAGAGTACCTCTTTTCTCTACAGCTCCCCCTGTGTCTATGCCTTCAGGCGGAGAGAAGTACTCTTCCTGCCAAATTTCCTCTTCAGTGACAGGACAACCTTGTTCTCCTTGATTCTCCTGGTTTTCGTCTTCTTTTTCCTGTGTCTCCTTCCTCCTTGATTCCCTCTCTTCACTCCTCTTCTCGGTCTCTTCAGGTCTTTCTCTAAACTCTGTTTCTGGAACAGAATGCTGCAAATTTCTCAAAGCAAGAGCAGAGATGGTAACATCATCATCATCATCATCTTCATCCTGCAGGATGATTGCTCTTCTTTTTTTAGTTGGAGCTGTCACCGGCTCCTTTCCTTTTCGTTTTGCAGCAACGGAGTCTTGACTAATTTGTTGAGGAGTCTTTTCTTTGAAATTCTCCAGAGCCTTGTTTAGCTCTTTCAGACGCATTTTAGAAACCATCTTCAGCCCTACCACCATTTGTTCGCACGTTCGAACACATAGAATTCTTGGAGACTAGATGTTGAAATGTCTGAAAAGCTTTGTAACAAGTGCTGAATAGGGAAGCTGACCCTTGTCTTTCACCATCGATCTGTACATGTGAAACATGATAGTATGTGGCAAAGAGAATTTTTTACCAGCATTGATGGCATACATTAGCATTGCTTCTGAATTGGAGACGTCAGTCTTCGACGTGGATTTGGGTCTAAGATAATTTATCACAATTTTGTGAAGCGGGATATTGGAAGCATTCATCCTTGAATAAGAAATCCGTCTTTCTGCCATTCCATCTCGGCCAAGTTTCACCGTCGCACGACCAACAGATACGCTAATTGATTGAAATAAACCTCTCTCTACTCCAATCACATCAGCCAAGATGTCCATATGCACCACAAAGTCCTAATCTTTAACACTGAAGGAGAAACTGTTCGCATCCAGAAAGCTTAGATTTGAATAAAAATAAGCAGTGAGTTCTAGATGGGCTATAGTTGAGTTAGAACAAAAACGTTCAAACTGAAGTAAAGTGAATTTCTCCCGCAATTTCACATTCAGGGAGTCAAGAAAATCAAAATCCACACTCCTTGGATTCATCACTCCTCGCTTTAATAACTTAGAATAAATATGCTTGTGTTCTTCAAAACGAAACAAATCTGAACGTGGTTTTCGTACATCCACAGCAATACCCATTCTCGGCTTGAAATTAGTGAACAATTTTTCATCATCATTGCTATCAGGCTGACTACTCCTCTGAAACGTGGATCACTTGGGAAATTTGCAAAGGCCTTATCTGTAGAGCCAACAGGAGCAATTCCAAACGTTCCATTGTTTGCAAAAAGTGGGTTTCATTTCTATATCCCTTCCCTTTCAGATATTCGTCAATAATAGTCATTAGAGAGCCTCCATCCTTTAAAGCTAAATAAAGTTTGAAATTAAAGGCAGGCTTTTGAGTTCTTACGGGTTCACATCTTCGACAACTTCCTTCGTTCATTGCTGAGTATTCTGAAGTCTAGCCTGTGGAGAATGACGTGGTTGAGAATGTTGTGGACTCTGCTATTGCCTTGGAGAATCTTCTTGCTCGATAAGGTCAAAATGCTTAGGACCCTTGCCCATATGATGTGGTCCCCTGCTTGTGATCCTTGAAGACTTCCTTTGGAAAGACATTGTCAAGTCTTTGAGGATTTCCAAACTCGATTCGTGAGAAAGATGAAAACTTTAGGATTAAACTGGAGAGTAAAAGTGAGAAAGTGGAGTTCTGCGCTTTTAGGGTTTGCGAGTAAAAAAGGAGAAGAAGAATAGTATATATATATATATATATATATATATATATAGGGTAGTCAAATCGGGGCATACGAATCGTCAAAAAAAAAATTGCCTTTTAAAAAATAAATGCCTTTTTGAAAATAAATAACTGCATAATAAAAAGATAACTTCTTTTTCAAAAAGGAATGATTTCTTCAAAAAAAAATTAGGAAGATAAAGACAATCAATTGCGGATATATAGGCTTACCTTTCAAAAGATAAATTTCTAAAACTAAAACAACTTATAGTCGTGATCCAAGATCATCTGGGTTTGAGCGTCTTTTGGGTTTTTTAACTCTGAGTCTGAACTTCTTCAAACTTTATAACATTAAGCTTGTGCTGAATAGACTCAAATTGGCTTTTCTCCAGAGGTTTTGTAAAGATGTCCGCTAGTTGGTTCTTTGAATCAATAAATTGAATAAGTATATCTCCATTTTGAACATGATCTCTTATAAAGTGATGATGAATCTCTATATGCTTTGCTCTTGAATGAAGGACTAGATTCTTGGTGAGATTGATTGTGCTTGTGTTATCACATTTAATCTCAGTACATGAGTCTTCAATTCCAAAGTCTCTTAACTGTTGTTTTATCCATAGGATTTGAGAATAACATCTTTCAAGAGCCACATATTCTGCTTATGCCGTTGAGAGAGCACCCGTACTTTGCTGTCTAGAGAACCAGGATACATTCCTGTTTCCAAGTAGTTGACATGTGCCTAAGGTGCTTTTTCTATCAACTCAACATCCAGCAAGATTTGCGTCTGAGTATCCAAGAAGAGTAAAGTCTCCCCTTTTTGGATACCATAGACCTAACGACGAGGTTGTTGCGACGTATTTGATGATTCGTTTTGCAGCACGCAGATGAGATTCTTTGGGATCTGATTGAAATCTAGCACACATACAAACACTAAATAAATTGTCAGGTCTAGAAGCAGTAAGATAGAGAAGTGAACTAATGATTCTTTTGTATAGCTTCTAATCAACTTTCTTTCCTCCTTCATCTTTATCTAGCTTCGAGGAACTTGACATTGGTATTTCAGTCTTTTTGCAATTCTCCAAACCGAATTTCTTAACAAGTTCCTTAGCATATTTTTCTTGATGAATAAAAATTCATTCCTTCAATTGTTTCACTTGTAGTCCAAGAAAGAAAGATAGTTCATCCATCATGCTCATCTCGAATTCTTCCTGCATAGACTTAGAAAATTTCTTACACAGATTTTCATTAGTAGATCCGAAAACAATGTCATCAACATATATTTGAACAAGTAGAAAATTTTTACCTTCTCTTTTAATCAAAAGAGTAGTGTCTACTTTACCTTTCACAAAGCCACTCTGGATGAAGAATTTGCTTAACCTTTCATACCAAGCTCGAGGTGCTTGCTTTAAACCATATAGAGTTTTTTTTAGTCTGAATACATAATCTGATCTCCTTAGGTCTTCAAAACCAGGTGGTTGTTCCACATAAACTTCCTCTTGAATGAATCCATTCAAGAATGCACTTTTGATGTCCATTTGAAACAGCCTGAAATTTTTATAGCATGCAAAAGTAAGTAATAAACTAATTGCTTCTAACATTGCCACTGGTGCATAAGTTTCATCATAGTCTATCCCTTCTTCTTGTGTGTATCCTTTGGTTATGAGCCTTGCTTTGTTCCTGATGACTTTTCCTTTTTCGTCCATCTTGTTCCTGAAAACACATTTAGCACCGATAATAGATTTACCTTTTGGTTTAGGAGTTAATTCCCAAACATCGTTGATGTTGAACTGTTTGAGTTATTCTTGCATAGCTTGAATCCAGCTTTCATCTATTAAAGCTTCCTCTATACTTTTGGGTTCTATTTTAGAAATAAGAGTGACAGCGCTAGACTCTTCATGCCTTTTGGATCTTGTTCGTATCCCTTCATCGATGTTACCAATGATGAGTTCTTTGGGATGACTTGACCTGTGCTTCCAGTTGCTGGTTGGTCTGACAATTTGTTCATCTTTTTCTTCATTTGATTCTTCAAGATTCGTTCGTTGTTGGCCTTATGTAGTCTGAGCTACTCCAAAGTAATTGGAATTTGTAGAGTCTGGAATAAGCTTAGATTCCTCAGGTTGAGTCGGAACCAATTGATTTTGTGTAAAGTCTTGAAATTTGACATTCATTGACTCTTCCACAGATTGAGTCTTCTTGTTGTATACTCTATAGGCTTTGCTGATTGTTGAATATCCAAGGAAGATTCCTTCGTCTGACTTTTCCTCAAACTTACCAACACGATCATTTGCATTTTTCAAAATAAAACATTTGCAGCCAAACACATGAAAATATGAAACAATTGGCTTTTTTCTATTGAACAACTCATAAGGAGTTTTCTCCATAATAGGCCTTAGGAATACTCTGTTAATGATATAACATGCTGTAGAAATTGCTTCAGCCCAAAAACGAGATGAAATGTTACTTTCAATTAAAAGAGTTATTATCATTTCTTGCAAAGATCTATTATTTCTTTCCACTACTCCATTTTTGTTCTGGAGTGTATGGCAAAGAGAAAACATGCTTTAAACCACATTCATCACAAAAATTTGCAAAGTCTTGATTTTCGAACTCACCTCCATGGTCTGTCCGAATGCTTGTAATAATAAATCCTTTCTCATTTTCAATTTTCTTAGCAAATTTTGAGAAGTGAGAAAAAGTCTCAGACTTACTTGATAAAAAAAAACACCCAAGTATAGCGAGAAAAGTCATCTACGATTACCAAGCAATATTTCTTCCCACCAATGCTTTGTGTTCTGGTTGGTCCAAAGAGATCAACATGCAGAAGCTGCAAAACATGATCAGTTGAAACTTGATTTACAGGTTTAAAGGAGTCTCTTACCTGTTTACCTAGAACACATGGTGTTCATAATTCTGTCTTTTGAAATCTTAGGTTGGGCAGTCCACGAACAAGCTTTTTGGAAGAGATCTTGGCTATCTGCTTCATACTGACATGGCCAAGCTTTCTATGCCAGAGATTCACTTCATCTTGAATGGAGATTAGACACTGAGAGCTTTCTGATTTGATATCAAGCAGATAGATGTTTCCATATCTTCGACTAGTAAAGGATTGAGACAAATCCTTACTAATTCCTGAACATGTGCCTTCTTGAAAGTTGATTTTGAAACCAGTGTCACACAATTGGCTTATGCTGAGAAGATTATAGTTTAATCCTTCCACCTAGGAAATATTATTGATTGTGAGACTCCCAATCTTGACAGTTCCAAGTCCAGTGATTTTTCCTTTGCCATTTCCTCCAAATGAAACTTTTCCACCATCTATTTGGGTAAGCTTTTTATGAAGTAATTTGAATCTCCTGTCATATGTCTCGAGCAGCCACTATCCAAGTACCACTTAATCTTTTTCTTGATAGTGACCTCAATTTCCTTATCAGAGTCTGAGTCTGAGTCTATCTCTGAGTCTGAGTCTAATTCTGAGTTTGCCATCAGACAAATGTTGGCATACTCTTCATCACTCTCTTCACATTCTGTGTCGCTCCAAGTCTCTACTTTGAAAGCTTTCTTGAGTTTCTCTGTATTTCCTTTCTTTTTCTTCAATAGAGGACAGTTGGGTCTGATGTGTCCTTTCTTTTTGCATTCGAAGCAAACCACATCCTTGTTGAACTCATTATCTTCAGTTGCTTTATTCTGAGATCTTTGAGTGTACTGCTTCCTCCAGTTGTACTAATTCTTCATTGTCCAGATCGTCTTCAGTATCTGTAACATTAGAATCATCGTTAGACTTTAAAGCAATTAATTTTTTTACCTTTAGGTCCTTCATCTTCATTGATTTGCTCCACTTCGTAAGACTGAAGTGTGCCCACTAATTCATCGACAGATAAAGGTGCAATCCTTTGAGTTTCTCTAATGGAAGTCTTGATGTGATTCCAATCTTTAGAAAGTCCTCGCAGCAACTTGTTGACTTTCATTTGTCCTGAGATAGGTTGCCCATGATATGCAAGACCATTTACAATTTCTGTAAAACGGCTAAACATATCAGTAATGGTTTCTCCTGGCTTCATTTTGAAAGCTTCATGTTGCCCAAGAAGAATATTGATCTTTGTCTCTTTGACTCGATCAGTTCCTTCATAAGTAACATGTAACCTGTCCCAGACTTCTTTTGCTGTTTCACAGGATGAAATTCTTTTATACTCATTAGGAAATAAAGCACAGTATAAAGAATAGATAGCTTTTGTGTTGAGAGCTTGTCTTTTGGTTATCTCTTCTTGTGTCAACTCTCTTGCATCCATCACTTCCTTCCCTCTTTCTGAAGTTGAAGTTATTATTGGAATAACTCCTTTTTCCACTACATCTCATTCAAGGGGATCTTTCGATCTAAGGAAAGCTTTCATCTTGTTCTTCCATACATTGTACTCTTTTCCATCAAAGTAAGAAGGTCTGGTGTTGCTCTGACCTTCGATCAGTCTTGTAGCCAAAATACTAGCCATAGATCTTTAGCTTAAGAAGTAAAACACTTCAATAAATAAGCACACAAACTCTGATACCAATTGAAAGGGGCTAGTGAATACACCTAGAGGGGGTGAATAGGTGTATATGAAACTTTTCCGCAGGACTTAGAAGAATATGTTTGATAGATAGTAAAATAAAATTCAACTATTAAATAGATAAATAGCACGAAAGTGTAAATAGGAAGTTCAGGGATGAGAGAAGATGAACATAGAATTTAAAGTGGTTCGGCTTATTCGAAGCCTACGTCCACTCTCCTGCACTGACAGCCCACCGGCTGGATTTCACTATGAATCAAAAGAGTCGTTACAATATCACGTCCTTGATTCTACAGTGTAGAGACTTTGCTACACTTCTTCAAGGTCTCACAAGTATTTAATCTCTCTTTTGAATACAAGTTTCACTCAACAATTGAATCAACAAAGAACAAAGAGCTTCATACTTTGAAATTTATCTATCACGCACTTCCTCGGATAACCAGAGCTTCTTCCTTTTATACTCCTCCATGCCTTCATACCCGTTGGCACTTTCCAAAGGAGTTCCTCCATCTAACCATTGGACGAAATCAATTAAGGAGATCTTCGAGTTACTTAAGGAAAGTAATGATAGCCCATCAATCCTGCTCACCCATACAATCAGGATCTAAGTTTCCATAAGTAGAACCTTCCAAGTAAACCTTGTCAATCAACGAATCTAACTTATTCGTATCAAGATAAAAACGAATAAAAAGATTTCGAAATGCTATCTCCAGCCGCGAGAGACTTCTTTAACCACTCGAAACAAATCTTTAAATAGATTCTTGATACTGGATAAATCTTCTTCAACGGTCTAGATATTGTCAATGAGGGCAGACTTTAAACCTTGAATTTGATGGCCTTTAGACTTTGACGATAGAGTCTTCAAGTCTTCAAACTAGACTGATGGATCTTCAAGTCTTTAGACTAGACTGATGGAAACGTTTTGTCAACTTCAAAACACATAAGGAAGTTTTCTCCAACAGTTAGAAGAGTCCGCTCTAAATCTTTGACCTAGTAATCCATTGTTGTTGTTATTATATTTTGTGGTTCACCTCCGGAAGATAGCGACAAAATTGGCTCTCCAAAGCAACTAGATGACTACCAGGATTGTAGAGGACTCATCGGGATCTCACTAGCTATGTAGCACGGACACTCTCCGGAAGCCTTTGTGTCGTGTCTGACACTCCGACACGTCCCGACACGCTCCGACACGCGGTCAACGAGTGTCGAAAAATTCGACACGTGGTCAACTCTCTCTGACACGCTCCGACACGCGAGTCTAGAATTTCAACACGCGATTCCGACATGCACGGGGTCAATTTTAAAAATTTCTAATACTTGTGGGGTCAAAATATAAATATACACAAAAGAAGTAATAAAAATGCTATACATATACACGCACGGGGTGAATTTTTTTTTTTTCAGTTTTGTTTTTTTAGAATTGTTTTAGTTTTTTAAAAAGTCTTTTACTATGAAAGAAGTAATAAAAAAATGCTATATATGATAAATAAATAAATTTAAAAATATCATTTCAGCATTTTTCTTTAAACAATGTATTTTTCCTCTAAGTTTTATGTATTATTGTAACAAATTAAAATAATGAATGATATTATTTAATATTTTTCGTGTAAATTAATTCTAGGCTATTTTTATTATTATTTATTTATGTATTTATATATAAAAATATATTTAATATATAACGTGTCGGAACGTGTCGAAATTCTCTATTTATTAAGAAATGACGTGTCGGCGTGTCGTGTCGTGTCGTGTCGCGTGTCGCGTGTCCGTGTCGGTGCTACATAGCTCACTAGAAAACCAATAGGAAAAAGACCCAGTGAAGCTTGCAAGTGCAATAGAAGACAGATGAGCTATAGGAGAGGCGCGACTGCGGGTTGTTGGAAGTCAGTAACAAAATTAAATGTAAGAATAAGGAAAAGAGAAATCAGGAAATTTGTATAAATTTCAATATATCACATTAAGATACATCAGCCTATTTATTGGCTTTATAAGATATTATCAAATGTAATATACCAATCAAGATATATACAATTAAAAGAGATTTCATGATCTTAAAAGATACAGAAAACCAACAAAAATCTTCTAATTATCTATAATATAGGAAAATATTCTAAAGAACTATCCTAATTATCTCTAACAGACAAGAGGAGGACTCGCTGAGCTTGCTGGGCGAGTGCAGGGATCAATGTTGCTAAGGTTGCTTAGTGAGACGGCAAGTAATCAGTGTTACAAGAGGACTATGGAGTCCCGGGTTGGACTGCTGCCTACCGAGGCAGGACTAAAAAACAGTTAAAGGGTGGTAGCAACTGCGGACGGTGGTAGGACGCGGTGGCAGGAGCTCATCCGGTGATTGTAGCCGTGGAAGCACTTCCCCTTTTCTTCTCT
Source organism: Eucalyptus pauciflora (assembly GCA_007663325.1). Taxonomy (NCBI): domain Eukaryota; kingdom Viridiplantae; phylum Streptophyta; class Magnoliopsida; order Myrtales; family Myrtaceae; genus Eucalyptus; species Eucalyptus pauciflora. Next base: position 767,075 of record VMYD01000388.1, read on the forward strand.
ACGTATATATTTTTGTAGCCTCTTTTTGCTTTTTGTTTTCCAACCTCAATTGTGAATATACTACTCTTAATTGTGTCGTATAACACGCTTACATAAGCTTGAATCTAGGGTTTTCTTTTGATACAAAATTTCTTAATTTGAATTAAAAGCATGTCTAATATAGATTCAAGATCAGGAAACCTCCCTTTATTGCCCCCTTGTGATCAAAATTAAATAATATAAAGCGTATCACTTATAATTTCGATCACATGCCCTATTTAGCACGCTCCCATCTTAATTTTCGGCCATGATGAAAATTTAATGGTATCAATTTGACTATCCCCCTTACGGGATCACTCCCAAAAATTTAATTAAGTTCTGGACCTCCATGCTTGAACCCATTAGCTCTAATCTAATTTAAATGCTACTCATGTGAGCCTAATCAAAATGCTCCTAATATGCAAATGCAATTACTATTACTCTTGTTTAGGGATCGGGGCTCCTTTTAATATGATAAATAACTAAATAGATCGTAAAAATTTAGATGTCAACAATCGTTGCATGGTGGTCGTGAACAACACTTATAGCCATTGTCGTTGGCATCGCTTAGGGTGGAGAGAGAGGGGGGTACTTCTTAGGCCCATTATAGGGAGCTTAATATGAAGGCCAATGTCATCGGCCATTTGTTTCCAGTTTGTGTGCTTATGAGCCCAGTTTCGATATAGTTCATATGATTGCACTTTTTCAGCCACTTCGCATCACTTAGGTATTTAATGATTTTATTTTATCGAGTGTCTATAGAGATGTCTTCTGTAGGATGACCACCAAATCACTCTAATTGGAGACACTTTCTTGCAACCCCACCCTTTAGTTCCGGTATTCGAACCCTCAGTCTCCTCCTTGCCATTGAACGTGTTTGTACTGAAGAACGCAAAAAAGAACTTTTGAACGTAAATTTGAAATTACCGTGAATTTAGTTTTCATTTAAGTCCGACTTACTGAATTCTTGTTTAATTGATAGTTGCAGTCGATGGCGGGTAAGTTTTCTATTTAACAGATACATCACATAAAAAAACTTTCTCACGGTTAGCTCACCCCATAGTGATGTGGGTTTGGAATTTTGTCCTAAATTTCTAGAGAAGAAATCACTTCAGAGGTCTAACCAAAACATTGTTTAATTAAGTCGAGTCAACATCGAATTCATCACCCAAAAAAAAAAAAAAACAAATTGTCGTAAGCGTAGGGTTCCAAGAAGGAACGGTTTGTTCTTTATGTGAAGTGACCCTTTTCTTTTCTTGCTTTTGTCAATTCTAAAGATTCATAATTTAGATTGCACACATGTGCAAAGCTCGACCACTTGTGATTGTTAATAGACAGTAAAACAAGAATGACTAGAGGATGGTCTGTTTTGTCAACGCTCAATCAGTCCTTTACTGTTCCTAGGGTCCTACAAATGTGATCTCATTGCATCATCATATCGCCCTCACTCTCCGCCCTTTTGAAGAATCTCAGTTCTTCCATACTCCAAAATATGATTAATTAGGGCAAAAGAAACTAAAGATGAACTGGTTAGGGTTTGAACTGAAGAAAAATCTCATGAACGCCAAAATCTGTCTCTCTCTCTCTCTCTCTCTCTCTCTGTTGCAAGTTGCATGCAGAACTAGGAGCAACAGTCGGTCATGATGGCTCACCGAACGCTGTGTGATCAGGCAATGCGGTCTTCGTGATCATCCCTTCGTGCACGGAATGTCATCTATCGAAGTCTCTCGGTTATTCGACATCATTTTATCTCGCACCAAGGGGAAACAAACAAAGCTCGCATTGGCATTATTGTCTTGGCGTCATATTGGCACGCTACGAGTGGAAAGAGATTGGTGAAGAACGGGGGGTTGCCGACACTTTGGAAGGATGGAAGGAATTAGCTAGAGAATATATCGTCTCATCTTGATAATATTTTGATGCAACCAATTTGATTTCATTCTGATTCTAGGGTTAAAACAGAAGGATACAGAGGAAGTGGAGCTAGCAAGGAGAGAACGACAGACGATATTGATGTAATGGCGTGAAAGAAGCAATGAAGGAAGTTGATTGATGTTCCATGCACTCACGAGTTTCTTTGATTGTCTATTTTCTTTATCATATCACATTAAATATAATTCCCACCATGAGTATAAGTAATACTTTTACCGTATATAATTTATTATATAATACCTGAATTTTATTTTATTTTTTAACATCCAAAAATTGGTTGTATCTTGGTTTGTCGAGCTTCTCATTTCAAAGGGAAATACTCTCATTGAATTAATGCACGAATTAGGTTGGAATGCTTTTATTTATGATGTTTGGAGAAGCCTCGAATCACAAGATGCAGGAAATTCCCAATGGTATCAAAAAGTATGATGTGATGTGAAGTATTGATTTACATGTCCCTGAAGGCTTGATGAATCTAGAAAGCAAGTGACGCGCCAAAGTTCAATAGCTCCTCTCGCATGCAAATCCATATGAAAACCATAGAGTCTGCACAAGGGGTCGATGACGAAGAATGCTTCTCTGTTTCATCCTTTGCAAATTGCATAAAGAGTAGTATATCAAGAGACCAGTATATAGAGAAGTGTAGACATGGTACAAAAGGAACTGCGTGACATGTACATGGGATGATTTCTCCTTACTTTTTAGTGTGAATTAAGATCGTGGGACGAACAAGGTACAAAATGTACGTGCTTTTTCACATCATTCGACATTGAATAATGAAAGATTTAAATGTTTATCTATGAATTTTGTTTATATCTAGTGAATTAGTAGTATTCATTCAAACCCTCGAAAAAGGTTTATCGCGTAACTTTGGGAGCTAAAGTATAACTGGATGCCCCACGTAAAATTGTATGTAAGTAGTAGATCTATCAAAATGAGTCAAAGATCCACTTCTTGATCATATTTGATGGGCTGAGTTATTATATGGGTTAGTTATATTCAATAAATAGATCACAAATGTATTTAGAATAGTAAAACAAAATAATATACAAGTATTAAGGTTTCGTTCGTTTCATGAAAAATTTGCCGTTTCTGAAAAATATTTTTCAAGAAGCCATTTTTTAGAAAAATGACAATATTTTCCGATATTCAGCTAAAACTTGAAAATAAAATAGAAAATATTTCTGCTGTTCAGTATTGGAAATTTGATTTGATTTTCCTTCGTGCAATAAAATCTAATTTTTAATTATTTTTTATTTTTCTTTGTACTTTTTCCTTTTTGTTCTTATATTTTATTTTCTTCTCCTCCATCTTCTTCTTTGATCTGTCATTGGCAACTAGCCAAAGGTGAGCTCTAGCTTGCTTATGGCTGATCGCCAACCATTGCCATGGCCAATGATTGGCTGAGCAAGAAGGAAAAAGAAAAGAAAAATAAAAAGAATAAAAAAATTGAATTTTTTAAAAAAGAAAAGAAGAAAAAAGAGAAAGAGGAGGAGGCTAGTAGGGATGTGAGATAAAAAAGAGTGATTGAGGAAAAAAATTTCCCCTACATGAAAAGCGAAAACATCTTTCCCTATTTTAGAAGACTTGTTTTGTTTTCCCTAGTCAATTCATTTTTCATGAAACAAACACAAAAAAATCTAGAAAATGTCTTTCAAAAAGTTATTTTCCGCAAAACGAACATAGCTTAAATGGGTTCGCAACTTACATAGGCCTACTCTACCTCTATGATTCTCTTCACTCTTTCTTGTCTTTACTTGATCTCAGCTCGGTCACTCCATGCCCTCACTTTAATTTGAGTATGAGTTTTTCTAACTTGTGTTAAATATAAAAATATTTTAATAATATGAGTCGAGTATAAATCATTAAATTTGTATTGTATAAAAATCAGTCGATTTGGATCAGATTTTTTTTGGCCCAACTCACCGATTTGATGGATTTAGTAGGTAGGAACTGGATGATATGCGGGCCATCGCCACGTGTCCCTCACGGACGGACCAAAACGACGCTGGAGACTATTGTTGTCAGCTGACGTTGCTTGGATTTGGACCACAAATATATAAACATACTGTCAACATTAAGGCCATGCGTATGCGTTTAAATGTAAATAAATCAAAGTAATAATTGTGCGGCCACCATCGACCTCGGCTCACGTGTGATTATTCTTTGAAATTTATTAAACGATAGTGTATGCAATACTTTAGATTGTAATTGCATATTAACCAACAAATTGGCTGAATGCATAATATCTATGACCAATTGAGAGAAAGAAGAATAGACCGGTCAAACAGGTGGGTCGGATTGAAAATGGTCCGACCCAATTAACCTATTTAACTTATTTTGATCCATTTCCATACAATACAAATATAGTAATATATGCTCGACCTAACTCATACTCGACTTGACCCATTTCACTAAGACAATTTTATATCTAACCAAATTTAAAAAACAAAAACAAAACAAAAACTAAAAAACTTATACCCAAATTGTGTAGAGAGCGCAGAGCAAGCAAGCGTAAGATCGAATGAGGGTGAGAAAGAGTAAAGAGAAAGTCATAGAAGTGGGTTTAGTCTAAATAAGTTGTCACCCCATTTAACACTCATATTATCTTAGGCATTATCATTATAAACACATTTATGACCTATTTACTAAATATAACTAACTCATATAAAAAGTCAGTCCATTAAATATGAATTAACAAATGAATTTAGGATCCATTTTGATAGGTCTAGAGAAGGTAAGACATGGCATTCTAATGAAATAAAAACCTAGTTGGAGGAAGTTTCCTCCAATTACTAGGACTGAATTAAAAATAAACCTTAGGCATCAAGTTTTCGTTGGCATTAAGTAAAAGAGCAACATAAACATTCATTAATGGTAGTTAAAACCGTGGTATTTAGTAATATGGCTTTCTTAAAAATTTTGCTTGAAACATTTGTCAAGTAATTAGATAACTAAAGCATATTATAATTCTCAACATTTGATTTTTTTTTCCAGAATCAGTGCATGATCAATATTTAATTAGGTAGATAGATGATGTCAACTTACAAGAACCGGTGTGCTAACATGAAAAGCTTACGAGAAACAGTAATATCTCCTAAGTAAAATGATATATCAGCAATTTCATTACTTACAGAGTTTCTTTTCGGTTCACTTTTTTTCTGTATATTCTCCTCAGATTTGGTCTGTTTGCACTGATTTTCACTTTTTATCTTTTACTAGATCAAAAGTCTATGGTTCCCATACTTTGATTGTTTTTTTTTTTAAATCCGAAACGTTTGAAGCTTTCAGAAATGCAAACATCGACATGTAAATTCACATCAAGTTACTTTCATAATTTTTAAAATTAAAATAATATTGTAAACTTTGACGGGAAGAAATTTGTTTTCTTAACAAAATGCAAAACAGACAAACCATGAGACATTGATTGCAACAGTTGCATTGAATAACGGATGAACCACTCGGATTGTCTGCTTGTCGAGTCTCTCGAACAAATCCAAAAACAAAAAAATAATAATAATAAATCACCTAATTCTCTATTAATTAATTACCACAAAATCATAATATTTTATTAACCTAATACGAAATCATAGACTTTTCAAGAGCAATGTCATAAAAAATAAAAAACAATGACAAGTGGCATGTGCTCTAAGCATCTTTCCCATCACTCAGGATCGTGAAAGAGACCCAGTTATAATTTAACTCGCTCTCCGCGAAACACATGCGGCTGAACATCAACGACAAGCCTTTTACGTGGAAATACTGCTAAGAACTTTACAAGATCAAGCGACGTAGATTTATTTATTTTGATGACCCACGGAAGCCCCGTACGCTGCGGGCGGCTGGAGTAAACCCTGGGGCTCCACGGGAGGACCCACCACCCCGTGGAACGGGTAAGACACCAAATGTCTTCGCGGCGAGTTGAACCCTCGCCCTCCTAGAAGCGGTCAGTGGGTCCCCCCACGATGGGGAAGACTTGCTAGTAGAGCCACCGCGGCCGGTGGTAGCAACATAGATTTATTGTTATGTTGTTAATGTAAGAATATATCGTATCATCTTCCAATAAATTCATCTTTCATTGTAATAAGTTATGTACTAGATTTAACTAAAAGTAGGTATTTCATGGGTTCGAATTTTAAATGGATATATCGTTCGATTTTCTATATTCTCTTTCACTAGTATTATTTAGTGTGCATTTGCTATTTTCTCATTCTTTGTATCATCCTTAGATGAGGGCTTCCTTTTGTCAAGATTTAAATACATCTACCATTATATTCGTCTGAGAGCTTAAATTTGTAAAATAATTGGTAAAAATCCTACTAAATTTTATAATTAGCACAGTCATTTGACATAATCTATAAAATTATTATAATTTCCATGGTCATTATTGATGTATATATCTTATCTATCATTCGTTACATGTTTCTTTCTTTATTAGTCATATAGAGAAGATGTCGATTGGCCCTAAAACTCTCCAAGAGCTCAAAATGTTGTAACATTTTCATAGATCTGTCTTTTATTTCCTGATCATTTGACCAGAGGATTTGTTTTTAATCAATGTAAACCCTGGAAAATAGGTTTGATTCCTTCTTTTCAACTATACAATAAAGAGGAGGAGAAAATTTCAAGCCAAAAAAACCGAAAACAGTCGATCTTGATCTTAGCGTTCAAACGCACGCAATTCTCAATACTTTGACCGGTCCATGGTCTATCAATCAAATTGAACCGTTTCCACTTGTTGCTGTCTTGCTGAAAACCAGGCTTGTCAAATTTGAAGTGACATTGCTGAAAACGATCTTGCCATGTTATAGACTTCAAGTGCATAGACCATAGCTTGCTAGACAGCTTATTTACATACACATGTGTTGCAATTTCCGTCTCTTGTCATTTATTCAATGACTCGTCTTTCAATAAACTAGAAAGTTAGGTTCTCAATTATTCATACCCTAAGGGATCAGGTTACCTTCTTGGACCCGTAATTGTATAGAGATTATCACGGCATTAACTAATATGATTAATGACAACCGGATATCTCCAGCAAAAGGCCCCATTTTACTCGATCATGGGATAGATAACTCCAAGACTTGAGAAGATGATAATCAACGGATACCAACCCTTTTTTTCCTCAGCATGGTGACAAATCGAGTTGGTTGAAGTTCAATTATTCATGAATCGGAACACAATATCATCAAATATCATTGAAGTATAGATGTTAAGCGGCGATATTTAGGGGTGTAAGGTAGCACGCGACAATGACTGATGTAAAGCATTAACGTACAAACTCATTTGCTTCATTGTCCTGGTGAACCAATGGTATGACAACATTTAACTATATAATTCCTTCTCGATTAGGGCTTGTTAGGTTTAATGCGTTTTACTTGTTCTTGCATGGGACAATGACATGTGATGTTAACAATGGCAATAAGCACCATTCGTCAATAACTTGCGACGATGTTATACCAATTCATTAAATGGCCTACAAAAGCAGAAAATCTTTACTGTATAATAAGCAAATCAGTTTCTTTAATTTACATTAAATGCCATAATTAGAAGATGGCAATACTTTATTGACCTTCAACCCTTCAATTTTTTTATACTTTCTAGTTTTTTAAATTCGAGCTCTTAAGCTGAAAATCTAGGCCAACTCTCCGCGACCCCACCATTGCTGGTCGAAAGGAACGAAGCTAGCCCTAGAGACTAGCTGACTCCATGATTACAGGCGAGCTTCTAGGGTTGGTGAACATTTTATTTCAGGAATCCGGACTGTGAGCTAGACATATTTAGAGTAAGTTCGTATTTGATTTATTAAGGAGAATGTTTTAGCCATCAAGAAGCCTAAGCAAAGAATTAGGTGAGAACTTTCTAAGACAAGCTAGCACTTCTTAAACGTGGTGGGGGGATCATATGCGTGGCGATTCGTATGTCAACATCGTATCTGATTTGCAGAACGCGATTTGAATAAATTAATCAAGTTCCATCCTATAGAATAAGAGTTTTTGACTTGAATGAACTGCTCACACACAGAAACCCTAGCATGGCCATCCATAAACCACTCTTTCTAGGCCAACCCTGTATGCAGTGCCAAAATCGTTTGTACATGCAAAGGAAGGAAGTCTAGGAGCATCTTCTTCTCTAGAAATAATGCACCTAAAATATGATATTTATTTAGCTTTCACTTAGGCCTTCTCAGGAAGCGACCACGCATGCTCTACATGATAATGGGTCGAAACGTCGAGCAATCAAATATTGATAGTCCAACCAAATGGAGGAATTATTGAACAAGTGACCGCGAATCCACCTTCTGATCATGCGAGAATTGTCTTAACCTCTTGAAAGCGCTCAAGCGAGATCGACATCAACAGGACTGATAGTTTGAAGTTCAATCTTTTGAGCAGAAAGCACGATTGCCACCTCATGATGAATAATAGACTCTTGCCAAGAGGTGGTGCGCGTGCCATGTGTGTACAACAAGGGAGAAAATATCAGTATAGATTCTTTAGATAACACGATAAACATGATCAATCATAATATAAAAAATGAATGGAAACTTGTGTTATCTAGTGTAACTCAGCATGGATCCAATAGATTCTAAAATGTAATTGGCTTGGTCAGGTAGATTTAATACACACAATGTTTGCTTAGAATGAGCTGTTGTCTCAAACCATTTCTGAGGAAAAAATGTTGTCATTTAATTTTTTTTCCTTTTTTTTAAGGGTGTTAATTTTGCAATACCTTCATTTTGCTTGGTAAGATTCATAAGAGCTGTGCAATGACCGTGCGACAATAATTAAACTTTTCGGCAAAATACAGGCAAAGCAGGCAACACTCCGTCGTGGAAATTTGACGCACGAAGAATTTTCACTAGAGAATCCAACTTGCATTCTTTGGTTGCTCAACCACCAAATCATCTCGTTGGTCCTTCAGATTAAAAAGAACTTAATCCAGTTCAATTTCTAGAAGTTGATAGCTTTTTTCCGTAAATAAAATGCTATCAAAGAGGCGTGGAGATTTGGATAATTGGTGAATTGATTGAAGTCCCATGATGTGAAATTTCTACGAGACTGCCTTAAACAGCTCTAAAAGTTTAAATTGAAAAATGAAAGGTATTCTAAACTTCATCTTAAATGCTTAAGAAACCCACAAATCCTAGTTCTCTCTCTTACACCGAAAACCTATCAGTTCTTCACTCCTCCATTTTCTTCTATCTCGGTATGGAAAAGTTTAGGAGGATGGGAGGTTACCCCATGCCAAAGTCAGGGTATATCACAGGCCTAGAAGGCCATGTAGTGGTTTTACAAATTGCCAACCAAAGGGGACTACTGGCGAGTGGCGACTAGCTTCCAACCTGGGCATGATATGCGGAGAGATCAAACCTCACTTTGGCTCCTCCATTTTTTTTATAATCAAAGCAAAATTTTCTTGTTGTGGAGTGAATGTTCAAGCCTTGATGGGATAAAACGAATGTCCTATGAAGCTCCTTGCCCATAAACATGACTTTGCCTTAGAAGCCTTTCCACCAGAAAGGAAGTTGCTTGTAAACATATTGCTGTAACTTTCAACACAACGTATTTTTTATTACTCGAGCCAATAGTTGGCAAGCCGGGAGGCAGCCCTTCAAAATCAAGAGGAAAGTAGGGGTCCGGTTCTACGAGGCGTGAACCTTCTGCATTGGAGATCGCTAAAAGAAAATAGAAATGTGGAGCATGTAAGAAACATGGTCATAGTTGTCCGACATATCGACATAGAGCCGAAGACGATGGTTCAAGTTCTTAGGTGAATGTCACGGTTGAACATAGGATCAATGGCACAGTAGAGAAAACTGCGAAGGTGGTGATTTCTTCTAGGGAGAAAATATTCGATGGCTCCAAAGTGCTGTGTAACCAGCCTTTAAGGCTGTGTAAATAGATAATAAAAAGTACTGTGGTCCTAAATCAATTTTGGGGTTTGGGTCGATTTGGAATTAATCTGATATGATCTTGATCGAGCTGCACTTGCTATAGCCATCATTATTTAGGCAAGTAGCTAGGGCAGATTATACCATAGTCGAATAATGTGATGTTTTGCAATAATTTTACTTTCTGGGTTATATGCTTGTGTCTAGTTATTTTTACTTCAAGTTTTGGATATCTTGGTATTATCGGTTCACAAATTTCAATTAGAATTATGTTTGTTTTCCTCTTTTTTCATGTCAATTCTTGTGAATGTAGCGATCTTCTAGTGGTATTTGTTCGACTTTTTCCATCATTCAATCAATGAAATGTCAACTACCACAAATTAAAAAATGCCTAACAACCCACGCCGTCATATATGGTGAACAAAACCAACCACATTACATAAATCACACAGGGAGTTGTAATTTCCAAGATGTTCAATGGACTTTTTTTAAGATAGCCGAATCTCAACGCAAAAATTAGGATTTTGTGCTTTCCAAGGTTTTTCATCAACTATAAAGAAGAACAAAGAAAATTTTCCCCTTTTGACACCATGTTTGTATGATGGCCCGAACATATCCAATCCCTGTCTTTGGCAAGTCCACTTGACTTCTCTTGGCCCAAAGACAGGCCCATTCCTTTTCGAGTTGGGGTTGGCCGTACCAAGACTATTACCGTTTTACAATCGACTCTCTTTGAATAACATAGTTTAAAGCAGCTCTATTTGTTTCAAGAAAAAATAAATTATTTTGAAAAATATTTTCATAAAAATTATCACTTGAATTAATTAGTCAATGATTTTTTTGTTAATTATCTACAACAATTTAGACCTAAAGCTTTTCATGAACAACAAAGATATTTTTCTTTCAATTTTTTTTCAATACAAGTGATAATTTTGAAGAAAATAATTTTCAAATCATTTATTTTTTGGTGAAACAAACGGAGCTTAAATGCATAAATTATTGAATCACACACTCAATAGAAAAACATACGTGTACATTGCAATTAACTGTATTATTCTGTCTATCTCAATTGCTAAATGGATAATGTATACGTGTAGCACGACACTCAATGCCTTAAAGCCCTTCTCGTAGACAATCAAATCTCTCATAATTAGGGTCATAGCAAGGAAAGTTCACTTAATCAGGTTAAATTTCATCGGTAGTATAAAATTTGATTTCATTAGGCATGTTTTTCTTTTAACAATTTAGGAATGTTATTTACAATCCATTTGTCTCATGGAAAAATTTATAATGTTTTTCAAGAGGTCAGTTTCCAATAAATTTAAAAATAAAAATAAAAACTTCTAATGTTTGGCCAAAATATGAAATTTGAATGGAATTGTTTGGAAAGGAAAACTCTATTTTATTTTGGGTTAATATCACGAAAAACCTCAAAATGATACACATGTGACAAATTTATTTCAAACTATTTTTTTTTTTACTATAGCAAACCCCAAAGTGGTACATTTGTTACAAATTTACCCACCATTAATTTCCTTCAAATTGAATTAATACCACGAAAAATTACAAACTAATATACATGTGATAGACTGAAGAGTAAAACCCCAAACTGTTATGTCCATCAACTGTCATATGTCATTCAACTCAATAATTTTTCCATAAAATTTAATAGAAATTAACGGATGGTAAATTTGTTATATGTGTACCGATTTGAAGTTTTTTGTGGTAAAAAAATTAATTTAGCATAAATTTATTACAAATATATTAATTTGTAAATTTTCATGATATTAATTATTTTACTTTTTAAATGAGGCATGCATTATTGATGTGATTTAAGGATCCAATCTAAATAACATGCACTTTTATTTCCCAGTCAACCAATCTTGAAAGACAGGTGTGAGATATTTCACGAAAAAGTAAACTGTGCTGTGACAAAATGACAAAATTAAAACTAGTATTACATTTCCCGAAAAGGTACCATGTCAATTGTCAAACAGAACCAGCTAGGGTATCTAGTAGCCTACCAAAACCTAAAATTTGTGGTGCAAATTTGAATACTATTGCGAAAATGAAGTGATGAGGAAATGCTGAATTAGATAGTGGAATGAACACGAAATTATGCTTGAGGAAGGCAATACATAAAATGAATAGATAGGGAAGGCACATTAGGCAACAAAAATCCTAGGCATGTGTATTTACAAGTTGGTCGGTTGTGATTCAGAATTTCGGATGCGTACATAGCATGCATTCCATGCTAACAATTAGAAAGAGAGACTATACAATGAATAGGTCATACATTTGCACCAAAACCCAGGCCCTTTCTTGGCCATTGAGAAGCTTAGTGTGATGTCTCAGAACGTCACACGCGACACAAGATTTTTTGTTCAAACTAATACTATTATTAAGCATGTGGAAGCACATTGCACAAGAATTGTAATATTCATTTTTACTTTATCTTTCCTCTTTCAAGTATTAATAGAGGTACCTAGGAAGAAGGTAAGGTTTGGTTGATACTCCACCAAAAACTTGCATCCACAAAGTCACGTTATTAAATTATAGATCTACAACCTCACACATTGACATGACATCATCATTGTTGAATTCAAGGGACCATCGAATCCCCTAAATGGTTCAACCAACTCCCCATCGATACCGAAGTATCAACCAACTAATCAATTAAAGATCCACTTTTGTCTCCCTACGTCGATCCATACAATCAACTTAGTTTAAACTATTCCCAAATTGGGTCCAAACACGTCTTGCTATTCACAGTCAAGGTACACAAGGGCTCCGAAAATCAGTGGCGGTGGGGAATTAACCTACAAATTTTCAAAATTTAAGAAGCGAGCGAAAACCTAATAAATGAAATCTCTAATTTTATGGTAGGAGTCATCTTACCACTAAACCTAATACATGCAAACAATTATAACCCCAAACAAGTAGAAAATAGCTATGAAAGATTAGGAGTAAGTGGATGTACCGTCTTTCTTATCATAACATAATATGCCAATAAAAAGCATTTAGCAATATTGCATAAAATTATCAACAAGATGATTACATATTATATTGAGATTAACAAACATTATAGAGTAGTTCACCATTATGTGCATAAATAATAATGGACACATATAAATATATCATACTAATCATTGGCAATTCGTCTCGATTAACAAGGCATCCCCCTTCTTACCCTGAAAAAGCAGGGGCACCTTGCGTCCTTGAACTAATAACTATCTTTCGGCTAACCTAGCCCCCCTCCGTCCCTCGAGACCAACAAGGGATAGTACAGAATTATTCACCTATTGTCCATCAACTACGCCTTTCGGCCTGACCTTAGGCCCTAACTCACCCTCCATGGACGTGGGACATCCTAACACTCGGAGCATCCCAACATATGAGACATCTCAACTTTTACATATCATGAACACTCCAAAGGAATTCCGACACACAAGGCATCTCAGTGTCGAGGCATCACAATCGATGGAAATCTTGATGCATAGGGCATCTTAACTCGCGAAACATCACAACACATAGGGCACCATCACTACTAATACATGGGTGATGGAAATATTACTTAATACTTATATAGTAGTAATGCAAATAATAATACTCAAATCTTGTGATCTTCCTTATATCAACAATGAAATCCACACACATTTATTATTTTTTGTATAGCCATTCTCAAAAAATCAACATTCGGTACATGCGATAATCTTATGCAATTCATTTTCGTAATATAATTGCCATGCCATTTTCCATTCACCACTTACATAAGTACGAGTAACACACTTAACTCTTTGCCTTTCCCATGTAAACAATGATAACATAGTCAAAGATTAGTAATTTCATATGGAAATCAACAAGTTTTATGATCGACATCTCATAGAATTCACAATGTCAACATTGACAACCCAAACAATTGACAATGTGAACATCAATAACTCAAATAATCGATAACTTGAACATCAACAGTCCAAATTATCAACAACGTGAATATCAATAACTCAAATAATTGACAACATGATTAATCAACAACACTTAGCTAGTAAATCAATAATTTAGTCAAACTACAAAAATATCACTTTTAGGTTTGGTTTCGCCATTTCCACGCTTTCACCTAACTTACCACTAAGCCTTATGGACATTGATTAATTACAACCTAGGCATGTAGAAACTCATAAATTTGAGTCAAATGAACACAACAATTCAACACACTATCATCAAAAAAATTTATGGGTTGACATCAAAGTTTAATTAAAATTAGCAACCATCAAATAATCAAGTCAAGAGTATCAAGTAGATCATTCTATCTTAGTCATTAGAGTTTCACTTATCTTAAACAAAGACTTAGACAACCCAAAATCTTGACCACCTTGTACCCTCTTGAAAGGTGAATTTAAGCTTCAACAGCACAAGAGTGGGACCCTTACTTTTACTCAAGAGATTGGGAAGTGAAAATAAAAGAGGAAAGTGATGGGAGATGTATTTTTCTTTACAAAAGCAAGTTAGAATTCTTTTTGAAGTTTGGTTGTTCGTAAAGGTTTCATACAATCAAGAGGGGATATACCTGGAAAACTTACATGAGTTACAAAGGAATAAGAATGTTTAACTTAGTTTAAAAGCAATTATAGTACTAGGTTCAAAACCCTAGGTTAAAATTGAGTGAGAAGTGTTCAAATTAAAACATGACAAATGTCTCATTCATATGGTCCCAAAATAAATATTTTATTAGGTTATTAAGACGTCTAGCATTTTAGCACATAAACAAGAAAATTAGTGCATGTTCTAAATACCAGTAAATCGGAAAAAAAAATTGAACCCACTAAAATTATCAGTGAAATATAACGAATGCTAGGAAATCTTAACTCAATAAATTTTAAAACTTGAAAGCTATCTAGTACCTATATCGAAGCATATCGTTCCCCCATCAATAGTAACTAAGCCAATTGTTAATCACTGACATCTACACAATCGATGTATATGTTAATGTCTATCAATTTAATTCTGAAGCATCACAATCCGACGACTATGGTCACAAAAAATCATCCTTCGCACTTTCTGTACATCACAAAATTAATGACCTACGTGAGACTCCATACATGCCATCTAAAATTCCAAGCTAATTAATGCTTAACTTTATATCGTAAATACTAGCACCGAATTTAGAAAAATCCAAGTGTTGCGCTTGGCTTGGTCCCTGTGCTTAGCCCAAGAGCCAAGGACACTAGCTCAAGTGTTGGGGACTAGGCTCAATTACCAAGGTCCTTATGATATCCTTGGATCAACTCATTTGAAATGCTATCCACTTTGATCCGTCCTACACTAAGCCTCACGGTTTTATCCTTTGGGTACAAAAAGGGACTTTTCTAAGAGGTCACCGATACTAGTAGAGCTCTAGCATAGACTTGTTTCACTTTGGAGTTCCAAAGCGAAGATTGCTTTTACGTCAAAAGACGCATCTATAAGTTATTTCTAGTTTTCACATGAGTGTGCACGCGCACATCATAATCGCTCTCCCCCTATTCAGTACATAGTTCAATTCATTCTTGCCACTTTCGCCATACTAGAAGTTTGTCAGGAGTCATTTCTTGTTCAGGCCCTTTGGCTCTAACGACTATTCCCTACCCTCGTTAAACCGGGTTGTTATAGGCCCACTAGTCTCCACCTAGTTTGCCACCAAACCACATATCCCCATATTAACTCACTCAATGTATTGTTTGCTTTAGTTCATCTCATACCAAGTCTCACGGTTTTTTCTGTTGGCATACAGGCAAACAATTTTCTATGAAGTCGTCCATCCCGATAGTGCTCTAGCTTAGACTCACTTGGGATGCCAATGACTTTGGCAAGGGAGCCGAGTATCAGGGCATGGCTAATGGGGACCTACACAAAGGCAGTAGGGTCCAAAGCTTGGCCTCAAGGGGTTTAGGCCTAGCCTCTGTGGACCCGAGCTCGACCATCGAGGATCCTAGCATAGGTATGAATCCCCATGGCCAATTGTTGGGGCCTTAAGTCCAAGTAATGGATCAAGTTGTATTTTGGAAAACAATTTTTGATTTCTATATAGAAAATCATTTTCCTAATTATAGATTTTTTATTGACTATAAAAAGAATACTGTAAATTTCATGTTGATTATGAAATTTCTTCTATCAACTCATTTTTCTCAATAACTCAAACATCAGAAGGTAAGAGCAATAAACTGACCGAATAATAGTTTGATTTTCCTTAGCCTATGTTCCATCGATCTCAGGACAAACCTTGGCTGAAGTTCACCATCAGTTTCCAGATAGTACAATCCCCTCTCCCATCAATTTCCAGATAGTACAATCCCTTCTCAACTGAGAAGACCATGTCACAGTTGCAATTAAAGGATTACTGATTCCGATTTTCCTTGGACGACTCTGGTAACAACCAATTAACTGCCCAAGAATTCAAGATTCAACTTCTTCATTAAATAGCCAGATATTAAAAATCTTTGACCAATTGTTTTTCTATATGTGATTAAAATCTGATTATTACACTCATGGGAGGCTTGCAATTCAAAGTTTTTGAAAATATGCACTATTTTTTGACAAGTGTCAAGATTGTAAATTTCTGCAAATTGACTAAGTGAACGGTTGACCAGAAAAATCATGATATTTTCCTTGAAATAACTCCGGTTTAAGTGGTTGTGGAGGCGTTGGTAAGCCAATGGCCATATCAACATTATCTCATCAACTCATCTACAAAAATCGCGATTTACTCAACTCCATGACGGGTACGGTTAGAAAGCGCAATGTCCAACGATCCGGCTGTCCTATTTGAGTGAATCGGATGTCATTAGAAAGAGCAAAACCCAATTATATCCTTGGATCATGATATTAACTAGGTTGACTTCCGGTCCACATTTGCTCAAATCTTGATGAAAAATAAGCGTCTACTCCCAAGTGTTATTAACTTAGGATTTTTCATGATATTAACATTAGTATAAAAATTAAACTTAGACATAACCTTTTTTCGGGGGTTGGCTTTAAAAGGTCCATCCTGAACTTCAGACCTCAACTAGTAAGGACAATGTGTGATTTATGCACCCCCTCCGGCCTCATGAACTAACCTTGAGTGACTCGGGAAACTCAAGGTACAGTAGTGTACCATACCAACTTTTTCATGACCACTTTACATGTGGTTATAAAGAATTCGCCATGACATTATGAATCAATTTTACAACATGTTGCGACATTTTTGTACTTGTTTGCGATAATTGAGAAACATATGAACGGAAACTCATGAGCATAAGTGTTGCCGAAAGCTTGGGATGAAGATAAAAGAACAAAAAAAGAAGCGATTAATCGACCAGCTCTTCCTCCATCCTGGTTTTATTTTTAAGTTATTTGGAACAACTAGATAGAACTCGCTCTTAGATGCACAATATATAGATGCCGTGACTTCTCTGTCCAAAACTCATAAAACCAAGTGTAGTCATACAAAGTTGTATCCAAGTTCTGCTGCACACCCGCTGCATCTCTTCCCTCTCCCTCCTTTCGCACCACCCCACATGGAGAACAGTGAGATGGAGCTTCTCTTCCTCTCTTTCCTCCTCCTCTTGACCCTCTTCCTCTCCATTTCTCTTCGTCTCATGTCTGCTCAACACCCACGCCGGCGACGACGACCCGAACCCATGCAAATACGCAAAGGCTCGAAGAAGAGAACTCCTCAACCTACGAATTCTTTGGTCCTTAACTCCGTGTCAGTCTCAAATGAGAATGCTAGCATCATTAGCAAGCTCCTCGGATCCAGTTTCCAACGCCTCAGTCAAAAGCTCTTTCCATTTTATCTCCAGCCTTGGACGCGCCAGGAATCGACCCACATCGGTGGACTTCCTCTTCCATGGTTCATCAAACCCCAAACATTGCGGAACTTGGAAGCAAGTTGCGACCTCAAGGAACAAGTCGCCGTGTTGGCAGACGGTGATGAGAGAGATGATCGCCCTACTGTAGCGACTGACCTGTCTCTGTACAACCAAAGATATGGTAATCACAGCGTTGAGCAGTCTTCAACGAGATCTGCTGACCCCTTTCAAGATCTCTTATCTGGGTTCTCGTCGATGGAGATGAAATTGTCCGTTCGCTTGCAAGATCTGTCTTGGCATGAGCTTACTCTTGGTTCAAAGATTCAACATTCTGCAGGGTCGCCAGATCTCTTGCGTAAATTCTTGAGAGGTAAGCGCTTTTGGTGCTTTTTTTTGGACAAATTCTGTCTCCATTTGTATTTTGATTAAGTTGGTTATGGTTATACGTTTGGCATATTATAGCATGAGGTTGTTTTAGGAGCAGAGAAGGTCATTGAGGTTGCCATGACGAAGGGAGGAGGGAATATGCTTATTCGGTCGGAGGAGACATTGCAGATGATGAGCTGCTGGGTGTCGACAGTCGTGCCGTCTTCGCCGAAAGCCATGGCGATATTCATCATCACCAGAGAGGATAGATCCTCCAACCCCGAAAGCCGAGAGGTATCACCGAGTTCGTTATTTCTCCCAATCTAGAAAAAATAACTCGTGACTCGTTGATTCGCGTCTGCATTATATTTAAGAATGACATCACCGATGCATAAGATGCTTTCTCGGATCTATCGAGTTAGCTTTCCCCATTTTTCAGCATTTAGCAGTAATTTACATAGCTTGGGTATATAGTTTGAAAGTGTTGTCTTGATTGTCTGATGCCCTCATTTTGCCATGTTCATGGTTGAAAGCCTTCTATGATCTGATCAATGATAGGATATCAAGAACTTTCTTTCTGTAAAGTTGGTGTTTTTCTTTTGCAACCTACCTACCCAAGTCAGTTCAGCATTGGATGGACAAATCTTCTTAGATCTCTGGGAAAGAAGTAAGAAAGAAAGAAAATTGAACCCTTCTACCATTTGGTATTGTTAAGGAGAACTCCAATCGAAATTTCAAAACTTATCAAGAACATTTAATTAAGTCTTAAAATTTTCAATTTTTGTAATTAACTCCTAAAACTTGTCCAATTTGTGCAATAAAGTACCTCCTTTAGTTCTGTCCAATTTTAGCAACAAGAAAATGTTGATGTGGCTTTTTCTTATTGCTTTCTGTTTTCTATGTGGCTGTTCTGTTAGTAAAAAATACGACAATGACCAAAGACGTTGTTTTGCTCCTCATAATAAATAAAATTATTATGAGGGCTTAAGCCGCCTCCAACTATGTCGACAAGGGTCGGCAAAGTGCTCGCAGCTCCTCACCTTTTGCACTTGTTAAAAAGTTTTTGATTTAACTCTAATTCGCAACACTTTAGGACTTCAATTGCACTCATCCCAAGAAATTATATCATACGTAACATATTCGTATATCGCAGAAAGATATCACTAATCAATCATTATATCACCTGTTGCCATAGTTTCATCATAATGTATTCCTGAACCCTAAAAACGAGATTATAAACTATTAATTCAGTCATGCAAAAGTTTTATCGATCATAAAACCTCATATATGTTGCTGTGTTTATTTCAGATATCCAAGTATGCATCGAAGACACTTCTTAATGTGGACAGTTCAGACACAAATGTGGTCGTGAGCATGAAGATTTCTATCTGTCGTCCAACAAGAGACGGCCTCAGCAAGACTGACCGTCCAGCTCTCCCTCGTCCCACGGCGGATTTACTCGGTCGCCGCACAATTAGACGCGATTAGGCCATGCTCAATTTGGTAGCTCCATGTCGTGATCATGTCTTATCAGTAATTATCAGTAGCCACGCCAGGCTGTTGGGGAAGAAAAGGAAGTGCTGGGTGACTCTCACTTGCAACTTCTTCTCATTTCTTCTTTATTGGCGCGTGAAAAAGACTTCGTACTGTCGATGTGCGTGCCCTCCATCTCCAAGGACAAGAGGGCCAGGAGCGAGGAGGAGGACACTCGCATGTATTTGACCCACGTCTTGAAATAAATGCCTATTGTTGCGAACTTTGGTTAGAACTTTCATTTATTTCATGTCCTTTCCCCTCAATATCTTCCAGCTCTTTCGATATCGAATTAATCATGGAGTGAGCCGTGTAGAAACCTTAGAGTCCAACTCCAGGAGGAAATAAACTGAGGCCAAATTAGGAACGGCAAGTGGTGACCAATTTGTTGGGGGGGGCGGGGGCGGGGACGGCACCCAAGCAAAAATAAATTGTGGGACCAAAAATAAGTTTGCTGTGATTTTAAGTAGAATGGTGTTTCCTTTTTCAACCTAACTCTAGGATTTTCCTCACGTAATTAAGATGACAAACAAATAGAGGATTTGGTCTCTAGAAACTTTGCACGGTTGAAACGCCATATGGGCCCGTCTGCTCTTCTTGCATGTCCCTATTTCACTGGACTCGGCCTATATTAACTTGGGCTATTTCTGAAACCTCAACTTCAGTCTTCTTCTTTTTTTTTGGTGAAGCGGCCCATCTTAGGTAGGTAAACCTCGAGCTATGAAATTACTCCATTGACCTCGAGAATAGTTGAGAGATGAGCTAGTATCCCAAAGTGGGGCCTAACATGGAATCATTTGGACTTGATCGCGTGGAGAATCGGATCAATGCTATGCGCTGTACTGACCTATTAGTTTTGTAAAGATTTTAACTTGCATATATGATATTCTTATATTTTTTACTTAGAAATACAAAGGAGTCAAGTAGCACCCAAAATTTACTGTGGATAAGTTCTCATCTAAATTTGTGACCTTTATAAATGTGGGTGGTGTTATAACCCACCAAACCTAAAGCTACCAAGGGTTGATGAAGGAAAATACCACTCGAGTTTAATGACATAAATGGTTCATAAATTTTGGTTTATTGTATAATGTGGTTTCTAAAATTTAATTTGTTCAATATGGTTCTTGAACTTTAGCCTAATGTTCAGTATGATTTATAACCTTTTAATTTGTTCAATGTGGTCCATCGACTTTTGGTGCATGTTTAATGTGCTCACTAAATTGTATGAATAACTTCAATGTACTCATTCCATTAATTTAAGATTATGGGCAAAATGGAATATTTTCATGTATTTCAAGGATTAAATTGAACATGTACAAAAAATTCAATAGTCACTTTAAACAAACTAAAAATTCATAAACCACATTAAACATGAGGCTAAAGTTCATGAACCCATTAAACAAATTAAAGTTTACGAACTATTTGTATCATTTTCTCTTTATAAGGGTTTACTCAAGAGCTAATCAAGTAGTACACATAGTTACACGTACCATAAACATCTACTCATAACAAAGCACATGCTACATAAGGAGAACCTTTCTCTTCATTCTTGTTGCACTTTCGAAACTAGTATCCGAGCCTGTCTGAGTGAGTATATAATTGTCGGAATCATGCCAAGATGCCGGCGGTCGGTGCGTATTAATTGAATACTTTGTGGAGTCATATTCTAGTTTGATTCGAGCAGCGAAGCTTCACAGGTATTTAAATGAAGTCGGGTCGAGGTTGAGTATCGAAGTACCCAACTTGATTAGACCTTTCCATGACGGTCAAAAGTCACAACATCACCAAAGGTCAAGTTCAAATTTATGCAGCAACTGTTGTTACTTCTATGTCTGAAAAAGTAGGTTTCATTGATGATTTTTTTTTTTTTTGAGTCAATTTCTTAAAAAATTACTCCTTGAATTGGCTTCTTGACTTCTTCAAGGTCCCTAATTAATAGATTAATATATGAATGAATAAATTCCGGATCTAACGTAGGCTTAGGAAATCTAGACATGATTACTTGCTCACATAGGCATATCCGATTTCCTTGACACTGCTCTCTTCCCGGTCGACAACGTTAATTTCGGGAACCAAACTTCACCTAACAAAATTATTCTTTTCCTTGTATTGAGTACAACGACAAGCAAGGTCGTCATTTAATGATACGTGTCTATTCTTGGTTTTTACCAACGTAATTGATTCATTGAATTAGGTGCATTATCTCTTTGTGAGATTGCACTGATCATCGATGTAACGAAAACTATATTATTCAATAGCACAATTTGACTTGACTATGTGTTAAATAGCCGTATAATGATGTTGGATTACTGTATAAGCATTAAACACACGATGTCCCCCAAGAATTTGGATTCTCTTAATTTGTGTATCTTTTATGGTCCAACTCAAATGACTCATTTCCATGTAATACAAATCTATTAACTGTTACAATCCAATTTAGGAAAATGCATACCCAAACTGATATTGCGAGATTGCACTGATCATCGATGTAACGAAAACTATATTATTCAATAGCACAATTTGACTTGACTGTGTGTTAAATAACCGTATAATGATGTTGGATTACTGTATAAGCATTAAACACACGATGTCCCCCAAGAATTTGGATTCTCTTAATTTGTGTATCTTTTTTGGTCCAACTCAAATGACTCATTTCCATGTAATACAAATCTATTAACCGTTACAATCCAATTTAGGAAAATGCATACCCAAACTGATATGAGAGTGAGCTTAGCGAGCGCAAGATTGAGAAAGATTCATAAAGGCAAGTTGGGTATAAGTAAGTTGTGAACCTATTTCATACTCATGTTACTTTGTACTTTACTATTCTAAACTTATTTATGATCAATTTATTGAATATAACTAACACATATAACAATTCATCCATTAAATATGATTTTTTTTAAATATTAAATATGAATTAAGAAATGAATCTATAACCCATTTTGATAGGTCTATTTTTCAATTACAACACTCAAGTCTAGTTATCAATCCAGCTTATGAAAATTAGAGTAAATACAACAACAAAATCCCCAAGCCAATATGCTCATACCGTATTTACCCTAAACTAATTTATGTGCCACAAGAAAAAAAAATTGTAGCCAGAACACCTATATTGCATTCACCCCACCGAAATCTTATATTGGGAGGCACGTCAAAAGCCATTGATTTTACCCTAATGGCTCCTTCAAGTTTCGAAAATCTACTAAAATTCGCAATCTTGCCCTAATTTCTTTGTTGGTAAGGGTGTGGCGGCTTATGATTTTTTTATTCTTTTATGGTATTGAGCCCCTGAAATCATTATGCGCACAAGTAGATTCATACGAATTTTTTTATTTTTTATTTTGGGGTGAGGAGATTTTTATTCCAACTCCCGATAAATTCAAGAATCTCTATTCTTGGTCAACTCTTTTATCCTAGGTTCTTCCTGACCATATTAAATGAAAGCCCATGCAAGTAGTTGCCTGTCCTTGTCCTCCACCCTTGTGCGGAGTCCCAACCCTACACCCTCGAGAGAAACCCTAACCACACCGGCGGTGGGGGAATGAATTGCCAACGTTCAATCCCTATCGAAACGATTACGACCAAAAAAAAAAAAAGATCCCTATCGAAACACCTTGTGTTCTCGGGGTCTGGTGGTGGCGATCTTTCGGTTTGAAAAGAAAAGGGGGAAAACGACTGTCGTTATTCATCGCCATCCTGATGGCGTGTCATCGGATCCCAAATGTATTTTAATATCGACAATAATTTATATATATATAAATTGATTTATTTGTTTTTGTAAGATATATAAACAGTCGTTTTTAAGAAATACTGTTATCCAAATCATATATTTTTCACGAAACAAACAGAGTATACACGAAAACTTTATAATATAAATACCTGAGTGGACATACCCTTCGAATCATGTGATAGGAAACCTCGATTTGAGCACGGGATTCGCGGTGCCTGTTCGAGAAATGGGGCAAGATGATGCGTAATCACAGCGATACTTGAATCACACGCCTGATCACTTAATCAATTTTGATTCTTTTTATCTCTCCCATCTTTTTAATGCTGTTGTATCGACGACACACAACATAATAAAATTACAAAAAAAATTTAAAAAGAGGGCACTTACCAAACCTACTGGTGGAGTTATTCTACTGGTGTTCAGCACGAGCAGCTCAGGTCATACTTGGTACGCTGACGCATGGGAACCAAAAGTCAAACCGCCACAATGAACCCACCAGCCGAAGTGGTCAAAAAGCCCCATAAGACGTGCCTTTCTTCCCCCTTTTTCCTTGTTTGGCCTGCTAACACGAGTCGCACGCGCGCATGTACGGCTCCCACTCCATTATTATTATTATTATTATTATTATTATTATTATTATTATTATTATTATTATTATTATTATTATTATTCTTTTTTATTTTCCACAGCAACTTCCTTTTTTCCATTACTATTGTGCCCATCAATCATATTATATTTAATTGACTATTTCACCTCAACAAAAATAATTAGAAAAGCGATTCGATACAAATTGATATCGTTCCAACTTATGTAGATGCTTATTTACGTATATATCTTGGGTCATTTTAGTACTAGTCATTGGATTACTATTTCGGTGGTTATTTCGAGCTATAAAGGCTTTGTTTATTTCACGAAAAATGAATAATTTGAAAAATATTTTTCTACAAATTATCTATTGTATTGTTTAAAATAATTAGCAATCAAAAATACTTTTATTGTTGGCAATAATTTATGTCTGAATATTTTCATAGACAATGAAAATATTTTTCATTCATTCATTTTTGTAAGTGATAAAGGCAATCATTTTTAGTAAAATGTTGTTCAAATCATTGATTTTCAGCAAAACAAACAAAGTCTAATTGCGATTTTATTTAATTTGATCGTCGTTTTCTTCTAGGGTATGAGACAAGTCTCTGAATTTCAAAAATAACAAATATCAAAGGTACCAAAAATTTCCTCCCCCATTTTTAAGTTAATCAATTTAAATATTTTTTAAAATTAAACGTCAATTCATATTTTCTATTTTACATTGGCCAATATATAAGTTTAGGGTTTTATTACTTTCCCTTTTAGGGCACATTTGTTTATTGATAATTGGATGATTAGGAAAATATTTTTATAAAAATGATTGTCTATATCATTTATGAAGATAAATAAACGAAAAATATTTGCATCATCCACAAAAATGTTCATACATAAATTTGTATCGATAAAAATATTTTTTATCTATAAATTATTTCAAGCAATACAAGTAATAACTTCTAGAAAAATGTTTTTCAAATCATTTATTTCTGATGATACGAATGAAGCCTAGGCTCTATTGGTTTCACGTCCATTATTCAAAAAATGTTTTCCAGCAAGTTATTTTTCAGGAATATGATATATTTGCTAATGTGTAGCTAAAACCTACAAATAACTAGAAAATATTTTTCGTTATTTAGTATTGAAAATGCAATCTTGGTGAAAATTATAAAAAAAAATCAATATTTTAAAAATATTTATTCTCTCTTTCTTTATTTCTTTATTTCTTCTTTTCCTTCTTCCTTGATTGGTCATTGGGCACAGGCGAGCAAGCTTGCCCAAGGCTGATGAGGCTTGAGATCGCCAAATTTTGGTTAGTTGAGCCTTGCCACAAGCGTCTGGCAAGGCCTCAAGCTTTGCCATAGGTCAACGAGTGCGAACTTGTCTGTGATTGGTCACAATGGCCAGTGACCAACCGAGGAAGAAACAAAAAACAAAAAGAAATAAAAAAATAAAAATGAAACATTATTAAAAATTGAATTTACAAAAAAGAAAAGGACAAATTAAAAAAAAAGGGAAAATTCCAAATAAGGACCCAAAGTGAATCTATTTTCTCAAATAAAGACCTAAAGTGAATTTTGTGTCATATAAGGACCTGAAGTGGACGCATTGTTTCAAATAAGAACCCGAAGTGAATTTTGTGTCAAATAAGGACCTGAAGTGATCAAGTTAATCTCTATTGAGGACCTTAGCTCGTCGGTAAACATTTTCTGACAATTAAAATAGGGGCAATTTTGTTAGAAATTTGTGATTGGAAAAAAGAAAAGGGAAAATTCTATATTAATTAAGTTTAGGTTATCTATTTAGATGTTTACGTTTTCTTCTTTCTTCTCCCTCGCTGCTCCTCACCTTGCTCAACCGACAGAGAATTTGAGTCTCTGCAAAAAAAAAAAAAAAAAAAAAAAGCAAGAAGCGTATGGTTTTCTTCTTATTTTTGAATTCGTGCCTCAACCGGCGGAGAATTGCGAAGGATGGGTACAAGGAATAGGGAGACCATAGAAAACCTAGGGTTTTTTTTTTTTTTTTTTTTTTTAGGATTTGTTAATTTTCCCTATATTTTTTTGGACAAAATTGCCCAAACTCCGGTCGTCGGAAATGTCACATGCTTGATTGCCGTTGAATATTTGGTTGACCAGTAAGCTAAGGTTCTTATTTGGAATTAAGGTCCTTATTTGAGACAATAGGTCCACTTTAGGTCTTTATCTAACACGAAATTTATTTCGGGTCTTATTTGAGAAGATCGGTCAACTTCGGGTCCTTATTTGAGACAGTGGGTCAACTTTAGGTCTTTATTTGACACTAAGTTCATTTCGGGTCCTTATTTGAGAAAATTGGTCAACTTTGAGTCCTTATTTGGAATTTTCCCAAAAAAAAATTAAAAGGAGATCATCAGAAAAGAATATGTTCGGTCTAAGTGAAAGAAGAAGGAAGGAAATTGATTTCCTCTTTTCAAAAAAATTAATTACTTTCTTATTTTTGAAGGTGTCTTTTTTTCTTTTAATTGATGGAGAAAATTTTTATCGACCAGCTTATTTTTTATGCCAAAGATCCGGAACAAATAAACTGTGATTGCTCTAGTCAAATTATGCTTTGTATGTACCCAATAAAAGCACGAAATGCCCACGCGCGAGAGCGGAGCGCGTGTAGACCATTTATTGAGATAGTCGCCGGACACGTACAAGAGATCATCTCTTTAATCTCAAGCAACATCGCTGAGCAGTCATACTTCTAAATATTCCCATCTCTCCATTCACATTTCTCTTTTTCATCTTTCTATTTTTCTATTTTTTCTATTTTTTTTCTTTTTTTTCTTTTTTTTTTTTTCTGTTGATTCACATGTAGCCACCTTCTCCCTCTTTCTACACCTTCCTCTTGTGCTTTATAATTGCCTATAAATTGCCTGTACCTCCTCACTTCATATCATACACACCAATCCTGCTCAAACCTTCCAAAATGGAGCACCTCTATCTCTCTCTCCTCCTCCTCTTCGTCTCCTCCATCACCCTCTCCCTCTTCTTCCTCTTCTACAAGCACCGGTCCCACTATGCTGGCCCGAACCTCCCCCCGGGCAGCATCGGCCTCCCCTTCGTCGGGGAGAGCCTCGACTTCCTCTCCACCGGTTGGAAGGGCCACCCGGAGCGGTTCATCTTCGACCGGATCGCCCGCTACTCCTCCCTCGTCTTCAAGACTTCCCTCCTCGGGGAGCCAGCCGCCATCTTCTGCGGCGCCGCCAGCAACAAGTTCCTCTTCTCCAACGAGAACAAGCTGGTGGTCGCGTGGTGGCCTGACTCCGTCAACAAGGTCTTCCCTTCCTCCACCCAGACCTCTTCCAAGGAGGAGGCCAAGAAGATGAGGAAGATGCTCCCCAACTTCCTCAAGCCCGAGGCGCTGCAGCGGTACATCGGGATAATGGACGGCATAGCCCGGCGGCACTTCGCCATGGGCTGGGAGGGCAAGGACGAGGTCACCGTCTTCCCCCTCGCGAAGCGCTACACCTTCTGGCTCGCTGCCCGCCTGTTCCTCAGTGTCGAGGACCCGAGCCACATCGCACGGTTCGCCGACCCGTTCCAGCTCATAGCATCCGGCATCATCTCGATCCCCATCGATCTGCCTGGAACGCCATTCAACCGCGCCATCAAGGCCTCCAACTTCATCAGGAAGGAGCTGAGGGCGATCATCAAGCAGAGGAAAGTCGATCTGGCTGAAGGGAAGGCCTCGCAGACCCAGGACATACTGTCGCACATGCTTCTGGCGACGGACGAGGATGGGAAGCACATGACCGAGCTCGACATCGCCGACAAGATCCTCGGCTTGCTGATCGGTGGCCACGACACCGCCAGTGCTGCGTGTACTTTCGTCGTGAAATATCTGGCTGAGCTTCCGGAAATCTATGAGCAAGTCTACAAGGGTAAGATTTTCTTTTTCAGTCTATTTTTTCATGTATATCCACGCAAATATTATGATCCCAGGAATATAAAGTAACATACGTAGGTAAGGAGACAGCGATTTTTTGGAGGAATTACAATTAAAAAAATAAAACCTTTAGAGTCGACTTGTTACTATCCAAAAAAAATCATTTGAACTTTTTTTTTGGGACGAGATTTTTTACATTTAAACTCTCTAATCATTATTTAATTAATTAATCTCACCAAACTAATTGGTGAATCAGACACCCCATGTGACAATTTTTTTTTTTTTTTTTTAAATTTGAAATTGTTTAACGTACGAAGTTATGTACTGACTCTCCTTCTTTGTATGCGATCGGGCGATAAACAGAACAAATGGAGATTGCGAAGTCGAAAGCTCCGGGTGAGTTACTGAACTGGGATGATATTCAGAAGATGAAGTACTCGTGGAACGTGGCTTGCGAAGTCATGAGGCTCGCCCCTCCTCTCCAGGGCGCGTTCAGGGAGGTCATAAACGACTTCATCTTCAATGGTTTCTCCATTCCGAAGGGATGGAAGGTAAACACAACCCCATCCTATCGACTGCTTGTTCATCATAATTCGACCGTCGAACTAATGACTCACCGTATCGAATGATTCCCCTCAGATCTATTGGAGCGCGAACTCGACCCACAAGAGCGCCGAGTATTTCCCTGAGCCCGAAAAGTTCGACCCGACTCGGTTCGAAGGGGCTGGGCCAGCGCCGTACACTTTCGTGCCCTTCGGGGGCGGCCCGAGGATGTGCCCGGGGAAGGAGTACGCTCGCCTGGAAATCCTCGTGTTCATGCACAACCTGGTGAAGAGGTTCAGGTGGGAGAAGCTGCTTCCGGACGAGAAGATCGTCGTCAACCCGATGCCGATGCCGGCCAAAGGACTCCCCGTCCGTCTATACGCTCACAAAGCTTAATCAAACTAAAAGTAGAGAGAGAGATAGACAGACAGACAGAGATATCACAAGGATATCTACATGTCGTCGCTATAAAGCAATGTCAAGTGAGCCATGCATTGAATAAAGGACCCAATACACGCGATAATGTAACTCTTTCCATCTTTAAGCATCATGTCTTATCTTTGGTTACACACACCTGTCGTTAGTTGTAATCGACTGTGATTGTCAGCGATAGGCGCAGGCTACGGAACCTCAAAATGAGGGATATGTATATTTCTTTCTATTACAAGGTTCAAACATGTCATGTAATTACTAAAGTCTAGCTGTCATGTGATGTTTGAATTTTATCCCAAGTTTTAAACTTGTTTGATATGGGCCATGAATTACTTTTTTCCGGTTTGAAGGTACATCATAATTTATAAATCCTAAGATCTTGAACCCTTCAAATTATTTGGGCAATTTAACAAGTTAGACATTAATTTCCATGGGTTCGCATGTCGTATCTTGCATGTGAAAACATGCATTTCTTATATCAAATAGTTAGACGTGTCATTTAATCCCTTAGCTCTATTTGTGCGATATTCAATTTAATCTCCATATATTTTTTTTAAACTTATTCAAGGTAGGCTATAAATTCCATTTAATTTAAGCTATATCATAATTTTGAAACGCGGCCAATTTTCTCCCTACCAGCTTAATTGAAAACGTTAATGAGTTGACATTAATTTACATGAGTTCACTTTGTAGTGCAGTTTTGTGCTATTGCTGAAAAGGCTGACGTAGTTCTTTGGGAGAGTTGATCGACTTGTTAGGTATATACTTAAATCGCTTTTACAGCGAATTTTGTATTAAATCATGTGTAGTGTATTTGGAAGTACTTGGATGAATAAAACTAATAATAATGCGGACCTAAGAAATTTCTAGTTTTGTTTTATACACCAATGGAAACTTTACACAAACATAGTATAGACACAAAAATAGTACAGACGGTTTGACAAGGATTTATCATTAGCAACATCTAGAATTTCTCGCGAAGCAAAATGAAAATAAAGTTGAAAGAAACTATGCCTTTTTTGTACTTATTCTCTCTATCAATGAGGCGATTTTTGAAAAATGAGTAAGTTTCAAATTTTGAACCTGAAATCCATCTCATGAAAATTGCACCCTTAAAAAATGATACCATGTGATTGATCTATGTCATAATAATTAAGGCATTGATGGATTCCTTAGACTTTCCAAATTCAAAACCCTTCTCTTATATAAGTATCTTTTTCTAGACAAAAAAATAAAAATAAAAATTAAAAACTATTCAAAACAAGTTAAAGACCGAATTTCTAGTGGGACCAATTGTTCGCAGTATAAAATCAGGAGCCAAATCGGTCAGGGCTGCTTTTTCATTTATTTTTACCCGAAAGAGGGGGATAAGAGATGAGAATAAATGCCAACCTTTAGTGGAAAAGTGAATCACTTCTCATTTCTAACTTTTCGAGAGGATTTTTTAATGTTCTTCTAACTTCAACAGGAGTTGCAAATCATTCTAAAAGCACTCTTTTTTTTTTCCTCTTGTCAAAGGAAGTTTTATTGAATCGAAACATTCTTAAACATTCAACCTTACAGCAGGAGCATCAAGACAAAGCAAGTCCCATAGTGGCTTGGGGGAGAGGAGGTGTATTTGGGGTGGGGGAAGGGGTTGATGAGCTACCCAATTAGGACAAAGCAAGTCCCATAGTGGCTTGAGGGAGAGGAGGTGTGTTTTGGGTGGGGGAAGGGGTTGATGAGCTACCCAATTAGGAAGTAAAGGTTAAGTTTTCGGGCCTTGACAACCCAATCTGCTACTCAGTTACTCTCTCTACTCCAATGGACCATCATCAGATTAGAAAAATGGCTCATTAATTCACGAGCCCCCACGAAAAGCACACTGACTTCCCAAGGGAAGTGATCTGCGCTCTTCACTGGATCAATTAACACCAAACAATTTAACTCTAGTTCCAGCTGTTCTTCACTTCTGGACGCGAGGAGAGAGAGCGCTTCAAGCAAAGCTAGGGTTTCTACCTGTAGAGCAAAGGACGCCGATACTATTTTGAACGCTCCATCCAAGAGATTTCCTGACTCATAAAAAATGACGCAAGCTATGGCTCCGGTAGTCTCTCCTTCCTCATACTATAATTCAACTTTAAAGTTCGTCCCTTTGGTGGTATCCGAGTGGGGATAAGTTCCTCTTCTCCAATTGACTCATCGATTGCTCAGGATTCCATCATCTCTAATTATTGAGCATGTTGTGTGCCGATTCCACCATATAAATCGGATTTGGACGTTGGTTGAGAAAAACAGTCACATCTTGCCTTTAGATAAACCACAACGCAATATCTTAAAGGAAGGCGAGTGCTCTATTCTCACTCTGACTTGCTGTATCCAAACATCAATTCTTGACAACCCTTGCCTTGAGATTATGATTTGTAATGTAGGGTTACTCCAGATCCGTGAACTCCAGGAACATAGCAAGAATAGGTGCTCTACTGTCTCGGCTTCTAGTTTACAGATTGGACATGTGGGTTCAGGTAGAATATGTCTTCTAAATAAGTTTTCTCTAGTAGGGACAGTGTTCTGATAAATACTCCATGTGAGTATTTTAACTTTGGGAGCGGTTTTTATGTGCCAAATTTTGTTCCAAAGCTCGCGGGTGGCTGAGTAGATGTTGATGCTTGCCTTTTTGTGTTTTGGATGGTAATTGTTCTGTCCATACTAACTTGTCTTGTGTGCTTTGGCTCCCCAGTGGGTTTGTTGTTAATATTTCGTTAATAATTTGGACATCAGACAGACGGTGAAGTGTCTGTTCGTCCCATCGATTCTACTCTTTTAAAATCAACTCAGCAATTTTTGTTGGTTCTCCATAATTTTGCCGGACCTCCAATGATTCCTCTTCTAGCCATCTATCTTTTTGAATACTTATGTTTTCACCTGTTCCTAATGACCACGTCACTGAATGCGAGACTGTTTCACGGCCCATTAAAATGCTTAGCCAACCTCGTGAGCCTCTCCTTGCGTTCCAAGAGGAATGTTGAGGGAAATAAATTCCTTTCAAGATTTGCGACTATAAGGATGATGAATTTTAAGTTAACCTCCAAGCTTGTTTCCCTAGTCAAGCTTTGTTGGAGATTAAATCTCTAAATCTCATTCCTCCTAAATCTTTTCTCATTTTTAATACATCTCAGTTCTTCCAATGCAGTCCAACTTTTGATTCACCATTCGTCCACCAAAAAGCAACAACTCTTTTCTCAATGGTTTGGCACAGTGAAACGCGAATTTTAAAAATAGACATGGCATACTGCGGCCAAGCTTATATCCTAGCCTTAATTATTCTAAAAGTACATTGTTTTGTGAAATTTGAATGATTTGAAGATATTGTCCAAAAATTGATTACTTGTATCACTTAGAAAATTGAATGGACAAAAATAATATCCATCATTCACGGAAATATTAAAAAAACAAATTGTTGTTGATAATGAAAACATTTTAAACCAACTAATTATTTCAAGCGAAACAAACAATCAATTTAAAAAAAATATTTTTTAAATCGTTCAATTTTTGCAAAATGAAAGGAGCTTAAATTATTTTTTAATTAACCTCAGATTTATAAGAGAGTAACAGTACATTTTAACTTGATTAATCACGTATTTGAACTTTTTACGGAGCTAGCAAATGGAACTTGCTCAGCTAAACCAACAGAATTAAGTACGGCTCCACAAAGCTCGTATGGTTTTTCTTCTGCGGCCCCTTTAAGTTTTAGTTATTGCTCAACAAGTCCTAGGGCCTCTATAAATTAACATTTATGGGCCTCGCTGACTTGATGCCGTTACCCCAGCCCGAACATCAAAAGCTCTTAAGCAATTTTACCGACGGTAAGATGCCCCTGCATCGAGAGATTAATTACCCCAAAAGGTGACAGCCAACCCTATTGACACCTAAATTTTGACTATTCTACTTGTTTATCATATAAAAATATCAAAAATAAATCAAGCATTTCATAACATTACATTTAGGTAACAATAACATTTAGGACCAAACTTATCCGATTTAAATTTGTTCTTAAAAAAATTGTTCTAAAAAAATAGAAAATAGAAAAGAGAAAATAGAAAAAATGACTAATAAAATAAAACAATTCGGTTGTGGAGGGAGATTTTGAAAGATTTTAAATTTTAAATAATAGAATATTTTTCTGGTTGAGCGTATCCCTCTTTTTGGTAGATGATCATCGGCGGTTAAGTGAATATATGCAATTATCTTGAAAAATCTTCACTTGCAAAACAAACTTTTTCTCAATAAATAGGGAGTGAAAGGCTTCATTTAAGGGAGAGAGAAATTTGCAAAGTGCTCGTGAGGCTTCGTTGAAGGGAAGTAGGAGAGAGGTAAAGAAATTTGCGAGTGCTCATGAGTAACACAGAGAGAGAGAGAGAGAGAGAAATTTGTGAGTGCTCATGAGTAACATAGAGAGAGAGAGAGAGAGAGAGAGAGAGAGAGAGGGGGGGGGGAGGGAGGGAGGGAGAGAAATTTGTTGCAGCCAAAACAGCGAGACTCCAAGAGTGTTGCAGTCTCCCCTTACGGCCACCAACTTCTTAATGCAACTCGCAACTCTGGCGATGCTGCTGTTATCTATTGATATGGCCCGGCTCCTGTGAAGACTCCTTTAAGCCATGTCGATGAGTTCCCTGGCATCCTTGCATTCCCGTCCGACAGACCAGCCCCGCCCCCAATCATCGTGATCGACTTTGCTCACGCGTTTTTGGTCGCCGTGCTTTGGAATCCCAAAGCCATCACAGATGTCCATCAAGTTTCTAGCAGTGTTTTGCAACACATTACCATTCCAGGCTTCTCAGCAAACTTTCCGGCGAACCACTTGCAATCCAGAGAGTTTCTCCCATTGTTAGCGAGCAGCTTAACACGTGCTGGACAAACCTTTTGTCAAACTTTTTTTACAGGGCTTCAAGTGGTTAGCAATTTTCCAGCAAGCAATAATCCCCAATTGTTGATGCCTGTTGTTACCAGCTGAGTTGGGTGCCACTGTTGAAGTTCTAAGTCATCATTGGCCTGTTCGGTTCTCCTATCATTGTCGTACTGTGCCGGGTAGACCATGGATGTAAGCACCACGCGTTAATAATCGTCAATCTGTGAACTCGTCCTCGTCCTTGCATCGTTTCCTCACCGGTCCTACATTTCAGAAGTAAATTTTCTAATCTAGATAATTTCTTCATCCAAGTTTAAGTTGATTATTTTGTTACTTAATTTGCAATTATTTGTTTCTAATCATGATTGGTGATTTTGTTAGACATTATCCAATTATGAAAATTGTTGTGTTGAGGGTCACAATGATCAGAAATGTTGAGACGATAGGCATTGGATTATATTTTTTAGTATTGTGATTTTCCGTCCTGAGTCGGGGTGAATTATCTTTTATGTGGCTAGTTACATTACTTGTGTTAATTTTTAGTAAATTTTCTTATAAATATTTTCATATAAAAATTGAATTATAATAGGTCCGATTGCATTTCATGTTAGAATTGCATTTTTAGGATAATATAGGAACGTGGGAAATTTCATGGTTTTGTTCCTTAGTTTTAATATGATAATATAGTAAATATGATTATAATAAAAAAGCCATAAAAAATAAAATCATAAAAAGAACATGCTGACACATAGAATTACCACACTGTTTATTATGTAGCACATGCATATTTAGGATCACGTAAATTAGATTGCACACATATTGTGATGGTTCAAGTTATGTCATATGAATTGCGTCTCACATGTCATTAGAATAAAAATCATGCATATTAAATTTAGATTAAGAGAATAAACCTTAGTAAAGTTGTAGTTTTTTCTTTTAGAGAATAAAAATAGAAAGATTAGGAGTCATATAATTTAGAAATCATGTTTAGGGCATGCATTTTAAACTAACATTTTGTAGTTTTTTCTTTTAGAGAATAAACCTTAGTAAAGTTGTAGTTTGTTTTGCTTAGGGTTAGTCATAATTTTTAACAATTTATCACTTGGGTTTATTGAATGTTATTTTGTTAATTGTGCACCAGCATAACTACCCTTTGCATGTTAGTGGCTTAGGTCAAAATTAATCAAGATTGCTTCCAAAATATTTTTGAAATTAAAATGAAAAGGTACCGAGATGGCGTTAAATTAATCTAGTGTAACCATATCCCCAGACTTATTGAATCTCTGGTTCACAAAAGTTAAGTATTCTCCCATACTTTACTTGAGTTTCTAATAAACCCTAATTGATTAGTGGTGGCTTCAAATTGAGTAAAATTGCATGTTTAAATGGATTAATTTTTGAGTGTCAAGTTTGCAATTGGTAGAACTTAGGAGGGTCTATGCTAAGTCTTCGGACTTAGTAATCCATTAGCTTTCTTTTGAGTTATTCATCTTCGGGAAGGTTGCGGCAGCTTGATGACTCCACTAGGGACTTAGTTAAAAATCATAGTAGATATAGGCCTGTTTTTTCTCTTTTCAAAAATATTTTTGTCTAGCAGCATACAGACAAGGTACGCTCCTGACATGAAGTGCTAAATATTTTTGCAAAAAGGAGTTATAAGGGGCATAGTGTTTGCTAACCTTTTGTTTTGTAGGAAGGTGTTGAGATTGAATGTTTTTCTTATATATTGAAGTGTTTATTGTATTATTAATTGTTGTGCATGATTTTAAAATGGTTTTAGCACTACATATTGCAAATAGAACCTACCGTCGGATCTAGGCTACTTTTAAGGATTCTAGGATGGTGTTGAGAAATGAGCCAACCTTGAACACGAGACTACAATGTAGAGATTACTTTTCCCAACCCCGAAAATTTGTCTTAATGTCAAAATGTTTATCCTTGTTCGCAAAACTATGTGACTATAGGATTTCCTTTTGACTGAGTCAGAGCTAAGAGGACCCAACCTTTGTACACGAGACTGCGATTAGTCAAACCATTCTCTTGGCTCTAACTTGCTAAGCCTTGTTGTTTAGGTGTCGAGCCTCACATCTCATGCACGTCTATATTGTTGCCATTTTTACTTTGTAAAGTAAGTATTATTGCCTTATACTATGCAATTTATTTACTTTATCATACTTTCTTCTGGTCCCTGACAAAAAGTTGATCATGGGTCTTAATCTATATACAATGGGGAGATCCAATGTTCAACTCGTTCCAACTTCGAAGATCGAGCTCAAAGGGTGATGGAATAAACTGAGTAAAGAAGGCCAAGATTATGTGGAGTTGATATTGGGTCGGCTCATTCCCTTTTTGGATATTGGAGTCCATGGTGGTGTTTCGCAAGCCATATCACACTTCCGTTGCCCCGATACAACTACTTTTAATTTTGGTAAGAACGAGCTAACTCCAACATTGGAATGGTATAGCATTATCATAGGAATGCCCTTGAGATTTGACTTGTTAGGCCGCCTCTCGGTATGAAACCCACATCAATTTTGTCTTAGTTTTTAAAAGTTAAAACTAATGAGGTTAATAAATTTCAAAAGCTAATTGTAATGCATGCCCATTCTCCTTTTTGGCCGATAATTTTGCAAATCAATCTTCAATGTGCCAAAAGAGTAGCATATTCATCTTACATTCTTTGGATTTATAATATTTTCTTACTGAAAAAATGCTATTAATCATTCGATTACATGGGTGGTTAGACAAGTATGTGCTGGCATGAACTTTATAAATATGATTTTAGCTGAGACATTTTTATCTCTCAATCGTTTTAAATAAAATGGAGGAAAAATCATGAGTGCCTCTCCTACACTTTTACAAGTGTGATTTCTTTCTCACATGAAAGAGTTTGGTCATTTTAGCCCCATATTAGTGTAGTTCGTTTCTCTCACAAGACGAATGATCTAGTTCCACTGATGGGAACCACAGGCGCAACATCTTACTACCCTTGTAAAGTGGCTTGCTAGTATCGATTGCTCCAGGATATCCCACCTCCTCTCAAGATAGACCTATTCCAAGCTCACTTCATGCGTAAGGATCACAAATACCTAGACAAGATCAAAGGCTTCAAAAATGCATGGAAGGAATGCTATCCGGAAAACATAGTCGTGCCTAAAAGGTTGAAGGGAGAAGAAAAG
Organism: Eucalyptus pauciflora; assembly: GCA_007663325.1. Taxonomy (NCBI): domain Eukaryota; kingdom Viridiplantae; phylum Streptophyta; class Magnoliopsida; order Myrtales; family Myrtaceae; genus Eucalyptus; species Eucalyptus pauciflora. Next base: position 803,919 of record VMYD01000388.1, read on the forward strand.
ACTTTTCATGCCTCTGATTATTATATCCACTAGCACAAAATCCCTCTAGCTCTACTTCCTGTAATAATTGAGGTGATCGTTAAGCCCACTCGTAAAGTGCAAATTGAACATCTTGAAGAAATGGTGGAAAGGAGCAAGCCTCGTCTCTCTGAGTTGTTTCGAAAACCAAAAAGCTTCGACAAATAGTGATTGCCCAATTGTATATGGAGAAGAGTCACTAGATTGTTTTTTCTTAAGTTCATAGGAGTTTAATTTCAATTTTAGGGTGTTATTTCAATTTCTTAGATTGATGTTCTAGGAATTTAATTTCCTAGGGAATTGTTTTAATTTCTTAGGTTGACGTCTTTGGAATGTGCGATTAACCATTGTCATGGAGCAAGCTCATTTGTTATGATGCTTACAGTACTTTTTACATTTTTAGGTAACATTGGTACAACATGGCTTGCCCAAGATCACCAATCCATACTCGTTCCAGAGCAGCAATAGCGAATAACATTGAACAAATGCGTGTTACTGAACAAGCTCGCATCATTGCCCTTGAAATGGAAATGAAGCAATACCTGATTGTCCTTAAGTAGCTCTCTAAATAGATCGATTCCCTCCAAGCAAACACTATCTCACTAGCTCCGCAACTTGAAGTGGTGTTACCATAACACCTTTCCATGGGTGATTTGAGAGATAAAGGCAAGAATACGTCTACAAGTGGCTCATCAACCTCTAATGATGCCCCCACAATCAAAATCATTAGCATGCCTCAAATTGCTGTTGATGATAAGTTACAAGTGATACATTTGACCATACCGAAAACGGAGCAAGAAAAACGCTTGGCAAAAATCAAAGAGAAACTTAAGTAATTGTAGGGTTCATTGAACTAAAACCCGATTTACTTGTCTCATTATGCAAAGGTCAAGATGCCAAAGAAGTTCAAAATGCTAGACTTTGAAAAGTATGATGGCACCTCTTGTCCGAAGATCCATTTACAGACTTATCTTGTGACACCCTCGATCTGGTCCCGATTTTTAGAATGAGATTCCAACAATGGCAAATCTTTGAAGCAAGATTTCAATGGAGATTGGTAAACCATGAAAATGCCGAGAAGACCTATTTGGGGAGAAAACTCAATTTTTTTTCGGTGGGCCCACGCTAGACCTATTAAACGAGTGGGTCAGATTGGGTTTGGGTTAGGTCATAAATAGTTCGACCCAAATCAACCCATTTAACCCATTTATTACCCATTTATCATAGTATAAATTTTTTGACCCATACCCGACCTGACCCATACTCGACCCATACTCGACCCATTTGACTAAAAGAAAACTTATTTCTTATGATTTTTTTTTAAAATGGTATTGCTAAAATACTTTTATGCAATACAAATTTAATAAATAATTTTTATAATTTTTAAAAAATTGATTTTTAAATTATTTTTTATTTTTAAAAAATTGAATTTTGAATTATTTTGAATTATTTTGTTTTTATTTTGTAAGAATATAATTTTTCTTTTTTTCTTTTCTCTTTTTCTTCTTCTTCAATTGGCCGTTGGCCATGAAAATATTAGGCGACTAGCCATAGGCGAGCCTCTAGTTTGCCTAGCTCGCCCGACGCCGGTGAGCTCGAGTCTCGCCAGATGTCGGCGAGGCCTTCGTCTCGCCAAATCGGTGAGCTCGAGTTGGACGTTTGGTGAGGCCTTTGCCTTACCCGATCTGGCTAGCTAGAGCTCACTTGATGTTGATGAGCTTGAGCCTTACTCGGCCGGTCGCCATGCTAGCCACCGGTTAAGGAAGGAGGAAGAAGAAAGGAAAAAAAAAGGAAAGAAAAAAGAAAAAAAAAAGAAAAAAAAGAAAATTGAAATATAAAAAAATAATTATAATTTTGATTTTTATGAAGTTAAAGAGAGAAGAGAGATATTGTGAGGTTTTAGTTGAAAATGGGTTCTACGTCCAATTCATTTAGGACCCATTTATCTTAAATTTTCAATTTTTAAACCCATTTAACTAGTTTTTTTTTTTTCAAAAAAAAAAAATAAGTGACCCATTTTGCCACCTTTAGGCCACGCCTATGAGGGATGGCCCAAGGGGAAGGGCAGCCCAAGAGGGCCATGGGCGTCAAGTAAGGGTGAGCAATTACAGGTTCCTTATAGGTTCCGCTTGGAACCTAAAACCTACCTTCGAGTACAGGTTTCTCATTTTTTGGAATCTGGAATCTATTTATTGGAACCTGGAACCTAGAACCTATCCTGTCACAGATTCTAGGGTCGGTTCCAAGGTCCAATAGGTTTTTTTTTTTAATTTCATTTTTAGTTAAACAAAACGAAAATAAACACAACAATAATAAACAAGCTTGTCAATCATAAAAGAGAATACAAAACGAACAAAACTATCAAGACAGGAAAATGAATTCTTGGCAAGGAATTCGACTAAATAAAAGAGAGGAAAATGGTTCACGGAACATCCTAAATATAATAAAGCTGTCAGTCAATAACCGACACAAAATAGATGAAGAAATACACTTTCAGATACACATTCAGCATTGCAGAATGAATTAAGAGCTATGGTTACTTCACACTAGAGTGTCACCAACAAAGTAAATAAATGCCAAACAGATAAATAAAGTAATTCCAATTCCAACAGAGTAGTTACATGATGAATGTTGATAGCATTCAAGAACTTTTCAAATGCCTAAATCCATTCATGATGGTTCCAAACATGTGGAATATCAACAAAAATCACCCAATAACCCTGAAAGTTTTTAAAATAGGCCAATTATGGAAAACTCATGCTCTGTATCCTTGGAACAACATTAACAACACCAAAGGAGTTTGTTATGTAGTGACCAGTAAGTGGTCAAAGTGTAAGATAAAATTGAATAGCAAATAACTAGAAATTCCTAATCATTACTCATGTTGCTGTCGTTGAAAAATCTCTATGATACTGAAGTAACTACCTTCGTCACCAAACACATGACCTGCTTGTAATAGACATCTGCTATTCCTACTGTGCTAGGAAGACAAACAAGTAGTGGCACCACTTTTTGACCAAAATCGTAATATCTCCATTGCTTTATGCTAATCTGGCAAAAAGAAAAAAAGACTTCAATTTGGTAGCTATGAAACAACATAATGCATGGAATTTTGCTAGAGCAAGCTGAGAAGTTAGGGCTCAAGGGTGGCATCTAAACATGGGAACTTTAGCTTAGAGTACGAGGATGGCTAAGGTTCTTATGAGGACTACAATAGACAACAAATAAGCTATATGAAAATTGACCAAAAGAGCAAAGTAGTACTCTTGACGATTTGAATTCATGAATGTAACATGAAGCTACTTGAAGCATCAAGTTTCAACAAACTGTCAAAAGAAAAAGAACTCCAGAACTTGCAATATAATCAATAGATAAAGGATCTCCCATAGCATAAAGCTACTATATATGACCCACAACCCTCACATTAAAAGGAAATTACACCATTATATCAAAACTATCAAATGTACATTGATTTGTAAAATTGGAAATGTGTAAGATGTCAAATACTCTATGGAACTTTACTAGCGGCATGACATGCTACTGCATATCATGGAAGCAGGCATATGTTGAAACCATTGTAAGCTATCGAACATCCAGCATTAGTCACTTGATATCTTTGCTGAACTTGAACCCATATATGATGTTATATGGTATGTATATCATTACCCTCATTTTTTCATCTGACAACTTTGATTTAGTACAAAGTAACATGGTAAGAATAACTAAACTCTACATCGTATCATTATTGTAGAGAGGTCACTGCCAAACACAAGAACGATTCACAACCAGGGCTTTATAGTCCTGTTGCAATAGCATTAGATCAAAACCTAACATAATCAAATAGAACACAAAAAATGGGTTGATTTGAGCAACCAAGTGGTCAGCATCAAATGGTTGATCTGTGAACTTTTGAAAACAAAAAGAACATAATGTAGAGACAGAATGATTCTTGCTAGATTTAACCATCTCACTGAACTCATTATTATGTGAACACGCCCGGTAATTGGGCCTAATCTTTACTGCAAAGAAGAAACTTTAGAACTCAACCAGACTAATTGAGCAAGAAGCAATAACAAGCAGAAGAATTTCCATGTCACAAGTAATAAACCAAACACAGAAAATCAATAATTGACCAAACTAAAAGGAAAAAATGGAACCCAAGTGCCAACATCCAAGCGCACACACAAACAACACGAAACTAATCCCACAAACAAACACGGCAATTCCAAGCTCATGGGTTCACGGAACATCCTAAACAGGACATTGTCATGTTTTGTAATCAAGAGATTGCCAATCCTTTTGGCTAAGTGTAAATGAAAAAATGGCTAGCTTGTACACTCACATATAAAGAAAATCAAGGGATCCTGAAGTGGCAACCCAAGACAGTCCACATAAATAAGATATGACCTACCAAATCGATGCGCGGAGAATGGAAACAATATTCTAGAAAGCACACGCATCAGAAATGTTAGGCTAGAGGATCTACCCAATATTTTCGATCCTTCCAACTAAAGAGCTGCTCAGCGACAACTGAAGCGCCTCCTTCATGCCGTACTTCCTTTTAGCTTCCATCTGTCTTCGATGGTAAACATTGCAAGGCTTGCCTACCACTCTATCACCATATCCTAGTAAAATAATAAAAAGGTCATTAAAGAACTAGCAATTACAACAAGTAATGCTCATTAAGGCAGGAATTTGGAATCAACTCACATTCGGCTAGCAATTACATGGACTAGATCTTGCAGTTGAGCTAAGTCGCAGCCACTAGTGGGGAGTCGATGACAGCAAACAGAACCAACGTTCAGCGAGCTTGGGGTTTAGTTTTGGGTTGAACCAATGTTCAGTGACCTCGAGCAACGTTGGGCGTGACGCAGGCAATGCTGGATTTAGCATGGATCGGCAACAAGGACGTTGAGGCGGCAGCTGCTTCTGTCCTAGTTGCGGCGTGAATAGCAACATCTTGTCATTGGGAGGTCGGGATGCGGCGGTTCATTGTTGAAGTCTGAATAGCAGTGGTATCGTCAACGGCCAAACATCGATGGTGGAACAACAGTAGCATCAGGTGGCGGCCCAGCAACAACTTTGTCGTTGGGAGGCGGCAAGTGCAACGGTGAGAGCCAGCAGTGTAGTCAAATGGAGCAGTGATGGCGTTGACAGCGACATCGTGGGTCATGATGGCGGCGTCAAGGGCGGCAAGCAGCGTTGGATCATCGTTGGGAGCGTGAAGCATTGCAAAGAGGAAATGGAAAGAAAAGGAAAATAGAAGAATGAACATTGAAGAAAACGTTAGTGTTTTGGAGAAAGGGAATCCCGATTCCAATTCCAGTTGGAATCGGGAACCGAACCGAGAACCGCCGATTCTAAAAAAAACAAAGGAATCAAGAACCGAAACCTCTCTCTTTAGAACCGGGAATCGAACTGGACTCTTCAGTGAGGTTCTCCGGTTCCCCGTTCTACTCAGGAACTGTGCTCACCCTTAGCTTCTAGCTTACTTTAGCTCTTGCAAATCTAAGCATTTAATGTAATGACCAAATCAACCTCTCTTCAAACTAAAGACCAAGGAACAAGATTGGAAAGGGCATGAATAGCCACCACTTGGGGGGAAGGATGATGTCATTCCCTAAAAAGCCTAGTTTACCCCCTTAATTCCCCTGTGCATATTACCTCATTAATGGTTTGGGTTCCCTATTTATGATTATTTTGCCTCCAAGTAAGAACACTTGAGAGAGCTTTGGAGGATTGGGTAAGTACAAGCATTAAATTGACCAAATCTCTATCATCTCTCTCCTCTCTTCCTCCCCCAAAATCCATAACTACCTCTCTCTCTCTCTCTTCTTCTTCTCTCATTTGTTCACTTGGCTTTCATTCTCTCTTCCTTTCCTCCCTTGTGTAGCCGAACCACCACCCCTCCATCTCCATCTTCTTTGCAAGCCTTTTTCCTCTCATTTCCTCTCCAAACTTCATCGGCCACCGTCCACCACACACACCCATCGTTGCACCGCCATTCCGCACCACCGTTCTCGTAGCCATGACAGATTTTTGGAGCTAAGGAGGAGGCTGTCTAGCCCCACTATAGCCTTCCTTTCTCTCCTTTCTCTCTTAGCTTGGACCACCGCGGAGCTCGAATACCGACCAACCACCTTGTTGCCGTCATACCACCTCTGAAACGCCACCACTGCCCTCATTGTGGACTGTGGAAGTATGATCAATAGTTGCTGCTCACCATCCAGCCTTGCCACTCCCTCGCCGTTGCTTGTCGAACTTGGATTTGGATGTGAAGGGCTTTCTAGCTCTTGACTAGGGTTATTGTTATACTTAGGACTTAGATTAGGACTAGATTAAGGTTAAAGGATGCTTTGATGATGTGATAAGTGGGTTTAAGTGATAGGTTATCGTAGACTCTCGATAAGTTATCACGATAAGTTGTGCTTAGGTCCCAATAAATTATCGTAGGTTTTTGTTAAGCTATCACAATAAGTTGTGGTTAGTTTTCGATAAGTTATCGTAGGTTCTCAATAGGTTATCGTGATAAGTTGTGGTTAGTTTTCAAGGAGTTATCATAGGTTCTCGATAGGTTATCGCGATATGTTATCATAGGGTTCCGATAGGTTATTAGGATAAGCTAATGTTGGTCTCAATAGGTTATCGTAATAAGCCTTTATATATTCAATAAGTTACTAATATGTGATTTGTGATAAGTTATTATGTTGTGATAGGTGGCATGTGATATGTTGTTGTGACTTGTTAGATTAATGAAATAAATTGTCGGATAGGTAATCATAATAACTTAGACTTTATGCAATGGCTTAAATTATCTTTAATTAGTGTTCTATGCTTTAAGTTCTATTAATAAGATGGATTGTTAGTTGTGCAATTCGATTATAGTGCATGCTTATGTGACACTTAGAATGGAAAATGATAAGTATTTATGGTACTCGAGGATTGTAATATTTTGTTATGCATGCAAGGTTATGTGAAAAGATAAAACGTGGTTTTGTTTAAATGATGCATTGGTATGATATGATATGAGGTGTAAGTATGACATGATTGTATGTGACACACATTCTTGCATATTGTATTAGTATTACACACTATTGCATTGGTTAATGAGAAAGAAATGAAATGGGCTTGAGTGATGGTATGCTCATGTGATCACCTAAACACCCTTATACGTGTGATTATGTGGGGTGATGGAACCGTCCTAATGCACATGATTATGCGAGACGATGCCTGATTAAGTTCGGATGCCCTCATGTCAATAGGATGCCGTTCGCGAATGGAATTGGGAACAAAGCTCCTTAATTCGAATGCCATCCTAAGGTATATATATACACGGGATGATGTTGTGCCCGATGGGCAAAACGATGCCTGGTTATATCGGAAGACTTTCGACCTTCGGGTTGGCCATGGCCCTAGGTAGTCATGATAATCTAAACATATATGTGTGAAATGTGCATGAGATTAATATGTGATTATGTCTAGATTATTGCATGGCATCAGTGCATGACTATAATATGTCGCACGTTCTTATTTTGACTCCTGAGTATGTGAATGGTTATGAGAATTGCTTATGTGCTTATATTGATGATTTTGAGGTAGTAGAATAACTGTTCACGTTAAGGCAAAGTAAGAGCTTTGCTATCGATCTGCCATCAACAAATAACTTGCATATATAGGCTAGATCCAAGGTGAATGACTTCCCTACATGAAGATTAATGAGTTTTTTCGCTGAGTTTATCTCATTGTTGTTTGTTGAAATTTTTTCAAGCCCTAAGAATGTCTAAGCTGTTCTGCCACATTAGGTTTAGGGTCCTAATCGAACAAAGCCAAAAGTTACAAAATATTCGATTAAGGGAATCAATACGTGATATGAGCGATATGTGACCACGATCTGGGTCAACAAGGGGCTCCAGAACTTAGTGCCCCACTACTTTTCAACTTGGTACTTCTGCGTAGGGGACGACCTATATGGCCCCATTTGCAGTTTTTATTAACCCCGAGTGCAAGGCAAGGGAACACTAGCTGGGATGCCATGGACTTGGACGTGCTCGATGGGGTAATGTTCAACCTTCAAGTTGACCTCGACATGATTGTCAAGCCAAAGCCTTGGTACATGCAACCCATAGTGAGTTAATGGGGAGTGGGGGCGCATCACTTTTTGAAAGTCACCCTCATAGTACTAGAGGTGTTAGGTTTACCCCGAGACCTCTTTTTAGTGAAGGTTGTGGCCGCACTTTTGGGCTAATTTGATGTGGCAAAGCGAGTGATGCTTGAGCTAGTGTGTTTAAATTATGTCTAGATAGTTTGTATGACGTGATGACTTTATGATGCATATGTATATAAATAAGTGTGGTTTAAACTATCCCTATTTGTTGATTGGGTGATCTGTTTATGCTTCCGCTTGCATACGTAATCGACGATACGAATGGGTTGGCAACACCTCCTGAGACGTCGCAATTGAATGACCTAAGTGACCTTTTATACATTCTTATGGAAATTTATACATTTTAGTGGTTGTGGAGTATGTGTCTAAGTGGGTAGAAGCTGTAGCATTGGCAACAAATAATGCTAAGGTTGTGGTCAAATTCTTGAAGAAAAATATTTTTACCTAATTCGGCTCTCGTAAAGCAATCATAAGTGATAAGGGGACACATTTTTACAACAAACAATTTGAAGCACTTTTGAGTAAGTACGGAGTCACGCATAAGGTTGCAACCCCTTATCATCCTCAGACTAGTGGTCAAGTAGAGGTTTCAAATAGGCAAATGAAGAGAACTTTAGAAAAAAATAGTGAATTCCTTTAGGAAAGATTGGTCAATGAAACTTGATAATGCACTTTGGGCCTATAGGATAGCATTCAAAACTCCAATTTGGATGTCTCCTTTTAGGCTAATGTTTGGGAAAGCTTGTCACTTACCAATAAAATTATAGCATAAAGCATATTGGGCAATAAAATTTCTAAATTCTGACATGTAGTCTACAGGTGAAGAAAGATTGTTGCAACTGAATGAATTGGAGGAATTTCGCAATGAGGCCTATGAAAATTCTAAGTTGTACAAGAAATGTACAAAAAGATGGCATGACAAGCAAATATTCAGAAGAGAGTTCAAAATTTGTCAAAGAGTTTTACTTTTTAACTCTTGTTTTAAACTTTTTCTAGGAGAGTTACAATCTTGATGGTCTAGTTCTTTCACAATTACACAAGTATTCCCATACAAAACAGTTGAAATTGTGCATGACATCTATTGACACCTCATTTAAAATTAGTATTTAGAAATAAAGGATAATCTCGGGTTAGAGGGAATTTTTTTTTTTTTTAAAAAAATTGAATTCAAAAATTAAACGGCTGTGCGATCTTGGAGCCACTTTGTTGTTGAGAAGTTGAGAGAAAATCTCTACCGGTAGAAACAAATTCAAGTCTTCCCTTTATAAATAGAGAGTGTTAGACGTGAGAAGATGGGGGGCTTCTCTTGGTTCAAAGGGCAAACTCAAAAAGTTCAAAAGTTCAAAAGCCTTCGTACACCTTAGTCAAAAGAGAAAACATTTCTCTTTTCTTTCTCTGACAAGGAAAGAAAAAAGAAAGAAACAGTGAAAGAGAGAAGCCATCCGTGCGTGGAGAAGGGCAGAAGAAAAGTAAAAAAGGTGAAAAGGTGAAAAGCAGCTCCAGGAGAGAGAAAGAAGCAGGACGTGCGCTGTTCATCTTCTTGTTCGTGAACTCTCCTCGCCGGAGGTTGAAGTCGGCGCCTGCAACTCTCCATCCCCGACGCCCATGAAGCTTTGCATCGCACCACCGCGCGAGCAGTCCACAACTCGCTCGCCTCCCACTCGAAGCCGACCGCCACGCCGGTCTCGCATCGCCAGCACCGCCGAGCACCCCACGACGACCCAAGCATCGATCAGGAGCCCACCGACGCCCACACCCGCACCTCGACCCAGCCGCCGGAGTCCTCTCGGCGAGTCTCCGATCAACTCACTCCCACACCGCCACTTCACCTCAGCCGACCCGCCGAGCCCGACGTCCGCTCATTTCCCTGCCACCACGCCGGCGACACCTCTGATCCGGTGATCGAGCCAGACGCCACCGAGCTGCTACTGCAACCTCCTGCTCGGAGCCCGACGCCATAGATCCGGTCATTCAAAGACCCGGTGTTCTCCTCTGCCCTGTTGATTTCTGCCGGTGACCAACGCTCGCAACCTTCGTGCGACGCCTCCGCTCGCAGCAGCTCATCACCGGCCTAGCACGTCGCGACGCCGTCACCATTCCCTGCCCTCAGGTTTAATAAATTGACCTTTAGGATTATTTTTAGGATTTCATCCTTAGTTGTTTTTTTTTTAGTTAGGATTGAATTTAAGCAGCCTTTTTTGAAAAAAAAAATAGTATTTAGGGAAAGTTTGCATGATATATAAAAAAATAAAAAATAATAGGTACATATTAACTAGTTTGCATAGTAGGCACATTTAATTAGAGTTTGCACATTAGTAAATTAGGATTGCATCATATTATTATGTTTTAGTAATCCCATCGTGTAATTTTTAATTGCATATAATTAACATTTTTAAGAAAAGAAGAAAACACAAAAGGTCATTTATTTGGTTAATTAATAGGTTAGTTCATAATTAATCCCATTTCATATCATCATTATTTAGTGTAGGTTGCATACATTAAAAAAGAATCATTAAAAAATCACAAAAAGAATATGCATATGGAATTGTTATGTCATGCATCCCATGTCATGTAGTATATGCACATTTTGGATTATATAAATTAGATTGCATACATATAGTTCAAATTAGGCCATATGAATTGCATTTTGCATATCGTTAAAGTAAAATTCATGCATATCAAAAATAAATTAAGATTGCATCTAATTAGATATCAAGCATTTAATTAGATATCATGTCATTTAGAAAATCATGTTTAGGGCATGCATTTTTATTAATAGTTTTTGTAAATGTTCTTTTTTAGAGACTGGACCTTAATAAGGTTGTAATTTGTGATTTCTTATGAATCTAGCATTTCGGTTTATTGAATGTTATTTCATTGATTGTGTACCCGCATGACCACAATTTGCATGTTAGTAACTTAGGTTAAAATTAATCAAGACTGCCTGCAAAAATGTTTTTTTTTAAAGATACCGAAAGGGCGTTAGATTAATCTAGCGTAACCATATCCCCGAATCCATTAAATCTCTGGTTCGTAAAAGGTAAAGTATTCTCCCATACTTTACTTGGGTTTCTAATCAGCCCTAATTGGTTAGTGGCGGCTCCAATTTGAAATATAATTGCATGTTTAAAGGGGAATTAGTATCAAGTCGCAATTGGTAGGACTTGGGAGAGTCCGCACTAAGTCTTCGAACTTAGTAATCCATTAACCTAGTTTTAAATGTTCTTGTAAATGGGAGGTATAAGGGGAGTAGTCTTTGCTAATCATTGTCTTGCAGGAGGGTGTAAAGATGATGATTTATTTTTCCCTATATTGAAGTGTTGTTTGTATTATAAATTATTGTGCATGATTTTCAAATTGTTTTAGCACTACACATTGCACACACGACCTGTAGCCGGACCTGGGCTGCGATAGGATTTCTAGGATGGTGTTGAGAAGGATACTTCCTCTAAAGCGAGACTGCTATGTAGAGGTTGACCTTCTCTTCCCCGAAATTTCTTTAATTGTGTTAAATGTGTTTGTCCATATCCACGAGATTGCGAGATTATTGGACATTCCATTCGACTAAGCCGGAGTTAGGGGGACCTGACACGTTAATGCGATACTGCAACGGTCAGATCATCCCCTTAGCTCCACTTTGTTAAGCCATCTAGATAGAAATTGAGCCACACATTTCATGCATGTGTCTATGTGATTGTCATCCCTTTTTGGTAAAAGTAAGTTGTCTAAACTCCTACTTTGCAATTTACTTACTTTATTGTAATTTTGTCGATTCATGACAATAGGTTTCGTCGTCAGTCTTGTCTTATATGCAATGGGGAAAACCGACGTACAATTCATTTCCACTCCCAAAAAAGAGCTCAAAATGTGGCTGGACCAGTTAGATCAAGACGGCCAGAGATATGTGAAAGCTAGGGTCGCTCGACTTCTTCCACCGTTAGATATCAGCATCCACTCCAGTGTTATACAGGCGCTGTCTCATTTCTGGTGTCCACAAACTTCAACCTTTGTGTTTGGTGAGTATGAGCTAACCCTAACACTAGAGGAATATAGTATTGCCATGGGAATGCCTCTGGAGAAAGAGCTTATTAGGCCACTTATCGGTATTGATTCCATTTCTGAATTATCACAATTTTTAAAAAATCGAGGCCGAAGTGGTAAGAAAGGTTGTTAAAGCCAATTGCTATGCATGCCCATTTTCATTTCTGAAAGAGTGTTTTGCAAACCAACCAATGACTTCAAAAGCTAGGATTTTCATGTTAGCATTTTTTGGGCTAATCGTTTTTCCTTATCGAAAAAATGCCATTAACCCTTCAATTTCATGGGTGGTCAATCGAGTTTGTGATGAGTTGAATTATGTCAATATGGTTTTAGCTTAAACATTTTTGTCATTAACCCGTTTCAAACAAAATGAGGAAAAGACCATGCGTGCCCTACTTGAGCTTTTGCAAATATGGTTTTTCTCTCACATAAGAGGGTTTGGGCACCTGATGAAACAATTCAAGATTGACGATTTTAGGCAGCCCATACAAAAATTTATGGTCCTAGAACGTTTTTCTCGCCACAAGCAGTACGCTCGTTGGATAAATTTTTTGAAAGATCCTGATCCTAAGGCATTCCTATGGCATACTAAATGGTTCCGAGTTGAGGAGGCTCGTTTCTCACACAAGCATGATGAGCCAGTCCCATTGCTGGGCCTTTCCGGTGCGACTTCTTATTACCCACATAGGGTGGCCCGTCAGCTATGTAGCACGGACACGGCGACACGGACACGCGACACGACACGACACGACACGACACGACACGTGACACGTCATTTCTCAAAAAGTAGACAATTTCGACACGTTCCGACACGTTAAATATTACATAAATATTTTTATTTTTAATTAATTTGATTCAAATTCACAAATAAATAAATAAAGAGTTTACAATGAATTTATACTAATAATTTAATAAATCGTACACTTTTTTTATTTCATTATCCAAAATTTATATTTATTTTTCGAAATTCCCCCCTCCCCCCAAATTTACCTTTATATTTCAAAACCAACCCCCCCAAAAAAAAACTTCCCTCGTCTCTTTCTCCCCCAAATTTTTCACTTTTTTATTCCCTCCCTACCACTGACAGCCCATCACTTCCCCCTCCCTCCTGTCACTTTCCCCTCCCTCCCACACGCCAAGTCCTTTTTTATTCTTTTCAAAACCCTAGGGCACGACGCCTTCTTCTCCTCCCCTCGCGTCCTTTTTTATTATTTTTCTTCTCAAAATTCAAAACCCTAGCAGTGCGGCGCCTTCTTCTCCTCCTCCTCGCCGCACGACGCCTATCTCCGAAAGCATCGAAGACTCGATCAAGAAAAGCACCAGCATTCGCCGAAGGAGCGGAAAAGGGAGTAACCCAGAAAAAGTTTCAGTGAAAAGGAATCGGAAAAGAAGGCGGAACGCGGTCCCTGTGCGCCGAGAGGCTGGCCACCACCGCGAACTCCTCCTCCTCCTCCTCCTCGCCCTCGCCGCTGCCGCCGCCGCCCCACTCGACGACGCCGCCCTCCCCCACGCGCGCCTCCCTCCTAAAGTTTCTCCTCACGGCCCTCGCCCTCTTTCTCTGGCCGTCTCTTGCCGTCACGGGCTCGCCTTCGCTTGCAACCTCATCTCTACTCGCCTCCACCCTCCATTCTCTTTCGGACACGCGTGTCGAAGCGTGTCGACAAAAGTTGACCGCGTGTCGGATTTGTCGACACGCGTTGACCGCGTGTCCGAGCGTGTCGACGTGTCCGACACGCTCCGACACGTGTCGGACACGACACGGAGGCACGTGGGACGTGTCCGTGCATCATAGCCCGTCAGTACAGAGCTCTTCAAGAAGTTCCTCCGCCCCTCAAGATAGAATTATTTCAAGTTCGTTTTGATCATAAGAGCTATGATTACTTCAACGAGGTCCAAATGATCATTGCTGCAAGGAATGAATGCTATCTAGAGAAGATTTTAGAGCCCAAGAGACTGAAAGGCGAGGAGGAGATTCACCATGCATCGGCGTTCTACATTCAGCAACACCGGATTCCTGCTGGCTTGCGTCCAGTGGTCCTTGATGTGACCGAGAAGCCCACCCAAACGAGCACAAATTGAGCATCTTAAGCGGAAAGTAGAAAAGTTTGAAGCTGAAAATAAGAAGCTTCGCAAGGCGTTGGGTTCCCGAAAGCATATAAAATGAGATGTTTTAGTTCAATGTTTAGGGATCTTGACTTCAATTCAGTGTTTTCAATTTTAGTTCAATGTTTAGGGATTTGAATTTCAATTCTTAGTTAATTGTTAGGGAGTTTGGTTCAAACATTTAAAATAAATAAAATGAGATGATTAAACCATTGTCATGGGCCATTTTCCTATCCTGTCGTTGTTTCTTATATTATCTCTTTTCTTAGGTAACAACACGGCTCACCCAAGATCACCAATCCGTACTCGTTCTAGAGTAACAATGGTTGATGACGCCGAACAAATGCGTGGTGCTGAACAAGCTCGTGTCGTTGCCCTCGAAACGGAAATGAAGCAAGTCTTGAATGTCCTTGAGCAACTCTCTAAACAAATGGATTCTCTCCAAGCAAACATTGCCCCACCACCTCCGCAAGTTGAAGTGGTGTTACCACAACATGCTCCTATGGTTGATTCGAGAGATAAAGGCAAGAATATATCCACAAGTGGCGCATCAAGCTCTAATGATGTCTCTAGGGAGAAAACTACCGACACGCCTCAAATCATTGTTGATGAGGAGATACAAGTAATACAGCCGGCCGTACTGAAAACTGAGCAATAAAAACGCTTGGCGAAAATCGAGGAGAAACTTAAGCAGCTACAGGGTGCATCTAGCCAAGACCCAACTGATCTATCCCATTATGCAAAGATCAAGATACCAAAGAAGTTCAAAATGCCAGACTTTGAAAAGTATAATGGCACCTCTTGCCCGAAGATCCATTTGCAAACTTATGTGGTTAAGATGACCCCATATGTTGATAACATACCCCTGATGATTCAGCAATTTCAAGCAAGCCTGATAAGACCGGCATTCCAGTGGTATATTATGAAGAACATTAATCTCCTAGAGACTTGGGAGGATTTGACTGATGCCTTTTTCAAGCAGTACAAGTATAATATTGATGTCACTCCGTCTCGAAAGGATTTACTTCGCACCGAGAAGAAGAAGACAGAATCTTTCAAGGCCTATGTCACGAGATGGAGGACTGTAGTTGCTCAAATTACTCTGAAGCCGACTGAAAAGGAGCTGATGGATTTGTTCATGAAGACGCTCCCACCTGAATATCGAAATCGGATGTTAGGATCGACTGCCGAGTTGTTCAATCAGCTAGTCCCTGTTGGCGAGCAAATTGAAGTAGCCCTGCGTGATGGATGGGCGTCTGATCAAACCAGCTCATATAAGAAATTTTCGGCCAAGAAAGATAAAGAGCCCGTAGCGAAAGTCAATACAGCTTATGTTCAACCCCCTCGCCCTGTCTCGAACACTCAACAGGGAGGAGCACGTCCATTCTTTGGCCAGTAGAGGAACTCTTCCAGGCGTCAATTTACGCCTCTTGCTAAGACATTGTCCAAGATCTTGCCGACCCTTTAGAAGAAAGGATTACTCGCTAAGGAGCCTAAGCGACCTAATCCCGAGCATTTCCCCAACTATGATCCTTCTAAGACATGTGCTTATCATATGGGGGAGGTAAAGCATTCTGTTGATGATTGCTATATGCTGCGACACAAAATCCAAAATCTGTTGGATGCTAAAGTGGTCTCATTCCGCGAAGCACAGCCGAACATCCAAAATAATCCACTCCCTGACCACCCAGAAGCTGTGAATGCCATTTTCAGTTTTGATGCTGGTCGAAAGAAGAGCTTGAGAGTACATCTGGACGATGTTTATAATGGTTTAGTTCGAGCTAGATACTACTCAGATGTAGAAGAACCTACCATGTCTCAGGAGGTGCAGAGAGTTAAGGTAATGTCCAAGAAGGGGATGATTGTTTGCATAGATCCTGCCGACATAGTTTCAACTATCACTCCAATCATTATTGATCTGGAGGAGGAGCTTTCTGATTTTGAAGATGAATTTACCGGCTTGAACATTGGAGCTAGCGATCCCCTAGTTTTTGACATGCCACCGTTGGAAGATGCTTCGGATGAGGATGGATTAATCATCAATGATGTGCCGCCATCAGATGATGAAGAATTGATTCTTGATGTTACGCAACCCTATGCATACACGAATAATAAGGCGGTCCTATGGTGTTATGATGCGGAGATAGATGTGGTCACTCGATCGGGACGCACTTACGCTCAGGCCAACTCACAACCTGTCAAGCCAGCCACTGATGAATAGGCTAAAGAATTTTTAGCTGTGATTAAGGCAAGTGAGTATAGCGTAGTGGACCAACTTCGAAAACTGCCGGCACAAGTCTCCATATTAGAGTTGCTTTTGACATCAGAGAAAGATCAAAAGGCTTTGATGAAAGTCCTTAATGAAGTACATATCCCAGAGTCCATTGAGCCTGAGAAGTTAGGGGAATTCGTGGGGGTCATTTTGTTAAACGACCAGATCACTTTCTCATATGATGAAATCCCGGATGAAGGAAGGGGACACGGCAAAGCCCTTTATATCTCAGCCAAGTGTCGAAATACCTTGGTATCCCGTGTCCTCATTGATAATGGATCGGTTTTAAACATATGCCCCCTTGCGACTCTAAAGCGTCTTGGGTATGATTTAGGGAAAATTCGTGCGGCTAAAACCTTTGTTCGAGCATTTGACGAAACCAAGAAAAAAGCAGTTGGGAAAGTTGATTTAGACTTGCAGATAGGGCCAGTGTTATTTAATGCAGTTTTTCGGGTCTGGGACATACCTACAACGTTCAACTTTTTGTTAGGTCGTCCATGGCTTCATGCAGCAGGGGCAGTTTCTTCAAGTCTACACCAGAAAGTGAAGTTTGTGATGAAGGGGAAGCTTATTATAGTTCGAGGAGAGGATGAGTTCAAGATTTATCACGAGACGGCTATCCCTTATATTGAACCAGATTGTAAACAAGAATCTAGTTTTCAAGCATTTGAGTTGGTTTCGACCATTCATGTCTCTCAAGGTACTACCCTACCCA
Organism: Eucalyptus pauciflora; assembly: GCA_007663325.1. NCBI lineage: Eukaryota > Viridiplantae > Streptophyta > Magnoliopsida > Myrtales > Myrtaceae > Eucalyptus > Eucalyptus pauciflora. The sequence continues at coordinate 821,232 of VMYD01000388.1, forward strand.
CTCCAAAGTTATCAAAGTTGGCGATCATGGTAGGCAAGATCATGGTCGGGAATGGTTTTGTTCCAAGTAATGGTTTAGGCCGATATGATCAAGGCACTCGCCAACCAATTGAGGCCGGGCAGAATTCATACACTACTGGATTAGGCTATCGTGATAGAGGTGGACGATCCTGTAGAGGAAGAGGAGAAGGATGAACTGGCGTCACTAGACCCCACATTAGGTCCACATTCCCTGGGCCTGCGAGAATGATGCATGAGGAAGAAGGTGCGATCGATACCTGTGTCCAATACTCCAAGCCTCCAGTTGCTGACATTGATGTAATTCCTGCCGAATGGGTAGTGGTAGACCAGACGATTGTAGACACCACTCGTTCCGCTGGAAAAGACGATGCACTCGGAGGAACGGCCGAATTGTTCGAAGAGAATTTCGTGTTGGTCATCTACAAAGTTCGAGAGTAGGAGAATTTTAATTATTTGCACACTCCTTTGCGCAAGAGTCTTTATCGCTTTCTGTATTTGCATATTTGCATTTTCAATTCTAGGATTTCCCTGATTTCAATAATGTAATTTGCTTTTCATCCAATAAAATACATGGAGATTTTCATGTTTTAAGGGCATGTTGAAGTACACCAAACTAGCCCTGTGATGAAATCCTACCAAAAGAAAACGGCAAGGAGCTAATTCTGAAGGCTGGGCTTCTTCATGATCCCTTTTAAAAAAATTTCAAAATAAATTAATTTTCAGCATGCATCTAATTTACCTTGTTTCTTTTAATTATCTACTCCATGTTTCAGGTGCTTTGATCTTAACAGAAATGGATGGGCGTGAATTCATGAATCCTGTAAACTCTGATGTAGGGGCAAAGAATGGATGTGAACAATGGTGTCTTATTTTTTAGCTCCTTTACAAATAATGGGCAAAACATGGACACCTAATAGTTTTGACTTTATGAGCATGCCCTCTTTATCATTATAGAATCCTTTCACATGATATTGTGCAATTCGTCAATTCCACTTGAAATTTATCAAAATGGATAATTCAGTGAAAGATGTCGAGTTACTTGAGCATGCTAAATGAGGCGTGAAAGGCAAGCCTAATCCCATACACAGTCCCCTGTCTATACATTGTGAGGTGAGTATGGAAACATTTTGTATTTCAAGGTGAAGAGTTTTCTTGCGAAAAGTACGACAACTGAAATGATAAGAGGCAGTTCATTTCTCTATCCCAAACACATACAGGTGATCCATTGCTTAAACCATTTTGAGCCCATACACTTATGGATGTTCTTTTCAAATTACCCCTGTCAAGAATCACCCCACATCGGGGCAACTGGGAGATAAAAATGACATCATGAAGTGAGGAAAATGAATTGAAATTTTCTTGCTCTCACTTGCATCAATCTTCAAGTCGTGCTATTACATTGAATTCATATGGTAATTTAAGTGCCTTAGGATGACGAAGAGCATTTCTTTCACTATCCTATACACTTATATCCTTTGGATAGCCCACTTGAGCCTACGATTTCATTTCTTTTAAACCTAGTTGGTGATCATCCCCCACACTGGGGCAAGGCAAGAGACAGATGAAGACTCTTGAAGGTTCGAGTGTCATTTAAAGTATACTTGACACATGCATTGTGCACAAGAACTGAAATCAAAATAGAACTAAGGGGCATGAAAAAGCAGTGTGCTTGGTAAAAGCAAGGCGAATGCCTATGAAAAGAAGAGAGAAATGACTGATGAATCGGGGGGCATAAAAAAAACAACGTGCTTGATCGATGCCCATCATCAAAGAAAAAATGTTGAGAAAAGATCTCCAATTGAATAATCATTGGTATCAAGTGATAAACTCTTGAGCCAATAAAGAAATCTGTCAAGAAGACAATCCGTGGCGAAGAAAACTGTTGGCAATGTCAAGATGATCACCAACTTTGACCCTTATACACATCTTTGAGCCTAACGATCCTTTCGTTTCTCAACCCATAAACCCAGCCTATGTTACGTCCCTTACAAAGTCTCTTCAGATTAGGGCATTTGAATTAACATAAGAATTCACATGTTTTAAGCATTGCTCGAAGAAGTGCGGGCAAGATTATTTCTTTCTCATTTTGCAGGGTTCTTGATTTGTAAACCCGGAGATGATTACAGAATTGTTCTTTCAATTGCTTTGACTCGAAGAGTCCCTTTGTTAAGCCATTGACCAAGCATGCATTACAGTCATTGACAAAGACCTTTCAGATTGGTAAGGTCGTACTGATTGCAAGAAAATTCGAACTCTTGTCGACAAGATGATGATAAGATCGAGTGATATATTCCCGCATCAATGGTCGGGACAAATAACATTTCTTAAATGAAAGCGAGTGAAAAAAACCCTTTCACACCAAAAGTATCTCATTTAGCATGTCCAAGAGACTCACATTATACCTGAAAATTGTCCTAGTGATAATTTTTCAGATAAAAGTTTGATAAAGCCATCATGCATGGACTTTTATTGAATTTTTCCTCAAAGACCAAAAAGAATTTGTCTTTGAAACCTTGAATTTGTTCAGTCATCTTTGTACTTGATGAGAATTCCAAGTACCTATTTATAAAATGTTTTCAAATGTCTAGTGTGAATTCCAGATATTTGAACTTTTAAATGCTTGATGTGATTTCCAAGTGTTTGTCTTTCCAAACATCTGATGTGATTTCCAAACGTTTAGTAATTTTTTTCAAATGTCCGACATAAGAATCAGATTTTTGAAATTTCAAGTACTTGATGCAATTTCCAGGTGCTTAGAATCTGATGAGAATTCCAGATCCCTATAAACTTTGAGCCTTTCAATTATTTGAAGAGAATTCCAAATGTTTGTTAAGTCTCATAAGAATCATTTCACAAGTACAACAGGTACATGTTCTTCCTTGCATTCGCATTGGTCATAGATACATTGAGATCTATGTTTCTGACCAAATCATTGCATTTACATGGCATTCTTTAGGGGTTAAATTTATTTGAGTCCATTTCTTAAAAAAAAAAAAAAGTCAAGTCATTAACATTTGCATATGCATTTCATATTCATTTTGCAAGGTTTAAATTTAGGTCTCATTTATCTTTGAAGAAAACCTCTACGAGCTTCCCTTCAAAGATGGACAGCTGTTGACACCTAATTTAAAATTAGTATTTAGAAATAGAGGATAATCTCGGGTTAGAGGGAAATTTTTTTTTTTTTAAATTGAATTCAAAAATTAAACGGCCGTGCGATCTTGGAGCCACTTTGTTGTTGAGAAGTTGAGAGAAAATCTCTACCGGCAGAAACAAATTCGAGTCTTCCCTTTATAAATAGAGAGTGTTATACGTGAGAAGATGGGGGGCTTCTCTTGGTTCAAAGGGCAAACTCAAAAAGTTGAAAAGTTCAAAAGCCTTCGTACACCTTAGTCAAAAGAGAAAACATTTCTCTTTTCTTTCTCTGACAAGGAAAGAAAAAAAGAAAGAAACAGTGAAAGAGAGAAGCCATCCGTGCGTGGAGAAGGGGAGAAGAAAAGTAAAAAAGTAAAAAAGGTGAAAAGGTGAAAAGCAACTCCAGGAGAGAGAAAGAAGCAGGACTTGCGCTGTTCATCTTCTTCTTCGTGAACTCTCCTCGCCGGAGGCCGAAGCTGGCGCTTGCAACTCTCCATCCCTGACGCCCGTGAAGCTCCGCATCGCACCACCGCGCGAGCAGTCCACAGCTTGCCCGCCTCCCACTCGAAGCCGACCGTCGCGCCGGTCTCGCGTCGCCAGCACCGCCGAGCACCCCACGACGACCCAAGCACCGATCGGGAGCACACCGACGCCCACGCCCACACCTCGACCCAGCCACCGGAGTCCTCTCGGCGAGTCTCCGATCAACTCACTAGAGCCCACACTGCCACTCTGCCTCAGCCGATCCGCCGAGCCCGACATCCGCTCATTTCCCTCCCACCACGCCGGCGACACCTTTGATCCGGTGATCGAGCTAGACGCCACCGAGCTGCTATTGCAACCTCCTGCTTGGAGCCCGACGCCACAGATCTGGTGATTCGAAGACCCGGTGTTCTCCTTTGCCCTGTTGATTTCTGCCGGTGACTGACGCTCGCAAACTTCGTGCGACGCCTCCGCTCGCAACAGCTCATCACCGGCCCAGCACATCGCGACGCCGTCACCATTCCCTGCCCTCAGCACCGCCAGCACGCCTGTCACCGTCTAGCTCTCACCGGAGCTCCGGTCGCCGGCCATCTTCCGCTCGATTGCTCTCCTATCTCCGTTGGTTTACCCTTAGGTAGTTTTACTTCTTTATTTTTATTTTTCATTACTTTGTAGTTTAGGTTATTTCTTTATCTTTTATGTTATTTTTGCTGTTTATTTGATAGCATATTTAGTTTAGTTATTTAAATATTGGGTGTTAATATATGCATTATCTGTAGATCCTACGTAAAATTATTATAGTTATTAATTTGGTCCAAGAGACGTCGGATCATTTTTTTAATTATAATAATTTTTGGTTTTGTGGTAGAATTTCAATTGTTAAATCACAATAATTATTTAATTTGTTCCGTAAGACTTCGGACCAAATTTGTAATTATTTTGATTTCCTCGTTGTGATTATAGAGTTAAAATAATTGTTAATTTAATCCGTGAGACAACGGATTATCTTTTCGGTTATTTTAATTCTTATCTTAGTTTTTATGTAAAAATAATTACTTGTTTGTTCTTCGTGAAAAAAAAAACATTATAAAAAAAAAGGAATAGTGAAAACTAAAATCTTGCATGAGCATGTAGGTTATATAGGTTTATTAAATTAGACACGTAGGTTTAATAAATTGACCTTTAGGATTACTTTTAGGATTTCATCCTTAGTTGTTTTTTTTTAGTTAGGATTGAATTTAAACAGCCTTTTAAAAAAATAGTATTTAGGGAAAGTTTGCATGATATCTAAAAAAATAAAAAATAATAGGTACATATTAACTAGTTTGCATAGTAGGCACATTTAATTAGAGTTTGCACATTAGTAAATTAGGATTGCATCATATTATGTTTTAGTAATCCCATCGTGTAATTTTTAATTGCATATAATTAACATTTTTAAGAAAAAAAGAAAACACAAAAGGTCATTTATTTGATTAATTAATAGGTTAGTTCATAATTAATCCCATTTCATATCATCATTATTTAGTGTAGGTTGCATACATTAAAAAAGAATCATTAAAAAATCACAAAAAGAATATGCATATAGAATTGTAATGTCATGCATCTCATGTCATGTAGTATATGCACATTTTGGATTATATAAATTAGATTGCATACATATAGTTCAAATTAGGCCTTATGAATTGCATTTCGCATATCGTTAAAGTAAAATTCATGCATATCAAAAATAAATTAAGATTGCATATAATTAGATATCATGCATTTAATTAGATATCATGTCATTTAGAAAATCATGTTTAGGGCATGCATTTTTATTAATAGTTTTTGTAAATGTTCTTTTTTATAGACTGGACCTTAATAAGGTTGTAATTTGTGAGTTCTTATGAATCTAGCATTTCGGTTTATTGAATGTTATTTCATTGATTGTGTACCCGCATGACCACCATTTGCATGTTAGTAATTTAGGTTAAAATTAATCAAGACTGCCTGCAAAAATGTTTTTTTTTAAAGGTACCGAAAGGGCGTTAGATTAATCTAGCGTAACCATGTCCCCGAATCCATTAAATCTCTGGTTCGTAAAAGGTAAAGTATTCTCCCATACTTTACCTGGGTTTCTAATCAGCCCTAATTAGTGGCGGCTCCAATTTGAAATATAATTGCATGTTTAAAGAGGAATTAGTATCAAGTCGCGATTGGTAGGACTTGGGAGAGTCCGCGCTAAGTCTTCGGACTTAGTAATCCATTAACCTAGTTTTAGGTGATTCACCTTCGAAAAAATTACGTCGCGACAACATCAAAAGCACATTCAAGGTGAACGGTCAACGTTTAAAACCCTACTTTGAAGGTGGTTACAACAAATAAAAGACCATCATTGGACTTCATCCTCCAGAATAGCAACATCTAAGATAATTTGGCTGAAAATTATAAAGCAAGCGTTTCTTGAGAGGTAACCCAAGCATTTTTAATTATATTTTTAATTTATTTTTATGTTTACTTTTTGCAATAAAATAAAATAAAAAATTAATTTTTCTTTGTTTTATCCAGCTTAATTTTTTTTTTATTTTTTTTATTTTAGGGATCATCTTTGAGGAGTCTAATCATCAAGGTCATCCATGAACACACCCTTCAACTAGGGGAGTTTTCTTGTTCCTTATTTTATTTTCACATTGAGGACAATGCTTCATTCAAGTTTTTTTTTTTTTTTTTTGGGGGGGGGGGGGGCATGGGAGGGGAGACAAAATTTTTGCCATATCTAATTTTTTTCTATCATAATTGTATTCCTTGTTGTGAATTTTTGCGATTTTTAGGAAAATTTAAATTTTACTCAAACTTGTAAGTGATGTGTGAGTTAATTTTAATTATGATTATATTGATCTACTTACTAAGCATTAAAAGTCCTTAATTTTTTAATTTTGTGTAAATCTAGAGAACATTCATGTGAAGTATATGATTTTCTTAGATCTCACCCAAATATTAGAATTTGTTTGATTTTCTCTTGAGGCAAAATCCTAATGGAGAAAATGATTTAGGAAATTTTTGGATCGATTGAGCTTTTCAAGCTAACCCCGTTTATTTATCCCTAGTCACTCTGTTGAGCCTTAATTATTATCCAATTTTTCATTGACACCCATATATGTTTAACCTAACTTTTATCAAATTATATCATTGTCCCACACCCCATGAACACGTTGATATTTTTTTGGGATAAAAGTTTATTTGAGCCTAATAGCAATTTGGGAGGAATGATGGAACATGAAAAAGAAAAAAAGAAAATTGATTGCTATGGTTGTTTGGGTGTATCATAAAAAAAAAAATGTTTTTATGGTTCCTTATCCAACTTTCAATTGAGTGAGTTCTTTTGGATACTTAATGGGTTGGAAATTTTTATGTTATATCAAGAGGGACTTTGGGAGAAACTCCACTATAAAGCAATTCAAAAAAAAAAGAAGAAAAGAAAGAGCAATGAGAAAAAAGAAGAAGAAAAAAAGGGACTGATGATATGTGGTTTGTAGAAATATTATTTTGAAAGAGTAAAATTAGGGATAGTGACATTGGCTCTAATTAGATCCTAAAAATCAACATGCTGATGGTTGATTTGAGTTTAAAATTACCGTTATCTTACCTTTAGGCCAGTCTTACATTACAAACCGGGAAAAGTCCTATTGATTTTTTGTTAGATGATTAGCTTACTTTAGTGAAGAGAGGAATGAAAAGCAAACCTATGAGATTAGTTGCATACCAATGTGAATTTATTTAGATTACATATAATATGAAAAGATGAGGACTCACACACACACTTGGATCACATAGTTAGAATTGGTCTTAACTTATAAATCAATTTCAATGTTTGGATAAAATTTGGGTTTTTCTTTGAATTGTGAATTATGGATAGATGTCATGGAAAAGGTTGTTGGCTTGAGTATGTGTTATATCTTGGTTTTGTCAAGGACTAGCAAAATATTGAGTTTGGGGATTTGATAACTCTATAAAAATAGAGTTATTTTTACCTATTCTAGGCAATAGATAATTCAATATCTATGAAAAAATATTTGGATTTCCTTCTAATTATTTGAATTTTCCTTGTTTTTGTAGAATAATAAGATATGGAGAAGATAAGGTGAATGGCAAAAATCAAGAATTCAAATAAGAAAGCATTAGAAGATGGATGTCAAATCAAGGAATCCTTGATTTTGTTCCTTAATTTTATCTGCAAGCATTGGGAGATAGATATCAAATTAAAGATTCTCTAATTTACTCCATAATTTTATGCGGAAAATAAGTAATTGCTTTGGGAATAAGGGTCTTAGATGCATCCTATAAATAGGAGAATATTGAGAGCCTGAAGGGACAGTTAGGTTTTTTTTAGATCGTTTTTCATTGTTTTGAAAGTTTTTCAAGTATTTTGAAGAGAAGACAAAAGTGATAACATAATTCTTGTTCTTTGATTTAAGATGCTGGATTTAATTTTTATTTTTATTTCTTCTTCTACTATATTAGGGCTATGATGTAGCCTAACCATGATGATGTGAATTTCATGATTTTTATGTGTGCAAGTGATTTCATTCATGTGAGTTATATATTATTGTGCTTAGTACTTTTAAGTGACTGGCCACCGCTTGAATGATTTAATGTGCATATTTGAAACTAAGAAGTGATAATATGTAATTACTCCTTATAATATATAACCATGAATTAAACGTGAATAGAAACATACCGCATTATTTGTGTAGATTTTCGTTATAAGGTGATTTAAAAGACTCATTGTAAGTGAACTAATAAACTGAATAGGTTTGTTATACCTAGAAATAGGATAATAAATAGATTAGGAAATTCCACTATAACATGTTTGATATCGTTCTTGTACGCATAACAATCTGAAATTTATATGTAGTGGTTATGGTGAAATTGGATGCTCTAACATATTTATCTAATTGATTTACTGCATTTAGATAAATTTTAGAACTAATCTATTTTTAGTTTTAATTAGTTTATTAATCATTAATCTCAGTGGGACGATACTCTTTCTCATCATTAAATTGCTTGTCGACATGTTCACTTGCGTTTAAAATTTTTCGAACATAAACCATAAATCAAGGTAAGTATGAAGATGGTTTAATCTATGCAGTAATCTAATTTTATTACATATTTTTGATGCATTTTTTTAGTTAGTAAAACTTTTATTTATTCATTATATCTAAATATCTCATTACATTGATTAAGACATGTTAGGGCATCAGACCTTTGAGCTTATAGTTTGAATCCCTAATATAGTCTTGTCACAACCCGATCTCACCGCCCTTGATCCCTCATCATCACAAGGAGAGAAAATGGGGAAAGATCGAGTTTAGGGGTACCTGATCACAAGAGTTCCCTCGTGGCTCACGTTCTAAAAGATGTCATCACCTCGCCTTTCGGATTAAGCCTCTCGTGAGTTCCTTCCACGAGATCGCGAGTTCTCCCAAGCTCGTACCCCGCGTGAAGTGTCGCGATCCATACCCACACGAATAACACACCTTATAAGAATGGGTCAGGTGTGGATATTGGATTTAAGGGTACCTTTATCATGATAGCCCTCTCGATAGTACGCTTCACCCATAAGGGTGGCATCACTTTATCCTTTGGGATACTCTCATATCGAGCATGCTAAACCATGATGAGTTTCATCGAAACTCATATTCCGCGTGATGGGTTTATTTATACAGTCTATTTGTTTATGACAACCTAAAAATAAGACGGAAGTCGCCACTAGCCTTATTTTAGGAGTCGGCTAGAAAACCAAATTGAGGGTCAGGAGTGTTCCCTCGATTCTTACGCAACCATATATCTATGTTTGAGGACTTGGGTTATGCTAATATTTCTATTAGCGCCCTTTCGGTACCTAAACAGTATGTTGTGTTTTTCTAACATGTTCATGCATTTCTTTTTACATTTTCGAGATCATTAGTCCTAAATTAAGCGATCATGTGTGGTTGATCATTTTCATTCTATTCTATTTTTAGAAAAACAAGTAAAGAAAGCAATCAATGAATTGAAATTACGAGACAGTAATTAAATAATCAAGGAAAGTAGTAAATCTACAATGCAATCCTAGAAAATATAAAAGAGAAACACAATTGAAAAAGATGAGATAAAGAGAGAAAACCCGCAACTCGTCGTGTTTTATACAACAAATGGAACTCAAGACATATGTTGGGGAAATGAATAGTACATGATAATGGTCGGAATGGACATCGATCTCCACCGTATTCGCTTTCTCCATCTTCGGGATCCTAATCTAAACATAATCTAAGAAACTTATAACTAGGTGCATAGAATATAAAGAAATAAGCATACACATCAAAATAATAAAAAATAAGACATCATGTCGAGACCAATCATTTAAAGGAAGTGCAATATGAAAGTCAAATTTTGGGGCCTCGGTCAGCCTTTGTCTTTCATGTGAGGATCCCACTAAGACACTTACACAATCCATTTTTCATTACTTACAACACTTGTTGACCAATTGTATTCTCGCATGGTCAATAACACTTATAAGTTTCATAATCAAGCGATCTATGTGATCCTAGGGTTTTCCCTTGATATCATCATCGACCTTACCATTCATCTAAAAATCACATGCATTGCAAAAATTTAAACATGCATGCAGATCTTTTGAACCTTATTTCTCAACCAATCAAGTAAGAAAGTGAATCGTCGGCAGGTCACTTATTACCAAGGGCATGCTCCAATCACAAACAAAGGCAATTTCTAGTGCATTATGGGATTATATGTATGAGGAGTACATGTGATATTTCAAAAATATATTTCGAAATCATTCATGAAAGGTTTTGAGACAAAGTGATGTCTCAGCTATGAAAGGTATTCAATTGCCAAAGCTACTTAGGGGCTCGCATAAATGCATTCACAAGCATCGCAAGCATTTTTAATATAATTCAAACTATGACTTTCATGATATCAAATCGGGATTTTAAAAAGGTTTGAAATATTTATGATTAAAGAATATCTAGGCTGTTGAACACATTCAATTGCCAAGGCTAACCCGGGGCTCGCATAAATGCACTCACAAGCGTCGCAGACATTTTGAATATGGTCCAAACCACTATTTTTTCTGAAGCCAAATCGAGTTTTGAAGAAAAACTCTTTTTGGAAATCGTTTTTACATCACGTGTACCAAATTTTTTCTTGAAAAGTACAATTTGAAAGGGCTGATCATTTAACAATAAAGATCAAAGTATTTAAAACAACTTCCATACATATGACATGACATAATTTCATGCACAAACTAACCTAAAAGGTATAACTAAACAATCATAATCATGTTTATATAAAGAAATTTCATAACATTCATGTAACAACAACAAAATTGAGTAAAACCTAATGACAATTTGACAATGAAAAAATTCCCTAACATGCATGACATAATGATGAACAACTTTAGTGAAGAAAGTTTTCTTAAACAATTTATACATGAATTTACAAAAATCAAACAACAAGCAACAACACATTAGAAATTTGTTAAAACAACAGGACATTTAGTTAATGTCACAAGGATTTTTCCTATCAAACCATGTCTAAAAATCATCAAATTTACACACAACATAGCCAACATGATGACAAGAAATTTATACTAAGAGGCTGAGTTCAAATTCCAAATAGAAAATATAGAACAAAAATATCAAAGATCTATCCAAATAGAGGTTAGGACAGGGGTCCGAATTTAATCCATTGTCCATATTGTGATCTAGCTTTTAAAAAATGGAATATTGGTCTAAACGATGAGTGATTGGCATAAAATTAGCGGCATTGAAAACTTCTAAGTGTGCCTTACATCATCTTAGAAGAGCTCGAGTCCAAACTAGATCAATTTGGTATATTAAGATCTAAATTTCTAAAAGTGTGCGCATAAGTAACTAAGAAAATAGAACATAAGTATTTATTAGAAAATCTCAAAATCACTCAAATAATTCACAAACGACATAAAGAAATCACACGAGACTTAGGTTTTGATGCGACGAAAAGTTTGGATAGTCATCTAATCCTAGGTCGGCATGCAAAATATCATACATTTCAAATGACTTCATGAAATGATTCATGATTCCTAATGATATGCTTAGGAATCATAAGTGTGATGAACACTTTTGTGAGACAAATTTAATGTACAAGATGATACTCCAAGGACATGACCTAAACATGTATGCAATTCTTGCAACATGCAGTTCAATCAATAAGAAGGCGTGATCGTAAAATTTGATTCCTAAATGACTCAAATAAGCATGGAGAGGTGTACATATGACGAGGTTTCATTTCAGCATTAAGTTTACAGAACAACTATGATTTCAGCCATTCTCAAGACATGCATAAATCCGACCAAAAATCTCATATATAGAGCATAAAATGATGAAGATTTCTCATTAAGAGTTCAAAACTCAATTGAGATCATATGAGTCATGAAAAAAATGGCAAAACCGACAAATTATATGTCCAACACATGTTGCTATAGTATTTTTTACTCCAATGCATGTAATTGACTCACTTTGCCAATGTAAAAACCTTGCAAAGAATGCATCAATTGAACATATGTATCATGTATTTCAACTCTTATGAAGGATTTGAGACTAAATAGGTGCATTTATAGACTCAATTTCATCCAAACCAATTTCGGATTAATGCAGGACAGACTGACCTATGTTCAGATCTAAGCGATTTTGACCTAATTAAACATGTATAATTTTTTTTTAAAAGTACATGATATGCAAAATACCTGTACGAGAAACTTTCATGAATGAAAGTTGTTCCAGAATTCAACGCAAAATCAGTACAAAAATGACAAAATCAGATATCAATATGAAATAGATTGACCTAGGTTTAGACCTAAGTAGATCTGACCTAATTAAGCACATCCAAAAATCATGAAAAAATTACAGAAGATGTATGAGACGATTTGAAACAAAACTCATAAGACAAGTTTATCAAAAAATGATCACGAAAGTCGACACAAAAATAACAATACCAAAAGGCGGAATAGAATCAGATTCGAAGAAGACCTAAACAACTGTAGAATCATTAATCTTCGGAGAACATTTTCGAGGGTCAAACGACTCTTGATTGGGGTGTGCGACCTACCATTTCAAAGCTCAAGATATCTATTATCCAATTCTAAAAGACTCAAGTTGAAACGAGGTTATTTTGGATCTCGTTTTGGTCAAAATAGTGACCTAAGTATAGATCTACAAAAATCATAGATTAGGCTTAAGAACACAATCATCATTCAACTCATCCACAAATCATTGCAGCATTCATAATCATTGATCTTAAGCATGTAAAAGCTCCTAATCTTGAATCCTAGCCTCGATCGAGTAACTTAATCTTGCTTCATCGGATTCGAGTTTCAAATTGTTACATTCATCGTGATTTTTGTCGGTTTCTATCGCGATCAATTGGATCAAGCTATAGGATCATGATTGGGACTCCAAGAATGTAGATCAAACCACTATAGATTGGATTGGGATCAATCAAAACACTGGCTCAAGGAAGATCGAGCTGCCAATGAAGATCCAGCAATCGATCTAGTCATCTTTGTCCATAATAAGGCCAGAGACCTTTGGAACTGCTGATCACCAGCGACTTGGATGCTTGGGGGCTTCGAAGACCGTCGGTTCAAGCCTCAAACAAAACCGGTCCAAGAGATGGACCGAAACTAGAGAGAGAGAGAGTGATCTGTTTTGGGCGGGAGTTTTGAGGGAGAAAAGAGAGAGAGAGAATTTTTGTGCCAAATGAAGCCCCCCTCTGAAATTGGAAGACATTTCATTTATATACTCCTCACATTAAGCGATTTCGGCTGTTGGTTTGACCCGATGGACGAAATTTCGATCCAATGGTCAAAAATCCATTTTGAAGGCTCCATCATGATCTTAAGGTGTCTTGTGACATCCCAAATTTCACCGGCATTCATTAGTGTAATTGGATCGTTAGGAGTTTGGATTATTTTAAATCGGGCCAAAAAATGAACCTGATGGATCGTAAGGATTGAATGGGCTTGAGGAACAAGCGGACCGTATGACTATTTTGAATTAGACTCGAGTGAGAGATTTGGGGCTTGGTTTGAGTGGGCCAAGGTTCGAGATTATTAGGTTCGTAAGTTTAGTTTAGCGGGCCGGATTGTTATAAATTAAGCTCGTTGGGTCAGAGATGAATATTTAGGCCCAAGTGATTTTATTTTTAATTAAGTTCATAGATTATAAATAAGATAATTTGATTAATGATTGTAATGCTAATATAAATTTCTGACTTTAGCATTTTGTGATAGATTCTTTTTAAATTAATATTAACTAGTTGATAAGTTATGTATGTTACGATTTTGTGTAATTGAAATCAAGTAGAAACAAAAGGAATTAATTGAAGAACATTAGAAACTAATGTTGCAACTAATGACATGAATTAAAAACCTAATTAAAATCAAATGACAAATGGCAAAGAATCCCTCAATTGGAGGCCACGACACCTTCCCTCCCCTCCGTTTTTCTCTTCACCACCCATGGATTCAATGCCTTCACAACCAAAACAAGCAAAGAGAAATAATCATTAGCAAATCTCATCATTTGCCTAGCCTAGAGATTAGTTAGTAGGCTTGTTTCCTTCTTAAATTTTCGAAAATCTCTCTCTCTCTTCAAAACCAAGAAACCCATCTTCATCTCTTTCGTGTCTTTCTCTCGGTCGAGCGGTGAGGAAACCAGAAGCAAAACAGCAAGCTTCTTCCTCTTGCATGCGAGATTTTGGTGCTAATCTTGAAGTGTCCTTGTGTTGTATTGATAGCTGAACAAAGATAAGGAAAGATATAACTCTAAGTTGAAGTTTATCCACCATTTCATCAAGAAAGCTTGCGGATCTAACCAAGCTATGAAGGATATGACTTGTAGTTGTTGTCTTATGATTAATCTGAGTTGAGTAAGTGTCTATACCCATATGAATATAAAAACATAGTGATAACAAGGGAATTTAGTAAAAATCAGTGAACTGTTTTCATGAGAAACGGTATGACCTTTACTGATTATGCAAATTTTCTGTAATTACCTAGTTAGAATTGGACCTCGAATTCTTAATGAAAATTGTAGAACACATCTTAAGAAATAATGTGTCAGGATTTGAGATTAAATGAACAAGAATTGATTAGTAAAACAATTTTCTTAGTGGATATAAAATCTGGATGTCGGTACAGGGTGTTAGTAAAGATTAAAGCAATTGTTTCTCTCTATACAATAAGATTCGAAGTTAAGTTTCTTCACAAAAATGTCGATCTATATCTCTAATATAACGTACTAAAATTTGGTAGTGTTTCGACAAGAAATGATATACCTTCCGTGTCCAAAACAGAAACTGTGCATTTAATCAGAAAACTGTTCTAACCAGAGAACATATAATATATATAGTGCTATATATATATTTGACTCGTGAGACATACATAGAGTCTAACAAGCTCATAGTAGATATTAGTCATAAGTCTCATACATCATTTGAGATATAAGTGCATACGGTATCATGCGAGTGCAATGTGTGCGGTGTATAGTGCTTGATTATGGGATAAATATTCATTCGGCATGGTATGGGACATGTTGCAATGGATTTTATCTTATAATTTGGACACGCACGTGTGCTAGGATCATGAGAATTAGGTATATAGTTAGATACCTCGGAGTCTTTTCTTTTGCATATGATAAATGCATTAATTAAAGGTGTGGTGGTGTGAAACGTGTGCTTAAGAGAGTGAATGAACCCATCGGTACAGAGATACCGGTGATGCCCCCAGAAATTTGGGATGCCGTTGCTGAGTGGTCTTGGATGCCTCGGTAAAGAGATACTGAGATGCCTCGGAGTGAGATGCCCTTGTGTGTGATCAAGGATGCCTCAGTTGTGTGATACCGAGATGCCTCAGAGTGAGATGCCGCTTGCTGAGTGGTCTTGGGAGGAACCTTAGTTGAGTGATGCCGGGATGCCTCGGAGTGAGATGCCCACAATTAGAGATGTTGTGGAAGTCTGGATAACGTACTTTCCGGAAGTGACTCGATTAGGCCGGTAGAGTTCCGGTTATGACTGATTCAAGGGTGGATCATATGCACACTAAATAATTCTATTTGGCGAGTGAGTTCATGCATTATTGTTGCATTGTATCTTGATATGAAATTGATTTTGAAAAGGTAAGTATGGAGATGGATGCATATAAGGTGATTACTTATGTGATGTATTAATATCCAATTGTCTATGCTTGTGACGACTATATTATAGTAACTTGAATTGCTTGGATTGTGATTCCCTTGTAATATTGATGGTTGTGGATTATTTAAGTTAGAGTTTTATCATTCTTTATCGGGCATAGTTTTGCTCATACCTTACATTTTTCAGATTGATAGTATGGATGTGCCGCCATTAGCTCGTTATGGAGTGATATCGAACATTGAGGTTACTTTCACTGATGTGTATGATGCTGATGTTGAGCTGACCTTCTCCAAATATGAGGCCACGATGTGGATGGATGATGGTAGAGCTGAGATGATCCCTATGAAGTTTGTTGCATAGTTTGTCAAGCATGATGGAGCGATGTTTGGCCCTATCCCTTTTAGCAATGATGGAGCAGGAGCTGGGACGGATGGCGCCTAGACGCCTTTGATCGCGTATAAGTTGACTATCTTTTGTTTTCTTTTGAACGTGGGGTTGTGTGGGAACTTGTGGAGTAGACACCCTCACCCTCTTATCCCTGGCTTTTGTTGCGCCTTACTTTTGTTATAAATATGTTGTATATATAGGCGATGGACATGGGAAAAGTCCAGGTCGATAAATTTTGTAGGCCCTGAGGATGGTAAAAGAAATGAAGCTTCTTGTGATCTTATCTATGTGCATCAATACATTGGTCTATATTAATAATCTGTAGAATATATGTAGGATAATCTCATAGTACAAACTATCGATTTTAAATAATCCATGTTATACATGTTAACCTTCAATGGTAAATACTATAGATATCCAGAGAGGAGGTTACAAGTTTAAGGAAGATAATAATAATAATTTCCGCCTGCGCTTAGTACGTGACGCCCTGGGACGTCACAGCTCGTTACATGTCTATTAATTGATCTAGTGGGTTTGATTTGCAAAAACCCAAGCCAAAATCGGGAATTGCGTCAAAATGTCCAATTATGGGTTAATTTGTAATTTGACAAAATTCAAGGATCAATTTGTAAAATTTTGGGAAATTGAAGGTGTAGAAGTGAAATTAGCATTGAGAAAGTTCTAGAACCGGTGGCCGGAGGCAAAGAACCGGCCAGCAAGGGCCTGAACCGGCTAATCCCCAGGCAGCTAGTCAGATTGGCCAGATCGATTCGGTTCGGTTCGGCCGGATTTTGACCGATTCTTAACCGGTTTGATGTGGTTCCTGCTATTTTGTCCACTTGGGACCCCTGTGGGTAAACAATTTATGCAATTTGACTCCTTAAGGACCAAATTGAAAAGGAATTTTATCCTATTTTAAGGAGAAATTGGCCAATTAAGATATAATTAAGCTAATCAAACCTTATGAACATGATCTAGGGGTCTTTTATTGACATAATTGAATGATTATTATGAAAAACAACGAGTTGAAACCATGGGTGCTTATAATTGGGCCTAAAGGGCTAAGATGGTAAAATTTGCAATTCAATGGGTAAAATTGCAAATTAACTAAAATTGAACTCAATTAGTATCACAATTGCCATATCTAATGAGCTACCCATATGTAAGATCACTTATCATATTCAAATTGACCATGAATTGAAGTGCTCGAGCTTAGGTTAAAAGTGGATCTAAGCTTAATATTAAAATTGGACCTAGATTCATGAAATTAAATCATACATGAATGGGTCAATTCGAATTTTGTTGATTGAAGCTTAATTGCTTGATTTTCTAATGCCTAGGAGTATAAAAGTCTTCAAATTGATGAGTTCAAGTGTGAATTTCATAAAATCGATTTCGAATTTGGATTTATCTTAAGGAAATAAATGAGAAACAATCGTCCGTTCACAAGTTATGAATGATCGATTTTGGTCCCTTAATTAAGGCTCAAAACGGCAATTTGCATTTTGACTCGATAAATCATGAAATTGAATGCTCAAGCAAATTTCAGATAGCC
The DNA here is from genome assembly GCA_007663325.1 of Eucalyptus pauciflora. Lineage (NCBI taxonomy): Eukaryota > Viridiplantae > Streptophyta > Magnoliopsida > Myrtales > Myrtaceae > Eucalyptus > Eucalyptus pauciflora. The sequence goes on from VMYD01000388.1 coordinate 839,025, forward strand.
CCTAAACTAAATGTCAAAGAATGAACTACTCCTAATTATGACTAGAATAAAAGTAATTTTATTTTTAGTCAATTTAGAACCTAAAATTGAAAAATTCAGAAACCAATGTTCTTAATTGAATTTTGTGAAATTTTTTACTCAAAAGTCAAATTGGTATTAAAAGAAATGTATTTGTGCATTTTGATTTTTTATATTTTTTGGGTCAAAGGTTTGACTAAAAGTCAACCATTTAGTTGGTTTTTCTTAAAATGTTGATTTTTGGTCAAATTTTTGAATTTTCAAGAAATTAATTTGACAAAAGTGAAATTAAAGCTAAATGTAATTTTTTAGGTAAAAAGTCAATTTTTTTTAGCTAGGGTTGACTTTTAGTCAAAGAGTTGACCAAAAAATCAACTCGAAAGTCAACCATTTAAGTTTTCGGAGTTTTCTTGAAAATGAGTTAGAAATTGTTTTAAAACGATAATGCAAAAGAAAGAAATAAAAAACAACACTTTTTGGTCGAGAGATGGGGTTCTGTTGTGATTAGAAACTTAAATCTCGATTTTTTTACCTTTTAATGATGCGTCAACTAAAACTCAAGTGTCAACAAGTCTCATGTGTGATTTACCTTTAGCTTCTTTGAAATAATATGTTAATGAATTATGTTAATGAATTTGGTTAAGGCATATCTTTGCATGTGATGGTTTATTAATTGTCACAAATATATCCCATATCATATGTCACTTGCATATGTAGAATTTAGGTGCATTCATGATTCATGTCTCGAATAGTGCGTATTATAATTCATATAGACTGAGGATAATTTGTATCTAAGCAAGTCTTTAAAAGGTTTTATGCAAGTTGAATCCAATCCTTGAGACTTCCTAGATGTAAAGCATCTAAAGGGTATTCCCTCTTCTTGGGGAGGATAAATATAAAACGAGGAACTAGGGGGAGTTGATTGTGTGGGTATTTGTATGTTAAAATAAGGTTTGCCAGCCCACCTAGATTACCAGACAAATGAGACGGCCCTAACTCGGAGCTCATAAGCTCTTGCTATAGCAATACTCGGTTATAGGAACTAGTTTAGGTGCATTCATAATTCATGTCTCGGATAGTTTATATTAGAATTCATATAGAATTAGGATAGTTTATAGTTTTCAATAAAATTTAATTCAAATAAAAAATGTCATTTAAGTCATATAAATTGCATATCGGATTAGTTAGTCTCATAGTATACATGTCATGTGTCGCACATCATTTATTGGGTCACTTAATTTAGTATAAGTGTAATAAAAAATCATATCATGTAGATTAGTTGATAAACACATCTCATGCATTACTCATGTTGAAAAAATGAAGCATCTAAAAGAGTTAACCTCACATCATTTGGTCACTTTTCTTTTCTAGATAAAAGTCATTGAGTTCAAGTTTAGTTTCCTAAAGTCTAGTATTTTAAATAAGCCACAAAAATAATCTCAGATGGTTTAAATAATATGGTCAAGTTTATGATTCATAATAACTCATGTCATTAATATGGCATATAGGTTGCATTTATTTTATTAACATAGTATACATGTCATTTAGATGTAATACTAGTTCTTGAATGCATGTAGTCATTATATTTAATTTAAGTCATGTTTAAAAAAAAAACCAAAAAGAATTAATTAACATTGCATCATTATATTTAGAAATTATGTTTAGGTCATGAATGTGATCATATTATTGTTTGCTTCCGTTACATCTTGCAGGATCTTTGTTGCATTGGATGATAATGGAGCTTTGCTTTTAATTTACTTTGCGCATCAAAGTTCTTTCATCTTCTCAAGTAATTTATTTATATACAGCTTTAATTATTGAGTGTTACATATTTCTTAGTGGAATGGAATTAAAATTGGCCAAGGGTAATTGCAAAATTGTTTGAAGAGAAAAAAGAGATACATAAAGGGCATTAGATTCATTTAGGCTGCGTTTGGTAACATTTCTGTTCAAAAATTATTATTTTTTTGGTAAAGTCTGTTCAAAAATTGTTCATGCGAACAGAAATAGAAAAAACTATTTCTGTTCCGGGGAACAATTTTTAAGTAGAAGAACACGTTGGGTAACTGCACAAAATTTATGTTCCTGAAATAGAAAAAGAACAGAAACATGTTTGGTAAACTTGTGTAATTTTTTTGTTTCTTTTAATTTTTTAATTTTTTAATTTGTTTCCTTTTTTTTTCTTTTTTTTTTTTCTTTCTTCCTTTTGGTTGGTCGACGGCCTCGGCCATGGCCGGCGACCAGCCAACAAGGGTCGGTGGCCTTGCCCAGCCACGACGAGGCTCGCTGGCCCTCGGCAAGGCCGAGCTCGCCCAGCCATCGGCCTCACCGAGCCACCATTAGGTCAGTGTCGCCTAGCAATGGCTCAGCGAGGCTGAGCCTCGCTGGTGGTTGGGCGAGCTCGGCCTCGTCGGGGGCCGACGACACTCCGGCGAGGTCGCTGGCCCTCGACAGTCGGTCACCAGCCATGGCCGAGGCCGGCAACCGACCAAAGAAAAAAGAAGAAGAAAAGAAAGAGAAGGAAAAAATAGTAGAGAGAAAAATTGTTTATCGGAAGTGTTCCCAGGAACGAGAAACAAGTTTTTCTTATTTCTTGTTTCTGTTCCAAATTTGTTCCCGAGAATAAAAAAAATAGATTTTTGTTCTCGGGAACGAAAGTATAAACAAACACGTTTTTGTTCTTTTTTTGTTCCCCGGAACAAAAGAACAAAAATTGTGTTCCGGGGAACAGAAACAAAACCCAAACAAACAAGCCCTTAGTGTAATCAAGTTACCATATCCATAAATCTCTAATTGGTTGAAGTAAAATGTTCTCTAGCATTTTACTCTGGTTTCTAGCGGCTCCTAAATGAATTGAATTGCATGTTTAAGAATATGATTAAATCAAAATCCTAAGTTGCGATTGGTGTGAGTTTGGAAAAGTCCACACTAAGAGATGACACATCTCTTTCATGAGTAACCATTCTTGCGCACTTAATAGTTTCCTCTTGATGATCCAACTTAAGGAAAGGCTGCGACGTTCCTCGATACATTATGCACCCAATATACTCTATGCAATAAATTTTCCATCTACTAGTGACAAATTTCGGCATCAACTTCAAATGATTCCATCGCCAATCCCAATGCACGGCATATTCTCGATTCAAAGGTTCCTTCAATTTCAAAGAGGCAAATCAAAATTTTGTAGTTTTCACCGGAACAAGAAGACAACTTTTTGGGACAAAAGATGGACAAAGGAATGTTCAACACTATTGCTAAAAGCATCTTATATCCACTTTAGATGACGCATTTTGTCCTACTATCTTCAATGGAATTAGAAGCGATACTGAAACTTGATCGACCAAACTCTCTCTATTGTTGGTCAAATTGAATTGCCGATTCTCTCGTTGTTATTCTAATTGGACAGGCCATGGAAACCGCCTGCGTGGCCCGTAGTATTCGGTCAAAGTGTAGCGGCCACGGACTGGCTCTGATCACACCTTAATGGAACCAGAACGAACAAAATCAAACAACTTATGATAACATAGTTTACAACATGTGGCCAACTGGTAATAGAAATACAGACATGGATCACAAACAAAACATTTTCCAAGATATAAATGTATTAATACTATAGTAGAAAGCCAACATCTAAACTCAGTGGCATAGTGCCCACCACTTAAATGATCAGAAATGCCGTCGTTCTCATAAAAAACATATCAAACTTTCACATTGGGCATGCCCTACCTTTGACATTCGTATCCCAATTTTTTATTACAAAGAAAATCGCAGATCTTTATCTCCAACCGGACACGTACGTTGCGCGAGCGAAGATATTGGTAAAGTTTTTTCTTATTTGAGATTCGTATAGCGTAGAACAGATGATAATTCATCACGATGATTGGAAATTGGATTGAAAAGTTGCCAATCGAAAAGCTTTCATCTATTATCCTAAAAAGGCGTGAAATTGATTCGAATGTCTCCCCCTATCGATACACGCAATGATAGAGGCTCCTATGCTTTGAAAGCATAACACATTTTTATTTTTTTTGGTCAGAAAAAGCATAACACATTAGCGAGGTGATCCGCTTTACTAATCTTTTGCTGTCGATTTCGCGAGTGCCGAGGGACCACCAATCTCACTCAATATATTAATGGAAGACAGCTGGTCTATTTTGTTTGGACTTCAAATTTAAAATTATCAAAACCTAATAAGGGTGGAGTTAGTCGTAACCTAATTTGCTCTTATATGTCTCAATTGTTTAAGAATCCAAAAAACTTATTATAAATTAATTTTCCTCGAACTCGTTTGGTTACGGTCCACGACACAAAAGAGGACCTTTCAACCTGCCTGCACAAGAGAAGCAATCCCAGCTATGACTCGACCACCGAAGTATAATTGTGAATTTCCCTTGAGCATGCGTTATTTGACCATCTACCATCGCAGTGTTCACTACCCAGCACAAACAATTTGAAACCACCCTTCTTCGCAATCGATCTCTCACCCCTATAAAAACACCCGGCGGAACTCACTAAACCAGAGCTCGAAAGTCTCGAAACAAACGCAAACGAGCCATGGATCACTTCTACCTTTCCCTCCTCCTCCTCTTCGTCTCCTTCATCACCCTCTCCCTCTTCTACATAACCTACAAGCATATCGCCCACTTCACCGGCGCCAACCTCCCACCGGGCAAGACCGGGCTCCCCTTCATCGGCGAGACCCTGGAGTTCCTGTCCTCCGGGTGGAAGGGCCACCCCGAGAAGTTCATATTTGACCGCATCACCCGGTACTCATCCGAGGTCTTCAAGACCTCCATCCTTGCCGAGCCAACCGCCGTCCTGTGCGGCGCTGCCGGCAACAAGTTCCTCTTCTCCAATGAGAACAAGCTCGTCACAGCATGGTGGCCCGACTCCGTCAACAAGGTCTTCCCTTCCTCCAACCAGACCTCCTCCAAGGAGGAGGCTAAGAAGATGAGGAAGATGCTCCCCAACTTCATGAAGCCTGAGGCACTCCAACGGTACGGTTAAAGTAGCTCATGTCGCCTGTTTATGGAATTTATCTATCCCTCATACATATTAGTCTCTTTTTATCTGGTAGCTTGACCTTTTGGATTGGATATTCTTAACAGTTACATCGGAATAATGGACCATATCGCTCAGCGGCACTTCGCCATGGGGTGGGAGGGCAAGGACGAGATCATCGTGTTCCCTCTCGCCAAGAGGTACACGTTCTGGCTGGCCTGTCGCTTGTTCATGAGCGTTGAGGACCCAGACCACGTCGCCAAGTTTGCCGACCCGTTCAACGTCCTCGCCTCTGGGATGTTCTCGGTACCGATCGACCTGCCGGGGACGCCACTAAACCGCGCGAAGCATGCCTCCAACTTCATCAGGAAGGAGCTGAGGGCAATCATAAAGCAGAGGAAGATCGACCTGGCCGAAGGGAAGGCCTCGGCGACACAGGACATATTGTCGCACATGCTCCTGGCGACAGATGAAGAGGGGAAGCACATGAACGAGCTCGACATTGCCGATAAGATCCTAGGGTTGTTGGTCGGCGGCCACGACACGGCGAGCGCTGCTTGCACTTTCATCGTCAAGTATCTGGCGGAGCTTCCTGAGGTCTACGATGGAGTTTACAGCGGTAAGTTCTAAAAAAAATTCCCTTTTATATTTCTCTGGCGCGAATCCTATGAATTCATTCGCCCGTAAACATGAACCTATCAAAATTGTGAAATGCGTTTTTTTTGGGAGGGGGGAGAGATCTCGCTAGCTTGTTAATTATTTATTAATACGGTCATTGTTTCCAATATATATATTAAGACGTGAAGGGAACAGAAGAAAGTCAGAGACCCAAGCTAAGGAGACTGGTTTGTAGAGAATTACGTTTTGAATTTAACTCCATAGCTTTAAAGTCAGCATATGGAGTCGAATAAGCTTAATTATATTCTAGGAACCACGGTCTCTGAGAGCTTTCGTGTTGTGTCGAACACTCCAACACTTTTAAACAATCTCGAATACTCTCGGATTCGATTAAAACATGTCGGAAAATCCGATATCTAGTTAACTTTCCTGACACTCCAATACTCAAGTTGGAATTTCGACATATGAATTTTCGGCTCGTGATTCCGACATGTGATGTCAATTTTAGAAATTTTCAATAAATCATGAGTCAAAATGTATATATAAAGAGAAATAAAATAAAAAATAAAAAAACATAATTAATGAGGAAAAAGGAAAAACCTAGTCTTCTCTTCTAACTCTCACTTCCCATGATACACAATTCACCTCTAAGTGTTTTTCTCTTCTCTTCCAACACATTTGACATGCGAGTTCAAAATGTGAATTGCTTGCTTTTTTCTCCAAGTTTTATGAATATTAGAATGGAGTTGAATTTGTAAAATTGAAACAATAAATAATATTAATAAATTGTAAATTAATGTTTTTAGTGTAAATTCATTATAGATTTATTTATTTATTAATTTGTGAATTTGAATCAAATTAATTTGATTGAAATAATCAGAAAAAATATAATACAATATGTCCTTATGTGTCGAAATTATCTGTTTTTGGAGAAACGACATGTCATCGTGTCATGTTTGCGTGTCGCGTGTCGGTGTCTGTGCTACTTAGATTATATTTGTATAAGAGAAATTTAAGAGTTAGGCTATGAAGATATCTCAATTTACTAGGTTAGCGTAGATCGCACTTTTCACTTTTTCATGACATAAGGAATTGGGACCCTAGCGAATGGCATAGTGACAACTTGCCCATTAGACCCCTAACTCATGGTACTCTACAATAGTAAAATGAGATAAAGTTTTCCACGATGACCCGATATAAATAACCTATATTTCGTGCGGATGTGATTTGACTTCACGTTCGTTTAATAGAGCTACAGCTAAATCTGTCAAGACATTGATGAGGACACGGTACAAGGATTGAAGATCTTTATCTAGAGAGTCGCATGCATGAACAAGCTTTGTGTTAATACCTTATCACGGAATCATTTGAAAGAGTCCAAAAAGTTAAATATCAATCGCATGCATCTAAGTTCAAAACAAAAATAATTTCATGAGAAAAAAAAAAAGCCAGGGGAATGAACCTTATAGTGGTTTTAGAACGGAGATTTTACTTAATTACATACCACTATCTTTAAATCTAATAAATTCTATTAATGATATTATTAAGTAGAAAGTTTAATTTTTTTTCTATAATTGCTAATAATAAATTCAATGTTTTATGCATTATCGAAATTTCGCTTTCCTGCATTATTAATATTTCTTTTAGTAGGAAAACAAAATGGAACCCACTGAATCTATGCGGCTCTCTGATTTATTTATGGCACAACCACTCATGCATATTATGCGCCCATTAAATTAGGTTTGAGAGACGGCTTTCAATGAATTCGATGCCAACCTGCACCGCCGGCCTTTCAATTCCTTCTGCGTGTCCTTTGTGGTGCGACCACGTTTTTTTCCAGATTTCTATTCACTGATTACCATCATAATAATCATATTATAAGTTGGCCGTGAGCTTGACGTGCCCCACAACACCCAAATGACGTCATAAGAGTTCTCATTTTCAGATTATCATATTCGATAGCATTGCAAAAATATAATAAATGATGATAACTAAGTAATATAAGATACATAATGATTTTTTACTATTTTTTTTCAGAACAAATGGAGATTGCGAAATCAAAAGCTCCGGGCGAGTTGTTGAACTGGGACGATATTCAGAAGATGAAGTATTCGTGGAACGTTGCTTGTGAAGTCATGAGGCTCGCTCCTCCTCTCCAAGGCGCATTCAGGGAAGCCCTCAACGACTTCGTCTTCAATGGCTTCTCCATTCCAAAGGGCTGGAAGGTGAGCTCTTCGCTCTCCCTTTTCGACCCAACAAGAATATAGACATGACGCAGTAGTCGATACCAGTAATAATGCAAGAACATCCATAAGAGAAGGTATTCGGGTCTCTACACCCATGCCTCTGGATTATAAAGGGGGGAAAAAAAGAAACAAGGGGCTTCATCGTACACGTTGTAAATCATATGCTTGGATCATTAAAATTCCAAAAGCCTCAAACTGCATCTGAATATCTTTTCGTAAGAATTGCAGTTATACTGGAGCGCACACTCAGCGCATAGGAATCCGGAGTACTTCCCGGAGCCGGAGAAGTTCGACCCATCAAGATTCGACGGGAAGGGGCCGGCGCCGTACACGTACGTCCCATTCGGGGGAGGCCCCAGAATGTGCCCCGGCAAGGAGTACGCTCGTTTGGAGATACTCGTGTTCATGTACAACCTGGTCAAGAGGTTCAAGTGGGAGAAGCTGCTCGCAGACGAGAAGATCGTCGTCGACCCGATGCCTATGCCGGCGAAGGGGCTCCCAGTCCGGCTTCACCCTCACAAAGCTTGAGGGGAAGACAAAAGAGCGTGTCGCCTTAGTATATGTCGATCCCTTTTAGTATCTGCTAGTCGTGCTAGTAATGTCTCGTGCTTTGTGCGTATGTCAGTCCCCAGTAGTTCGCACTTGTTCGTTGATTATAGCGAGGAAAAGCATGAGAGAGAAGTACGTCATTCAACTGTAAAATGACGTCATAAGTGTAATAATTGACTAAATTTGCGCTATGGTCGAGTAATTCTTATTGACTATGATGTTGTTTTTGTACATGAATATCGCAACGTGGAATGCTATGGACAGCAGCCATGTCTCGCGTTTCGGTTCGTGGGGCTGTCGAAATCGTGGTCACATGGCGATCCATCTTTCTTTTCCGTGAAGAGAGTGGCTACTTGATTATTCTAAGGTAAGAGAAACACGAAAGAGTTCCCTTGAAACTTTATTAAGTCAGGGGATGGCTATGTTATGTCTCGGGATTACTTGATCTTATAGAGTCTAAGAAGAAAGGAAAAGAATGTCTATGGAATCATAGGTGGTTAAGGTTTTCATGTTTGAATATATCTAAATTGAATATTGTCAAATACTTTTCAGACCTATTGTCGATACTAAGTAGTAGTGAAAAATTTGCGTTCATTTTTCATGATATTAGATGCATGGATCAAATATATCTTAAAAAATTCTTCATAAAAAATTATGTCTTCTATAATGGAATCCGATTAAGTGAGATTTCAAATGAATGTTTACGTAATCTTCTTTTGTCTGAAGAAATGATTTATCGAAATAATAAATCACTGATATATTCCTCTTTGTAAAACAAACTTGAAAAGCATTTTTCTAATAATATTTCAATATTTCGCGTCCCATCAACTTCTTCCTCGAATATTTTGTGTAGTTGGTCTAATCTAAAAGGTCTTGGATCTGCCGCTCCGTGCGGAGTTACGACTGAAACGATGCATTCACACTGTTAGGTGGCGTGTCCAAGTTGGCAACTCGGAAGTCAAGTCAACGAACGTTTCGGCCTCGTGATGTGAATGTGCTCCTTGGCTATCGGTCGGCCGAAATTAAAGTTTTGGGGACCGATACAGAATAGAAGTCAACGTCTTATTAATTCTATCGAAAGCTGCACCTTCGATAGATTTCCCGTGACCAACATGGTATTGCTCTTCAATGAGACAAGAGATTCCATGCACACCTGTTACTTTGTATAAATGTATAAAAGATGCTGGACACACTTAAAAGTCGAGTACTCTACCATTGAGTTAGCAACTCAAAAAAAATTGGGATATGTAGATACAATTAGAATAAAAAAAAGTAATTCTATTGCATGACACAATCCAAACAGCGAACTAGCAATAAAATTCTAATTGATTGTTAAATTATGAATCTAAAAAAGAGAAATAAACCGATCCAATAAGAATAATAAAATTTTCAGATAAAAGAAAGGCAATTTGGACGGACCGCCTCTTCCCGTGGAGACGAAAGGGGAAAGGTAATCCTTATCCAAGCCCACAAGATGGCTGAATCGTGCCGATCATGTCACTATTAAGGACAGTGAGGAAGTCTTGGAAATGCAACCTGTGGTTAGTTTAATTCGATTATTCGAGATGTTGAAAGGACGGAGAATCGGTTAATGAAACCCTATTCCTTTTTATCATACGCCATTTTCGAGTCAATTTTTCCTGATGGTGGAGTTCATGAAGTCGATGGTTCCTGGGGCTGCGATAGAAGCTCTTCGCCTTAAAATAAAACTGGTCTGAAAGGGATCAATCAAGTCATTATCGAAAGGTGTCTATCTGTCGATCATTTAGGCCTCAAAAGTGGGCCTCACATGATCAATGGTCAACATGTGATTGGGTTCATGACGCAGGATTCGTGCAAGACTTACACCTACCATTAATAAATTAACAAACTCTAGAATGTACTCATTACAACCATTGTTCATATGAGGACTACATGTGAAGTCCACATGATCAACTATCATGATGGACCCAAACATGTAAATACTAGTCTAGACAAGAATTATCCCTCTAAACTATGTCGGTATCTTGAATCATAATACATCCTAAATGTGTTTCAATTGCCATATACAAGTTCTCTAATAGATATGTCACTCTAATCATTTCTAGTTAATTTTCGCCGAAAATTATTATGGTGATAGTTCATTTATTACTAGCCATCCTACATAGCATATCGTCACATAAGCAATTTTAGTAAAAATGGATCGCGATGATTATATTAGACTTTTGTGCAAATGTTTAAACTAAACTTCAAAATTAAAAGGTTTAAAATTGAATTGGCATTTGTACATTAATTTTAAAACTAACCAAACAATTTCTTTGATTTGCGAGCTTAAAGAAGGGACTTGAAAATGAGTTAGTGATGGATACTTCTTTTCACCCTTCATTGTCAAAAAGAAAAGTTTCAAGCAGGAGTTCATAAAAGCCACAAGCTAACCCTAAAATCAGCTAGTCTTTTCTATATAGAACTCGAAAAGAGGACAAGAGAAATGCAAGTGCATCGCCATGGTTTTTCTTACTGCCACGGAGTCGTGCACTCCACCTCGACTCAACAACCAATGTCGGCATTCATTCATGTCCATCTTTCTCTATATACGGGCTCTTCTTGAGAACGTTTATGGGACAGCTAGCACCATATAAGCAAAATGGGTCCACCCATATTGATCTTCAAAAACCATCAGCTGTTCAACTCTTTCCTTTATATCTACATGGACAGAGGATGCTCATTATTATTAGCTTACCATTCTGGAAACTGAACCCTCAAATAACGGTGGCAAACTACTTGGCTCGAACGACAATGAAGTATTCAATTTTCATCAACAAGATAGACTAAACCAGCCTGTCTATAAGGTTTTCAGAAGCTTTCTTTCTCTTCCTCTTCATCCTTTTTCCTTCTCTAGAGAGACAAAATGAACCTAGAGTATTACTGATTCATTTAAGAAGGCTGTTGAGTCTCTGCCACGCGGGCGGGGGCCACTCTTGCAGAATATAATGGACGAACAAGGTGCCGCAAGTGATGTGGTCACAAGCTGAAATTTACCAATGCAGAGATGAGTCCAACTCTTACCTTTCTCCGGCCTTTTCCCTTTACTATTCATCTGGGTTGGAAGCTAAATAATGAGAACCCACCGGTACCGAACATATACAGGACTGATCTAGCATTACATTTATGTATTCCAACCACTGTCAATTTAAAGTCCTGCCATCTCTTCATCTCTCTCTCTCTCTCTCTCATGAATTAAATGATTGGAAATAACCACTTTCAGCCATCATGTACCTGAACTCCTGTGTTTTCGGTCGTAAAAGAGGTCGGACATCATTGGCTGTAACGACAACAGCTACCACCTAAACATGTGCTGGTACACAACCATATTGCCAACCCAATTATTGTGATTTTGATTTGATACATAGCGCTCAGATAGTATTCACTCGTTTAAGACGTTTGAACCTGAAATAATATAATCTACTCTTGAATGGGGCATGCAGTTATATCATGTGTTTAAGACCTCGAATTATTGCAATTTCATTCGCCTGTTTATAACGCAAGTGTTTCAGCCTTTTATAGTTTACTTTCTTGTTGCTTATTTCCTGATCTGCATGGCCAAAGAAGTATGAGAGTTCCTAGCCAAGAAAAGCTGTGTGTCAACTTGAAGAAATGTCTTTTGTGATTTCTCGAGCTCTTTCTTAGGATTTTGTTATTTATTCTGAAGGAATGAAAGTTGATCCCTTCAAAACAAGACAAAGCTATCAGAGACGAGCCCTTTTCTACTTCGTGGCATGAAGATCGTCATTTTCATGCTTTGACTTCAGTATGTAAATGCTACATCAAAGATTTCAGCACTTTCATGGCACCTATTATTACCAATTGCATGAAGAGAGGAGAGTTCACATTGACAAATATGGCCGAGAGGGAATTTGAAGAAGTAAAGAATAGGCTGGTCACAGCCCCTGATTTACACTTTCCAGATTTCTCCAAGATGTTTGAAGTGCTTGTGATGCATCTAATGTTGGTGTTGGAGGCGCACTTAGTCAAGAACGAAGAGGGTCACCATATTGCGTGCTTCGGTAAAAAGTTGAATGAACGAAGGTAAAAATATCCAACTTATGAAAAGGAGTTCTGAACCTAATTTAAGCACTTTGTCATTTGCAATTTTACCTTGTTTCTAAAGGAGATTCATGATAAAGTTTGAAGGAAGTTTGTGCTAAGTAAGGGAATAAGCTCAAGCTGACGTTAGCAGACTTCTTGATTTTACTAAAAGAGATATCAGACCTAAACATTTTCCTAAAGGGTGCATTAAAAGAAAAACTCCATTCGAAGAGTTCTCGCCCATTTAAAGTTCTGAAGAAAATCAGCTCAAGTACATATGTTTTTAATCTACCGAAAGATATTGGCATGACCCACGTCTTTAATCTTAAAGATCTCCCCAAACATGACAGCCATAATGTATATTTGTCAAACTAGTGGACATGATTATCTTGCAATTTGGTTCTTGGAGGATGTGAGGAAAGCTGGGTGTGAATTCGGGCTTGAGAGGATGTGACACAAGCTAGAAGGCCCGGGTGACTGAAGCCAATTATAAAGCACGGAGAGTGGGCAAGGGGCGTTGAATTGATAGAAGTATTATGAGCTCGTCAAAGTAGGTGTGGATCTTGCTTGTAGGTAAGGCAAGTGATCTACGTTGCTAAAGCGACAACACAATTGAAAGCGAACAATGTCACACGTGATGAGGTCAGACATGGATCAACGGGGCAGAAGATGTGACCGTCGCGAGCAAGCAGGGCTGGAAGTGCTCGAGGCCGACGTTATGGGCTTTACATGGGAAAGCTAAGGACATTAAAGGAAGCAACAAGGTAGTCGGGCCACACAATAGTGGGGGATTAAGGCAATGGGGAATGCGGAGAGGTGAGAAGTAGAGAGGAAATGGCGGAGGGGCATTTATATGAACTTCGAGCAACAAGAGAAAGAGAAGCGGAAGAGGATATGAATTTGGAACACAGACTGGGGGGCAAGGAATACCTTTTTTCCATGGAGATCGGTTGAGGAAGAAACACATAAAAATAGAAAGAAATGCTCGTTAATGCTTGTCGACAAGTTCATTTCATCTTAATATCATTTGCCAATCGGTTTCTGGGAATCGAAGCGTTTGTGCAGAGCAGCCGTACTATGTTTTCACGACGAGCTGCACACGTCCAAGTCAAAATGAACAACCTTACAAACTACAAAGGGTGACAAGCCCAGGTTCCGAAACTATGGCCGCCGTGGACAGCCCATCTAACAAATAAAGTTGCAACAGCAATGCTGACGCAATGATAGAGCAAAGATCTTAGGCTACGGCTTCTGTAGCGAGTTCTTATTCTTTCCTCAGTCGGATTTCTTTCCGAAACACAGAGAGAATGCCTGCTAACCTAATGGACCAGTACCGGAGAAACAACTAGCTTGATCCCCAACGAGGGAAAGGAAACTACTATCCTTTAGAATTTTATTTTACTTTGATCACGATCTGCCATATTTCGCGCCTTTCTTGGACTTCATACGTCAGTATGGTAACTTTACGGAAAAATCACACCAAAAGTTCTAGAAGTATTAATTGTACGAAAAGAAATTAAGTTCTTAACATTTCAAGCTCCTAACCTTTTTTAAAATTCGTGCAATCGAGTCTTAAGTTCACCAATGACAGCTTGTGATCGCCGGAATTTTGAACCATAGCAATTTCTCCCAAAATTGAGAGTTATTTCGACTATAATCAATTGATATAAGATGGGTATTTTTATTTATTTATTATGGAGTATGCGAATTTGTTATGAAAAGGAAACTCAATTTTTGCTCAAATCTAAGAGAAAATCCAATTTAAATAAGAACCTAAAACCGAATCCTCAACCTTTATTTGATAATTAGAAAAATTATAAAACCCGTCCTCCTATTATTACTCGAAATGAATTCTAATATTTGCACTACTTTTGTGACACATTTGCCCTTGTAACTTATCTCCGGCACCAATTTAAGGAGAAAATTCAAATTTTCCATCAAAATGTGGACAAGATTGCTAATGTAGTAGCATAAGCAAGACAACACACTACAAACTTCTAAAAAATATGCATTTTTGGTCCTTGTACTATTGCGACTAGGGATGAGCATGGTCTGGATAAGCGGTTCCCAACTTAGATCCGGGAACCGCCCACTAAAGACTGGCTCCGAAAAATTAGAATCAGGAATTGGCAATTGATTCCATGGATCTACCCAAGAACCAGACTGTCGGTCCAGTCCAATTCAGGGGTGGGTCCATGGAATTGGTCTCACAAAATTTTACACATTAGCACTATAATATGCAACAAAAAATTACACAACAAAATCACCTCATCAAAGACACTCCTAGTTAGTGCCAATGAACCAACAATACTAGTATGTTAGGAAGTGTGGAAGTAAGAGAGCACACTCACCAAACTTGTTATAAATGGGCGATACCTAACATAAATACTAGTAAGTATCCTAGGAATTTAGGATTTTCCATTTTTTTAAATTAATATTTTAATATATATTATATATATAATCGGCCCGGTAGGTGGGCGGTTCAATAGTTGGAACCGAGAACCAGACCAGTATTCACCGATTCCAATAAATTGGAACCAAGCTTAGGAATCACCAATTCTTGGGCGGTTCGATCTGGTTCTGAGTGGTCCAGGTAGTTTTCGATTCCTTTGCACACCCCTAGTTACAACTATCCAATTTTAGTTCTTGTACTTTGTTTGAATGTTAAAACTAGTCCTTACGTTATTTTTCTACGATAACTTATGAAAATTTTGAATAAAGGCCAACTATTAACCGGTGATTATTACGTTTACTAGCATGCCTAATATGTTTGACAATCCCATTAAGATTTGTTTCATTATGTAAAATAATGGCATCCCAATTTTCAAGGAAATTTACCAAAAAAGTTTTGGGCCTATTATAATTATGCGAATTCAACTCTAAACCTTTTAATTGGGCTAATTTAATCTTAAACATATTTTATAATTTGCCAATGCAATCCATCTAGCCAATTTTGGCGACAAGCTAAAAGCAAGGGCTGGCTAGGCTTGGCCTCTCCCATCGAATAAGGCTCATACTTGCACTGGCAAGGTCGCTAAAGGCTAATGAGGTCACCTCACTGAGATCTAGCAAGGGTCAACCTTGCAAGCCTTGTGTGATGACCCCAACACATCATGACTACTATAGAACTACTAACGCCAATATCTTCATTGTTTTACTTTTCTTAAGCATGCGGAAGCGTAAGGAACTAAAGTAATTATGGGGTATATGTGATTTTCTATAAACATGGCAACTTCATTTATATATATATATATATATATATGTACATTAGACGACAAGTGGGGTGCACTGAGAAATTCAAAATGTCAGTACTACTAATTACACTAGACTGTATGTTGGTCACCCATCTCTACCTAACTACACACGTGTCGCCTGACCCTAGCCCCTGACACCGTCAAAATCCTCCTAGCTCCAAAATCCAGCTTCCCTCCTACCTCCCTTCTATGCTGTCGAGCTACCTTTGTTTCTTGGCCCATCAGAGAATAATCAAAGTGTATCCATCATGCGCTTGTTGACACGGGTGTACATCCCGACGAACCCAAGAGTGACTTACCCCGTTAGGGGCCCACATCAATGACCATGCGAGATTTGATCTGAATAAAAACAATATCTGGAAAATCAAGGTCTACGAATTTGTCCTCTTCCCATGTGAAGTCTACTGACACTCAGTAATGGACCATCGGTGTAACACCCTCGATTATGAGCCTGTAAGGATTGGCCATAAGGTCCAAACAGGATCGATCATGGGCCATTGGCCGTGGATCGATTGGTTCGATTGGCAAGGAATCACAGATTGGTCATGGACCGGTCGATCGATCGACCAACTGACTGATCGATTGACCGACCGACCGACCGATCGATTGGTCACGAACTGGTCGAGGTGTCAGTTGTGAATTTCTACTAACTATACTGATGGGATAGGATCACCAGCTTATAAGATGACTTTTGGATCATGAGAATTGATCATGGGATTATTTTGGATCGGCGGATGGTCACGACCGATCGTAGTGCCTGGCCACGGGTGCTTCTGCTCGACTATGCACCAATACACGGACGATCCAACTTGATCAAATATGATCGCCTTTCAACAAAAAATACATCATTCCCTATTTATTTCTTAGTGATCAGAAAGGAATATTGAATTGGTGATGTTCGATCATGAATTGGTAATGCATCGACCATGAACCATACGGGTGGATCGGGTGTCGATCGGAATGAGCCTAGGGATAGACCTGACTGTTCCGCCATTAATTCTAAGGTCCATGAGTGCCTTGGCTTAATGTTAGGCTATGGATAGCTTTAGGATTGGCCTTGAACCAAATGAAGGACAACCGATCATTTTGGCCGACCGACCGTCCAAAGGAACGATTCGGGCGAGCATGGGGTGTGATGACCGAACCTTGAGTATACGTGATTCGGTTTTTTGAGGTGTACCTAATGATCCCTTCTCCGGCCTCGGTATCAACTTGGACAATAGAAATCTTTAGACCACCTTCTAGAGGAATGAAAGAATAAAGTAGAGAAAATTCTAGAATATCTTCATTAAATGAAAAAGGAAGAGGTGTCCCTTGACTTTTCAAAGGTCATGATGGAGGTCAAAAATATCTTGGAAGTTCTAGAAAAGGTGGCACACACGTGGACCAATTGAAGAATGATACACGGACCCCTCATTAATGACCAAATAATCTAGATGCCAAGTTGGCAACCTAGTTTGCCATCATCATTAAACTTCATTAAATGCCTCATTAAATGCAGGATACAAGTGGCCCAATAAAAAAGAGACAAACAAACCTTCAAATGATTAAGTTAGACCATTAGATCTCCACCTCATAAGCCTAGGTGTCCACTCGAAGATTTGGTCATGATGACTTGAGATTTTCCTTGGAGAAGAAGTCGGTAATTCATGCTTAGGTGTCTTTTAGAATCTAAGGCTATAATGACCCTAAAATATAGCCTTGGTTAATAATGCAAGAGCCAACCAATTAGAAGAGGACATTAGGCATCAAATGGGCTTATGTGTTCTTTAAGACCATAGGCACATCATGAGCCTAAATTAAGCCTTGAAGAGCAAGTCAATAGGTGGTTTAATAAAAATATGACAAGTGTTCTCTTAGGAGCCTAGACATGCCACCTTGCTAAATAGGCTTGCCACTTTGATGCCATAGTCGTGCCACTCTAAGAAACGTGATTGGACCACTTGGTTGAGTAATGATGAGCTTGGTGCCTATAAATAAGAGGAGCTCCCGTTCATTTCCATCACTTTAGCGCATTTTGCCATTAACACCTACCCTCCTCCACTTCCTCCTTTCTCTTGACCTTGCACCATCGCCCCTCATCAAGTCATTCAAGCTAGTGCTCGAGGTTCATCCAAAAAATGAATGATTCGGTTCCAAGAGGTTTGACTTTGGAGCAAGCACATAACGAAAGGCAAGATCGTGCTATCCAAAATCTCCAGCAACAAATGGAATGAGTCCTCAATCTTCTCGAGGATTCAACGAGACAAGGACAACCATCAAGGCATCCTGATGATCAACATCAACGTGACAATTCATATCATTGAAGTTCTAATGGTGATTCTAATTCCACCTGAGGTGACTCTAGTGATTCTGAATATCAAATCCCAAGACGAAAAGGGAGGCATAAGGAGAATAAATGTGACATCACAATAAAGGTTCCTGAATTTTAAGGAAGTTTGAATCTTGACAATTTTGTTGATTGATTGCATACAATCATATGAGTCTTCAACTTTAAGTCCTACTTAGAAGAGAAGAGATGTAAGGTTGCCATCTTGAAATTGATGGAAGATGCTTCTCTTTGGTTGGAGAATCTAAACATCAGTGAGCGAGAGAAGGGAAGGCCTAATCAAGTCTTAGGAAAACCTTAAAAAGTTGATGAAGAAGAGGTTCTTGCCCGACAATTATAAGCAAGACCGATTCCTCAAACTCAATTCCCTAAGGCAACAAGCGATGAGTATTGAAGAATATATCCCAAAGTTTGAACTATTAAGGAAATCCCTTATGTTGTTTTGAAGATAACAAAATAAATCAAAGGATATTAACGTGTTTAATGGTTGAGTAATAGACTATGTAGATGATAGAACACGTAAAGGATATTGTCGAAATCTATACTTGGAAGAACCAGAAGACTGACTTTATGCTGAAGCTGAACTTATTCAGACTGTATCCAGACCTTAAAGCTAAATATGTTCAGAAGCAGAATATGTTCAGACTTACGTCCATATTGTAAAGTCTACTTCAGACAAAACGAGACACAAGTCCAGAACGTAACAAGGTCCAGAAGAGACACGAGTTCAGAACGTAGCAGATTCAGAACGAAGCATGTTCAGAATGAAACAACTTGACAAAACGTAACACAAGCCCTAAACATATAACGGCTAGTAATCTGGTTTGGATTCTTCATCAAGATAGATTTGATTGACTCAATCTAATTGATTGACAATTGGATCGTGAAGACAAGAACTTTATATACAAAAAAAGCTTTACTTATGGAAACCAAGATTCTGTTTGTATGGGCAATCAGAATCAACTTGGGATTCTACTTTTGTCACTCAACAGCTACTAAATCTTCTAGATACAAATCTGTCCAACGGGCAGATTGGAGGACAATCCTCTAGATATTGTCCAACGGCTAGTTTGGAAGTGGAGGAGTATTTAAGGATATCAAGGACCAGTGAGCAAGTAAGAGATGGAGCATAGAATTTATAATTCCAAAGTCTGAACGAACTTTGATCATACACTTGTCTTTGGTGAGCTTAAACGTTTGTGATCATGAGAGAAATACCAAAAGAGTGACTTAGTGAAATAGTGTGATCTACCACTGACTATTTGCACTCAAAGTTGTAATCTCTTGTTAATCACATAGTGGAATCCAACTAGAAGGCTGTTAATGTGGAAGAGTGGACGTAGGCATGATCCAAGCCGAACCACTATAAATTTCGTGTGCAACATTCTCTTTCCTTAACTCTTCATATTTAAGTCTGTTGCATACTTACAGGTTTAATAGATTCTAAACATCTACCAGAAGTCTGGTGGCTCGATTATCAGATTTTGATCCTTATTTAGATTTTACTTGCAACTTATTTTATTTCGCATTTATTTTGTAAAGATTTCTTTTAAACACCTATTCACTCCCTCTAGGTGTTCATACTAGCACTTTCATGAACAACCCAACATGATGTGCAAAGTTCCAAAAGTTCCAGAGAAAATCATCGCTCGATTTCGTGGTGGAATGAATTAGGATATTGCTGATTTGGTTGAAAAGCAATTGAAGAGCAAGAGGTTTTCTGCCAGAACCTTATCAAAAGGGACATCTTACTTTAAGGGTGCTTCCTCAAGCAAAATTGAGAGTGCATCAACAAAAGACAAAGGCAATGAGAAGTTTACCGAGCCTTCTGAAGACATCCAAAAGAAAGCTGAAGGAGACTTGAGAAAATATTTTAAGTTCCATGGTTATAAGCATTTTTAAGCCAATTGTCCTAATCAAAGAGTTATGACTCTTCAAGAAATTAAGGAGATTGATTTGGTGAAAATGCTAGTGCTACCACCTAGAGAGGGGTGAATAAGTGTTAAAAAAATTTAAAATTAAATGCAAAATATATTATGTTGCGAGCAAAGTCTGTGAACAAGTTAGAGTCTGATTAAAAAAGCCACTAGACTTCTAAAGAAAATTCAGACTCAAATAGGAGATGGAATAGATTTTTTGAGAAATTTAATAGAAAATTGCAACAGATAAAGTTGAAAAGAGTTGAGGGAAGAGAAAATTGCATACGAGATTTATAGTGGTTCGGCTTAGATTAAGCCTACATCCATTTTCCCACACTGACAGCCTTCTAACTGAACTTCACTAAAGTATCAACAGAGAAGTACAATGTTTCGAGTGCAAACACTCAATAGAAGATTTCTTTTTCCCTTCTCTCTTGAGTACAATTTGTAAGAGCTATCGTTGAAGAACAAGTGGTTGGAAAGGCTTCAGATTTTGGAATTTTAATTTTCACATCCTATCTCAAATAGACTGAATGACCTCCTTAAATACTCATATACGCCTTACTAGCCGTTGGCATTCTCTCGAGGAATTTCTTCCAATCAATATGTTGGACAGAATCGATTAAAGAAATCTTGTAGTCGTTTGAAGATTGAGATGAAAATTTGTGGATTCTAATCGCCTATACAATCGAAATCTAGATTTCCGTAAGTAGATGCTTCCCAAAAAGGAACTTATCTTCAAGATTTATTTCATCAATTCGTGATTAATTCCATCAATGTATTTATAAAGGGTAAGTGAGATTCTTCGCCAGAAAGCCAGATATTAAAGAATAAATCTCTATAACGTTCATATTGAATCATTGTCGTAAGATTAATAATTCTAAGTCTGATTAAATCTTCGTTCTAGACTTAGTTTCAGTCTAGATTGCATCAGAGTAGGAAAGACTTCTCGAATGAATAGACTTTAACAAGAGTCTATGATATGACTTTAGAAGTCTACTATTCTTCAGAATAAGAACAAGAATAAGAAAGTTTTGTCAACTTCAAAACCTGATAGGAGTTTTCTCAACAATCTCCCCATTTATTATGGTGATAAAACTTTCATGCAAATTTAAGCAAAATATGAAAATTATCCTACAAAACAACACTTTAGCAACACATGATAATTGATAGAGATAACGTACAATAAACACAATAAAGTTTGCACAAAATACACACCTTCTGCATCCACAAAACACACCAATCAAAAGCTGCATAAAAGAAACCACACTAGTATAGAAAAACTCAATCATGCACCAATTCATAGCTTCAATTTGCAAAAAATCTCCCCCTTTTTGTCAACAGCAAATAGAGAAAATCAAACAAGCACAAAGAAAAAGAGTTTGGTTCAAAAAGGATCAGGGTTGTCTAAGAACACGAATAAGTCGGAAATCCTCCAAAGTCTACACAGTCTTCTCAAGCTTAGGCAGGCACTAATAAAAAATAGTCTTGACTTTCACCAAATTCTACGATGCCTGCTGATTCATAGTCTAAACTTTATCATCAAAAGATTGTACCTTTCTGGTGAAAGACTCTAAGGTAGTATCGAGGCAGCATGCAACTTTTGGATTTTAACCTCCATCACATATTGTTGTGCCTTAATCTCCAAAAGGAGCTCTACTATCCAGAGATAGTTTGATTATGGTTTAGTTTGGGCACTAGCTTCTGCAAAATGTACCGGTGGAGTATCTAGAGGTGAAGGAACATCAATTTGAACATGTGAAATTTGTTGCTCCCCCTAAACATTAGCTTCTTTTTCCTGACCCTCAGATGAAATTTTGGGGAATTGAGATGCATAAATATCTTCAGCATCTGGAGGAGATCGACTAATGCCATCACTAGTAGTTGGTTCGATAAGAGGAGTTTTCTCACCTACTCCCCTATCTTGGTGGCTTCGGTCTAATAAATAACTTTTCCTTCTTAAACTCCTTCTCTTCCAACACTGGTTTGTTTACCAGTTCCCGTCTCTCCAACATCTCGTGCATCAATTTCCCTTATATCTTCTCTTTCCTTGTCAGTGTCCTCATACACTTTGTTCATATTAGCATCTCCCTCGTCATGATCTGAGTCATCAGCCTCACTCTCTTTTACTCCAGTTTCTTCTCTATCACTTTCTTCTTCTGGTTCTTTCTCACTTTCATCCTCTTCTTCTTCCTCAAAATCAGCTATACCTCCAAGAGGATCATGCATGGCAATATCAGAGATTGTCTCATCTTCATCAGCGTCCTCTTCTTCATCTTGGAAAAGAAGAATATGTCGTTTTCTTTTTGGAGTTCGCGAGACAACGCTTTTCCCTTTGCGCTTCTTCTCAGCAGCAGATCCTAACTTAGCTTTGCTAGCAAATTCTTTCTTTAGAAGTTTCAAGGCTCTAGAGAGATCATTTAATCTCATTTTTTTTAGATCATTTTAAGTACAATTTGCATGGATACAACGGCTCTAGAGCAAAACTTGGATGGCGATTAATTTGGGGTAAGCATCAGATGACTCCACACAGAACCTCTCCATATGAAGCTTGGTAATCTTTTCTCTCAAATTCACCTTGATGGAATCTAGGAAATCAAAATCTATGGTTTGAGGGTTGATGACCCCCCTGTTCAGCATCTGTGAGTAGACTTTCTTATGGTCCTTTGACCGAAACAACTTCCCCTTTTGTTCCAACGATTTCTGCAGCAACACTCATTTTGGGTTGAAAATTTTTTAACACCCTCTCATCATCATCTTCCTTTTTGCTCTCAGTCTGACCCTCTGTGCCAAAGCGAGGATCAGCAAGAACATTTGAAAATTCCTTTTTTGCTCTTCTAGCCTCTACCAACCGTAAGTTTTCCATGGCTCTCAACAACAAGGTTTTGTTCCGATAGCCATTTTCTTTCAAGAATGAACTTATGAAATCTATGGAACTTCCTCCATTTTTCAAAAACTCATAATGTTTTAGAAGTACCTCAAGCTTTCTTACCATAATAGGAGTTGCTTCCTAAGTAACTTCTTCCTCCACTAATTGTCGAGTCGTGCTTTATCATGCCCCGATCCTCCGAGCGTGTGCCCATCCCTCTATGGTCGATCAAATAGCAACGTCCCAGAACGCATCGCTGACCCATTCATTTTAATACGCATGTGGAAGCAAATAAATAATCCTCAAACAACAACACAATGGGATAGAAAAGTAGGGCCCAAATTTTTTAAACTGAAAATCACAACACACTTATATACATATCCAACTATGTCATATACAATAACAACTGATACAAATAAGGTCGGCAAGAAGGGTGGAAAAGCTACAGATCCCCTCATCAGTTGAGTCCTCAATTGAGTACTTCGACGTCCTTAGATTTGACAGGTTTGGGTCCACCACTGAACCACCTGGAGGGTCAGTCGTACCCTTTCCAAAAGCTACTTCCAGCACATACATCGGGACCTTAGACTCAAGTATAAGACCCTCTCTCTGTCCATTCCACTCCCAACGATACCATGATTTGTATTGATGGGGCACCTTTTTGGATAAACCCGCATCAACCTAAACCACAAACTTCACCAACTCATATACCAATCCCCTTGGGTCTCCATGGAGCGGAATGAAACACTTCTGCTTGATGACCTTCTTCGACTGTCCAAAATGCTTGGGAGGAGCTGCCATCTAAGGGCTTGAAAATGTTATCCCACAACGGGGTGAGACGACGTCTCAACAAGTTCACCCCCAAAGACCCAACTAGGAAGAAAGTACGCCCCAAAGGCTGCCTAAGCACAAGAACAAGTCAGAGGACTTACTTTTGCCTCAGCTCCTTCCTACAAGTCAGTATAATTTAGATAACCATCCAATCATTTCAACCAATCAGATCGAACCATCGATCAATCGACCCAGTCGATTCCATGTCATCAAGACCATCTCTCGGTCCATTCATTCAATACTATCTATAAAGTCCGATTCTATCAAGGAATGCTCAATCTAAGCTGATAATAGATAGTATAGCTTACTCTAAGCTGATAAATAGTATACTACTCTCGCTAAGCTAATATATCAAAGCCCTCAGGTTGATATAGTATACTAATAATGCTCACCATAAGCTGCTAAGGTATACTATTCTCGCTAAGCTGACATATCAACCATCAGGCCGATATAGTATACTGATATACTGCTCTTACTAAGCTGACATATTAAGCCGTCGGGTTGATATAGTATACCCATGATGCTCACTCTAAGCTGATAAAGTATACTGCTCGCGCTAAGCTGATATATCAAAGCTCGTAGGCTAGTATAGTATACTATTCTCACTATTTGAGAATGCCACTATTTTTATCATTCCTGATAAAAATAATTGTGTATGGGTATACGGTTGGCCTTAACCAAAATACAATATTTTCCTTTTTGAAAATCCCACTAATTTCAACAGTCCAAAAACACATTTTTGGCGCTGTAAACCGACGCCCGGTATTTTCTAATTAATTACTGAAAATATTAAATCTTGGGATAAATTCCCAAAATTACAAATCACACTCAATTTGCAAAAAATAACAGTCAATTAAATAAGCCAACCACACCATTGCAATCAAAACGAAATTCCGGTCACCAGCTATCCTAGTCTAATTTTCGAAAAATAATAATTAATTAAATAATTACGGAAAATAATTAATAAATGCTAATAATGCACACTTAGGCTGGAAAAGCCTAATTAAAAGCCGAGACGGACCCATAAAATTTCTACATAATCCCTAGTTAGTCTAAATTAATCAACCATTAAACATAATTAACTTCCTAAGCAAGGATTAGTGAGTAAACTCACTTGATTAGCGATCCAACGGGACCACTTCGACGGGGACGAGGAGATGATTGACAATCTCCAAAGCGGGTGCGCCATTCGAGGTCCGGAAGGGCACCAAAGTGAGCCAAATAGTGTGTTGCGGACCCAGAAAACTCGATGTTGTTCGGTGGCCGAAGGGGCTACTCAGCTCGGTTGAAATGGCAAGGCTGGACCGACGAAGCTGCTGTGGCTTGGATGGGCAACTCTGGTGGCTGAACGGTGATGAGCTGAGCTCTGGTGACCTCCACACGAGCTCAGGCAGCCTATTGGATGGCGAACAGGAGGGAACGACGTAGCTTGGATGGCGGAACGGGCGCAACTTGTGCGGGACTCGCGGACGGCGCGACGGCGAGCGGTGGCGATGCTGGTGGTCTGATAGGTGTGCGGCTTGCTTGGATGGCTGCTAGTCGATTTTTGGTTTTTTGGAGCTTCGAACAGCAAGGGGAAAGGAGGGGGATGGTCGACCAAATGGGGAAGGGGAAGAAGGGGGAAAGCTTTGGGCATGAGGGTCCCTCCATTGCTTCATTCTCACCCTTTTGTCTCCTTGGCTTGGTCCCACTTGCTAGCTGGCTTCCTCAGCCAAATTTCCAGCCTTAATCTTCCTTTAGCAACAAATGAAGAGGTCCAAAGGTGGTGTCCAAGGGGGGGCTACGAATTTGTACATTAACATCTCCATTCCACTTCAATTCCATCTTGAACCAACTCAATTCGGCTCTCATAAATTCCATTATCAAGTTCTCGATCAATTTGGTATTTTTTTTCTTGCCAATAGAACCTACTTGCATCCCAATTTCGCGATAAAAAACGGTCCCCTGAGTTTTCCGGTCGAAAACGGCCTATGTCAACTTTTCGCTAAAAATCTCGGTTTGCAGAAAAAATTTCGGAGGGTGAGTCGACGTTCCTAAAATGACTCATGACACGACAAAACTTTCAATTTTTGAAATCGGATTCAAATTCGCGGTTAATTTCAATCTGACACGATTTTAGCATGACCTAGGCTACCGGGTAGCTTTAAGAAATTTTTAGTGCAAATGACCCATGGTTCATTTTCTTCGAGCCACAATGAACCTCTTCGACACATTGGTGACTCTCAGTGGTCGTGAAAATCTCAAGGTTTCAAATACGGACACAGGGTACCAAAACGACAGAAAAAGCAGTCTAGTACCGGTTGATAAGAATTTTGTAATTTAATGGAATCACCCACATTTAGCTACACATCTCTGTTGAATCGACCTATCTCTAATCTCTAATCGACTTTTAACTGTGCCGTAATGATCTTTACAGATGAGCGCGGTCGAGTAGTTGATTCTTAATCGAATTCCCAAGTCTATTGCATTAAAATTCCTTAATGGCTTTCCCAGCTAGTCTAGTTATCTCAGGAGTGATAAGCTCTAAGAATAGAACTATAGGCGTGTCAATGAAAGGCCCGATTTATTCAATGGAAAACATAATTGAAAATTAGGGATGTCACATGCTTCGAGGCGATTCATCCCTGGTGAGATCAAAATGCATTGGACCTTCAAGGACAAACCAAGGCCCACAACTAGCAATACGAGAGGATTTCCTTTGATAAGACATCGAAATAGACTTGGAGGACTTTGATGACATGTTCGTGAGTGATTAAGTGAGAAATTTTGCAAAGAATGTGAGAGTAGGTCAAGAGAAGCAAGGGTTTGAGAGAAAGATTAGGGTTTGCAGAGAGTTTGGTTATCAGGAAAAAGAGTCAAATATTTTTTTTTAAAGAAAATGAAGCAGGGCAACCGAACAAGCACAAAGAAAACTTTTGTTTTTAAAAATTTTAAAAAAATAACTGTCAATAATATTTGAAAAATTAATTCCGAAAAATTAGTAGAGATATAACAATTTCCAAAAATATAAAAGGCAAGTAATAATTCAAGAATAATCATACTTGTTCAAGAAAGAAAGAAACTTACGCACTAAAATTTGAAATATAAGTACTTGAGTCTGGAAGGCTTTCAGAAGGATGTTTCTTCCATAGGTTGAACTAATGAGTCTGCTCATCCATAGAATTTAGCCAAATGCAAGAATCATATTCAACTTTTCACGAATGAACTCGAATAAGCCTTTCTCCAATGGTTTCGTGAAGATATCTACCAGTTGATTCTTCGATTCAATGAATTGAACATTGATTTCGCCATTTTGCACATGGTCTATTATGAAATGTGGCATCCCAAAATTTATAATAACCCTTGGATATACCATGAACCATGAATAGGTGATGGAAGCGTTATTGATTTATGTTTTGGCCTTTAGACCAAAGAATTTTAATAGATTAATGCTAAGTATTTTATTTTTTTTATGGAGAATTATTTGGGTAGAAATACATCTTATGTTAATGGATGATCAAGGTTGGTGCTATAGGACAATTTGATAAAGGAGACTTTGTTCTTGACTATGTGCTTTATAGATTTGATATTATGGATTAATGTCACAAAGTCTTTTGGCCATTTTATTATGCAATTAGGTATTTATTTAAATGAGGATTAAGATGGATTATCAAAAAAAAAAAATGGGCCATTTAAGCTTGGACTTTAGGCCCAAGTATGTTGGGCCTAAAGTGGGCCAAGAGGCCCGGCCCATGAAGCCCATTGGGCTGTCGACGCATGGAGGGGGGAGGAGGAGCCGCATGGCCTCCTCCAAGTGTCTTCAACAATGGAGACACTTGTCTCCTCCTTGGGGACAAGTGTCCCCCATGCAAATGAGAATGCATGCAAGTATATAAGAAACCAAAAAGAAAGAAAGAGAGGGAGTGGCTGGTTTTGAGAGTGTGAGAGAGGGAGAGAGGGTGTGCGTGCGAGAGAGAGAGGAGGAGGCCGAGAGAGGAGGAGCCGTCCGTCGCCGCCGCTCGCCGCCGTTCGTCCGCCGTGTGCCGCCATTTCCTTTTGAGTTTAAGGCAAGTTTAGGGTCCATTACTACTCTTGCATGTGTGTTTTGTATGGATGATTGAATTCTTGGATGTTTAGAAGCTCGGAACCGAAGCTAGGGTGGTTTGTTTCTTGATGAACCTTGCTGTTTTCGCATGAACCACTGGAGTCAGAATATTGTGGGAGCTTACATGCATGTTTGGAGTTCGATTTTGGCTTGTATCTCTTCATGAAAGTTGTAGCTAACACCTTGAACTATAACATACTAAAATTTCGTACAAAATGATGAATATTTAAGAGGTAAAAACCTCATGTTTTGGAGACCCTAGATCTGGAACTGTTTTTCTGACCTTGTGGTAGATTTGTGGTTGCATGTTGATTTTTACCATGAATCTCTCTTCGACTTCTTCATGAAACTTGTAGAGCACATATTAAGGATCAACATACTCAAATTTGAAGTAAAAACAACAAGTATAGGCTAGGAAACCAACCTGATCTTGAAGATGGTGAATCTGGAGTTGCGGTACGGGATACCCGAGACTTCGTGGACCCATATGAAGGTTATAATTTGGCAGTTTGGCTTAAGTTACTCCATGAAAGTTGTAGGGGATCCTTAGAAGTAAAACATATCCAAATTTCAGAGAAAACGAAGAAGTGTAGGTAGGTCGAACCTCCATATTTCGGACATAGGACCCTGGACGTTTCGGTAATCTGGTCAGTAGCTTCGTGTGACTATAGAAATTTATTTAAAACAAATTGGGGCTACATTCCTGCATGAAAAATATGCTTTAGGGTCTTTAATATCACCTGGTAAAATTTCATAATTTTTGGAGGCCGTTCGGGTATTTAAATTGAAATATTTCAAGAACTGTACAATCTGACTTTACCCGAATTTTGCAAGCTGTAATGTGTGAGCTATATCTTTTTGTGTGAAGTTCTTTGGGGCATGTGTTCTTCATGGAGTTGTTACCTTTATGTCTTGCCTATTACATGTTCGGATTTTATAATTTTTGAAGATCATATGGATATTTAATTTATGTGTTTTCCGAAATTGTGCAAGCTGGAATTTGGTAAATTTCAAAAAGACATGATGTATGGATTATTCTAAGTTGTATGGACCCCATGGATTGTGTTGTTATAAGTGATTATATCTTGCAGGATATATGATGATGATTGGAACTACACATAGGAATCAAATGCTGAAATGATCTTGTTTGCCATCATAACATATGCCATGTTGAAATTGGGCTATAATTGTGAATGTGAACTATGATAAATGAGAAGGCCGTCGGAGGTGTGAGCCGACGATGCCCCGGGAGTGTCGGAATGCTTGGCTAGGGAGTGCCAGATGCCCGGTGGCCTAGTGGCATAATTCCAGAGGGTCCTCGGGAGTTTCGAGATGCCTGGTGGTATACGGTACGTAATTCCAGATGGGGGGGATCCTGGTGGTATGTCGGTACGTAATTCCGGAAGCCTCGGAGGTCTTTGCCCGAGCGGATGCCTCGTGATGCCAGTTGGAATGCGAGATGCCCGGGATGCGGGGGTGCCGGATGACCGGTGGCCATGAATGGCATAATTCCGGAGGTTCTTCTCGCAATGCCTGGAAAGGGTGCGAGTGTAAAGTATGGGATGGATGATCCCGAGAAAGAGTGTTGTGATGATCAATTGAGAACTAAAGTGGAAATTTAATCATGCATATGTGACATGATGATGATGATTACCTATGGCATGATGACATGATGACATGATGGCATGTACATAAGATATGATGATGACATGCATGGGTAATATGGCATGATGACATGCATATGTGATATGATGTGATGATAATCACCTATGATATAGTGACATGATGACATGATGACGTGATGACATGATGACATGTATGGATCACATGGTATGATCATTCATGGCCTGATGATATGTATGTGTTATAATTGTGATGATGATATGTATGATGGTATATACATGGCTTCGAGGTAAGTATGCTTGAATGCATGACACGACGATGGTGAGTGCATGGATATATGAGCACCTATGGCATAATGGTAAATGTATGACATGATGGTGATGATTACATGAGGATGTATGTACATGTGGTATGATGACATATGCATAGCTTCTAGGTAAGTTACGCATGGGTGCATGAATGACATGTGTTATGCTATGATTGTTATGATTGTATTGTGTGATGCATTGAGTGGTTTATTGGATCTTTTACCTGCCTAGTGGCTGTACTCACCCCTTTGGGGAATAACATTTCAGACTAGATAAGATACCTCTGCTGCCACTGCCACCGGTAGGTGGATCAAGTGGTTGGGTATGACCGCGAGGAGGAGGATAACAAAGGAAGGAAAGGACACCGACACTGATCGATGGACTTTAAGTATACGACTGCTGGAGGAGATGTCGGTCATCTTTTGAAGTATAGCCGAGTATAGAAGACTACGGCATTTCGATGTACCGACTAAAGATGTCCATCTGCTTTATGTAAATAAAAGTGTTCGGCTTTTAACTTATAAAGGATGTTTAGTTGGTGTGCATTGTTTTCTGAATATAGGGAAGGGAGTTGTTGGTTATGCTTCCGTTATATGAATTGCGCAAGGGACCGATCTAAAAAAAAATGTAAACCCCCAGGTTGTATGGATCCGCTGCAATTGAAATGGTATCAGAGTGACATATTATTAGGGAAAGTGAAAGGTAAGCGAACTGTGGCGACCCTAACGGATCGGGGGCCGTTTCGGGGGTGCCACATGAAATGATGGCGAATTTCAATATACTTTGCCCTTGAATGAAGAATAGGATTTTTGGTAAGATTAATTGCACTTTGTTGTCACATTTGATTTCAATGCAAGGTTCTTCTATTCCAAAGTCCTTTAGTTGTTGCCTGATCCAAAGAATCTGTGAACAGCAACTTCCAAGAGCAACATATTATGCTTTTGCTATTGAGAGTGCCATAGAGTTCTGCTTCTTTGAGAATCAAGACACTAACATTTGTCCTAAGAGATGGCATGTTCCTAAAGCACTTTTCCTGTGAATGTTACAACCAGCCAGATTAGTATCTAAGTAACCAAGTAATGTAGAGTCTCCTCCTTTTGGATACCGCAAACCTAACTTTGGATAAGTTGAAATACATTTGATAATACGTTTGACAACACTAAGATAAGACTATCTAGGGTCAGCTTGGAATCTAGCACACATACACACACTGAATAAAATATTAGATCGAGAAGCGGTGAGGTAGAAAAGAGAACCAATTATGCTTATGTATATCTTTTGGTCAACTTTCTTGCCATCTTCATCCTTGTCAAGTTTGGAAGAACTTGACATGGGAGTCTCAATCTTCTTGCAGTTTTCCATCACAAACTTCTTGATAACATCTCTAGCATATTTCTCTTGATAAATGAAAGTTCATTTCTTTGATTGTCTGACTTGTAAACCCAAAAAGAATGTTAAGTCATCCATCATACTCATTTCGAATTCTTCCTACATAGACTTTGAAAATTTCTTGTACAAACTTTCATTAGAAGACCAAAGATTATATCATCTATTTATATTTGAACAAGTAAAAAGTCATTATATTTCCTTTTGATAAACAATGGTGTGTCAACCATTCCTTTCTTGAAATCATTGCTTACCAAAAACTTACTCAGTCTCTCATACTAAGCTCGTGATGCCCTTTCAGGCCATACAAAGCCTTATTCAGTATGTAGACAAAGTCTGATTTTCTGGAATCTTCGAATCCTTATAGTTGTTCCACATAGACTTTTTCTTGTATGAACCCATTTAGGAAAGCACTCTTGACATCCATCTAAAATAACCTGAAATTATGGAAACATGCATATGCAAGCAATAGTCTAATGGCTTCTAATCTAGCTACAGGTGCATATGTCTCATTATAATCTATTCATTCCTCTTGCGTATAACCTTTTGCAACAAGCATTGTTTTGTTCCTGGTTACTTTATCATTTTCATCCATCTTGTTTCTGAACACCCACTTTGTTCTAATCACAGATTTTCCTTTTGGTTTTGGAACTAACTCCCAAACATCATTAATACTGAATTGTCTGAGTTCTTCCTACATTGCTTCTATCCAACTTTCGTCAGATAAAGCTTCTTCTACTCATTTTGGTTCTATTTCAGAAATAAGTGCTAGTGCACTTGAGTCTCCTTTTGCTTTGGATCTAGTATGGATGTCTTCTTCTATATTGCCAATGATGAGTTCTTAAGGATGGCTTGATTTGTGCTTCCAATTACTATTAGATCTGTCATTCCTTGCAAGGATTTGCTGATCGTCAGTTTTCTTTGATTCTTCTAAATTTTGTTCGACTTGACTTTGATCACCAGAAGACTGAGGTTCCTTAGAGGATTCATACTTTATTAAGTTTGAAACTAGTTCAAACTCTTCAAGTTGAGTCTGATCTTCTGGGTTCTGAATACTTTCCTGAAATCTAACATTCATGGATTCTTTGACAATTTGTGTATTCTTGTTGAAGACCATATAAGCTTTGCTTAAAGTAGAGTAGCTAAGAAATATACCTTCATCCGATGTTTCTTCAAATTTTTCAAGCCAATCATTTCCATCTTCAAAATGAAGCACTTGCAACCAAACACATGAAAATAATAAATATTTAGCTTTTTTCCTTTATACACTTCATAGGGAGTTTTCTCAAGGATGGGCCTTAAAAATATCCTGTTAATTATATAATAGGCAGTGGAGACTGCTTCTGCCCAAAAACGAGAAGAGATTTTACTTTTTATTAGCAAAGTTCTTGCCATCTCCTATAGCGACTTGTTTTTTCTTTCTACAACTCCATTTTGTTTTAGAGTGTATGGAGAGGAGAAAATATGTTGAAGATCATTCTCGTCATAAAAATTTGCAAAGTCTTGATTTTCAAATTTTCTCCCATGATCAGTCCTTATGCTTGAAATGGCATAAATTTTCTCGTTCTAAACTTTCTTAACAAACTTTGAAAAATATGAGAAGGATTCGGTTTTATTTGCTAAGAAGAAAACCCAAGTGAATCTTGAATAATCATCCACAACTACCAAGCAATATTTCTTACCACCAATACTTTGAGTTCTAGTTGGTCCAAAGAGATCCATGTGAAGAAGCTACAAGACGCGATTAGTGGAAACTTGATTTATAGGTTTAAATGACCTTATGACCCATTTTCCCAAGATACATGGAGTACATCACTCAGACCTCTAGTAAACCACTTTGGGAAGACCTCGAACCAGCTTCTTAGATGAAAGTTTAGCAATATGTCTCATACTCACGTGTCCAAGCTTACGATGCCATGAATAAGCTTCATCTTGAATTGAAATAAGACATTAAGAGTTCTCTGGACTTATGTCCAAAAGATAAATATCGCCATGTCTTCGCCTAGTGAAAGATTGAGATAAGTCTCAACTAACTCCAGAACATACATCTTCTTGGAAATTGATTCTAAATCCTATATCACATAGCTGGCTTATGCTAAAAAGATTGTAATTCAAACCTTTTACCAGAGAGACATTGTTGATGATTAAACTTATATTCCTCATTGTTCCATATCCAATATATTTTCCTTTGATGTTTCCACCAAATGAAAAATTTCCTCCTTTTTGTTTTTCTAGTTTTATGAAACTGTTTGAATCTCTAGTCATATGTCTAGAACAGCCACTGTCCAAGTACCATTTACTTTTCCTTTTAACAATAACCTACAGTCAAAAGGAAATCTCAAACTTTCTTTGGTACCTAAATTTTCTTCGGTTCTGGCGAGTTAGTTTGAAAGATAGCCTTTGCACAATCCTTCTTAACAAGTCTCTAAACTTTAGGATATTCATTCTCAAAATGTTCAAAGCTATTACACTTAGAACATTCAAGAGCACTTCGGCCAACGGGTTTTACAAAAACTTTTTGAAAATGATTTTTGTAATAAGATTTCTGAGGTCTTTCTCTAAGTCTCTCATTGACTTTAAGAAAATCGATCAAAAGAGTACTTTCTTCACTTAGACCCAAACCAAATTTGTTATAAATAGGGTATTTGAGCATATAGGATTTTCTCTAAAAAATTTTATCCTTTGGAGAACTTTGTAGAAATATCTAAAATATAATATTTAAAACATTCATTTTGTTTTGAAAGAGAATTATCATTTTTTTTTCAAATCATTAAAATCATTTTTTTCAGATTCTCAAACTTTTCTCTCCAAGAATTATCATGTTGCTTAAGTTTTAAATTTTCCTTATTTAATTAGGAAATCCTTTTAAGAGAAGATTTGAGATTAAGCAAAGTTCATTTGTATACTTAGAAACTTTAATAGGAATTTCTGAATGACTTACCTCAATTTCCTTGTCAGATTATGAGTTTGTGTCAAAGTCTGACTTTGATTCTAAGTGAGCCATCAGACATATATTTGCAAACTCATCTTCACTTTCCTCACATTATGTGTCACTTCAGGTTTCTGCTTTAAGAGCTTTCTTGTATTTTTCATACTTTCCTTTCTTCTTTTTAGCAAGGGACAGTTACACTTGATGTGTCCCTTCTTCTTGTACTCAAAGTATATGACATTCTTGCTTATTTCAACATCTTCCATCGATCTTTTCTGGGAATTTTGCTTGCTTTGCTTTTTCTAGTTCAATCTTCTTCATTTCCTATTTAGTTTTCTGAATTTCTTTATTATAAGAGCCAGCTCCTTCCCGTCCATGTTATCATCTATGTCTTTATCATCAAAATAAACATTAGACTTAAGTGCAATTGACTTCTTACCTTTTGGATCTTCTACATCATTGATCTATTCAACATCATATGATTGTACAATGCCTATCAACTCAACAACAAAACGAAGCATGATTGTTTGTGTCTCCCGAATTGATGTTTTCACATAATTCCAGTCCTTTGAAAGTCCTTGCAAAGTTTGTTGACCTTCATTGGAGCAAAAATTGATTGACCTTGATATGCCTATCCATTTACGATTTCTGTAAGTCAACTAAACATATCTCCAATGGACTCTCCAAGCTTCATTCTGAAATATTCATATTGGCTAAGTAAGATATTTATTTTTGTCACATTTACACGATATGTTCCTTCATAAGTGACATGAAGTCTATCCAGACTTCTTTAGATATTTCACATGAAGAAATTATGTTATATATAGCAGGAGACAAAGTGCAGTATAAAGAATAAATAGCTTTTGCATCAAGAGCCTATCTCTTGGTAATTTCTGTCTTTTTCGATTCCTCATCATCTTTATCTAAGACTTCTTTTCCCTTGTCTGAAGCTAAAGTTGCCTTTGGGTTGATTCCTCTTTCTACAACATCCCATTCCATAGGATCTTTGGATCTCAGGAACACCTTCATTTTATTCTTCCACACACTATATTCTTTTCCATCAAAATAAGGTGGCCTGGTATTGCTCTGCCTTTCAACTAGCCCTGGTGCTAAGATACTAGCCATAGAAAATCTTTAGCTCAGAAGTAAAAATACTTCAATAAAACAAGCACTCGACTCTAATACCAATTGAAAATGCTAGTATTACAACCTAGAGGGGAGGCAAATAAGTGTTAAAAAAAATTAACAAATAAATGCAAAATATATTATGTTGCGAGCAAAGTCTGTGAATAAGTTAGAGTCTGATTAAAAGCCCTACCAAACTTCTGAAGAAAATTCAAACTCAAATAGGAGATGGAATAGATTTTTGAGAAATTTAAAAGAAAATTGCAACAGATAAAGCTGAAAAGAGTTAAGGGAAGAGAAAATTGCACACGAGATTTATAGTGATTCGGCTTAGATCAAGCCTACGTCTACTCTCCCACACTGACAGCCTTCTAACTTAAATTCACTAAAGTATCAATAGAGAAGTACAATGCTTCGAGTACAAACACTCAGTGGAAGATTTCCTTTTCCCTCACTAAGTCACTCTTCTTGTGAATTTCTCTCTTAAGTACAATTTGTAAGAGCTATCGTTGAAGAACAAGTGGTTGGAAAGGCTTCAGACTTTGGAATTTCAATATTCACACCCTATCTCAAATAGACTAAATGACCTCCTTAAATACTCCTTTACGCCTTACTAGACGTTGGCATTCTCTAGAGGAATTTCTTCCAATCAATCCGTTAGACAGAATCAATTAAGGAAATCTTATAGTCGTTTGAAGATTGAGCTGAAAATCCATTGATTCCAATCGCCTATACAATCAGAATTTAGGTTTTCATAAGTAAATGCTTCCCAAAAAGGAACTTATTTTCAAGATTGATTTAATCAATTTGTCATTAATTCCATCAATGTATTTATAAAGGGTAAGTGAGATTCTTCGCCAGAAAGCCAGATATTAAATAATAAATCTCTTTAATGGTGATACAGAATCCTTATCTTGAGATCAATAATTCTGAGTCTGATTAAATCTTCGTTCTAGACTTGATTTCAGTCTGGATTGCATCAGAGTGGGAAAGACTTTTGGAGTGAATAGTCTTTGACAAGAGTCTACGATATGACTTCATAAGTCTACTATTCTTCAGAATAAGAACAAGAACAATAAAGTTTTGTCAACTCCAAAACCTGATAGGACTTTTCTCAACATTTGGCACTTCAAGAGACTAAGAACGATTCGGACCAAAATGGTTCCGAATCTAAAAAGGAAGAGGAAATCATGGAGAAAGCTAATGATGGTGAGTGTTTGGTCATCCGAAGAGCATTACATGCTGAAGTTTCTCCTAATGAGAATGAACAAAGGGAGAACATTGCACGATTAATGGGAAGGTTTGTTTGGGAATCATCAACAGCGAGAGTTGCACCAACATCAGTTCAACAACCTTGGTCAACAAACCGAAGCTTTCAACAAGTAAACATCCTCAATTATACAAGCTCAATGGCTCAATCAAGGGAATGATGTTAAGGTAACCAAACAAGCTCTCATATCATTTTTTATTGGAAAAATTATCGAGATCAAAATCTATGTAATGTGATTCCCATGGATGCATGTCACTTATTATTAGGAAGACCGTGGCAATATGATAGAAATGCCGTGCATGATGGCCATAAAAACACATACTCATTGAGCAAAGAACAAAAATACCTTACTCTTGTGCCCTTGAATCCTTCTTTGATACGTAAACATCAACCTGGGGAGAGAAACACAAGTAAGGAAAATATGTTCTTGAGTGAAACACGAGTTGAGAGAGACATTAGCAAACAAAAAAATTGTATTTGCTTTGCTTATGGTAGTAAAGAAAAGTGAGGTAGAGCAACTCATATATCCCAAAATGCATTCCTTTTGAAAGAATTTGCAAATGTATTTCTCAAGAAGTTGCCAAATGGACCACCTCCAATAAGAAGCATTGAGCATCACATCGATTTGCTACCTAGTATGCAATCAGGAGGAAACAAAGGAGTCGAAATGACAAGTTGATGAGCTTATTAAGAGAGAGTATG
The DNA here is from genome assembly GCA_007663325.1 of Eucalyptus pauciflora. Taxonomy (NCBI): domain Eukaryota; kingdom Viridiplantae; phylum Streptophyta; class Magnoliopsida; order Myrtales; family Myrtaceae; genus Eucalyptus; species Eucalyptus pauciflora. The sequence goes on from VMYD01000388.1 coordinate 876,151, forward strand.
TCCAAGAAAGCATGAGCCCATGTTCCATTCCATCTCTGCTCGTGCCAAAGAAGGATGATTTTTTTCATAATGTGTGTCAATAGTTGAGCCATCAATAACATCACCGTTAAGTATAGATACCCCATACCTAGACTTAATGATATGCTTGATGAGTTATATGGTTCTACTGTGTTCTCAAAAGTAGATTTGCAGAGTGGTTATCACCAAATTAGGATGCAAGAAGGTGATGAGTGGAAGACAACTTTCAAAACTAAAAGAGGCCTCTATGAATGGTTGGTTATGCCATTTGGGTTATCGAATGCTCTAAGTACCTTCATGAGGCTTATGAACAAGGTTCTTCATTCCTTTATTGGTCGATTTTGTTAGAACTAGTACAAGCACCTAGAGGGGGTGAATAGGTGATTAAGATTATTTTATAAGACGTAACAGAATATATAGACGTTTTATTGGATGATGGATTAAGAGATTGAAAACAATGAACGATGTATGAGAAATAAATGTAAAGTAAAAGGATTAGGGATAGAGAATCAAGACTCCAAGTTTATAGTGGTTCGGCTTAGACCAACCTACGTCCACTCTCCCGCACTGACAGCCCACTAGCTGGATTTCACTAAGAATCAAAAAGAAAATTTACAGTCTCACGCCCTTGATTCCACGGTGTAGAGACTCTACTACACTTTATCAAGGTCTCACCAAACTTCAGTCTCTCTTTCGATTACAAGTACAGCTCGAAGAATATAATCACAAAATAACAAAGAGATTCAGACTTTGAAATTCTTCTATCTGACACTCTTGAACAACTTGAGCGTCTCCCGTAAATACTTTTTCATGCCTTCATTACCATTGGCACATTCCGAAGAAGTTCTTCCAATCAACCCGTTGGACAGAATCAATTTAGAGAGATCTCGAGCTCCTAAAGGAAAATGATGATAGCCCATCAATCCTACTTGCATACAATCAGGATTTCGGTTTCCATAAGTAGAACCTTCCAAGTATAAATTGCGAATCTAGATTCTCTAGATTACTCGAATACGAATAAAAGATCTTGAAGTGATAATTCCAGTCGTGAGATATTCCTTAACCGTTGGAGTCAAAAACCTTACTTGAAAAAATCAGAATAGAATTTTAACTTTGTCGGTCCGGAAACTGTCCATGAGAGTAGGCTTTGAAACTTGAGTCTGGAGGTCTTCAGACTTTGTCAGTAGAGTCTGCAAGTCTTCAGACTAGACTGATGGAAATGTTTTGTCCACTTCAAAACACCTTAAGAGGATTTTTCTAACAATCTCCCCTTTTTTTTATGGTGAAAAAACTTTCCTGCAGATTTGGATACTATCGCCCTGCAATACAACATTTAAGCTAGTAATGATATCTCATAATAGGTTAGGATAAAGATAATGACAGATCTGCATCCACAGAAAACAAGTTAGTCCTATACAAATATTTATCAGTTATATTTATCTAAATTAATAGCATAGCTTAAAGTACTGCAATAATAAGCAAGCAATCCAAAGTATCAGTCCAAAAATCCAAACAAAAGATAAAGTCAATCACAATCACATCAAAATATTAAAGATTATCCAAAATAAGTTCAAAAGATGAAAGTTGAAAATTGATTGAAAATCTACGAAAACTTCTCCCCCTTTTTGTCAGCATAAAAAGGTGAAAAAGTCAAGATACTCTAGGAATGCGCACGAGCTGAAAATCTTCCATTGACTTGATAGTGTCCTCCAGCTTCTTCAAATCCTCCTGCACTTGTGCTAGAGCTGTGCCTTTGGCAGTTGCCTGAATCTGAAGATGAATATTTTGAATTTGATTTTGCAAAGAGATGGACATGGCACGATTCTCATTCTGCAGAGTCTGAAATTCGTATCCTAATGCATAGACCTGGCCTTTAAGCTCCAAAAGAATTTCAAGCACTCTTCCAAAGTCTCATGATTTTTCAGTCTGTGTGCTTGCTTCAGCATGGTCAGATTAAGGAGTAAAGCCAGTTGAGCGAACATCAGCAGGAAGATCAACATTTGGAGATGATGCCTCAAGGTCTTCTTCAGGAAATTGAGAGGCATAGACATCCTCTGCACCAGTAGCAGAACGACTAACACTTGCACTTGTAAAAGTTAAAAGAGGAATACTTTCTCTAGGAACATCTCCCCCTGTTTCAGTGCCTTCTAGTGGAGAGAAGTATTCTTCTTGCTGAGATGCTTCTTTAGTGTCATGATGGTCTTAAGCCTCCTTTTCTGCTGGAGAATCTCCACGACCTTCTTCTACAGGTTGTTCTTTTGTCTGCATCTATGAGTCTGTTCTGGCTGTGTCTTCTTCTTCTTATGTCCGCAAGGGTTCCTTCTCTTGATTCCCTTTCTCAGTCTCACCTCCGACTTGATGTTCTTGTTCTGCTGACTCAGGAACAAGATGCTGGGAAACAAAAGCAGAGATAGGAATGTCGTCCTCATCATCTTCATCTTGTAAAATGATAGCTCACCTTCTCTTGGTAGGACCAGTCATGGGATCTTTTCCTTTTCTCTTTACAGCAGTTGAGTCTTGTCTGGCTTTAACAGGGGTTTTCTCCTTGAACCGCTCTAGCTTCTTGCTGAGTTCTTTCAAACGCATCTTTGTAATCATTTTCAGCCCAATTACCATTTGATCAATGGTTCTCACACACAGAATGTTGGGAGGCTGAATATTCAAATGTCTGAATAAACGAGAGATGAGAGCAGAATAAGGAAGTTTGCATTTGTCTTTTCCCATGGACCGATACATGTGGAACATGATGGTATGAGGAAGGGAAAACTTATGACCGATCTTGATGGTGTACATCAATTTTCCTTCAGAAATGGAGACATCTGTCTTTGATGTTGACTTGGGTATGAGACAGTTAATCACAATTTTATGAAGCAGAATGTTTGATGCACTCGGCTTCAGATACGAGAGGCGTCCTTCTGCGATTCTATCTTTTGCAAGCTCCATAGTTGCATGGCTAACGAACACAGAAATAGATTGGAAAGCTCCTCTTTCCACACCAATAACATCAGCAAGAGTATCTACGTCAACCACATACCCCTTATCTCTCACACTGAATGAAAAACTGTTCGCATCAAGAAAACTAAGATTCGAATAAAAATATGTGGTCAGTTCAGAATGAGCAGCCTTTAACTCAGTACAGAATCGATCAAGTTGAAGTTTCTCAAACTTCTCTCTCAAATTGATGTTTAATAGATCAAGAAAATCAAAGTCCACAGTTCTTGGGTTCATAACCCCACACTTCAGCAACTTAGAATAAACCTTTTTATGTTCCTTCGACCGAAACAATTCTTCCCTCTTTCCTCGAAGATTTGCAGCCACACCCATTCTTGGCTTAAAATGCACGAACATTTTCTCATCATCATCTTTCCCTTCAGGCTGATTTACACCACCAAATAGTGGATCACTTGGAAAGTTAGCAAAAGTCTTTGCTGTTTGTTCCAACAGGAACAACACCCGAACGTTCCATCACACTTAGAAAATGAGTCTCATTCTTATAGCCATTTTCTTTTAGAAACTCATCAATAAACGTCATTGCAGAACCCCCTTCTTTCATAGCAGAGTAAAGCCTGTAAGTGAATGCGAGCTTAAGAGATCTTACTAGTTCTATATCCTCGATGATGTTTTCCTCTACATGTTGAGGGTCATGATCATGTGATCTAGCAGGAGAGGAAGTGCGCGGTTGAGAATGTTGATGCACCTGTCCACTTGGAGAGTCTCCTTCTTTAGTAAGATCGAAGTGCGTAGGCCCTTCACGCAAACCTTGTGGTCCCCTGCTTGCAATTCTTGATGACTTTCTTTGATGTGACATTGTCACTATCTTTGAGAGAATTTTCACACTCGTATCGCAAGAAATGTGAGAGCTTTAAGAGTTGAACTTTCGAAAGAAACTTTCAAAGAGTGAGAATTTGTGCTCTAGGGTTTTTATGTAAAAAGAGAAGAGGAAGAAGAACTATATGAAAGGCAATCGATACGGGGTATATGAAACGTCACAAAAAGGAAAAAAATAAAAAATGCCTTTTCAAAATAACTGTCTTTTTTTTTTTTTAAATGGATAACCATCTTTTTCAAAAAAATAACTGTCTTAATAATATCAATTAGAGATTAACAAGCGGTCTTACCTTTTCGAGATGTTAGGTTAAACGAATAAATGTACTGTAATTGAAATAACTTACAGTCGTAACCTTTGATCTTCTGAGTCTGAACTTTTGAGTCTGATTCTTTTCAGATTTAGTTCCTGAGTCTGAGCTTCAACAATCTTCAAGAGATAAAATGTTGAGTCTTGAACGAATAGACTCAAATAAACTTTTCTCAAGCGGCTTTGTGAAAATGTCTACCAATTGATTCTTTGAGTCGATAAACTGTATCAGGATTTCTCTATTTTGAACATGATCTTTAATAAAATGATGTCGAATCTCTATATGTTTTCCTCTTGAGTGAAGAATTGGATTCTTTGTAAGATTGATTGCACCGATATTGTCACATTTGATCTCTGTACAAGAGTCTTCAATACCAAAGTCTCGTAGTTGTTGTTTTATCCAAAGTATTTGAGAACAGCAATTTCCAAGAGCTACATATTCTGCTTCAGCTGTTGAAAGAGCTACGGTACTTTGCTTCCTTGAAAACCAACATACTGCCATGTTACCGAGTAATTGACAAGCGCTAGAAGTGCTATTTCTATCAACTCTGCAACCTACAAGATCTGCGTTTGAATATCCAAGAAGAGTAAAGTCTCTTTATTTGGGATACCATAGACCAAGCTTAGCAGTAGTTGCAACATATTTCATGAGACGTTTAGCAGCACTTAGATGAGATTCTTTAGAATCCGATTGAAGCCTAGCACAAATGCAAACACTAAATAATATGTCAGGTCTTGATGCAGTAAAATAAAGAAGTGAACCAATAATACCCCTGTATAGTTTTTGGTCGACTTTCTTTCCTCCTTCATCTTTGTCTAGCTTCGAAGAATTTGACATTGGTATGTCAGTCTTTTTGCAAGTTCTTTTACATATTTTTCTTGATGAATAAAGATTCATTCTTTCAGTTGTTTCACTTGTAAACCAAGGAAGAAGGATAGTTCACCCATCATACTCATCTCGAATTCATCCTGCATAGACCTAGAAAATTTCTTGCATAAAGTCTCATTAGATGATCTAAATATAATATCATCAACATAAATTTGAACAAGTAAAAAGCGTTTACCTTCCTTTTTAATAAATAATGTAGTATTTACCTTTCCTTTAGTGAAACCACTTTAAATTAAAAAGTTACTTAACCTTTCATACCAAGCTCGAGGAGCTTGTTTTAATCTATATAAAGCCTTCTTCAGTCTGAACACTGAGTCTGGTTTATTTGAATCTTCAAATCCAAGAGGTTGTTCCACATAGACTTCTTCTTGGATAAATCCATTCAGGAATGCGCTTTTGACGTCCATTTGGAATAACCTGAAATTCTTATAGCATGCAAAAGCAAGTAATAATCTAATTGCTTCTAACCTTGCTACAGGAGCGTAAGTCTCGTCATAGTCTATCCCTTCTTCTTGCGTGTATCTTTTAGCCACGAGTCTTGCTTTGTTTCTTGTCTCTTTGCCTTTTTCATCAACTTTGTTCCTGAAAACCCATTTAGCTCCAATAACAGATTTACCTTTTGGTTTAGGAGTTAATTCTCAAACATCGTTAATGCTGAATTGTTTAAGTTTTTCTTGCATTGCTTCAATCCAGCTTTCATCAGCTAAGGCTTCTTCTATATTTTTGGGTTCTATTTCAGAAATAAGCGCCACAGCACTAGACTCTTCTCGCCTTTTGGATCTTGTTTGAATTCCCTCATTAACGTTTCCAATAATGACTAGACTTGTGCTTCCAGTTACTGGACAGTCTGATAGGTTGTTGATCTTTTCTTGAGTTGATTCTTCATCAACAACTTGTTGTACTGCTTCTGGATTTTGAATTGCTTCAAGGAAGGTAGACCTTGTGGAGTCTAGAGCAGATTCTGATTCTTCAGTCTGATTTGGCTGAATTTGTAGAGAGTCTTGAGATTCTTCCATAGTCTGAGTCTTCTTATTGAATACTCTGTAGGCTTTGCTTGCAATTGAGTAACCAAGAAAGAATCATTCATCCGATTTTTCTTCAAACTTACCAACATGATCATTTGCATTTTTCAGGATAAAGCATTTACAACAAAATACTTAAAAATATGAAACAATTGGTTTCTTACCTTTAAAAATTTCATAAGGTGTTTTCTCAAGAATTGGCCTTAAAAATACTCTGTTAATAAAATAGCAAGCAGTAGAAACAGCTTCAACCCAAAACCGTGAAGAAATATTACTTTTAATTAAAAGAGTCATTGCCATTTCTTGTAAAGATCTATTCTTCCTTTCCACAACCCCATTCTGTTCTTGTGTATATGGAGAGGAGAATTTATGCTGAAAACCAGATTCATCAGAAAATTTAGCAAAGTCTTGATTTTCAAACTCACCTCCATGGTCTGTGCGAATGCTTGAAATAGTGTGACCTTTTTCATTCTACACTTTCTTAGCAAATTTTGAAAAGTGAGAGAGTCTCAGACTTACTTGCAAGAAAGTAGACCCAAGTAAATCGTGAATAATCATCCACTATTACTAGACAAAACCTTTTTCCACAAATGCTTTGAGTTCTTGTGGGTCCAAAAAGATCCATATGCAGAAGCTGCAGTACGCGATTAGTGGAAAATTTATTTATTGGTTTAAAAGAATTTCTAACATGTTTTCCCAGTACACATGGTGTGCATAGATCAGACTTTAGGTAATTGAGAATAGGTAATCCTCGAACAAGCTTCTTGGAAGAGATTTTGGCAATTTGCTTCATGTTGATATGGCCAAGCTTTCTGTGATATAGATTAGCTTCATCTTGTACTGATATTAAGCATTGTGATCTTTCTTGATTCACATCCAGAAGATAGATATTCCCATGTCTACGTCCAATAAAAGATTGAGAGAAGTCTTTACTGATTCCTGAGCATGTTCCTTCCTGGAAGTAGATCTTGAATCTAATATCACACAATTGACTTATGCTAAGCAAATTGTAATTTAATCCTTCCACTAGTGAAACATTATTGATTGATAGACTTCCTATTTTTACTGTACCGCGACCAATAATCCTTCCTTTGTTGTTACCACCAAAAGAAACTTTTCCTCCATCTATCTGGACAAGTTTTATGAAGCAACCTGAATTTCCTGTCATATGTCTTGAGCAGCCACTATCTAGATACCATTTAATCTTCCTTTTGATAGTGACCTGCAATTAAGAGAAAATTCAAGCTTTTTTTGGTACCCATATCATCTTGGGTCCAGTTGAGTTAGAGCAATAAACAATCTTTGTCCAATCCCTTTTAACAGGTCTCCAAACCAAAGGGCATTCTTTCTCAAAATGTTCTAAGCTTTGACACTTTGAAAATTTGAGAGCATTTCGACCAACAGGTTTTTTAAAGACTTTCTGAAAATGATTTTTATAAACAACTTTTGTTGGTCTTTGTTTGATTTTTTCCTTCACCTTTGGAAAATCAATTAGTGGAATTGTTTCAGAAGTCATACCGAGACCTAATTTGTCAAAGTATGGTCTTTGTATTGAAAGAATCTTATCCAATTTTTCATAATCATTTGAAAACCTTTTTGAGATGTTTGAAATATCATTTTTCAAATGAGTATTTTCTTTGGAAACAAAGTCTGAGTTTTCTTTCAGGATAGTAAAGTTCTTATCTAAATTTTCAAACTTTTCTTTCCAAAATTTATCATGTTGCTTCGATGTAGAATTCTCCCTTTTTAATTCGGTGATCCTCTTAAGAGAGGTTTTGAGACCAAGACATAGTTCATCAATATATTTCGAAATTTTGACGGCAATTTTTAGATTACTTACCTCAAGCTCACTGTCTAAGTCTGAATATGTCTCAAAGTCTGAGTCTGAATCAGATTTTGCCATTAAACAAATGTTGGCATAATCATCATCACTTTCCTCACATTCAGTATCACTCCAAGTCTCTGCTTTGAGTGCCTTTTTGTATTTCTCAGCCTTTCCTTTCCTTTTCCTTAACAGAGGACAATTGGGTCTGATGTGTCCATTTTTCTTACATTCAAAGCAAGTCACTTCTTTGTTGGAATCATCTTCCTCAGTTGATTTGTTCTGAAACCTTTGTGAGCTTTGTTTCTTCCAATTTAAATTATCATGAGTGCCAGTTCTTCATCATCTTTAAGGCAATAGACTTCTTACCTTTTGAATCTTCTTCTTTGTTGGTGTGCTCTACTTCGTAAGACTGAAGAGTTCCAATCAATTCGTCTACAGAGAGTGGTGCAATCCTTTGTGTTTCCCTTATCGAAGTCTTTATATAATTCCAATCCTTAGAGAGTCCACGTAGCAGTTTATTGACCTTCATATGTCCTGAGATTGGATGTCCCTGATATTCTAGATTATTCACAATTTCAATAAAATGGCTAAACATGTCAGTTATTGATTCTCCTGATCTCATCTTGAAAACTTCATATTGTCCCAAAAGAATATTGATCCTTGTCTCTTTCACTCGATCGGTTCGTTCATAGGTAATGTGTAGCCTATCCCATACGTCTTTTGTTGTATCACAAGAGGATATTTTGTTATACTCAGTAGGAGATAAAGCACAATATAAGGAATAAATAGCTTTAGCCTCAAGAGTTTGTCTCTTGTTTATTTCTTCTTGAGTCATCTCGATAGAAGCAGCAACTTCTTTTCCTCTCTCTGATTCTGATGTAGCAGTAAGAATGATTTCTTTGTCTACTACTTCACATTCCAAGGGATCTTTCGATTTTAGGAATGCTTTCATCTTGTTTTTCCATATGCTATAGTCTTTTCCATCAAAGTATGGAGGTCTGGTGTTGCTTTGACCTTCAACCAACCCTGTAGGCAACATACTAGCCATAGATCTTTAACTCAGAAGTAAAAACACTTCTAATAAATGAGTACACAAGCTCCGATACCAATTGTTAGAACTAGTACGAGCACCTAGAGGGGGATGAATAGGTGATTAAGATGATTTTATAAGACGTAACAAAATATATAGACGTTTTATTGGATGCTGGATTAAGAGATTGAAAACAATAAATGATGTATGAGAAAGCAATGTAAAGTAAAAGGATTAGGGATAGAGAATCAAGACTCCAAGTTTATAGTGGTTCGGCTTAGACCAAGCCTACGTCCACTCTCCCGCACTGACAGCCCACTAGCTGGATTTCACTAAGAATCAAAAAGAGAATTCCACAGTGTAGAGACTCTACTACACTTCCTCAAGGTCTCACCAAACTTCAGTCTCTCTTTTGATTACAAGTATAGCTCGAAGAATAAGATCACAAAATAACAAAGAGATTCAGACTTTGAAATTCTTCTATCTAACACTCTTGAACAACTTGAGCGTCTCCTGTAAATACTTCTTCATGCCTTCATTACCGTTGGCACATTCCAAAGAAGTTCTTCCAATCAACCCGTTAGACATAATCAATTTAGAGAGATTTCGAGCTCCTCAAGGAAAATGACGATAGCCCATCAATCCTACTTGCCCATACAATCAGGATCTCAGTTTCCATAAGAAGAACCTTCCAAGTATAAATTGTGAATCTAGAGAATCTAGATTATTCGAATACGAATAAAAGATCTTGAAGTGCTAATTCCAGTTGTGAGATTAGACTTGTCGGTCTGGAAACTGTCGGTCTGGAAACTGTCCATGAGAGTAGACTTTGAAACTTGAGTTTGGAGGTCTTCAGACTTTGTCAGTAGAGTCTGCAAGTCTTCAAACTAGACTGATGGAAATGTTTTGTCGACTTCAAAACACCTTAAGAGAATTTTTCTAGCAGATTTGTGGTTGTATATTTAGACGATATTCTTGTTTATAGCAAGAATGAGGAGAAGGATGTATCTCAATTGATGCATGTTTTTAAAGTCTTGAGAAAACAAAAACTCTATGCTAAAATGGAGAAATGTGAGTTCTTCTCTCCAAGCATTGTATTCCTTAGCTGTGTGGTTTCAAAAGATGGAATTCTCATCAATCAATCCAACGTGGAACCTATGAAGACTTGGCTAGTTTTGAAGTCTATTTCTGATGTGATGAGCTTCCGTGGACTTGTTTCTTTTTATCAATGATTCGTTAAGGATTTCAGTACCATCATGACTCCAATAACCAAATGCAACATATAATTTTAACTTACACCATCAACGATCACAGCTGCACAAGAAACCAAGACAACTTTCAAATCCTCCATTTCCCAACTAACACAAGTCAAAAGATAGGGTGCAGAAGAAGCTTGTATTCTGGATTGATTCATTCATTATATTCCTTGATTAATTCTATCCAACGAGTTGATTGGAAGAATTCCTTTAGAAAGTGCCAACGGTCGAGAAGGCATGAAGGAGTATTTAAGGAGGACTCTCCAATTGTTTGATAGAGTGCATGAAAAAGAAATTTCAAAGTCTAAAGCTTTCCAGTTTCTTGGTATTCCACTTATTGTGCTCTAAATTGTACTCAAAAGAGAGAGACTCATAGTGTGACTTTGTGAAAGAGCAATGGACACTCTTCAATGTGAAGTCGAGATCGCACGATTGTAAATTCTCTTTTGATTCATGGTGGAATCCAGTTAGAAGATTGTCAGCGCGGGAGAGTGGACGTAAGCTTGATCTAAGCCAAACCACTATAAATTATGTGTTCATATTCTCTTCCCAGAACTTCTTTATTTTTTTTCGTAGTTCTATTTAACTGCTAAAGTCTGAACTAGCTCAAAGTCTATTGTTCTTCAGACATTTTTAAAAGTAAAGTATTTCTACTGTTCTTTGCGCAAAATTATCTCCACACCTATTCACCCCCTCTAGGTGTTTATGCTAGCACTAACAATTGGTATTAGAGCGTGTGTGCTTAATTTTTTAAAGTGTTTTACTTCTAAGCTAAAGATCCTCTATGTCCAGTATTTTGGCTCCAGGTTTGGTTGAAGGTCAGAGCAACACCAGACCTCCTTATTTCGATGGAAATGAATACAATGTCAGAAAGAACAAAATGAAGGCATTTCTCAGATCCAAATATCCTCTAGAGTGGGATGTCGTAGAAAAATGGATCAACCCTAAAGCAACATCAGCTTCAGACTGAGGAAAAGAAGTCATTGATGCTGATGAAGCAACACGAGCTGAATTTACCAAGAGCAACTCTTGACGCAAAAGAAATCTATTCTTTATACCGTGCCTTATCACTTACTGAGTATAACCGAATTTCTTCTTGTGAAACAGCAAAAGGACAGATTACATGTTACCTACGAAGGAACTGACCTTGTAAAGGAAATCAAAATAAACATTTTGCTCGGACAGTATGAAGCCTGGGGAATCTATTACTGATATGTTCAGTCGAGTTACAGAGATTGTAAATGGCCTAGCTTACCAAGGTCAACCAATCTCAGGACCAATGAAAATCAATAAACTGCTGCGTGGGCTTTCAAAAGACTGGAATCGTGTGAAGACTTCAATTAGAGAAACCCAGAGGATCATGCCTCTATCAGTTGATGAACTGATAGGCACGCTTCAGTCATACGAAGTGAAACAAATAAATGATGAAGAAGATCATAAAGGTAAGAAGTCAATTGCTTTAAAGTCTAACGTTGATTCTGATGATACAGATTTAAATGATGATATGGACGACGAAGAGCTGGCACTCATGATTAAGAAATTCAAAAAGTTGAATAGAAAGGGAAGAAGATTCAATTGGAAGAAACAAAGCATGCAAAATTTCCAGAAGAGACCAATTGAGGACAATGAAACTAGCAAAAATGTTATATGTTTCGAATGCAAGAAAAATGGGCATATCAGACTTAACTGTCCTCTGTTGAAAAAGAAGAAAGGAAGAACTGAGAAGTACAAAAAGACACTAAAACCTTAAACATGGAGTGACACCGAGTGTGAGGAAAGCGAAGAAGAATATGCCAACATATGTCTAATGGCTCATTCCGAAACTCAAACTCAGAATCAGAAATAGACTCTGATTCATATTCAGACAATGAAATTGAGGTTAGTGATTCAAAAATTCCTGTCAAAGTCTCTAAATACATAGATGAACTTTGTCTTAGTCTCAAATCCTCTCTTAAAATGATTTCTAAACTAAAAAGGGAGAATTCTAAGCTCAAGCAATAGGAAGTTTCTTGGAAAGAAAAATTTGAAAGTCTAAAAACAAGTCTTGATATTTTGAAAGAAAAATCTGATTCTCTTTCAAAGGAAAATACTTTTGAAAAGTGATATCTCAGATATAACAAAAAGATTTTCAAAAGGATCCGAGAAACTGGAGAAAATTCTTTCAGCTCAAATACCATACTTTAACAAATCTAGTTTGGGTATGACTTCAGAAACTATTCCATTAATCGATTTTCCTAAAGTAAAGGAGAGAATCAAATAAAGACCTACAAAGGCATTTTACAAAAATCATTTTCAAAATTTGTTTGTAAAACTTGTTGGCCGAAGTGCACTCAGATGTTCAAAGTTTAACAGTTTAGAACATTTCGAGAAAGATTGTTCCAAGGTTAGGAGACCAGTTAAGAAGGACTGGGCTAAGACTATTTTTAATACTAACCCTCCTGGACCTAAGAAAATATGGGTACCAAAGAAAGTTTGAATTCTTCTTTTGATCGCAGGTCACTATCAAATTGAAGATCAAATGGTATTTGGATAGTGGCTGTTCGAGGCATATGATAGGAGACTCAAGTTGCTTTACAAAGCTTGTTAGACTAAATGGAGGAAAAGTATCTTTTGGAGGAAACAGCAAAGGAAAGATCATAGGATGTGGAATTGTGAAGATTGGAAGCCTAACCATCAACAATGTTTCCTTGGTGGAAGGATTGAACTATAATCTACTGAGCATAAGTCAGCTTTGCAATACTGGTTTCAGAATAAACTTCCAAGAAGGCATTTGTTCAGGAACGAGTCAAGACTTCTCTCAATCTTTCACTAAGCGAAGGCATGGCAACATTTACCTTCTAGATGTAAACCCATAAAGTTCTCAGTGTCTTATTTCCATTCAAGATTAAGCAAGTCTTTGGCATCGGAAGCTTGGTCATGTCAACTTGAAGCAAATTGCCAAGATTTCTTCTAAGAAGCTTGTTCAAGGACTTTCTAATCTAGCTTACCAAAAGAATGAGTTGAGTACTCCCCGTGTTTTGGGAAAACAAGTCAAAAAAGCTCCTTTAAACCTGTGAATCAAGTTTCTACCAATCGAGCTCTGCAACTTCTTCATATGGATCTTTTTGGTCCAACCAGAACTCAAAGTATTGGTGGAAAGAAATATTGTTTAGTAATCATGGATGATTACTCTCGCTTTACTTGGGTCTACTTTTTGGCAAGTAAGTTGGAAGCCTTCTCTTATTTCTCGAAGTTTGCCAATAAAGTTCAAAATGAAAAGGGTTATGCTATTTCGAGCATACGAACTAACCATGGAGGTGAGTTTAAGAATCGGGACTTTTCTAAGTTCTGTGATGAATCTGGTTTTCAGCATGTCTTCTCTTCTCCGTACACTCCATAACAAAATGTGGTTGTGGAAAGGAAGAACAGATCCTTATATGAAATGGCCAAAACTCTATTAATAGCAAGCAAAATATCTTCTTGATTTTGGGCAGAAGCAGTTTCTGAAGCTTGCTATATTATCAACAAAGTATTCTTGAGGCCTATTCTAGAGAAAACTCCTTATGAAGTGTATAAAGGAAAGAAGCCAAATGTTTCCTACTTTCATGTCTTTGGCTGTAAATGTTTTATTCTGAAGAATGTAAATCATCGATCTGGAAAGTTCGAAGCAAAGTCAGATGAAGGAATCTTCCTTGGCTATTCGACTTCAAGCAAAGCTTACAGAGTCTTTAATAAAAAAGACTCAATCCGTGGAAGAATCTATGAACGTTAAGTTTCAAGATTATGTGAAGAATCTACCAGACCAGACTCAACTCGAAGAGTCTGAACCTATTCCAGACTTTACAAAGTCTATTTCCCCTGAAGAGGTTTAGACTTCTGGAGAACAGCAACAAGCAGAACGAGAAGATTCAACCAATACAGAGGACCAACCAACTTTCAAACCAAGCAGCAACTAGAAGCACAAGTCAAGTCATCCCAAGGAACTCATCATTGGCAACATTGATGAATGAGTTCGCACCAGATCCAAAGGAAGAGAAGAGTCCAGTGCTCTAACACTTGTTTCTGAGATAGAACCAAAAGGTGTAGACGAAGCCTTGTCTGATGAAAGCTGGATATAAGCTATGTAGGAAGAACTCAGGCAATTTAGCATCAACGATGTATGGGAGCTGATTCCAAAACCCAAAGGCAAATCCATTATTGGAACGAAATGGATTTTTAGGAACAAGATAAATGAGAATGGTAAACTGGTCAGAAACAAAGCAAGACTCGTGGCAAAAGGATATACACAAGAAAAAGGGATAGACTATGACGAGACCTATGCACCAGTAGCGAGGTTAGAAGCAATTAGATTATTACTTGCTTTTGCTTGTTATAAAAATTTCAGGTTATTCTATATGGATGTCAAAAGTACATTCCTAAATGGGTCCATATAAGAAGAAGTCTATGTGGAACAACCACCAAGATTTGAAGATCCAAGAAAGCCAGACTCAGTCTATAGATTGAAAAAGGCCTTGTATATATTGAAGCAAGCACCTCGAGCCTGGTATGAGAGGTTGAGTAAGTTTCTAACTCAGAATGGTTTTGAAAATGGAAAGGTTGACACAACCTTATTTATAAAGAAAAAAGGAAAAGACTTTCTACTAGTACAAATTTATGTAGATGATATTATTTTTGGTTCACCTAACGAAAGTCTTTGCAAGAAATTCTCAAGATCTATACAGGATGAATTCGAGATTAGCATGATGGGTGAGTTAACTTTCTTTCTGGGATTGCAAGTTAGACAATCGAAGAAAGGCATATTCATTCACTAAGAAAAATATGCCAAAGATCTCATCAAGAAATTTGGTTTGGAAAATTGCAAGAAAACAGAGACTCCAATGTCAAGTTCTTCGAAATTAGACGAGGATGAAGAAGGAAAGAAACTAGATCAGAAGTTATATAGAAGCATGATCGATTCACTTCTATACCTTACTACTTCTAGACCTGATATTCTATTCAGTGTGTGCATGTGTCCTAGATTTAAATATGATCCTAGAGAATCTCATCTAAGTACTGTAAAACGTATTATTAAATATGTTGCGACTTGTCCAAAGCTAGGTCTGTGGTATCCAAAAGAATGAGACTTTACTCTTCTTGGATATTCAAACGCTGATCTAGCAAGTTGTAAAGTCAATAGAAAGAGCACTTCTGGCACTTGTCAACTGCTGGGAAATATGTTGGTATCTTGGTTCTCAAGGAAGCAAAGTATTATGGCTCTTTCAACTGCAGAAGCAGAGTATGTTGCTCTTGGGAGTTGTTGTTCTCAAATCTTATGGATAAGACAACAACAGAACAACTGAGAGACTTTGGGATTGAAGAATCGTGTACCAAGATCAAATGTGACAACACCAGTGCTATTAATCTCACAAAAAAACCCAATTCTTCATTCAAGGGCAAAGCATATAGAGATTCGACATCACTTTATAAGAGATCATGTCCAGAATGGGGAGATTATGATTCAGTTCATTGATTCGAAGAATCGGCTAACATACATCTTCACGAAGCCCCTGGAGAAAAATCTCTTTGAGTTTTTCGCACCAAGCTGAATATTATTTCCACTTTGGAGTAAAGTCTAAAGTTGGTCAGACTCAGACTTTCCAAACGCTACTTTAGTAAAGTCTCGAATCCATGTATTTTATTTTTAGAATGAAAATGTATGATTATTCGAATTGTTGTTTGCCTATTTTATTTTTGGAAGTTCTCTTTTTCGAATTTTTGAATTTTTTGGCAGTTTTTATTTCAGTTATTTCGAAAAATGTAGTTTTCTTTTTTCCTTGTAACGGTTTGTTTATCTCTTTTATTTGTGACCTTTCATTTTCTTTATATACCCTTTTGTATTCCTTTCTAGCACCTCTTTCCAAACCCTAAATACATACTCTCTACTCTCTCATTTCTACTCTCAAGATTGTTCCGTGAGTTTCCATCTTTTTCACTTGAACCTATTTGAGAAATCCTCCAAGCCTGCAAGTATGTCTTACCAAAGGAAATCATCTCGGATTGCCAATCAAGGACCGAGAAGCATGCCAGAAGGGCTGACTCATTTTGATCTCACTGAGGAAGACTCTCTGCACAACTCTCCTCAGCATTCTCCACAGTATTCTACTCAAAATGTTCCACGTCAACCTCTGGAAGAGGAAGTTGTAGAAGACGTAGAACCTCTTAGAGCCTCGAGACCTCAGGTTCACTATAAGCTTTACTCTCATTTAAAGCAAGGTGGTACTCCCATGATTTTCATCAATGAGTTTTTAAGAGAGAAATGTTATAAGAATGAGACCTTGTTCCTAAGAAGGATGGAACAGTTAGGTATAGTGCCAAAAGGATCGACAGACAATGCCTTCCTTCATTTTCCTGCAAACCCTAGGTTCAATTCTAATCATCCTGAGAACAAGGATGATAATGAGAGATTTTATTCTAATTTTCAACCAATAATGGGTGCTGCTGCAGATGTTCCTAGAGACAGAACAAGATTGTTTCGTTCTAAGAAACACAAAAAGGTTTTCTCACAGCTGCTGAAGAGAGGGGTGATGAACCCTCATACTATTGATTTTGACTTCCTAGACTCGATCAAGGTTAACTTGAGGGAGAAATTAGCCTTTCTTCAACTGGAGAATTTTTGTTATGAGACAACTATTGCTTATCCAGAGTTGACTGCTTATCTCTATTCGAACCTATCTTTTCTTGACCATAATCATTTCAGATTTACTATGTGTGATAAAGACTACATGGTGGATGTGGACACACTGGCAGACATTATTGGAGTAGAAAGGAGTGGCTTTCAACCAATGAATGTCTTGTTTGGTTAAGCAATGCGGTTTCTTGTCAAGGACAGAGAGCTAGAAGGAGGCATCACTTATTCTCAACTGTTAGCCTCAAACGTTCTATTGCATAAAGTTGTCATTATCTGCATTAGACCAAAGGCTGCATCAAAAACTGATGTTTCCAGGTTCGAAGCACGGCTCATGTTTGCAATCTGCAATGGGATGAGATTTTCACTCCCTCATACCATTCTGATGCACATGCATGGGACGGTTGTGAAGGACAAAGGACAATTACCTTATTTTGCACTAGTTACCAAGCAATTCAAACATTTTTAGATTGAGTTTCCTACCTCATTTTGCTCTCGAATTGTTGCACCTATGGTTATAGGGTTGAAAATGATTTCGAAGATGAGGCTGAAAGATCTGAACAAGGTTATTGAGTGCGTGAAGAAGGAGTCCTCCAGCAAAACCAAAGTAGATTCTGCTGCAAGGAAGAGAAAAGGCAAGGAGATTGTGAAAGAACTTATAAAGAAGAGAAGATCTCTCATCTTGTAGGACGAAGAGGATGATGATGATGATCTTACAATCTCTGCCTTGGCCTTAAAGAATCTTCGAGGTTTTGAGCAACCCATTGAAAGAGAAGGAAGAGACCGTGAAGAAGTAGAGCCAGAAGAAGAAGAAGAACCAGAGAAGGAAGAACCTGCAAGAGAAGAAGCAGCAAGAGAAGAGGAAGGAAGAGATGAAGAAGGAAGAGGAAATGAGGATGAATCTTATGAGGCTACCATTGCCATATCTTTATCTGAAGATTCTGAAGCAACTCGGAGTGGTCCAATTGGAGTACGTACAGAAGAAGCACATCACTCTCATCCTACAAACGAGAAGACTTAAGAAGAAGAAATCCCGTCTCCACCTGTAGGCACAGAAACAGGGGGAGCTATTAAGAAAACAGGGACTTCTTCTCCTCTTTTTGCGAGTGATGGTATTAGTAGATCTCTTGCACACCCAGAAGATGTCTATGCTTCTCATTTTGCTGAAGTAGACATTGAAGAATCCACTCCAAGTCATGGAACTAGACAAGTTGATGTTCCCTTCTCTCTCAACTCTCCACGAACTCAATTTGCTGAAACTAGTGCATAAACAGAACCAAATGCTGACTATCCAAGGATGATGGAACTCCTTTTGGAAGTCAAAGCTCAGCAATATGCTATGGAGATTAAGATACAGAAGCTGCACACTGCGTTGAGATCATCTTCTGACTTTCACACTGAAAAGGTACAATCCTTAGATACTTAAGTATAGACTTTGAATCATCAAGTATCTCAGACTGTGGCCAAGCATGATCAGACTCTTCAAATTATCAAGACTGTTCAGACACAAGTAGAGAATGTTCATGTCCAGTGCCAGAAGGTTGAAGAGGCAGTGCAGTTAATGGGGTATTTCTAGCTCGTTCGAATTCCAAGACAACCTTGATTCTTTTTATCTCTCCTTTATTTTGACGTTCTCCACTTTTTGCTAATGACAAAAAGGGGGAGAATTTGCAAATTTGAACTTATTTTCTTTTAATTTTTGCAATTTTGATGATTTGATTTAAGTTTTTTTTTAACACTTATTCTGCAACAATTCTTGTAGTAGTAATATTTATTATGGATGTGGATATGGATGTCTAAATCTTGATATGTGTTTTATTTTTCAAGATTAACATGTTTTCTATGGTTGTAGAATCGATACTATCCAGATCCTTAACTAACTGTTTTTATAAGATATCTTGTACTACTAAGAGTTGTTTTGCAGGTTATAAATCTATAAATCTACAGAAATGTTTTGTCACTATCAAAAAGGGGGAGATTGTTGGAGAAAAATTCTTTGATGTTTTGAAGATGACAAAACTTATCCAAAGTCTATTCTAAATAATTCTAGACTTTTGTGTCAAAGTCTAAAGACTCCCAGATTTTGTCAAAGTCTAAAGACTCCTAGACTTTGTGTCAAAGTCTACTTGCACTGACAAATTCTAGACTAAACGAAAGTGAAGGATGAAGACTTTTCCAGATAAGGGATTATCTTTATTTCTTCAAGGGATTGGTTTGTATGGATTATTTATGATCTTCTGGTTGGAAAAACCTGATTGTATGGGCAAACATGATTGACGGACTTTCATCAAAATCTTTAAACGGCTCAAGATCTCCTTTATTGATTATGTTCAACGGGTTAATTGGAAGAATTCCTTTGAAAAGTGCCAACGGTCGAGAAGGCATGAATGAGTATTTAAGGAGGACTCTCCAGTTATTCGATGTGAGAGAAATTCCAAAGTCTGAAGCTTCCCAGTTTCTTGTTATTCCACATATTGTGCTCTAAATTGTACTCAAAAGAGAGAGACTCATAGTGTGACTTCGCGAGAGAGCAGTAGACACTCTTCACTGTGAAGTTGAGATTGCAAGATTGTAAATTCTCTTTTGATTCATAGTGGAATCCAGTTAGAAGATTGTCAGCGTGAGAAAGTGGACGTAAGCTTGGTCTAAACCAAACCACTATAAATTATGTGTTCATATTCTCTTCCCTAAACTTCTTTCTTTTGTTCATAGTTCTATTTAACTGCTAAAGTCTGAACTAGCTCAAAGTCTGTTGTTCTTCAGACTCAATTTTAAAAGTAAAGTATTTCTACTGTTCTTTGCGAAAAATTGTCTTCACACCTATTCACCCCCCCCCCCTCTAGGTGTTTATACTAGCACTAATAACAACATTGTCACAAAATGGCAAGGTTGGTTCTTTAACTTGAACCCCAAGGTCCGAAAGTAGGCCTCATATCCACACTATTTCACAAATAGTTTTAGCCATGGCTCGATACTCAGCTTTGGTTAATGACAAGGACACAGTGGATTTTATCTTTGTTTTCCATGAAAGTACCAATTCCCCACGTTTAATGTAGAAATTAGTGATGGACCTTTGGCTTATAGGACAAGTCACACAATCCGTGTCATAATAGGCTGCCATCTCCATGTTACACTTTCGAGAAAAAAGTATCTCAAGTCCTAAGCATTTCTTCAAGAACTTCACAATCTTTAAGAGCAGCATTCATATGGGACTGTTTCAAGATATGCATGATTTGACTAAGTGTGAGTATTGCACAACATATATCAGGTCTAATCATGGTGAGATAAATAATCTTTCCAACAAGTCTTTGATAGCTTGATGGATTATTGAGCAACAGATCATCATCTAGAGATAATAAATCCTCATCATAATCAACTTTGGTTAACTTTGCATTTTGCTCGATAGGAATAATAGCCAGTTTGCATATTGATAGACTTGCTTTTGATATGAATCAAGTACCAATTTTCGTTGACTAAGGGAGATTCTTTGGTCTAATCGAGCAATTTCAATTCCAAAAAAAAAAATTAGGTTATCCTAAATCTTTAATGTGAAAAGTGGAATGTATATATTCTTTAAGACCTTAGATGGTAGACTCATCACTTCTCATAATAAGTATGTCATTAGTATATATTATCAAATAGATAAATGATATAACTCTTGTGGCACCCCCGACACCCGGTAGGGTCGCCACAGAAATGAAACCGCAAGCGAAAGAAACCAAAACTTAAACAAATTATACAACGATAAAAGAAAGATTCAAGCCAACGCTTAGGCGTAAAAAAATTTTCTTTTCTTTTCCTTTAAAAAGGTTTTAAGGATTTTGCGCAGCTCAGCGGAAATTAAGAGGCAGTTCTCACCAACACTTCGCTTCCCTCACGCCAACACAATACACACCGACTATCTTTGATTTAATGAAAGCACGAGGCCGAACCACTTTTATTTACACTTAAAATTACGAAGGGCTACACAGGTCGGTACAAAAAGGATAGGCCAAGACTCATCTATGCTCGGCCTTCACTCCTCAGAAAGAGACACACGACCCTAAGAGTGCGACGTGTAACGATCTCCCTTCAATTTACTAGTGGCGGCCATCCAAAAAGTTGCTAACCCCCACTCCACGTGTGCAGGCCGTCACACCCAACCCGGTGCATCGGGCGGTGGAGGTGGCAACTTCCCCATCATCACACCGTTGCGGCGGATGTGGACAGAGATGTACTCCTGGATGACTGGGCCTCCAGATAAGCCCACGTCATACGATGTGATCGCGCGAACACGCAAAAAGGTTAGTCCCGGCAGGGTGGGACAGTCGATCTCGGTCACTTCGACCTCCACATCAGATGGTAGGCCGTAGAACACTCCCCGTGTAACAACAGGGAGAGGCATCGCACTAATCTGAAATGTTAGGTCCCCGACGGGGTGAGTACAACCACTCAACAAGTAAAGGAATCCAAACACCAATCAATGCATTTAAACAATATAAACAATTTCATCATACATACCACACATGCAATCCAATATACTTACCTCAAAGCCAGGCACATGCCAACATACATCATCATATCATATAATTCATACATATCATCGTATTTTCATGTCATATCATGTATACACATGTCATCACCATGTCATATCATGCATACACATGTCATCACCATGTCATATCATGTATACACATGTCACCACCATGTCATATCATGTATACACATGTCACCACCATGTCATATCATGCATATACATCATCACTATATCATATCATACATGCATGTCCTTATCATAATATCATGCCACATCATGCATGTCATCATCATGCCACATCATGCCACATCATGCCACATCATGCATGTCAATTTCCACTTTGAAAATCCCAATTGATCATCACATCTTCCTTCCTCGGGATCATCCATCCCATATTTTACACTCGCACCCTCACTCGGGTCTCACGAGAAAAACCTTCCGGAATTATGCCAACCATGGCCACCGAACATCCGGCACCCCCAACGCTCCAGGCATCTCGCATCCCAACTGGCATCACGAGGTATCCCCTCGGGCAAAGACCTCCGAGGCTTCCGGCACCCATCTCATTCCAGGCATCCTGACACTCCCAGGGTATCCGGCCATGTATCTCTCTATACATTCCGGCCAACGCTTCCCCCCTCCAACCATTACCATAGATCACATTGCCAATTACTTTTCAATTTATCATGCACATGATGTCATTACAAAACAGGATTACCTTAGTACTTGTGCATGCATAAATTAAGCATCTACACATACATGTAATAGGTGCAATTGCTAATATAGATTAAATTCTTGTGGTATTTTTTACTTACCACATGCATTTTGAATTATATAAAAATCCAATTTATTCCCAAATTGAAATTAATTAAATAATCACATAAATCCTAAAATCATGAAATTAAGGCATATAATATCCAAATATAATAAAATGGAAAAATATGCAGAAAACACATGGCAAAACAATTTCCACATAGTAAACCACTTTTCCACCATTTCTATGCACGTTTTCGGATAAGGGCAGAACGTACAATTTTCTTGGTAAGTCAATTAAAATACTCATATGACCTCAGAAAATTATAAAATTTTACCAGGATGTAGTTAAGACATTAAAATATACTTTTCATGAAGGAAACTAAATCAAATTCGTTTTAGATAATTTTCTACAGATCCACGAAGCTCCTGGTTAAGTCACCGAAATACACAGAACACTATGTCCGAAATATGCAGATTTGACCTACTTAAATTTCTTCGTTTTCTCTGATTTTTGGATATGTTATACTCCTAAGGATCCTCTACAACTTTCGTGAAGAGACTTAAGCCAAAATACCAAAGGAAGACCTTCAAATGGTCCCACGAAGTTTCTGGTAACCCACATCGTAACTCCAGTTTCATCGTCTTCAAGGTCAGGTTGGTTACCTAGCCTAAACTTGTTATTTTTGCTTCAAATCTGAGTATGTTCATCCTTAAGATGTGCTCTACAAGTTTCATGAAGAAGTCGAAGAGAGATTCTTAGTAAAAACCAACATGCAAACCACGAACTCACCTCAAGGTCAGAAAAACAGTTCCAGATCTAGGGTCTCCGAAATATGAGGTTTAGACCCCTCAAATCTCCATCATTTTTCACGATCAGTATGTTATAGTTCAAGATGTTAGCTACAACTTTCATGAAGAGATCCAAGCCAAAATCGAACTCCAAACACACATGCAAGCCCTCACAAGTTTCTGACTTCACTGGTTCATGCGAAAACAGCATGCATTCTCAACATCCAAGCATTGTCACTCCATTTTCGTAGCTTAAACCACCAAGAATCCAACATGCAAACACACAAGCAAGGAAAGGAGATGGATCCTAACTTGCCTCTAGCCAAGAAAAGAACAATGGGAACGGCGGTGGACGGCGGCGTGCGGCGGCGGACGGCGGTTCTCTCCCCCTCTCCTCTCGCGCGACGCCCTCCCTCCTCTTCTCCTTTCTCTCTTCCTCTCTTTCTCTCTTTCTCTCCCTCTCTTTCCTTTCTCTCGCACGGCACTCTCTCTCTCTTCCTCTCCCTTTCTTTTCTCTTTTCTTCTTCTCCCCTAATCATCACAAGGAAGACCCTAAGCATGCATGCCAAGTGGCATACACACTAGGACACTTGGGGAGAGGCATGCAAACCCTCCCCCTCCTTCCTTCGCACGGCACCACACAAGGCCCATTGGGCCTTATGGGCTTGGCCCACACGGCCCACCCTTAGGCCCTCCAACCATGGGCCTAAGTCCATGCTATTGGGCCTAAGGCCCAATCCACTCCCTTTTCTAAATTAAATTTAAAACTAACAATTAATTTTACCTAATTAAAATTCTATAATATTAAATCTATAACAAACAATCTATAACAAGCATGGCAACACAGAATTTTATCTTTAATAACTATCTTAAAGCTCAAATTAAATTAAAGACAAACAAGGCACAAGGCACAAGGCCTTAAGAGAGAACAAAAATTAAAACACAACCAAATAGGTAAATTCATTACCTATTTAAAAAGCTCTAGGGCACCTTAGGACATGCCCTTAAATTCTAGGATGCCACAACTCTTGTCCATATGAATAGAGCATAATCATGCCTAGATTGCTTGAATCCTACAGCAGTAAGTGCATTGGTAAACTTGGCATACCACTATTGGGAAGCCTGTTTGAGATCATAAAGGGATTTATGGAAACGACATATCATAGACTCCCTTTGTTTCCATAAACCCTATGAAAGATTATATATATTTCTTCGTCTAAATCACCATTGAGGAATGCGTTATGAACATCCATTTGATGTGGTGGCCAGTCATGAAAGGTGGTAATCGATAAGAAGGATCAAACGGTGACATCCTTTGCTACTAGTGAGAATGTCTCATGGTAATCAAAACCTTATTGTTCTGTGAAACCTTTGGCCACTAATCGAGCCTTGTAACATTCAAAGAACCCATTTGCTTTGTATTTGATCTTGTATACCTACTTGCAACTGATCAGTTTGTGATGAGGTGGTAATGGTACAATGTCCCACATTTGATTTTCCATCAAGGCATGCAATTCTGATCCCATAGCCCGTTGCCAACATGGGTCACTAATTGTCTCATTATAACAAGATCATCGTCAATCTTTGGATATGCAGCTAATACAACACATATTTTGATGATAGCTGATGAAAGGAAACATAGGAGGAAATAGGATAATGGGTACCTGGTGAATTCAAAGCTGCACAGACATAATATTTAGTCTAGGTGGATGGATGAGTAATAGACCTAAGTGTTGAGGCACAAAAGATAATTGATCAAGAATGATATGTTCTTAAGGAAGTTCTGTTGAAGAATGATCGAAAATATCTTTGATTAGCATGAAATTATCCTTCATAGAGTTGTTTGAAGCTATCATGGCATTAGGAATCTCATCAAATATTGGTACTAATGCCGGAGATAAACACCAAACCTTCTAGAGGTGCAATGAAGATATATTGACACTAATAAATCATCTTCATATAGAAATCGATGAGAAGCTGTTGTTGTGATAGAATTTTCAGTGGAAGATGCCTCATCATGAAAAGGAAATTTATCCTAATGGAAAATAACATCCCCACTTACAAAAAAAATCACTTGTGGATGGTTTGTAAACACAATATCCCATAAATATGCATCGATAGGATCGATGACCCATTTTATCTCGAGGTCCCAAAGTGGTGACATAACACAAGCAACAAAGACTCTCAAGTGATGAAGTTTTGGTTTCTTCCAAAAAAGTAACTCAAATGGAGTTCGTTCGTTAAGAACACGAGTTAGCATGTGATTGATTAGTTAAGTTGCTATGACCACACAATCTCTCAAAAAAAATTTGGAATAGAAGCTTGGAACTTAAGAGCACGCACGACTTCTAATAGGTGATGGTGTTTACACTCAAGTATCCCATCTTGCCGCATGGTGTAGATATAAGAACTCTCATGAAGGATTCTGTGACATCCTGATTTTCAACCCTATTTTCGATGAAATGATTTGGGCTTTTCATCGACACGCCTATAGTCTTTTTCTCTTAGCCAATCACTCACGAGATAACTAATCTATCAGTGTAAGCCGTTAAGGAATCTAAATGTGACAAACTTGAGAATTAAATCAGAAATCGACTGCTCGACCGTGCTAATTTGCAAGGGTCAATACGGCACCGTCAAAATCGATTAGAGACCGGAGATAGGTTGATTCGATAGAGACAAGTAATTAAAGTGTGGGTGATTCCACGTAATTGCAAAATTCGCATCGAACAGCACTAAACTAATTTTTTTGTCGCTCCTGTACCCTGTGTCTGTATTTGAAACCTCAAGATTTTCACGACAACCGAGAGTCGCCTATGAGTCGGAGATGCACAATGTGGATCGAAAATAATCAATCATGGGTCAAACGCGCTAAAAATTCCTAAAAACTGCTCAGTAGATTAAGTCACGCTAAAATCGTGTTCGGTTGAAATTAACCACGAAATTGAACTCGATTTCAGAAATTAAAAGTTCTGTCATGTCATTATTTTAAGAATGTCAACTCATCCTTCAAAGAATTTTCGGCGAGCCTAGATTTTCGGCGAAAAATCAAAATTGGATGATTTGGAATCGGGAAATTCGGATAGGCCAATTTGGGTGCACTTTTGGCCTTCAAGTTGAACCAATTGGTGAGGAAAATTGTGGAATTGAGTGTGGGCTTCCTCCTTGGTAATTTTGCCATTAATTTGAGGCCAATTGAAGTGAAATTGAGTTGAATTTGAAGTTGGAAGCTTGAAATTCGTAGCCGGGGGGGAGCTAAACATTTTAGCATCATCCTTGGCTTCTTGGAGAATATTGGGGAGGGAACATTGGTTATGGATATGGCTGAAGGCTGGTGGGTCCATCACTTGAGTGTTTGTGATATTTTGACAAGACTTTGGTGGCCTTTGTCCCCCCCTCCAGCTACAGCTTCTTCTTCTTCTTCCTTGCTCCTCGGTCTCCATTGTTGCTGAAAACAGAAGCAGAGAAGCAGCCCTCCTTCCCTGCTGCTTCATCCAGGCCACCTCACGCCGATGCCACCGAAGCCGCTGTCACCCGTGAGCCGCCTGAGCTCCGCCCGCATGTCCTTGCATCTGCGCCTCCAACTTGAGCCCGTCGCAACTCCGTCCACCTCGCACGCTGTCCTAAAGCCCTCGAGCCGCCAGCCACCTCCACCTAGTCCCGCCATCGCCGCCTAGCCGTCTAGCTCCACCCGCTGAGTCCCTCAATCGACCCTTCCAGCCAGCCACAAAACCAAAGTTCCAGCTCGGATTGTGGGTTGTGTAGGCCTTTTCCAAGCCCTTCCAAGCCTCGTTGGGTGTTGCTGTAGGCTCGTGTTTCACTCGCCTCTGCATCGCCGTCGCCGTGAACTCATCGGCTCGCTAATATGGTGAGTTTACTTACTAAACCTTACTTAGGAGGTTAATTATGCTTATGAGAGGTTTAGTTTAGACTAAGATTGGATTAGGTGGTTAGATTAGTGTAATTAGTGGTTTAGTTGGTTAATTAGGCTAATTAGGTGGTTAAATTAGTTTAGTTAAGGGTTAATTAGATTGTGTGATTTATCGAGCTTAGTACATTATTTAATTAGGTCCAATTATGTGGTTAGATTAGTGTATATAGATTAATTAGTCATTTATTTAATTATTTTGCATTTATATAATTATTTTTAATTAATTTTTATAATTTATTTAATTATTTAATATTTTCTGAAAATTATACCGGAATAGCCAGTCGTCAGAATTTCGTACCGATTGCCGTGGTGTAATTAGTTTCTGCAATTGATTGTTAGATTGTGCAATTGAGTGATGATTGTTGATTTTTAGTTATTATTTCTAAATTATGAAATTTTGGTATTTAATTAGAAATATCGGATATCAGGTTTTGCAACCAAAAATGTTTTTAAGTACTATATCAAATAGTGGGATTTTTAAAAGGAATGATATCACTTTTTATGGTTAGATCTGACCATGTACCCACACACGATTATTTTACCTGGTGTTTTTAATATGAAGAAAAAAGGCAAAGCACATTATTTTAATTGAGACATTTGAGTGCAAAGCACAATGTCCTTGGCTGGGATTGGATGTACATGTGATGGTTATGAGAACCTGTCACCCGATGAAGGTTGGGTAGACGATGCTCCTATATAGAATGCCCTTGTCAACGGATGTCGGTCACAATAGAGACTGGGCCGATGCTCCTTCGGGAATGCCGTTTCGAGGTAGACGTTGCTGTGCTCGATGGGGCGAAACGACGCCTGGTTATGCCGAAAGACTGCCG
Source organism: Eucalyptus pauciflora (assembly GCA_007663325.1). Taxonomy (NCBI): domain Eukaryota; kingdom Viridiplantae; phylum Streptophyta; class Magnoliopsida; order Myrtales; family Myrtaceae; genus Eucalyptus; species Eucalyptus pauciflora. The sequence goes on from VMYD01000388.1 coordinate 903,791, forward strand.
AACGTCAAGTAGGCCGTGCCCGTGGGGCCGTAATTAATTGGAACGCGTGTCTGAATAAGATATAATCACGCCTAATTATAGGAAAAAAATTGTGTGGCACGGTATGGGACTTGTCATAACGATTTGACCTTATAATCGGGACCCCTGTGATTGATTGACGTGAAAGTGAGGCGTTCCAATTGTTGAGTGCAATTACTGCATATACATGTGTTATATGAGCCATACTAACGTGCAGGGAGGTGCTGAGGTGAGGTAGGTCTTCTGTGATGTGTGATTAAACTACCTCTAGGTGTATTACCTTCCTAATCGAGGTTTAGGGCGTGAACTCGCTGAGACATTGTCTCACCCCATAGTGGCTTACTCTTTACAGGTCTTTAGATGGAGGCACGTCATGTGCGTTATGGGGTCCCGAGGGAGGTAGACTTTCAACGCTCCTATTTCCCAATTTCCGAGACCAACTTGACCCGTGAGCTTGTTGAGTCCACCGTCTGGTCGATAAGGGCCTACACCACTTGGTACCTCATCATTTCAAGGCATGGTACCTTCACAAGCCCGATGGGAGTCAGGAGGGTCCTTTGGGTGGTTTTGACGAGCCTCCCATTGGGACTAGGGAGTGGGAGATAGGGCACCCTTTGGATATCGACACTCTTGATGCTGCCGTGGAAGACCCGGAGTCGAAGACTAAAGAGTCCGGAGTTTAGGTGGCTCCGTAGCCCTTTTTGATCTAGACTTTTGTACATAAACCTTAGAGTTGGCCTCCTCTGTGTATAAACTAGCTTGTTTATAAAAGTGAGGTTATGAAATTTGGTTGTCTTGCTTTTCTATCCCATGTTTGATTTTTGTCTAGGGATTGTTGTTTTCGCTTTCGCATGTGCATGAATTGATTTGGGTCGGCGACGAGTCTTGGGAACGTCGCAATTTAATCGACCACCTAGGAATGTGCGCGCGCTCGAGGTTCAGGGCGTGACAAATTCCATGAGAAGAGAATAGGAATTTGCATTCACTATTGGAGAATTCTCTTCCATAATAAGTTCGAATCCTTTGAACAAATTTCCCAAACTATTTCTGGGTAGAAAGATAGGGAGAGAAACATTTTCAGATGAAGGAAAAGTCAACTCTTTGATTGCTTGAGGAAAGCCCATGTAGCATGGGAATAATCGTCTACAATCGTAAGAAAGAATTGAGAACTATCATAATGTGAAGTATAATATGGTCCCCAAACATCAATGTGAATCAGTGAAAAAACACTGCTAGCATAGTTTTTACTTGTTGGAAAAAGGAGCATGTGATTGTTTTGCAAAATGACAAATGTGGCATTAAGGATATGGAAAGGAAGCATTGTGACCCAATCATTGATGAGAAAGGAAATTTGTATCTTATGTTTTATTCAATAAAACATAAGATAAATCAAAATCATTCGAAAAATTGGTCCAAAAATATAGCTCTTTTGAGATACTACCCAAGCCTATTTGTTTACCGGTCGAAAAGGTCTGAAAGAAATAATTATCAGAGTTGAAAATGACATGACAAGAATTTTTCTCACAAATTCTGGAAATAGAAATGAGATTGAAATGGAAAGTAGGAAGATAAAGGATGTTCCAAAGCGTAATGAGAAGGCTAAGATTTACAATTCCAATCATAGCAACATACGCGATATTTCCATTCGAAGACAAGTAAAGATAGGAAAAAGTAATTGTTCATGGGTATTAGAAAAGAAACTTTTGTCAAATATAATGTGGTCACTAGCGACTAAATTAATTGTCCATGCATCAGTTGGTATTGAGATCATCAGGCAATAAGTACCCGAAAAACTTTTGATTTTGTGAGAAGTATCCAATTTCTTTAAGGCCTTCATAAGCTACTAATATTGGTCATGACTAATTGGCTTATGAATTTTATCAGTGTATTGGCGAGTGACTTGATAAGTAGCTGCAAATTCCTTTTTTCCTTTTTTCCTTTCTCGTCTTGTTCCGCAACTTCCACCAAGTATCAATTGTGTGACATGAACACTTGCAATAATTGCAAAATAATTTACGTTTTTCTCTAGAATTTTGCCCATTTTTTTTTTCTGGATGACGTGGCAAAAGCTGGACCGTTGGATGACTTGAAGGTCAGAGCTGACATGGCTTCATAATATCCGTCTGATCTAGCAACTAAAAGGAAGGAATGGGAGTCGTTCGATCATGCTATGAAATCTGAGCTGTCCATCCTAGGCTTATTGAAGGTTCTCTCTTCTTCCTCGACGAACCCTAGTCCACTCCGCCTCCTTCCTTAGTTATACAACTTGCTCGTCAATCCTCTCTACTTGGCTTGAGCCTTGAGCAAGATGCTCTCCCCCGCCTTGACATATTCCGATTAAGTGAGGCGCTGGCTTTTCTCGTGTGTAGTGAGTTGGCAGATCTAGCCAAGCAAGGGCATTGAGTCAATGGCCAAAATCTAAGTCTAAAACAAAAGGTAAGTGATGTTTAGAATCAGGAGGAAGCGAGTGACATTTTCTCTTTCGTTAATCGCCTTGTACTGTTGTAAGGTTGAATCCAGCCCTTCAAGCTTTTCTTTGGCTACTTCTAGCTCATTCCAAAGTGCCAAGAGCTTGTTGAAGCATGCCATGATCGACTTGTTTCCTTGCTTTAATTTGGATATTGCCCTGGTGATGGAGAATAGCTTCGCTCAATCCAATTTTCCATACATATATTTTGTATTTTCCCACGTAATCCTCAAGTCCTCTGTTGAAGGCAATCTGACCACGACATCTAGGGCTATGTAGTTCCCTATCTAGGTTGGAAAAGTTGATTTATTTTTCTCTAGAGTCAGTCTAGACACTTGTTGATCAAAACAATGACGATTCCGTCAAGGAAACCGTCTTTGTCCTTTGTGACGAGGGCTCGCCAAAATTCTTATGATCACATTGAATGATTTTCTAAGTTGGTGAGCTAATGAGTGATAAGCCAAAGCTCTAGCCCATCGGCGATGGAAGTGTAAAGTGGTTCGCCAGGCTCCAAATGACTACCGACGGTTGGGATTGAATACAGTAAAAAGCCGAGTTGAGGAATCGGTTTGAGATTCCCTCTCAAACTCGTGATACTCAGATAGGATGCTTGACTTGCATGAATCCTTCCTGGTCCAATGGATGGGCTTGCCCAAACTATGGTTGCTGGGCCTCCATTAGGCTAGGTTTGTTATCGGTGGCTTTGATTCTTAGGCCATAAAGCATTTTGGGTCAGCCCATAGAGCCACGGGGCAGATGGGACTTGGACAGGCAGCCACTAGATGGACTGGCTTGCAACAAATTGGCCCGAAGTAGGCTGGCCCATGATGGGCTTACCCCTAATTTGACAAAGCCTAGAAAGGGAGCCATTGGATCAACTGAGTCTGGACATGGCTTGACTAGGCCTGGACTTGTTGCTCCTAATTCACGGCATCTTCAGAAGGTAGGTTCTATTCTAATGAAGTTCCTTGTAGGGTTAACTCCTTTGGAATTCGTTTCTTAGAGGTTGATGAATGATCTTTTGGCATGTTATCGATAAGAGAAAGGTATATGGTATTGTTAAAACATTTCTTTGGATTGGAATGTATCCAAATACCGATTTCTACACTAGAGTGCTAACCTTATTTTGCAAGTTAGTGTCTTTTTCTGCAACAATGAAGGAGCAAAGGGAATCCGGAGGGCAATCAAAAAGGTGCTGAAGCTAGGCCTAAAAACAAAGGCTTCGCTACCATGACACGAGTCCAAGATAGGGTGTAGAATAAGCTTGTATTCTATACAGTTCATGTGACAGCTTTAATTTTCTAAGTTGTTTTCGATTAAATAAATCGGGCTTTTCATCGACGTGTCTATAGTGTTATTCTCTGAGTTGGCCACTCACGAGATAACTGGTCTATCTGGGGAAGCAATTAAGGAATCTAAATGCAATGGACTTGAGAATTCGAACAGGAATCGACTGCTTGACCATGTCCATCTGCCGAGTTCATTACGGCACTGTCGAAATCGATCAGAGATCGGAGATAGGTCGATTCAACTGAGATATGTGATCAGAGTGTGGGTGATTCCACTTGATTGCAAAATACTCGTCGGTCGGCACTAGACCGATTTTTCTATCGTTTTGGTACCCGGTGTCCGTATTTAAAATCTCGAGATTTTCACGACAACCGAGAGTCGCCAATGTGTCGAAGATGCACTATGTGATTCGAGATAAATCGATCACAGGTCAATTGCACCAAAAATTCCTAAAAATGACCCGGTAGACTAGGTCACGCTAAAAGCACGTCAGATTGAAATTAAACGTGAAATTGAACCCGATTTCAGGAATTGAAAGTTCTGTGATGTCACAAGCTATTTTAGGAACGTCGACTCATCCTCCGAGAAATTTTCAGAGATTCCGAGATTTTTGCGGAAAATCGATTTGGACGTTTCGGAAAACAAACGAAAATTCAAATTGGCCGAATTGAAGAGATTTTTTGACTTGCAAACCGAGCTATTTGGCGAAAGAGAATTGTAGAAATTATGTGGGCTTTTTCTACATCAAAATGAGACATCAAATTTGGGAATTTGTTGAAGAAATTGAAGACCAAAATGTGAAATTCGAAATTGGAAAATGGCAGCATTTTTAGGCATCTAAATGGGTTAATTGTGAGGATAATACAAGAAGATATTTTTGGACAAGTGAGATAAGATTGAGCACTATTTGGGGACCAAGCATTTATGGATTTGGCTAAGAGTTGGACTTTTAAGGCTTCTCTTGCAAGCTGGCCACCGGTCCTCATCCTCTTGGCTCGAGCACTTCGTTGCTCTTCCTTTTCATTTTCCTTTTCATCTTCGACGCCGCACGTCCTCACCTTCTACCTTTTCTCTCTTTCAATTGCTTCTCCTGTTCTTTTTATTTTCTTCCTTTGATCCCCTCTGCCGCAAGTCTCCCATATGTATGCCCTCTCCACTACAAATTGTTTCCCCACAAGTCAACCCCAGCCTCCAAGAAGACCATTCATTTTGTTGCCGCGTCCTTCAATCCACCGATTTCCTTTCTGTTCAAGTTGCTGGGTCAACTTCAGCTCAGCAAGAAGCCCAAAAGTTGACTCCAATCCTTTCATCCGTGGCCACGCCTTGCCTCACGATCGAAGACCCAGCGAAGCTGCTGCCGCGCGTCTCCTGGTTGTCCGCCCACCGTCCACGAGCAGCCATCCGTTGAGACACCACCGCCCGTTCGAAGTCAGCCCGCATCAACGGCCCAGCAGTCTTCAACTCCACGAGTCGCAAGTCCACCGAGCAGCCCTCACCATTTGGAGCCGAAGCCCAGCCCAGTGTTGGTCGCAGATTTCAAGACATTTCAGCACAGTTCGGTCTTCTCTTCAGTCCTTGAAGCCCAGCAAAATTCCAGTCCAGTTGGGCCTATTTTGTTCAGCCCATCAGCAGTCCAGTTCAGCTAGACTTGAAGCCAGCCCATTCTCATCAGTTAAGCCCGTGATCTTGAAGCCCAGATCAAGCCCAGCCCAAATCAAAAACAAATCTCAACTTGGGCTGAGATTTGTTGGGCCCGTTTTAGGCCCGGCCCGAGTGTTCGCCGACACCGCCAAAAATTAATATTTCGGCCGCCGTCGCGTCATCGTCGCGGTGAACCGGTTTTTGCGATACATCGATGAGTTTATTCTCTAAACTCTTCATAGTAGGCTTTGATGCTAAGTGGTGTTTAGATTTATTTAATTAGGAATTAGGTGGTTCGTTAGATTAAATTAATGATTTAATTATTTAATTGAGCATGTTAGGTGGTTAGCATGGTTTAGCTGAGGCCTAATTAAATTGTATTATTTATCTAGAAGGGTTCGGGAATTTTCCGGGTCCGTATTGGTATTTAATTTAATAATTTTGGCATAGGTTAGTATTTTTAGAAATTAAATTGAGTTAATTAATTAATTTTCGAAATTAATTATTTATTAATTTTTTCTTCGGAAATTAGGCCGGGATGGCCGGTGACCGGAATTTCGTGCTGATTGCAATGGTGTGATTAATTTATGCAATTGAGTGTTAAATTATGCAAATTGAGTGATGATTGGATTTTTGGTATTTAATTCCAAAAATTGTGAATTTTCAATATTTACTCAGAAAATCCCAGGTGTCGGATTTTAACACCGAAAATGATTTTATATACTATATAAAATAGTGGGATTTTAAAAAGAAAGAATGTCAATTTTTCTGGGTCGAGTTGACCGTGTACCCACACACGACTATTTTCATGCGTATTTCTAATACGAAGAAAAAGACCAGGTTCACTATTTTAATTGAAGCATTTGAGTGCAATGCACGGTGCCCTGGGCCATATTTGAGTGATCGTGTGATGACAATGAGAAATCGTCCCGGGCTGTTGAGCTAGACGTTATCCCTATTTGGGATACCCCTCGATAAAGGGAAGCCGGTCGCAGTAGATTCTGAACCCTCTCCTTCCGGAAAGCTGTCGACGAAGTGACGTGCCGTGCTCAATGGGGTGAGACGAAGCCTGGCAATGCCATAAGACTGCCGAATTGAGAGTAGGCCGTGCTATATGCCGAGATCAAATCTAGGAACGCATGTTGAATTGAGTATTGTGTTCCAATTAATTGAGCTTGAGTGATGCTCCAATTTGTGATATGAACTGTGCTGACCTGCAGGGTGGAACTGAGACGAGGTAAGTCTCCTTGATTGTGTGATTGCGTGCTTAGAACGCTTCTTAGCGTCTTTCCCTCCTAGCCGCAGTTTAGAGCTTAGACTTGCTGAGACATTGTCTCACTGGTTATTGTATAACCACTTTCAGTGTCACGCCCCGATCCTCGAACACGTGCCCATCCCTCACCTGGTCAATTAATAGCGACGTCCCAGGACGCATCGCCGACCCTGTTCATTTTATATGCGCAAGCGGAAGTATAAAGAAAATCCCCAGACAATAAAACAATGGGATAGAAAAGTAGGGCCATAACTTTCACATTGAAGCTTATAACCAAACTTTTATATACAACACAAACAGTATAATCCACAACCCTTCATACTCTCCTGATTCACTCTGTTCGCACCAATAGAGTTCACAAAAGAAGATGGGATCTCAGTCCATCTGGATCGTACTCAAGATCCCTCTCGATGCTATCTTCTTCTTTCAAAAATCCTTTTCCTTCTCAGATTTCTCCTCCTCAGCTCCTCATCGGGGTCCTGAAATGTTATCCCACAACCGGGATGAGACTACGTCTCAGCGAGTTCTACCCCACTAAGACTCAATTAGGGAGCCAATACACTACTCGGTTGCCTAAGCACAGCACGAGTTAGAGGACTTACCTTGGCCTCATATCCAACCTGCAATTCAAGGTTATATATAACGTTTCATAATTCACAGCGAACAATCAATCAAATCACTGTCAATCGAACTAGTCGATTACATGTCAGACGGACCATTCCAGGTCATCAGTTCCACACCATATAACTTCCCACATTTCACATAGGCATCCAAGTAATCAATCACTGATCGAAGCATCGATCAAATCGACCTAGTCGATTTCACACCAACAAGATCACTCACGATCAATCCCATTCAATCAATAAATTTACAACATCATACTCAAGCAATAGTCAAACACATCAAATCACACTCAGATCGGATCATCAATTAATCGGACCATCTTTCGGTCATTCTTTCCATCCCATATAACCTCCAATATTGTAATCGGTCACAAAGCCACATCAGTGCTCTCGGGCGTCAAATTCGCCAAGGTGACTTATCCATTAGACAACTGCGTGCGTTCTTTAAGGCGCCGTTTTCGCCAGTGATATCCCACATCACCGAACCACGCATGCCTACGACAATGTGTTCAATAGACAAGTGTATGCGTTCTTTAAGGCGCCGTTTTCGCCAGTGATCTTCCCCATCACCGAACCATACATGCCTATACGATATGTTTAATAGACAAGTGCATGCGTTCTTTAAGGCGCCGTTTTCGCCAGTGATCTTTCCTATCACCGAACCATGCATGCCTATAAACCATGTACTCACTAGACAACTGTGTGCGTTCTTTAAGGCGCCGTTTTCGCCAGTGATGTCCTTACTCACCGAACCACACATGCCTACGACAATGTGTTCAATAGACAAGTGTATGCGTTCTTTAAGGCGCCGTTTTCGCCAGTGATCTTCTCCATCACCGAACCATACATGCCTATAACAATGTGAGTACTCGACCGATACGTGCGTTCTTTAAGGCGCCGTTTTCGCCAGTGACTTCCTTAGTCACCAAACCACGTAGGTCCATACACCGTGCCTGATCAGTCCATCACCAAGGTACTTCTGACTCATTCTCACCATTCCACATACTTTACCACTCAACAAAGCATAAGAATGCTAAATAAACAAGCTTGGCCAAATTCCAAACAACCATTCAATCTCAATCAATTCCAGTCAATTTAGGGTAAATCCCTAAAATACCACAATTCAATTAATTCCAAACAACGTAGAGCTCAAATAAATAAACGGGCTATGCCACGACAATCAGCACGAGATTTCGGTTGCCGGCCATCTCAGCCTTAATTTCCGAAAAATAATTAATTTCGAAAATTAATAATAAATAATAGAAATTCAATTTAGCTCAAAATACAGTCCGATTAAATAAACAGACTTCACCACTGTCCTCAGCGTAATATTCCGGTCGCTGGCCATCACACTTGAATTTTCGGGAAATAAATAATTAAATAATTAATTTCGAGAATTAAATATATAATTACCATAAATTCAATTCAGCGCAATATAAAGCTCAATTAAATAAACGGGCTGCACCACGATCACCAACATAATATTCCGGTCGTTGGCCATCCAAGTTGAATTTTCGGAAAATAAATAATTATTTAATTTAATTTCGAAAAATAATATTTAAATGCCAAAAATCTCACTTAGGCCCGAAATATCAAATTGAAGCCCGATAAAGGGTCGGAAAATTCCCGGGCTACCCTCAATAAATAGTAGACCATGTCTACTAGCTAAATATGCATTCAATTTAACTAATTTGCATCAAAATCAACTAATCAACCCTAATCAAAATATATAAGCGTGATTAAATAAACTAACAACCAATTAAGCATAATTAACCCACTAAGCAAGCGTTAGTGAGGTTACCCACCGGAATCGCGCGCAACCGGTACCAAATCGACGGGCTCGGCGCGGGGAACAACAAACTCCAAAGCGGGTCTCGGGTCCGGGGCTCGGAAACAGCCCAAAGCGGGCCCGAAGTGGGCTGGAAACCCACTCGCGGGTTTGCTGTGGAGGGCTAGCCGAAGGAACTCCGGTGGCTGAGGCGGCGAGGGGAGGTCGGTAGACGGCGAGAGGGGCGCCGGGGGTCGAGCGGCGGCTAGGGCGGCGGCCGGACGGAGCTGGGTGGCGTCGGGCCGAGCTGGGCGGAGGTGGAGGCTGAGCGGGAGGGGGCGGAGCTGGCTGCGCGGGCGGACGCGCGGGCGGCGTGCACGACGATGACGAGCGGTGCGGGCCGGTGGTGTGCGGTGCGGGCGGCGACGGCGCGGTGGCTGGCCGGCGAGCTCCTCTTCCTGGTTCGCTGGTTTTGGGCAGAGCAGGAAGAAGAAGAAGAAGGAAGAAGGCTCGTGCACGTGGGGGATTTTGGGGGAGAGAGGAGAGAGAAAGAGAAGATAAGAAGGAAGAAAGAAAGAGGAAGCCAGCTAAGGGGGGATGGGGTACGCACGGATGGGGAGGGGAAAAGAGAGAGAGAGAGAGAGAAAGAAAAAGAGAAAAGGGAGAGAGAGAAAAAGAAAATAAAAATCAAACAATTCTTGTTTTTCTTTTCTTTTCTCTTTCCCTTTCTAATTCCTTTTTGGTCTTCGGTTTCCTTCCGATAATTTCTTTCTCGAAATTTCGGACTCGTCAATAAATTGACGGACGATGAGACAAAGTCCTAAAAAGAATTATGACACGCTTAAAATTCGATTCCCGAAATTGAGTTCAACTTCATGGTTAAAATCGACCGAACACGATTTTAGTCCGATCCGACCTATCGAGTAGCTTTTAGGGATTTTACCGCGGTTATATCCCTTAACGGCTTCACTCAATAGCTGGGTTAACTCATGAGTGATCAGCTCAGAGAAAAAGGACCATCGGCGCGTCGACGAAATGCCCATTTCAAATATTCGGGACGGGTCGAAAATTCGGGATGTCACATTCAGGGTCATCGAGTGGAGGACCTTGAGTAGAGAGGAGGTGATTTGAAGCATAGGTCGGATAGGACCGCTTCTTTTTGGAGAACAGTCTTTTGTAGTCTTTTGACCATAGACTCTTGTACTTGACTCGGCATATGTTTATAAAGGTATGTTTGTTTGTGAAATTATTATACTGCTTTTCTATCCCGAGATGGTTACTGTCAGGAGATTCTTTTTCGCTTCCGCATGTGCAATAAAGTAAAAGGGTCGGCGACTAGTCCTGGGAAGTCGCAAAATTTTATCGACCAGAGAGGGATGGGTACGCACTCGAGGTTCAGGGCGTGACAGTTCATTCATTATATTCTCAATGTATAATGTCCAATATATAGTGCAAAATGTAAAATGTCCAATATATAGTACAAAATGTAAGTAATAAAAGGAAATGATATTTCCTAAGAGAATAAAAAGAATTCTATTCCTAGATTGATTCATCAATCAATTACAATCTCGGATTGATTCAAAGTATTGCCGGACAAGTTTGACATATTTGAAGCATATCTTCCGACACCAATCTCTCTGCACTCAACAATTCAAGATTGGAGAAAAGGGGACAACTACCGTTTCAAAGAACAATTAAGAAAACGGCGCCTCATGCCACCCATTTGTCAGCCTTCCTCTTCTTGTTCTCCATTGGCCTTTGCCGCCTTCTCGGCTTCTACTCGCTCTACTTCAATAACCCATCCTCGTACAGACTCAAGCCATGATGATTCTTGGATTCGAAATAAAAGAACCTCGATCTTAGAGGGAAACAGTTTTTTTCTCTACTCGATTCTTGGCATGAAGCGTTGTAGTTTTAGTCTCATTGTCCACTTTGGACTTGAATTTATTTTTAAGAAGCCATGTTGGATATAAAGTATTATTAAAAAACAAAGTAGGACAAATTCTCGAAATAAGCATTCAAAATGAATAATTTGACATTGATGTGGTATTCAAGTGATTAAAAAAATTATAACTTTCAAATAAGCGTCATACAAAAGTATTATGGTGTCTTTATATCAAATAAACTATATGATGACCAACATTGTTGGGAAAACAAAATGTAACATTGAAATTCAGCAACCTAAAAGGACGGGGGGCATCAGGTGTACTTTTCAGCATTCCTAAAGGGACGGAATTTGAATTCAAGTAATAGTACCACGACAAGTTTTATAACTTTCCCTTTAGCTTACAAGATAAAAAGGTTACATAAAAATAAAATAAAAAATAAAAAATAAAAAAAACTTTAAATTTTGTCCGTTGTGATACATTTACCTTAAATTACTTTTTGCGACACTAAAAATTTCAAACTTATACTTACGTGACAAATTTATCCAAACTTTTTTTGTTGTAATACAAAAAAAAAACCCTCAACTTATATATATGTGTGTGTGTGACATATTTACTCTAAACTTTTTTCATAACATCAAATTCTCAAACTTTTTTTCTATGATACCAAATCTTTATGGTACATATGTCACATGAATACAAGTTTTGGATTTTTGATATCACAAAAAGAATTTTGGAGTAAATTTATTACACCATACAAATTTGATGTAAATGTGTCACAAATGCACAAGTTTGGAATATTTTTGTATCATAAAAAATAGTTTAGGGTAAATGGATCATGATAAGTATAATTAGGATTTTTAGTAGCTTTCACCCTATATACAAGTAGAAAACATAGATAACAATCAAAATCAACAAATTTGAAATAGTACAATCACTTTGCCAAAATCCTAGAGATTTGAAATTTTAATTATCATTCAATCAATGAAAAGTTGTTTAGAAAACGCAAGTACACATTTAATAGCAAACGTCAGACATTTAGAGATTCAATTTGAGATTCAATGGTGGAAGTTAGGGCTTCATGTGATCTAGACTTTTTCCCCTCTTTATATGATGATTGAGTTTTATTTTTAATTTGGGAAAGGTGCCATAACTTTCATCCTATTTTTTTTTTTCAGATCACTTGTGTATCACATTAGAGAAAAATTCATCTCTTAAGTATCTCCGGCGATAAATTTTGACAAATAATAATGTGTGAGTTTTTTAGTAAAATGTTAATTCCTCTTTGGCTTTCTTATATATAAATTAACGAGTCCAATGTGGACAACGAGGTGGCCATTCATGACAAAATAACACCTCACCATTCAAAGTTAATTTCTCTTTCAAAATAAACAAATCTCCTGTGTATCTATCGATATGTGTGTTGACTTGCTCTCTCTCTCCTTGTTTGCACTCGCTCGCTCGTGCAATATCTCTCTCACATTATTGATCAGTATACTTTTAAATTTTTTGGCAATTTATTAATATAGTCACTTCGGCCAATTTTAGCCAAAAAATCGCTGACATGAATATTAGATCCTACTTGGCCTACTCCGAAAATGATGTGGATGAGTTTTCAATTTTAATAAGTTTTTAGAAATTTTCTTTTTTAGTTTTTCTTTTTTTTTTATTTATTCAATTTCCCTTCACTGGTCATGCGACATTCGAATTCAAGTTCAAACAACTCATAATTAAAATGTTAATTCAACAATGAGTGTATTGCTAGAAAAACATAAAAGCTTGTGTAATTTTTTTGTCAAAATTATTAAAAAACCTCAAACTATTCCCGTTATGACACAAATACTCTGAATTTGAATGAAACTGAAATATTGACCCAAAAAAAGTTGGCGTTATTTGTGTTACAATTGGTAAGTTTAGGATTTTTTATGACACAAAAAAAAATTATTGCAATGGTTATAATTTGGAATTTCTTTGTGTATTTTTTTTTTAATTTTATCTTTTGGTAATTGGAAAAACAGAGATATTGTTTTATGTACTTTTTTCGGATTTGGCCTTTATTTCCTGCCAAACGTGCAGCACTTGCTTGCACTTTAATTTTAGAATCGTGAAACGATCAATGCCGATCTCGAGACCTCACTGCAGTTCGGTGGTCGAGAAAAGAAGATGGAGTACGCAGTGGTGGGCGCCTTTGGTCACCCGAGCTTGATTCCAGGACGAGTCTCTCTGAGAAGAAAGAAGAAGTCTTCACGTCTTCCCACCGGTGCCACCGCCACTTACAACTTGAGCTCTGCCTCTCGCAGAATCAAGGCTGTGGACACAAACTCCCAGGACTTGAATGTCCACTTGGAGGCAAGTAATCTCTCCGGTATTGTGTGTGCCCATTTATACTTATATTGCGGCCTGTTGAATGCTAACTGGCCTCTTAAACGTGGGCTCGTGGTTAATTCTTTCTGGGTTTTTGGTGGAAACTGATTTGGCTTATTGCTTCTTCAACTCGATACTTGGTAATATTGGAGCAATCTGCTTGTTTTGATGGAAGTTTGACATTCACTGATGGAAACACTGAGTTAGTTTTGCAATGATTGCGTATGATGGGCAGTTCGAACAGAAAGTGTGGTGATTGGTCTGAGAATAGTGAACTATCGTCACATGGAATATGGTAAGGAGGAACTTAGCCAGAAAAATTTAGCTCCAAGGAAACGTAGATTACCGCCAGTTGTTGGTCAAAGGGAGGTGTAATCTTCTACTCAAATTCAATGGGGAAAACAATGTGCAGAACTAACTGTAATAGATGCTTTAAGGTCTTGTTTGCTGCAAAAGATGCTGACCCGTTATAAATTAAAAAAATAAAATTGAATTTGTTGTTTAATGCAGGCACGAGCTGAAAGTGTGGTGGATACTATCAATCCTGCGTTGAAAGACTTGGTGTGGCCTTCCCCTAGTGATGAAACTCCATTTTGGAAGAAAGAATTCCCTACTTGGGATGTCAGCGTTGAGCTTCCAGCTGATGTGGAGAAGGATTCCGATCTCGTGCACATCATCCATGTTACTGCTGAGATGGCTCCTATAGCCAAAGTCGGAGGTCTCGGTGATGTTGTTACTGGACTTGCTCGCGCATGCCTGGCACGTGGTCACACAGTTGATGTCATGCTTCCTTTCTACGAATGCATCGAGAAGCAACACATTATCGATCTCACATTGATAACTACATATAATTCATTCCATGATGGAAATTGGATACTGACTAATGCATATCGTGCGGAAGTTTCTGGCATTCCCGTCATATTTGTTGAACCGTCTAATCAATTCTTTAAAGGGAAATATGTATATGGGGGTTCATACAATGAGCTGGAAGCATATATATTCTTCAGCCGTGCTTGCCTTGAGTGGATGCAGGTATGTCACTATGAGATTGTTTTCCAAGTTCTTTTGTTATTATCTATGTATAACTTTCGGTAGTGGGAGGGTTTTATCTGCACTTTATTAAGATAGGAATAACTAACTAGTCAGCCTGGCTCATCGTGTGTGGTATAGTGGAGAATTTACATTTATGAATCACATATAAATGTCACAATTGCAAGCTTACAGCCGCTGGTCAAATTATCTTTCATTTCTACGAAATGATAGATGTGCTACATGTATAATGTCCAGTGCATAACATGTCTGTGTGTTTGTGAGTACCAAAGTCCAACATGGAGAGTGATGGAGGTTTCCACGCACTATATAAATTGAGATGGACCACCAAATTTCCAATTTGGGTTCTTGGGGCTTGGACCTTTTTGTGGTCTTGGGGCTGTGGTTGTTGCAAATGGCATCAGAATAATGGGTCCTTGCAGTGTGGTTGCCATGGAAACCATTCTTACCTTATCCACCATCTCCTGTAGTGTGTGGCTTCTGATGAAGCCAGCTAATGAGTTAGTACCATTATCATATGGGTTCCCGCTCTTGGTGGTGTGTGTCATGCATTAGCTGGCGTGCTGATGTTAATGGAAACCTCACTTTGGGGGAATGACAATCTTGAGAGTTTCTTTTGGAGGATTTTTAATGCAGTAGGTCTTGCCTTGGTTTGTTATAAAATCATTGCTACAATTGTATGATGAGCTGTACATCAGCATGTTTTGGATTGTTTTTGAGAATGGAGCAATGCAGGAGTTTCATTACCTATGTATTTATCTATTAAAGCTTCCAAGGAGTTTGTTAGTTTAGCCAGTACCAATTTTTCCCCCTGGCCGACAACGATGTTTGGATCTTGCTACTTGTGTTGGCATTGCAATATCCATCTTCAGCAATATATCTGAATCACGGCAGGTGACTGGAGTGCAGCCTGATATCATTCACGTCCATGAGTGGCAAACAAGTGCTTTGCCACTTCTTTACTGGGATATGTACCATCATCTCTCACTTAAGGTACATTCTCTGCTATTCTACTTGGCTGAACTGGATTTGGATTGACGATATTTCTTCTATCTTGCTATATAGCATAGCAGTTGGTGGCTTTTGTCTTCAAGTAGTTCTTTCTTCTTGTTTACATTCATAACAGATGTACATTACAGATTATTGACTTTTAATTGACACAGAATTTTTTATGTCCAGAGAACAAGAATAACATTGACAATCCACAATATGGAGCATTATGGTGAATGCAGGTCGGTTAAAACTGTTTTCTGCATTGTACTCGAGTTAAAGATAATTTCTGCATTATGATGATTACCTGACAATTATTAACAAGGCTTTGAGTAAGTTTTTAGTTGTGCACCCTTCATGAGTCTGTTAATAGATCTGTAGATATGATCTGATTGTTGGATCTTTGATTTATATTTTTGCTGATGTTAGATATTTCAGTCAATTGAAGTTCTGTAAATAGTTCAGAATATTTCATAGTCTCCATTTGATTCATAATTGGACTCATGGTCCGGTTAGCTTCTCTGCCAGCTGACCAGCCTTTATCAATTTTAGAAAGAAAATATTCAGTCATAGGAACCAAGGGTGCACCAAGTCAACCCATTTGCAGAAGTCACTTACTAGATGAGATTCGTCTAGGGCAGTTTCTACGTTATTGAATATAGTGTGAATAAACCCGATAAATATCTGTCATTTAGTAAATGAAACTTTATAATCTTCCCTTGTAAGACTTTGTGTGTCTGTGTGGATACTCACACTGATAAAAGTTGTGGAGTAATAAATCAATAGGTAATATTAAGTGCTCTGGAGCAACACTAGTACGAAATATTATGACTTTTAGGCATTCATTAGGCTGAAGCTTCTAGTTGGTGAACAACTACGGGCTTGGAAAGAAAATTGCTTTGTCAATAACTCTGAGCAAAGATCATTAGATGCTGTTATCCTTCCGTAAATGTTTTTTGGGATAGAACAACAGCTTTTGATGTAAACAACAAATAAACAAATTTTGAGTTTTTGGATTACTGTAAAACCAAAATTTTAATTTGGATGATTTGTTTGTATTTGTCTTAGTGTAACTCTTGTGCAGGGGTGGTTCCCCCTGCATGCCTTTCTCACATAAAATCTCCTTTTGCTTTGAAAAATAGATCTACTAAATTTCTACCTCACCAAAACATCTATCCAGTGCTTACCAAAGGAAAGTTTTTGCCACGGGCACACAAAAGTGATTTTGATACTTATTTGTAGCCTCCCGAGGATTTGTTAATGATAATCTTAAAGGAATTGAAATCATAAAAGAACACTTTCTTGGTTTGGGTTTCTATTTTCCTTGCAAATTCTTATACCATCAAATCCTGGCTGAAAAGAAGGAAAAATTGAATTTCTTTTCATAATAGATGTCCTTCACACTGAACTGAAGAATGGACTCAAAAGGAAAAAAAAGGAGATGAGACTCAAAGAGGCATCACTTTCTTAGTGGGCAAAATTTCATGTCATTCCATAAATAGAGTAGAGTTTCCATTGACCAAGATCAATCATATCAGTTATGAAGAAAATAGATCAATATTTTAGTGAGATGGAAACTCAGAATGCTTTGGATGGAAATGAGGGAATGTATTTATTACGTGGTTTCAATTTTGGTTTTTTCTTTTCAAATTATAGAGCTAAATGATATAGGGAATGGCAGTTCTTGACTTGATGAACTAGTTATAGGATTGAATTAGCTGCCTAGGTTCCTTCAAGCTCGAGAATTTAGCTTAATTCTTTTCATATTTCGAAAAAAATGCTAATAGTTCCTTCCTTTCTCTTTATGTGATTGCAATCTGGCTCGATGCCGCCGTGTTAAATTGGCAGACAAGAGCAGCTCAGTAAATGTGGTCTTGATGGTGCAATTTATGCAACAACTGATAAGGTAAGCTTTAAGTGCATTACATAAGCTAATGTTATATGGTCATGGCTGACCTCTAATTATGTGTACCATACATCAGTATCCCGTGTGGCTACTTTAAATGCTCACTTACATTAACCCTTTCAGTTTGAACATCTGTGAAAGGATTATTTTATGTTATTGCTTCCTAGTGGAATGTAGAGTCATGTTGATCTACCATAGAATTCTTGAGAACATCAGTAGATAAATTTATCAGTCAGATCCATAAGGTTCATGAGTTCTGACTTAGCAGTGCTAAGGTGGCCGAAATATATGAGGATTTAGAGATCAGATTCTTTTGGAACTGAGTTTCAAGGAGAAAAGACGACATACAAAAATTGGATGAAGGAAAGTGTCCTGACAGATTCATTGGCTCTGAATATGGATTACTGAGGCTAGATTTGGAAAAGATGAGGAAAGAGCCATAGATTGTACTCATGTTTACAGTCTTAGCCAACATAAATAGACTCCGCATGCCAGTCCAGGTAATTGACCCATTCTGCCATTATTTGAACTTTAGCTATGACTTTACCTCCTTAATTGAGGAGCAAAGGGCATTTCTACCAGCAATCAACTGTATAAATAAATTTAAAAATGTAACTGAACAAGTTATATCTACCATTGCTATAGCAAGCTACTGTTGGAAGTCACTCATAAAACCCATTGACAATATCCTAGATTGAGGTCTGATAAGGACTTAATTTTAGACTTCACATATAGCTCTGGATTCTTTTTTTTTTTTTTCCAAATGATGTAGAAGCCCGCCTAAGTGGGCAAACCCAGGGCCATGAAGTACCTCACTAATCTCCAGGATCAGATAAGATGTGGATCAAAAGCATCAATCACTTCATTTTGAAAGGAGAATCCACTAATGAAAGGCACTTATTATGCTGCTTCCTTGTACAACATGTCTTAGCTTCATTGTTGCTTGTCACGAATTAAATATGACTCCCACATGGGATATATCTTTGGTTGCATGGTTCCTATATCTGCCAAACTTTGATTCATCCTTTTTTAGTTGCTGTCATCAGGAATTGAGCTTCTACTGTAGAAACAAATGTCTAACTATTTGCAAAGGATGTTGAAAATGGTGTCACTTGGATCTGATTTCTAGGCAGAAAGGATTGAAAAGCAATAATTTGGTTTTTTTTTTTTCCTGATCAGTATATTCTTTTTTACTATACTTTCATCACTTCTTTGCAGCTAAGTAGTTGTGTGTGCATGGATTTAGAGACAACAAGCTTCATCTGACTTAGTTCTAAGAGAAATGTGAAAACTTTCCATATATCCAATATCATTGAAATCCTGGGTGGATTTCCTGGAATTTTTGTTGTAGTCAAAGCTAGTTGCTTATCTTACAAAAATGATGAGAATTTTTTTCACATAATGTTGGTTAAATGTCTCCTTCAAAAAATAATCTTCATCCGGTCAGAGTCTTCATCCTTTTAGCTTTCAATTCCCCTTTATTGTTAGGTTTTTGTACTTCATGATCAAAATCATTTGTCTCTTTCTTACCATCATGGCAGGCAGTAGATGATCGAACAATTGGTCATAATCCTGAGAGATTGAGTTTGCTGAAAGGAGGAATTGTTTACAGTAATGCAGTTGTGTAAGTTATCCTGATTGGGGGAGTTACTTAAATTTTATGCATCTATCTATAGAAGCCTTCAGAAAATATTCGGGAAATGGCCTAAGCCCATCATTACATCCAACTGCATTTTCGTGGAGACAATTTACGCTTGAGGCCTTAACCAATCATTTACAGATTACTCTCAAGTTCCTTCTGCTAGAGTCCCATTTGGGAAGTTTAACTTTTTTAAGTTCTTCTTCAAGAGAAATTATTACATTTAATTTACTGAAAACTCTATTGATATATATGTGTCAAATTTCTTTTGGCGTCACTGCCATAGTTGACTTTTCAGAATCTTAGTTCAGAAATATACCGAGCTCAAACAAGTGCCTATCTTAGGTGTTCATGGAACCAAACAAGAATCTCTGGTGCTTGAGTGTGTACTTGAGCATATGGCTTGGTTTTACAGCTTTGAGAGTTGACTAGTCCTCTGGAGTTGTTTTGAACTCTTTCTTTAATGTTTGCCTATGTTGCTCAAAACAACCAGCCACTGAAGCCTCCTCATCCTAATAAAGTAAGAAAAGCAAAGTTCTGATGGAAGTTCCCTGAAGGCATAAATTCTTTCCTGCTGCCCCTCTTAACACTTTATTCATGTGCCTGAGCCTTACCATCTTTAGGGAGGACAGGTGTATGAACTATCCTGGAAATACAAGGTGATGTTTTTGAGAGACATACCTTCCACTCTTGTTGTCAAAAGCTAAGTTTTATTGGAATTATGACAGTGCCCACAAGGGGTTGTGGATTATTTCTTTTGTTGTTGCACCCTGTTCATAAAGCCCTTCTCTGTCCTAATCCTACTCACAAGATCACGTGTCACTTGTCCTCCTGTCTTTTGGAAGAAGTTGGTTATTCTGTCTTCCCCTGAACCACAAAACCGTTGGTTTTTGCATCCAAGAAATTACCTCCTGGTAATACCCTTGGTCCGTTTTCTTGCTATTCGCTCTTCTAAGGAAGCACCTATCTGTTTTATGTCATTCAGATTTCACGAAAGGAAACTTCCAAATCCTCATGTATCCCATTCCATTTCCTTTTGAGCCTTTTCAGGAGTTCTAAACTGTATGTGGCCTTGATGCTAACCCCTAATTGAAAGAAAAATGTTATTAAAACTGACACATCAAGGGAGATACGAATTCACTCTCTTCAATCCTTTTCAGCTCCCAACCTTTCAGAACTGTAACATCTAGGATCCAACAGTTTGGAAGAGTGATGCATCAATTTTTGTATCCATTCCTTGATTGTTTGTGGAACCATTTAAAGTTGAACTGCCTCAAGAAGACTGTGTTAGAGTAACTGAAAAATAAATCATGCCATTCATCTGACAGCTTAAGCTTTTAGAACAGTTGGCAGTGATCTCACAAAATCTCACATGATATCAAAGTAAGGTCCCAAGTTCAAATTTTTCCTGGCCCTGTTTGTCTCCCAATTATATGTTTCCACGCTTTAGGCTTAGCTAAAGTCCAGCCTACGCGTGAGGGGAAGTATTAGAGTAATTAAATATTAAAGCGCGCTTTTTATATAACAGCTTAAGCTTTTAGAACAGCTGGTAATGATCCCTTAAGATCTCACACACTCCAAACTGGGATGATCACGAATGTTGCTCATCAACCTTCTTTTCAGCTGGATCTTAGAGATTGCTCTTTAGGCCTCATAAAGTATTCAATATCATTGTTGCATTTGGTAACTTGTAACTTTTTTCCTTATTCGAGCTATGGCAAATCATGATTTATTTTATTGTTGCACTTTCAGAAGTTCTGTGTGATGCTATGTACAGAATGAAAATATTAGAACATGTAATGTCTCAGAAATACGCTATGCAAGAGATGTGAGCTAAAATGAATTGGTGGATAGGATTTCGATTTCATGATTGCCGATACACATTACTTCATTCATAGAACTTCATAAATATCTTATACTTAACAATTCACTCGTTTTGATTTTCAGGACAGTCTCCCCAACATATCTCAAGGAAACACTTTGCTCAGGATGGCTTTCTAGCACATTGATAAGAAACCGAGATAAGTAAGGATCTGGCACTATAGTGAGTATTCTTTTTCTAGTTCAGCTATGCTTTTAGTCTCACCTTTCAAATGCTCTGTCTGGGCTTATTTAATTAGCTTTCTGAAGTATCGATTAGTGTAGTCACCATCAACCTTCTCTCTTACTCAGATCCATGTGACAGTGGGAAGTCTGATATGTTGTCATACATTATTGTGGAATTGAGTGCTAATTATAATGAAATGCATCTTTTCACTTTTGTTTTTCATCTTTTTACATGCTTGAGAGTCCTACATGCACATTAACTTTTTGTATGCTGAAAGACTTCTTAGGGCTTTTAGTTCAAGTCAAATGCTAGCTTCTTCAAGTTTTTTGGGCCAAAAAAATCTGTAGGAATTTATTTGCGTGATATTCTTTGATCTTTTGGGGAATCTCTTAGTTATCATTTGAACTTTGTCATGTTGTGATATCTTTATAATGCCTTATTTTTGGAGACTGTTGCAGCATAATTTTATGGTTACTGTGTTATAGAATGACCTATGTATTTGTTTAAATGAACCAAAAGTTGTGAATGAGTGAAATCAGCAATGCCTTGGTTTGCTTTAGAGATCAAATGATCAAGTCATGTTCTCAAAGTTAGCAAATGCAAGCTTCAGCATATAGATGTGCCTTCAGTTTTGTGCTTGTGGAGGGGGATACTATTGAGCAATTTTGTTTAAGTAGCATCAGAGAAGCAGTGACTGAGAAGAAGCTACTGATTCTACTAAAAAATGATATTTATTTCTGACCATAAATGACCATTGCTTGATTAGCCTCTTAAATCTCTCCAAATGTAGTTAAACCCTTGACGTAATCATGGATTAAATTCATGTCAAAGATGGAAAGAACTGTCCACATTTTTAGGGATTACTTGTGTATGGGGGAAGTGATTGCAGGCTTAGAGCTAACTTGATGGGTTTTGGTAGCTAAAATGGCTAATGTTCATTAATGCAAACAAGCTTCAGGGAACAATGACTGCCTATTTTCATTAATTTGAGTCAGCAAATCTGAGCAAATAAACTTATCCAGTACTGCCGATGTTTTTCAAATCCAAGTCTATATCCATAGTGCATTTAAGTGGATCGGCTTCACCATACAAGCAACAGTCCTTTCAGCTAAACAAGAAATCCCCTGCCTCAACTAGCGATTGAAGTGGAGATGTGATAAAGAAAAAATTGCATGGACGATTGAAACAGGTCTATGACACTATGTCAGAATGTCTAAGCCAAAAGCTTAAGCTATTAGAGGTGGTGGAGCTTAACATGCATAAAAGGCCTAAACAAACTCCATAGACAAGTGAAGCTGGATTCTATATATCTATTGTTTTAGTGAGTAGGGACTTGCAGCTCTTCCTATTCTAGGGCTGTGAACCCTCGCTTTTTTGGGGAACCCTATGGTGGAGCTTTCAAGTTCCCACTCTGAGTTAATTCCTTAAGCTCATGAAAGAACTTGAGAAAAATTCTGAATAATCCTTGCTTTCTGCAATGCACTTTTACAGTACTACTTCTGTAAACTCTGCTAGGCATCTTTCTGCCAAGCTGAAAAGACAGTTGAAAGAATTGATCCTTCATGCTATGTTTGGGAAATTAGGGTAAATGGAGATGAAGAAAATTCGGGTCAAAAGTTTTGAAAAATTCTAAATTTTTGTGAGTAGGGAAAGGGAAGGGAAAATTTGAATTAATGGACATTTTCCTCCCCACCTTGGTTCCAAACGCAGCCTCAGGGAAAATGTTCAATTCCTAGGTCATACCAGGGCAGACATATAAGCTGACTTTAACAAATGAATCTTTTTGTGCCCTTCCAGCGTTGAACTACCTATGGTTCTTTCACATGAAAGTGTGAGTCTGGAGAGAAACAGACTCAAACTTGATGTATAGAAATCCATGCTCTGTTGACATAAATCTTTTACATTTCTGCTTTTGTTATCACGTGTTGTCTGTCTTTACTGTTAGAGAAAAATACTTTTATTTGGTTCTTATATGCTGCATAGAAGCTGTTCTGTTGCATCTAATAATGCCAACTGAATTTCTCAGGTACTTTGGCATACTGAACGGGATAGACCCTGCAATCTGGAATCCTGCCACTGATATCTTCTTGCCTGTTAAATTTAATGGTGATGCTCTACCCTTTTCCCAAGGTTATCATTAATTTGCAGCATCCTCCAGCCATATCTATCGAGTGTTTTTCTTAACTTTTTGCAATTGTTGCTTTTAAGGTAATCTAAAAAGTGTGCAGCCAGCAAGCCAAAACTATGATTATGATGTTTTTATACCACTTGCTTTCCAGCACAAGATTCTTATAGTTCTTGTTTGGTCTTTCTCTTGGATTAAGTGGGATAAAATGTGGAGGTGAACTAAACAGAAAAGGGTCCCTCAATCATGTGCCGGAGTTAAAGTTCATAACTTCACTGTAGGACACTGATTTTTTACTGGGTCATATAAACAGGCTAATTGGCCTTCTCTTTTGGATTGAACTTAATCTGTGTGGTGGTATCAAATGGAATCTGACTCTAACTCTACCATAACATCAAGTACTTTGGTCATGCCATGCATTTCAAGAGTGGAGATTGCTGGGCAAGAGCATGCATCTGGCGAATGTCTGATCCTACCAAGAGTCTAACCAGATGAAATAGGCAGCATGATAATAGAGACCTCCATCAATTTGGGTGGACAAGAGTGTCAGCATCTACTTCCTGAGATGACTATTGTCTTCCGCTAGAAAGCATGGTGGTAAACCTACCAAATACTATGGCTTTTCAGATGACCAGGAGCAAAACTAGTGGGTCTTCTTTTTTGGGTTTTCTATTTTTTTATTTTTTATTTATTGGGGGGGGGGAGGTGATACAACTTCTCCTTTTGACACAAGTTTTTAGCAGTCATAAGCTAGATAAGAAGCTTATAATTTTGGCCCCCCAACTTATAGATAGTCTACCTAGCTTTTTGCATTTATAAAATAATTAAGGGGTTTCAAATCATTCTCAATAAACCTATCTTGAGGTTTTTGAACATATGAACTGGTCAATATTAGAATTATTTACTATATGCTATAGCCAAATGTGTTAAAAGTCTGATCCCTATATTACCACCTTAACAAAAGCCTATAGATGAAACATAAATTTAAAAGTCAGAAACACCATGAAACACTTCCCTTAAGTCTATGTCACTATTTGTGCCAACTGCTGGTGTAATATGTCCTAGTTCACTATTGAACATCTTCATCAATTAGTCATATAGTTGCAAGAGAAAGAGCAGCAGTTATATAGAGGGGTAGGTTTACAATTGTGTGAACATGGCAATGAAATAGATAAAAATTCTAATACATCTGGAGAGGACTCTTTTAGTGAGATTCGATTTAATCTCTGTCCAGTTGTTTCACCATCCTACGGTGTGGGAACCTTTTTGTCAAGTTTGACTCTTGAGAACTTAAAATGGCCTAAAATTAGAACATAATCTGCCTCAGTGAAATGAGTATGTACACAGTGTTATATTTATTAAAATGAGACATCTGTGATCCCCATGCCCGTCATTTCACCTTTCTCATTGCCTAATCAGCATTTTCCAAGAAGATCAAAGACAAAGCCTTCACAACCTTCCCAACCTAAGCAATATGGAATGTAGCGTATACATGTTTCTAATTGTCCCTTTATTCATGAGGAAATGCTAAAATAGCACAGATGTGACATGTTTACCCTCTTCTTCTTATTCTTCTTCTTTTGCCTCTGCATTCACAAAGAAGTGTCTCACAAAATACCTGTATTGTCACAATCAACTTTTTAGCTGTTATAGCTCTGCACTAAGCATTTGAATTTGTCTTGTTCAAAAGCAATGGTTAGCTTTGATTGTCAATATTCATTCAATTTGCATGAGATTAACTGAGGCATGGGTATGTGAAATATTCTGTTTTAACAGCAAGAAAGAAAGTTTACAATGCTTATTGCGTGAATAATTCTGTATTTATGGAAGAAGGATAAGGACCCAATTGGGGAGAATGAACTGACATAACCCTTAACGGATGAAGATGTAAAAGTTATTCCAGAGATTTTTCTGCTGCCAATATGCAAAGCAAAAGTTCCATCTGATGCTGGTAGTCTCAATTAGTCTGATGAGGCGATCTGTACAGTGATTAGACGAAATAAACATGATGTATTGAGCTTGTTTAAAAATGCCAATCTCCTGGGATATTCTTCTGGATGCTACAATTCAGGAGCTCATTCTGTAAATTAATGCTCAAAAGAAGGGTTACACAGTACTGACATGTCATTGAATTAGTGACGAAATAAACACGATATATTGAGCTTGTTTAAAAATGGCAATCTCCTTGGATATTCTTGTGGATGATACAATTTCAGAGCTCAAGCTCATTCTGTAAATTAATGCTCAAAAGAAGGGTTACACGGTACTGACATGTCATTGAATTAGTTACTGTACTTGCAACATGAGTCACCTTAATTGTGTGAGAGAGGAATCATTTGATCTTCCTCAAGAGGTGGTCGACATGAAAGGCAACTGCATAGTTGCTAGACCATTTTTATTAAAGAAAATGGATCAAAATCAAAGTATGCCTTAAGCTTTTGTGAACTTGGGTTGAGTGGATTTCAATGCTAATGAGTAAGCTAATAAGTACTGCTGACTCTCTCTCTCTCTCTCCTGAATGTGTGAGAGAGGAATCATTTGATCTTCCTCAAGAGGTGGTCGACATGAAAGGCAACTGCATAGTTGCTAGACCATTTTTATTAAAGAAAATGGATCAAAATCAAAGTATGCCTTAAGCTTTTGTGAACTTGGGTTGAGTGGATTTCAATGCTAATGAGTAAGCTAATAAGTACTGCTGACTCTCTCCCCTCTTCTCTCTCTCTCCCCCTGTTTTCCCAGCTCAAAAACTAGAAGGCAAAAAATTCTGCAAAAACTATGTCCAAAAGGGGCTTGGCTTGCCTGTAGAAAGCGCAGGCATAGCAGAGGGCAAAGACGTGGTTAATGGAACCCAGCAGAAGGTGCCCTTGGTTGTCTGTATTACAAGATTGGTTGCTCAAAAGGGGCTTCATTTGATCATTCATGCAATTAAGCACATCGAGGAACTCGTACGTTTTCCATTCTCTCTCTCTCTCTCTCTCTCTCTCTCACTGATGCACATTGGAAGGCAATTGAAGAGGGAATGTCAGGACAGTTGCAGTCACTGAACTAATACATGGTTTAGCAATATGTATGTTTCTGTGCATCTTTTCTTAGATCAAAATGTACTCTCTAAATGCTGGATGGTTAGACACCTATGAATAAGGTATTAAAAGACATAGGTTATGATTTTTCTGAATACTCCACGATTCCAGCAATTACATCTGGTTGTCAGCTTTTTGAGTTAAATTCCGCTAAATTGGAGTCACTACTTAAATGTAACTCTAGATTTGAAGTCAAATCAGTGGCATTTTAGCTTGACCTAGCTGTCTGGAAACTCTTTTCCCGAAGACTAGCTTTATATTCTTTAGAACTTGAATGAGCAATCTTCTGTCATCACTTTGACTTCTTTGTTTTTTATAATATTTCAAGTAATTTCTAGACCACATCTATTTCCCTTACATCTATTTCCCTTGCAAAGAAGGTTGGTTGTTAGGATCTTTTGAAGTATTCAAGGATTGGATAATTAGGTTTAGATTGAGGGTTGTATGTTCTACCAATTTAGAAATCGAGGCCTAAGTTTTGAAATGTTAGCTTTGTCTCATAGTATTACTTCCCTATCAATTATTTATCGCAAAAAATAGGGAAAGAAACTCTATAAAATATCAGAAACCATAGAGACTACAGAAGAACTTGTAGAACACAACATTAACAATAAAAAAGCTTGCACATACGTGCAAGTGTCATGCCTTGCTTGATGAGAAGTGCCCAATATTTTAAAGAAAAAAAGGAGCCTAGAAGTGCAGCGCAAGCTAGCTGTCTAGGATTTCCCACAGGTTCTCCAACATAAAGATAGGCATCTTCCTGTTCCCTATACTATCCTGTCATAATGGAACCTTTTGTACATTATCTAAAATTCTTACGTAATCTAGCATTCATTGTGGGATTGTAGACAGTCGGCTACTTGATAAACTTTTATTCTCTGTTAGATATTCCTGTCAACGCAATATATGATTCAGAGAAGCCCTAATCAGCTCTAGAAAATCGAAGTTCAAATAGCTTTGCCGCACCAGAAGTTTGGTTATAAGTTAACAGTTGATCATGCTTGCATCACATTCTGGTTTTACAATGCCAATTCAAATTAGTAGAACAATTTAGAAACTGCAAGTAATGCTCTCTGTTCTGGTTGCACCCCTTACCAATTATATCACAATATTTAACTATCGTTTGTCAAATCCCCATCATCGACCATGTTTTCCTGCAAAAGAATAAGTAATACTTCAGCGTACTTTGAGCTAATTTCCTATTTTCGAGGGAAAAAATAGCAGTTAACAAGGCCAGAGTCATTTTGAGCAAACATTTATCTACTTAAGTTTGCAAACAGCAGATTTTATGCTGTCATTCTAGTTTCATGTATGATTTATCTGCTTAGCACATTTCTTGACTATATTTTATCAGTAATAATGCTGTAGTGCCTTGACAAGTTTTTCTTGCTCTGTGAACTTCCAGGGTGGACAGATGGTTGTATTAGGAAAAGCTCCTGATGATCGGGTAGAAAGAGAGTTCAAAGATCTCGCAGACTTGGTAAACAGTCTTGTGGTTTATAATTTTATACTCTGTTGTCGAATTTAGAAGGATCTTGTCAATGATTGCCTCTGAGCACTTAACAAATTCCAGATTAGAATTACCAGAACTTGTCATCTCTCTTTACTGTGTGAACCAAGTCATTTCTTGATATTAAGTATCAGCCTTGTTCTCTTTCCATTATATACTTTTCCAGAGGTTATCACTTGTTTTTTTTCCCTAGAAGATTCAGTGAGATGTTATTGATCCGTCATTAGCAAATCATTGGACAATTTATGGTCAAGGTGAACAGCATTTGATGGCATTGTCAACAGCAATTTTACCATGTTCAGTTGTAGCTTCTTTGTAACCTGTGCTAAACCTACTGTCAGAATGGACAGATGGACAAAAACTTCTATTTTGTCCCTTCATTGCTCTTTTATCTTAGGGCTTGCTAAAGAGTTAAATACTTGCAATGAGTCATGAGGCTTTTGGCTAAATTAGTTGGTCCTCACTCCTTCGACACAATAAAACTTTAGGGAGAGTTTTCATTGATTTATTAAGACCGCCCCATAAGTTCAAGTGAATTCCTGAGCAAGTGTGCATTTGCAAATCAGTTGTGCCTATTAGCAATTCTCTCTTTGTCACAAGCGCTAGACTTATTTCCTGTTTAAGGAATTTGTTTTTATATTTTCTAAAAGATGGCTTTCAGTACGTGTCATTTGCTCTATAATTTTTTTTTTTTTTGGGTCAAACTATAATTTTTGTTTATTGGTGCCATTGTTTCAATCTAGTCTACATTGTCTTATGCTATGGTTGCATAGGCAACTGTGTCGATTTTTCAACTTCACCTGGTTGCATGTGCTTTGCAGAAATTACTCAAAAAAAGTTCTCTCCTTAAGACAAATCCACAACATAGTAAATGAAACTTGAGTAGCATATGGGAAACATCATCTTCCTTGCCCTTTGATAGGGGCTACAGGTTGGCTGAATTTTTGCTACTCTAGATTGAGCATCAGTCTCTTTTGCTTTCCCCCAGCGAATGTGTTTCCTATTCAGAGCTAAGAATTTTTCTGATCTTGTCCTCTTATCTTGTTGAGCTGCTCCTAAACCTTTTTGTCTCTAGGGAGTAAGAACTAAAATTAAAATTATAGATTAGAAGGTTAAACTTATGATTGCCGGATGTAAACTGAAACAAATGCTTCCACCTAAGGAGCTTTTGATTGGTTAAGTTATTGACGTGATTATTTGCTAGTTTTTCTTCATGAGTTTCACGATATGGGATCCTCTGACATATGTTTCTCCATCCCCCATTTTGTAGTACAATGAAGGTCCTGCAATCCGTATTCTTCTCATGTACAGGTAAATTACCTTACTGAAAGTAATGGTCTCCTAGCCAAGACTTCACCTGTTGTTCAGCTCCTAAGAGAGAATCTTCTCTGCATAATCATCTAGTAAACCCTTTTTTTAATGTTTATACTCAAGCAGTATGGAGTAATTAAAAAGAGGTTCATATCATAAGCTTCATGCAGGATGACTTGATTAGGCAAAAGAAATGTTTTCCTTATGTCTTTCTGCAACACCTCCTACTTCCTCATCTGTTTTTCTGCAACACCTCCTGCATACTACCTATTGCAATGGCTGATTTCATGGGTAGTAGTCATCTTCGATTAAATAGTGCCATTGCTGGCCTCGTCTACACCGTGTGTGGCCAATCATTGTGATTGCACATCAAATCACATATTAAGATCTGAGATTATTGCTTAACCTAAACTACAATTTGAACTAAACTTCAAGGTGCTAACCAGTCTACCTAGTCTAAATAAAAACTAATAACATAAGAATGTAAAGTCAGGTTTCAGTAGACTTATATTTTGGAGAAACCTTAAACTAAAAACGTACACTGAAGTTAGAGGTTGACACAAGAATCTTGAATCGGGCAGTTAAGAACACACCCCTACCCCCCCACCCAAAAAAAAAAACGGACAGTTACCTTTGGTATTGAGGGAAGAGGAGACCGAAGCTAATAACTAAGTTAACGACAATGTGAACATTGGAAGTGCTATTGAAATAATGTTATGTAGTTACATTTGGAGTTATGTTATGTTGTTTATTTTCAATTTGCAATAAAAGACTTTCCCTGTGCTGCACGGGCTCTATTGCTATTCAATATTAGATCATGTGTTCTTTTTGTTCTGTTTACAGTGAAGAGATGTCCCACATGCTCTATGCTGCAGCTGACATGGTGTTAGTCCCTTCCTTGTATGAGCCTTGTGGACTTGCCCAAATGTTTGGCATGAGATACGGCGCGGTATGTATCTCCTTGAATAAATTGTTCTTGGCATTTTGTTTATGATTGGGTGGTCACCAGATTGCTTGTGATAGGAACTATTACCACCTCCTATGTACACAAGGTTTTAGGACAAACTATTAGCATAGGTTACCTGTGTTTTTACTGTTCATATAATTTATTGACTTACAGAAGCGTTAATCTTTATGGATGCTTAACTGGACAGTTTGACGTGGCTAATGCATACAATTACTTCTTTATTCCTCTATCAATTTAGAGGGTACTTATTAATTGTGCGGAAAACTAATTATGTGCGATCAGTTTTTAATCTGATTTCCACTTACATGTCTAGGTCCCAATAGTGAGGAGAACTGGTGGTCTGGCTGACACGGTCTTTGACATTGATGATCACTCAAACAGCCATATGGCAAATGGGTATTCTGTTTAGACTCATTGAAGTTGAGTTTTTTTCGAAAGAGGTGGAATTTGCACCACCATCCTTTGGTTAAATGAAAAAATTTTGTGCATTTATAAATTATTTGGAAAAATCTCTGGAGTAAGATGGATTTAATTTTCTCCTAATACTTTAATAGACATTCTTTGTATTAAGTGTTGGTCATTCAGCATGTAGTGCTCTCCTGATTCTTATTTGCATAAGGAAAATTACATGCCATTATCACTGAGAATCGGTGTTAGTGTGGGAGTTTGATTCTGCAACTGATTTTGATGTCTCTTGTTTGCTGCTTTACATGACATGATGTCACTGAAGGTTTTCTCGTGTTTCCTAGGTTTGTCTTTGAAGGAATTGATGAAGGGTCCTTGAACTGGGCTTTAGACCGTGCCTTTTCTCTTTATAAAAACAGTAAGTTCTGCTTTTTTCTCTCCCTCCTCTCATTAATTACTTATAAGTAGCTTCTAGGTTTGAGCTTGAATCTTTGCAACTTGTTGCTACACTT
Source organism: Eucalyptus pauciflora (assembly GCA_007663325.1). Lineage (NCBI taxonomy): Eukaryota > Viridiplantae > Streptophyta > Magnoliopsida > Myrtales > Myrtaceae > Eucalyptus > Eucalyptus pauciflora. The sequence continues at coordinate 934,663 of VMYD01000388.1, forward strand.
TTCTTGTGACCTCATAACATATTATGTCTGAAACTGATCGCTGTTGTGTAGGAACTATCCAATCCACATCGTTAAAAGAGAATTAATATCAATAATATGCTTTTCGTGGGGCTACTGATATCTGCAACCACTCGGTGGAAGCTTGTAAATGGGAAAACTTTTTTGCCGAACAATTTTCTTGGCCACTTTATGTCATTTCACTGGCTCAAGGAACTACAGAGGCCATAGTGCAACAACCTCAGAATCAGCAAGACCTATTTTAATTTATATTTTTTCTAAGGCCCCTCTACATGTCAACCTCTTCCCAGTAATTGATGCTTTACATCTTCTGTTAATTCCTCCAGCCGTTGGACTGAGATCTAAACTCTCGCTAATCAGTGCCGCCATTTCACCTTTTTCTGTATAGTTAAGTTCTGTGAAGAGAATCATCAGATGGAAAGCATTGACTCATGAAACTTGTCTCAAGAACTTGATTATGCAATGACGGCTTCATTTTCCTTCAATGAAATTCCTAAAGGACTATTCCACTTAAAGAATTGCAAGAAGACGCAAAAACCACTAAAAGAAGCTGTGGTCTGGACTAGGACAAGATATTTTATCTTTTACTATCTTTCTCGTTGGGTGACTTACTTTATAACTGCTGTTGCAGAACCAGATGAATGGACCGGCCTTGTGCGGAAGGCGATGGAGAGAGACAACAGCTGGAACAACACTGCAGGGAACTACATTGAAGTCTATAATTCCGTACGAGTGCGATGATAGCTCATAGAACAGCTGATGCCCGGTATCCATCAGCACACTGTAATCACATCGTGTTTGAGAGACATCTAAAGTAAATGCTTAGTTAGGTCAATGTGCCCCAAGCTATCAATTTATAATAAGGCCAAGAGGTCAAAATTATAATATCATCTTTATTGCCGCCATACATAAAATAAATGGACAAATATATCTATATTGGTCAAATACTCTCAACACTCTCCCTCAAGTTGGAGCATAAATATAATATATGCCTAGCTTGACTAAAACAAGATGATAGGATTTACCCCCACAATCATTTAGTGAACACATCAACAAGTTGATCACTGGACTGAACAAAGGGCGTACAAACAAACAACACTCTCAACTTCTTGATAAAGTGCTTGTCAATCTCAATACTAATAGGCTATATTATCACAATATAATATCATAGGAAAATGAATAGATATACCAAATTCTTCAAATAATCTTTTAAGTCATGACAGCTCACAAACTCCCTAAATTATCGTCACAAAACTTTGCTTCAGCACTAGATTGAGCAATCACATTTTACTTTTTACTACATCAAGTGACAAAATTCTCCTAAAAAAGTACAATACCTAAAAATAGAATTATGGCTAGGGGATCTAGTCCAATTGGCATCTGTATAGGCTTCAATTTTCTAGCCATCATAAGGAGACAAAAGGATCTCTTTCCCAAGAGTGGACTTCAAATACTAAATGATTCGAAGAGCAACATTCATATGTGTAGAGTATGTATGATGCATAAAGTGACTCACTAGGCTCATGGCAAAACAATATTAGGTCGGATGTGGGACAAATAAATCAACTTGCCCACTAATCGTTGATAACGATCCTTATCCACTGAAGCACCATCCTTTTCTTGAAGACAAGTACTGACCTCAATAGGTATATTAGAGGGACTATGTCCCAATAAATCATCTGTCAAAAGATCAAGGACATACTTCCTTTGGAATCGAAAGATACTTTTTGAAGATCTTGCAACTTCAATTCTAAGAAAGTACCAGAGCTTTCCAAGATCATTATCTCGAACTCTTGCTTAATATTAACACCTAAAATTTAGTGACCCAATTAGTTATTAATTGCATAGATATTTAGAGACTAAATTTTAGCCCATAACAAGGGATGGACTTAGATAGAAGGTTCTGAAGTCAATTAATAAGCTAGACTAAGTCTGTTAGAGCATGTAATTTTGGTTAAGCTCATAGAATATCTGTGTGGCAGCAATTTGCATTGTAGAGCAAGTTGGAATAATTGAATTATCAAATCATTAAATAAGATACTTCGAAGATAATTCATGTTATTTTCTGATTTTAACTAGAGGAAAAAAAATCAGAAAATGGCCTAAGTTGAATATCTAATTTGGAAGTGAAATATTTTACTTCTGAAAGAAAAACCTTAGAGTGGAGCCTATAAAAAGCAAGCCTTGGGTTCACGATTCCCCCACAATCGATACACACTGCCTCATCGAGAAGAGCGCAATAGAGAGAAAGGGGAGTCACGGCCGCAACACAGAGAACACACGTTCTTCGCAAAAGAGAAGAGACGGCCACAAGACAAAAAGGAAAAACCCAAAGAGAGGGAGAAAAAAGCAAAACTTTGTTCTCGGTTGCTCACTGGCGGTGTGTCGGCAATCGTCGAGGAGTCCGGGTGTTCGATAATTGCATCAGTAGATCTACGTGGTCTTCTGGTCAACGTTTTGCAGACAAGCATTCTAAACCCCCTATCAATAGACCCAGCGAATTTTCTGCAGCCCTTTTGCGCTGTCCTAAGCTGCTGCTGTCCATATCTGCTGCCCAATACGTGCCCGGTATCCTTGACGTGCCCAGTACGTGCCCGATACGTGCCCTATACGTGCCCGATATCCTTAACGTCCAGCAGCTTTCAGTCGCAGCTTGAGGTGGTCCCCGGCGTTTCAAGCCCTCTCGACGATTAATCTTTTCCTGATTCTTTCACAGGTTTCCTGGTGCTCGAGAAAAGCCGATGTCGCTGCTGAAACTAAACCGTGGATGGCACCATCCTCACCGCAAAGCCGCCCGGAGCTCCTGTAGTGTCGAGCCATCCACAGAGCCCTGGCGAGCCTGCTGCAGCCACAACGTCCCTCCGAGACCGAGCTGCTGTCCCCGACACGAGCCGCTCCCCTGCAACCTGCTAAGCCATCCGCAGAGTTCCTAGCGATAACGGTGAGCTGCCGTCCAAGCTCGAGCCTGGCCGTGCGAAACCGAGATGTGATGTAGCTGACCCCGACGTCAGTTGGAGCTCGTGAGTCTCCGTCCTGTCGTTAACACCAACACCAACACCATTGACCAACTCACCGCCAATCCACCACTGATGGTCATTCGCAAGTCGCCAAATTTGAAAGCAAATATTTGGATGAGGTAAAAATCTTGTCTAATTTGATTTTCGAATATTTCACTTCCTTATTTGAAATATTATCGATACATTTGATTGAATTCCTTGATATATTATCTAATCCAAAATATCGAGGAGCTCTTTTAAATTATGGATTATTTCTAATTTTCTAATGTGTTATAATCATCAATCCGATCTCCTACCCAAAATATGATATGTGATTATACGAAAAATGACGCCGGAGATACATTTCACGATTGCATGAAAAATTGGCCAATCTAATCCTCATGCTTGGAAAACGATTCATCAAATTGTTTCCAAATTTAAATGGAGATGGATGATATCTTGGGTGGTGGATGTTGTCTGTTGCTTGATTTTATTTGATTTTATTGTTATTTTAAAAGAAAATCACAAAAAGATGCAGATTTTAATTGGTAACATTGCATTTGAGGATAAGATTGCAGGTTTAATTGGATTATGTACGATATTTTTTTAATAATTTTAGATAGCTCTTTCTATATAATTGCATTCTAGGTTGGGGATTATCTAGTTAAGATAACATTCCAGTTTAAATTAGGATTCAGCCTAGTTTAATCCTTAAATTGAATTGGATAATATCTAGAACTAGGTTATTTATTTTGGTTATTTTATAATTTCAAATTTTCACCAAAAAATAAAGAAAATATTAAACACATGCATGTCATGTAGTTTAGGTCATGTCATATTACTATGTCATGTTAAATTAGTAGCATGTACTGCATAAAATATGATTTTCATTAAACAAGAGAAAATCTAAATAAAATAAAAAAGCTTTTGAATGAAATTGCATGTTAATTAGAAATCATTTCTAGGTTGTTGATGTGATTTTCTAATTAACATTACAAATACTTTCATTGGTCAGAGGTAAGCATTTTCTCCCTATGTTTGCAATTTATTTGTTATCGTGTTTTATTGAGTGTTCAATAATGATTGTGCACTCATATGACCACTTTACATGTTAGAGATAGGTTAAATTCAATTCAAATTGCACGAAAAAAAAATTGAAAAAAAAAAAGAGAAAATGTACCAAAAGGAGGTTAGAGTAATCTAGCATAATCAAATCCCCAAACTTACAATCTCCGGTTCTTAGGAGTAAAACATAATTCTCAATACTTTACTTAAGTGTCTAATCGACCCACCAAAAACTGATTAGTAGTGACTTCTAATTAAAAATCATTTGCATGTTAATGATTTATACCCTAAGTTGCGAATTACATGGGCTCAGGAGAGTCCGAGTTAAGTCTAAGCTTAGCTGAATTCCTAAGTGGTCTGACCCGCTTCAAGGTAGGGTCACCACACTTAAAAAACTTCTTCAACTGGTTGATTTCATCATTATCAATCCCTTTTCCACCTGACATGCTTTACATATGTCCACACTACCATCCATCTCATGTTTGACTATAAACACCCACTTATATCCTAATGTTATTTCCCATAGGAAGAAAAATAAGACCCCACGTGCCATTTTGCTTCTAAGCACGCATCTCATCCACCATTGATGCCTTCCACTTCTCATCTGCAAAAGCTTCCTGCCAATTTGATGGAACAAAGACAGAAGATAGAGAAGACACAAAAGTACGATAAGAGCTAGACAAAGAGTCATATGAGAGAATATGGAAAATAAAATAGTACAAGTTATAATACCCTTTCGAAGTGTAATGTGAAGATAAGAAGGAGAAACCTTATGGTAAGGAGTAGTGAAATTCTATCTAGAGATGATGACCGATCGGGACAATGTATCAATCATCTTAATATGAGTATTGGCAGTGGGGTCTCCACGTTCAATGTTTCAATATTTTTCCTAGTAAGTGTGATCTCCCATGAAGTGGTTGCTCTATTATCTCCCCCTGAGGTACTATATTATCTTCTTCTTACATTACATTGTTCTCTTCTTGTGAAAGAAGAGGACTATCAAAGACTATTAAAGGAGGAGGGTAAGTAATATCTTCAGTAACATTTAAATGGGTAACACCTCTACACTAAGACACTCCCCCTAAAGAGGTGGAGCAAAATAATAGGAATTAGACTTGTGAAAAATCACACCCATAGATATAATGGTGCACCTAAAAGGAGGATAATAACACCTATAACCCTTTTGAGTAGATGAATAATCAAAAAAAAAAAAGCAGCAAAGACTACAAGGTTGCCACTTACTCTTAAAGGCGGTGTTGCGAGCATAACAAACACAACCAAAAAATTTGGGGGGAAGAATACAAGTTGACAATTCTTATAAAACATCAATAGGTATACAGGAATCAAGAATTCTAGTTTACATTCAATTGATTAAATAGGCAGTGATTGTTGAGGAAAATTCCTTACTAGTTTTGATGATTAACAAAACTTTCTTTGATTCTAATGAAATGTTTTTCAAGATGGAAACTCTTATGAGCATCATCATACATACTCATCAGACTCTGAAAATCAAACTCTAAGTCTTAAAGTAATTCATATCTTTCATATTTGATTATTAGGATATTGTTCTAGAAGACAATCCTCATGCAATGACCAGAAAATTGGTGGATTTCTTTCTATGATTAAGAGATTTATTCAAGAAAGAAGGAATATCAAATCCAACCTCTTAAGATGGATTTTAGTGAATATAGGATGAATCAATCTTCAAAAGGCGAAATTCTTTTTCCAAATGAAGTACTCTACTTAAGGAAACTCTATCTTCTATATGGGCGGCGGAATCAACAAGAGACTTCAATCTCTGCAACCTTGAAACTGTTAGATCTTCTAACAATGTTCAAGACCAACGGGAAGACTAGCTGAGTGAACCTCTAAGGAAATGTCCAATGGTTAACTAGGATATAGAAGTTTATATAAAAAGGTCGAGAAGTTGAAAGGAATTAATGCAAAGAGCTTAAATTCTAAAGTCTATAATTCCTAAGTTTTGAGTGTTCTCCATTTATTCAAATTTGTCTCTAAAAGCTATACTCTATAATCTTTTAGAGATTGAGAGAGTGTGAGGATTTATTCACACAAGCTTGAGTATTCATTACTCAAATGTTGTAACCTCTGACAGATTAATCTAGTGAAATCCAGCCAATCAGCTGTCAGCACGAGAGAATGGATATAGGCTTGCTAAAGCCGAATCACTATAACTATTTATGTGTAATGCTCTATCCCAAACTCTCTTTTCTTTTCTTTTTCCTTTTTATTAGTCTTAAGGGCTATTGCACACAGGTAAGATCTAACAATTGTTCAAATAGTAATCAGTAATTGTTCTGTTGCAATAACGTTTTAAATTCTTTTTATTCTGCATTATCACCTATTCACCCCCTCTAAGTGATTCATCTAGCCCTAACAATTGATATCAAAGCCTTGGTTACTCCTCATTAAAGTGTTTTATTACTTTTGAGTTAATGCTCTCTCTATGGCTAGCAATATTGCACCAAGACTGATGAAAGGACAAAGTGATACAAGGCCTCCGTACTTCGATGGAAGAGACTAAAACATCTAGAAGAACAAGATGAAAGAATTCATCAGATCCAAGGATCCATTGGAATGGGATGTTAAACTGAAAGGCATAAGACTTAAAACTTCTTCATCCAAAGAAGAAGGCAAAAAGCTAGAAGTCTCAACTCTATCTGATACAGACATCACTAAAAGAGAAATAGTATATACTAAAGCAATCTATTCGTTATATTGTGCATTATCTCCTACTAAATAAAACCGAATTCCCTCATGTGAATCAACAAAAGAAATTTGGGACAAGTTATAGGTGACGTACGAAGGAACTGATCAAGTTAAGGAGACGAAGATAAATATTCTTCTCTAACATACAAAGCCTGCAAAATAAAACCTAAAGAATCCATAACTGACATGTTCAACAAATTTACTAACATTCTCAATGGATTGGCATATCAAGGGCAACCTGTAACAGACCCTATAAAAGTGAACAAGATTCTTTAAGGACTATCAAAGGAGTGGAACAACATTAAGATGTTGATCCAAAAGACTCAAAGAATATCACCTCTCTCTGTGAATGAACATGTGGGAGCACTCCAATCCTTTGAAGAATGTTTGAATGAAAAAGACACCAAAGGTAAGAAAATGATTACGTTCCCTCACGTTTACAGACGTTTAGCATAATCCCTACACTTTGCTTCTTTGGGGACTGGGGAGTGTTACTCATCGGCTTCAAAATAATCTTCGTCTTTTTCCACACAAAAGAATATGTGTTCTCTCGAGCCCTGTAAGTGATATCAACGTCGTATTGCCATGGTCGTCCTAATAGGACATGGCATGCATCCATCTCCACTACATCACAAATTATGGTGTCCTTATAGGACTTCTAAATTGAAATAGGTAAATGACATACCTGTGTCACCTTGAGTTTGGCCCCTTCACGAATCCACCCGATTGTATAAGGGGAGGGATGTAACTCTGTCTTTAGTTGTAAATGGTTCACAAAAGCCTTGGATACTATGTTCTCACAACTTCCACTATCGATGATGACATCACAAACTTTGCCGTTGACTGTACAACGGGCACGAAAAAGACTATTCCGCTTTGTGTCTTATCTTCGCGGAGCGAGCAATAATCTCCTAACAACGTAATTGACATGCTCACCCTCTTCATCCTCCACTTCTTCCTCATCAATCTAGTCATCTTCGTATATGTCATCGTCATGCTCGACAACATTGGCCATCTTCCGCCGTGGACAATCACTCAAACGATGTCCCAGTTCGTTACACTTGTAGCATTTGATTGGTGGTGGCTTAGCGTACGGGTTCTGGGCATTCTGATTGGCGTTACAATTGTTTGCAATGATTGGTTCCTTGCACACCCCAGTAATACTTCCCGGAGTTCGGTTCATAGTGCTGGTTTGCTGGTTGGAGGATTCTGGAACATCTAGTTGTCTCCCATTTCGAGATGATCCTCGAGCGGAATAATTGTTAGCCCGATTAATGGGGCTAGTTCTCTCTAATTGCATCTCAACCTTTCAGGCCATCTCTTGAGCATCCTCAACAAAGAACAAACGATGTAGTGAAACACGGTCTTGAATATTAAGTCACAAACCATTAATGTACCTAGCGGTTTGTTGTGCCTTCGACTTAGCCAGGTTGTTACGGCCGGGAAGTCGGAGAAACTCCTCTGTGTAAGCTTGGACTGATAGGCTTAGCTACTTACAATTCTAAAATTGTTGAAATAACAATTGTTAATAATCAGTTGGGAGGAACCGAACCTTCAACATTTCCTTCATTCGATTCCATGTTCGGATGGGAGTTTTTTCTTGTCAACGTCGGGTCAATTGTGTTTGTTCCCACCACGCTGAGGCACCCTTCAATTTGTATGCCACCAATTTTACTTGGCGATCCTATTCAATCTCCATGGCATCGAAGAATTTCTCAACTTCCCAAAGCCAATCCAAAAAGTCTTCAATATTCAAATTGCCATTAAAGGTCAGAAGGTCAACCTTAAGTTGATATTGCTCGGGGTCTCGTCAATATCCCTTGTTCTTGTGGCCTCCATGAACAGGCCGATCCAGGAACTCTTCTTCTCCTTCAGAGTCCTTGACATAGGCTTGTCGCCTCTGTCGGGGATTTGCCCCACATTCCATAGCTACTTCCGAGTGTCAAGCTACTTGAGCATGTTCAGCCAAAAGATTACCAGGTATGGGGTTGGTAGACAAACGTTGAATGGCGACGAGTAATTCTTGAAACCTCCATTCGGTTTGCTCCGCAAATTTGTTGAACTCATCCGATGTAATAAGCTCAGTTATAGGGAGATTGTCATTAACGTTATTAGCCATCGTCATAGGAGAAACCTGCTTTGATACCAAATGACGCAGAGGAAGTAATGCTTGGAAAGGATTCCAAAAGATAGTGTTTATTTTGAATAAAGAAGTGCATATTACAATATCTTAGGCGTATATTTATAGGGAGGTTGCCATCTATAGAATAACCAAATAACTGAAATCAAATAACAAAATTAAGGAAAAGATATTGATAAAAGGGAAACTAATCAAAACACAACTAGAAAATCTGCAAACCGCATCTAAAATCTGTGAGATCTCGTAAATCAACGGAAACGCGTGAATCAAATATTGTAACCCATTTGTAATCTCGAAGATCACGCAATCCTCTTTGATTTGTGGGACCGCCTGCTCTTATGACGCTTCAATGTTTCCATAAAGGCATTTGCATGTTGTTCTACATCATGTTGACTTTGATTTCTTTGAATCTCCAAGGATTAAGATAAAGCATATTTCCAACAAACTTCTTCTAAAAAAATTGTGTGCTAAAAGTTTTCCAAATTATCCCTCTTTAACTACATACTTTTACTCAAGCTTGTCGTTTTACTCCCTTGACACCATTGAATTTACCATCTTTGATAAATCTATTCTTATTAGCCACTGATTTAGCAAGAATTCTCGATGTCAATCACTTAGAGTTTGTCCCAATTGATATTGATCCTGACACAACTTATCAATCTCTTTTGGGTATCTCAAATTTTTCACAACACACTCTGCCTCATGTTTTGCATCAAAACTTCCCCCTAAAACGGATTGTTTTGCACAAAACTATCATTAATTGTCTTCGGCAAAAAGGTTCCTTGAGAATAGATGTCTCACGGTATGAAGCCAAGATCATCTGGCTCTTTTGAATAACCATCATTTTTCACTCGCACACATAGTCATTCTTCATATGTACCAAACTATTATGAAATCCAAAGGACAGTTGCCCTATGGATCTTTAATTACAAAAATGTGCATGCATTATGATGTCGAGATCCTAGCAAGTTTCAAAAAGAAGCAACTCCCTTTGTTATCAATGGATGAAAAAATAATGAAGAAGATGGGATTTAGATTTGTTCAGGGATGGTGGCAAGACAAACATGGCAAGCCCATTCGAACTAATGTTGAAGGTCTAGTAGCAAATTTAGCCTCACCTCCAGCAAAAATAAGAAGAACTCAAGCTAAATCCGTCACGCCCCGAACCTCGAGCGCATGCCCATCCCTCAATGGTCGATAAAAAAATTTGCGACATCCCAAGATGCGTCGCTAGCCCATTCATTTAAATGCGCATGCGGAAGCGAATTATTAATCCCCTGACAACAACATACATGGGATAGAAAAGCAGGACAACAATTTTCAAATCAACACATTATTAAAAACCACAATCTGGTTTACAAACAGGGGCCAACTTTAGGGTCTAAGTACATAAGGTCTATTTCCAAAAAGAATTTATGAGCCACCCATGCTCCTAACACTTCCGCCTTAAGCTCCGAGTTCTTTACACTAGGGACCTGAAAAGTTAAGCCCGCGACGGGGTGAGACAATGTCTCAACAAGTTCACCCCCTAAACCTCAACTAGGAAGGAAATACGCCTAGTGGCAGTCTATGCACACAACACAGAAGACTTACCTCGCCTTAGTTCCCTCCTGCATGTTAACACAATTCATATATCGCATAAGTGCAGTAACAACACTCGAGCATTTGGAACATCTCATTTCAATCTTAGTCAATCAATCAATCAATCAATTGAATCAATACAATCGATCCATCATTCAATCAAACAATCGCTCACAAGGGTCCCATAATCAAGCACGAACAAATCATATCGGTGGTTCCATCTACGCCTGATATTCACTCTCAATACTCAAATTTCCAATCCAACCTCAACATCCTCACTCAATACCAAGCTTAAGGTTCTAGAGGTGCCCTCTCCCCCACAAAGTCCCGACATCGTGTGGCACTTAGTCCATGACCACAATCAGTCATAGTACGAGGTACTAGAGGTGGCTCTCACGAATTCACATTGTCGTGTAGCACTTAGTTCTCGACTATAGTTCAAGGTACTAGAAGTGGCTCCCACGAAATGACATTGTCGTGTAGCAGTTAGTTCTTGACTATAAAAAGCACTAGTACAAGGTTCTAGAGGTAACTCACACGAAATCTCACTATCGTGTAGCACTTAGTTCTTAACTATGCAAGACAATACTGCAAGGCTTCTAGAGGTGGCTCCTAGGTGACTCAAGTCACCATATAGCACTTAGACCTTTACTACAAATAAGCTACGGTACAAGGTACTAGAGGTGGCTCACACGAATTCTCATTATCATGTAGCACTTAATTCTTTACCGACTCACAACCCATTGGGTTTCCCTTAACACAACACACGTCACCTCATCTTTCAATAGTCATCTTGCCATGACTATAAACCATCACACGATTATTCACTCACAGCCAAAGACATTGTGCTTCGCACTTAAATTCCTCAATTAAAATAATATCTTGGCCCATTTTCTTTGTATTAAAATACTCGATAAAAATAATCATGTGTGGGGTACATGGTCGGCCTGAGCCAAAATGCAATATCTTTCTTTTCAAAAATCCCACTATTTAATATAGTGTCTAAAAAAAAAAATTGGCATTAAAAACTGACACCTCGGTATTTTCTAATTAAATACTGAAATTACTCAATTTTTGGATAATTACCCAAAATTCCAAACTTCACTCAATTTGCACAATATATCATTCAATTAAATAAACTAAGTACACCATTGCAATCAGCATAAAATTCTAGTCACTGGCTATTCCGGTCTAATTTCCAGAAAATAATAAATAATTAAATAATTACCAAAAATAATTAAATAAATACAATTAATTACAAAAGATAGAGATTTAGGCCGAAAACGCCTAATTAAATACCGAAACAGGCCTGGAAAATTTTCGAACCAATCTAGATAAATAATAAAACTTATCTAGTCTCTAATTATGCTACTCTAACCACCTAACATGCACTATCGAAAAATTAAATCGCTAATCCGTTCTAACTAACCATCTAATCCCTAATTAGCCTAATCTAAACACCCCATTAAGCATCATTAACTTCCTAAGCAGAGTTTAGTGAGTAAACTCACCGATTTTGCGGGCCGGTGAGTCCATGGCGACGGCGGCACGACGACGGCCGAAACTCGAACTTACGGCGACGCCAACGAGAGCTCGAACCGAACTAAAAACGGTCCACAAGGCTCACGGTTGCTGCTGGTCTTGAAGGGGGGTTGTTGGTCGCGGCTTCGAGAGAGGGACGACGGAGACTTGTGATGGTGGTGGTTCCACAGGCTGGCAGGCTAACTTCGGAGGATTGGTGCTGGGCTCGTGGAACATGGAGCAGATGTGCCGAGGATGGCATTAGAGTTGGGGTGGCAAGTGGCATCGTTCGCATGGGCGGCTCAAGAGCAGCTGGCGTTGAAGGTTGTGGTCAACAACTCAGCTGAAGGAAAGATGATGAGCTTGTTTCGATGCAATAGGTGGTGGAGCTGCAAGTGAGGAGTGGACGTCTGGTAGCGAGAGAGAGAGAGATTTGGTGGAGATGGGGATAATGGGGATGGAGCGGCTACGGATGATGATGCAGCAACAAACGAAAGGAAATGATGGGGGAAAACACTAGGGAAGGGGCAGAGAAAGTCAGTGGCGAAGGGAAATTGAAGGAGAAGCTTGAAGCGTGCAAGGAAGTAAAAAATTTGAAAGGAAGGAGTAGCGGGTTGCTCGACCGAGGTAGGCGACGCAAGAGGAAAAGGGACAATGCCTTGAAAGTCAAAGAAAATATCCCATAATCATCATCACTTAGCCCAAAAAGTCCTCATGCATATCTCCTTATGTCCCCCAATACTTTCAAGCATATTTACTCCCACACAAATCACCAATTCGATGCCAAAAGTTGCAACCCCCGTACCAACCTTTGAATTTCACCAATAGAGCTTCAATTTAATCCAATTTGGTTCCCAAAAATCTCCATGCTAATATACTTGGTCCCCACTTACTTTTTTTTTTTTTTTATACCCAGGAAACCCCGTACAGCCAGCAGCCGGCGGATAAACCCTGGAACAACGCTAGCGAAGGACCCACCACCCCGACGTCACGCTTATAATCCCGTGCGACCAGCGGGATTCGAACTCCTCCGTCCTGGGTAGACGTCATGGGAGCGATTATCCAACTAAGCCACCACAGGCGGTGGTCTTGGTCCCCACTTACTTTCTTGCATGTGAATTCCCCAAATAACAAGTCTTGGACAACAAAAATGGTCATTCTCTCCCCCATCCGAATTTACTTTCATTTTCCGATTTATCCTAAATCTGATTTCTTAACAAATCTCTCTAATTTGATGGCCAAATTGTTGAGGAGGGTGCCCATGCCAAATTCCACACTTGCCTTCACAAAATAGCTTACTTTGGAGGCCAAAAATCCCCTCAATTTGGCCCATTCGAATTTCCTTTCTTTTCCGAATCGTCCGAATTGATTTTCCGTAAAAATCCTGAACTTGCCGAAAATTCTTCGAATGATGAGTCAACGTTCCTAAAATAAATCGTGACATGACAGAACTTTCAATTTCTGAAATCGGGTTCAATTTTGAGGTTATTTCAACCAGACGCGATTTTAGCGTGACCTAACTTACTGGATAGCTTTTAAGAATTTTTAGCGCAATTGACCCGTGGTCAATTATTTTCAAACCACATTATACATCTTCGACACATTGGCGACTCTCGGTTGTTATGAAAATCTAGAAATTTCAAATACGGACACAAGGTACCAAAGCGACATAAAAATCGATCTAGTGCCGATCGACAAGAATTTTACAATTAGGTAGAATCACCCACACTTAATCACACACCTCTGTCAAATCGGCCTATCTCCGATCTCTGATCGATTTTTAACTATGCCGTAATGACCCTTGCAGATTAGCACGGTTGAGTAGTCGATTCCTGGTCGAATCCTCAAGTCTATTGCATTTATATTCCTTAACGGCTTCACCTGATAGAGTAGTTATTTCGTGAGTGGCCAACTCAAAGAAAAGAACTATAGGCATGTCGATGAAAAGCCAACTTATTCAATCGAAAACGGAGCCTGAAATTCAGGATGTCACAACTCTTCTCCTCTTATAAAAATTTCGTCCTTGAAATTTAAACCTTTACAAATCTTAATAAAAAAGGTGGGTTTATTGTCGTCTCATCAAATCCTCACTTTCTCATGTTGCTCCTTCCGTCCCATGGTGTTGCTAAACCACTTTGACCAAGGGGTTTGTCTTGGTGCGCGGAACCTATTTTTTTTTTCTGATCCACAATCTGAATCGAGCTTTCCACATACGACACTCGGTCGTCCACGTCTAACTTTTCAAAATTTAGCACGTGGGTCGAATCAGGCTCATACTTCCTCAACATCAACACATGAAAGACATCATGCCGCCAATCTAGGCGGTAATGCAAGACGATACGCTAGGATCCCAATTCTTTCTAAAATCTCAAAGGGACCTACGTACCTCGGATTCAACTTCCCTTTCTTGCCAAAGCGCGAAATACCCCTCATCGGTGACATCTTCAAAAAGATATGATCACCAACTTGGAATTCCAATGGCCTTTGACGCTTATCAACTTAACTTTTCTGGCGGCTTTGAGCGGTCTTTAATTTTTCCCTGATGACGGCTACTGCATCCACTGACTGCTAGACTAACTCTGGGCCTGTAACCTTCTATTCTCCAACCTCCTCCGTGACATCCTGAAATTCAAGCCCTCTGAAGGGATGAATGAATATGAATTTCATCAATGCATTGTTGGTTGATCTCACTTGGAATTGATCAGTCCAGAGATACTGACCTTGAGGGGAAAGGCTAAGGAGGACAGAACTTGTACGACTAAAGAACTTGACCTGGGAAAACGACTTGACCGTGAGACTTGTGTGAGGACGATCCTGTAGATAGGCAAGCTGATTTCAAGGACGACTAGAAGTCAATTCGCAAACAGAACATAATGGAACGACGGGTGATTCCGTTTACTGTTATCGAACCCGCGAACGACCCTAGGTTGATCCTTAGTAATCATGTACTTTGAATAAGAATCTATCCTCCACAATTTCATGTAGTCAATGATGTTCATGCGTTGAGATGTCTTGAACATGGTTTGGCACGAGTCGGTTACGCGTGAATCCTCAAAGCTGCCTGTCAGCCTGAGTTGTACCCAAAACGGCATGGGGCGAAATTGACATGGCATGAGAACTAAATATTGGACTTCGAATTACTGGGAACATCCGGGACGGACTTTGGATGAAGCTGCTTCGTCAGTCGACAACGCTAGTTAAGCTGAGTATTTAGAAAAAGGATTTTCGGACCGAGGAAGCGAGCCCATGAGGAAGTGGGCCGGGCCAAGCCAGTGTGGGCCTTAGGCCCAAGGTGGGACAGCCACCATAGTGGGCCCAAGACAAGCAAGTGAGCCCATTGGGCCCAATCCACTATTTTCTCTTCCAAGCCCATTACTTAACCTTAAGCTCATTTAAGCTCAACCAATTCCTAAGCCCGTTACTATTCATTTCAAGCCCATTTCTTATGCCCGCCCATCAATTTCAGCCCAATGGCAGATTGGGAATTTGTGCAAGGTGGAAATGACCATTTTGCCCCTAAAAACAAGTGGGCAAAAGGAAAAGAGAGAAGATGATGTCATTGCATGGGGACTTGAAGCAAGCATTGAAGGGCTTGATGGGGGCCTTAACAGCTCTCACTTCACTCTCTCTCTCTCTCTCTCTCTCTCTCTCTCTCTTTAGCCCCATTTCGACCGAACCCCTCTCTCCCTCGTTTTTCTCTTTCTTCTTCCTTCTGCTCCAGCAGACCTTCTTGGGAAAACAAGAGTTGATTGTTGCCTTCCCAAACGAATCACCGCTCGTACCACCCACCATTGTGCTTAGGACATCCAGACCGTCCTCCCTGACTTGGCTGTTCGCTGGTCGGAGCCGTCAGATGACCCGCCGGTCGGCCAAAAGCCAGCGGCAGTATGACCGTCTAACCATGTTCTCTACTCCAACTAACCTTTCTCCAAAAACTTGAGTTGTTCGTTGCCTTCCTGTGAGAATCAACCTTCGTGCCACCCACCATCGTGTCCAGGAGGCCCAAACCATACGAACGAGCCTGGCTGCTCGCCGAACAGAGCCGCCGAACGACCCGCCCGCCAACCGAAAGCAGCCCCTCGCCGGACCGCTTGGAGTCCACCCGATTTCGCCTGTTTCGCGATTTCCGCCATTTTTCTCCTATTCTGATCCTTCCTCCGCCCAGCCCAGCCACCAGCAAGTCCCCCTTGACCCCTAGGTGCCACTGATTATCGACCAACCCCTCGCCAGTGCACCAATAAGCCGCCCAACTCTGTTTCTCCTCCGGCAGTCCAGTTTTTGGGAGTTTCAATGGGAGTCCGAGCTGTTCTTGCTATTCTGAGCTTGGGACCACCTTGGATCATCATGCTAAAGGTCCCGGAGTGTAGTCTCCATCGTCGCTGCCGCGTCCATGTCTCCAGCCCGCTTAACGGATGAGTTTAGTGTTAATTCTAGTTTATGAGATTTAATTAAGTTGTATTAGTCCTAAGATAGGTGGTTAGATGAATGAATTAGATTCGTTTAGCTTAATCTTGCTTTATTTACTTAATGATGCTTATGTGCCTAATTTAAGCATGTTTAGCTTTAATTGATTGATTGTTTGCTTTAATTAATGTTTTGCTTAATTTATGAATTTAATTTATTACTTATTTAATTCCAAAATTCACTGTTCATGCGGCACTGTTCACAAGTACTGTTCACGCGCACTGTTCATGTGCACTGTTCATCCAGAATGCGAAAAGTGGTTTAATTTCATGTGTGTTGATTTTATGAAGTAAATGGATGTGTAGATGCATGGGCATCTGCATGAATTGAGTGATGATTTGTGCAATTGTGTGGTGATTGAAAATTTTGGTATTTAATTGGAAAATACCAGGTGTCAGGTTTTGACACTAAAAATGGTTTTATTTACCATATCAAATAGTGAGACTTTAAAATGGAAGGACATCACTTTTGAAGGTTTAATCTGACCGTATACCCACACACGATTATTTTTCCCGAATTTTTTTAATACGAAGAAAATAGGCCAAGATCACTATTTTAATTGAGACATTTGAATGTAATGCACGGTGTCGTGGGCTGAGATTGAATGGTTGTGTGCTGGTTAAGAGAACTCGTCCCGAAACGAGTCAGGTGTACGTGCCCCTTTATGGGATGCCCACACAATGGATGCCGGTCGCATTAGATTTTGGACCGATGCTCCTTCGGGAACACCATCGACATATTGACGAAGCCGTGCTCAATGGGGTGAGACGATGCCTGGCTACGCCATTAGACCGTCGAACATGGAGTAGGCCGTGCCCTAGAGGGGCAAGTTTAACAATTAGAACACATGATTGATTGAGATCGTTGCGCCTTATTATGGGGTAAAATTGTGTGACATGGTATGGGACGTGTCATAACGATTTTACCTTATAATCAGGACGTGTGTGATGGATTGATGCATGATGAGTGGCACACTAATGTGCAAGAATGTATGAGAATCATGGCATCGTTGGTTCCGGTCATGCATAAGTGGAGCACATTGTTTATGGCACGCACGCTTGAATTGATAACGTGCAGGGAGTGGCAATGGCCAAGTGAGATCACTTGTGATTCAACTCGTATGTGATTGATGTACTGCATCATCTAATGGCCATGTACCTTGTGTGTATTGTGCTGAGATTCAACATGCAGGGTATGGCATACCGAGTAAGGTTGCATGCGAATCAAATTGTTAGTTGTTAGTTGTGGTTTGTTTATGGGGTGGTTCTGAAGAGATACCCCGAGTTGAGTTGGTGTCCTAATCGGGGGACTAGAGGGAGGACTCGTTAAGATTTTATCTCACTAGTTATTGTATAACCATTTTCAGGTCCCTAGTGTGAGGAACCAGGAGCTTGAAGCATAAGGGTTAGGAGCATAGGTGGTTCAGTAATTCTTTTTGAGATAGACCTTTTGTATAAGAACCTGAGGTGTTTTTGAAAGTGTGTTTTGATTTGGGAAGTTGTTGTCCTGCTTTTCTATCCCATGTATGTTGTTGTCAGGGGATTAGTTAATTCGCTTCCGCTTGTGCATTAAAATAAATGGGTCGGCGACGCGTCCTGGGAACGTTGCAAATTTCTATCAACCATCGAGGGATGTGTGCACGCTCGAGGATCGTGGCGTGACATCCTCCCCCACAGGCTAGAGTTCTACACGCTCGGCCATACAACGCTTTGAAAGGAGCCATCTAAATGCTCTGCTGATAGTTGTAAACCTCAAGTCTCGATCTGATGTAATCGTCACCGGCAGTCCATGCAAACAAACAACCTGACGCACGTACAATTCTGAATGCCTGTTCAAATCAAGGTCCTTTCGTACGCCGTTAAGTGAGCCGACTTTGTCAGTCTGTCGACCACTACCCAAATAGAATTATTACCCCTCTGACTCCTCGGTAAGCCCGTCACAAAATCCATTGTGATGTGTTCCCATTTCCACTCGAGAATCTCGAGAGGTTGCAAAAGTCCTCTCGACTTACAGTGCTATGCCTTCACTTGCTGACACGTCAAACATTTGGCGACATGCTTGGCGATATCCACCTTCATACCGGACCACCAATAGTGCTAACGCAGATTGTGATACATCTTTGTACTACCAGGATGATGCTGTAACTATTACAATGAGCTTCTGATAAGATCTCTTCTTTAAATTATGTATCGTCAGGTACACACAATCGTCCTCGAAACCTTAGTGTCCCGTCTTCAGAAATCTGAAAGTTAGCTTTTCTCTTCTCAGTATCCTCTTGCAGGATATTCTAAATATCCGGGTCTATCAACTGAAGCGTCTTGATTCTTATCTGTACTTCCAGTTCAATTCTAAGGATGGCCATAAGACTTGAAAGGTGGTCTACCTCAAATTTGAAAACCAAATCTCTAGCTCCTTCGAGTAAAATCCACTCCTGAATTACCATCTGGGCAATAAATGACTTTCAACTCAACGCATTTGTAACTTTTTTTTTCTTCTAGGGTGATACAGGATGCCGCAATCAAAATCTTTGAGAAGTTCAATCCAATGACACGATCTCATGTTCCACTCTTTCTTAAACCTCAATTGATGATAACCCGTCCTCAGGTCGACCTTCGAGAATATCAACGCTACCTGTAACCGACCAAACAGATCGTCAATCCTTGGCAACGGATACTTGTTCTTGATCGTCACCCTGTTGAGTTTTCGATAATCGATGCAAAGACGTAACGACCCATCATTCTTCCTCACAAACAGAACTAGTGCTCCCGAAGGTGATGCACTAGGGCATATAAATCCCTTATCTAACAACCCCTGCATCTGCACCTTCAGTCCCTTTAATTCTGACAATGCCACATGGTAGGGAGCCTTAGAGGTTGGCTCCGTCCTAAGGGCCAACTCAATCATAAAATCTATCTCTCTCTCTGATGGCAGACCCGGCAATTCTTCAGGAAACACCTCAGAAAACTCCCGTACCACGGCTATGTTCTCCATTTTTGATTCCTCAACTGTCGCATCCACTACAGTCGCCAGGTAACCTTGGCAACCCCCATCTAACCAACGGGTTGCCTAACGCGACGAGATTAAGGTAACCGAGGGTTCTCCTCGACACCCCACAACTCAAAACTCCCACATGTTAATGGATTAAACTGAATTACTACAAACAACGATTCATTATAACAAAAAAAAACTCATCGAGCCAAACCTTTTCATATATGATATCAAAGTTATATATATATATATGCAAACTTGTCAAGTACAACTCTAGTCAGCAATTCTCCTTTCTACTACTTCATTACAACAAACTAAAGTTCTACAAGCTTAACCAAAATTTCGCTACACCACTCTGATAAAATTATCCCCGGAAGCACCCTTCTCTTGATCGACGCATAGCTCAATTCATCCCTATCTCTTTCGCCATCCTAGTGGCGTCTTATCTGCGGTAACGGTGCCTATGCTCCCCTGGACCTGCGCAAGCAAACCTTTAAATTGGTGGCCTTGCTAGCCACATTTAAAACAGTCTCCCGTTTTGAGATGACATGGAACTGAACCATGTCTTTTCCTATAGAAACAACACATGTCGTTCAAGTTGGGCATTGACTTTCCAATCCCATCCTTTTTGTTGGGCGGAATGGGATATCTTCCTTCAGTCATAGGTTTCTTCCCAAATCGATTTCCATCCCTACTTGACCCGAACCTTTACCCAGACGTGGCGGCTTGCTCACTCAAACTTCTCTCTGTCAGCTAGGCTCGATTATAAACTTCATTATAATCCTTGAGATCAAACGACACCAATGGGTTCTTCAGCTCTAGTCAAAGGCCGTTCCTAAACCTCCGAGCTTTGTCTTCAGGATCCTCTATCAGCCTCGGAGCATACTGCAACAACTCCGCGAATTTAGCTTCATACTGGTCTACACTCAGCATACCTTGGCGGAGGCGTTGGAATTCGTCCATCTTCTGCTCTCGAGCGCTACCCCAAAAGTACTTGTCACTGAAGGCTCTAAGGAAAACATTCCATACCGAGACTACGCCTTCAATGAAAACTATGCCTCAAGTGGCTCTCCACCATGTACTTGCGATACCCTGCAGCTGGTATACTGCCAGGACAACATTTTCCTCTTCTGTGCACATCAACAGTGCACAAGCTTTCTCTAGGTCTTGTACCCAAAACGATGCAGCTTCAGGATCTCCTACACCTGTGAATCTCAACGGGTTCAATTTCAAGAACTGCTCCACAAGCTTATGAATACGTCTATCTCTCTATACAACCACATTCCCTGGTGGAACCTCAGTAGGTGTGGCAGTGGTTGCAGCCTCAGCGGCGACGGCAGCAGTAGCAGTAGCTTGAGTGGCGACGGGAGTGGCGGCGGCTTGATTCTGGGCCTACTGCTCCCATCAAATTCCCAAGCGTCTCAAGCACCTGCATGATCCCTTTAATCCTGGGATCACCAGGGGCTGCTACCCAGCACTAACAGGAGGCGGTGCTACTCCACTAGCGCTAGCCTGAACTAGCGCTCTACCATGGCCACCTTGGGTATCGACCCTGGTCGACGTCCTACCCCAAGATGCTGACGCAACACTCCTCTTCTGAGGAGTCCTCGGCTCCGGATCGCTCATCTTACAGGATCTCTATAGAACCTATTTTCCAATTCCACACCGAATTAGGAAAGCCGAGCGACCCACACCAAACAATCTACCAATCAACTATCAACCACATGCATCAGCATGATATAAAGGCCTTTCCTATTAACTATCTCATAAACCCTTCGCACCTTATCACTCCATACACTGACCTACTCCGATACCACTCCGAGCAGGGATGTCACACCCCAAACCTCGATGGTCGATAAAAATTTGTGACATCCCAAGACACGTCGCCAACCCATTCATTTAAATGTGCATGTGGAAGCGAATTATTAATCCCCTGACAACAACATACATGGGATAAAAAAACAAGACAACAATTTTCAAATCAACACATTATTAAAAACCACAATCTGGTTTACAAACAGGGACCAACTCTAGGGTCTAAGTACAGGAGGTCTATTTCCAAAAAGAAGTTATGAGCCACCCATGCTCCTGACCCTTCCGCCTCAAGCTCCGAATTCTTCACACTAAGGACCTAAAAAGTTAAGCCCGCGATAGGGTGAGACAATATCTCAGCAAGTTCACCCCCTAAACCCTGACTAGGAAGGAAATACGCCTAGAGATAGTCTATGCACATAATACATATTACATAAGACTTACCTCGTCTCAGTTCCCTCCTACATGTTAGCACAATTCATATATCGCATAAGTGCAGTAACAACACTCGAGCATTTGGAACGTCTCATTTCAATCTTAGTCAATCAATCAATCAATCAATTGAATCAATACAATCGATCCATCATTCAATCAAACAATCGCTCACAAGGGTCCCATAATTAGGCGCGGACAAATCATATCGGTGGTTCCATCTACGCCCGATATTCACTCTCAATACTCAAATTTCCAATCCAACCTCAACATCCTTACTCAATACCAAGCTTAAGGTTCTAGAGGTGCCCTCTCCCCCACGAAGTCCCGATATCGCGTGGCACTTAGTCCATGACCACAATCAGTCATAGTACGAGGTACTAGAGGTAGCTCTCACGAATTCACATTGCCGTGTAGCACTTAGTTCTCGACTATACTAAACAATAGCTCAAGTTACTAGAGGTGGCTCCCACGAAATGACGCTGCCATGTAGCAGTTAGTTCTTGACTATAAAAAGCACTAGTACAAGGTTCTAGAGGTAACTCACACGAAATCTCGCTATCGTGGAGCACTTAGTTCTTGACTATGCAGAACAATACTACAAAGCTTCTAGAGGTGGCTCCTAGGTGACTCAAGTCACCATATAGCACTTAGACCTTTACTACAAATAAGCTACGGTACAAGGTACTAGAGGTGGCTCACACGAATTCTCATTATCATCTAACACTTAGTTCTTTACCGGCTCACAGCCCAATGGGTTTCCCTTAACACAACACACGTCACCTCATCTTTCAATAGTCATCTTGCCATGACTATAAACCATCACACGATTATTCACTCATGGCCAAGGACATTGTGCTTCACACTTAAATTCCTCAATTAAAATAATATCTTGGCTTATTTTCTTCGTATTAAAAATACCCAATAAAAATAATCGTGTGTGGGTACACGGTCGGCCTGAGCCAAAATGCAATATCTTTCTTTTCAAAAATCACACTATTTAATATAGTGTCCATAAACATTTTTGGCGTTAAAAACCGACACCCCAACATTTTCTGATTAAATACTGAAATTACTAAATTTTTGGATAATTACCCAAAATTCCAAACTTCACTCAATTTGCACAATATAGCATTCAAATAAATAAACTAAGTGCACCATTGCAATCAGCACGAAATTCCGGTTACCGTCTATTTCGGTCTAATTTCTAGAAAATAATAAATAATTAAATAATTACCAAAAATAATTAAATAAATGCAATTAATTACCAAAAATAGAGACTTAGGCCGGAAACGCCTAAATAAATACCGAAACGGGCCCGGAAAATTTTCGAACCAATCTAGATAAATAAATATCTAGTCTCTAATTATGCTACTCTAACCACCTAACATGCAGTATCGAATAATTAAATCGCTAATACGTTCTAACTAACCATTTAATCCCTAATTAGCCTAATCTAAACACCCCTTAAGCAGCATTAACTCCCTAAGCAGAGTTTAGTGAGTAAACTCATCGGTTTTGCGAGCAGGTGAGTCCATGGCGACGGCGGCGCGACGACGGCCGAAACTCGAACTTACGGCAGCACCAACGGGAGCTCGAACCAGATTAAAAACCGTCCGCAAGGCTCACGGTTGTTGCTAGTCTTGAAGGGGGGCTGCTGGTCACGGCTTCGAGAGAGGGACGACGGAGACTTGCGATGGTGGTGGTTCCACGGGCTGGCGGGCTGACTTCGGAGGATTGGTGCTAGGCTCGTGGAACGTGGAGCAAATGTGCTGAGGATGGCATTAGAGTTGGGGTGGCAGGTGGCGTCGCTGGCATGGGCGACTCAAGAGCAACTAGCGTTGAAGGCTTTGGTCAACAACTCAGCCGAAGGAAAGATGATGAGCTAGTTTCGATGCAAGAGGCGGTGGAGCTGCAAGTGAGAAGGAATGGACATCCGGTAGCGAGAGAGAGAGAGAGAGAGAGAGAGAGAGAGAGAGAGAGAGATTTGGTGGAGATGGGGATGATGGGGATGGAGTGGCTACAGATGATGATGCAGCAACAAACGAAAGGAAATGATGGGGGACAACACCAGGGAAGTGGTAGAGAAAGTTAGTGGCGAAGGGAAATTGAAGGAGAAGCTTGAAGCGTGCTAGGAAGTAAAAAAATGAAAGGGAGGAGCAGCGGGGTGCTCGACCGAGGTAGGCGACGCAAGAGGGAAGGGGACAATGCCTTGAAAGTCAAAGAAAATATCCCATAATCATCATCACTTAGCCCTAAAATTCCTCATACATATCCCCTTATGTCCCCCAATACTTTCTAGCATATTTAATCCCACAAATCACCAATTTGATGCCAAAAGTTGTAGCCCCCATACCAACCTCCGAATTTCACCAATAGAGCTTTAATTTAATCCAATTTTGTCCCCAAAAATCTCCATGCTAATATACTTGGTCCCCACTTACTTTCTTGCATGTAAATTCCCCCAAATAACAAGTCTTGGACAGCAAAAATGGTCATTCTCTCCCCCGTCCGAATTTACTTTCATTTTCCAATTTATCCTAAATCCGATTTCTTAACAAATCTCTCTAATTTGATGGCCAAATTGTTGAGCAGGGTGCCCATGCCAAATTCCACACTTGCCTTCACAAAATAGCTCACTTTGGAGGCCAAAAATCCCCTCAATTTGGCCCCTCCGAATTTCCTTTCTTTTTCGAATCGTCCGAATTGATTTTCCGTAAAATTCCCGAACTTGCCGAAAATTCTTCAACGGATGAGTCGACAATCCTAAAATAAATCGTGACATGACAGAACTTTCAATTTTTGAAATCGGGTTCGATTTCGCGGTTAATTTCAACCAAACACGATTTTAGCATGACCTAACCTACCGAGTAGCTTTTAGGAATTTTTGGCGCAATTGACCCGTGGTCGATTATTTTCGAACCACATTATATATTTTCAACACATTGGCGACTCTCGGTTGTTGTGAAAATCTCAAGGTTTCAAATACGGACACTGGGTACCAAAACGACAGAAAAATCGGTCTGATGCCGATTGACTAGAATTTTGCAATTAGGTGGAATCACCCACACTTAATCACACACCTCTGTCGAATCGACCTATCTCTAGTCTCTCATCGATTTTTAACTATGACGTAATGACTCTTGTAGATTAGCACGGTCGAGCAGTCGATTCCTAGTCGAATTCTCAAGTCTATTGCGTTTATATTCCTTAACGGCTTCACTTGATAGACTAGTTATTTCGTGAGTGGCCAACTCAGAGAAAAGAACTATAGGCGCGTCGATGAAAAACCCAACTTATTTAATCGAAAACATAGCCTAAAATTCAGAATGTCAGAAAATCTCAGTCACTTATGCAAAGATTGACTGAAGAATCCTTTGAGGATCTTGACTTGACAGAAGATCGGGATGATGATCTGGATAGACTGATTAACAAGATTGGAGATAGCCTACTAGTTGAAGACTTTGATATGGACAAAGATCTAGAGGATAAGACTATAGATAACACTAAGCTTGATAGGCCATAGTTAAGGAAAATCTCTCGCAACAGCAAGTTAGAGATCCCCCAATAGTTGTGCAAGAAAAGGAACAGGAAGTGGCTATTACTTTTGCATTGATTAGGGATGTGGTGCCTAAAATGGTGGTCAGTGATCCAACACCTACTATAATGGACATAGCCACATTATATGAACATCCAACAACTAAGGATGCGCAGGATTGCGGAGACCAAGTGCTAGAAGAAGTACCTCAAAATCCAAAGGAGAATGAAGAGGTACCCTTAAAACAAATTCAGATTGCTGCTTGCATATGAGAATGTTGAGATTACAAAAAAGCAAATGGAGAGGGAAAACCAAAAGTTAACAAGGATGCTCCAATTGAGGAGGAACAAATTCAAGCTACAGGGGCTGAGGAAACAGTGTGAGTTGGAAAAGAATGAGAGAATATCTATCATGGCTACGTACCTTTTCACTCGCAAATCTTGGCCATAGAGCCCATTCCACCCCTCAACTGATTTTTCAGTTATCCATTCAAGAGGAAAACCAACAATTGCAAGCTTTAGGCATGAAAAGGGAGGAGAGAGTGTGGCCCTTGCTACGCCAACAAGGCTCTTGGATGCACCGGCGAGATTCTCCGACCACACCCATGGCAATCCTCAAGCACGGTAGAGAAACTAGGGAGGAAGTGCTCACTAGCTTGAAGAAGATGGGAACCCTAGAAACCACAGATTCAATGGTCCAAGGCAAGGATCAGACAGCTTCTATTCTTTCCAAACCAATGGTGCAGTTAAGAGGCGTGGGCACATATTTGACGGCCCATATCCACTCCAATCCGATGGTCCAAATGATAGGTGAGGGCGTGGATTCGAGGGTCCTTATTTGATGACTTGTTGAGCCAAATCCAATGGCCCTCCTCATGCCACATCATCACAAAAAGGGGGAGGGCAAAATTCCAAAGGGTAAGTACTATGAATATTGTTAGCGTCCACATCGCACTATTGAAACATGTTGGAAATTGCATGATAAGCCACTAACAAAAAAAGAAAAGAAAAAGAATTTTCTGCCTATCAAGTATGTGCGCAAGGAATTGAGAAGACTCACCAGCCAATTACTCAAGATCCATATAAGAATATTATAAAGGCACCGAATCAATTAAAGAAGGTCGACAAAGCTGTGAATTTTTCAAGTACTTCATTATAAAAGTCCAATAAGATTTTAATTAATGCAGGGATTATTGACTCAGGCGCCAGTAACCACATAATTTGTGATGAATTTTTATTTTCTGATATTCATGGAAAATATAATTCTCCCATATTTCTTCGTCTCCCAAACGAGGACATCACTAATGTCGGAAAAATTGGCACTGTCCACCTTAACCCAAACATTACTCTTAAAGATGTTCTATACATTCCTAAATTTGAATTCAATCTCATATCCGTTTCCAAAGTTTGTGAAGAAAATTCCTATCATGCAAATTTCAATTCCAAAAATTGTTCCTTCAGGACTTTTCAACTGGAAACTGATGACCAAAAAATACAGCCCTTGTGCCATAATAAAATTTCTCTTTTTCATAAGCATTTGGGTCATACTCATTTTCCTTATCCTAATTATATGATATGCACTCTACCAAAACAATTGCGAGCACAATTTACAATTAGTATATCTCAAGCCACTAGTATTTTTTCATTGGTTCGTATCAATATCTGGGACCCTTATCACACACCACATCGTGATGGATCTCGTTTCTTTCTTACCATTGTGGATGATTATCTCGTACCACTTGGGTATTTCTCATGCAGTTTAAGAGTCAAACATTTTCTTATCTCTCAAAATTCTTATCCATGATTAAAATTCAGTTAGATAAAATTGTTCAAAGAATTCACACGGATAATGGGCATGAATTTTCTCCACTGAGTGTAAATCTTTTCCCCAACTGAATGGAATTGTTGAACATAATCATTGACACCTTTTGGAAGTTGCTTGAGCACTTAAGTATGAAGCTTCCATTCTAAAATCTTTTTGGGGAGATTGTGTGATCAGGGTAGTCTATTTAATCAATCGCATGCCAACTAGAATCCTAAAAGGACGAACCCCATTTGAGATGCTTTTTGGAAAAAAAAAACCAAATATTGATTATCTTTGAGTTTTTGGCTATCTTTGTTATGTGACGAATGTGGGTCATCAAGACAAGCTAGATCCTCGTACTCTTCATTGTATTTTTATGGGGTACCTTTTTTTGCAGAAAGGTTACCGAGTTGTGGAGATATTCACAAGGCATTTCCTCATTAACGAAGACATTTTCTTCCACAAGGATATATTTCTTTTTCAAGAAATGACATCCTCACATGAGTCATCAGCACAAGGATCGAATCATCGAAAGTTCTTATCAATAGAGGATATTTTTATGAAGCCATAGTATGTTCTGATTATGCTTGATCAGCCATCTACAGGCCATTGTCCTACGGCAACATGCCTCAAATCCCCAAACGTATTGGCTAAGTCTCCTGCTACTTCTAATACGGGAAATAACTCTCCTACTTTGTCATCATAGCAACATATTCGTGGATCATCAACACCAATCGTCAAGGAATTACATGTTAACAGGCCCAAGGGGACAACACGTTCGCCCTCCTACATGGACTAAGGACTACATTTGCCCCACTGTAGATAACCCAGGTACACGATATCTAGTATCCTCCTATGTTTCATTTAGTCGATTATCATGAGAACATATGAGTTGCATCAGCCAAATATATGAAGAACAGGAACCTTCTTCTTATGAAGAAGCAGCATGTGATATTTGCTAGCAAAAGGCGATGAAAGAAGAATTAGCTACTCTTACAGAAAATAGCACTTGGGATATTGTTCTTCAGCCTCCCCACAAAAAGGCCATTGGTTGCAAATGGGTTTACAAAATCAAGTACAATGCAAATGGCTCTATTGAATGTTATAAAGCCCGACTTGTTGCTAAAGGATTCACACAGCATGAAGGTTTTGATTATGATGAGACATTCTCCCTTGTCGCCAAAGAAGTCATTATTCGTTCTTTCATGTCTATTGCTGAACTCCGTAACTGGGATCCACATCATATGGATGTCAATAACACATTCCTTCACGGTGATTTTGACGAGGAAATTCATATAGAACTTCCACAAGGCTTACGTAGATAGGGTGAGTCTCGAGTGTGTCATATCCGCAAGTTCTTGTAGGGACTCAAGCAAGCATTTCGACAATGGTATGCAAAGTTTATTGTTGCACTTACAAATGCAAGCTTTCAACACTCTAGGCACGATAATGCTTTGTTCACCTGGACCAAAGGTACTTCATCGATTTACTTGTTGATTTACGTGGATGATATACTTGTTATGGGTAATGACAATGTCACAATTCAGAAGTTCAAGAAATACTTGCATCTCACTTTCCATATTAAGGACTTAGGACCTCCCAAATATTTTCTTGGGATTGAGATAGCTCATGTCTCAATCAACGAAAATTCATTGTTGAAATTATATCAAAAGCAGGTTTATTGGGATGCAAACCAGCTATCATATCCATCGAGCAAAATGTCAAATTAACGACACGTGAATATGATGCAAGCTCTCCTTCACCAAATGATGATCTACTACTCAAGGACCCATTGGGATATCGGCGACTTGTTGGAAAACTAATATATCTCACCATGACCAGACTTGATATATGTCATGTGATACAGATACTTAGTCAATTCATGCACAATCCGAAGCAATCTCATATGAATGCAGCGCTAAAGGATGTAAAATACTTAAAGGGATGTCTGGGACTCGGAACTCATTTATCTCATGAATGCAATATGAAGATGACGACCTATTGTGATACAGACTATGCTAAATGCCCAATGACGAGAAGATCCATTACTGCTTTTTGCATAAAATTGGGAAAGTCCTTGATTTCATGGAAAACAAAGAAGCAATCAATAGTTTCACTATCATCAGCCGAATTAGAATAACGAGCTATGGCAAAAACTGTTTGCGAAATAGTTTGGATACAAGGATTGCTTTTGGATCTTGGTGTGAAAATCAATGGTGCAAGTAAGTTATTTCGCAACAATGAAGCCACACTTAAACTAGCGGCGAATCCAGTTTTTCATGAAAGAAGGCATATAGAAGTCAATTGTCACTTTACTCGGAAAAAAAAAAATTAAAGAGGGTCTTGTTATGACACGAGGAATCTGAAATGCGGAATAGCATGTAGATAATTGCACTAAGCCATTGTCCCAAAGATAGCACGTGTATCTATTAAGCAAGCTTGGCGTCTTTGATTTATATAAGCTACCAACTTGGGGGGGTGTTGGAGAATGGATTTGATTAGATCCATTCCGATCCATTGATTGATTTAGATTTATTCTTGGTTGGATTTTGATTATGTAATTGATACAATAAATCATAGATATAGGATTGTGTGCATATTCTTTCCGATTCATTTCTTGTACTATAAATATGGGTACATTCTTGTACATTGAATATGAAAACTCTTTTCCTCTATTGTTCCATATTTCTTGTCAACAGATTACTTTGAGAAAAAGCTTTAAGACCTCTTTCTACTTTACTAGCCATTTGGCTAAGCCAATAGTCTCTCTCTCTCTCTCTCTCTCTCTCTCTACTTTACTAGCCATTTGGCTAAGCCAATAGTCTCTCTCTCTCTCTCTCTCTCTCTCTCTCTCTCTCTCTCTCTCTCTCTCTCTTCTTCCGATCTAGTTCTCAATTTTGAGAGTTTGAGCTTTGCCAATCTAATTCTAGTCTCGGATGCTATCCTCTCCCAATCTAGATCTAAGAGTTTAATAAATATTCTTTTGGGGATCAATGCCCCTCTGTTCTGTTTGTGTACAAGTTCTCTCGTTAAATTACGAAAATTTGCTTCTCTACATGTTAGATCTATGTTTGTTTAACCTAATCTGGTCGTTTCTATATTACGATGGTATAGAGAGAGAGCCGAACCTAGACGCACACCGCCAATTGGCAATGTTGTAATTATTGAAGAAGGAATTTTCGGCATTGTGCTCATCATTGACAAAGACACAAGATCCAGTGATAGGCCGCCGATTTTATTTGACAAATCCATTCTTGTAGAACTACTTTGTACTTAATTTTGCTAATGATCCATTGATCCTCCTTGTTTTCTGGATTTGACTTAGTTTTTCAATATTCATGCTCTGTTTTACTTTTTTTTGTCATGAAGTTTATGCACTTCTGTATCATTTTAAGTAATGAATACAATTTTCTTTCGACCAAAAAAAAAATCTATTCAATAGCAAAGCCACTTTGCAATAATGTAGTTCCAAAACCTCACCCATATATTCTTGAGGAGAATATTTTCCCTTTTGGTGATCTGGCAAGTTTATACAGCAACTGAGGAATCAGAAAGATGAAGGGCTACAAATTATAATAGAGAGGCGTCACAGAATTCTGCTAAATTTCTACCATTTGCACACAATCATGAAATTCCGAATTGCTGGAGACTTTGATAAATTTTTCACTTGAGATTAGAAAGGCATTGTTTCATTTAAATTATCATTCCTCTCACTTTCGGTACTGATAATCATCACGTCCTCTTTCGTTTCCTTTTTTGTCCATTGATCATCAATATAAAGACATGAAGAGAAAGGATGAAGGACCACGCCCCTGAACTTTCACAAGTCATATTGATATCCATCATCAACACAATGACAATATAGCAGTTGGAGCATCCGGAGAAAAAGAATTGTACTCGTGAAGTCATTTTTAATTTTTGCTACGATTATCCCCTAATTCTTCCTTGACTAAATAGACATGCCAGTTGGATACCTGCTCTCCGCAGATTGTCATACAAAAGTATAATTAAAATGAAGCTTGAACCAATTTAGTATAAATACACGATTATTTTTACCTTTCATTAGTTGTAAAAGGTAGCCATAAAACTAAACTATCAAAATTAGAAAGCAACTAATTAGTATTAAAAAATGCACAAACATAAAGTGGAATATTCGAATACTATAGTATCTATAAACAGTAAAAACTTTTGTCTATTAACTGATATGGAAAAATATATATTATATTATTTTACAATGAAAAACATTTTATGAATTATAGTTAAATATTGAAGAGAGGGGAAGCGTGAGGGGTGATAAAAACATAAGCCATGCTAAATTTAGAGAAAACACCTAATTTTTTTCATGCAACAAGAGTTGAATTCTAGCAATTTTAGAGAACTAAGAACCAAACTAATGCCCCTCGGCGAGGTTGATAAGGCCCTTGTCCCTTTGATCGGACCGATTCCATTAATTTCAATTTTAGAGAACCAAAAATTAGCCAGTTCGGTCAGTTCTTTTTTCTCACACCTAATAGATACTCGAGTAATAAGCATGGAAAAAAATAAGTACCCTGTCCACATAATTTCGTCAAGGTCTAATTATTCAATTTCCAATTGAATTCTAGGACAACATCGTACCGATTTCACGTAATGAACGTTATAGTAGGGGGAAAAAAAAGTTCCTTAGTACTGCAACCGATAGGGAAAACTTGAGACTACGACATGCAATCATTGGGAGGAGTTGTGCAAATATTAAGAAAATTGAAATACAAACCAAGAATTAAGAAAATTGAAAAACAAACATGAAAAGTGGGCGAGGCAAAGGCCAGGGCGGCGCCCCCTTTGCCAAGGGACAAGGGCCTCATCAACCTCGCCAAGGGCTGTACTGCTTTTCCTGTGGTGAAGAGGGTTGCCGACAATCTCGAGAAAATTACAAAAAATTCATAAATTTATTATATGAATATTAATTTAATCTTAAACATTTCAATTTTAATCAATTTCAAACATTTTGATGATTTACCAATATAATCATTTAGACCAATTTTAACTAAAAATTATTAACATAAACACTAACCATATCAACACTTCTATGAATAATCTATAAAAAAAAAAAATTATTTTTTCCCTCTTCTATTGAACGTCAAGCTCATCAAGGGTCAACCTCGCTGGACCCACCCTCGCCCTCGCCGATTCTAGCAATGGTTGAGCCTGGTCCAATCTGACGAAGGCAAGCGTCATTTAAGGCTATCTTGCCGGTGGTCAATCACCAAAGGAGAAGAGAAAAAATAGAAAAATAAAAATCAGAAAAATAAAAAACAAAAGCAAACAATTGCTTGTATTTGCTAATTGTGCCATGTGATGTCTACGTCAACAATTGCCAATCAAAATTGACTAGAAAAACAATATTGACAAATTATCAAAAGAACTATAACTAAATTAATCAAATTGAAAAGTTTAACACTGAATTAACATCCGTACAATAAATTTAGAACTTTTTTTGTGATTATCTCCGATACTCTCACCATCACTTGACAAGGGTTTGCATGATCGGTGATATATTGTCTCCTGCTTAGACTAATAAATCTAAGAGAAATTACTATATCCTCTATTCGCCCCAGTGGCCACCCTTCCATCTTGGAAGGGAGAGGTTGGGGGTTCAAATCCCCACTTTCTCAGGGGGGGATTGGGGTGGGATGATTTCATTTCATGAGTAGGTTTCGACTCCCACGCCCTGCACGGAGGCAGGGCAAAAGTCTGAGAGTGAGTGTTAGAGTAGGATTATCGTAGGACCGACCAAAAAAAAAAAAAATGCACAGTTCAATTTAGGTGAGAAATGAGAAATGAGAGGGGGGGCCTAAGGGGCTGCATGACCCTCGCAATTTGCCGGTGAAGGTATGCAAGATCCTTGCAATGGGTCGGCAAGGATCTCGCAAACCATCGCCTCAGCTCGGCCAATAAAATAGAATCCAGATTAGAAACAAATAAAATGGACCCCGCCACAAATGCACAGTTCAACCTAATATTCCGGTGCATTGACAGAGCTACTGTGACTAGGCAGCTGATTTGAGTTATTGATTTGTAGAATTGTTACAATCGTAGTTGATTTTCCCATAGGGCCAATAGAAACTTTGATTTAACAAAATAAACCATCTACTAGACGCACCTGATAAGAGATCCAATGTCAATATCTGCAATGCTAAAACACGTAGAATGACAGTTGAAGCTGAATAGTCGGAATAAATTCTAGTCCAATGTAAAGTCGGTATCCAGTGACTCCACTCTTTACAATCTCACCTAATTGCTATGACTGTCTGCAAATTATTTAGTGGAGTTGATAGATTTTTAAAAGATAGAAATAGAAACTTACCGCCGTGGGACCTCGAGTTGCTGAAGTATTCATCTCCCTCTGCTGTTGTAGACCAAGGATTCAGAACTTTGGCCAATTCGCTGAACTCTTTCTGAAGTACTTTCTGAGGAATTCGTAGGTCATTTCAATTACAGGAAGGGAAACAGAAGAGTAAGAAATTTTAATCTGACTCCTGTCCTGAGGAAAAGAAGAATTTATTACACTGAAAATATCATGCATTATTAGCACTCTTTATTACAACAAATCAACTAACTGATGGATGAATCAGTACGTGGGAGGTGGGACAACCGGTTGCCCTGAGACCTCACTTATCAAATGGTGTCTATACTTACAAAAGAAAGAAAAGCCTCTACCGAGAGTGGTTCAGCAAAACTGTGGAGGGAAAAAGAATGTAGTAATGGAGATGAGAGCCGCTTAATTTTCTTGGACCAGCATCAGATATCCCAATAAATAACTCCACTCAATGCCGCGTCATCTCCCGGAATATGTTTGATACCTTGGGTGACAATCTAGGGAGGAACTTGAATAACTGTTTAATGAGGAAAAGCATTAGTGAACCAAATGGTCCATGTCATGGCCAAAAAAAGGAACCAAATTGTAAGTGAGAGAGAAAAACAGATTGTATCGAGCATATTAATTGCAGAGAACATGTCAACAGTACACTCAAAGTTACTTCTAACAGCCAAATATGGAAAACCATTACTACAAATCTCAGCTAAAAATATTGCTAATTGGAAGAAAGAGATTGGAGCTCTCTTGTTCTTCCACAAGGCCTTTGAAGGAGGGCAAATCAAGAAAACAAACTTCCATGGGTGCATGCAAAACCAAGGATCAGGGTACAAGAAAGGAATCAACTAGGAATGAGTTCCAAATTAATGAAAACATGATTACGCTGGTGAGCAGAAGGTTGTCTACATATGACAGACTAACTGCCTCTTTGCTTTCCTACTTGATGTGAGACTAGATGTTAGGAAAAAAAAATCTCAGAAATACTTTCTAATTCCTACATGAGGTACTCCAACGAGAAAGACAGTGAGCATTGCAGACTTGCAGTTAAATAAAAAATCACAGCGATTATCAGCACTGAAGGCGGCATCCTCATTAAGGTGCTCCCATTTACAAGTGTTCATCCCCTTTGCTTTATAGTTTTGTAAGGTTGGGCACCTCTTGCTAGTTCATGAATGAATCAGATAGATGTAACTTGGAATCTATGAGATATTTCTTGATCAGAAAATTGCCACAAAAAGTTTGATGAAGTACATACCCAAAGCTTCACACAAGCATCAATGACGACTGGAATCAGGCTTATAAAAATAGTAATAGCAGCCTGATCAACTTCCAGTCCATAATGCTCGACAATCACTTCTAACAAAGTCTGCCAACCGGATTCGGAATGATACCTGCATGCAACCAATTGAAATGGTGCATAAGCTATAACAGGACAAGACAAGAGTCACAAAGAAATTCAGTAATTTCAAAGGAATTAAATTCTACTTTCCAAAAGCCTAAACATGATTCATAAAGAGTCGCAACAAAAATATGCACGAATCAACAAATGACCATTCGTCGAAGTGAACCAATGGCCTAAAGCACGACCAGTAAGGAAAGGTAAAACATAATGATGAGCATTATAGCATTAAAACTGCCAAATTACAAATTTGAGGTCGAGGGAATACGTAAGAGGAAGAAATGAGCAAATTTAAAGTCCAAACTGAGAGATATTAATTTCTTCAAATGCAGATATCCCCTGCAAACTGTTGCATTTACATCAATTGGCATAAGAACGACAACCGGTTCCCATTAAGTGTACTCTGACTGAAAATGACAGGAGTATTGTGTCATAGCATGGCAGAGGAATGTTACCCTAAGAAGATATCCGTGATAAGAATAATAAGAAATGCCTTCCCAGTATCCGAAATGTTATTTATAATTTTGTAACCTGTAAATTTCAGCAATGCTACCTGTAAATCGTCACAAGGTTAGAAAATTCGACAGGCAAGACAATAACCAAAAAGGAAGAGACAGACCAGCATATTCCTATGAAAGTTTATGTGCATTAGGTTACTCATGGAAAATTGATGGTCTGGTCGCATTTATGAAGGCATACATTCAGATGAAAAACCAAAAACTAAATTACAAACTAACACCTATCTCCTGAGATATTCTTAATAAACTCCTAAAATTGAATAAGACAACATAGTGAATTACTAGCTTCCTTTTCCCACCTTGTTTCATCTTTAAATGCATCCAAATAAGTGAAGGTAATTACTGTTCCTTGTCTTCTTCTTCCTTCAATATTTTTCATTTCTTTTCCAGTTACTTCATCCTAATCTGAGTGCCTTACGTAGAGTTAGACCAACCTGGAATGCTTTCTGTCGTAATTAGCACAACCGTATTTCAAGCACAAGCTGCACAACTATGACAGCTAATTCATCATTAACTCCATATGTTATGGTATCATTATTATGTTGAGGTGATTAACCGACGACTTATACATGAAAATATCATAAGAATCTATCACCTCACACGTTATAAAGAATATTACAACTAGACTGAAGAGGGCAGCGTACAAGGACTCACCTTACTTTGATTGAAGTACAAAATCAGAAAAAGTGAAATCCCAAATACCATGTCTGACCAAATGTTGGCAAATGCTCTACGATTTTCTAGTCTCCACTCATCTCGCAACTCCAAGCTGTTCCAACAACAAGAAAAGAAACATATATCACAAGATTTACATTATTTCTTCTATTGTATGAATTCTGAAGCTAAAACTTATAACATGTTCAAAGAGAGAGGAATTTTATCAATTAACAAACAAAAGTAGTGTTAAGAGTGGGTGAATTTCATTCATGGTCACTGAAGTTTAGTGGATTTTGCAGTCAGATAACTAAACTTTTATTGCAATCACCCAGTTCATTAATTTGAATATTTTGCAATTGATGCACCTGGACTAAAATCCAGCTAATTTTCCAATGAACAGTTAACGAGGCAAATATGTGGAGCCTTTGATCAAAGCCACATTATTGCTACATGGGCACACAAACAACTTCATTATCTGACAAAATTTGCCACATCTGGTCGCAACGCACCAATTGCAAAAATTTGAAAGATTAGAGCAATGATTATTTCCCTATCTTATTTAATTCAGATTTTTGGATGGATGTTTTAGGGTGTAATCCTAATTGGATGTTCTTAGCATAGGTATTTCAGCTGACTAGCTTGCCTCTCTTTTCCGTGAATTAAGTTCAACATCTCTTTGTATGAAGGTGGAAAAAGAAATAATAATGAAAGAAATTTGCAATGTCTTACACTTAACATCTACATCAACTAAGGTTAGACGGAAAAGGTGTTCTTACGCTTTATGCCGTAATTCCAACCAGACCTCTTCGTCAGATAGTGGTGGAGATTTACCAATCTCTTCCTCAAACCTATATCTTGCCCTTTCAACTTTCAGTTCTTTAACCATTTCAAGTTTCTGGTGCCTTCTCACATCAAGCACCTGGGCTGCAAGCGGGACAGTCTTTACATACCTGTCAAAACCAAAGTGTGTAATTTGATCAGTTAAGGAAACTTTCCAATGACTTTGATTAGGACAAAAGAGTAAACAGCTGAATTTGATGCAAGA
This sequence comes from Eucalyptus pauciflora, assembly GCA_007663325.1. Taxonomy (NCBI): domain Eukaryota; kingdom Viridiplantae; phylum Streptophyta; class Magnoliopsida; order Myrtales; family Myrtaceae; genus Eucalyptus; species Eucalyptus pauciflora. The sequence goes on from VMYD01000388.1 coordinate 971,722, forward strand.
CTGAATGCCAAATCATAAACTTTAGGGAAAGCTCTATTGGACAACAATAAGGCCCACAATGCTTTATGAAATGTATTGCTAGGCAGTTACACACCAGCATGCACAAAAAAGATGAGTGGTAAAGATGAGAATGATTCATTGAATGTGCCAGCCCAAGAAAAGGTAGGATTTGAAATGAAGCCATTCGAGAAAGGTAGGCGCGGCACCAAGAAAGGACCATATAAAAGAAACTCGTTTGAGTTGCTTGGGACATGCGAAACCAAAGCCTCTAGATACTCCAGTGAGGAGATGCATTTAACAGATGAAGAGTCCCAAGGAAATATTTAAGGGGGCAGCCAGGGGGGCCCTGATAAGAATGTAAAATTTGAGAAGAAATTTTTGGTGGTCCTATGTGCCTTCAAATGCACTACAAATTAGTTAGTGAGAAGCAAGTACTAATCTTGCAACAATGATTTTTCCATGACCATCCTTGACATTAAAAGACTTGGCAACAGTAAGATGCTCAGGTATAGCATCAAGCACCACATGATGCAGTCATGCAGGAAGGACAAAACAAGTTAAATTGGCAAACCTATCAGAATACTTTTGTTGCAGATAGTAGAACAACAACTACAACTGGCTGTAAAATGTAAAGGGAAGATATCTGGTCACTCTTCCTAATTTTAATGAAGTACCAAGTCTCATAGAAATGTTCTTTTCCCTTGTTGGGTATTTCCTTGAGAAAACGGAGAACCTTATTGATGTTCCTTTTAACGGAGCTAAAATCAACCACTCAGAGTCTAAGAAACACATCACCAGCTCATAGTAGTTTTATCACACTCTACAATGATTAAAAGAATAAAAGAAGAAAAGGAAATATCATGGAGATCTTGATGTTTACCTGTCCAGAAAAGGCATAAGAACATAGTCATGAACCATGAAGTCCAAGGCCCAGGGTATAATTAGTAGTATCGCCAGAAACTTAGCCTACAAGTCAAAGAATGACAATTTTTCATTTATTCAGCAAGCAATCTCACGTAGTTGAGATCAGAAGACGTAACACATATATAGCCAAGTAACAGTATGAGCTAAATGAACAATGAGCATCAACCATACAATAGAGTAGACTTCAACCACAACAACAAATAGTCAGCTATCTCATCAAGTGTTCTTAAGACATGTACTCTGTCAAATGGCATAACTGATCAGATTTGAGCATGGAAAATGGATTTTTATTTAGAAAGCTCTGTCCCCAAGATAAATTTGCTTAAAGTGAAAAGAGCATCCATCTTACCAAGCTCGCAATGCAAGTGAGTCTCAGTAATATTTCTTTCATCAGCTACTTAAGCAAGCTTTTCCAAATGATCATAAATCACAGCTCTCTGGGAAAACTATTTTCCAAGTAGTTCTGAATCCAATGACAGTAAATATTCAGAATGTATATTCTAAACCCCTACCAATTGTTCCGCAGCAGATTTTAGCATTAAAAAGAAGAAGCAAAGTACTAGAATGGATGATATCTTTTCACTTTTATGGGTTTAGATGTGGGTAGTGAGGGTTGTAGGAGTGGGAGAGACATTTGATGAGAATTGAACAAAGAAGTTGCACTTGGAGCAACTGTGTTATAGGGAAAAAGCATAGATAACATAGTTCTGACTAAGCTGTTGAGACAATAGAACCATAAGAAGTCCCCTTTTCCGTAACCCAGCTTTAAATAAGATATGAGAGAGTCATCAATTTAGAAGCTTTGAGGCGACAGAGCCATAAGAAGTTCCCTTTATGTCACCCGGCTTTGAATAAGATTCAAGAGAGATACTCATCAATTTAGAACCTTCAGTCTCTCTATTAAGTGTTTGCAGAGGGGAATACTACGTTTTTCCAGTAACAAACTCAAGCTTCTATATAATCATGCTCAAGTAGAATCAACTCACCGTTAAGGAGAAACAAAGGGATCTCCTTGAAATTAGAAAGGCAAGAAGATTAGTCCAAAACCCCATTTGACCTTGTTTGACAGAATGTCAATATTTCCAAATGTACTACGGCTGAAACCCCATTTGACCTTGTTTGGCGAATTTTCAAGGTTTGTCCATCTGTTGATTCTATTGTGTAGATGGATTTATTGCTCAATGTCATCAATGAATTTCAAATCTACACCACTAACTTGCATTAGGAAAAGATCTCTCAGTCAAATGCTTCTCAATATTATGCATATTAGATAGCGAAAAACATGTACAGCTCCCTATCAGACATTCAAAGCAGTCTCGTACCTATTTCATTGCTCTTATAAAAAAGCAAGTGATCAAATCATAAAAAAAGTGCAGCTTATTGACAACATATTACATTAACCTAGCTCCAACTAGGCCTCTAAACAGGATTGGGTGACCACAACATTACATGTTTGAGGACCATTTTTAATCAATCAATCATATTTTACATGTTTAGAAGTATTTCAGTCTGTTCAAATACACTTTTTTCATCTCTTGATTCTTCAGAGGAGCCAGCTAAAGCAATGCCAACAGTTGTTCAAACAACAATATCAGACAATCCAATTTCTAGTCCTGAATCTTGGGAAAATACAGACAATACATGACCTTGAAATAGATAATCCTAAGTTTTCTTTTCTTTCTATACATGCGAAGTGAAGAACTAAATGAAAGACAACAACCAAAATTGCATCATCTTTCTATTTAACAGCTCAAGTGAAGAAGAGAGCACCCTGCCGTCCATCTTTCGATACATACTCAGAAGTTAAGTTGTATATAAACATACAAAATGAAGCTGTTCAATTCATCAAGGCATCTCCCCCTGACCAAAAAAGCAACCACCTTTGTATGATCTTATGTAAACAGAAAGCAAGCACTGCACAAGCTGAACTGTAGCAAAAGCTAGCAAGACCAAACAGAAGCTATGTTGGTAATTCAAGACACAGCATAAATGCACCCACCGAATTCTGCGAGGCATACCGAAAGACGCGATCCTCATACAGCATATCTTCATCTTCTCTCCCTAAAAGCATGTCGCTCACTGATTCAACAATACCTCTTTCACCAGAATCCAAAACCAGCTCTTCCCCCGACCTCCCCGCTCCGCCATTCCCATCATCCCAAGAGGCCGCGCCATCATCAACAAGCCAGTCCTCCCACATCCGAGACTCCTCGTTCCTCGAGTCCTGCTGCGCTTCCCTCAGCTCCACAATGGCCTCCGCCCTCCTCTTCCAGGCCTCGAACTTATCGCCGTCCTCCGGCAACGCCCCGTCGCCCGAATGCTCCACTTCGTCCTCGAGCATGTCCTCGTCCCTCAGCCCCAACCAATTCCCGTCGTCCTCGAGGAAGAACCTCTTCCACCAGCTCGTCCGCCTGCCGTGGCGGCCCTTCCCTTTCGAATTGGGGATCAGGGCGTCGAATCGCGCCCTCCCCCCGCATAGCTTGACAGAGAACTTCACGGACCGCGAGGGGCGGCTAACACGGACGCCGGCGTCGAAGAAGACGAGGCCGCGAGCCGCAACAACCGAAGTGCTCATTTATCTTATCCGGAGCCAACATCTTTCAGAACCGCCCCGGGAAGCGAAGCCGGAAGCCCCGGAAAGCCCGCTCAGTCGGCATGGAAGTTGCTCATCGCGGGGCAAGCGAAGAAGCATCAACGCGGAGGCCCGGGGGGGCGGCGGCGGCGGCGGCGGCGGTCGATCGCGCGAGCAGAGAGATGGAGAAAGGGAGGGAGGGATGGAGATGAGGGACTGCGTATCTTGTGCTTTCAAATGGATAATGGATGACGGACGTTTATCAGTTTACTGTTCAAGGAAAGGGGCGGCCAAATCCACGGGCGAAATTTGTTGCTTCCACGCCCCTTTATGGGTCAGATATTCGGATATGTCTTCTTTCAACTAGACGATGACATTTAAACGTAAAGCAATTGTCATCGAAAATCTTAAATTAATACATTTATGATAAATTTATTTTTTATTATTTTTCGTTAAATTAACTTAATATCATAAAAATCACAAACCAGTACACCTATAACTAACGAAAGGTAAAACCATAAATTGATATACATGTTAACTGTCATGTGCCATTCAACTTAATGGGTGATAAATTTCTCACATGTGTACTAATTATTAGTTTGGAATAAATTTAGCATAAGTCTAACAATTTAGGATTTCTTATGGTAAGGAAGTATTATTTGACAAAAAAAATTAGCATTTCTAAAAGCCACCTTTAACTCAAAGCAAGTCCGAAGTTGTTTTGAATTTTGAGCATTTTTAGAATGCAATTATATTTTTTTGGAAAAATGTGCCCCACCTCATGCTACGTCACGAATGAGGGTTCATGTCGCTAGCGAGGCCAGACCAAGTTGCCTACTAGCCTCGCCTGAGGTTACACAACCTCAAGCAAAGGAGAAAAAGAAAGAGAAGAAGAGAAAGGGGTTTTCTTAGAAATTTCATCATCCCTCATAAAATCCTTTTTCAAATCTAGATTTATTTCAGAAGTGGGTTTTGACTCCCACACCCTGTAAGGAGGCAGGGCAAAAGTGTGAGAGTGAAAGTTAGCGTAAGAATAAAATAAAATCGACAAAAAAAAAAAGACTTCATTTTTATGTACTTATTTTTTAAATATTCCCCCCTCTTGTTTTATTTCTTTTCTTCTCTTATCTCTTTTTTTATTCCCTTCCGTTGTTCCTTGACTAAAATTTTATTAAACTATATGAACATACCTAAAACATGTAATTGTTATAAGCACAAGTACCACCTCGCAAGAGGAATCAATCACACTCACTTGGGTCCATTTGTTTCGCGGAAAATATCACTTTCATAAAATATTTTTCAAGTTATTTTTTTGGAAAATAACTATATTTTCTGGTGTTTGGCTGAAACCTAAACTTTGAGTGGAAAATATTTTTCATCGTTCGTTAACTAATTTGATTGTTTTGGAAAAATTATCAAAAAATTGAATTTAAATATTTTTAATTGACCAAAAGATTAGTTTTATTTTATATTTTTTTTAAATGATTTTTTAAATTATTTGTATTTTTTTTAAAATTGAAATTTTTATTATTTATTATCTTTTTTCCTTCCTCCTCCTTCCTCTACCGCCATAAGCCTGACGATGGCCAGTTGCCCAGCAGCCGACCAAGATGCAGTAGCTAGATCCGGCGAGCTTGAGGCTCGGCCAATCTCGCCCCGGGAGCCCGAGCTCTGCCGCTAGATTTGACAAGCTCGCGGCTCGCTAGAGCCTGGTGAACCTCTAGCGAGCTCGGCGAGGCCCGAGCTCCGCCCCAAGTCGGCGACACTCCGCCTTGCCCAATCTGGAGAGGCCCAAGCTTGTCAAGCTTGGGCGAGCTCGGCTTCCCAGGTTGGGCTAAGTGGAGCCTCGCCGGCCTAGGGCAAGGCTCGAGCTGGCTCGCGACCAATCACCAATCGCCGCCGTGACCAAAGATCGGCCAAGACCAAGGAAGAAGATGAAAATGAAAGAAAAAAAAAATATAAAAAATAAAACGAAAATGTGTTGGTGAAAAGAAATAAAGTGGAAGAAATTATGGAAAATGTTTTTCTATTTTTGAAAAGTAGAAGACATTTTTCTCTCTTTTAAAGGTTTTTTTTTCTAATGATGGAAAATATTTTTCTTAACTTCTTCATTTTCGTGAAACGAACATTGAAAAATCCGGAAAAGTGTTTCTTATAGGTTTCCGTGAAACGAATGGAGTCTTCAAGTAAAACTTTTTGGCCATCCTCCAGTTCCGCCCTCATCTTTCCTTCATGGCGCCAAGTAGTTCTCATCCCTTCCTTAATTTTTTTTATTTTTAAATTTAGGTTACTTTTAAATATAATTGTTATATTAAGATTGATTTTAAAAATCAGATTTTGCGGGGTTAGGCAGGCGTTCGACGAAATTACAATTTTGGACACGACGCGAGTTGAAGAGGAGGGAAGGAGGGGGGCTTAGGTTAGGGTTTATCACAGAGAGAGAAAGAGAGAGAGAGAGAGGGGAGAGAGGATGAAGGGGGTGGTGGGTTTGGTGGTGTCGAACAAGATGCAGAAGTCGGTGGTGGTGGCGGTGGACCGCCTCTTCCACCACAAGATCTACAACCGCTTCGTGAAGCGCACCTCCAAGTTCATGGCCCACGACGAGCTCGACCAGTGCAACATCGGCGACCGCGTCCGCCTCGACCCCTCCCGCCCCCTCAGCAAGCGCAAGCGCTGGGTCGTCGCCGAGATCCTCAAGCGCGCCCGCATCTACCAGCCCCCCTCCCCGCCGACGAAGACGACCGCCGCCACCGCGGCTAATCGGGTAGTTTGCTCCCTCCTCCTCCATCTCTTCCCCCATCCCTCCGGTCGGGTAGTCCTTGTTGAGGGAAATGCGGGAGGATAGGAGTCTGGGTTAGTCTGCATTAGTCATTTTGCATCTGGGGAATGAAAGGGGGAATGAGGGTTGTGATGATGTCAGAAGGGTACAAGCTCTCGGTGGCTTTAGACTGTCCGAGAGAACTTATGGGGATTCGGATGAGTTGTGCGGTTGGAGCTTGCTTGTACCCGGTGTTGTTGGTTCGGAAAGTATAAGCTCTTTGATTCCCAAACCAGTTTGGCATTTGGGTTTGTTCATTATGATATCCGGTACTGAGTTTGGGAGTGATCGCTCCTGTCCCGACTCCAGAGTAACCCAATCGAGGACGGGGAGGACCTTGCCTGTTTTGAATTATCTGTGTTTTTCTTCCATGACTAGCAGTTCAAATGTCGCAAACTTATAAAGAAAAGGTACGGTCCCAATAAGTTGTCGATGGAGAGTAAACATGAGAATTAATGCAACAGAGAATAAGTTAGCCCAAATCCCCTTTTAGGGAGTTAATAAGGGTTATTTAGTATATGTTGTTGCTTTCGGATGACTTTTAGCTTTCTTGCTGAACATAGACAATTTCCTTCAGGTCTGCTTGTTAATGACATATCAATAATGTTGGGGCTTCTTATTCAATTTGTTGTACAATAGAGAAGGAGGAAGGGGGGGAAGATCCTTTCAGTGGCTTGACATTGTTTAGCACTTACTGTCGGCTTACACAATTTTCATGCGGACTTCTGTTTCACTATAAAAAGTTACAGTGACAGCACTGCCTATTGGGTTCTTGATCTATTGGCTTCAGATAAATTTATGAAATGGGCTGTGCTAAACTTCGGTAGGAGTGAGGTGCAATTTGTTGTTGGAGCATCTCCTGAGTCCTGACGGAATCAGAAGTTTCAAATTGGGAATGCTCAGATCAAGGCTGAGGGAAATCATAGACGACAGTCCTGCCTAATCCAAAACAAAAATTTCAGTCCGGACCATTTTGCACTTGAATTTGCATTAGCGTTGATCTTTAACAGTTTGACATTTATGGTTGCCAAAGTTGGGATTCTTGGCTCAACATAAACAAAGTTAGAAGCCGAAATTAAGAAGGATTAGATCTCAAATGAAGATAGCCATAACAACCAATTATACAGTAGTCCACACACGAGAGAGCTATGAGCCAAGGCATAATGGCTCTATACAACTTTTTGGTTATGAGCCTAAGAAAATTGTGGGTCAGAAGAACCTCGGATGGAAGTACTGATAATCTGACGAATATACAGTGAAATTAATAATGGATATCCTATATTTTCAATTTAATTGTGTTTCCTCCACCTCCTTTTGTGCAGAAAAAAGTTATGCTTCAGTCATTTGAGACCAGAACTGCTACCAGGCATAAATCTTATGTTGCCTCTACTTTTCTTGCAGGAGAAAGCTTGAACATAGAGAAGCTAAAAGCTGTGAGGGTGAATATAGTGGCTTTCTAAGATCAGCATGGTTTGTACTGGCTTCTGCTTGAGTGTCCGATAAGATGAGGATCACTGCGTCTGCACCGTTGAGAATTGTCTGGACTTTATTGTTGGAGAGGAGGTATCAATAACCAACTTCATGGAAAAACTCATGTATTCAGGTGATCTTTTCCAGTGAATTGATGGTTCATAAGTTACCCCTTCTTTGTAAACAGTCCAACATCGTTTCCCTCACAGAACATTGGATGCTGTTCTTTGGATAATGTTTTAGGATTCAAATTCTTGCTTTGATCATCTGTTAGAGATGCTACTTGGTAGTTATTTCATAGAAGCTGCAAGGGTCACAATTGCAGCACTCGTGGTCTTGACTAATAAATGAGACCATATATTTGTCTGTGGCATGGATATTCAGAAGCTGCACACTTTGCTGCCACTACAAGTCTATAATGTTCATTTCTTGAAGTCACACGGCTTATTCATTCTTCGTCTGTTGTGCTTTCCCCCAATTTTACACTATTGCCGTTAATGTCGATCATTAGAGTAGTTTCCAACTGCTCAGAGGCAAAGCCATACATTTTGAACCCAAGTCAGGACTCTCAGGCCTACCATTTAGATCAGTTCAGTCCACAATGTTGGCTTTGATTTGGTGTTTCCTGCCCGATTCAAGAGTTTGTCGCCTGAAATATTGGGGTACACCTGATCCAACCATTAATGCTGCTTGTACCGTTTACTTTTCATTGAGTGGTCCTAGCTGAAGTCATGATAAGAAGGAATGGCAGAATGGATGGTGAGGAGAATGGAAGGCTCCTCACCAGAGCGCCGAAATGAGCAGCCACCTGCGAAATGTTGAGGTTTTGTTCCCTGACATTGTCACAGGTGGTCAAGGTGTCGACCTTGGATCTTTCTGTGGCCATATTCTCCTCGCCTTCTGCTCAGCATTCGATCTAAGTTTCGTAAGAAATCAAAGGACAGAGAAAGAATCAGTACAAGGGCGAATCCGACTCCTTCAACTTTTCTGGTCGAGGCCTGTATAGGTCTCTATTTCCATGACTTCTTTGTTTTCCAGATGTGCTTTTGACGAAGGTCAATGTCATCACAATTCCATTGAGAATTTGAGAAATTCGATTGACAATTTGAAGTACAATGGTCCTAATATCCAAGAACTATCTTCAAGATAAACCTATAAACTCGACTCATCCTAGTGGCATGATGAAGGCCGAGTTGTAGCACTTCTTCCTGTCTTTAGGAGAAATTTTAGAGTTACCCTTTGCTCGACATGGCCCGAGACTGTCAATTTACAAGGTATCAATCCATTTCCTAGCCGGTAGCCCCGGTATGCGTTTATCGCTATATCTCTTTCAAATGGATGATTTTCACGAGCCTTCTAGCAGTTGATAAAGGCGTACCTATAGCAGTCCATGGCAATTCCCCTTCTACAAATCAAAGAATGAAAGAGCTCTAAGCATTTCGTTTCAAGGATGCCAAGTGATTTGGTGAGAAATTTTCCCGCCTTTCACTTCGAGTCAATTAGAAATATATGGATTGTGCTTTACTTAACTGGAATCATGTCCACAATGCAAGAAAAATCATCTAAAAAGTCATAAACCTATTATATTTTTTACCAATTAATTTTTAAACCTTTTGATCGTGTCTTTTTTTTTTTTTTTGCTTTACTTTTAATTGTACCAATTAAGTTTTACACATTTTCACGTTTTGTCAATTAAGTCCATCCGGCCAATTTTGATCGAAAATCATTGACGTGGATAACGGTTATCCTACGTTGCACGGTTGGCACTAATATTGACAATTTTTAATAATATTTTAACATTTTAGATCTTTTCTTTTTTTTCTCTTTTTCCTTTTCTCTTCTTTTTTTTTTTTCTCTTTTTCTCTTATTCCCTCCCCTGGCCATGCCGAGCCTCATCAATGGCTAGCAAAAGTCGCTGGTCTTAGGGGAAGGCCACTATCGCTAGCCTCAACCAAGGGTCACCATTCCCTAGCTTGATGAGGTTTGTCCTCACCTAGGCGAGTGAGGGCAATACTTGGCCAAGGCCTATGAGGGCCACCTTCACCCGGTTTGAGGAGGCCAGCCCTCGCTTGAGGCCAATGGAGGCCAATGGAGGGGAAGAATGGAAAAAGGAAAAAAAAAATTAAAATTAAAATTTGCCCACATCAACGCCAAACGTCTCATGTGGGACGACAAATGTCTATGTTAGCGATTTGCAACTAAAATTGGACAAATGAACTCAATTGGTAATCAATAACTCAAAATTGAAGAAAAATGCATAAAACTACTATTCCAATCAAACAAATATTGGCACAAGTAAAAGTGGAGTGAAAAAAAATTAACAAAATTAAAGGGTTTTGAGATTGAATTGATTACAGTGCAATAGGTCTATCATTTTTTGGATAATTTTTTCTACGACAATGCATGTCGAACATGCATCTTTTACCCTCCTTATTGTATGTAGGACAGTCGAGCGAAAGACTTTTACACGTGAAACTAGAGGACAAACGGGACCAACAGGCATAATGACAAGAAGAGCGGGGGCCAAGAAATTAGTCGCATGCCTCTGGTTTTTTGCACATGGCTTCCCGTTTGTCTTTTCCCACGGGCCTTGCAGTGGACGCGTACCTTCATTTCAATAACCTGTGCCAAGAGTGTTCGGCCAAAGCAAAGAAAGGATATGAACATCTGAAGGTCTAAGAACGGGTGCTTTTAGTGAAGGAAGCGAGGCTGAAGGAGGCCCTTGTACAGAAACCTCCACAACTTGTGGATTCTGAATGGCCCCTATCCTGTCTTGTGCTAAAGGTTGCGAATAGCAGGGCGTCATCGGCAAAGTTTGGAGGGAGAAAGAAGAAGAAGAAAGATGATGATGAAGCCTGTTGTTCTGATGATAAACTGTGGAGTTTAAGTTGGTGACGATAGTTGAATGAATGGAACAGGGGCATGGGGGAAAAGTGCCAAAAAATTCATAAATCTTTAGTTTTTATGCCGATTTAGTCCTAAACACTTTTATATTATGCCAATTCAATCATTTTCGGTCAATTTTGGCCGGATTTTGCCGACTAGACGCCGGCCGACTGACGTGGCATGATCGACGCTAACATGGACAACTTTTAATAATATTTTTAAAATTTTAATTTTCTTTTCTTTTTTTCTTCTCCTCTTCTTCCTCCAGCCGGTCACCGGTCTAGAGGAAGAAGAGGAGAAGAAAAAAAGAAAAAATATTAAAATATTATTAAAACTTGTCCATGTCAATACCGATCAGGTCACGTCAGCTGACCAGTGTCCGGTCAGCAAAATTCGGCCAAAATTGATTAGAAAAGATTGAATTGACACAATGTAAAAGGGTTTAAGATTTTTTTTGCACTTTTCCCGGAGCATGGACGTGGCACACTTTTGCCCATGAATTGGCATCGTTGTCTTCGATGATGATGTTGAGATGAACTTGACATTACTCCTGAAAGATAGCACAGCATAAACCATCAGCATCTCTGTCTGTCTCTCTCTCTCTCATCCTGGGTTAAAGATTCTACTCTCTGCATCATGAGATTTTCAAGAACCTGCTGTTTGGTACTTTTGAGTATGGGAATCTAATACGAAATAAAGGGTGAGCAACTCGTGGGCATCAGCTCTTTTTGACACCTCATGTTGAAAGTTACAGGAGCTTTACAAATTTGAGGGTGCGAACTGCAAAGTATAGATGTCATAATTCCAAAATGCAAGATAAAAATGAAGAACAATTTGATGATTATACCACCGCCTGCGGTGGCCCAGTTGGATAAGGCTCTCCAATGAAACTAACGAGAGTGGAGGGGGTCGAATCCCGCTGGCTGCACGGGATCTGAAGCGCGACGTCGGGGTGGTGGGTCCTCCGCTAGCGTCGCTCCAGGATTTACCCGCCGGCTACCGGCTGTACGGGGTTCCCTGGGTACCCAAAAAAAAAAAAAAAACAATTTGATGATTATTGCTATCGTACAGTTTTGAAAAAACTTATGATCATTTAAGGACCGTATTGATTCTAACGGTAAAGTTACTCCAATCTAAGATAAATTATTTACCTAAATTAGGAAAAATTGTAATGTGGACCGGGCCTACATAATCCCACTCATCTTATCGAGCGATTTAGTACACTTGCACATATAAGTAATGCTCGCCATAAAGTCTTGGAAAAATTGGATCATATCTAGTCTACTCACACCAAGCGCATCCTATCTATGTGGACCAAGACATCTTTGACATTTGAATCGTGGCAAGGAAACAGTGAAAGATAAAGTACTTATGATAATATACCGATGCCTCCCTTACTCAATAGCCTCTCTATAAGTAAAGTACATGTTGAGATGCAAGTATGCTTTGTGTAAAGAAAGTTCCACCCGAATAATTGGCCTAGTGTAGACTAATTGATATACTATAGTTAACCTTAACGCATTAGTTTGTATTTAAATTAGGTGAATTCAATCGGATATATTAACAGGTTCAGACTTAAAATTTCTTTTGACCCCAACAATTTTCAGACTTAAAATTTCTTTTGACCCCAACAATTATCAGAACCGATGATTGATTAGTGACCTACTCCCAATATATATCGATGTTTGATAAATATCTCAAAAAATATCTAACCAACATGATTTCTAAGCAACCTTCACGGTTCAATCTGGTGAAAACTCAGTATTATGGTGGAGTAGCATGATCCTGATGGCATTTTGAACTGCACTTAACAAGAGCCTTCAAACGAGACAGCACTCAAATAAGAGAATCCATCAAAAGCCTCTTTATCCATCTTTCTAAGTCCCAAAAACCCTATTGATTTTCTTCTTTTTTGGCTTAGAGGAGATCTTATTCTTATCTGCTCCTCATACTCAAGTTCACTAAAATGTTTCCCAATCGGGTGCTCAATTCTTGGGAGCGCATCTCCTATGGAGTTGGCACCCGATTGGTACAGAATGTCCACACGCACCACAAAGAAAACAAGATTGGCTAGAGCACTGTCGCTTACACAAGGAAAGGCAAGACAAGTAGGCGGGTTACAGGTGATTAAAACAAAAATGATCCCAAAAAATCACAAATAGATGTTCTTAGACTTGACAAAGCTCCATCCGTGAGCTCACCCGCCATTTGTTGTCAACAATTCATGTTCTTTTTTTCCAAGACAACATATTTCTAAGTAACCCTCGCATTGTGCCTCATCCTGATGATATGCACTGTGACAACCATGATCTTGCCTCATCCACCGATCAATTTGGCAACCGAAACAGTGAATCAAGCGTTGATGCCATCCTTGTCTCTATGCAATGGCCTTCACCTGAATCCTGTTTAATTAAGATGAGTGCTGACAAAGTTATGCAGACACAGAGTCATATATCAATTAAACTCTAGCAAACCCGTGCCTACATTGCAAAATTTGAGGTACAACTACACCATCAATTTAGCACATGACTCCTGCTATCCTAGGACCAGAGAAAAATAGTTTAGGGAAAAAAAATTGGTACCTTACGAACTTAGAAATAAAGTGTCACAGAATAATCAGTAACAAAACAATCAGGCTGAGTGACGACCCGAATACATATCCAAAATAGCCATGTAGCGTTCCCGCACTCCCATAATAGGGTTGGATCATGATGTTGAATTTGCAAGTCCCTTCTGAAGGATCTGTCTTAGTGGTCACCGCCAAGCCTGAAAACTTGCAAGCGCTGTCAAGCTGATTATTTATCTGGTAGTAACTGTTAAATGCATACGAGATGTTCTTTTCAGCATCTAGATTCCCACAAGACGTCCCGTAACCGAGACTAGTGCAATCGCCCCTCGAACATGCGTAGCTCACACTTGGCGCCATTTGATCACCTGTGAGGTTGGCCGACGGCTTCATCACACACCACTTCGGCTCGAGATGGTTCACACCTCGTGCAGGAATCAAGCCGTTGGAATTGGTGGTGCCAAGATTGAACAAGTACTTCGGGCTCCCGTCATAGCTTAAAATTCCCCAGTGACGCTCGAAATTTCCCGGCTCAATGCTCTTAGCATCCTCATCAATCAGACTGAACAAGTATGCATCAATGGGTCCTGCTCTCATGGGAGTTCCTTTGCCACCTGATATGTGGGACATGAAGCCTTGGTTGAAGCGCTGGGCATAGACCAGGTTTGCATTCCGGTCCCCATCAGTGGGCCACCCGATCTCTCCAACTATGATGGCCAAGTTCCCAAAGCCATTCTTCTGCAGGGCCCACACGAGCGTGTCGTAATTAGCATCGAACATGTTATAGTACGTTGTGCTGCCATCAACTACAGGGGGGGCATTGCCATCAAAGAAGGCATATTCCACAGGGAAGTTGGGGTCAATGTAGAGACTAATGAAGGGGTAGATATTCACAGTGAAAGAACCCCCATTATCACTCAAGAACTTGACAATTTGGATCATTAACTGCTGGATGTCTGCACGAAAATCCCCACCAGATGGTAAGCTAGTTGAGCTAGCATAGACGTCAGCATTGAGGGGGACAGTAACCTTCACTTGGCTGCTAAGGCCAGCTCTTATGAGGGCAGATTGGACATTCTGGAGGGCCGGATAGGTTGTGGTGAGGAAAGTTCCATTGTAGGTTGTCAGGAAAGGTTCATTGCCAACAGCAACATACCTACATGTCATAAGATGGATCTCTTGGTTAAGCTCACACATGACCAAAAAAAAGTACTCTTTAAGAGCCAACCAATAAAATCACAGCCCATAGGAGCTGGAAGGGAAAAGGGCGAAACAAAGTCTCGAATCAAATATATATTAGACATTACCAAGAATATCCTTACTCAGGAGCACAAGGAAAAAATTTAAGGACAAAAATAAATAAAAAACCAAACATAGCAAGTGTCACATGGAGTGAGTTTTAACCTTTCTGGATCATACGTGGGCCATCGTCACTCCGTTGAAGACAAAAACCAACCCAAATCAAAAGCGAGTATTAAACTCAAAAACTGGGAACAATCACCATTTGGCTGAATGTCATTCAAGTCCTAATGACTGATTTTCAACGAGATAAAAGGCAGGTGGTACATTAACTGACAAAATGCTAGTTAATTAACCAGCAACATGCAACAAAGAGAGCATTTGCGACTTTATTGAGGTGAAATATAACATAAGGAGATCAGAAAAGCAGAAGACATTCGGAATCATCAGTTGATCAATTTCTGAAGAAACTAACTCTTTTTGTTGGCGACAACCTCATGAAGCAGAACTGTATTTAAGGGTGCCATGAGCTGTAAGCCCCTTATTCATGAAAGGACAACTTTTATTCATTTTGATCTGTCCATAAGCTGCTAGCACGAGTGATGCAGTGACCATCATGCAGAAGAATGAAGTTAAAGAAAATGTGAGGGTACGAGCATTTGCCTAACCAACATAAGTCAGCCAAAGAAAAGTCACAAAAGGAGAAAAGAAAAACAATGAAAAAACCCAATGGCATATAGCAGTTGCAGCATTGGTTTGCTGAAACAACTATAAGATTTAGTTCACTGAATTTGGCCACATCAAAAGCACAGGATCTGATCTCATTTCTCCTTTCTATGTCTGCTGCTCTTCCATTACCAACCCCCATTTGCACCTCACCGTCTTTTAAAGTTGTTACAAGCATTGCTATCTCTCACCAGAACCTTTCCCAGATTGGGATGATCTGCTACCACAATAAGTTTATTCCAAGAATTTTGATGAACCCAATAGAATTCAACATGCATATCGACCGTTTTTATCTACATAATTGGCAGAAAAAGAAGAGGGTAAGTCAATTGAGCAGTTACGAGCTCGTGATACAGGTGCTTGGGCAGAATGTATATCCATCTCTCTTAGGCATTATTTGTTGTGCCATGTAAATCTCTTGGCAGCTTTTCCATATGCCTATGGAATGATACTATAAAGTTGCATTTCTAACTCCCGATGGTCACCCCCACGTGAGCTCCACTATGGAGAAGGAGAAGGATGATAAGCAGAGTAGAGCACTTTCTTTATTAATGGAGGAGGTGCAACTGACCCTGTTTCAATGGCTAAGGCGGAAAGCACAGAATTTCTTGCTATAAAGGACACGGGCTTTGCCTCGGAACTTCAGTGTGTTAAAGGAGGCAGAAAGGAAAGGAACTTGACCTTATATTGTTCTTGTATTATTACAATAAGCTAAAAAGTTCAAGTAATGCCTCATATTGATCTAATATAGATATTCCTAATTGCTACTCAAGCACAAAGCTCTCATCCACCCCATCAAACTACCGCACTGCCATGTATAATGGATTTCATTTGTTTCCTCCAAATGATAACCCTCTAGCTTAGGTATCAGGAAACATTAGACTACGAAAGTGCAAAAAAACAAAAAAAAAAAATCTTTCAATACGTATGGATCACAATGGAACCCATTTTATGCTTGAATCTAGGCACACTAGAATCCTCCAATGTGAATCACAGAAAGGTAGAAGGTATATAAAATGATTGTTCTACAAAATCAAAGCAACAAATTCATGAGTTGTTCCAAACATGAACCAGTTAGCCTGTCAAACTATTGTATCCCCTAACTGTAATTCTTAAAGAATAAACGTCCTATATGTGTGTGCTTTAGCAGCTATGTTTATCCTGTAGGAACTACTACACCCATCAAAGTCAAATTCGACTAAACAAACAACTGAGGTAAGGGGGAAATTATGTTGTCAATCCACTCTAAGGGTACATGACAACTAGATTCTTGTTAATTGAAAACTAAAAATTATGTAGGAAAACTTTAGACCCTCAGTTGATTATAGTATCTAAATGAAGCGTTAGTGATAAATTCCCTCAGTTCTGGTGCAAGCCCTACAATACAGAATCTTAAGCTGTAAAGGGGAAATCATTGACACTAATATTCTAAGTGGATAATTGGGAGGGATTTCCAAAAGTGACTTCTGTTTTCAGAAAGTGACAGAAGCATTAGTGGAAAGTTTCACAAGCCTTCAAAAGCAAAAGCAGATGGAAACTGAAGCAATCAAAAGCTGATTTTGAAGTAGCAGCACAATAATGCTTCCATAACTTTCAATAATCTGGCTTTTGCTTCCAAAGCTTTCTTGGAACATCAATAGAGTCTAAATACAAACGTTTTCAAGGAGAATCATTGTAATTTTTAGAAAAAACTAATTTATGCAAGACTTCAATCCTACTGAAATTAAAACATGAGACGCCATATAGCGTAACTCTGAAAAGTCAATAGAGCACATTTATCATTTGCTAAATACTTAATGAGCCGCATATATGTCACAGCAAAACATCAAAATTATCGCACAAAAAACTACAAGTGAACTCTAAATCATATGAGGAACCACAAAATACAGTTAAGTAACTATAAAAACATGATATGAGACTATGTGCTAAACTTTATCGGCCTCAATTTGTAAGTTTCAAATACTACCATCTGCATTGTCTTTGAAGCCATCAACAATCAGTTCGTTCTCTAATTGTATACATCCCATCCGAATTGACCGACCTTCCAAGTAATCTTTCAGGATTATTACAAAAACTCTTCACATCTGATACAAGACAATTGCTTGCCTTATATTAACTTCCAACCCACATACTGTGAAGTCCTACAATCAGTTTGCAACGAGCATGAGAGAATGCCCTAACCCAATTGTTTGACTTATTAGTTTTGCATTATCAGACAGAAGCTTAGCATGAATTCTACATACATTCAAATGATTAATTATCTTTAGAAGTAACTGGTTTCTTGTTCTGTTTCCAGCAAGATCTCTTCCCTGGATTCATGCCTAAACTGCAGCTGCTCATCCAATCTACCTCACTCTAGACTTCACTTGCAGGCCATCTTGTTTAACCTAATCTTCCTTCGTGTTCTGATTATCATCACAATTGAGGGCAATCATATCTACATTCTAAACACCTCTCAAACCATTCAGAAATATTATCTAAACGTTTCCCATATAACCCATAACCAGGACAAATGAGCACATCATTACTCATCTAGTACCGGTACTAAGTACAAGCGTTAAAAATTTCAACTCCAATGGAGAGATATGTGTGAAGTAAATTTTGGGTCCGTCGCACGGTCCCTCTTGCAGAACGAAAAAATCTACCTAGACTTTATATCATTCACACTTGCCATGAACTGTAGAAAGCTTGCACCTTCCATTTCCAGACGCATTCTAATTCCAACTCAACAAGTAATCGGGAAGATTTTAGACAGGCAAAGGTGGTTAGGCACAGAATACCTTATGTTGACATTAGAGCTGGTGATGTGAGTGGAGACATTCTTGGACACCCATCTCTCAGCAGCTTTCACACTGCCCGCCAAAGAAGCAAGCATGTCGTTGGGAATCCCCACCATGACCTCAATCCCCGTCCTTCCCAGAGCTCTCAACGCGCCATAGTCCGCGTCGAAAAGCTTCACCTTTTGGATGCCATTTTCTCTCAGCGTCCTCACCACCGTTGCTGGTGGGAGAGGGTGCGTGGCCTGAGTACCCCAGTTAGCCCCTATCCCACTGACTGAGCACACCACTGAGAGCGACAACACCCAGGCCAACCCCAGAGACACCAGCCACCCCATCACAAGCGATTGATACCTCAAAATAGGAACTCGGGTCGGGGAAAAGAACTTGAAATGTTGCTTACACAGCTCAGAAGCCACGACCTTTACTTCATGTATGCAGACCTAGTAGCAAAACTGAGACAGAGCAGAAATTCCACCAGGGATCTAGTCAGCCTAGTGAAGTGGGGAAACCGAGCAACTCGGAAACTCTGAAGTAGAAGATAACAGAGCAGAATCTTCGCCGATACTTGGCAAGAGAAACGAGAGCAGAAGTGGGTATCTGCTGTGCATTAGGCGAAAATCAGCTCAAAACCCACATCACATATTCTTCAGAATATGGAAAAGGAAGTAACTGGAAAGTCCCAAATAAGAGAGAATATATTCATTTTGGGAAAATGGGTATGGTGGGTTCGAGCTAGAATAAAGACAGCAAGTCAGGAAGCCGAAACCTAAACCAGATTTGAAGCGGAAGCGAATAAAGGGAAGGCCAGATGGGAAGAGGAAAAACGGAAAGCGGGCTCGGAAGCGAACGATGATGGATTTATAAAGCAAACAAAAAGAAAATGGAAGAGAGAGAGGCGAGGCCAGCGCGGAGAAAGATGACGAAATGAAGCTAAGGATCCTGTCGCTGGACGACAACCGAGCTCGAGAATCTATTCAAAGCCCGACGCAACCCATCATCCCCACTGCAAAAAGACACACAAAAAAATGTCAGGGACTCGCTCCCGCTCACCGGTAACACACACACACACACACACACACACTCTCTCTCTCTCTCTCTCTCTGTGAGAACGGAGGGAGGAGAGAGAGAGATGGTTCTGGTTCTGGGCTATGATGACTTGTGCGAGGAAGTTAATGCCGTGTACGGTCCATCAATGGATATAAAAATGGGGAACAAAACAAGTGAGTTCAGGTGTCATCATTGCGAGCTCGGACGCATCTCGGGCGGCATCTCGGGCAGTGCTGCCGCTGCTGCTGTACAGTGTACACACTGCGACCGGGGGCAGCGGTGGGGCCCGCGGCACACCTTCCGGTTCAAGCTTCGACAGGGATTTGCCATTGGACGAGCGGGTTGGGTGAGGGCGCGAGCCTTTTTCCTCGCGCTTTTTCTTTATGCACGATGCGGTTTGAATAATGTCTCGGAAGGCACCGCCGCTTGCATGTTCGCGGCTTTCTGGCGTTGAGGCCGAGAAATTCTCCGTTTGGTCGAGTCATGGGCCTTGTTTGGTTTATAAATTCGTGGAGGATGGCGTCAATCCACGACCACAGAGGCGATCGCCAACCCCAAGAACCACTGCGGTGGTGGTCGCATTGCATTCGTATTTAACCATTCATTGAGATCACGACAATTGTGTCGCATTGAATTCTTATTTAACCATTCTTTGAGATCACGACAATTGTGTCGCCCAACGCAAATCCATCTTTCTTGCTAGGTTTGCTTTTTGTCCGCGATCCTTTCAATTTTTGAATCCCATGCTGGACTAGCGTCACACAATGGTCATCGACCTCAAGTGTGATTGTTGCTAGCCCCAAGCTGCCACGATGTGGTGGTTCGATTGCGGTTGATGGTTGTGTAGTGGCTTGTGGTTGTGAGTAGAAACATTATTTGGAAAATCTTAAACTTATTATATAATGACCAATTTAGTTATAAACATTTATATTATGTCAATTTAGTCTTAAACATTATGATGATTTGTCAATTTAGTCTTAAATATTGAAACGATTTGTCAATTTAGTCATAAATCTTTCAACAATTTGCAAATTTAATCCTATCAGCTAAGCCAAAGTCTCTACCATGGTGATCGAGTTTGTTAGCTAGCATACGTAACACAACTGATGCTAACATAGATAATTTTTGCAATTCTTTTATCTTTTTAATTTCTTTTTCTTTTTCTCTCTTTTTCCCTAGTGAGGGCAACCCTCACCAATCTTGGGTGCGTTTGGATGGGCATTTAGAAAGCCCATCCAGCCCCCAAAGCTCCTTCAGTCCAAAGCAGAGTGTTTGGCAACTATTTTCAAGGAGCTTTCAAATGAAAGCTTGGCCTTGAGAATGCTGAAAACTTTTTTTTTCTTCCTAAATTATCCTTGGTAATTTTTCATATTTCCGTTATTACCCCTATATTTAATTATTTTTTAATCAAAAAAGGCAGCCGTCGCCGGACGACGACTCCGGCGGCCCTCGGCTGGGTCGCGCGACCCTCGCCGGCGGCCACAGCCCTTCGCCGGACCGGCGAAGGGCTTAGCTGAATTTTAAAAAAAAATATATATATTATACTCATTATACCCATCAAAGCCCCTTGGGAAAATTTTTTTTACCAAACACATATTCAACTCAAAGTCCATTTGCAAAAATTTTTTACCAAACACAATTGCATTTTCCCCAAATAGCTTTAGGCTTTCAGCATTTGCATTGGACTCAAAGCTCATTGCAAATGCTGAACCAAACGCAGCAGAGCCCTCACTAATGGAGGATAAAAGGTAAAAAAAAGAATTAGAAAACTAATAAAATTGCGAAGTTGTCGACTTTAGTGTTGTGCAGCAAGATGGCTAACGGTTACACATTATCATGTCAACAATTTCTAGTCAAAATTAGCATAAATAACTAAATTGGCAAATCAAAAGGTTTAAGACTAAATTGAAAAATCGTTAAAATTTTAGAATTAAATTAATATAATTGAAAGATTTATGACTAAATTGTCGAAAGGCTTATGATTGAATTGATCACCATATAATAAATTTATGACTTTTTGAATAATTTTTCCATTATAAGCATTCATTTTTTTCCTTTCAAAAATGTCATTTTCTTTTTTACTTGATCTTGATTTCATTTCCTTCATTACGATTAAAATGAACAAAACCACTTTTTCATTATGATCTTTTGTTTCTAGTACTAAATATTTTTACTTTGAATTAAAGTAATAATAGCTAATTAAAGTAAACCATCAACAAATTATAGAGGCATATGCTTAATGTCAAAAAGCATCAAACTCAAAAGAGGGAATTGGGGGGAGACGCGCCACGCGTAAAGGAACCCATCCAACTTCTAACTCAGGTTAGGACCCAGTTGCCCAAGAACCGATTAAAGACACGTTACAAATAGCGACATAACCTAACTGTCTATCTGTTTAAAAGAAAGGCCGTTTTCGAGAAATTAATTTTTTGACTTTTTGGTATTTGAATGACAGAAAAATAATCATGCGTAGAAAACGTTTTTTATGGATTGGAAACAAATTTAGATTAAGGAAAACGACTTTCCCTCGTAACAAGAAGGAAATCACTTCCTTAAATAACCAAATAAATAAAACGTAATCATTTTCCTTAAAAATGATTTTTATTGAAAATATTTTCCTTTTATCGTGAAGAACTTAGTGAAATAAACGCACTCCCTGATATTATGGTGCATTTGGTAATGTTTCTATTCCTAAGAATTGTTTATTTTCAAAAAAGAAAATTCTATTTTTTTCTCGAGAACAGTTTCTAAGTATTTTAAAGCATTTAGTAACTATATAAAATTTTTGTTTCCAGAATAAAAATACGTTTAGTACAACCTCAAAATTTTTTTGTGACTTGAAATTTTTTTAAATTATTAATAATTTTATTACATTTTTCTTTTTCTTCTTCTTCCTTTAACAGATCAGCAGCCTTGGCCATGGTCGGCCAACAACCAACCACATGAGGGTCGACGAGGTTGGCGACCTTGGGGGAGCCTTGTCGGCCATAGGCGAGGTCCTCTCAAGCCTCGCCTTAGCTCAGCGAGGCTTGGCCTCGCCTGACCACCAGCAAGGCTCAACCTCGCTCGGTCACTGCGAGGCCAGGCGATGCCACCGCAGCGACGCCAACCTCGCAGTGGTTGGGCGAGGCTCAAGGGACCCTTGCTAGTGGCCGACGAGCTTGGGGCGACTTTGCCAAGGGTCGGCAAGGTTGTGGCGAGGTCGTCGGGCCTTGTCTAGCCAATCATCAACCATCGCTGTGGCCAGTGACTGGCTAGGGAAGAAGAAAAGAAGAGAAAAAGAAAGAAAAGACAGGGAAGCAAGGAAGAGAAGAAAAACTTGTTTTTTGAGTTGTTCCCAAAAACAAAAAATAATTTTGTTCCAAATCTATTCCCGAAAATAAATAAATAAATAATTTACCAAACGCGTTTTTATTCTATTTTTGTTCCGGGGAACAAAAGAATAGAAATAAGTACTCCCCAGAGCGTTGCCAAACAACATCTTAGTTTTCAAGTCCAATATCCAATTAATAGCTTTAACAACACTTGCAACATCATATACTTGGCACAACTTGATGCCACCGTCTACATTGGGGTAAGCTTTTAGTTCAGTTTAGTTCATTAAGCAAAGCCTTTTAGTTCGTGGCAATCTCTAAATTGATATGAATGTGAAAACCGTGAGGCAAGTAGCTTTCTTGAAGAAAACCAAGAACCTCCAATAACGTGTTGACTCTAGATAGCTCAACAGGCCACCACAAGCCTTTCGAGAGAGGGTAGCCTCAATTATCAATACGAGCTATGTTTCGCAAAAAACGGATGAGTTAAATATTATCTTAAAAGTAATTAATTGTACCGCTTATAAAAATAAATTATTAACGAATATTTTCATCGTCCACAAAAGATGTCTAGAAATAAATTATTATCAATATATAAATATAAATATTTTTAAATAATTCGTAATTTGCAAAATAAGCAGAATTTGGAATCCATCACAATCACCTCTCGCAACCGCTCCGATGAGCCCTTTTCTGAGTCCCCACGAACTTCTGTGGTGTCCACATCTTGAGCACGACCCGACCCCAAAATCTCACGTCTCTAAGAACTACCGCGATATAGCTGCAGCTTTTTTTCGAGGATTAAAAAAGGTCCCCAGTCACAGTAAAGACTTGGTCTCTCTTCTATCAGTGAACATCCCGTTCAAAATTAAATTAATAAAATGAAAAATCCCAAATTAACATATTTATGACAAATTTATCTAAAATTAATTTTTTAATTATGTAAAACTCCAATTAGTACACATGTAATAAATTTACTTAAAATTAATTTTTTGATCACTAAAAAACTCAAACTGGTACATTTGTTACAAATTTACATTCTATTAATTTCTATTAAATTGAATAATACTACAAAAAAATCACACACTAATAGTAATACATTGTGACATGCAAAGGTTAAAACCTCAAAGCAGTATATCCTTCAACTATCATACGTCATCTAATTTAAAAACTTAGCGGATAAGGGTAAATTTATCACTCGGTTTGGGTATTTTATGATAAGAAAATTTATTTAAGACATGAGTTTTTCATGATATTATTCCTTTAAAACTTTAGATACAACTTTTACTTAAAGAGATTCCCTTATAGATATTAAAACATTATCCGGTTTTTTTCTGGCATCGGAGGCTTATCTTAAAACACGGCCTCGTTCCACCTTTTATGGTACTTGTATAGGCTATGATTCCCAACCTTATCTTTTTGGCCCATTGGCGCCTGCTCACCTTTATCAACCGTTTACATAATCCATTAATGGATCGTGCATATCTTTTGCTTCTCCACTCCATTCCCAACTTCCTCTTTTTTCCTTTTTGTTTGGGGGAGATGGGTCAGATAATATTCCCGACTTCTTTGACGTGGCGATGACGAGAAAATGATACTGCAAGTGTCATGACTATCTTACTACGTACACTTTAATGCTTTAACTTCTCTCTCTTTCTTCTTTTTTCCTCATCAATTGAGTGTCACTTTAGTGAAAAGTCAATCATTTTAGTGCCTAGAAAATCCTAAAACATCCGATGTGGCTCACCGACAAAGTAAAAAATTATTAAGTCGAACGGCATTGTGCATCATACTTATTTGCCCCCAAATTAACAAATTGAAACTAAAATTGTTCTGTTCCCCAATCCGCAATTGAGGAATTTGGGAAAAATAAGGTGCTCAAATTGCAATAGAAAGTAGGAGCCGGACAAGGTTATATGGATGCCTCCTAATAGTCGGAATTGACATTGTAATTGAAGGGATCTAGGAATTAGTTTCCTAAGATGAAATGATATTGTTTTAGTTACAAATGCCCAGTCATCTCGTCTTTTGTTCCCATTGGTTTGAATTTTTATTTTAAATGTCACATCGAGTGCTTGAGTTTTTTTTTTCATGTGACATTCAAGTGATTAAAAAAAATTATAATACTGAAATAAGCATTATGTTGTGTTACGGTATTTGTGGCATTTTTTTTTACCTCGACATAACATTGGTTGTCCCAAGTTAAATTATGGTGAATTGCTGGGAAAATTGCCTAAAAGTCACAATCTATTACACTTTTGTCAATTCAGTTGTAAACTTATTAATTTTGCTAACTGAGTCTTAAATATTTTCATGTTTTGTTAATTGAGTGCATTAGGTCAATTTTGGCCAAAAATTGTTGACATGGACGCTAGGCGTCATATGTGGCATGATTGGCGCTGACATAAACAATTTTAATAGTATTTTAATATTTTTTGGATTTTTTGTTTTTCCTTTTTTTTTGAGTTTTTAATTTTTTTTTTCTAAACCTAGGCCAGTGAGGTCATTGGTCGCCTTGCTTGCCCTAGGCAAGGGCATCGCTATCCTTGCCGGCCACGGGTGAGGCGCCCTCACTTGCATTTGGGCGATGGTAGATACCCTCACCTATGGCTGGTAAGGGTTTTGACGTATTATTAAAAATTGTATACGTTATCGCCGATCATGCCACACAGAATGACTAACGTTTATGTCAATGATTTATAGCCAAAATTAGCCCGATAGACTTGATTGGCAAAACATGAATATGTTTAAGACTTAATTAGTAAAATTGAATAGTTTATAACTAAATCGATGAAACTAAATAGGTTTAAGATTTTTTGGACAATTTTTTTGACTCTAATTTAAAGTTAAATATGGAGATGCATATTCTAAAGGGAAGTCCAAGATTCCAAAAAGTGACAGCAGTGCATGTGGATCGCATGTGCATTGCACGCGTGATGCACGGGATGAAATTCGTGCTCCTTTATTATTGAGTTCCTCATTCCGCAATGTCTTGATGTTCTAGTGCAAAATATTTGAACCGAGTCTCCCTTTTTCAACTTTTCTTTTTTATTGCAAATTGATATGGTTGCCGAGTCCATGGCCATTTCAAGAGAAAGTATCTCCCCAGGAGTTTATTTAAGGTGCGTTTGGTTCAGTATTTCCAAGAGACTTTCAGCCTTGAAAGCCCATTGGAAAAATGCTGGATCGTTTGGTTCAACTTTGAAGCTGGCTTTCGGCTTTCAACTCGCCTTCAAAATGCTGAAAGCCCAAAGTTAGTAGGGACTAGCTTTGAGTTTTCAGCATTCCGCCGAATTCTAAAATTATTTTTACTCTTTCAAAATTACCCTCATTAATTATTCATATTTCTGATTTTGTCCTTGTTTATTTTTTATTTTTTAATTGAAAAAGGAGGCAACCCTTCGCCGGTCCGGGGAAGGGTTTAGTTCAAATTTAAAATAAAAATAAAAATAAAAATATTATACCCATCAAAGCCCATTACGAAAGTTTTCTTTACCAAACACACATTCAACTCAAAGTCCATTTACAAAAAAAATTTACCAAACACAATTGCATTTTCCCAAGTAGCTTTGGGTTTGTTCTCATTGGGAGTTTTGGGACCCGTCAACTTGTCTATTGCACTTGAAGTTGCGAATGCAGTGTTGGGGATTCGTTTTGATAACAGGAGTTCTGATTAATATTTGAAGTAGTGAAGATTAGGTGGGGGTGGTGATACAGAGTTAATTCACAGAGAGAGTGATGAGAAAACTTAAGAATCTCTCCAATGGTGATTTTACCTCAATTCCTGAATTTGGGTTTGGGATTTAAAGAAAGCCTCAATTCGATAATTTATTGCAAACTGATGGGTCAAACGACGTCATTGTAGGCTGGATTTTGCTGGTTTCATTTCGCGATGAGCCGCATGGACGGTTTACATGAAACTAATGACACGTTGTATTTTTGGGAAAGATGTCAAAAAAATCCTAAGCATATTATAATTTTGTCAATTCAAGCCTAAGCCCTTTTAATTTTGCTAATTAAGTTTTAACTTTTCACATTTTATCAATTGAGTTCATCTGACCAAATTTAGTTAGAAATCATTGATGCGGACGCCAGGCATGGTCGACACTGATGTAGATAATTTTTAATATTATTTTAATATTTTTTCAAATGTATTTATTTATTTTTTCTTTTCTTTATTTCTTTCTCTCTTTTTTCCCCTTCCCTTCTTCCTTGTCTAGCTGATCATCAGGCATTAGCGACCGGCTAGACTCGCTAGCCTCTGGCAAAGCTCGACCTCTCCAACCTCGGGCGAGGCTTACCCTCTTAAGTCTCACTTTGGCTAGTTGTTGAGGCTTAATGACTGGCTAGAGGAGGAAGAAGAGAAGGAGAAAAAAGAAAAGAAACGAAAAGTGACTAAGTAATAAATAAATTCAAAAAAATATTAAAATATTCTTAAAAATTATCTCCGTTGGCGTCGGCTATCCTACATGGCATGATTGGTGTTTGCGTTAGTAATTTCTGACCAAAATTAATCGGATAAACTCAATTTGCAAAACATGAAAATATTTAACTCTCAATTGGCAAAACTAAAAGGTTTAAAACTGAATTAATGAATGTCCAATTGATGTAACATTTTTTGGACAATTTCCCCGTATTTTCTGGTCATATAAATCATTGACTTCACTCAAATGAAAGATTTTTTAAAGTTATAATATTCAAGTGATTGTTCAAAAAAATTGTGACACCCACGTGGTCGTGATGAGAATTATATGGCACTTCTTGTTGTGTCCTTTAACTTAAATTTATGTTACAAATTTTGAAAAAAAAAATCCTTTATGGAATGATTGATTTCCATTGCCCTTTTTTTTTTTTTTTTGGCACCGGAGGTTCATTCTGAAATACTAGCTCATTTCCCCCTTTTCGTAAGTTCTAACTTGTATCGGCTATGATTCCTCTTAATTTCAACGTCTCTAACTAGGCAATTGTTAGCTTAGATTAAGGGACTACGTTAATTGTCTAGGATTGATGTAGCATTTTTTAATCGCCAATCTAAAGGTAAAGAAGGAAATGCATATTTTAGAGGGAATACCAAGATTTCAAAAAATAATATTCGAATGAAAGATTTTTTAAAGTTATAATATTCGAGTGATTGTTCGAAAAATTTGTGACACCCACGTGGTCGTGATGGGAATTATATGGCACTTCTTGTTGTGTCCTTTAACTTAAATTTATGTTACAATTTTTTTAAAAAAAAAAAAATCCTTTATGGAATGATTGATTTCCATTGTCTTTTTATTTTTACACCGGAGGTTCATTCTGAAATATTAGCTCATTTCCCCCTTTTCATAAGTTCTAACTTGTATCGGCTATGATTCCTCTTAATTTCAACGTCTCTAACTAGGCAATTGTTAGCTTAGATTAAGGGACAACGTTAATTGTCCAGGATTGATGTAACATTTTTTAATCGCCAATCTAAAGGTAAAGAAGGAAATGCATATTTTAGAGGGAATTCCAAGATTTCAAAAAATAATATATCTTCTAATAAGAAGATTGTGTTCATGCGTATAAGTTGCATGTGAATTGCATGTGCATTGCACGTATGATGCACATAATAAAACATATTGAATTTATTACGTATTTTGCACAAAAAAAATAATATTGATTTAAAGGGTTAATATTACAAAAAACCAAAAACCGATACACCGATAATAAATTTACTATAAATTAATTTTTTACTAATAAAAACCTTTAAATGGTATATTTGTGATAAATTGACGCTTCATTAATTTTCATTAAATTAGATTGAGGTATCACAAACTGATACACCTATGATAGACTGAGGATAAAACCCAAAATTGGTAAACTCGTCAACTGTCACATGTCGTCTAATTTAACAATTTGACTATAAAATTTAAAGAAAATTGACGGATGATAAATTTATTATAGGCTTATGAGTTTGTGATTTTTCGTAATATTAACCCTAATTATAAAAGAAGTTATGTGAAGTTTTTTCTATACAAAATCCTTAACTATCTCTATAGGGCAGATGGATATTTCGGCCTCTGGGCCACACCTAAAACAAGTAACTTTCGGTTCTTATGATTGTACCGCATCAGACTTTCGTGGCTTATTTGGCTCTTTGTTGCTTTCGTGCTATCCGTGGATCCCACCACCACAAGTTAGGGAATTTCAGTGCGAGTTTTGGTTACCGGATTGCATGCCTACTAGGGGTGAGCATGGTCCGGGTTGGTCCGGGCCACCCCCTAACCCTAGGACCAACCCGTACAGTGTCGGTCCTCAATTTTTAGGACCGAGGACCGACCCTATTGAGCCTAGGACCAAGGACCGGACCGACCCAATGGGTTCGGTCCGGTTCCAGGGTCAACCCGGGACCAATTGATAATTTTTTTTGTCTTGTTTTTTATACTCTCTAAAAAGGCAAACCTACAAATTCAAATTACACATTCATCGACAATGCGACATTGTGCAACTACTATAAATACCAATACATATTCAGCAAATTTAAGATGAGACAATAATAGAAATTTCATACTTGCTAACCGTTCATCGAGATATGGGACAAGATGGAAAGTTATTGTAATCATCTATCTTTAATATTCATAACACCATATGCAAAAGTGTTTTCTTGCATTTGATCATGTAGAGTCCACTCAACCAAAAAATGAGCTTCACACCACTTAACTAGCAAATCACCGTAGAGTACTACTCTACTCTTCAAAAACTTCTACCATTTGACACAAATTTAAAAGTAAAGTGCAGCTGAAATTCATTAGTAAAATACAATTAAACCATAAAAGGTTCAAAATACTTAATATAAATCATGAATATATAACTTCACATCTTGTTAATTCACTTGAACTTCTAAATACCTGAAAACAAAACAAACGACACATAATTAATACTCAACAAAAGTTTTAAATTGAAATTACTATTAGTGCTATTGATAGAACATTTCACCATAACTCTTAGGTTTTATAACATACATTTTACTTAGGTTTGAATATATAAAAGAATTATAAATAATATAATGTAATATAATATATATACAGGGTTGGTCCAGGGTTGGACCGACCCAAAACTCTTAGGACCGAGGACCAACCCGCACAGTGTCGGTCCTGGAATTTCAGGACCGAGGACCGACCCAGTCCCCTTGAGAACCGGACCAGGACCGGCAGGGTTGGGCCGGTCCAGGGTCGGTCTAGGGTCGACCCTAGACCGCTGCTCACCCCTAATGCCTACCACACAATATGAGGCCTGCATCGGCAATTGAGTGGTCATCTTTTATTATCCCACAGGAAATGTGAGTTTGAAGACGTTTTTTTTTTACATGAAATTAACACAAGTGGTTTCAGAGCTTTTAATTTATTTGATTTAGTTTCTGAACTTTAACTCAACGTACAATATCGTCTATAAACTTTCAATTTTTGATATATGTTCAATTTAGTCGTTAGATTATATGTAAATGTTCAGTTTTATATTTTCATATAGCCTAGTGATTAACTTACACGTGTACAAAAAAAGTTTAAGGATTACATTTAACAAATTAAAATTTTGGAATCGGCATAGCATAATGGATTAAAGTTTAGGGATCATATTGGATAAGTTAAAAATTCGGGATCAGATTGCACATTGGGTCAAAGTTTAGATATCATTTGTGTCATTATCCTTACTTTTATAGATGTAGTAGTCTTCTCATGATGTATGTTGAGAGCTCATGCATATCCATTAAAGATCTCTCGCTATGTTATTATATATTTCTCTTTAGGAGTCTCAACGGTTGAGTTTGAGTCAAATTTCCATTGATACCTAACTCAACCTAACATGAAGGATGTGCTTTTATTATGACTCAACTCGCATAGAAATTGAACTGAAAACATGATTAGATGGGCTCAGGTTTTCATTTTTTTTTTCTCTCAAGGGCATATATTAAATCCCGTGTGTATTTTAGAGGGAAGTCCAAGATTCTAAATGGTAATATCTCTTCAAAAGATTTAATTCTTAAGATAAACATCAGTAACTCTTAAGAGTGCAAGGAAATTAAACCTTTGCAAGCAAGAAGCAAGAACTCTTGCCACAATCCTTTTCTTAATCAATTAAATGAAATTGGTATGATCAGGTGAGGGAGGTTTCGACTAATTGTACACATTTCTTTGATCAATTATCATTTATTTTGGCATAAACGCTTGTCTACGATTGACCAGCATCTCAAATTGGTATGAAAAAATCGTTTAAAAAGTCTTGGACTTATTGCATTTTTGGCCAATTGAGTCTAAACCTTTCGATTTTGTCAATCAAGTCCATAACCTTTTAACGTTTTACCAATTGAATCTATCTGGCCAAATTTAGTCGGATTTGCTTACATGGACGCTGGCCATCTTACATGGTATAGCCAATACTGACATGGACAATTTTTTTATATATTATTTACATTTCTTCTTTTTCTTCTTTTTTCCTTCCAATTCCGGCCAGGGCCTTTGGCAAACTCTCGCTGGTCATAGGCAAGGGCCTGCTGACCCTCGCCGGCCACTGGGTAGGACACAATGGAGAAGACGATGTAGAACTTTTATAAAATTTGTTGGGTCAGAAAAAAAACACTTTCATTCGTACAGAAGAAATTTGTAGACACGAGCAATGGCAGGCTATTTCTACCGTGGGCGAGTTTTAGATTCTGAGAGGCCCAAAGAAGAAACTGGGCTTCGGTGATAGGAGCACTGACTTGCCAAGTGACATTTGCTGAGAACGTCAGACAACAAGATCACGTCTCGACGGTCCTTGAAGTGTGTCACTTCAAATTTTCAAAAGCACTTGGCATTGGATTATACAGGGCATTCTTGCCCAGGCAAATTTTTGATTGCATCATGTAGTGCAGAAAATGTTTGACAATGCAGATAAAATGTGTGGATTTATATTTTTATGCAATTTTTGCCGTGTTGTGTGGAGGCACACTATGAGACGGTGAAAAGAAAATTCAAATGAACGTTTGAAATAAAGTATATATATATTTTAAAAATTCCTTAGAGAACCCTGAAGCGGTACGAAACACCAATTAGCCATCTCACTTGCACATGCTCATTCCAGTGACAACACGGTCAATAGATGTTTTGATTTTACCTAAATTTGAAGAAAATCTGTATTGAAGACAAGGACGCAACTGTCTCAAGGATTGTCACCTCCACGAATTCAAGTCTTCCACAAGAACGGCCATGGCATCCTCATTCCCAACGATCTCTCCTAGGCTCTCATCCTGGATGCTGATCTCTCCAATCTCGAGTTGATCCTTTGGTCCCGCATCAAGGCGGGGAGCGACGACCTAAGGTTTAAGGACTTTGTCACCCCCACACTAGTCGATCAACGAGACCTTCTTCGGAGACAACACCTTTTCGAAGGAGGCAGAGGCGGAGGCTGCACAATGAAGATGAAGTAAACATTTTGAAGAGAAGAACGAAACTGTTGATGAGTTAAATGATACAGGGAATTGGTAGTTCGATAGATGATCTTGGTCACCTCGCCGTAGCATACTGGGACTTCAAGGAATAGACAATGGACTCGAAACGGCTTGTATTGATGGCGGATCACTCGTGCAGTTGCATTGCGCCTGTGTGAGGTTGGGGTTAGAGGAGAGGTGAGGTAGTTGAAGTGCTGCAACCATGTCTTTTGCCAGGTTGCTTGTCTTGGAATACTACAATTGATCCATCGAAGCACTTTAGGGTAAACATCTTGGTCCTTGTTCTCATCGGACTTTTTCTCTACGCTTTTCCATTTATCTTTGCACCTTAGCACCTTTTTCTTCGGGCAACATTTCTTGACTTGTTTAACCTCATACTAGAGCTTTTTGTGCTCTCTTTCTTTTACCTCGAGCTCCTTGTCCTTTTGCCTCGGTATTTCGTCCCTCTTCTTCAAGATCTCCCGCAGTTCCTTCTCGCAACTACTTTTTGAAGTTGCTATTAGCTTCGTCAAGTTTTCCCTCTGCTTGCTCTTCTCTGAGGACATGTCAATGGTTGTCACATCATCTATTTCAATGATACCGGTGACTAGGAGCTCTTCTTGCTCCTCTGCTGCAACAGTCGCTTGGAGACTTCATTCTTCTTTATTGTCATTTTCCTTCCTGGTAAAAGTTGTGGCATTTCCCTTTTCCTACTTGAACTAACAAACTCTTGTCAAGTGACCTACTTTGCCATACATATAGCACTGCTTGATATGCCTTCTATTGTCCTTGTCACGATCTCAGTGAGCTCCCCCTATGCTTCTTTCTTTTGTTCGCCTACGTCATTCACCATAACTTTTTCGCTATTTGTCGTTCGTAGTGCTAGCATCATTTCTCCATTGACTCTTGAAACCACATTTATTTCTGAAAAGGGTATTTTCATTTTTCATGGTATTTGCTAGTGTCCCAAGTTGATCGATCTAGCATTCCTTTACTCGTGCGGCCTTAGGCATTTCCTCCCTAATTAGCCTTATTTATTCATACTCACAAGGAAGTAGAAAGAGTAAATCCAAAGAAAGAAGCTCTAAAGATTGTATTTACTTGTGATGTGGATACAAATGAAGGGGATGAGGACCCTATATATACAAGTACATGCACAACCAAAACCGTAGATCTCTACTCAATTTGACGTTAGAGATTACATCTCCTTATCGACTCGACTATTTGCATTTATTATAAGAATGTACATTATTAATATCAAGCACCCCTAAAAGTATTATAGACTATTTATAAAAACCTAGGAGCTAGGGGCTTTGAGATTGGCCAGTTCATGGATCGGTCATGGTCTTTCATTCAAAAACCCTCTAGGAGGCCGTGTCGCTTCCTTGGGCCGTGACATTCTCCCCTACCTAATAGGGCGATGCCCTCATTGTATCTTTGGCATGGAGGGCATCGATTTGCTTCTTGAATTGCCAAAGTGCTTTAGCAGGTTCCTAACTAGCCTCGCTCACTGGAAGACCCTTCTATCAAATCAAGTACTCTCGCTTCGACGCATGGTATCGCTTCCATATGACTCGATCCGCCATGATGGAGTTGATGTCTCAATCATATGAAGTCTTAGTCCTAAGTGGCGCTTGTTGCAACTCTCCTCTGTCCATATCATCATTGATGTACATGAAAAGATTTTAGCATACTAATGTGGAATTCCGGATGTACCTTTAGTTTTGGTGGGAGTTCTAGTTGGTGTGCGAGCTTCTCGACCCATTGCAACACTCGGAAAGGCCCCTTGTAATGACAAATCATGCCATTTTGCACCTCCTTGTATCGAAAAACTAGGTGAAGTTTGACTAGAACCAAGTTCCTGACTTGGTACTCCATGTGATGTCGCTTCTTATCGGCTCACTTCTTCATGGGTTTCGAGGCCTTGTGTAGACACACCTACGCCAAGTCCGTCTGCTTATACCAATCCTTGATGAACATGTATGCGGATGGGCTACTCCCTCAATAGCTCATGGCAACCGTGCTCGGAGATTTCGAACATACTTCGGTTCATGGACTCGCTTCGCTATGAGTTGTAGGAGAACTAGGCTACGTCGATTAATTTTGCCCAATATGCTAGCATCGTGCTCTATAACTCCAAGAGTGCATTTACCCTCTCCATCTAATCGTCGCTTTGGTAATGCAACTTCGTAGGGAAGTTAAGATTTAACGATAACAGCTTAAAGAGTTCGGTTTAGAATCACCCTATGAATTGAGGATCATGATCGCTCATGATTGTTTATGGTATACCCAAGTACTTAACGATGTGCTTCATGAACATCTTGGTCATCTCCTCGATCGAGCAATCCTCTATAGTAGGCATGAATGTTGCATACTTAGAGAGTCATTCCACCATAACCATGAGAGTCTGACACCTTTTGAACTTCAGCAAGTTCACTATGAAGTCCATGAAGATGCTCTCTCATGGACGCTCTAGGACAAGAAGTGGCTCTAGAAGCCCTGAAAGCGATTATTGTTGTAGTTTGTCTTGTTGGCACATATGACACGTTCTCACATAGGCCTCCATATCATTACACAGATACAATCCATAGTATTGATACTCCATAAGCGCGATAGTGTGGTGGATCACCAGATGACAAACATACTTTGAATCATGGCACTTGTGTAGCACCTCCTTCGTCAGTTGCCCATGGAGTGACTTGTACAGTCGTCACCCCTTGGTGTGTCTTCACACCAAAACTGTTGGGGCTTGCCCTCCCTTACATGCTCAAAGGCCCCGCATGGTTTAGCATTTCAAATGTGCTTTGGGACTCTAAAGTTCATTGGCTAAATGAAAATAGCATTGGGTTTAATTTTTACTCAACTTGGGGAAATACAATTGCATTTCCAATGACCTCTAAGGGCCTTTAGCCTAAAGCCGGTCTAGAGGTCATTTGAGAAGTTGCATTCTTGGAATGTAAGTCTTTGCCTAATTTATTGTCATTTTCTTTATGGTTTGCCTGGAGAAGTCGATAAGAGGTTGATGACTATTGGTGACTGTTGCTTAGGGTTACGCGACCTCAGGCGACACTTAAGTCACGGCGACTCAAGTCAATGGTCGCAGCAACCCAGGCATTGTTTCTTGGGTTGCTGCGCTACTTGAGGTCTCGATGACCTAGGCGTTGCCTAAGGTTGTGCCACCTCAGGCGAGGCCGTTTGGCAGCTATTGTGGCCATCAGTGGATGAACTCCACCAAAAAAATTTAAAAACCTTTTTAAAAAAAAAAATTAGCAAAAGTTCTTTACAAAATGTAATTTTTACCAAATGGCATTTAAGCCAAAAGTGTTTCCTAATGCACTAAAAAATTACAATTCGCCAAACGCTATTTGCATTTTGAAAAACCCCTTTAATCCAAAGGCATTTGCATTTTTTCAATGACATTTCCTCAAAGCCGAATCAAACGGGGCCAAAGAGTGCCTTAGTCGTTGGGTCATGTTTCAACCCCTCCTTGATCCTTTTGGTCTATAGGCATTCAAGATGACTCATATTTGCCAGCTTCATCTTACGACTAAGTGCATCGACCATTGAATTGACCTTTCTTTGCTTGTATTCTAACACATAGTCAAATTTGCTAGGTAATCTTTCCAATGAATTGCTTTGAACTCAGGTTCTTTTGGGTCTAAAAATAGCCGGTGATCACATAGTTCGTTTTCATGAAGAATCGGTATCCCAAGAGATAGTGCCTCCACATCCGAAGGTAATGCATCACCATGGTTATTTCCTTCTCTTAGAATGTATACCGCCGTTCTGTATTATTGAGTTTTGTCAACTCAAATGCCACCGAGTGTCCAACATGCATAAGAACACCACCAATAGCATAATTGGAGACATTAATCTTTATCTCATAAGGCTTAGCGTTATCGGGTAGCATGAGCACTGGCTCCTTAATCATGGCTTGCTTTAGCCAATAGAACGCCTTTTAGCACTGATCCATCCACTCCCATAACTTTTCCTTTCTCAGCTTCGTCACTCTAGATGGCGCCTCCCAATCAACAATGGCCTGATAGTTGTGACATCTAGCCAATTGCACCCTTCAATAGCACTTTCTATCACCTCCTGACCCTCAGATGCACAACAACTATCTTTCTCTTTGGTTATTTAATTGTGATGTCCCAAGAGGCGTTGTCGACCTATTTATTTTATCTTTCGACTATAAGCACACGGATGTAGAAATAAAACCACCCAATTATTCATAAACATGAATAACATAAGACACATATCGGAACAAACTTTCATACATATATATATACATATTAACCATTGTACATTAACTTTTTACATCAAAAGCTTACCCAATACACAAGCCCGCGGAGCGGATCCCTTCATACTCATCCAAAAAGGGGTTGGGGTTAGCCTAGCACCTCTATTACTATGAGGATGATCTCAAAAAGTGTTGCACCTTACACTCTCCTAGTACCTATCGACTTAAGGTACCATGGCTCAAGGTGAGGATCCTGATCCAAGTCAATCTCTAGGTCGGTAACAGCACCATCAAGGACGTTTTGGTCCATGGGATCCTAGCTGGCATTCCTAGGTCCTTTGCCTGGAGGCTCATTGAATCCCCAGAGAAGGCCAAATAGATCCTCAACTCCCTATACATACTAAGCCATAAACTGGTAGGGCATTAAGTTCATTAATCTCTCATCCACTCATATGGTGGTTACGTATCTCTCGTAATGAGTGTCAGTCCCCGCGATGGGATATGAGGTCACCTCTATATTCTGGTCCATCGGCACTCCAAAATTTATATGGTGGAAAGGTTCAAACATGCTTAGGGACTGAAACATTTAAGCAACAACAATGAGATAAACTCATTAATTAAGCTCTCTAATTCTCATGTAAGGAGGTACTTCGCCTCAGAGGCCCCGTTTGGTTGGACTTTCCCATAGGGGCTTTGGGCCCCAAAGCCCCTTGAGAATTTTTTTTTGTGTTTGTCCAAGTTTTTGAAAGCCCCTTTGCCCAAATATGAGCATTCCAAATGCTTCTGAATGCTGAAAGCTGGGGAGGGGTAGCATTAAGCATTTGGCATTTGGGAAATGCCACGCGTATTGTTCATCTTTCTCTTTCCCCGTCGTCTTCTTCTTCTCGGCCACTGGGTTTCTCCGGAAGCCATTACCTCCACCGCCGCTTGAGGGTCGCGCGTCCCCAATGACCACCGTCTAGGGGTGGCGCGACGCGCGACCCAGGCGGTGCGGACCTCAGGCGGTGTCGCTTGGGTCGTGCCGACCTCAGGCGGCTCCGCCTGGTTCGCTTGGAACCAAGCGACACCGCTTAGGTTCGCCAGATCTGGTCGCCAGACAGCCAGATTTGGCCTTTATGACCTCAAGCGCCTAAGGTCGCGCCTCCAGGTGGTGACAACGTCACCTAAGGTCGCGCCGCCTGGGTCCGCACGACCTTAGGCCGCCAGATCTGGCAGTCCAGAGGCTAGATCTGGCCGCCAGATGGCTAGATCTGGCCTCTGCGCCTCCAGGCGCTTGAGGTCACGACGACGGCGTCGCCTAAGGTCGCGACCTTAGGCGGCCAGATCTGGCTGCTGGCTGCCGGATTTGATTTTCAGAATTTTTTTTTTTAAATTAAAAGCAAAAGCCCATTTGTAATAAGTTTTGCCAAACGGTATTTTTACACAAGCCACTTTCCAATGCGTAATTTGCCAAACGTCCGAGCATTCTCGAAAACCCCTTTACTCTAAAGATATTTGCATTTGGCCAAAGGCATTTTCCCAAAGCCGAACCAAACGGGCCCAGAGTCACTCTAAATATACAACTTATCTACCGATGACAGATCAATAGCAAAGTCATTGCTTTGCATTATCTATAAATAGGAAATGGGCAACTTAACATACGGTACCTTATCACGTGTCCAATTATTGCATAATAAGGCTGCGCATGGTAAAATTTCTTGGCTGAGGAAGAGTTTTTTTTTTTTTTTTTTCAAAAATAGTTCTTTTCTATTTCTGTTCCGAGGAACAATTTCTGAGCAAAAAAACCAGTTTGGTAACTGCATAAAATTTCTATTTCTGAAACAAAAAAAGAACAGAAACCTATTTGGTAACTGCACAAAATTTCTATTCCAAATTTTAATTTTTTTAAAAAAATTAAAAATAAGAAAAAAGGAATAGATTAGATATTACATAAAATTGACAAGATCAAAATATTATTAGAATAATAATACATTTACTTAGGGGTAAGAATTCTAGTTGAAGATGAAGTGGTATTGTAATGGAACGTGAACTATTATCTTATATATGTGTGTGAGTATCTTTACTTACGTAGTTTATAGCCTATTGAATTTAGGTAGCGTTTTGAACTATAATTCTCAATAATATATTTTCTTTTTGCGAATTATATTGTTTGGTATAGCAAATATTGCGGAAAAAACACATTGGATATTGTTAGCCAAATTAATTTGTAGTGATTTCCTTGGAACTAAGTTTTTACTCTTTAAAAAAAATTGTAATTCTAGTGCATGCGTGGCTTGGGGATTTTAGTCTTCAAATCTTGACATGGATGTCAGGTTGGGGTTGGAAATTTCTAACTATTGGAATGGTTCATGCATGGCGTGGCTTTACTGTCATTATGTATTTAGTTCATAGTATGCTCCTAAAACACTTAGTAAAGACCTCGGTCTCTTGTATTTTGAGCTGTCGATGCATCCCATCTTGATGCTACTTTTTACCTTGCTTCTTCCGAATTACAAACTATTTCATTTTCGTGTTTCACATAAGCTTATAAGGTTTTGGCTAATTTTGATGAAGGGAGGCGTTTTTCCTCTCCTCTGTTTGTCTACATTTATGATACATTCAATGGCATTTGTGCTCACGGAGATAGAATTTGATGACCTTAATACGATTAATAGAAATGTATTCATAATAGTTTACATACACATCGCAAAAGTGTTTTCACCAAAAAACAAAAACACATCGCAAAAGTCGGAAATAAAAAGTCTGGAATCTCTTGCATATTGTGATCCCTTGCCATCATATTTGCAATATTTTTCCTGATCATGTTTATCTCAGCCGCCTCATCACCTGGTGTATCATCTACAACCTCGTCTTGTGTAGGTTCAAAGGGATGCTACGGATCTCCATATAGGGCAAAGTTCTTGTCCATCTTGTCTTGGTCGCGAATATAATTATGAAGAGTACAACATGCGATTACAATATATGCTTACTTTCGAATTGAAAATGGAGGCACGTGTCTCAAAATGGAGAAGCGATTTTTTAATGCCCCAAATGACCTCTCGATAACATTTCTCAATGAAGAATGCTTATAGTTGAACAATTCTTTTGATGATCTGGACCGTCTAATTCTACCCCTATACTCATTCAAATGATACCGTTCACCTTTAAATGGAGTCAAAAATCCTGGAAGTGCTGCATAACCAGAATCTACTACATAGTATTTTCTTACAAGAATATATACATAAATTTGTTATGATATGCAATAGCTATACAATCATAAAAAAAAATCACTTGATATAGACAAAGTAAATACCTGGCGGTGGTCGAGGAAATTGCAATTGAGGAGTCTCGAATGCTGCCGAAAGAACCCGACAATCATTGGTAGATCCTTCCCACCCAGCTAATACGAAAGTAAATTTCATATCGAACGAACAAGCACACAGCACATTTTGAGTGGTAGTCCCTTTCCTGCCTCTAAATGGGATTTGTTTCGCTAGAGGGACGGATGCATTAATGTGGGTGCCATCAATAGCACCAATGCAGCCCTATGATTTTATGAAAGTATAGTGTTAGACAATATTATTAGCTATATAAATATTTTAATAATGTAAAATTGATATAAAAATCATACTTTGAAGTAACGTCCATGGTTAGGATCGATAAGAATCTCTTCTGGAACAATATCAAAAGAATGCGCCTTGATAATCTCTTTTGATAATTCGAGAATTGCTTTTAATACTAGAGTAAAAAACTTACTGATTGTTTGTCCCGAATGTTGAAATCTCTCACATAAATCTCTATTGGAGTTTTTGTGACCAACCATAGATAAGAAAATCCCAACTTGTTCATCTACCATTACATATCGAGTATCTTTCAGCCAGCCTCTTGCCTTCAATAGATCACATAGGTTAAGAAAAACATGTCTCTCTAATCTGAATGCTTCATATATCCTATCTGAATGTCCGTAAACAATTTCCCTTACCCATTCGGCTCTTGATAATTTACTGTCCCTAATAGGCTCTCTCGTATGCAAAGACATGTCCAAAGTAACAAGACATAACCATGCTATTATTATGTCAATATCAACCTCATCCAAATACCATTCAACTGCTGCTACCTCTCCATTAGACACATTATTTGATTGATCTTCCATAGTACCTATGCAATCACACAAATACAAGAAATTCAATATAGATACATGTACAAAAAATGAAAAAAAAGAAACCAATAACGTAAGTAATAGAGTGAAAGCAAACCAAATATAAAAATTCAACACAATCCATCATATCCAAACTACAACACAAATGCAAAAGTCTCAACATCAATATCTTGAATAACAAAATAACAACCAACAACATAAAAAACATAGTCTAATAAAAATCCATTCAATCCACGATACATTCCCTAACATCCACTAAAGCAATTGAAGAAGTCCATATCTCATTTCACTTGGGGTTTTGATAAAAGCCTCCCTCCACGTGGCATTAACGCAGGCTCGTTCCACAGCTTTGCTGTAAAGATCTGGCTCCAACGTAGGCATGGCAAGTAGGATATCAATCACAATAGATACGGAGAATGGGTCTATAGGTGTTGATGTGACTTGTGAGTTGACAGAACCACTCACAGATTGACTAGCCCTACTTTTGATCATCTCTTGTAAAACTTTGCAGGTGCTAGTAACATCATTTGATTGACTCCTCCTTCTTCTCTTACTATTTGGAGTTTTATCCATCCTATGTTTGTCACGAACTTGAGTAGGAGTTTTATCAGACATAAAAACTTCCTCATCGTTCTGGTGTTCATTAAAGTCCGCTGGTCCATTGTCTGCATCATCACCACCAATGCCAAGTTCATCCGACATCACAAAATCTGCGGCATTTCCTACTGCATAATCCCCAGTAGCATATGTATCACCAAATACAGTACACAAGTCGGGATATTGAGGAAATCCATCATTCTTGAATTTTGCCCACTCAATATTATCCTGCAATTTTCACAATGACAACATATATCAGCAATATAATTAAACATCTTCCCATGTATAACTATATTGATCTCAAAATGATCAAAGGTTAAATCATACATTGATGTGAGATTCCCATATACTTGGATCATCAACAACAACTGTTTTGTTCACATTATCCCAGCCAAATCCGGATTGTGAAAGCAGCTTCTTGAAACTAGCATACTGCTTTTTCAATTTGTTCACCTTGTTCTTCAACTGTATTGAAGTATATTGAAGTTCTGCTCGTTTATTGAATTATGTCCGTATGTTATTCCAGCCTGCTTTGTTGAAAGTACAAGAGGTGCGATTTCCCTTTTTGACCTCTTCTACCAACAAACTGACGTACAAGTTGGTTAGAGGCTCAATCCACTTTGCAGTGAATGCCTCTTTTTGGGATGCCATGTAACCTTCACTAGTTGAGCATCATATGAGTTCAAGACAATTAAAAAGAGAGTGCAACATGCTGCTTCCTTCTTTTCTCATTATAGCAGCTACAAGCATCAAACCAGAATCAATGGATCCAACTCTAAACTTTGGATAGCTACCCAATGCATAAAAGTTCCTAAAAAAATTAGTATCTTTGTCCTTTTGTGTCATTATTTTCACTTTGAGTTACTTGTTGCCTTTCAATGTGTAAATGCCGCTATACCTTCAGTCATTGCAGCTTCTGTGTAGGTCGTACATTGCCATCCAAACATACTACGATTGCCTTATACAAGCAGTGCATCGACACACACATACACGACCCCCGGATTAGCTAAAACAAATCCTTTATCACAGCCTATAACTAAAACAGAGCATCGACAAACTACTCACGCAAGCGTACATACATACACAACTATCTCATTTCATTTCATACTCCCACTGGTTTTGAGAGACAAAAAAGTGAGAAAAGTGCACTAGAATTTTGGTGTTGTTCATCATATCAGCTTTGGTTTGTTTTACTCAACCTAGCTGATACATGTGAGAATCAAGGGCAACACAAGCACGAGGGAAGCAACATGAGAGAGGCGAGCATAAACAGAGGCAACGAGACGGAGGCGGCATGATTCAACTTCAGAAAAAGTAAGAATCATCACTAGAATAGGTACAATCAGAAGGAATCAAAGCAACAAACCTGATTTAGGGCAAGACGACCACGAGACAATGCGACCAGAGGTGATGCGACCGGAGAAAGGTGACCAGAGGCGACGGGACTAGAGGCAATGGGATCGGACAGAGGCGATTGGAGGCGACGACACTACAGGCGGCGGATTCAACTTTAGAAAAAGTGAGAATCACCACTAGAATAGCTCCAGCTTCACATAACCCACGCCTTCAGCTGCAAAATAGAAAGCCAGAGTAACAGATCTTAAACACCAATAAATGGAAAAATATTACTTAGGTTTAAAC
Source organism: Eucalyptus pauciflora (assembly GCA_007663325.1). Taxonomy (NCBI): domain Eukaryota; kingdom Viridiplantae; phylum Streptophyta; class Magnoliopsida; order Myrtales; family Myrtaceae; genus Eucalyptus; species Eucalyptus pauciflora. Next base: position 1,014,107 of record VMYD01000388.1, read on the forward strand.
AATGAAAGAACTTCTACATGATCTTAAACACCAATAAATGCCAAAGTCTATATTTCGTAGAAGATTTGAGATGCACAATGTCTATAAAAATCAAATTTCAAACAATAAAGGAAAAGGAAAGGTTAAAAGGAAAAGACACTCTAAAATATGGACTAAAATTCCCAAAAAATGAAGCTCCAGTAGTATCTATAATGGTCAAAAGTAAAATGTTTTAGAGAAACACATTTCTGAAAACTTCAAGGTTGAATTTTGATCGCTGCCATTTTTCTTAGTGTAAAATCATGCCTTTCACCAAACCACACCAATGACACAACACCTTTGCATCATGGACTTAACTCACTTTAAGTGTGTCCTGATTTTATTCACCCAATTCTGTGTTGAAGGCAAAAAAGTGTAGTCCTATTCGTTGTTTGTGATCATCACCAAATAGATTGATAAATCCACCTAGTGTCATCAATGCAAATTCTCCGTGGATCTCTCAAATATGGGCAGGACTAGACCATTTTTTAAACACTGGTCAATTAAAGCTCACCACCAAAAAGGAAGTATCAACACCATCAGCCTCCAGCTCTGCCAATATACTCCTGCCTTGGGCATCATCAGCCCAAAATCTAATGATCGTCACATATAGTAACTCCACAACACAAAAGCCACACAAAATCTGCAAAGAGATGTTCTCGCAACCTTCGAAATCAGCCTCGAATTCAAGCCCAGACGTGCAGCGCAAATCAAAGCGTTACCAGCATTCCCACCGCCTTGAACCTAAGCAAGATGTACCGACCATATTTTAAAATCACAACGTAACAAAAGCAACGGCATTATGGAAAAAGTAGAGAACGAGGATAAGGAAGAGGGAGTCGATCTGAGGGCAGGGGAACGAGCAAAACCTCCAAGCTGGTGCTCCGGATCTTGTCGTCAGGCTTGGGGTAAGAGGCCACCACTGCCAAGAAATCCACGCACACCGATCCGCAACCTAGCTGCAAGTTTTTTTCACAGAGAGCGGCATCACTCTTCTATCGCCACGAAACTCATCGAAACAAATAGCGAAGCGAGAGTTGTCAGCGTAAGTTCGCGAGGGAAGAGGACGGACCACGGCACGGCGGTCGGGAAGAGGAGGAGAAGGGGAGCGATCGGACGAGCTTGGCAGGCCACAAGACCGGTGATGACAGGACTGCCGACGACGGGACCAGCGGCGACAGGACCAACGGCGACGACGGGACGGGCGGCGACGGGAGGTGATGAGATCGGACAAAGGTCGCGGGCGAAGGAAGAGGTGAGCTGAGAAGGGGCGTGAGTCGAGGGGGGAAAAGAGGAATTAGGGTTAAAACAAGTAGTTCCTCATTTTTATTCCCGGGAAGAGAAGTGATTTTTTTTTGTTTCTCATTTCTCTTCCCAAACCATTTCTGAGCTAGGTTTTTATTCCCGGGAACAGAAAATAATGTGGCGTTATCAAACAGGTTTCTGTTTTTTTTTTGTTCCGGGGAACAAAAGAACAGAAATTTTGAGGAAGAGAAATGTTATCATGCAGTACCTAAATCACTACGCAAGTACACCATTCCAACAAGCATACAATGATCATAATTTAATAATTTAGACATTAATACTAATACTTCCATGCACAATGCATCACACGGGTCTAAATTATCACAACTGCTCTTGGCCACGACCAACACTCACGTCGGTGGTCTTTGGGCTTAACTGGACATCGTCTCGTCCCATTTGGCATGGCAATGTTTCGACCTCACTCAAAAACGGCGTTCCAATTAAGGAGTTTCGTTCCGAAATTTATCCGTGAACGGCATTCCATTGACGGGAGGGCATCCGAGATCCATTGGGCATTGTCTCTTGAAATCATACGAGTACGAAGTCATTATGTGATCCCGCGAGCATATCACCGATCAAGACAAATTTATTTTTCTCTTTAGCCAATGCAAAAGTGTTTAGTGCTCATACATCATACATTAACAATATTCACATACAAAGATGTCATGAATTAATGCCATATGATCATCCCTCAATTAATCATTCACCAAGGCAATCATACAACAACCTCATAGTATATAACATCACATCATGATTTCTTTAGATAATTTAACAACTCACCTTTCAAAATAATCATTCACCAAGGCAATCATACAACAACCTCATAGTATATAACATCACAACATGATTTCCTTAAATAATTTAACAACTCACCTTTTAAAATAGTCTTTCATAAGTACTCATTATTTATAAACATAGAGTGCCAAGAATACTCATCATTTTCAAAATGAGGATTTCATAAACACACATTATTTTTAAAATTAGAATTGAATAAGCACTTATCACTTTAAAACTTACCATATAATATGCTCTTATCACAGTCAAGATAGCTTGTCGCATGAAATTATCACTTATTGAGATAGCTTATTATATCCAATTTATTGCTTATCGCGATAGTTTATCGTATCCAATTATAGCATATCACGATAGCTTATCACATTTAACTATCACTTATCGTGATAGTTTATCATCTCTACTTATCGCTTATCATGATAGCTTATCACCGCTTATCATGATAGCTTATCACCTTAATCCACTTATTCCATTAATTTAACCACCATCGATCTTAATTTAATCCTAATCTTACTTCTAAGCAATACTACAACCCTAAATAAGGATAAGAAAGTTACTCACTTTCGGATCTTGGCTAAACAACAATTGGTGGCGGCAGTGAGTTGGATGGTGGACGACGGCTAGCACAGCAAAAGGCTGGTGGCTCACAGCGTGAGGAAGGTCTGGCAAGGGCTTGGGACTCACGCCAACGCATGGGGAATGATGATACGACGAGATCTCATGGTAAGGTTGGCTCAACAAGCGGGATGGTGGACGATGGATGGCAAAGGGGTGGCAATGGCTCAAACCAAGAGAAATGAAGAGAGATCAGGGCATCGAGTGAGAGAGAATGAGGGAGAGGGGTGTTCGGCCAAGGGAGTGAGAGAGTGTGAGAGAAATAAGAGAAATGAGTGCAAGCATTAATGAGTGAAGTGCCATTTCCCTTAATTCTCTCACAACCAAGCTCTTGATATGGTTAGAAATGCCTCATGAAGATATTCACATCTAGCTTATAAATGTTTGGATTTTGCACATGCTTGAAATGGGGGTAGGCTAGGTAGACTAGTTAAGCTCTAAGTAGCACTAACACGCGACACGACACAATACGTCAACACGTTATTTCTCAAAAATAGAGAATTCTGACACGTTGGGATATGTTGTATATTAAATGAATATTTTTATTTTTAATTAATTTGATTCAAATTTACAAATAAATAAATAATAAAAAAAGAGCCCACAATGAATTACACTAATAATATTAATAAATTTATTCATTGGAAATTCGAAAGACATATTCATAGTTAATACATATCCATGTTTGGAGACATGTTTCTAACTTTAATAAAAGTTATTGATGAATTTAATGACTAATAAGAAATTAGAATCAACTTATTTAAATAAATCTATGATCTTCTACAATGACCAAAATTTATCATTATTCAACATTTAATACTTTTTCCAAAACCACTTTTTAACCTCATTTATTTATAAAGTCTCTTATGGGTTTACCTCACAAGCCCCACTCCCCAAATTTATGTCACTTTTCTTTCCCTGGTTTCTTTCTCCCCATCACCCAACCCCCACCCCAAAATTTATTTCACTTTTCTTTTCCTAATTTCTTTTCCCCACCACCTATCACTTCGCCCTCCCTCCAAAATGAAAAAATCATGCCAAATCCATCAGAATCTCCATTTTTAATTCTTTTTGAGTTTCCTCCCTCAAAAACCCTAGCCGCTGTCCTCCTTCTCCTCCTCCTCGCACGACCATTTTCCTCTCCTCTTTCTCTTGATCTCCGTTCTCTCTCTTAGTCCTCATCACAATTGCTCGTTGCCTTGCCTCCGGCCCTTCCTCTCTCGCAACTGCAACCTCACTACCGACTCTCCATTGCAGCATCATAGTCGCGGCCCTTTGGGATGCCTCAGTCTCTACTCTTCCTCTAGCCCTCTCTTGATGTCGTGGGCTCGCCGTCAATCGTGGCCTCGCCTCCGCTCCCTCGCCCTCGCCTCCTCCCTCCATCGTCTTTCAGATATGCGTGTTGAGAAGAGTTGACTACATGTCGGAAAATCTTACACACGTTGACCGCGTGTTTGAGCATGTCAGACACGTTGACACAGGTTTGACTAGACATAGAAGCTCTTGGAATGTGTCTGTGCTTCATAGGTTAGGCTAGGCTTTCTATTCTCTCATTCTCTTGCTTGGGCGGCACTTCCCTTCTTCATGCCTACTATTTTTATCTTATTAGCTTTAGGCTTCTAGAAAGGGCAAATGATAATTACACTCAACCATAGCACCATTTCACTATTCATGTATATGAGCTTATTAATGTGCAAGTTCATAAAAATCCAAAATGGGCCTAATTGACTTAATGGGTCCCCTTGGGCCGGGCGTGTGGCCCAATGGGCCTATCCGTGGGCTTGGGCCCTTGTGGTTCCTCATTCATGGCCTATTTTCACTTTTCCAAGATTTCGTGATCCGCCGGTGAAAAATTGAGTTTTCGTTCCAAAGTGGCCTTCTAAGCTTTTTGCTATCTATCAATGCTCATTGTAATCTTGTTCCATAGATTAAGGTTGGATTGAGGATGTCATATCTTCTTTCACCTACTAAGCTTCTCATGATCTTAATAGACTAATGGAGAATTCTTTCCTGATTGAAAATGTGTTAACAAATTGTGCCTCCATTGCCATCCTAGAAACTAGTTGAGCCGCACATTGTCTGATTGCTTCTAATCCTAGCGATTATTCTCTGCCTTCATAGGATCGGGAAAATCACAAGCTCTCTTTGAATCACCCATCCACCGGAAGGATCCTACTCTTATATCATTTGTCATGGGCTGATTGATCCGCCGTACCCTTATCGTGTGGCCTTAGAATTTTTTTTTTCAAGTCAGCCTTACTCACACTTACAAAGATTGTAGAGATAAAAACTTTGAAAATTATTTTTTATGAGGTGGATACAAATGAGAGGAATGAGATCTCTATATATATAAGTACATGCTCAACTGTAACTGTAAATCTTTTTTCCTGATAGTAGAGATTACATCTCCCCCATTTACCCAACTATCCACATTTATTATAAGAGTGTATATTTATAGTATCGTTCGCTCCCATGAATATTCTATAATACTCAAGAAAATCCTAAAAATTAGGAATTTTGAGATTTGCCCAGTCAAGGATTAGTCACAGTCCTTCATTTCATAAACCTTATGGATTGTGTTGTTTCCTTCGGCTGTGATACTAGCATCACATCTTTGTCATCATTAATGGTATGTGCATGTTCCATCATCTTTGTTTGACATTCGAATTTCCACCTCCACCTCAGGCACCATGACGGCCTCCTTGATTTAAGTGAGGGACCCAACTTCATAGTGTTTGCTCAAGAGATGAATTGATGAGCTTTTAATTCATTCTTTGCTCATGCGAGCACAATGAACCCATTAACCATTATAATGTTATGGCTGATATATCTCGTCCTTCTTTGATCATCGCCACAAAGTCATTCATGCGTAAAGACTTGAAATCTCCTCAAAGTGTTTGGAGTTGGACTCACCTAAAACAAAAATCGTTTTGTAGGATTTTTGCAAAATATCCCACACTACTTTGGCGATCTTTGCACTTGATATTTTTCAAATATCGTTTCCTTCACGGCTTGAAAGATCGTGTATTATACTTTTTTTTTATCTTTCTTCTGAATTTCCACTAGTAAATCTTTCTCCATCTTTTTTAAAGTATTGAATGCTTAAGCATCGGCCATTTCAGTGTACCTATTCTCCAACAGGTTCCACAAATCTTGTGATTTGAAAAGAACTCTCATTCGAATGGATTAGTTATTGAAATTCCTTTCATTCAACTTAGGAAGTTGCAACTGAACGAAGCTTGTTGAGCCATTGCTAGCTTTGACTTCATGATCCTTGATCATTTGTTGTAGGTTCTCGGTCTCCAACCACTAGTTTTGATACTTCAATTCCTAACCTCCTAGGCTTTGATACAGCCCTTGCTTGTTGGCTTTGATACCAATTATAAAGTGCACAACATTTCTCTAATACGACTCGTAGGGTATGCGGAAACTTGTGGTGATAAAGTGAGAAAACTGTAATAGACAACTCGAGATAGAATAATTACACCAGACCGCGACACAAGTATAACATTCAAAAAATTATCTCACACAACTATTACAATATATTCTTTCTCACCACACTCAAAAGACTCAAAGAAAACTAGCAGATACTAGCACACACTCAACTATTCTAATTCTGAGGCTCATTTTCTTATGGCTCTCACCATTAAAGACTTTATGTGGCCTATCTTACGTCTTGCACTCCTAGGCACAATCGGGAGAGGACTTGCCTATTTATACTACTCCTAAGGCGGTGAAGTTCTTTTTTGTTAAGCAAATTGACTAGTCAACCCTCTCTTCTTTGGCCGATAACTTGCACCTTCAGAGATTCTAGCCGTCTTCAAAGTTGGAGTTGATAATTTCATTTTGTTGTAATTATGGTTAATGGATCAACGAAAGCCAATAATTATGATACGTCATTTCTATTCACGTATCTCTTTTGGATTCATGTATTTCCTAATCTTTTCTGTTCACGTATGTATAGATTTCATGAATTTCCTAGATTCATGTATTTATTGAGTTCATGAATCTCTTGAATTCACGTATCTTTGGATACATGAATCTCTTGGATTTACGTATCTCTTTATTCATGGATCTCGTGGATACACGCGTCTATTTAATTCATGTATCTCTTTAGTACATGAACCAAAAAGCTCTATAAATAGATATGAGAATAGAGCTTCTTGACGGTTTTTTTGGTTTTAGTTTTTTCCAACTCAATTCCAAAAAGCTTTGAAATACTTTCTACTCTTCTGTTTTTTCTGAGTGTGGTGGTTCAATTGAACAGTTCGATTGAGTCCTGTTTGCATAGTGCTGATCCAAACAGGTTCGAAGTGTTGTATCTTGGGAGACATAGTTTGTGAATCTGCGGAGCACCTTTGGCAAGAACTAATCGCCTTAAGGAGATTCGGATATCCGTACCTCACCTCCAATTTTATATTCTGATTACAACAAACAGTGTGTGTTTTCTGGATTATTTTCCAACACATTTCCTTTACTTGAATTGAAGTCCAATTAAGACTTTTCTTTATCTCATATTATTTGTTGGCTCTAATGGTTTCAGGGTAAACTAGGCAGCAAACTGATGGTTGATTCAATTCCAAATTCTAGGGTATGTATGGTAGGTTTTAAGTTCTAAAAATTGGGAAGCCAATTCCGACAAGATAAACCGGAACCTAGAGCAAGTCTTTGTGTTTTTCTTATTCCATATCTTCATGCAATCCTATAATATTTCATGGTATCCAGTGATGAGCATATGATCTAGAATCACTAGTTTGAATTTCTATTTTCAGCAATATTCACGATTGAGATTTTTACTTTCTTAATATTTCATATTTTTCATGTATCTAAATATGACTTCTAATTAGTGGATTGTGGTAGTGAATGGTGGTCATTAAATGTGATAATTCACTATAATTATTATAATTGAATATGGGTGAAAGTTGGGTAGACCTTGGAATCGATCTTGTAACTTGTGATGGGAAATGTTCTAGGTTCCAAAATTTGGAAACCAGTTCCGACTTTCAAATTTTAGGTGGAACTTGCACTAAGATTGGAAATGCTCACCCATCCTATTTTTGCTTAATAAAATAGGGAAAATTTATGCTCTAAATACTTTAAATTATCAAAATAAATACGCTAGAGATGTGCATTATTTGCCTTTGTCATGGCAAATTGTTTTGTGAGCAAAGCATTATTACGTGAATTCATTTAACTCTTTAATAATAGGATAATCAAGATTTTTTTAAAGATAATAATGTGCCGCGTGTCTACGTTTATTTCTCTATTCATTGTAAAAGCACGAAAAAGAGCGTATAAGCGAGAGCTACTCTTCTTGTATAGAGTAAGCCGGAAGTCTTTTTTGATTTACTTTGTCCAGAAGAAGTACATCCCAAGTGCCAAAATTTGACACAAATGGATATTTAAATGTCAAAAGTTAAAAAGTGGCACTTGAGTGCCACTTTTTTTGAAAAGTGGGACACAAGTACCATCTCCGGCGAATTCCGTCGGAAATCCTATGTGGCAATTTTTTTATTATTTTTCTCTCCCATGTGGCTCGCCAGAGAGCTGATTCAGTAAAGAAATGCAAAAACGATGTTGTTTTTGTGTGAATTCAAATTTTAATATAAAATTTAATTTAATTTAATTATAAAAATAAATAAATAAATAATTTTTAAAAAATGAGGGTGGAAGAAGGTGGCGGCTGAAGGCTGAGCCCTCGTCGCAGCTGCCTCCCCACCGTCACCGGGAAGGGCTGGCGACGGTGGGGAGGCGGTGGCAGCGAGGGCTCAGCCCTCAGCTGCGTGCCTCCTCTCTACCCCCATTTTTTTTTAAAATTTAAATGTTTTAAATAAATTTAGTTTTAAATTAAATTTAATTAATTTTTATATTAATTATTTACCATGTCAGAGACAAAACAACATCGTTTTTACATTTGTCTAGCCACGTCAGCGTTACCTTGCTGAAAAATTGTCACATCGGCATTTTGGCAGGATTTTCTCGCTGTTAGCACTTAAGTGATCCATTTTACTATGATTTTGGCACTTAAGTATCACTTTCCTAATTTTTGGCACTTAAGTGTCGCTCCGTGTCAAGTTTTGATACTCTAGGTGTCTGGCACTCTACTTTATCCAGTTTCCAAAACTACCTTAAATAATGTCAAGAAAAATTATCTAATAGTCAAGAAAAATTATCCGATAAAGCCTACAAACATAAATTTACCTTAGTCAAATTCTGATGATGTGAAATATAACTTGCAAAAAGTTAATGAATATGGCCTTCAATAACAATCATCACTTGCAAACGCCAAAGTTGACCATAACAATTCAGTTTATCGTGGAACACGAGTAGAATAATGCGTTTATTTCGCGGAAAATGAATAATTTGGAAAATATTTTTTCTAAAATATTCCATTATATCGCTTATAAATTGAACTAATGAAATTTCTTTTTTATTATTCATAAAATGTTTAGACATAAATCGTTGTCGATAATGAAAACGTTTTTTATTGATTAATTATTTTGAATGATACAAGCGATCATTTTTTAAAAAATGTTTTTCAAATTATTCATTTTTCACAAAATAAATTAATAGATTGGAAATTTCAACTAAATGAACATATTCATATCCGGCCTAAGCCTTATTATTTGGTGTTTAAATGTAAATAGTGCTCCTGCAATTATAGAATAGATTTCATGTGATCTGACATTAGATTTAGTTTGAGTGAATAAAATTATTTTTCATGTACTGAATAGATTCTCTCTTTAAAAATGCTCATGTAATCGTGATTTCAATATGATTTCCTATTTTCTTGTAGCGTTTACTTAAGGCAATGCACATATGTCAATGCCTTTTCTTCGTTATTAAACTATATGTCAATCCATGACTCAGTCTCAAAGTTAAATATCAAGCCCCACTTGTCAAAAAATCTAAATCATATATATTTCCTTTTAATTTCAGAAATTTTGTGGATTAATTGCAAACATAGATGAACTAGAAAAAGAGCAACCTTCCATGTCTTCTTTCTTTTATTAACCTTTACATCCGGGCTCATTTGCTTTACAAAAAAATGAGTAATTGGAAAAATATATATTTTTTAAAACGATTTTTTGTATCGCTGCAAAAATGAACAAACGAAAAATATTTTTCTTATCCATACGAAAAAATTTGAAATATGTTATAAAATTATTTATTATATTTATTTTATCTAATGTACTTATTATGGTATATTCTAAGTACATCTCTCTATGCAAGGAATGTTCATCTCTCTATCCAATGTATGTATTATTCAATACATTAATATTAATGATAAGTGCATTATTGTTTTTTTATAAATATGAGCTTAGTTTTTGCCATAGATATAATATGAAATAGTGAAAATAAATTTTTTTTCTTTGACTTTCTCTACGATATTTGGTGTTCTGACTTTCTCTACTCAATCACTCTATTTTCTCTATTATATATTTGTAACGTGATATTTGACAACAAGATATAAATTATTGTGATAACGAAAATATATATCGCCAATTAATTATTTCAATCGGTATACGCATCGCATTAAATTCGTCACATTTTCAGATTCGTTCCCCCCTAAATACATGTAATCCATCTCGGGTCCCGAGTCAACTCGGATTCATCGTCCTCGTTCCTTGGCAACTTTGACGCGGATCCCGTGCCGAGCCGCGCTGCGAAACGGAAGGGAAGAGGGGAGTCGTCTTCGTCTCGTCGGAGTCTGGTTCTCTGGTGGAGAAACCGAAGAAGGGCGCGCGCGCGAGAGAGAGAGAGAGAGAGAGATCGCCGTTCCCTCGCCTCCAACCCTAAACCGGCCACGAATCCGTCGCCCGATCGCCGTCGCTCCGTCGGGGGGACCGCCGGTCGCGGAACCAGATGGCTCGTCGTCTGTCGGCCGGCTCGGATGATCGCCGGCGGGTGGAGCTGATGATGGTCTCCGCTCTTCTGCTGGTAAAAAAACTGAATTTTTTTTAGTGGGTTCAGTCGGTCTGTACGCTTGCCTTTTCGTGCGGTGAAGTAGTGGTAGTAGTAGTTTCAGTGTGATGGTGTGACGATGTAGTTCATGATTGATCGGGCGCCCTTTGCATTTTGGACTTTTGGGTTGGAGAATGATTTCGTTGTGGCTTGCGGGAATCGGCTTCTGTTCTGACGTTCGGAATGTTTTTGTTTTATTAGCTCCTTGCGGCCGGGTCGTTCGGATCCCCTGCCGGGAATCGTAAGAGCGGAAAGTCCTCTCCGGTGTTCTCGTTGTTTAACCTCAGAGAGAAAAGTAGGTTCTGGAGTGAATCTGTTATACGCGGCGGTGGTAAGCCTGTTTATTGTTCTCCTGAGGTCCTGAACATGAAAGTCTATTCTTAAGTTTGTTGTTCACCTTGGTGCCAATTTCTTGAAAAATCTGCAGATCTTGAGGATTTGACCACCCCTGGCAAAATGGATTATCTCAACTATACCAGGGCAGGTAGTTAGAGTATGGGTTTTGCTCATTTCAATCTTTTGCTTACGTTACGTGTTCCTAGATTGATGTTTTGTCTTTTCCATTTCAATGTTTTCGTTGCAACTTTGGTCCTCTTCTACCCTTGTTGGTTGGAAGCAATTCTATGTAGCAAAGACTATGAGCTTGAAGTTCTTTGCTTAAGTCTGTTTCGGGAGTCTGGCTGTGATCCTAGGCCAGGTTCAATTCTCTTAAGAAAGGAGCTCAGATGCCATTTCCATATGCTAGCATGTGCTTAAATTATAATTGTAGCAGTTGCACTTCTTAAATGGATCAAACTGTAAGCCTTTTGTGATGCAGCATGAATTCCTTAGTCCGATCCCACTTGTAAGTCCATGCTCATAGGGATTTGGTAAATTGAGATGGTGGGTGTTCTCAAATAGGAGTGTTAACAAGTTTGGGAGTCTCCTTTGGCTATTAAAGCAAGAACAATTGAGTTCATTAAGTTGCACTAATCAGCTGATCCTTTACTCTTTGTTGGTTCCTATTTCTTCTCATCATGGATTCATGTTTATTGTCTTTTGCTTCTCCTGTTGATGGGTCGTTGATATATGGGACATGTTTTATTACTTGTCAGGCAATATTGCGAACTACCTCAAGCTTCTGGAAGTTGATTCTATGTACCTTCCTGTCCCAGTCAATTTCATCTTTATAGGATTTGATGGGAAAGGGAATGAAGGTAATCAATTTGCCCACCAGCAACCTATATCTCAACCAGTCTGCAGACACTGATTTCTTATTGACTTTCCTTTGCTAATCTCTCTCACACAGAATTTAAGCTTCATCCTGAAGAACTCGAGCGCTGGTTCACTAAAATCGATCATATATTCGAGCACACACGAGTTCCTCAGCTAGGAGAAGTTCTCACTCCATTTTACAAGACAACCGTTGATAAAGAGCAAGGACATCACCTTCCTATCATCAGTCATGTAAACTACAAGTAATGGCTTTTGCATTGTGCATCTGCAGTATGATTTTGATATTATCACATTTTCCTTTTAGAAAATTTTTCTACTCGATCAAGTTGATTTCCTAATTTATTATCATGCTTTCAAGTTTTAGATGATGATGCTCAATATGCTTGTGCAGTTTTTCAGTTCATGCCATCCAAATGGGCGAGAAGGTATCTTCTGTTTTTGAGCGTGCCATAAACGTGCTAGCTCGCAAGGATGATGTGTCTGAACCCAGGTAATCATGGATCTGTCTTTTTACTTGGTTACAAAATTTTGAACGTATGTCTATTAAGTGCCCCTTGGGCCTCTACCTATTTGGTTCGGTACATCACTTTAAACTTCTCTGAACTAGCTCAAGAAAAAGAAAAGGTAGGCTGTTGCATGTCAGCAGTTCTGTTGATGTGGAAGAGTATACCCATGTATCTTATGCAATTGTCAAGGAGCTATCCATCTTAGTAACTAGGTAGCATCTGGGGCATTTTCCTCCTAAATGCATGGTTAGAATTAAAAAAAGAAATTAAGATCGTATCTGATACTTTTCTTTTCTATTCACATTTTTTGTGGTCCTCCTGGAAGTCAGTACTTATTTAATATTTTGTGTTGCTGCTGGACTGAGCATCTTGCTCCTTGTTCTAATTTTGTCCTTGAACAGGGAAACCGAACATCCTCTTTGGCAAGTAGACATTGACATGTTTGAGGCTCTTTTCACTAGCCTTGTTAAATATCTTCAACTTGAAAATGCATACAACATTTTCGTCTTGAATCCCAAGCATGACAAGAAAATAGCTAAATATGGATACAGGTAAATGTCTTGATGTTGACCTTTTCTAAATATTGACTTTTTATTTGCTGCAGTTGCTTTCAGTAGATATAAGCATGAACATACATGATGATTAAATCCTTGCCTGATTGAGACTGTTTCTTGGTAATAGGATACCTAGACCCCTAGACTAGGTCGGATTACTTATTTAAGGACTTTGTTAATCAAGGGATAAGGCTTAATTTTTTAAATTGAAGGACAGAAATGGGGAACCTGAACCAGGGGCACAGGTCGTTTTTCTTTATCTCTTCTTATATACTACTCTTGGTCTAATCAAGAGGTAATGCAGCACATTTTGGGTAGTTATCTGGCAATGTCCTCTTATGATCATTGTTTCACATCCTTACAGCTTCTACCCTTTTGGACAGCTAATATTTTTCAGCTCTCAATTTTTTGATGTATATAGAAAATCCCATTGAAGTGCCAAATAGAACGGACTAAACCTAAAACCTCTAAAAACAATATTAACTCAACAAATGCCAACTATGGAAAATTGAGACAAAGGGTGAGTAGGAAGGCAATATTTGGATGAGGTTCTCAGAGAGAGATTATTTTCATCTTTTCTGTTTGAGGGTTTTTGGTCATATTTCGTGCTTTTACTCTCATATGCTCTGACTTTCTTATTTAAATTTTGACTTTTTTTTTTTTGTATCTTGTCCTTGCATATTTCCAATGTAGTAGAACAGTATCTTTTAATGAAATTAATTTTTCACTAGTAAGGGCACGAATGATAATCGTTCTGTTCCAGAGGCCAAAAATTGATTTTTCTATTTCTATTTCCCGTACAAGTTTCTAAATAAAAATACGCGTTTGATAACCTTATAAATTTTCTGTTCTTGAAATAGAAATTTGTTTAATAACGATACAAAATTTCTCCCACCCAAGTGGTGGTGGGAGGCGTCCGGTGTTCGACGATCGTCGATCGGTAGCAGGAGGTGGGCTGGCCGACGATCAGCGGTGGGAGGCGAGAGGGTGGTGGGTGGTTGGTGTCTGATGGTCGGCGGTGGGTGTCCAACGGTTGACTGCGGGCGGCGGGTGGGCGATGGGTGGTGACGAGAGTGAATGATGAGTAGAGTTTTCATTTCTCACTTTTGTTCCAGAAGTAGAAAAGTTAAAAAATTTTAATTTATGATTTCTGGTCCAAATCTATTTCTGGAGTAGAAATCTGTTCCAGAAATAAAAAAATGAAATTGCGTTACTAAACGAATTTCTATTTCAAACTTGTTCCGGAGAACAGAAAAATAGAGAAACATAATGGTTATCATTCACGCGCCAAAATGCTACTCTTGTTTCTCTCATGCTAGTTACTGTATAAGTGGGGATGTGTACCCCTTCAATTTCTTTGCTGATTATCCGGCTTTAAATTGGCTCATTCTTGGTTCAATCTTTTTCCAGGAGAGGTTTATCCAAGTCGGAAATTGATTTCCTTAAGGAGGTAATAAGATGGCCTCTTTTTTTTCTTTTTTTTCCAAGTATGTCTTTTTCTGGTCTCAGCATTTTTTTTGCCTCCTTTTGTTCCTGATGGCGTTATGGTCTCCATGCATTGCCTAGTTATATCATTTAATTTGCTAGTTTTGTGATGTTTTACTAGATATTCAATGTCCAGCCTGGTTGTTTAGATTGTGCTTACCATCCCTTATTGTTACAGAACAAGAGCTTGCAAGCAAAGGTTCTTCAGACTGGAGGCATTCCTGAAAGCATTTTGGGTAAGAAGTATTCTTTCTTATGCCTTCCTGTACTCTTTCATTGTGGTAAACTTTTTCTCTGTGATGCTTTATCTTGAAGTAAGTTACTCCATTTATAATCATCACCAGCTCTTGACAAGATAAAGAGGCCTCTGTATGAAAAGCATCCAATGGCAAAATTTGCTTGGACAGTGACTGAAGACACTGACACGGTTAGTATTTTTGTTTATTGCTCGGACTGGTAGAACACCGCAATTGCTACCTAGAATAGGCATCCAGGAGATATAGTTTCTCTTTCTGACTTCGAAATTGGTGAAGATTTGGTTGATTGGGTAATGGCAATTTCTTCATGATAGTTTTATGATTTGAACTTATGACCTAATTTAACAAACACACTGCCTCGAAGAGGAAAAGCAATTTCAAATACTAAATTAGCATTGTCCATTTAATTGGGATGCTAGATATCTATTCTATCCTAAGGGAGAAGTATAGTTTCAGTGTCCACTAAAAATTACCAATAGCTCTTCTACCAACGAATGAAATGATTTAACATTTCATTGTTTAAGGGCAAAAAGCAGATGGATATTTGTGCAGTTACCCGAATTTAGGAGGCTCTAAAATAAAGATAGTGACTGGTCCCATCAATAAAAATTCTAATTCAACAGGCATTTTCTCACTCAGAGGAAAGAGCAGCTCTCTCTCTTCCCCCCACTCTCCCTCCCCCTCTCTCTCTCTCTCATCTGCTCGCCTACGTAACCTCTCGACATTCACTGCACTACCCTTTTTCAAATTAGTCCCTCATCTTGTCTCCCCCCCACATTTGGATATTGATGGATTATGTTTTCTTATTTTTCCAACAAAACTATTAGGTGATATATTTTTCTTATTCTCGCACAGACTTAATAATCATGAAGATCATTGAAGCATGGCAGAATTCTATCTGTTTGACTGTGAATATGATATAAATAAAAAATAACTATGCATGCACTATTCATTAATGAGAAATAGATCAAAATATCTTCATAATCAATTAAGAGGACATAGATCAATTATGTAGAAATTTTCTTTTACACAAAATCATGAAAAAGCAATTCCATCTGTGCTTGAGTACCAGTGTTCATTTGTTACAGTAGAAGCCTATTTTCTGATATTTAGTTATGCAGGCTGAATGGTATAACATTTGCCAAGAAGCACTTGATAATGTTGAGAAGCTGTATCAAGGGAAGGACATGGCAGACATGATTGAGAGCAAAGTTATGCAGGTGAATAGTCTGGCTTATTGTTCATACCACATGGGGATATTTAATAGAAGCCATCTGAAAGACTTGGCTTTGAAGTTATGCTTCATTGTAAACAACATTCATCTGTTCTGTGGTTTCAGTTATTGAAAGGAAAGAATCAGGATATAAAGCTTCTACTAGAGAAGGAATTAAAATCTGGAGATCTCAGCGGTCTTCATCCGGAATGTCTTACAGATGCATGGATTGGAAAGGAGAGGTTGGAGTCTCTCTTCTCTTTTTCTGTGGATTTGAAAGGGGTCATCTTAGCCCTTGATGCTTATAAACTCTTCATCAGGTGGGCATTCATTGATTTAAGTGCAGGCCCTTTCTCATGGGGCCCTGCTGTTGGTGGAGAAGGTGTGCGTACAGAATATTCTCTACCAAATGTGACAAGAACCATTGGTGCTGTTGCAGGTAGATTGGTTGATTTTTTGTATCTGGTTTTATTTATCCAAAACAACTCAGATTTCTGTTGGCAATGCTAATATGGTCTAATTATCATGGAGTTACTACCGACATAGCTTTTGGACATCTACAAATGTTTTTACAGCACTGGATATCTGCCTTGTATATACACGTTTTATGGCAATATATCTGGGGAAGTAGCGTAGTGAAATCTTTAGTTTATTTATTTATTTGGTTTAATCGTAGTTCTATATAAAATGAAACTGTTCTTGTATATCAGAAATGTACTAGAACAGGGGATTTCTTGGATTTGTGAATATAGAAGAACCTGTGATTTCTAAAATTTCTGTGTTATTGTTGGTTCCCAAAGTAGATTAATGAGGACTGTCATGGTAGCTCTTTATAGTAGCATCATATTGTTGTTATGTTTTGTTAAAGTTAATCTGAGTAAATCTGGTACTTATCAACTGAATAACAAAAACATTTCCAACCTTATTCATGGTTTTCTTTTGGGAACCAGAAATCTCAGAAGAAGAAGCCGAAGATCGTTTGCAAGATGCAATACAGGAAAACTTTGCTGTCTTTGGGGATGTAAGCTTATTCTAAAACTGATCCCTGCCCTTTAAATATAATTGGAACTTGAAATCAGTCAAGTGAAATCTGCAAATCTTGTAGGCTGCCTTTCTTCCGTAAAAAGTGTTAATTGATGTCACATGCCATTCCATTTAGATTAGTCTTTTAATTTGGAGTGTAATGTTTTTGTTATTTCTGCGTTATTCTGTTTGAAAGAAGTTGATCTTTGTAGGTGAACTTAGGAAAGAGTTAGATATTTCCTGTGCAGGCAACTAGAATCATAATCTGGTGGGAAATTTGGTTGTGATATGTTTTGATCTTCCTTTGGTGTCCTGTTAGATTTTCAAGGACTACAATTGTTTTCCCTTTTTCTTTTTTGCTTATAATTGAAGAGATATTGACTACGAGGCATCCATGTAATGTGACCTATTTATAAAAAGAGCTCTGCCAAAAAAAAATAAAAGAAAAAGAAAAAAAGATAAAGAAAGCAGCTCAATTACAAGAAAAAGAATGCAATAGCATTTACATTTACCTCCTATAGTGAATCCTGGCTATATCGAAGCTGTAAAACAATAAATGCTTGGATAGAATATTCTCCCTTCAAAAACTCTCATTTTATTCTATCCTAGAGCTGGCAACTTTTGACACGAACTTTATATATGAGACGCGTGTTTGAGTTGACACTAATTGTGTTCTTGTCATCAATGGGTCAAACTGTTATATGCGATAATAAACGTGTCATTTGCTGGTTGATCCTTTCAACCCATTTATGATATGCTTAGACATGTTTTTAGATAGATTAACATGGTACCCATGTTAACCAGCCACCCTTAAGTATGTTTAAACATAATCTTACACATTTGTGTAGGAGTTTATATCCAAAAAATGTCATGTAATGTAACCTGTCTAATAAACATTTCACATTTGACTTTCAAAGATATAACATTATTAAAATACATTTGACACGAGACAACCGCGACATGACAGAATTATGGCACAGATATGCAAATTACTAGCCCTATTCTATCCAAAACCAACCAAAGAAGTAGATGAGGAGGAGGAGACGGATTGAGTAAAGATTTGTTGATTTTCACTCGCTTGCAATCCTAATATCTCGACATGGTATCAGAGCCATAAATGGAGATGGAGCAAAACCCAAATTGAATCATATACTATCTAGATCTTACCCAAATCAGCTCTTCTTCGCTACCAGTCATAACGGTCGATGCCGTCAATCTCTAATAGTCCTTGTTGCTATCACTGCGATAAGCTGAGGAGCTGTTGCCATTCATTTTCCTCTTCTCAATGTCAGAAATCATTGCTCAAGCTACTTTTTAGCTTTTGTGCCTCGTCAGTAGCTCTCTGTTTACTGTTCATTCTTTGTTATCCTGGTCATGGACATTGCCAGTGCTCATTGTAGACTGGCCACTCCTTTTATCATGCAACAAGTTTAAAGGCCAGATTACTTATTGTTGAGTCAAGTCTCCATTCTTTGTCTGTCTATGGGGTCTAGGATTTGGATTTTGCCTTTCCTTCATTGTCGATCTGTTGCTGTTGCTTCATAACCAGAAGTCAATGTTATCTGCTCTCAAAACTAACAGAGTGATCTTACCGAAAAGAAAGCACTAAAAACGCAAAATCAGGATAGAAAAGAAAATTGAGGTCTTAACTTTTGAAATATATTTATTTCTTTAGAGCTTCATCAGTTAATTATGTTCCAATCTGGTCACATCTTGTCTTTTATGTAAGGTTCGACTTACCTCATTGTTGTTGTCTTCAAATCCAATTTTGATTTGAGCACAACTACTATCTCGTGTGATTTGAGCACAACTACTACTTCCTTGACCTATGGTTGAAGAAAGTTGCGCCTCAGCTATCGTCTGTGCTTGACATTTCTGTCAATTTGTTGTGAGATGGATCTGCTCCAGCTCAGGGGGCAGTGTCAAAGTATATTTAGTAGTAGTATGAAATAGTTTGGCAGGTTAATATAGATAAGGTAGTTGAGGTGTTCTGTGAGTGTCTTCATATGCTTTATGACTAGAGCTTCTTGGTAATCTTTCTCTAAGTCAAATGTGTAAAGATGTAATTGTTTAGGTTTTTGTCTTACTCTCTTCTGATCCTAAAATATTAAAAATAGAAATATTGGAAAGTGCGCTTTTGGTAAGGGTGTTAATGTTCCTCTTTTTAGAGAGGAAGTTTTTCCCACCTGAACAATCTCTCCTCAAACTGCTCAACAATGGGTTCCCAAATGAGTTGGTTTTTGAAGCTAGTGCCCAATGGAAGTCCTAGGTATGTGACTGGAAGAGGTCCTACCCACGTACCAATCTTTGGCCAACACATTACAGATTGTTACTACACCCAACTGGATAAAGTTGCTCTTACTCAAATCAATCAGAAGTACCTAAATGGCCTAAAAACAAATAAGTTTGTTGCTGAACGTCATCCCCATACATGATGGTGTCATCAGGGAAGAGGAGATGCAAGATGGCACATTGAAGTAACTTCCCACTTGTAAATCATTAACCAGCCGATCTCGGAAGCCTTGCATAGCATTTTCCTCTGCAGTCCATCCTAGAATAAATTACAAAGGAAGGGAAGAGGGAGAAAGCCCTTTAACTATGAAGGGGAAAGGGGAGTCATAGGAGCATTGGGGATGAGGGTTCTCACCTCCCCAAAATACAAATGTTAACAAATCTAATAATATTAGAGAGTAAAATGAGAAAGTGACAAGGTTCTAACTTCTCTCTAAAGAACAAATGTTAACAGATCTACCATTAGAGAATAGAGGAGAGAGCAAAAATTATACAAAGGAGAAGGATTCAACTTCTCATAGTTCTGCTGGCTGAACTCTTGGGATAAGTAATGAGAGAGTCTGCCTCTCAACTCTGCGATGCACTGTTGCAGTACGAGTCTTTTGGCATGCAAATTACAAATTCATCTCATATCATTAGTTGTAATTCCTTCAGCATTATTCCATATGGTGAATTCGAACTTAACCTGCTATTCTTTGTCAACTGGATGTCTTCTTAGCAAAAAGGTTTGATTTATTATAGATCTTTTCAATTAGAGGAGCCTTTCAAGAGTGTTTGAAAGACATGCCAAAGCTAATAACTACACTTCTTCACTGACAGCCTAACTCCACTGATCCTTTCTCTTTAGCAGTTTGTATCAGTAAATATAATCGATCAATTACTCCATCTTTGGGGCAATTTCACTTCTGGTGTAATGGATCTACTTTTTTGCTTGGCACGATAGCAGTTTTGGTGAGCTCAGGAGGCCACCACTGGAAGTATGACTTCCATATTTTGATGTTAGGTTGTCATACCAGGCAGAAGAATATATAATTTCTTAGTAGTTGGTGAAGCTTTTCCATGGATTCCTTGACTATATTTTTCATGATCTTGTCTCTGATACTTACGTAGCTTGGTTTTAATGGCAGAAGGACCATCAGGCCATTGATATTCTTCTAGCAGAGATTGACATATATGAGCTTTTTGCATTCAAACATTGTAAGGGAAGAAAAGTTAAGCTTGCCCTTTGTGAAGGTATGGCCTCATTCTTAAAAACAGTGGTTTCTTCTGTAAAAGTTATCTTATGTGGCAATGGAATGGTGGTGATTGTGATGATGACCAAGTTTTTGGGTTTTCGAACATCTGTCAAGTTTACAGTAATAGATTTGCTTCTGTCTATCCGGTGGCTAAGTTTTCCAGATGCCCATGTTTTTTCACTGAAGTGAATGTGTGATGCCATGCAGATAATATAAGAAGGCAAAATTTTTCTTTTCCAACTTTTTTTGGGAGACTGTTAAACATAGTCAGATGACTTGATATCCCTCTTATTAAAAAATATTCGCTCCGTCCGAAGTGATTCCAATTTGCAAGGGTGTTAATTTTCCATAAGGTAGTGATTTTGTGTGGTGCTTGTGTTGTCATGTCAGAACTTGACCAGAGAATGGAGGATTTAAAAATTGAACTCCAAGAATTTGAAGGGGAAGACAAAGATGAAGGTCATCGGAGAAAGGCCATGGAAGCGTTGAAACGAATGGAAAGCTGGAATTTGTTCAGTGATACTCATGAGGTATCCATTTTGGTTCTTTTCTTAGAAGTAGTATTACTTTCTCGCTCAACATACAAGCCATCTTGTTTCTTACAGAACTTTCTAAACACTGTTTGTGCTTTTGTATAGATGAGTTTGAATCAGAATGGCCTCTTAAAATTTATTCTTCTCTGTTTAGGACTTTCAAAACTACACGGTTGCTCGAGATACTTTTCTGGCTCATTTAGGAGCGACCTTGTGGGGATCGATGAGACACATCATATCTCCTTCCATGGCTGATGGAGCATTCCATTACTATGAAAAGATATCCTTTCAGCTTTTCTTCATTACCCAGGAGGTATTGCTATATATTTCACCTTTGGATTTAGTAAGTAAAGTTCATCAGTGATAAGCAACTCACGTGCTGTGTAACTCTCTTTGGATGCAGAAGGTTAGACACATTAAGAAGTTACCAGTTGATCTGACAGCTCTCAAGGATGGACTTTCCTCTTTACTTTTACCCTCTCAGAAATCTACTTTCAGTGAACAAATGTATGCTTGGGGTTATTCTGTAATGTCCAGCTTCTTTCCCAATAAGCATAGTTTTGTTTCTTCTTTGGTATGCCTAAGAATGCCTAAGAAGCATAAAGTCGGTGGATCTATTAGGACATAGCTGCTTAACCTTTCAAATACATGTAGTTACTCGGTTTGTTTTAATTTGTGTAGGTTACCACTTTCCGAGGATCCTGCTTTAGCAATGGCTTTTTCAGTGGCTCGCAGAGCAGCAACGGTCCCATATATACTCGTTAATGGGACATACAGGAAATCTGTTCGGTCCTATCTTGATTCCTCAATTTTGCAGTATCAGCTACAGAGGCTACATGATCATGAATCCCTTAAAGGTCCCCTCTCTCTCTCTCACATATGCACATGGGCTCCTGTACAACAGACTTAGGTTAAAATATATGTATACTTCTTGATTGTCCCTGTGGAATAGTATTTCTGACTTTTCATGCCACAAGTGCTATCATTAGAGTGGTATGGATGTTGTTGTCTTGTCTGTATTTTTTGAGGTAGTCTATCTTGGTAATCCTAGATCCTTTGTTGGATAGGATGTATGTGAATTCATGGATTAATATGGATTCAGAAAGTTTAGTACTGGAGAATTCTCTATGTGCGTGTATTCAACAAGAATTAAGAAGTCTCAAGTTTTGCTTTGAGAATTAAACAAAGCTAGATCAGAACCATTTCCCTTGAGGTCCATCTTCAAGGAAAGAACACTCAAGGAGCCCATGTGAGACTTAGTTTTGGGCATTAAAGAACATGCCTTAGATCTTTTTTAACCAAAATTTTAGTTGGAGGGGTTATGGTGACAACAAACAAAGAATCAAGTGCAAAAAAGATGATGCTGAAAGAGCCATCTTATAAAGAGGCAAACATCATGGTGGTTGTGGGGGTTGGGCGAGGGGATTACCATGCTTATTACTGAAGACTGATTCCAGACAAGTGGTGAGGCATTTTTAAGTCCATACACATCAAGTGTGCATCTCAGGTACTGCTGTACCACCACTGCCAGTGATGGTCCATGGTTAATACGTGTTCTTACTTAGCTCTGAGGAGAAAAACTGATGCCTTACAGGCGGAAATTCCATTAGCAGTATCCTTTTTCAATAATTGTGATTGTACTAGAGACTTGTTAACATGCTTCAAGTAGCTGTGTCCAACAAGAGTCTGTGCCTTTTAGCTCTCATCATCTATTCTAGAATCCGTATAATGTTAACTGGATTTGTACTGTGGAAACGATCCAATTTTTTTCTCTCTCTTTTTTTTTTGGGGGGGGTGGGGGTGGTGTTGGGGTTCTACTTGGAGAGCTTGTTGCTCACATCTTATACTGGTAATGATGCCAGTTCCTGCTTTTATGCAGGGATGCACGCCCATAGCAGGTCAACCCTGGAAGTTCCAATATTTTGGTTTATTCATAGCGATCCTTTGTTGGTTGACAAGCATCATCAGGCAAAAGCTCTTTCTGATATGGTTATAGTAGTACAATCTGACTCGCCATCGTGGGAGAGCCATCTGCAATGCAATGGGGAGTCATTGTTGTGGGATTTGAGGTATAATATTTTGCCTTTGGCCCTTTCATTAAGCTATATCTGATGGTTGACATCTAGGCTTCCCATGTGGCCATGTTTTTTGCACCCCAGTTATCTTTACTTCTGCACTTGGTAATGTGACATTTTCATGGTAGTGGGACTTTTTTGGACTTCCTAGTGTTTGATGTTAAGCTTCTTAGTCACCCATCCTTCCAAAATTTTTTGTTTAGGTTGAGTCAGTTATGCCGAATTGGTAAAACTCAGTAATACATGATACAAAAATTAGCTTTGTACAGAATTCCCTTGCATTTTGAGTGGTGACGATAAGAAAGTTTGAGGTGTTTGCTGTACCAGATTTTCTTGTTTGCTTAAATCTTTATAGGATTTACTTTATAACCAAGGATGGGGCTGGTTTTAATGCTTTATGTATTTTTATGCTTGATTCCGTTCAGGAGGCCAGTAAAAGCTGCATTATCAGCTGCTGCAGAACATCTTGCTGGTTTGCTTCCTCTTCATCTGGTTTACAGTCACGTCCATGAAACTGCAGTTGAGGTATGCCTCAACTCTGATGTGCAACGATGTGTGACTGTCTGTTTTCCTATTTTGTCACCATTCTGTATAATGCTTTCATTTCTGGAGCTTCTCATATGAGAAATGGACATTTATTTGTGCAATTGGGCATCGCTTTGTTTTATGAGATTAACTTATTTTTAAAGTTCCTGAGGCTGCTAATGTTATTCTGCTATATCATTTGTGGAATCTGCGCTATCGCTTGCTTGTGCAACAAGCATGCTTGATATGGGCATGCATGTATAGACGCAAGAAGTTCATTGATTTTTTTGGGGGCCAATGTGTATGAGACTATGCGCATACTCATGAAAACATGGGCTGAGTACTTCCCATGCATAGACGATGGGGTCTAGTTGTGCATGCTCATTATCCACTTCCTTTTTTAACCTGGTGGTATATCTCTTGATTAATTTCTGTTGAGATTTTGATTATCGTATTCTGAGCAGCGAAATTTGAAATGCTATATCTTGAAGAAACTTGATATTCCAGCAGGTGGCATTATGTGTTTATAATCCTTGATTTATTATAATCTGGCATGTCATTGCTACTGTACCTTTTGTATTTAGATTGTCCCAGTGAGACATGTGCGGTTTGGCATGTTAGGGTTGTTTGTTTATGTGTGCATCCTCTTTGACAGGATTGGGTTTGGTCGGTGGGATGTAATCCCTTTTCTGTGACTTCTCAAGGTTGGCACATTTCAAGTTTTCATTCCGATAGCATTGCTCGGAGCTATATCTTTACAGCACTTGAGGAATCAATACAGCTCGTCAACTCGGCCATCCACCTTTTAGTTGTTGAACGGACCAGTATCCTTGCCATTAGATGGTTGCATCTGCATATTGCTAAACTTTTATTGAGCCCTATTAATGTGCTTCCATACTAGAAAATCTTTTGGTGGCTTTTGAACTAATATCCTCTGATGTTCATTTTATTTGGGACTTGCACTTGAAGGAATCTGCAATTATGTGGACCATATGGTTCATTTGGGTTGGATATATTCTGAGAAGACTATTATCTTATAAACCATTTTTCTTGAATAAACATAGCTGATGTCAGATGGGAATTACAGCTGTTTGTCCCAAACTTTATGAATTTCTTTATTTTTTATTATTTCAGTTGGAACCTCTGTTTGGTTATTTTTAGTGATCTTGAGCCAAAATTACTATCAAGAGACTTAACAAAATTTAGCTGAGAAGACATACAAAATCTTTCAGTCACAGGAGCGCGACCTAGTGTATAAATACAATACCCTGATTGGGCTTTGGAAAAGGGTCAGTATGTCTTTTTCTCTCCTCTTCTAATCAATTCCCATTTGAAGTCTGTACCTGTCAAAGTGTATGTGATGAAGTTCCTGCTTTACATTGACATGGACAAATTTATCTTTCTTTTCAGATCTCAACAAGTGTTGGAGAATTGCGCTATACAGATGCCTTGAGATTTTTGAATACACTGGAGGATGCATCTGAAGGGTGAGGCAACTACTAACTGGATATTTCCATTGGGCTATTTTAAGGGTAATTAGTAATATGGGTGCATAATTAGACACAGCAAATGTGTAGAATTGGACAAGCCTTTGAAGATAAGTGGAGTATGGTTACAAAGTAGAGGTGGGAGCTTGTTTTATCAGTTTATAGATTTGCTGGAAAACTCATAATCAGCTGGGGTAGCTCTCTGATCTGGGAGAGTACTTAGGAGACTGTCGGATACTCCTCATCTCTTATTTCTTATTGCCCTTATAGATTTTGAGTGCAAAAAGAAGCAGAAACTAGTTCAGTGGCATGTTTATTGGCTGCTGCTATGAGGGGCTCATATGAGCATTACTATAGTAATTAAGTCTTTCGAGTCTGAATCTCATGCCATCAGTATTGAGGTAATTATGTGCCAGCTGAGACTGCTAATCGATTGGACTACATGTAATCCCAGATGCAAATGCAACATTTGCAGGATGGAATTGGGGAAGGAATTTATCTTCGGGAAATATTATTAGCCATATTCACTGAAAGCAGATTATGCTGAGTGGCTGATGCTGTACCTCAAGTATTGGTTTCACTGTCGGTAGTTTTTTGCTTTTTCCATCTCTAAGTGTCATTGCCTCAGTGCTCTCTTTTGCCTTGTCACATAATAGGGAGGGAAAAGCATCATTATCTGCAACTTAAATACAGGAATTGTAATTTTCCTATGGCAATTTCGGAAATTTACTGTATTTATGGTGTTTATGATCAGTTTCCTAACTAGCTGTTTGTTTGCTGTCTAGGTTTGCTCATCAAGTGAATTCAACCATTGCGCTGCTTCATCCTGTCCAGTGCATGCGAGAAAGGAAAGTGCACGTCATCTTCGATATGAGCACGGTCCCAGCTTTTCTCGTTGTTGCGGGCATTCTCTTCTTTGTGTTGAAGCCGAAAAGACCAAAGCCAAAAATTAATTGAGGGCACCACTGAACGGACTCCCTGCGTGATCTAGATGGTGCATATTTTCCGGCGACTGTTAACCGCAAATTCAAACTGCTAAGTCAGAAGGACGTTACATCTCCAAGTCGAGGCCAATTTTTTCATGGCAAGTGCAGCCTTTGTGCGCGCCGCGCAGCGCAGCAGCCAATGCCGCCTGGTCGAAATTTTTATGAGCCGCCATTTGTCATAAAGTTGGGAAGTCAATGTGAGTATAGAACAGTCAACAGGAAAACCGACAGATTTGGCACTTGAATTGTAGGGTTAGAGAGGACACCACCTGCCTAGCTATATGAACTTCTCTTAATATCTTTTTAGATTTCTAAGTTCTTTTGGGGAGTTCAAATCAGGAGTCAGGAGAGGTGATTTGGCCGTGATTTGTTTGACAATTTTGTCATTGCAAGGACAATCTGATGTTTGTCCTTTGATCTGTCCTGCTCTTTTCTTCTACTTCTTCTCATTATTTTTTTTTTTTTATGATTGAATCTACTAATTTGCTCTATTCTTGCAATTTGATTGTTTGATGCCCACTAGTGCGCGCGATAAAGAAAAGCTATCAGCCAATTATGCAAGTCATTAAGGTAATTATAGGAGTACTAGAGAGCTCGATTTATGATATTATGCAAGATGCAACTTGAAATCATTGACTGGCCCCAAAAAAAATAAAAATAAAATCATTGAATGATATTGAGGAATAAAAAACGTAGGCATAGGTAATGCCTAAAACATAGTGAGTGGAACAAAGACGTTTAGTACATTTAAAGAGAAAATTATCCAAAGAGTCTTAAATTTAGTATACTATTGTTAATTTAGTTCTATATTTTTTAATTTTATCAATTGAATTATAAACTTTTTCATATCGAAAGTACAATGCAAGTTTCAAAAGTAGGCATGAGGATATTTAAGTGTCAAAATTTTCAATAGGTACACTTGAGTGCTATTTTTTTTTAGAAAAGTGGAATACTTCAGTGCCAAATTCGGCGAAAGTAGCCGGAAACCCGATGTGGCATATTTTTAATAATATATGTAGTTTACGTGATTTGACAAAAGCCAACTCAGAAATAAAGGTGCAAAACAAGATGAAATTGAATTTTAATATAACTATTAATTAAAATAAAATAAATAAATAAAAAATCCGTAGAAAGCATTCGGCCCAAGCCCTCGTCGCCACCACCCAGACAATGGTGGGGCAAGAGTCGAACAGGGTCATTGAGACCTAAACAGTAATTGACGACCTTGGTTGATTGCCAACCAGAGCTTGCAAGGCGAAAGCTAGTGACCCTCATTGGATTTGGGGGAGGACCGCGACCCTTACCCCAGATCTATGTGAGGGCCTATAGGCCCTCACCAATGGTCAGCTAAGGTTGCCGGCCACTGCTTAGGGCTCGATGACCTCAGTTGACTCTCACCCCATTGTCATCAGCCCTTCTCAATGACGGTGGGGAGGCGAAGGCGAGGGCTGTGCAAGCCCTCGTTGAATGTTGTTGTAGGTCTTTTTCTTTTTTAGTTTTTTTAAAATTTATTTTAATTAATATTTATATTGAATTCAATTTTGGGGTCATGTTAGCGTTAAAATCTTGTCATTTTGTACTTATCTTACTAGAGAAATGCCATATCAGCAGTTTGGTTGGAACTTTTTACTATTAGCACTTGAGTATTCCATTCTTCTCCACTTTTGACACTTTAAGTATATCTTTTAGAACTTTTGGCACTTAGGTGTCTCATTATTTATGGTGTTCGCACCTCACTTTTTCATGTTTGATAAATTGAGTTCATTTGGTTAATTTTCGTTTAATGTACAGGACAACTGTCCTAACTAGCATGGTTAATGCAGACGTGAATAATTTTTAATAATATTTTAATTATTTTTTCTTTTCTTCTCTTTTTCTTCTTTTCTTTTTCCCTTTTTCTCTTCTTTTCTTTTCTTTTTCCCTTTTCCCACTGCCGGGTCTCATCTTTGTCGGCCTTAGATGAAGGCGTCCCTTGCTCTAGGCCAATGATGGCGATTCTCGCCTAAGATCAACGGAGGTCACCAGCCAAGGCCCACAGTGGTCAGCAAAGGGAAAAAGGAAAAAAGAAAGAAAAGAAGAGAAGAATAAGAGGACAATTGTCATGCATGTCAACGATTTCCGTATTAGATATGAGCAATATTTGTATTTGATACAAGTGATATGTTAATCCGTGCAATCTACTTATCTACGTGCCACACGATGAAATGGTCATCTTGTACACAACATGATTAATTTCATGTGTAACAAGTCGACTCATTTGTGACACCAACCCATTTAATCACTGCAAGCACTCTTAATCATGTGTCTATAGCTATAATGCCGTAAAATTCTTTGCAACGCTGTAAAGTTTGCTCTACTTCTTGCACAATTTCATAATGTTCCTCACCAAAGATTCAAGGTTGGAGTACCGTTGATGTTCAATCTAAAGGACTTACTACTGGATAGTACGACTATTGATGCATGCATGGGTGAGTGATTGCGAAATGGGGGAAATTTCTAGTTGTGTATGGGAATAGTGTGTATGGGGATGGTTGTCGATGGGTAAATAAGACATGCAGGTTGGATGCAATCACCACCGAGGCCTAAAGGACGCGCTACCAATCAATGATGTAGATCAAAATCGACGAAATTCACTAGGAAGGCTTAAAGGACAAGCAACCCACCAAGAATATGATTTCAGGATAGAATAAGTTCACCACCAAGGCTTAAAAGGAAAGTCACCAGCTGAGGATAAAGCTCTTCTTGGTTCACCGTTAAGGTGTAATCCACTCTCCTAGGATAAACAAATCGAAATAAGAGTTTTTCAATCTCCAAATATATTCATTTAAATAGAGGAAAATCACATATATTTTCATTCATCAAAATTGTCGGTCTAGAAGAATTAGGACATAGGAAATAGACAAATAATAAATAGACATGAGAACTCCCCCAAACATTCAAGGGCATGAGAACTAGAAAGCAATGACCTAAGAACTCACTTTTAACTCTTAAAATTCACACAACAATAAAGACTCCTAGGATACAATTAATGACATAAGAACTTGTATTCTTGATTTTTTTTAGCCTCTTATCTTCAAAATTCATCCACCAACCTTGAGCAGAAAAATATTCATCTTAAAAGTTCATCAAATATCCATAACCTCCGATCCATATATAGTTGATTAACTTGGAAATCGACAACTAATATGGTGAATCGATGACTCTCTAATCATTCTCGACCCATTGAAGCATGTAATTACCAAGTTCTACCTTGACTTAAATGAGTATCAATGGTGTTGTACTCGTTGATGGAGCTAAAGAATAATGAGTTTTGATTGTGGAAAATAGTATAAAGCAAAGAATAAAGGGCAGGCAAAGTGAAAAGAAGAAAGGAAATGCCAACAGCGCACGAGTAAAAAGCTGGGAATCGTTGTGCCTCAATTGAGGTAGATGAATCTAGAAACAAATTTAAAAAAAAAATGAAATAATATTTATTCGAATTCCACCCCCACAAATTTGGAAATCTCTCTTTTTTGACCCCCTTTCTCGTTATTATATAATGTTACTCGCCTACGGAGGAAGCTCCCCAGTTGACGAAGACCGTGCGATTGGAGCCAGAAGCTTCCGGAGACCTAGGGAGATCAAGTTGACCTCCGTCGCCGCCGTCGCCGTCGCCGTCGCCGTTTCGGGGTGGTCGCCGGGCGCGTCCTGGTCGCTGGCGAGTCCTTGATCGGGGTCGATTCCGGCCGCATTCGCAGCGCAGGTAGTACTCGTTTTTCCCGTTCCTCGAGATCTGTTTCGGTTTCCGTCGGCGGCGCGGGCAGTGAACGGTTCCGGTGGACAGGGCGGGGTGAGGCAGCGGGGGGGGGGATCGCCGAGATGGAGGGAGGAGTGTCGGTGGAGGAGGAGAAGAAGGAGTCGATGTCGTACAGGTATTGGGTGAGGGAGGCCACGGAGGAGGCCGCGCCCGCTCCGGTCCCGCGGAAGCTCACGCCGCAGGACGCGGTCTCCGATTCCCGGTCGCCGGCGACCCTCGGTTCCGTGTGGAATAAGGTGGTTGGATCGTCTTCTTCGTTTCTGTCTCCGGTTGGTTGCTGTTGTGACGTGGAAGTGTGACGCTTTAGGATGATGGATAGCGTGGATGGTTTTTTACTGTCAGTTTTCTGTGTTCTGCTTTTGGCTGAAAAGGTTTTGTGACTTCTGTTTCCGTCAGGCTGGAACTTGGGAGGAGAAGAACCTCAATAAATGGGCTTCAGATAGGATTCGGGTCAGTTTGCTGCTTGCAACTTTTGAATTCTCATTTTTTAGCTGAGATGTCAAATATTTTTCTTGGAATGAGCTTCCGGGGAATCGGAATTTTGGTGGGTTAGTACTTATTCCCATCTTTTTGGATAAGCAAATTCTTTTAAGAGTCAGCCTAAGCATTATAGCAAATCTGAAAAGTTCAAGAGAGTGTATCTGAAGGGCGACGACTGACTGACTGCAATGCCGATTTCTTTCCATGCAAATCCCATGTATTTGGTCACACCATTTATTGTGGTTCTGCTGCAGGAGCTACTCACATCGATCGGCTCACTGGAATTCAATGGTGGCCGTGCAGAGATATCAGAAGTGTCAAACTGCAGTGGTGATGTGAGTTTTTGATGGCTTCATTCATGGAATTAAACTTTCATTGGATGGGCTTGGAGATCTTGCAAAAGCATCTTGGTCTTTACAGTTTACTGTAGTTGGTGGATAAATTTACTACAGTTTACTATGTTTAGCTTGCTGACACGTTATGATCTCTCATTCTGTTCCCATCGTTATAAAATTTATGGAAGCTTCTTGCCAGTATCTCAAGGTTCTTCCAAGAAAAAACTGTATGATGTGGTTCTTGAGGTTTCAACTGGGTAAATATACTAGTTAGTCATCAGAGGTGAAGTTAAGCCCATGAAAATGCATTCTTTCCTGGGCTTGATATCATACGTATTAACATACTGATCAAATATAGGAAAAATTAGAAGATTAAAGAAGAAGACTGGTTCATACTAGAAAAAGTGTTCTGTCATCACCTTATAGCTGCTGTTTTCATTGTGTTCTCAACTAGGACTTTCAGAAATGTTGAAATGATTTTCCACGTAGTGGCTGATGCACTCATGATAGAACAGTGCTAGAGATCTAGACTTAATATAACAATATTGAGATATATAAGTATGATAATGGCTTCTCTTGAAGTTGGCCCTATTAAGTTAGTCTAAGACATTATTTTTATTGGGGAAAGGTATTAACAGCTAATACTCTGGCTTTGAGAGTTCTCTTGACTTTTGACTCTTAACTATTGTTGTAAGTCTGTCTCTCTCGTATGAATCTGGTGTTGCGTATAAAAACTTTTAGGAATGTTTTATAGATGGGAACTCATCGAGTCAAACTTCAGATCGATTAAATTTGGCTGACAAGGTTGCTAAATGAAAAAGGAAGTTTAACTGGCCAATCTTGTTCATTTGGACTAGCTGAAAAGCCTGGTGACATACCTACTCCTCATCTTCATTTTCCCTGTTACATCTTGCTACTTGTTCAACATCCTCAAGCGGTTGCATCAAATCACATTGAGCTTAAAGTTGAGAAACTTTTTACATACTAGAAATTGGGAGGCCTATCTCATCGAGGAGGCAGGACTGATGCTTATCTTTGTTTTGATTGTGGTTTCTTCTAGTTCTTGCTTAACCTCTATTACTAACGTAGAGGATGAAAATAGTACGGCAACGGATAATGATGGCATAGTCTTGCCTCAAAGAGAACCGGGAAAATATTGGCTTGACATAAAAGGATTTACAAATGATGTTCTATGGGTTTGCCTCATCTATGTTATAATTGAAAATAACTTGCATATTGAATTTGTACCATGCAAAATAAAAAATCTTTATACTTGGAATTTGTTACTATTTCCTACTATCTAATTAGAAACCAAAAAGGATGTAATATTTTTTAATATAGATAATGTGTGATGCCACCAGTGAATTAGTGAACAGTGAAATGTTACATTCATTATGTGAACATGTATGGAACGCACTAAAAATGAAAGGCGTCTTTACTAGAGTACATTATGGTACGCATTTTATAAGTGCATGAATCGTCTTACTACGAGAAAATAGTACTTTGTGCAAAGATGAGAAAGCGTGCAAGTTTTAGAAGCTTTAGTGAAAAGTGTAGGCACATATAATTCATATAAAAGTGTGGGTATTTTAATAACAGTGTACTTAACAATTGTACTATTGTTTTTGTCTGACTGATCAGGCATTCCTGGTGACTGTGCGGAACAAGAAAAGGGTTGGTTACACTTACGAGCTGAAGTTAAGAATCAAGGGTTGGCGTGCATCTCTCTCTCTCTCTCTCTCTCTCTCTCTCACACACACACACACACATACCCCAACCACACACATGCACACGTGCACACGTGCACTGTCACCCCCACATACCCACTCACACCTGCACATGTATGCACACGCATTTTGTGTGCAAACAGACAAATTTCAATGATATTTGATCGGGTGTTTGTGTCTATTTAAGGAGAGTGGACTATTAAGGAGGAGAAAAAGAAAGTCAAAGGTCATTTGGAGATCCCTGAGTTTTCATTTGGTGAGCTAGATGACCTGCAGGTACATTCTTTGACGATATTGAGATCTTTTACTTTGTACAGGTGAATATTAATATTAATGCTTGCATGACTAGAAATCTCTGGATATGGCTAAAACTAAAGAAATGCACATTTGCTGTGGACAATAAAATGACGATGGGTTTATATCAGAAAAATGTATTGGTAACTTCTCTAAGGATGAGTTGAGCGTGAGAGATGTGTAACATTGAGAGGTCGCGGTGCCTAGCTGGGTTGCAGTGCTTGTAAGTCATTGGCCATATTATGGTCTTTATTGACAATCCAGCAATCTGGTAGAACAAAATCTTTGATTTTACTCATCTCTTTGGCCATCTTGTCCATTTTTTGTCTATAGGTATGTCTGTTTTCAAGTCCCAGTGTTTGAATAATTTGACTAGTTGATTTCTTCTTTGGTTGAACAATTTGGTCATTTGCATGGGTAGTCTAAATTATCTATTCTTTTTTTGGGTCAGAGGACTGATTAATCTATTTATTGGCATTACAATACTTGTAGATGGATGTCGGACTAAGTGAGGAAAAGGATCTTCTGCAACAAGATAAGCAGCAGATCTGTAAGGATTTGAAACAATTTTTGCATCCAGTTCGGGAGAAACTGCGTCAATTCGAGGAGGAATTGAAAGATAGGTAGTCGTATGCTACTCACGATAAGATAGGTAGTGCCACGGTAATTCGACATTGTCTGGAAGCCTATATTTTGGCTGACAGTCAACTGCAAAACTGCTTCTCAGTATTTATGATAATTCGGATTTAATGTCACGAACTCAATGGCTTTGGACGCATCCAGTGTGCGGAAGTCTCTTGTAATGCTTAAATGTACTGTAATTGTTAAACAACCGTGGGTCGGAGGACTTGATTGTTTTAAGCTGTTCTGTCCCCTTTCATCAACTTATCCTACTATGGTATCTTCCATAACTGTTGGTGAAATCAATTGCTCAAATACAGCTTTTGACCGAGTTGTTGCATCATCTTGTGCATTTTACTCTGTCGTCAGCTTGAATTGGTTCGCCAAGAATCTTCCACCCAGGTTGTGGAGCTAGGCGGGAGGGTACTGTTGACTTCGTTCTTGTTTTACAACAAGAATTCTGAAGTGATTCCTCGAGCAGATTTTGGATGTCAGGCCTGTTTGTATGACGTCATTTTCTTTGAGTTTGATGCTTTGATGAGATCAGTCACTGTGGTCATCATTCACGGCTCTCGCCAATTTCCAAAGCAGAAATGCCCAATGAGGCCAGAAATCATTGTTTTTGGTTCATTCCTCGTGGTGTTGGATTTGAGGAACCGTTCAGGCAACGGTGGCGACACAATATCCGATTCACCAACAAACTTGAATTTACGAAGTTGTCATTGTCCTTTTCATCATACCCTTGTCATTTTTTCCTAAGCCCTTCCTTCCATTTAGAAAACCTTAAACCCCTTCCTTCGACATTTCCCGACAACAGCCACCGTCGGCCATTGTGGATGCTGATGTACCCATGTCATCGCCGCGCCGCTTCCCCCCCCTGTCTCTGCCGTGCGTCCCCCAGCTATCTTGCTCTCTCTTTATCGTGCTGGGTGTCTTTTCAATAGATAGACCTGCGAAATGGTCGACTGTGCTTCTGCTGTTCTTTGCTTTTGTTTTCTATTTCCTCGTGTCGTAATAGAAAATGGTGCCTAGGTTTTTCTAGTTCTCTATCCAAACTTAAGGTTATCTCTTCGGTGGCTTGATGCTTGTCATATGTCGCTGCATTGAGGTATGAATCAAGTGTAGTATTAAGAAAATGCAAAAGTGTCCAAAGGGTTTTAAATCTATTATACAGATGTCAGTTTAGTCATAAATCTTTCAATTGTACTAATTTGATCTTAAACCTTTCGATGATTTTCTAATATTTGTCCTTTTGGCCAAATATTCAAATAGTAGTTTAGGTCTAAATTAGCGTAATAAAATGTATATGACTAAATTGGCAAGTTGTCAAAAGGTTTAGGATTAAATTGATATAATTAAAAGACTTAAAACTTAATTAGTCATTATTTATTCGTTGGATTATATATGTTTAATATTGTCTCTAAACTTGAAATGATGAAAAGATCACATTGGATATTTTTATATAATCTAGGGACTGGATCGAATATTTACGAAATGTTTAGAGACCACATTGAATAGATTAGAATTCTGTGGGATGACATAAAATGTTAGATTCAGGAATCACATTAAATAAGTTGAAAATTCATGAACACATTGTACATTGGACTAAAGTTCTGAGACCATTTGTAAAATTATCCATTTTTTATTTTTCATGGGCGAGCTTGCAATACTTGGGTTGGAAAGGTGTAAACAATAATTATCTCTCGGTTTGGACTTGGAGCAAATTCATATGGTCCGGGCGAATCATATCATGTCAATAAAGAACTGGTAGAAAATGGCGAACCTCATCGCAAGACAGTCTATTCAAGAACATTCAATCTCACCTTTTCTTTTCTTTTTCTTTTCTTTTTCTTTCTTTCTTTCTTTCTTTTTTTTTTGGCCATTTTTTCCCTTTTGTTTGCTTAGTCTATTAAAGAATATTCAATCTCGCTCTTTTCTTTTCTTTTTCTTTCCTTTTTATTTTTTGCCATTTTTTTTCCTTTCGTTTCCTTCCATGTTTAACTGTTTTGCCCCAATAATATCAGCACCGAGGCTCCACAACACAAGCTTCTATATCTAGTAGTATTGTTTGGCAAGATATCTACACTTAATTCAAATTAATATTTGGTAGTATGAACAAAAAATTCATTAATTGAGTTCCCCAAATAGGTGAGATTACGAGCCCCAATATATATTTAGACACATGTAAATTAGATAGATGTTTTTTAGGATTACCCAGTTCACAACTGGCAAGTTACCTAGTCGAATAACAGGCAACAAATTAATGGCACACACTTATAAGTATACAAATCTAATTGAGTATGTATCATTTATGTGCATTTTATTTAATACTGGTCGAGATCTCCATCAAGCTGGCTTTAATTGTAGTCTTTATCCAACATCTAATTTATGTATTTATCTCCATTTATGTCACAGTATTTACCATTTCTAAACAACATCCTCGTGAAATACAATTAAGTGATGAAGTTGAAAATTCTGACTTTTAATGATATTAAACTTGATGGATAACCTCGATTGGTATTGACTCAAAAGACTCATTTAAGTTAGTAATTCACTTAATATGATAAGTAAGAGAGTGTTACTTAATTTATTAAACTGGGAAAAATAATTGATGGGAACTTCGGTAATATATTGCTTAAACCGATCAATGGTAATTGTCATTCTATGTTTGCTGAGAAATCGATCGTATTCAGCTATCCAGTTCCAATTGTAATCAAACAACTTTTTTGGTTATCAACACTTTCAAATTCAGCAGCTCAAATTTCAGAGCTTACTTTTCAATTTTTACCAAGCAAAGAAACTATGAAAACAAAGATGAACTTCTTATGGCGCAACACAAAGAAAAATGTCACCTTGATGCACATATACATAACCTGAACTTCAATTTATCTGAAGATGTAAAGAGATCAGCAAGAGATAAACATTGTATTTTTCAAGATGACTATACCTCGCATTGGACGGTTATTGGGGAATTAGAAAAAGAGAAAGCTCAATTAGGTTAAAAAATAAAAATCTTGCGTGGTCAAGTGAAGAAGAAGAGTTTGACAACGTAAATGAAGCCCATGAGTACGTAATTTTGTACGGCTCATATGATATTAGATGATCAACGCATCAAGATTAACATCTATCTAAACGTTTGGGCACTCGGTTATAGAGATTTTGCAACAAAATAAAGCTGTGAAGATAAGGCTATATCGCAAAAATCACGACATAATCGAGAGGACTTGACAAATTATCGAATGTGAATCTATCGTAGGTCACGAAATCGAACTATTTTAGAGCCTGTCAGCAAGAGCAAAATCCAATCCATGCAGACTTCAGATGCATCATTAGTTCTTATGATGATCAAGAAGATAACATTGTTCAGCAAAGCCTTCGATACATTATCACAACAAAGGAAATAGTTACAGCATCCACAACAGAAGTCCCCCCCCAAATCCCAAACACATCGCCACAGTTACATTTATTCTCACTGAACATAAGACTCATAGACGAAGACCGGTCACTGATCACGGCGATGAACCCATTGCCCGATCACGTCAGTGACCAAAATGGCAGCGATATCCGAAGGCGGTTCATCATTCCAGTGAACCGCCTCCTCGAGTCGCCTCCCTTTAGCTGCAAGAACATTTGCAGCCTCATTGGATAGGTGGTGTATGCGCCTCACCATCACCTTGCGAAATCCATCCAACAGATCGAAGCATCGGTCGAGAAGGATTGCCATTCCAGGCGTTGATGGCATAAAAGTACGTTGGATCATCCGGATCACGTCCGGATGCTCGCCCTCCACTTCGAGATAGTCGACTCCAAGCCTCATTGCAATGTCTAGGCCTTGTTCTAGCGCCACCAGATGGGCCATGGTCGGGGTGCCACACTTCTTCACCGGCCCGGCGCAAGCAGCCACAAAGACGCCATTTTGATCTCGAAGAATGCAGCCGGTGCCGGCGACCATGTCCTCATCTACGAAATAGCCAGCGAAGTTGAGCTTCCACGCATCGGGCTCTACCGGAGGTATCCACGAAAAATGGCGGACCCACATGCTGGTTCCTACCGTTGCCATCGCTTTGGATGCACTCCTAGACCACTTCACCACCGTACGGGAGCCGCTCGGCGATCTCGAGATGGCGAGCCCCAATTGCGCATTCGAAGTTACTTATAGGCTGCACGCCGGGCACGATTTAACCTAGTCGCGCCTATTTGGCAAGTTTGAGATGACAAATTACTTAAACCTATAGATGGTAGTGACATTATGCCGTTAATAGTCCGAAGTAATAAAACAAGCCTAAACAAGGCAAATACAACATGCCTAACGGCTAGAAAATTTACTACCCCGAATAAATTTTTCATTGATGCTGGATTATATTCAAGTTTTAGGGGATACTGAATTTATTGTAGCGGTATTTCATACCTACTACCCGGTATTTGCGCGAATTTGGTTCAACTTTTATTCTCAGGACTCGAACCATCTTCCCCCTTAACCCCCTTTGAAATTGAGTAATCATCAATACGACGGCATGTAATTGGTGTTTACGGTGAAAATGTGCGACCAAAGCTTACAATTTGGATGGAGAAAAGGGATACAAGCAAGTCCCACTAGTCTCTACCAAAATAATTTGAGAGGTATATAAAGTTTTTCCTATCTAAACAATATAATTAGCTTAGCAAAATCCTCTCAATATCATTCTAGGAAACTATAGAAAAGAGAGCACTGTGGATGCAAAAGCACCACTTCATTCGAGCAGAGCAAAGCAAAATCTTACTCCGATACCTAACCTTTCTCGCAGTAATCATGAACTGCCAGAGCTCTCCAGTGAATGCTTTTCTAGGCCCTTATTCGTCCATCAGCCTGTGCATATAAATGGGCCTTGAATGAGAAACGATCACCTTTTGAAAGATAACGAGTTGACTGGAAAGTGATAGCAACTGGACATCGAAAGAGGTTGAAACGTGACAGGAGACAATTTGGGTGAAGAGATTGGGTTTATACTCCCCTTGCAATTCCCTTTTATTTTCGTGAAGTCCGATTATTGATATACCACTAGAGTAGAAATAATTTGCCTAGTCAATTAGAAAATCATTCAATGAATACTAATTCAATCATAAATTTTTCAATTTTATCAATATAATCCTTCTGGCCAATTGTAGAAGGCCAATTGTCGCTAAAAATCGTTGCCATGGCTAGGTCTTGAACTTTTGCACAAAATTCTAATGCTATCATTCTAGCCAATTGTTATCGAAAAGCACTAATGTGGTATCGAATTATCGCTAGTCATCCTACGTGGTATGCTAGTGTTGACAACTTCAACGATCTTGGCAACATGCTAGTGTTGACAACTTCAACGATCTTGGCAACAATTGACCAGAAGGACTACATTGACAAAATTGAAAAATTTAGGACTAAATTAGTAGTTTTCCCTACAGAAGTATGTCCTTTGTTTAATGATGCTTTACCTAATCAGCCGTCGATTAACACTACCTATGTGGATGCTTCAAAAGTTAAGTTTCAGATCAAACCAAATTGAGCAAAATATGTTTGGGAAAGACTTATGCCCCAAAGGATACAAAGGATTCCGACTCCGGTTCAGATCCGACCTGTCCGCATCAAGATACATCAGGATGTAGTGCAAAGTAATTCGACTTTCGAACATCAGACCGTGTCTCAACACGGAAGTTATACCCAAATGAGCTGGATAAATCAATTCTCCCTACAAAAGAAAGCAAAAGTCACTTTGAGTACATGTCATTAGAGATTTTTTCTTTAAGGTTCACCACAGTGGAACAATCACTCTTCGTACCGGAACTGAAAGAACCATTTGACACCATGCTTCAATTCTATGACAACTCTCCTATTCGTTTAAATTGGAGAAAACAACATATGGTCTTTTACCCGATGAATCAAAGGTCAAGAGTACTACTCACAGTCAAAAAAGGATTACCAAGAGAGCCCCAACTAAAAGCGCTAGAATGAACTCATCCTTGATCTAATCCTGCTTTAAGCCTTACCTGTTTGAGGAAATCTGAGTAGAGCAGCTTACTTGAAGCACCAAATTTGCAGCTTATCTTTTTCTTTTAAGCGACTTAGCAAGAGCTGCTTTGCTATTCGCCCAGTCTCGTAGAGAAGCTTCACTTCTCATAAAACGGCATTCTGGATCCACTCTAATGACCGACTGATTTGGAACTGAAATTCGTCTTTCCTCAGTCGATGAAGCAGCAGCAGCTTTATTGCTGTTTTGAACAGTAAGCGAACTCAAGTTCAAAGTCCCTTCCGAACCTTCCAGTTGCGGAAGATTCTGCTCCATAACTTGGGAAGCCTTGCTCGAGTCAAAAGCAGCACTTGAAGATTCCTCCATCTCACCTCTCAAGCCATGGGAACCATCTTGTACAGATTCATCATGCTGCTTGCTCTCAGCAATATTATCAGCTGGAGGCCCATGTTCAGAATTTAGAGCTGGCTTAATCACCGATATACTGAATGACTTGCTCTTATTGTCTGTGACCAATTGTGTCCATGAAGATTTGTGGAGCCATGATTTGCCCCTTCCTGTCTTCTCTGAGGATTTATTTTGTATTGCAAACTCACTTTCAGTGGTATCTTCTAATTTCGCTGATTCAGTAGTCTTGTCTTCTGCATATTCATGCTGATCATCGCCATGTTGATTTTTTCGGTCCACACTGTTGAGCACATTCGAGTAATCAGAAAGCAGTTGCTCAT
The DNA here is from genome assembly GCA_007663325.1 of Eucalyptus pauciflora. Taxonomy (NCBI): domain Eukaryota; kingdom Viridiplantae; phylum Streptophyta; class Magnoliopsida; order Myrtales; family Myrtaceae; genus Eucalyptus; species Eucalyptus pauciflora. Next base: position 1,054,150 of record VMYD01000388.1, read on the forward strand.
CCCCCGGAGTGCCACCTGTCTTTGCTGAGGATTTATTTTGTATCACAGACTCACTTTCAGTTGTATCTTCCAATTTCGCTGATTCATTGGTCTTGTCTTCTGCATGTTCATGCTGCTCATCGCCATGCTGATTTTTGCAGTCCACACTGTTGATCACATTCGAGTTATCAGAAAGCAGTTGCTCATCCCCTGGAGTGCCACCACCTGACAGTACATGTGACACAGAGAAGGCAAATTCATTTCTCTCCCCGAGAAGTTTTTTCCATGAGGACTTCTGGGACCATAAGGGATGCTTCTTCATATTTTGGGTCCTTGATTCTGAAACTACAGGTTTGAGTTTCTGACTGTTTCTTGATACTTCAGAATCAAAAGGCAAACTATCATTTAGCCCGTTGGAAGACGAAAATGACTCCTTTCTCGCACCATGTCCATGAGAAAGTGATTTATCTTCCTTATTTGGCAATGCGCCGTCCCTTTTCTTTATAGGAAGCCTATTTTGTGCCGGTCCATCTCCAGAAGTTTTTTTGTGAGTTTTTGATTCCTGCAAATAAAAGATAAAAAAGACGTGCCGCATATTAACACAGACAATCTATAGCAGTTTCAGTCAGTGGACATAAGACCCATCAAACTCACCTGATTCGTTAAGAAATCGCCAATATGGCCCCCAGTAATTCCATCTCCCACTCCTGTAACCATATTAATCACGAGGTTGTCCTCATCATCGTCGTGATCTACCATGTCCTCTTCCAGTTGTGGTTCCAGAAACCCTGCTGAAGAAATCTTTTCCTCCTTGATCAGTTCATTCCCACTGCGTGCTGGGATTGATTCTGCTTCTCTTTGAAATAACTTGTTCATCACTGAATTCATCATATCAAGCTCTTCAGCATTTACGCCACCAGCACCTTGAGAGTCAAGTTCATGAGTCTTTTTCACTTGTAAGGAATGACATAGATTAGAATGCTCTTCGCAATCACAGAAAAGCTTTGGCATGGGAGGAACCTCAACCTTCTGAAAGCTGTACTTATGCTTGCCACTTCCTCGAAATGGCAAAGATTTCACCTGAGAAGCAACTCAAGGATGAGAGGATGACAGCTAGTCCCATTAAATAATTACTAAAACAATCTAATCATATTGGTCAGGATGCATGCCCCATGGTTAATTGATCTAGTGAAAATTCAAAACAGGACATTATACCCCCACCTCAAATACTGAACAAGGAGACAGAAAGGGAACAACTTCAGGTAATCAATGAGAAAGAGCAAGGCACCTCTGGAAACTTTATACAGCTCACCTTCTTCAATCTAGGGAAGAAAATATGAAGATGCTTCTCTTTATCAAGGTTCTTGGCCTTCACTGGAGCTGCTGGGTCTTTCTTCGCATCAAGAGCATCAGAAGGTGTGATGTTCTGTTCAGCACCTTCCTCCCATTCTCGTTTCAGTCGAATAAGGTAATGTTCTTTTGCCTTCTCAAGCTTTAGCCTACCCCCTTTCCACACACAGCCATTATACTGCAGTTCCAATTCATGAAAACATGTAGAATAAGCAATCATCCCCGCTAAAATGTAAGCAGAACTATCCAAAACAGCCTGCATATGAGAAGAGTGGATTGGCCTATGCAAACGCAACATGAAAAGCAATGCATATACATGTGCTGGGTTTTCCTATGCTCTCTTTTTCTCTTAGCAATAGAATGGATATACTATACATCCACATAAAGCAACTCACCTACGACAAAAGAATATTGGGGGGACAGTTATAATTATGAAAAAGAATTTGGCCTTCAATTTATTTCTAGAGAAAACACAATCTGGAGCAAAATTGGATGCTTTTGGATCAGGAATGTTCCTGCGATATGTTCTTGCAGGTAAAGGAGCCTCCTGTATCACCTAGGGAAATCGGAACACAATACAAAATGCAAGAAACTAGGATGGTGCAGAATATTCGATATCAACATTCCAGTATCTACACTTGTAGTAGGACAGCACTAGTACCTTTCAGACTGTAAAACCAGCGAACAGTACAGCAGCATTATACACCTATTTAAAAGCAAAGACATTGTCATGTGGACAATGCACGAAAAAGGCAACCTCTCTCTCAAGAGAGGTGCCTTTTTTTCCAGGAAAGAAACACACCATTTAATCAGGACAAAATGTTAAATAAATAGCTTTTCCATATACAATCATATCACATATTCTCAGTCTTTCGTTCTTCATTGTATTCTGCTATCGTTGTACACAAAGCAAATATGAAACTCAATAGATATACCAGCTCTTGTGGACTGACTGGTTCTTGATGGGTGAAAAAACATGTTCACTTAGCCATCCTATCTGAACTCCATGCAGAAAAAAAAAAAAAAAAAAATTAAAAGGAGCTTGATGCCAGTGGTATCATATGGGCCTATGACAGTGATTACAGAGGCAAGAAAACATTTACTGGAGAAAGCCTAACTTCAGTGAGCATTGATATACAACGGTACTGCTAGTCAATAGAAGGAAAGGGACAAAAGAACAAATCTGAAACCTATCTAATTACGTGGTGTAAATGCAAAATTGATGTAGCTTGATAAAAGTCTCCTTCTCAGCAGATGAGAGGAAAAAATAAGAGGAAATATACATATGTACTCCATAACTCAGCTTGACTTGAAGGTTAGCCTATGATCTCTACAACAATAAAATTCTTGTTAGAGCGCTAGTTTTGGCGTGAAAGAATCAAGAGTTAATTTGTGAACTGAGACATCTATCTGTGAATTGTATCAATCCGAGAGATTTGGCTCGAAATTAAAAGTCGGGCTAGACTCTAAAAAACTGCAAAGAAGGAGAAACTGGACAGCAGAGAGAAATGCTGAATCTTCTCAAAGAAAGACAATTTATCGATTTTCCAGAAATTGACTGTGATGGGATGTCTACGAAGATGAGAGAGGTTGCTTCAAAATATAAAAACATGCCAGTCAAATCTCCACAGTCTGATGTACGAACAAATTTAACAAAGGATATAGAAACTTAAATACAATATAAATTGCATCCAATTTCCTCATAACCAAATAGCAATAAGAAATGACTATGTAGAGTTAATAGGAGCAGAAAACACCATTGCTATTTATGAAGGGTTGCGCAAAATTGTTTCTTATGACCAAAGTACTTTTTGATGCGACACCTCTACAGTAGTTTCAACAAGTAATCATTGAAAACCCAATATTTAGTACCTAAAGGTAATGGTCTCACACATGCTTCGATCAAGTGAGAACAAGCAGAGAAAGCACTTCAAAAGGGTGTTGCTGGAACAATATTTGTAAGCGTTGTTATAGCTTTTACGATACAGAGCACTTTCCAAAGGCTCCTCTGAAGCCGGTAGTGACTGAAATGTGGCACAGGGCCTTGGAAATCCCAAATTTCACCGCAAAAGGCAAAAGTTCCTTTCAGCAGGACTCTTACCATGGTCCCACCCTCTCTTCCTGCTAAAAATTCCTATCTGTATCCGTATACAAACAAATTTCTCCTACTACATCTTTTTTTCTGTGCTTATAGATTTTCCCTTTAGCAACATTTCTCTTTACCCAACAATTCTTCCATATCTTCAATTCAAGGTTGTTGTCCACAATTCCGCTCATCAACACATGCTAACAACATCCTCTCACCCCAATAGAGGATCTGACACAAGATATTACACCATTAAATTGGGTCAGACAAAATCCAAAGTACTACTAGCATGACAAGCCAAGACCAGACCTTCTTGTGAGCACAACCCACTATTGAATTCCATCATTCTGCATCCCCAAAATATCAAAGCACAAGAACAATAAAATTTGCATACCACTGGCTCTCAACGTCATGCAAAAACCAATTCTTTCCATACCGAATGTAATTCAGACATGAGCGACATCAGAAGGAGAATCATCAACTAAGGAATTAAAAAAAACAAAACCAGCCAGGAAAAGCATTCGCAGCAAAGAGAGGGGGACCTTGCTGAAGAGCTTGTTGAGGGCATTCTGGGTCGCCGGCACGAAATCGAAGTAGGCGAAGCTGCGCCCTTTGTTCCGGACGATTTCCACGGCGCCTATCGTCCCCAGAGCCCCGAAAATCTTGCGCAAGTCGTCCTCCCCGACGCTCCCCCCCACTCCTCCGACGTATACCCTCGTCGCCGCTGCTTCCGCCGCTTCCGGCGCCGCCGCCGCCGCCGCCGTGTTCATCTTCCCTTTCCCCCGCTTTCCAGTTTCCAGTAACTCCGGTTGTATATGACCTGCGAAGATGTTCTGCTGCGACGGGGCGTTTGTCGATGGTCTCCATGTCTTGTCAAAGCCCAATATAGTGGGCTTGGGCTTGGGCTTTATATGGTGAATTTGTCTTGCCTCTATAAATTGGATTTTTCGTGAATAGAATTCTATTTAGCGCCCAAAAAAGGAAAAAGGTTAATACAACGGAAAATCTCAAATACACCTGACATAAATTTACCTTAAATTAATGTTTTGATTACCTAAAATCTTAAAACTAGTATACTTATAACAAATTTATCGCAAATGATCACAAAAAACCCTAATTGATGCATTTGTGATGAATTTATCCTAAATTAATTTTTTGACGGCCAAAAACTCATATTTCTGACAAATATATCCTCTGTTAAATTAGATTAATATCACAAAACTGGTAATACCAGTCAACAGTCCTGTGTCATTCAACTTGGTAATTTTACAATAAAATTTAATGGAAACTAATAAAGAATAAATTTGTCATAAGTGTACAATTTAAGTAAATTTGTCAAAGGTATATCAGTTTGGGATTTTTTGTAATATTAACTCAAAAAATAAAGAAAGAAAGAAAGAGAGGAACAATGCCCTAGTCCAAAGCCATGAAGACAATGAGATTGTATTATAATATGACACAAACACGTGCACGCCTGTCCCCGCACTTGTGAACATTCACAAAGCCGCATTTGTTTACGTAACAATTTATAAGCCTCTTAGTATAGCATTTCAGAGACTAATCTCTTGTATATATAAATAAATAAAAAATCAATTCGAAATTTTTGTCTAAAATTCCACAAATGGCGCATCTCTTTTGTTAAGAATTTGAACTCACTATACCAATGGAATACGGTTGACTTTCTTTCTTTCTTTCTTTTTGGTAAATGGTGGAGATTGTATTCTCCTGAAAACAACAAAGAAAGCCCATGTGGAGGTACAGACAGAAATCATAAACCCTTTTATTCGCCTGAAATCCATAGTTCCCGAGCCAGTCCGCTGGCTTGTTGCCTTCCCAAAGCACGTGTTTGAGCTTGACTTTTTGCTCGAAGTGTACCATATCCAGAAAAATTGTCCAAATATCATAAATCTACTGTACGGCGACCAATTCAATTATAAACTTTTGAATTTGGCCAGTTTAGTTTTAAAACTTCTAGCGATTTGCCAATATAGCCCTTCCGGCCAATTTTAGTCGGAAATCACTACCGTGGCAATCATGCCATGTAGAACAGTCATCAACCATGTCAGAGATTTCGGAGATTTCCAGCCAAAGGACTAATTGACAAATCGTTAAAATATTTAGGATTAAATTAGCTAAATTGAAAAGCTTATAACTAAATTGGCCGCCGAACAATAGGTCTAGGACTTTTTGGACAATCATCCCTACCGGGCAATGGATATCCTTCTGGATGTGGGGCACCATCCCTTCTTTTCAAACTACAACCTTTTGAGTCCAGTTCAATGATAACATGGTTAACCGAAATTATGAGATATGGTTTTCATTTCTTTGGGTTCCAAGCTACAATTTAAATCCATTTTTCGTCGAATGGTACTCACCTTGTTTATACCAGTTTGATGACTAAACTGGACGAATGAAAATCGTCCCGCACTCACCCGTTTTCCTTTCTCGTCGGTGAAACTTCACTGTAGTTCATTAAGGAATAACATCTGGAGATAATGACCAAACTCCACGACACAGTAAATCTCACAAGGCTTGTAGGGGATGGGAGACTTAACTCACATCCCAAGGCAATTGATCTTAGCCCCAGAGAGCACTTATCAAATTAGAACTATGGGACTCTAGAAACAAACTCTCTTCAAATTGCAGGATTTCCGGGCATGCGAGGGTTTATGCTTGAAAGTCAGAGCTCACTCCCAGAGATCGGGCAAAGTTCAGAGGTAAGTCATTTGGATGAATTTGGGTTGGGGCACGAGCTTGTTAATAAATACTTTTTCGGTATGGTGAACAGTAGACACGATGCTGATAAGTAAATTATTTATTTTGGAAGCATTATGATATATGGAACAAAGCAATTGGTAACTATACAACACTTGTATCCGCTACCTACATTGGAATGGAAACAAGACAGATAACCAAACCAGAACCTGTGACACCCATAAGCAACGACCACCGAAGTTTATACTCAGAACTTACCCCGGGAAGTCCAAGGAAAGATGTTTCGCTCTTTCTTTTGACTCGACAGAATCAATGGGTGGCTGCGCATATGCTTCTTGAATCCGTGTTTTTTAGGACACAATTTGTGGGATAGATTATGCTTTCACAAGCCATAACTTAACCAAAAAAACACAAAACGTGGTCAGGCCTGTCATGGAATTAGTTGTGTCTTCTGTGTATCTCCCCCTCAGCGATTTTAAATGCCTAACCAACTGGTCAAACCCCTCAGACTGATGTGGTAGGCTGTTAACTCTTTTTCTCTCGTGGTTTTCTTTATTCTTTTCTGCACTTTTTCGTTTCGTGGCTAACCAGCGATCTGAAAGCAGCAATCATGATATCCCCCGCCCTTAATTGACATTAAGATAGATGTGGAATAGCCTCATACTGTAGGGCACCAGATGCACCCAACCTGAAAGATTAAAAAAGGGTTTCTCTCAGGCATGGAGAGAGGAGCAAGAAGATGCTACTTCGAACTAGGGTTCCCATCAATGGCTGTCGTGTCACGACACGAAACATAGAATCCACATGTCTCACTGCTAACAACATGGACAACAAAGAACAATAACATCGCCCTCCTTCTTAATAAAGCCCAACCCTCCTGAAAGGAAAAAAAAAAAAACTAAAAATAGAACCCTGAGAAAAGAGAGAACACTATTTTAAATTCACCTCCCCAATCTCCACCTTCACTTTCAGACCCTCATAAAAAAACACTCCCTTTCTTTGCTTTATCCCCGTCTCCTTAGCCTCCTCTCCTGGGCATCTTTTCTCTCTCTCTCTCTCTCTCTCTCTCTCTCTCTTCATGATCTTTATGTCCCTCATTCTCTTAACAATTTGTTTTCTTCCGAACAAGCAGAAGCAGCAACAGCAACAGCGACAGAGCCGAGAAGAAGCCAATTTTGCATGAACCCTTAAAGTATATCCCCCCCACCCACACCAGACGGTTTCCAAAGGAGGGTTTCGAAGGGGTCGAAAAGTGGTGGACTAAAGAAAGTGACCCAAGACGAGAGAAGGGTTGCACTCGAGAAATTCTGATTCAACCGAAAGCGGGTTGAAGCGAGCAGCTGAAAAAGACAAAAAAAGAAAGCCGAGCAACAGAGAGAGACACAGAGAGAGAGAGAGAGAGAGAGAGAGAGAGAGGGAGGGAGGGAGGGAGGGGTGTGAAAAAGCTTCAAGGCCTCGGGGAGATCCAACTATCCGCACGGGTCAACGTGAGCTTAGGGAGAGAAAGAAGGCAAAGAAACGAGAAGTTGGAGAAATAAAAAGGTTTGACTGTTGAGCCATGGCACATGCCGTGATATTCTTTTTCTACTGCTGTAGTCTTTCTCTTCTGGTTTTCTTCCTTCCTCGTGCACCGCTTTCCCTCTTCTCTTTTCAGGATAAAAGAAAAAGGAAAGAAGAGACTCCGTGTGTGCGTGCGTTCGTGTTGACTAGTTAAGATCCCCAAGCCAAACGAGAAATAATGGAATTATTACAGATCGGTGTGATCCTCCATCCCGAGATAGATAAAAAAATAAAATAAAAATGAAAGCCGCACAGTCCAAATCACATCAAGCTGGTTTCTCCATCAATCCCTTTTCGTCAAATCATTTCCATTTGCTTCTTTTACTCGCTCATTTTTCTATTTATTCTTCATGTAGTAACTCGTTTAAATGATGGTCTTGCTTCGTGCGTTCCCTTTCATCGATCCCACCCTTCAACTGCGTGTGCGTAGAACTCCGGAAGGCTCGTCTTTTGGAGAAGACAGTATGCTCGAGTCATTTTAATAAGAGCTCGGAGCAAGATCTGCTACGAAAACTCTCTCTCTCTCTCCTCTCGAAAGAAGCGAGATTGCAAAAAGTGCCTTGCTTCACAAGATCCAATTTTCAAACCCCCCCCCCACACCTCCCCCCCATCAAAAGTCCAAAACCCAATTAACATATCATTATTTTTCTCCTCTTCCCACTTCTTGTTCTTGGCTCTCACCCTTCTCTTTTCAGCAGCTTTTACGATCGAAATCTCTTGCCCAGGTACTCTATTTTTTTTTTTTCAATTCTTGTTTCGTTTTCTCTCTTTATTGCTGACAATTTTCCGAAGGGGGACAGAAGGAGATGGGTGTTTGCATCATCACCGTCTCTATAAAGCCCAGGCTGGCTTTTCATCTTGAGCTGCTGACAATTTTTTCTTTTCTTTTTTTCCCTTCTGGCGAGTATGTGGAGGTGGGCAGACGAAGCCTTTCCTTTCGCAGCTCGCTAGATCTGCTCAGCTCGAGGAAAGCGAGGAGATCCTTTTTCTCTTTTGATTGATTCCTTAAAAATTGCATTTTTGTAAGAGGATCAGAAATGAAATCCATGTAATCATTCAGCAGATCCTGCTAGGTTTTTTTTTTCTTTTCTTTCTTCTCTTTTCTGGTCGAAATATAAAGAGACTATCCTGCCGGGATATTATCACTTCATACATTTATGTTCTTCGGAAGTTTAAAAAAGAAATAAAGATTTTCCCTTCTCCTTGCATGAATAATTCCTCTTATTTATCGTTTTAGTGTAGCAAAAACCTAATTCATTCGAAGTCCTTCGTAGACTGGTGTACTCTGATCTCTTTGTAAAAACACCATCCTATGCATTTCTCTTGTATTACAGCACTTATCTATTTTTCCTACATAGTTACTCGCTCATAATCGATTTTACTTCTTTATTCTCCACCTCTTACAATTGGATTTTATGTTTACAAGACGATAAACACAGGATCCGGAGTTTCGCTAGTTTGCACGCAGCCATCGTTCCAGGTAATTGGGTAGCTGAACCTCTCTACATGTGTAAAGTAATAATTTAATTGTGTTTCTTAAAGTGAAAGGAAGGAAGGAAGGAAGGAAGGAAGGAAGGAAGGAAGAAGAAGAAGAAGAAGATTAATGAGTAGATGCACTAATTTTCTTTGATTTCTTTTTCCTCAGCATTTACCGGGAGAATTTCGGGAACGAATTAGGATGGCGTCGTCATCCACGTCCCCGTGCGCCGCCTGCAAGTTCCTCCGCCGCAAGTGCCAGCCCGAGTGCGTGTTTGCGCCCTACTTCCCACCAGACCAGCCACAGAAGTTTGCCAATGTCCACAAGGTTTTCGGGGCGAGCAACGTGACGAAGCTTCTCAACGAGCTCCACCCCCACCAGCGTGAGGATGCGGTCAATTCACTCGCCTACGAGGCCGACATGCGCCTGCGGGATCCGGTCTATGGCTGCGTTGGGGTCATCTCCCTCCTCCAGCACCAGCTCCGCCAGCTCCAGATGGACCTCACCTGCGCCAAGTCTGAGCTCTCCAAGTACCAGAGCCTTGGCCTCGCCGCTGGCCACGGTCTCATCGCCGCTGCTGCAGCTGCGGCCACCACCCACAACCACCCCCAGAACCTCGGCATCAACCTCCTCGGCTCTGCCGGCTCGCGGGACCACCATCATTACCACCACCAGTTCTTCCCCCGCGACCACCAGCACCAGATGATCCGGGGCTTCGACGGGGGCTCCAACTACGACGCGGGCCTTCTCGCCATGAACGTCTCCGCGAGCATCGGCCAATTGGGCCAGTTCCACCAGCCCAGGGCTGCCACCGGAGACGATCGCCGGAACATCGACCCTTCTTAGAGTACGGAGTTACATTACTCTCCTCCCTTTCTCAAGAAGCCTGTCGATGGTTCTTGATAAATCATCGGCAATAGGTTCAAAGAAAACATACCTGATTTTGCTTACTGGTGGCAAGTTTTGTGTGCGAGATTTGCATAAAGATCACTCCTCCTCCTCCTCCTCCTCCTCCTCCCTCCCTCTCTCTCTCTCTCTCTCTCTTTCTCTCTCTCTCTCTATGGTCTCTCTCGTTGACCTTGCTATTGATGCTGTTGACACCTCAGTCGATATATCTAGGGTTTCAAAGAATTATGTAATTTTGGTACCCTAATTACTTTGGGCGGACTTCTTGTTACATGTTAATGTTCTTAGTTTATTTTATTTGGACCACTAGAGTGTAATTTAGCGACGTGGCATTTTGAAGGTGTTGAATTCTTTTCGTATAAGCCAGGGCTTGCCGTACGCTTTTGTTGGGAATCGGTTGACTAATGACGGTATTCATGGAGTACCTATGATAATATTTTCAACGCTTCCCGGGATTTCTTCATTAGCACCATCACGTGGGACACTAGTCTTCGTTTATTTGATGTGAAATTTACGTGATTTTTTTCCTATATCACGTGCAATATTAGAGTAATGATCAGTATGTCCGTGGTTTTTGCCAGCAGTATTATCAAAACCCTAAATTAGATTAGATGGTCTCCTAATCAAACACGTACGCTTGCAGTCGCAAGACTATATGGTATAAAAACTAGGTAATTGTAAATTTAGTAGACTAAGAATAAGAACTTAAGAAAAAGAATAAGAATGAGATGGACTTATTACATATATCTCTTTTAAGCTTTGTCTCCATGGTACATTTCGGGTGGACAATAGCATATTTTGATTTATTACAGTCATCATGAACGATGAAGATCTCTCCGAAAAATTTAATTGAGAGTATGACCAAGAAATAAAAACAAAAAACAAAAAAACAAAAACAAAAACAAAAATAAAACAAATGCGTTCTCGTAGTGAAAATTAAATTAAATTTTAAAAAATAAATTGGTGATTTCCGGAGATCATATACTCACAAGAAACGAGGATCTTCATTAAAATTCCCAAGTTTAGGGTTTCAAGAATAATTCATGTCGTTGCTATTTTAACTTCTTTTTCCTTTCATTTGATCGAGTGGAGCCGTTGTAAGAAAACGCAAATTTATGCCCAATGCAAGTATGTTGCAAGCCCCTAAACGAGCAAATAAGCATAAAAACAAATACAAGATAACCCAAAAAAAAAAAAAGAGAGAGAGCGAGAGAGAAGTTTAGATCATCGGCAAAGCTTTTGACCTAAGTTCAACATCAATGAAGCTTAAATAGCATGAAAAAAAACAAAAAAATAAATTCGGGGGATTAAGAATTTCCATTGTCAATTATTACTTGTCTTTAATGCGAATAGTAAAGTGGGTTCATACTTGCTTTTTGGTCTTTATTTGTTGCTTTTTAAGTTCTATTAGGGCCATGTCCAAAAAAAAAAGTTCTTTTAGGGACATGTCCAAAAAAAAGTTCTATTATGGTCAAATTTGTTATTTAAATAATGTAGTGGGGTCTACCGGCCTAGTCCTATAAAATAACGAGGTTATATCAACTTATACCGACGTAACCTATAGTATTGGTGCTTGGCAGTTCGCATATTACATTTGTTTTTCAGTTAGAAACATAGTTTCAGTTAATTACCAAGAATTATAAGGTAATTGTCACAGATCCGAAATGTTTTATTCTTGAAAGAGGATAAATGATAGATACATTTTCATGGGACAAAATCTAGGTCTAGTTTATTTGAGAGGGATGGGCATTCAATTCATCCAAAAGACCAAAAAATAACAAGTAAATTATCTCAGGTAAATCTTCATGCTTTCGATGTGAATGACCTGCTTTTGATCAAAGTAAAATGACTTAGTGTGACGTGACCCCAAAAAGGATCACCATTAAATCTACTTTCAGATTTCGGACTTAGATGGAAAAAAAAAATCTTTAAATATAGTGTCAAAATAGGTTTCTTTCTAGTAAATCGGTGTCTCAAAGATGATTAGAACAAGAACTAATATGAACCTCTCGCAATTCGGTCCAAAGATGAAGGGGAGTGATCGTGAGGATGGAGGATTAGGAGGAGGACATGTCCAAGTAAGTGACAACTAAACTATGTTGATATACTCCACATCTGTTTGGTATTGTTGTACAATTTCCGCTATAATCCCCCAAACTAATGTAGGTTTTGGGCCAGTGATTGCTATGTTTTGAATTGCTGTTGTGATCTAGATCTACTAAATGTGCTTAGGACTTAGAAGTGAATTAATATGTAAAGTGACATGAATGTTTGAAGTAACTGGATCTATTATTAAGGATTCATTTGTTTTGCGAAAAATAAATAATTTCAAAAGTATTTTCTTAAAAATGATTATTTGTATCACTTGAAATAATTAATTAATAAAAAATATTTTTCATGTCGAAAACAATCTAAGTCTAAGCATTTTTATGGACGATGGAAATATTTTTCGTTCATTTATATTTGTAAATGAAATAGGCGATCATCTTAAGGAATATCTTTTCCAAATAATTTATTTTAAAAAAATGAATTTTAAATTAAAAATACTTCTACATTTGAAATTTAGAATAGGGGTTACTGTTTTATTTTTCTTTTAAGCATCTTGCAAAAATATTGGTTAAAAATTGTTGTAAATTTCTTAGACTAGAAATGCTTCTGCGAATAAGTTTTTTAATGGAGAAATTGTCCAATTAGTTCTAAACCCACTATATGGAGGTTAATTCGATCCTAAATTTTTCGATTTCGTTAATTCAATTCTAAACTTTTACATGAAATTTCAATGTAGTCATTCTAATTAATTTTTGTCCAAAATCATTGATGTGGTGGTCAATAAATTTCATGTAAAATTTTAGGATTAAATTGATAAAATTAAAAAAATTAAAATTTAATTAATATTCATGTAATAAGTTTACACTTGATTGGGTAGTTTTTTCGCAATTCAATTATAAGTTTACAACCAATTAGCGTCGCCAGTTTGACAAGACATGTAATTGGACAAAAATGACCAATGGGGCCCACTCAAATTATTATTTTTTAGATGTAGTGGATGAGTACACGACATTGGTTTGCTCAAAAAAAAAAAAACTAAAAATCAATAAACCGAACCTGAAGGAGTCGCATGTCCTGATTAATGGGGTGGTGGATTTTGTCCTTCATTTTGAAAATATGTACACCGAGAAACCTAGTTTGCTTTTGATTTTGTCACTTTCTAAAATCTACAAATTAATATACTTAATATCTTCTTTATTTTTTTATTGGTATATCTTCATCATATTTACAAGTATCACGCGTGTGTCACGGGCCGATCGATTGGGATCGTGACCGCGCGGCGACTCGGGCACTTTAGGATCGGATTGGATTGCCGAAGCACCTAAGCCAAGCCTTGCTCGATCTAACGCTCACTCGTTCGCTTACCCGGATCGTAGAGAGAGAAAGAATCTAGAGAGAGGAGCTCTGGAAAGATAGAAGATTTATATTGCGGAAGTAGTGGATGCTTACAAATGAATGATGACACCTCTTCTTATAGTTGAGGGCCTCGGATTACAACCATTGATCTAGACTCTAACCGGTAGACGAGATCGCACCGCCTCATCTACCGACACTAATGGCGGCTACTAACCACCGACACTTATGACAACTACCAACTACTGGCTACCGACATAAATGAGGCTAAGGACTTCTAGAAGCTTCGGGGAGAAGGCTCGTTGGGAATCCGAGCGAGCATAGGAACTTGACCACGGACGAGTCAGGGTCGTACTCGGGGAACCTCTTGGATCGGCCTTCAATCGGCCCGTGACATTCTCCCCCACTCAATCGAGCGACGTCCTCGTCGCTCATAGCTTGACGGGTAGCCTTCTTGGTACGAGCACGGGCTTTGGCACGGGCTCTCTTGTTTTGGTATTGTTTGGTGCGGACACTCACGTACGATGGACTGCAACCTTCTATGATCAGCTTGGACTTGGCGCACGGCTCCACCTTCGGTTTGGTCAGAGCATATGGCGTGTACTCAGCCTCGGGAAGAGCACTTGAATCGGCATGGCGTGTGTTGGAGTAGGATCCAACTCTACCTTCGGCTTTACCTCGGCCAGCTTGTTTAGTCGCTTCACGGACTTCAAGTTCTTGTCGAGGCGTCGGATTGATGCGATGGTCTTCGTGTCGACCACCCCTTTGATCATGAGGATGATCGTCGGGCATTTTTGGTCATGGACTATGATGCATTTGGTCATCATGTCGATCATAGCTCCCACACTTTCGAAGAATTGCATACCCAAAATGAGATCATAGTCGTCAAGTGGGATTACCTCGAAAGTCATATTGCCTTTCCATCCGCCAATCTTGACGTCCACATCGGGAGATGCTCCTACGCCACAGAAGTCGCCCGAATTGATGGGCTTGTATGACCTCCCGGATGGCTCCACGCGAAGACCCAAGGCTTTTGCCGCCTCAGTCGACATGAACATGTTCGATGCTCCCGTGTCAACCAAAGCGTAAAGCGTTCGGCCGCACACTTCGACCTCCACGAAGAACATGTCCGTGTTCGGTGTAATTCTTCCTTTGGTTGGCGACCGGGCTTGGACGGAGTTGATCCTCTTCACCGCTCCAAGCCGGACTTGCCTTTCCTCTTCTTTGGGTTCCTCCTCTTCGATGGCAAGGAGGGCGTTGATTCGACCCCTCTTTGGGCACTTTTGGGTCCAGTGCGAACCTTTGCAAATAAAGCAAGGAGAGGGCAGAGGTTGATCGAACTTACTCGCGTAGTCCGTCGGTGGTCGACCCCTTTGGAAGGACGGCTTGGAAGTTCCTTCTCCCCATGTTTTGGCTCGGCCGCTTTGTTCATGCGCGCCTCGGGGAGTGCTTCTCGTTTCGTCTTCGCAAGGTCGATCCGACCTCCAATCTCTTGCTCGGTTGTTCCTTGGTTCAACCTTGGTAAGGTCGACGAGTGACTCGACCATGCTTAGCACACGCGCAAGGCTACTCACGTCCCGCCGCTTCAACTCAAGTTGTGCCCATGGCTTCAATACATCCATGAACGCTCCGAAGGCCTCCTCTTCGCTTAGGTTGCAAATTTGGAGTTTGAGCTCCGTGAACTCCTTCACGTACTCTCGGATCGCGCCTCTTTGTTCGAGGCGATGGAGCATGCTACGGGCTTCTTGTTGAGCGAATTCGGGGAAAAAGTAGTCGCGAAATTCCCTCACGAAGTCATCCCACGTGTTCACGGGATCGGCGCCGCGTCTAACCTCGTCGCACCTATTATGCCACCAAAGCATGGCCGTATCAGTAAGGAACATCGAAACGGTTCGTACCTTGATCGGCTCGTCTCGGATGTTGACGGCGCCAAAGTATTGCTCTATGCTCCAGACGAAGTTGTCCACCTCTTGGGCGGATCGGTTGCCTTTGAACTCCTTTGGTTTCGGCACCTCAATTTTGGGCATCGCTTGAGTAGACACCGCACCATTGGTGATGCTAAGTTTGCATAGGGCGAGCTCGGTCTTGAGCTCTTGGATCTCCGCCTTCATGACTTCGACCTCTTCCCTACACGGGCTTACCTCCTCGATCACTTGGACGCGCTCGTTCAAACCATCGATCGATGCTTCGAGAGCTTCGTCCTTGTCGAACAATGGAGTCGTAGCTTGGTTGATGCCGGTCGTGAAGTCCTCATGGAGCGAGCCCTCAACCTCCATGATCCGGTCTCGCACATCGTCAAGACCTTCCATGAGTTCGAGCACGGCACTACGGACCTTCCCGAGCTTCTCATCGAACGCAGCTGCAGCATCCACCGAGGTCTCCCTCTTCTTTGATCGGCCACGGGTCTCTTTGACTTGCCCGGCCTCTCCAACTAAAGCCGCATCTTGGCTCGACATTCTTTCAAACAGTTGGCGCTCTTCAATCTCTGGAAACGGATCTCTCCTTTGCTCTGATACCACTTGTCACGAGTCGATCGATTGAGACCGTGACCGCGTGGCGACTCGGGCACTTTAGGATCGGATTGGATCGCCGAAGCACCTAAGCCAAGCCTTGCTCAATCTAACGCTCACTCGCTCGCTTACCCGGATCGTAGAGAGAGAAAGAATCTAGAGAGAGGAGCTCTGGAAAGATAGAAGCTTTATATTGCGGAAGTAGTGGATGCTTACAAATGAAGGATGACACCTCTTCTTATAGTCGATGGCCTCAGATTACAACCATTGATCTAGACTCTAACCGGTGGACGAGATCGCACCGCCTCATCTACCAACACTAATGGCGGCTACTAACCACTGACACTTATGATAACTACCAACTACTGGCTACCGACATAAATGAGGCTAAGGACTTCTAGAAGCTTCGGGGAGAAGGCTCGTTGGGAATCCGAGCGAGCACAGGAACTTGACCACGAACGAGTCAGGGTCGTACTCGGGGAACCTCTTGGATCGGCCTTCAATCGGCCCGTGACACGTGCATCTTTTATTTATTATGTATAAACGAGTAATTAATCACATTCAACAACTTTTTTTTAGAGATGAGATAGTGTTTGGGTCAGCTTTCTCACACCTCGACAAACCTTTGCATTGCTTTGTTGCATTTGAGTTTTTCTCTTTGAAATGCTCCAATAAGATTTTACTTCAAGACTATAAGGAGAGAAGCGAATTCACTTCCCATTTAAGCTTTCTTTTTTAGATTAAAAATAATATTTTATATGAAATTGCAATTAATTATTTTGGCTTGATTGTACATCATAATGGATGAGAAGTGTCGGATAGGATTTCCTTATAAATTTGTCTTCACATAAAATGTACACAGACATGTTAATCTTGAGTGAAACAACGTAAATTGGAATTCTACTGAACTCTTTCACATGTCAACCATTCTATTAGTAACAGAGCTAGAAATTTGATGGGGGCGATATTTTCATTATTATAAGTTTAATAATGTATTTAATATTGCAACTAAAGGGTATGCCATAAGTCAACTTAATAAATCAGTAAAATGCAAGAAAAGAAATCGCCAAAGCAGAATATTCAATTAACACAACTTTTTGGCGAATCTTCTAAGTCTTGGTTTGAACATCCTAATGCTTCCTTTGATCGATCTTGGCCTCGCGTAAAACAACTGTTTCAGAACACAAAAGGCTATATTTGAAAGAAAAGACTGTGATGCAAAATGCCAAAATTGACGGTGTATTTGTTTCAAGAAGAATGAATGATTGAAAAAAATATATTCCTAAAAATAACTGTATGTATTGCTCACGAAGTTGAATGAATAGAAATTTTTTTTTGTCGATAATGAAACATTCTTCATTGACTAACAAGTAATCATTTTAAGAAAAAAAAATTAAATTATTTATTTTTCATAGAATAAGTAGAGCTTAATAAAAAAATTTGCGTCCCTCGAGAAATAGGTGTAAGACAATTGAACAACCTTTTCGCAATGGAACATAGTTCTTGCATGCGTGTACAAAGTACATGATCATTGTTTGGCGTGGGCTTCATGCCTATTTTGGCCTGTCGTGTGCTATGGATTGGAGTCATCCATTTGTCTAATTTGCTTTGAATGCCTTGCATATTTCTTACAACAAACCACACATGGCATGATGGAGTCAGAGTCATCGTGCACCTCATGATGTGGCGATTTCACCTAAGGGCGGGTGCCAAATTTTTCAGTTTTCAGAAATCCAGAAGACATCTATATGTATATTAGAATTAGGAAAATCCCATGATATTGCATGGCAGCACTTATCCAAGGAATGCGACATCCAAAGGGAGACATGGAGATTCTAACCCTTCCCCGCATGTAACCAAAATCCTAATCCTAGATATTTAGCTTGCGCATGACAAAATTTCTGGAACATAAATTGATTTTTGGCCAGAAATTGTTTTCTCGATTTCTATTTCAAAAATTGAGAAGTTAAAAATTTTAGCTCCTAACTTCTTCAAATCTATTTCTGGAATAGAAATCTGTTCCAGAAATAAAAAAAATCAAATTGCATTACCAAACGGATTTATATTCCAAACCTGTTCCGGGAAACAGAGAAACAAAGAGAAGTAGAAATTTTATTATGCGCGTCCTTAGTTTGTCTTAAACCAATTGACCCCTAGGTGATTCGTCGACTATACCTAACACTTCATAGTTTAGGATCGCAATCGACCTAAAAAGTCGTTGGCAGCGACTTCTTAAATGGTTCAAGATTTAAATTGCAATAGCGTACCTCCACCTAAGGAAGGAAAGACTCTAGGCCATAAATCATGGGATGGATTTTTGAAATCGCATTAGTCTTTTCATCTTTCGACATTGATCGCGAGGTGGAGAGGCAAAGGTGCTACCAATGAAAATCATATTTCATCCTTTATGGTTTTCTGGTGATCCTAAAATAGATTTCTACAGTGCACCTTTCTTTCTCTCTGCACTTTTCCATTAGGTCCCTCAAGTCTGTGAATTAGTCTCACTAATTCTTTAGGATTAATTCTTTGTTTATCAATTATAAATCACAATGGATCTTATCAGTCTTCTGATTTACGATGTCTAGGATGATTAATCAAAAGGATTAATTTGAGACTAGGGCTAACTTTTTTAGGGTTTTATTTTTCAAGTCGATTTTCCCTCCATTTTTCTTGGAATTTGAGTTTTATTTTCCAATTGATCATATTAATTAAGTCATATGCTCGATGTTCCGCGAAATCCACATATACTTTGATTGTAATTTTTCCCATCGGACTTTGTTTTGCTTTCTGGCAACAACTACCTATAGAAAAGAAAATCCATGCTTGACATACTCCTTACGGTTATAGTAGTTGATATCGGTTTACCAAAGCTACCTCATTTAGATTTAATGCATTTCAACTTTAAAATTTTTATTACTAAAATAGGTAATACCACGAAAAATCTCAAACTGATCATTTGTGACAAATTTACCTCAAACTAATTTTTTTGCCACAAAAATCTCCAAAGGGATACACCAATAATAATTTTACCCTCTATTAGTTTTCGTTAAATTTTATCATTCAATTGCTAAGTTGGATGATACATGGAAGTTGATGTATGTGTGAGTTTCAGATTTTACCTTCTATTTGTCATAAGTGTACCAATTTATGATTTTCCGTGGTAGTAATCCAATTTAACGGAAATTAACAAAAAGTAAATTTATCACAAAAGTATTGGTTTAGGGTTTTCCATTGTCAAAAAATTAGTTTGAGCTAAATTTATCATATGTGTACTAGTTTGAGGGTTTTTGTAGTGAAAATTTTAGTTTATGGTAAATTTGTTACAAATGTATTCGTAAATATACAGGTTACGTTACTTTACAATGGAATTATACACCACGTTTTCACCATCGGCATAGCGAGATAAAGGCCTGTGATTTTACACGCTCAACATCAATAAAGATATATATTTGAGAAAAATTGTAGGCCATGAAGTTTCCAGATAGGGTTTTAAATTCAATAAAAACGTTAAGTTTGAAGAAAAGATTGACTAAAGAATTCGTAATTCGCCAGCTAGTAAATTGTCCGGACAAGTTAGTTGCTTGTTGGTGGCGGAAATGGTTGGTTGCTGAACATAGTTGATGGTGAGGTGAGTAAAAGCCCATGCTTAATAAATTGCTCCCAAAAAATCTAGTGATCTCACTACCAAGTCTATCCCTATCTTTCTATATAATTTTACAAATTCTAAAGATATTCAACCTCAAACATTTCCTCATCAATTCATAAATTTTATACAATATCTATAATCAATTATTGAATCTTTAATGCTTGATATCACGATTCCTTAAATCTCTAAAACTTTCCAAACTTAACTTCAAATTGTTTCATACCTTTGGTAATTTTTCTTTACTTTTTTTTGCTTAAACCATACCTTTGGTAAGTTGATATCAGATATTTTTTGTTTAAAGATTTATTTTCGTATAATTGTTTTATCGTCACACGCTACGCGGGTACGCTCTTATGCTAGTATATAGGAAGAGCAGATCCATTTTAGTTTCAACCTCAATTTTTTTTTTCAACAAATTCCGTTAAATCCCATATTAGTTTAATTAAGATGGATTATATTAGATATTTTTACAGTGGGCAAAGATGTAAATGATAAGAGACCCATGAGATCTCTCAAATCCAATAAAAGATGTTATCTTATCCTTAAAATAAAAGTGAGATGTTTAGATTATCTTTCTCCAAATATAAGCGAAAATTTTGTTTGTTTCTTGCTTTTTCCGCCCAAAGGAGGGGTGAATGATCTCTTTTCTAGTATATAAGGTTAAAATAGAATTAATAAAAATACAGATTTGGTTTAGAGATAACTAGAAACTATAAGAATGATACAAATTAAATAGTGAACTCAAATTATAATGGTCATAGCTTATTAAAGGTATCATGTAACACGACATTTTCTTATATATCACATTATTTGTATTGAAGAATCCCAGTCTAGTTTCTTTATGATCTCTACCCATCATTTTCTATTGTATGCAAGATTTTATTAGCAAGTGTCTCGGAAATACTTGTTAAGCAACCAATTGAAGAAATTTGACACTTCCTAATGCATCGGCCGCCATTGTGTCATGCACAATATTATCTCAAGTAAAGTCTACTAAGAAAATTTCTCGGGAGACCTCGTTAACCAACATCTTTTTATAAATCTCAAGATTGGAGCTGAAAGATGTAAAGGGCGTGGGAGCAGAAGAAGCCCTTCATCTCTTTGACGGCTATAAGAAAGTCCAATGTGATCACCTCATTCGTTCTTCTCCTTTACTTTATATTTTATTTCTGGGCAACTGACATGCTTTTTAATAATGCAATGCTGGGGGAGCTGCCCGTATTCCGGAAAAGACCCATGCAAAAAGCGAGGCGGAACAAAGCATGAAGCATCGTCGGGTGCTACATAATCTCTTCCGGGGCCATGCATGCAGACGAAAGAGGGTTTCAGCTGGGAACAGTGCGGGAGACGACAGACAGCTCGGTTGGACTTAGGAGAGAAAGGTTCCAAAACAGAAACAGAACTCGAATTGTTCTTTCTTTCTTTTGCTGATTTTCGGGTCATTTTTTTCTTCCTTTTCTTTTGCTAATCGAACAGACGACAAACCCTAAAAAGACAAAACGAATGGAACGTGCTAGCTAAGGTGGTGGGTGAGAATAATTAAAGTCCCTGGCCACGACCCCCAAAGTTCACTCTCTCCTCTTCAGACAGAGAGAGGAGAGAGAGAGAGAGAGAGAGAGACATTTAATGGGATCACTGTGCTGCAAATATTCTCAAAATCCGATGCATAGACCGGGGGGGGAGAGAGCACAGAAAATGTGGGAGAGAAAAAGAGAATTATTTTGCTGGCGAATGCTACCGACCAGGACGACCAGGAAACTCCTTAACATACTTAATAAATAAATAAAAATTCACTTTTAATGTGCTGATTACATATAACACGATAAAGACGGTGTATCATTGAGGTGTATGAGAAGAGCCTTGAAAACACATGCTAACAAAGTTCGAAAACAATATCTATTACATAGCACATGGAAGTTCAATTTATTAACCCTGAATTAACATGGTTGGCTGAGGCATTAGGGTTTGTCAGTTAGGAACTGAAGGTGTTGAAACGCCATTAATTACGTAAGATTATTATGAGTCAAGGCCATCTACATATGTCAAAGGAACATAAGATCTATTGAAACATCCCACGTTGCTTAATTATGGGTTTATATCATTTATATATATACGTGATCTCCCTCTAATTAATAGTTTAATTTTTTAGGTTGGCCTCTCTAACAAGAATTATGGGGTGTTTCAAAGTCTTTTAGATTATACTCATGTTCTTGAATTATTACAAAAAAAAAAGGAGAAAGAAGTTCGATTTATACAAACCGTCAGGGTGCAAGTCAAGTTTGTAGTTAAGTTTGAGAATCACCTTATTCCGATAACTTCGGAGAAGCATATGCTCATTTTCTCTCGTAATGGAAAGGCCCATCTTAACCAAGCGGATCTTGGAATTATGAAAGTCGACTAGGTAGATCAAACAACTAAGTTGTAGGTGTACATTGACGTTAAACCTATAAAAACTGTCTTAGTGTAGGTTACTGGTAAATACTCTACAAAGTATTGACAACTTATTAAAAGCACATATTTATATTATTGGAGTCGCATTTTCGCCCGTCTTTGATTGGGGAAAACTTCCTTCAACCACTCTAATGAATAATGGATCGCGAATGGATACACTATATCTATATACATTCAAGATCTTTTACTCACATGCGATGTCCATCAGTTATAACCTCTTGACTACAAGTGCGGTCAGGGTAAATATCTCCAATCCCTAATATAGGAAAAATATAATCCATCCTCTTTTATGATGGAAAGATTCGAATTTATGGAATCTCCCAATAATCTTATGATTCTACCGAATATCACACCGTTTTGAGGATTGAATTACTTGATATTAAGTAAACAAAAATTCTTTTGAAAATGAAAATTGCATTAGTGTGCAGCTGGTGAGGAGCTGCGAGATGTCCTCTGTAAAATTCAACTGTAGACAAAAGGGAATTTGCATTTCAAAGAGGGAAGAGAGAGAGAGAGAGAGAGAGAGAGAAATGGCATTTAGCATTTAGCACGACAATGATGACGTACTTGGGTAATGATGCTGGGGCCTTAAATGCGGTGGCAGAGTCCCTTACACTGTTCAGGATCAGCTCCCTGCGCACGCGGTACATCTACGCCATCCCTCTCCCCCAGAAAACTCTCTCTCTCTCTCTCTCTCTCTCTCTCACAGCTACGGAGGCACTGGCACAATCCATGTTCATTCCCTTCGGGTCATTTTACACAATTGCAATCACTCCTAGTCTCACGAGGGAGAAATTAGGTTAATTAGGTAAGACTTAAAAGACCTAAATTTAGTGGGGATTCGAATTCCCACTTTTTCGACTTAATTTCAGGAGTGGATTTCGACTTCCACATCTTGTAAGGAAACAGGGCAAAAGTCCGATGGTGAGAGTTAGAATAGGAGTAGAGTAGGACCGATAAAAAAAAAAAAATTCTCACGCCTCCCACTCAATGAAATGTAATATTTTCAGGTCATCTATGTCATTTTGTGAGCAGAACCTTAGTCCTGTGCAGGTGGAAGGGATGGCTCACGTGGATCCGTGAGGATTAGTACAGACCGATCCAAGCAAGACATGATTGCTTCACCAAATAACAAGCAAAAATTAGCTTGCCTTCAAATTATTGTTGTCTAATATTAGGGTTTGGATGATGCCTTTGTTCGTAGAGAATGTAAACACTGTACGTGTTATGGTGAAATGCATTTTAACTTACAAAGTTTCAAGAAAATCACATGTTCATGGAGATCACATGTACATACTTAAGGTAGATTAGGGACGCCCGAATTTTCCAGTTTTTATATGGAAATAGATTAATTCTTTCTTCCACCAAGAGGGAATTATTATAACGTATTTCCATAATTAGTTGGATAAAGGTTAAATCCAAGGATTATTGTGCATCACCAGCTTGATATTAGTATTCTAGAGCTGTGACCGGCGGATCACATCAAGTTACCTTATAGGGATAGATTCAATATTGGAATGTTGAATTATCCCATTTCATACGAAAAGAGGGGCAATATATATATATATATAAGAAGAAGGGCTACTCATATATTAAAATTATGAAAAGGCCAAACACCATAAAAAGAAATTCTAAATTATATCTATTGTGACACGAATATTCTAAACTTTTTTATATCACAAAAAATCTTAAATTAAACCCACCGTTATATAAATATTTCCAGTTTTTTTGTGTCATGAAAAAAATCCAAGTTTATATATATGTGATATATATTCCTTAAGTATTTACGTCGTAATGGGTAAGTTTAGGATTTCTAATAATATAAAATAAAATTTAGATTATCTGTGTTATAATAAGCATAATTAGAAGATTTTTTTTATATTAAATCTTTTGAAAAATTATTTGACAAGTCATGGGAAATATTTAAAAATTAATTATCACGTGAGAATGTCTTTTCTTCTCATGGCAGGATGGATTTTCTTTTTTCCCTATTCATTTTGGCCAAAAGAGTGCTTTGCGATCAGCCATGATTTTGAATAGACCGGGCAACGGGAGAACCATGATTGGTCTATGAAGAGTCACTCTTCCTAATCTAGAAAATAGCACATTGCCCCTAAGTCAATCGTGGACTTTTCCTAGCTGGTACTTTCGACCCAGAGACTTTTTTAAAAAAAATCTTTTTTGTGATATTTGACCCAAAAGGTTTTGATTATTTAATGATCTGCATCATGTCCTTGAGCCTTGGGAATCTGGCCTTGAGTTCTCGGCAAGGCATGAGGGTTTTCTAGATTAGGGGTGATTAGAATCTACTCTTTTGGAATTAGTTTCCAGTTTTTAAACCTGAAATATACCATATTTGCCCTGTAACTCACCCTATTTATCGAGTATGATCCTGGTTCCTACCTGGAAATTGGTTTCTTTCTTTTCTTTTTCTTTTTTGTTTCATTTAAAAAAAAAATCAAAACAAATAGTGATTATGACAAGATGATATGCGCAACAAAACGACTCAAATTAAAATATACATACAAAGCAAATAGAAGTAAAAAGCAATAGAGAAGTTAAATTCATTTATCGTGTGGATGGGTGGGTTTAGCACTTAGATACTGAAACTTACCTGCACAAAATCAATTCAAAAAATTCGAAATATTTGAACTTCTTTTCATGGCCAGCTTGTTCTGGTTGCTAGGTAGAACCAAATCGATTGCACAACCTTATTCTAAACTGTTGATTGATATAACTCATCCGGCACATATGAAAATACAAAGGAACTGTTTCTATCGTTAGAAAGTTCACTTTGAAGTAACAAAAATATTGTGAGATTATGATCTCTATATTTTAAACATGACTGCATTAGATGTGCTTCGAGAAGGAGCGAAAATTCATGTGTCAGGATGTGTGCTAAGTTAAAAATGTATTCAAAATAATAAATTAATATGAACAATCAACTATATCGCAAGGCGTGCACCCATATCCAATGCTCATTGCGTATGTCCTTATTTTATTATATAGATGCAAGTGTCTCATGGACTCATATTATCTTTCGAAGGAGGAGTTTTCTGATTGGTGTTTACAAATATGGACATCGCTCAATATAATTTCGAATGAAATTTGTATATGAGACATATGCAACCTGCCAATCAAAGGGTCATTATAGGATTTGATTACAAGACAGAAGAAACTACATGTAACCGTACCTTACATGTGTATCGCCAAATCGATTAACGCCTCATTAGCTCACTCTCCTTCTCTGCCTCGACCTCCGGCGAAGCCATCGCCGGCTGTTGCCGCCACTACAACCACCTCTCTCTCTCCCTCTCCCTCTCTCTAAAACAATTAGAAATCCGTCTTAAGGAGGTAAACTCAGAACCGCAGAAGAATCTAATTGGCCTTGTGCATGAAATCGCTTATACTTGGTATAGTAGGGATTGAAGCTAACGTGCCATATATATCTCGCTTGATTTCCTCAAACAACGGCCAACCAACGACAAGACAACCTCGACATGAGATCGATGCAACCCTACCGTGTTTCAACAGTAGCATATTGTTCCATGGAGCTAAAGTCCAAAATAGGGAAGAAAGAGGTGTTTCTACGACTCTACCACTCCTGTTCCACTTAATCCCTATTTCATGACCACATATTTTTCCGGCTAAGTAATGGGAAACCTTTCTACTGTTACATGAATCCGATTTTCAATTTGTTCCGGGAAAAACAGACTCATTAAAAAAAAAACTCATAAAAAAAAAAAAAAAGATATGACCTTCTACTCAAATTCTTTCTTTTTGATAGGAATCAATAATAGGAAATATTGAAATGATTTCATCCAAATAAAATAATTAGGTTAACCGGGAGAGAGAGGAAGTTGAGGCTCAAATCAATGACAAGCCTCGATCTTAGCTTGTGTTCATATCACATCACTCAAGAGGGATGTTTTTTAGAATTAAACTTTATTTGTTTTGCAAAAAATAAAATATTTAGAAAATATTTTCCTAAAAGTGATTTTCCAATCACTTGAAATAGTTATTAATGAACAGATTTTTTTTTACCATCGATAACAATTTATATTTAAATATTTTCTTGAACAATGATGAAGTTTCCCACTTTTTCATTTTTATAAGTGATACAAGTAAATCATATAAAGGAATATTATTTTCCAAACTATTCATTTTACGCGAAACAAACATACCTCAGATAATACGTGATATTCTTTAATGATCTTGTTATCGATGAGATGTGTAAAGCCAACCTAATTAAACTACATAACTCGATGTAGCCTAGTTCACTATTCGGGTAGACGAGTGTACCCGCTAAAAAACGGTGAGGGTTTAGGCCGAGGGTCTTAGGGTTTCAAATTTCTTCTATAATCAAATAGATATAAACACAAACACGTCTTGTGGTACAGCATGCACCTATACTCGACCAATTCTATGTACTGTTCACGTTGGTTCATCGCGCTAAATAGCTCATTTTAACCGAGCGACGGTCGAATTGGATGCAATCTTCGTATTTAATTTCGAAAGTATCTAAATGCTCTTATGCTTGCGACGACATTGCGATGAGGGACAGCTAAGGAGTGGAATTTTTGGGGTTTTTCTGTGACATGGGGAGGAGGGATTGTACTGGTGGTGCGTGAAAGAGATGGTTTTAAAGATGGTGAGAACATCGAAATGCAAAAAGTCTCATGCATTAAAATGTATTTATTGCTTCACTAATCATAATTGAGCACTCATGGGCAATTGATTTGTCCTGTTATGCCGCTAAAGATTAAAACTCAAGAACGATAAGATACAGTGATTAATCCATAAAAACTGACAATGATTTGAAGAAATCATGAGTGGGTAAATTATTTACTGTAAGCACTCGATTAAATTCGCATTGCAACACCTTACCATCAATTTTTTAAAATGATTATATAATTGCTTATATCACTCGTTATACAAAGTTTGATATGGACTACATCATGTATATACTTTCTCATATCATTCATAATAAACATTATACTAAATACCGTTTTCTTTATATTATTTATGATTGCGAGAGAGCATCTTATCGATTCATCATACCACATAACGGTAATGCATGAAGAGATGTATATTGATCAAGACTCTTACAAATACGATATTTTCGAATTATGTGCGTAAAGTTAATTGTTATTACTCGATAAAAGAAGTAATTGACCCCTAATTGATTTTATATCGAGTGATGCTTTTTTTTAAGGGT
This sequence comes from Eucalyptus pauciflora, assembly GCA_007663325.1. Lineage (NCBI taxonomy): Eukaryota > Viridiplantae > Streptophyta > Magnoliopsida > Myrtales > Myrtaceae > Eucalyptus > Eucalyptus pauciflora. Next base: position 1,081,450 of record VMYD01000388.1, read on the forward strand.
TAATACTCTAAAAAACCCTAAACTGGTACACCTATGATAAATTTACCAAAAACTATTTTTTTGACCATGAAAACCTCAAAATTGGTACACTTGTGACAAGTTTACCTTGACTGACCGTAAAAAACCCTAAACTGGTACATTTGTGACAAATTTACCCCAAACTAATTTATTCGACCGCAAAAAACCACAAACTGATAAATTTGTGACAAATATACCCTCCAATAAATTGGATTAATACCACAAAAAAATCACAAAAATTATAAAATGTGACAAATGGAGCGTAAAATCTCAAATTGGTATACCAGTTAATTGTCGCGTGTCATTTAACTTAATAATTTGACAGTAAAATTTAACGAAAACTAATAGAGGGTAAATTTATCACAAGTATACCAATTTTGGGTAAATTTGTCAAAGGTATATCAGTTTGGAGTTTTTGGTGATTAAAAAAATAGTTTAGGGTAAATTTGTTAAAGATGTACTAGTTTGGGGTTTTTCAGGGTATTAACCCTTTTTTTTTAATGAATATAGGAAAATACCTTATACTTTTATTGTACCATATAATATTAATACATGAAGAGAAGCGAATCAATCAAGACATGTAGATATACATTTAAAAAAAAATTCACAAATGGAGTTAATTTGTTATTGCTATGCCAAGACCATGCACACCATAAACCACCCCCTCCCTCCTTTCCTTCCCTCTCTGTATATGTATTATATATAAATGGCAAAAAGATAGGAAAGGCTAGAGAGTGGTACAAGGGGAGCTAGAACGTAGCAAAAGCAAAAGAAGATAGCATTAATTTCGGGTGTCCCTCCGACCCCACCGGTTCCTATTCGATCTTCAAAACCGAAAAGCCCCCCAGCAATTTTAATTGTTCCATCGTAAAGAAAAGATATGCGATTTGGGATCACTGAATGCACAGCATTTATTGGACAGTGCCAACACCATGAGAGACTCTCTCTCTCTCTCTCTCTCCATATCCATCCAACACATCCCATCCATGTGAAGATGACTTGACTAATCCTCATTCCCTTCTGCAATCAGTCTTCTTCTTGACTATTCCTTTCCCTCTCTCTCTTTTCTGTCTTGGAGTTTGGCACTGCACTCTTCCCCATGCGATTTCTCAAACCAATACAAAATGAATGGAAAGGAAATGAAAAGCAGAGGGAGAGGGAGAGAGAGAGAGGAAGGGGGTGTTTTCAGGGGAGGAATGAGAAAGGAACATCTCAGGAACATCCCTTCTCTCTTCCTTAATTACGTGCCTTTTGTCCCCCTCCTTCCCCCCACCCCCCCCACCTTTCCTACCTACTCCTCTCTCTCTCCCTCTCTTCTACCTTCATTTCAAATCAAACTCCCTTCAAGGTGGAATATGTAATTTTTTTTTCTGAAACATGGAAAGCAAAGAATTCACTTGATATATAAAAGGATTGATATTATTGAAAATCTAAAATCGATATCATATTTATCAAAAAAATAATTTTTATCTCATAAAAAATTTCAAATTAATGCTAAATGACACGTTTATGCCTAATTATTGCCTGCCCAAATCTCCGTTAACATTCCATCTAATATCCCATTAAAGTACATTCAACACATATCATGGGGGACTACAAGGATTAATCTAACGTGGATAATCATAGACCTAGCATGGAAAATTCACGTGTATCAACACGTATGCATTTTAATGCATGATAGGTTTTTGGACAAGGGATTTTGCTTTAGTTTTTTTGTAAGAGGAAAATTAGTTTGGGTAAATGTGTCATAACATACCATTTTGAGATTTCATTTTAGATAACTATTAGTTTGGAGTAATTGTTCGAACATAGATTATTACCCTCGTTAGAAGTTATATGATTAGGATTTTTATTTAGTGAAGTACTTTTTCTCTAATATTTATTCAGAAATTGATTTGCCCTTTGATGTGCATGCAACTTTTCTAGGGTGTACCCAATGTTATCTAGGTTCATTGTCCCGTTTCCCGGGTGTTATCAAAGCAGGAACACGAGCTTCACAATCAATGATTTTGGAGACAACCATGTCGCCAGCCAAAAGCGGGGGTTGCAAGCTCTTTGACAATAGTTTTGAATTATCTGAACATGCTCGAAAAAAAAAAAAACAATTGAATGTAATGACCACTCGATCGAAAGCGCTTGAAGATAAAACCCAATCGAGGAACAGAAATGGCGGCATGGGAGAATCACGGCCCGGCCGACCGTTTGGTAAATTGATTCCGGCAATGCTGAATAACCGGCGTCTAGCTTATCGAGAGAATTATAATTAATATCTTACTGTTGAGGAGCTTATGGATTGGTTTGCGAAGAAGGATTATATTTTTCTTTATCACATGGATATCCAGGAGACTAAGAAACTGAAATTGGTGAAGCATGAATTGAAAAAGCGGGAGTACTATGCTGGTGGAGGGAAAATTTGGAAAATAACTCCATTTGTTTCGTGAAAAACGAATAATTTGAAGACTATTTTTTCAAAAATGATTATTTATATTGTTTACAAAAATAAATAATGAAAAATATTTTCATCGTCCACGAAAGTGCTTAGACATGAATTATTGTCGATAATGAAAATATACTTCATTAACTAATTATTTCAAGTGATACAAATAATCGTTTTTGGAAAAAAAAATTTCGAATAATTTATTTTCCATGAAACATACAGAGCCTAAATATCATTGCGGAATTTTCATTGGCAAAAATGTGCATATCATGAAAAATCATCGTGGATGATAGCACGAAAGAGTACGATCATTGTCCCACCCTTCAAAGTTTGAGGGTGAGTGTTCTTTGATCGAAGTAGATTGGAGTGGTTTGAACGACTCATCGAAACCTACTTTTCCTATAGGAGGAGAACGATATGGGATTAGGGAATAATTAGGACTGATTGGTTCTCAGTCCAGTCCGATTCCGAGGTGGAATTAGGAATTAGACCGGGAGGATCGATCCTCAAATTCCGAGACTAGGAGCCGGATCAATTGGTCTTGGAATCGGGAACTAGACCAACCGATTAGTTCGGTCCGGTTCAGTGTAATCAATAAATTTGTTATCTTGGGCCAAAAATAAAATGAAAAATGGGAGAAATTAGGAAAAATTAGAGTTTGTTTCTTAAGAATTTTTTTTAAAAAATATATAAAATTAACCGATCTAGTTTGGTCGGTTCGATTCCCACCTTGGAACCGGGAACTGGATCGACTGGCCATTAGTTCCAAAAGTGGGAACCTGGAACCGGACCGCTCTTTTTGGGAACCGCCCAAAACCAATCGGTTTGGTCCGGTTCGGGCAGTTCCATTGCACACCCCCAGGACGCAATTTCATTTGCTTCCTTCCTTATCTATAGAATCTAGTTATTGTCAGGAGCTGTCTCATTTGGTTTTCTAATTTAGTGAATTAGGTCTTTTCTAGCCTGTAAAAAAAGAATTAGATCTGCTCTACAACCTACTTAAATGCATTTATTTGTCAGACAACTTGCCTCTTCGATGGATTGATGAATTGAGAGAATTTTTTACTGTGTTTTGCACATTGATGCATGTGAAACTTCGATTGTGTGAATCTTATGTGACTAAGTCCGTTTGTCCACATCAATTTCCATACCAAATTGACATACAGTGATAATGAGGCAGACCTTAACTGGCTCAAACTGGGTCCATCCGACCTGACCCAACCCAAACTTTCAAGTCCAATTAAGCGCTTATTCCTCTTAGAAATGTGCTTCGATGTTGAAATTTAAAGCTAGAATACTTTTAAAAAGAAATAAAAGGAAAAATAACCTTGTATAATTAAAATAAAAAACTATATATATAAAACACGAAGGGTTTGGATATTTCACTTTTTAAAAGTTTAATTCTTTCTTGATAAATATGATGGGCATGCCTGGCCCCAAATAAATTAGCTAAGCCGACACACTATGAACAAAATTAGGGCCCGAAAGGATTATTCGGAGGCGGCCGTAGTAGAGTCCCCTCAATCGGTCCAACCCGTCATTAGATATAACTAAAACGTGTCATATATTTTCCAAAAAAATATAATCCCATTGGGGTGGGAGAAAATTTTCTTATTGTGTATTTTCTTTTTGTTGCAATTTTTAAAGCAAAACTAGTTTCTTTACTATTGTTGTCTGCAGGAGACTTTATAATATATCGACAATAGATTTATATATTCTCTTGTTAAATATACTCTGTACATTTTCAAGTGAACCTGGCAAAAGAATATAAGCAAGGGCTGACCAGAGGCCTACAAGACAAGCCTAAGTTGCTATTGGGCCAGGCTATTACATTAGAGTATTTTCCTAGGCCTATCCATTTATTATTTGGGCTTGGTAGGAAGCCTAGGTGGACCACCAGGCCCAAAACAAATCTAATTTGAAGATGTGTGTATCAGAATAAACAGGTCTATATAAATTAATACGAAGTTATGTCGTTCACTGTTAGAAATCTACGGGACGGAAATTGAAAGGTACGCAACATAGACGAGTATCTACCGTCATTTTTGTTAAAATTACGTGATGAGACAAACACCTGGCATTAGTATGCTAAAATAAAAATTTTATCGTTATCATGAGATTTTACAAAATATCGTATTTGGCAAGTAAGTTTTCTCATTCACAAGCTATTAATGATTTATGTCAATATCACATAATATAATCATATCCGGTACATGTATGATAATTGACATGTTGTATGATTAAGCGGCTAATGAAATGATATGGGCTGAGTAAAAAAAATGGAATTGTGTTTACCTAAGTATAACAAGGAATGTTATTATACATGTATAATACATTTCACTTTAAAAGGAGTATTTTTTACTTAATGTGAGAAAAATGCGGGAGACAGAAGTTTTATTGAAATTCAAGTACGTACCGTTGGCGAGAAGAAAATTACCTTTTCCTCTTAATAACTCTAGAGAGAATATAACAATGCGTCAAGTCAACTTTCTTTTGCTACTCCCATTGACGAGGATCCTCATAAAAAGTATGAATGAACATTATATATTGAATGTTAAAGGGGAAAATTAGCAAAACATTCCTAAGTCAATTGCAATTTTTCTAATTCAGTCATAAATCATTTTTTTTTTTACAACGGTCATAATTTTTTTGCATTTGTGCCAATTTAGTCCATCCGACCAATTTTGGTTAGTTGGTGATGATGTGCCAATTATATTTTTTTTTTCCTTCTTCCTTTGACCGGTCACTGAACCAACGAGAGGCTAGGACCGGCAAGGTTGACCTCGTCGACTACTAGGGAGGCTTGCCCTCATTGACACTGGTGAGGGTGAGCCTTGACCACTGCTAGTGAGGCCTCACCGTCGTTGGTGAGGTCGAGCCTTGCCCTCGCCATTGCTAGGCGAGGCCTTGCTTGTCACATCCATGGACACCATCGCCACAGGGATGCGATCGGCGGTGGTATTGTTGCGACGTCCCAAGCACGCCATTGACCTGTTTCTTTTCGATTTTATCTTATTCTTATGAGCATGCGAAAGTGTGTACAACAACTATCTCTAGATAACACAACAATCAAATAGGCAAGAAAACATAGCACGAAACACACTACTTCTATTCAGTGTTGGTATATTTACAAGCCCTTTTCTATAGGCACTTTCTTATTTACATTAATTTTCTATCAGCTGAAGGCCAAGTAATTTTGTTTTCCTCTAGTGTGGCCTCTGCTCTAAAGGGATGAGACTTGCATACCTACAAATTTGAGGAAAAACAACGGGGTGAGTTGAAGACTCAGTAAGTAAAATCTTTAATCCTTAGATAAGAGAACGTCTCGTTTTTGAACTTAGCATGCGAACATCACTCTAAAGCATCAATGGCATAGGGGAAACTACTACCAAGATGCATTGACGACTTTTATTTATTATTTATGTGACCACACATCATGCATCACACAAGCCGGTTCATTATTTTTCATCTTAGCCGATGCAAACAAGGCCCAAGAACGTGCTCATGCAAGTGTGTGTATGCCATGACCTATAATATCATGACTATACTAATAAGTTGACCGCGGCACAGAACTTCTGGCTTGAACTGACACACCTAGATGTCGATCCGAAGCTAAACGAGGCCTAAATCGACACACCTAAATGTAGATCCAAGACCAAGCAAGGCTTGGATCATCATGCCTTAACGCTGATCCAAAACTAAGCAAGATTTATCTGTGACCCGGGGTGTGAACATACTTATGCAGACAAAGACATGGGCAAATCATACAAAAATAATCATTAACATGTACACAAATAAGCCAGAATGAGAGCATGACCAAGCCACTCATGGCTTGAATCGACACGCCACAATGCCGATCCAAGGCCGTGCGAGACCCGTTCGTGACTTTGGCCATGTACATACTTATGCATGCAAGACATGAGCAACTATACAAAAACACTTCTCATCATGCACATGACAAGCACGGGTGAGCACGCATCCAAATCCAACAAGGTAGCACATCACCCTAGTTAAGGGTTAGAGATTTATTTCACTTACAGTCGACGAAGCAGGGGTGGTTGGCCAAGAATGGTTGAGCGTTGAGGGCAAATGACAAGTAAGGCTGCAAGAAAGAGAGAAAGTGCAAGAGGAAAGGAAGAGAAGAGATGAGCCAAAAGTGGTGGGAATGAAGGGGTGGTGCTCAATATATAGGCCCTTCTTCATTTAATGGCCTTAATAAGTGGCCCAATAAATTATTTTTTGGTGGTACGGCTAGCTTGATGAAGTGGTGCCTTAAATCCCTAGAAAAATGACTAAGGGCCTTTGTGCACTCTTCTTATCGGTCCACTTAAGTTCATGAATTACCTCTTAATCATGACTTGGCATATCTTGTTCTCCAAGCCAAATTTTCTAGTAAATTTTGCTAATCTCCTCCTTGCCACCTACGTTCCTTGTCACCTAAGTTCTTTACCACATAAGTTGATGTTTCATTCCCTCATTAAATGCCTAAGATTTGATAATTGTGGCCTTTGGATTTTGGTCACATGTTCCTTGCCTACTCAAGTAGCTTGTAATCATGGCCAACTTCTCCTCTTGCCACCTAAGTAGGTGATTCATCCTCTTCATTTAATGACTAACATCCAAATAACACTTTGCAAACATGAAAAGGAAGCCGATTGAAGTACCAACATTATCGGGTGAGAGCTTTTCATATTCATCTACAGTCGACTGCACCATTGCGGTTGAGGTTTATGGCTAATTCATGATCGAGCGAGGCTGGAAGTAGCCAAGCCTAACTGGCATGGCTACATCGATGGCTTATCTTGGTCAGCGCATGGGTAGGACTAGTTAAACACTGATTAGGTGCAGGGCTAGCTCATGGCCTAGGATAGGGCTGGGCTCATGGCCTAGCGCATGGTTGAGACTGACTTGCACATGGCTAGGAATGACCTGTGCATGACCGGGCTCATGGCTTGTTGCATGGCCAGGCGATAGGGTCACTAAGCCATTCCATGACCGATCCGTGACTGGTTTGTGATCCATCGCAAGTGATCCATTACGGATTCATGATTGGTCCATGACCGAGCATAATCAATCCGTGGTCAACCCTTAGTTGTCATGCAGTGTGAAATCGATCGATCCGTGATCAACACATGGTTGCACATGATTGATTCATGTTCACCCGCAATTCATACATGACTGAGTGAAATCACCCGTGACTAGTGATGACTACGTGGGATTGATCCATGATCATCCATCCATCCATCCATCCATCCGTGTTGATGCGTGAACATCCTACAACCAACCCTTATGGTCGAGCGATCAATCCATGGACGAATAGCGTCGGTCAACTTGTGTGATTAGTGGATCGATTCATTGCCGATCCCTTAATCGGCCCATGGCTAATCCTTCGATTGGGCCATGGCTAATCCCTAGGTCATACTTCTGATCGAGTTGATTGGTCCACGACCGATCCTTAGATGGGTCCACGAACGATATCCCCATTATTGGTGCACTGATTCCATGGCCATTTCTCATGGGCTAAAACCGTGGATGTCACATTGTTAGCGATGGCCGAGGCTCATCTTCACCAGACCTTGCCAGCCTTAGCCTCTAGCAGGATTGGCTAGAGGAAGAAGGAAAAAAAATAAAAAAAAATTGACACGTTAGTGTCGGCTGGCCAAGATTGGCACAAATGGAAAAAGTTTAGGATTGAATTGGAAAAAAAAAGGTTTATAACTAAATTGGAATAATTATAATAGGTTTAGGACTGTTTTGGTAATTTTTCCAACATTAAAGAGTGCTCATAAGAGAATTTGTCTAGCCTTATTACATATGTTTTATAAATATAGAATTCTTCACACTATGTAAATAACTTATTGAAAGTATATATTTCTTTCATTTTTAAAGGATCTTAAAAATTATAGTTTTTTAATTTTGCTGAACTTAATTAGTTTTCTACATGTTAACAAAAATGTTATATATATAGAAATCAGTTTTTTTTTTTTTATGATGGTAGGCAATTCAAAGATGTTTTCATAAAGTATTCAATGGCTGAGCATAAAGAGATTAAATTTATCAAGAATAAAAAGAAGTATATTAGGGCAAAATGCATTGATCAAAATTGTCTTTGTAAGATCTTTGCATTTTTTGATATTAAAATTGGATTATTCCACGTGAAGATGTACCACAAAGAACATACATGTACCATTAGTTTCAAAATAAGAGGGTGACAAGTTCTTAATTGGCAAATCACTATCTTGCTACAATTGGAGCAATGCCAACTATCAAAACTTTTGCTTTGAAAGATCTTATCAAGGAGCAATTGAGCTTAAATGTAATTATGGATGAATATACGAAGGCTAAGTTGCTTCCCTATAGAATTTTAATGGGAAATTATAGGAAAGAATATGCAAAGTTGTTGGATTATGCAAAAAAACTTAGGGCGACAAATCCAAAGAGCGTTATTACAGTTAAGGTTGGAAAGCCTGATGTGCAATCTAAGGTGTTATTTGAAAGAATGTATATCTATTTGTTGCATGTAAGAAAGGCTTCCTTGACGGATGTTAAAAAGTTGTGGGGCTAGATAGTTGCTTCTTAAAGGGAATTCGTAAATGGGAGATCTTGTATGCTATTGGAAGGAATGCTAATGATCAAATTGCTTGGGTAGTTGTTAGAGTTGAGAGTACAGAAACCTGGACTTGACAAATTTGATGTTGGATCTCAAAATTACAAACACATATGGACAAGGATGAGTCATAATTAGTGACAAGCAAGGTAAGTTTCTTATTATCATTAGTGCCAATGATCAAGTTGCTTGGGCAGTTGTTAGAGTTGAGAATACAAAAACCTGGACTTGACGAATTTGATGTTGGATTTTAAAATTACAAACACATATGGACAATGATGGATTATAATTAGTGACAAGCAATGTAAGTTTCTTATTTCTTTTTTATTGTTATTCCTCTTAGATGATTATATGTGAAGTACATGCTTTACATTTGAGATCCTATTTTGTAGGACCTTATACAAGTTGTGGCTGAGTTGTTGCCAACAGCTGAGTCTATGATATATGTTGGACACTTTTGCAAGAAGTATAAAGGGATACAAATGTAAAGATTGTTTTGGAAGTGTGCTAAAAGCAATACTATAGCTTACTATGACAAACATTCTCAAGCATTAAAGAAAATCAGTTCTACTACACGTCAAGACTTGGTTTAAATAGAGTCAAAGCAATGGTACAGGGGTTTCTTCACTACTAATGTTAAATGTGACATAATTGACCACAACTTATGTGAGGCATTCAATGAAAGAATAATAGATACTTGGTGTAAGTCCATTTATAGTACATTAGAAGAAATGAAGATAATGATGATGACAAGGATGAATACACAGAGGGATGCATGTGTTAGATGAAGAAGGGATTGTGGTCTAAGGATCGTAAGGAAATTGGAAGAAAATAGACTTGGTGCAACTTACTATCAGGTGATATGGGATGGTGATGCTAGATATGAGGTAATGGAGAAGGGTGTGAAGTATGTGGTAAATGTGTTCAGGAGAAAATGTACTTGTAAAAGGTGGCAATTGACCGGCATCCCTTGTCCCCATGCCATTTTTGCTGGTAGAAATACAACGCAAGTGCCAAAACTTAGTACGGAGGAACATTTAAATCCCAAAAGTTCCGAAAGGTATACTTCAGAGTCACTTTTCTTGAAAAATATTACATTTAAGTGCCAACTGCTATGAAGGGTACTGGAAATCCAATGTGGCTTATTTTTAATAATATAAGTTACTTACATGACTCGTCAGAAAGCTGAGTCGACAAAGAAAAGCCAAAACGACACCGTTTTGCATTTTATTTGAATTTTAATATAATATTAATTAAATTAAATTTAAAAATAAATTATTTTTAAAAAAAAGATTGCAATTTAGGCAAGGATCACGACCCTCGCCAACCCTCCCCTCATTGTCACTAGCTTGGCGACGATGGGCAGGTGGCAGCGAGGGCTTGCACAGCACTTGTCAAACTGCAATCTTTTTTGTTTTTTTTTAAATACATAATTTAGTTTTAAATTTAATTTAATAAATATTTATATTGAAATTCAAATTTGAGACAAAACGACATTTTTTTGGCTTATCTAGCCACACTAGCATGCAAAACGACGTTGTTTTCGGCTTATTTAATCACGTAAGTGTACAAAACGACGTTATTTCCCACTTGTCTCTTATGAAAAACACCACACTAGCATTTTAACCAATTTTTCTTGCTGTTGGCACTTAACTGATTGATTTTTCTTTGATTTTGGCACGTAAGCGTACCTTTCCGAACTCTAAGTGTTTGCGCCTCCATTTCTACTATATAGAATAGGTAAGAGGATGCATATAACTATATAGATGAGTGTTATAAGAAGACAAAGTTCTTAGTTGCACTTGTTCAAAGAATTTTTTTTTGGAAAAAGACTAATAAGGAGGCACTTGAACCACTTGTAGTAAAGGTGAAGCTTAGTAGACGCAAATAGAAAAAAAAAGAGAGAGGAATGGGAGGTCACAAGTGGAATTAGAATGTTAAGGATAGGAATGAAGATAAGATGTTGAAGTTGCAAGAAGACGGGACACGATAGTTTGACATGCCTCGTTAAGAAGGTTGGGTCAATGGCATCACAAATACTTCCAATAAGTACTTCCATTTTGTTAGATTTGCTGCATTTTTATGAACAAAATTTGTAAACTAATGAATTTTAATAATACTAGGTTAAGAGAAAGTGCCAAATAGGACAAGAGAAAAAGAAGTGATAGACAAGCATAGGTTGAATCAACATCACAAGAAGCTCCAATTAAAGTTCTAGTTAAAGTAGCAAGGCCATCAAGAAAGAAGAAATATATTGAGAGAAAGCAACTCTAAGCTATAAGAATGATAGACATTTATCAGGGTTGGGTTCAAGGAAGTGACGTGACCTTTTTTTTTGGTTGGTGATGACGAGTTTTGGGAAGTGATGTGGCTATCTCTTTTGTTATTGTTGATGATGGGTTTAGCGAAGTGGTGTGGTGGCTCTTTTCATTTTGTTGTCATTGACAGGTTTAGTGAAATAGTATTTGTGGATTTTTTTGTTTGTTAATGATTCAGTGAAGTAGTGTTATGGCTTGTTGGAGCTTGTTCAATTTGATATGGTTCAGTGAAGTAGTGTTATGGTTTGTTGGATTATAGTGTTATGGCTTTTTTCATTTTGATAACTTGGAGTTTTATCTTCTTCAATCAAATTCTCATTTACTTGTGCTTATTGTTCACTCGTTTTGCAATCAATAAGCCAAGGTATGAATACTTTGCCTATGCTAGTGATAACTTGGGATGTCAGTAACATCTCCATAAGCCCCGGATGGAGGATAAAGACTTTTTATAAGAAATTAATAAATCAAAAAACTAAATCTATCTCACGATTACATAATGATCAATGCTTGTTGTACATCTTAGGAAGAATACTTTTGATTATGCCTGTAATACTTTGCATGTGCTTATGGTACACTCATCATGACACTTGCCTAATGATTACCTGTACTATTTTCTATACAAGTTTTTGCAAGCAAATCTATGTTACAAGATACCATAGTGATCTATACAGCACTCCTCACACAAAAACTTGGCAATATTGCATGAAGAACCGCTAAAAGCTCCATTGTGTATGGAACATCGAAATCAAGGTTATAGAGATATACAAATTGAAGAAACTAATATTCAGACCTCAAAAGTGGAATTCATTTACTGAAAACAAAACATCCACTTTATTTTCACAAACGGAGTGTACATCCTCATTCAAAATATGTCCATAAATGCAAAACATGTTCACGATGACATACTATGGCAAACTCATCACATCCTTGACTTTCAAATTTCCAAATAAAATGTGAGCTAATATTACTATAGACATCGATAACACAATCAATATTTTCTTTAATCTAGAATTTTTTTTCTTCAGTTTTCCATGTCTTGTTTCTCACGTTTCATTTATGCCTTAAGAGCTTTGACTTCAACATCCATTAAATTGCCATCATCCTCATTATGGGTTGACAATAGTTTTTCTTTGACATTGCTTTGATATATAATTTTAGACACACTCATTGTCAATTGACTACTTTCCACATCAACCCAAATAAAGAAGCCACAATTTTCCCCTCTATTGTTGTAGCTATATCTCGGGCAACCATGATATCTTCTTCCCCGATTGTCCTCGTCCTTGCTATCCATAAAGGATATTCAAGCAACAATAACAAAACACAGATGCATCATTTTTAATTGGAGGGACTGACGCCATCGTTTTTGATGAATTTGAATATCCCTTCATGAATTCGCTACATAGTCTAAAACTACAAAACAATAACACAAACTTCAATAAATCCACATCAAGAATGCTAAACGGTTCTTAATTCAATGATCCATGACACCTAGACAAAGGAAATAAAATGACAAAAGTCAACACCACCATAGTAATTCCAAGATTCAGAGATCATGGAGAACATGAGCTTTGTTATTCATATCTTTGCCGTGTTTAAACTAAAAAATGGATTATACACATGTGAGTTCACTAAAAAAACAGCCCCACAAGTCCTCTAGAGATAAAGCCAATATATAAATTAAATCAACAAATTTTAAGAAAGAAGTACCATGTTTAAAGCAAAATAAAGTCAAAAACATGTAGAACTAAGAAGTGTTATCTTCCAGAATTATCAGGACCCAACCATGGTGCCTTAAATCGAATCAACAAACGGGCATAAAGGTAGGGTTTAGAGGTGGTCAACCATAAGAGTGTCCTCACGGCATGTAATTCCAAGGATGCCATCATCTCATCCCTTAGGATTGACGCCATGAAGTCTCTTGGTCATGGTCGTGAGCTCTCCCAAGCTCGCACCTTACACGATAGCGAGATTTGTCATGACTTGACCTTGGCGCCATTTTTGACAAAAAGGCGTAAAGGTAAAGTTTAGAGATATTTGACTATGAAAGTTCACTCAAGATACTTCCCCCCAACAAGATGACATTACTTCATCTTTTTGTTGCGGTCACAACTGCTTGAGCTTTATAGTCATAACCACGAGCTTTTCCAAAGCACATACCTTGTGCGACGGGTATATTTATTTTAAAGCTGTATTTAGATAACCTGAATGGTATCTAGGAGTCGCTTCTAGCTTCATTTTTTGGGGGCCGCTAAAGTGCCCAATCTAGGGTTAGGAGCAGTCTCTCCATACCTACGCAACCAGAGATCTAGAATTCGAGAACTTGAGTTATGCTAATGTTGTTATTAGCGCCCTTTCAGTACCTACCTAATAGTCAATGTGTTATCTAATGTGATCATATATCTCTTTTTACTTTTTCGTGCAAATTTATGCGGTAAAGGCACCGGGGAAGATTACTAAGTAGATCAACTCAACTTAGCCCCTAGAGTTTTCACTTACCTCAAATAGAATGATTGATTAAAAGGCAATTGCATTTCATATCTTATTTATGTACTTAAGTGACATAGGTTGGGGTACATTGGGGGACAAAAAGGGTCCTACCACCCTTGACTACGTCAAAAGCTCCATCAGTCATCTTTTCCCAACCTGTAAGCACATATATATAATGTCACCTATCTTCCGCCCACCATATGTAATAAAAACATTGTTTGACTTCCCAAAAATGCTACTCCACCACACTCTAGTCCTCACCTTACTCTACCTCATTGTTGCCATCAGCGATCCTGTCCTCATCAGGGTGTGGGAGAGGTCTCACTAGTCGCCCACTAATATGGGCATACACTGCTACGAATCCCAAGAAAATGGGGCCCAGTGGGGATCCGATGTCCACTGTCAATATCGAGATGCACTTACCAAATACTACCTCCGAAATGTCGAGATCCATGAACTCAGTAATATGACTAGAGAAGTCGATAAGGACATTGTCAACGAATCAAGCTGGAGGCAGATAGAATCGGCATGCCTACTAATATGAAAGGGAATAGTCAACAAACAATGAGTATAAACTTAGCAAGCAAAATATCTACCTGTCTAATCTATATAAATCTATCACTGCACATGTGAGGAAAACTCAAAATATAAAATATATGAAATCATTCTAAAACTAGCTTGTCTGAGAACCTTCTTCAAAATCAAATTAGTAGGTCGAAAAAGATCATGTGGTGGGGGCTGTGGTGGTGTCGTGGTTGAGGCACGACGGCAACAAGGTGGGCAAACAATGTTCCTTGGGTGTGCAATGTCCAAACCGAGAGCAAGAAGGGAGAAGGAAGGTGGTGGAGGGGGGTTGGACAGTCTTCTTTTCACCTCAAAGGTTTGGCATAGTGACAAGAACAGAGGTGTGGGAATCGCGGCCTCAACTTTGGATAATGGGCAATGGGCAGTGGACAGTGGAGTGAGATTTAGGGAGGAAATGAAAGGAAAATGAAGGTGGCATGGGCGAAGAATAGAGGGGGTGTGGTTCGACTAAGCATAAGGAAGAGAGGGAATGAGAGAATGAGAGCAAAATGAGAAAATGAGAGAAGAGGAAGAGAGAGAGAGAGAGAGAGAGAGAGAGAGAGAGAGAGAGAGAGTACCGTGTGATTCAAAAGGGGAAGAAGAGAGAATGAGCGAGAGATCTTGCCATTAAATACCTTATACTTCTTAATCCCATGAAACCCTCACAACCATGCAAACTAATGGAGAGGAATCTCACTTGAAGAAGCAAAATCCAAAGCCAAATGCCTTTATATGCACACATGTAAAAATAGGCTAAGGATAGGCTTTAGGATGACCTCATCCTCTCTCCTTCAACCAAATGGCCACCCCCTCCCTTTGGCTCATCCAAAAATGCCCTTTTGTCCATAATTTGAAAAGAGGACAAATGAGACTTTACAAGAAAATTTGGTACTATTCATGCATATAGATGCATTTATTGCAAGATCTTGTAAAAGGGCCAAGTTCGGCTTGGAGGGCCCATGGCCTCCTTAGGCCACCCCTCCCTTATGCGTGAGGCCCTTGGGCCACCCATCCTTATGCATGGGGCCCATTGGCCCACTCATGTGCTTGGGCTCACATGGTCCTCCTCCGCGAACCATTTTCACTTTTTTGAATTTTTGGGGCCCATTGGCCTACTCATGTGCTTGGGCTCACATGGTCCCCTCCGAGAACCATTTTCACTTTTTGGAATTTTTACATTATGTCGATGAAAAATCTAGTTTTCGCCCTAAAGTGGCATGCTCGACGTTTTCGTGGTCTACTGATCCTTATTGTAATCCCACTCCGAAGATTTGCCACCGTTGAAATCCCGTTCCGAAAATTGGGGTTGGATCGAGGACACCACACATGTATTGAAAATGATAAGGGATTCGATTTATATTTTAAGTTATGAAAAGGTATATTTATTACATAAAACTAAATCGGCCATCAACTAACTTTTGATTATTAAAATAAGCAAGTATCTTTTGAAATGGTTTCAATTGATCATGCTAAATGGTTTGAGAAATACTTTTTGAAATGTTATATGTACTGATTTAAGAATCTAGTTTGTGAAATGAATTTTGGTCGTTGAGTTGGATTGCCAAATGGCATGCATTTTAATATATGGATGTATTTTTATTTATGAAATAAATTTTGGATTTGATTTATAGGTTATTGGTGGATGAGATAATAGTTTGATGCTCATGTTGCTATGTTTAGAACAACCTATAGAGGGTCTAAGTATTCAAACTATTTCAGGATATCTTTTTGGATCGAGTCACTGGTTAATATAGATGGAAACCTAGCCAATGGGGGAATCTTGATTGCCTTTGTCACTAGGCGTTAAGCATGACCATAATTGGATATCGATCACTAAATTGATCAATGGAATGGACTATTGATATGTGATATGATAGAGATTGATTAATGAAATAAATCGCTAATGTTTACATATAAACCTTTGTCATAATGATATAACTCATTAATATGGTACACCTATTATATACTATATTTGGGGTAGATATGTTCTGGTATTGACTTATATATATACATAATGTATGTTTGATTACTTATAAGAGATTGTACCACTTACTGGACTATGATTGCTCATATCATTCATCTAAAATGATTTTCAAGTTTTCTCTTAGTAGCAAGTAGAACGACACCGCTAATAGTAAGGAATCTTTGATAATGAGGTTTTTGGGTATGAGCTTAGCTTAAATATATATAGAGACACACATATGTATGTGAGATGATAAATTTTGGATGTAGTTGAATTGGAGATGCGTACATATTTTTTGACGGATTATAGAAACTCTATTTTGTAACCAACTTATTGATTTATCATATTAGGGATAAGTGCACTAAAAGTCTTGAAATCTGTTATAAAAGTGCAATTGAGTTCTCAAACTTCCAAAATGCAATCAAGTCCTAATACTTATCAAATTCATACAATCGAGTCATTTCATTAACTTTGTTCAACTTGATTGACATAAAATGTTGACGTGACTTTTTTATTATTATTTTCCCTATCCTATGTGGCAATGATATGACTAAAACGACCTCATTTTGGTCTAAATTTGATTTTTATGCAATTTTTTGGTGAAAAATATAAGTATTATAAAGCAGATGAAGTACAATAGTTTAAAGGCAAACTTGGCATTACAAATAGAGCTAATAATTCAAACAATGGAGGTAAGAAGTCTCACATAGTAGCCAATACAACATTTATCTAGGAAGGTTAAATTTTTTATAAAGCGAAGCTCTACCTTTTACATTTTTACATACCTTGGTCAAAATAATATAGATGTTAGTTGACCTATTTTGAAACTATTTAAGATGGCGCTCCATCCAAATGCGATATATGGTTGCTAGGAAAGATACCTTGAGGAGTCTTGCCACCAAATCTTTGTCCTTTATTGCCCTAATCATCCGTAGAAGTTCCTCATTCCATCCTCCTAAAAAATGCCTAATCCCATGTTGTGCTAGGATACTGATGCAAGCCAAGGTTAGGCTTTCTCAAACAATAGGATCGGGAGAGTGACTCGCACACAGGAAAACAAGGCGAACAGAAATTTCAGCACTGCGCAAGCTTAGGAGAATAGTCGTATCTTTGTCGATACAGATCGGATCGACCTGATTCCAAAGCCAAATGAACAAAGACTTCTGGATCTACAATTTCTAAATTTTGGGTTTTCTGAAATAAGCACTTAAGGATGGTCGAAATTGGGTTGGAAATAAAGAACAGAATAGGAAAAGATAGAAACTCCGTTGGTTGCTCTTCTAGGCCTCCAAGGAAGTTGAGGGGGCACCGATTCTTCTAGATCGATGACTGCAACTCTTCAAGGATGCAAATTTCAACAGCTTCGACTCTTCAAGGACAGAGTGAAAACTTTTCTAGGTTTTCAAAGGTATGAACTCTACAAGGTTCACGATACTTGCTTCAAAGCAAAGTTTTTCATTTATCAAAAGTCGTTCGTCTTCTACAAGAAATTGGATGGCTTATATTGTTAATGAAATAAAAACAGAGCATTGAAACTAGGAAAATAATAAATAGCATAGAAACTATAAAGTAGTAAAAGCGTCTTCATGGCTCCCAAGGTGTCTTTCAAACTTTCGGGATGGACTCAAGTTATCGATACGGCTTCTCGGTTTCGTCGAGCTTGAATGCGAGCTGATCTTCTTGGTCGAGAGAGCTGGTAATCAATGCAAGATGCATCATCCTCCCCATCTTTAAAAGAATTCGTCCTCGAATTCTTTCCATCATCATCAATGGAATCTCCCACCCTACTAGGTGCCAACGTAATCTTCTTGCCTCCAAATTCAAAAGAATATGTATTTCGATAACCATCATGCGTAGTCCTCTTATCGAATTGCCATGGTCGACCAAGAATAATGTGACTAGCATCCATCGGCAGAACATCACACCATATCTTGTCACTATAAGCAGAACCAATGGACAGATTAACAAGACATCATTTTGAAACGATTACCTCTGCGCTTATCTTCAACCACAACATTTTATAAGGCATAGGGTGTGTTTTTAATTCCAACTTCAGCTTGTGTGCTGCTACTTCAGAAATTATATTCTCACAACAACCAGAGTCAATAATTAATTGACACACCTTTCCCATGATTGTGCAAGCAGAATGAAAAATATTGGTATGTAGCCACTTATCTCCAGTGTCATCTCGAGGAGTAAGAAAATTTTTCCTCACCATAAGAAGTTTGCCAGTGAAATCATGAACTATTTGTTCATCATCCGCAGCTTCATTATTCTTCAACTCCTCTTCAAGTGGATCCTCAACATTCTCATCAGAATCATTACCCACCAAGAAGGCTTTACCGGCTAGTTGATTCTTATTGATTCGACAATTGCTAGCACGATGACCCAACTCTCCGCAAGAATAGCAACGTATTTTGGACGTAGCAGGTTGCTTCGAAACATGGGGTTGAGTAGAAGGCTTACTAGCAGATTGCTCTCTCCGAGAACGAGAGCGCTCCATTTTAAGTGCCCGTTGGTGTGCATCTCCTAAGTCCCAAATGTCGAGGACTTCCAAGGCATCTTGAATGTAAAATTGAAGACAGTTCAAGTATTTGTTCACAAGCACATCCTCCGGGTCCTGGATATTGTTACGAATCACCAATTCATTGAATTCATTGGTGTATTGGTCCACAGTTCGCGTACCTTGTTTTAGATTTTGGTACCGTTGGTAGAGCTCTCTCTTATATCCTTTGGGAAGAAACTTGCCCTCCATCTTTCTCCACAAAGTGACTGGTGCTTTGCCAACGGCTTGGCGAGTTTGTTTTTCACGTCTCCACCAAGCAATCGCCTTGCCTCGGAATCACATAGCAATGATCCCAACTCGATGATTCTCTGGAACATTTTGATGCTCAAACACCTCATTCACAAGTGTTAGCCAATCAACAATTTCATCAGGAGACTCATTACCTATAAATTCTGGAACATCTTTCTTGACTTCCTTTTCCCAATCTGGCTCACGAATATGTTGTAAACGATGTTGAACATGCCTTCGACCGTGAATAATTGAACACTCTTCGAAGAGGAAGAGTCACCATGGGAATCTTCAGTCCTAGAACGGGGTGGAGAATTATTTGCTTCAGCCCTCAAACGCTGAACTTCTTGCGTCAATTCGTTGTTGCATATTCTCAGCGAGTGTGTGCAATTCATCGAGGGGAAGGGTTCTGCCGCCACGACGTCTAGCTTGTCTTGGAGGCATTGTCCTCTCCTCCAAAGCTCTGATACCAAATGATGCAAGCCAAGGTTAGACTTTCTCAAACAATAGGATCGGGAGAGTGACTCGCACATAGGAAAATAGGGCGAACAGAAATTTCAGCACTGCGCAAGCTCAGGAGAACAGTCGTATCTTTGTCAATACAGATCGGATCGACCTGATTCCAAAGCCAAATGAACAAAGACTTCTGGATCTACAATTTCTATGTTTTGGGTTTTCTGAAATAAGCACTGAAGGATGGTCGAAATTGGGCTGGAAATAAAGAACATAATAGGAAAAGATAGAAACTCCGTTGGTTGCTCTTCTAGGCCTCCAAGGAAGTTGAGGGGGGCACCGATTCTTCTAGATCGATGACTGCAACTCTTCAAGGATGCAGATTTCAAAAGCTCCGACTCTTTAAGGACGGAGTGAAAACTCTTCTAGGTTTTCAAATATATGAACTCTACAAGGTTCACGATACTTGCTTCAAAGCAAAGTTTTTCATTTATCAAAAGTCGTTCGTCTTCTACAAGAAATTGGATGGCTTATATTGTTAATGAAATAAAAACAAAGCATTGAAACTAGGAAAATAATAAATAGCATAGAAACTATAAAGTAGTAAAAGCGTCTTCATGGCTCTTAAGGTGTCTTTCAAACTTCCGGGATGGACTCAAGTTATCGATACGGCTTCTCGGTTTCGTCGAGCTTGAATGTGAGCTGATCTTCTTGGTCGAGAGAGTTGGTTATCAATGCGGGCTGCATCAGATACTGTGTCAAATGCTACCTATCCATTCATACTGGAAGACTAGATGAGCTCTATCTTCCTAATATATAATGCAAATTTTATTTAAATTAGATTAAAAAATAATCTCAATTGAAAAAAAAGAAAAAAAGAAAAAGAAAAAAGAGAGACATGTTGCCCTTGCTGCCGTAGCCCCACTTCCTGCTGGTGGTGGGTCGCCAATTGAGTGACAGCAACGGCAAGGGCCTCATCACCTAATTTCTCACGTCTCATGTCTCATTCCCTTTTTCATTTTGTAGTTTAAATTTACCTTCTTCTTTTTCTTTTCATTTGATTTACATAAAAATTGTATTAAAAATAAGATTTGGACAAAAACAACGTGGTGTTATACTTATGTTTCATGTTTCAGCCATGTTATCACCACATAAAAGAGAGAATCTACTAAAAAACTACGTCAATATTTTCCGTTAACTAAGTTGAACAGAGTTAACAAAAAGATTCGATCACACTAATTTAACAAGTTTTAAAACTTGATTGCACTTTTTATAAGTTTTAAGACTCAATTATACTTCTATGACAAATTTTAGAACTTTTAGTGCATTTATCCCATCAGATTAAATGGATATATAGCAAGTTTACGTTGGTTTATATCGGAGGCAATGTCTTTCAAGAAGGACAATGGCTATGTCATTCCTATATTTGTAGGAATCGGGGTGTGACATTTGTTGGTATATATGTGTATATCATTCAAACAATATTATTAGTTAAGATATATGGAAAAATTATATAAATAGTTTTTTTTTTAATTTTGGTCCAATATACAATATCATCCTTGAATTTTTAATTTGTTCGATGTGGCTTTGAGTTACATCTAAATATTCAATCTAGTCCATAAATTTTTAGTTTGTTCGATCAAGTACTTCAACTTTTTATTTAAAAAATTCTAAAGTTTTCGTAATTACATTATTACCCAGAATTTAAGATATTTTCTTCATTTCAATTCATTTCTTCAATCAACAAAAAAATATGTTTATCTTTTTATGACTTCTTTTATACCTTTTTGGTCTATATAAATATTTCAGTAGTTTCATTTAAGTAAATTTCAGCTTGTAATATCTATAATAGTAATAGTAAACCTCATTTTGAGTTATATTGAGTTGATATTCCCGCCGTATAAGATTCCTAATTTGAGTTATAATTGTATTTAATTAAAAAAATACAACACAAAAGCTTGAAAATTTTATCTATCTAAAAAATTAATATTGTTATTAAATATTTTTATGAAAACACTTATATCTAAAATAAAAGGCATATAAATCCATATAACTCTAAATGACGTTATCTTTTTACTTTTATAGAATCCTAAGTTAAAATATACTTAAAATGGAACTATAGTAATAAGAAAAAAAAAAACGTAGAAAGGTAATAAAATGATCAATTTTTTTTTTTTTGATTTAGGAAATGGATTGGATTGAAAAGACATTCTAAAATCTGGGCAATAGTATAATTATGAAAACTTGTGATAGTCCCAAAGGACTAATTCAACTTTGCTATCAAAAGTTGATGGACTAAATTTAACAAATTGAAAGTTGATGGACTAGATATTTAGAATTAATTTAATGATTATATTGGACAAATTAAAAATTCAATAATAACATTACATATTTGATGAAAATTTTACAAACTATTTGTGTCATTTTTCCCAAGATATATCGAAGACTTAAAAGTAGGTAGCTGCTTCCTTTTCTATGATATGTAGTTATACTAATCCAATTGTGAGTTTACTATATCATAAATATTTACAACAATATCAAAACAAAATCTCTTTTCGGAAGAACCGACCAACCAAGAGTAGTGGAGTCATCTCCTAACCATCTGAGGATGGACAACCCTTATTGCGCTTAGGCAATGGTCGCCACCCTCCATCACAAACACTTGTACATGCCCAAGGGTAGGAGAGGCGAGGAGGGATCGTAATCTCTCGTCAGCTTTGCCACTCGTCGGGTAGTTTTGGGGTGTTCACTTTTGGTTCTTACACCTTCCTTGGTTATAATACTAATGCTTATATTACTCTCGAATAATAATTTAAGTCATTCAATTAAATTTTTGTATGTTTTTGCCGGAAATTGTTAACACTAACTATCCAAGTGTGGCTCCTACTTGTACAAGCCTTCAAATTAAATTACACTCCTCCTACCTTTTGGAGCCTACGGAATTATTTACTGTGCTTAGATTTTGCAACAATCTTTGTCAGTGTACCATTTATAGATTAAAATTTAAGCACCACTTGTCACGTTTATATTCCAAAATAGGCTTAAATTATGCTTGGCTGTTATTTATTTCATGATATATATGGGTATGACTCTTTTATAGTTAATGTTCATGTCTTTATTAGAAATTAGCTTAAGGAACTCTTTTTAAAATCATTTAATATTAAATAGTTGGGATTGAGACTCGATACTCATAATTTTCTCATTGCACGAAGTTCTTACGATCAGTGTTACGCGAACTTCCCTACTAGAATCCCAAAATTCCTATCATATCTAAACTATTTTGCCTATTAGCTGGCAATTTAGTTGTGTTGGAAGATTTGAAAGTAATCTACGCTAGTACTCCTAGTTATAGATCTGAATCGAATATGAGGATGGCAGTGTTGTATATAATGGATTCAATCTTAGACTCTTGTTATTTCGCAAACCTGAGAAAATATTTCCTCATTTTCTAGCATTTGGACCACTTAGGAAAATGAGTCAATGGAAAACTTATGCTTAAATTCAAGAAAAAAGATTTCTTCTTTAAAATATTGAAAATCATTTTTTAAAATATGACTAAAAATCGGTACTTGAACCCAAAATTTTGCCCTTAAAGGGTGGGGCTGGGTCCACCGGGGTCTATCAAGGCCAAGGCTAGGTCGAATGAGGCTAGGCTTGGAACCTAGTGCCTAGGCTCGAGTCAACAAAGGTGGGACTTGGGACACTGATACTAGTACTCAAGACCTTGGTGCCCAAGGCCATCTCCCTATTGCTTGAGCTCGATCCACTAAGGCCAAGCCTTGTACCTCTGTGACATGCGGAATTTTTATCTCTGTTATTAATATTTAGGATAAGTGTTACTTAGTTTGAAGCCTTTAAGGTCGTTAATTTTGTGAGGTATGAAAGTTGCGAAGGATGATTGTCCATTAATGTTATCATCTAAATTTGATGCATTAAGCTTAGTGATAGATATTCACATGTAGGGCAGCGGTGTTAAGTGATGGTCATTAATATACCACCATATTAGATGTAGTCTGCAAATTGCGCATTTGAGAATATTCAAATTTTAAAGTTACTAAATTGAGATTTTCCCGGCATTTGTTATTTTTCACCAATGTTTTTAGTGAGTTCAAAATATTTTTCCAATTTATCAGTGCTTGGAACAAACACCAATTTCCTTGTTTACATAGTGATTTACTAGATATTTTGATAATTTAACAAAATATCTACTTTGGAAGCCATGCAAGTGAGCCATTTGTCCCCCTTTAATTTATACCATCTCTTTTCATTTCTCCACCAAGTATTTTAAGTCACATGTCCTTAGTTCAAGAAATTGAACTTGGCTAACTATGAGATCATGCATTGCATTATTCATTACATCATTTATGACAATTTTAGTACATTAATGCATTGATGACTCACCCACTTTTTTTTTTGGTCGGTGACTCACCCAATTTTTTTTTTTTTTTTGGTCAGTGACTCACCCAATTTACTTGGCCAAGAAGAAGCCATCTTTCATTTGAATCAAAATGTCTCCTTGTGGCTAATCTTATAGGCTACTTGCATCCTAATTACTCACTTAAGACCACTTGAAGTATTTTTATTGGAACACATACCCTTTCTACCTTTAGATCTCATGTTTTTAACTCAAGATTAAACAAGATTGGTTCATCCCTTTTTGCCTTAAAATTGGATGGAGTCATGTGATCATGCCATTTGTGATTATCTAACTTGAATACACCTTTCTTGCACTTCCACTTAACATTTTCTTTGACTTCAAGTTATCTTTTCTCTTAACTTAAGTTACTTGTTCTCACCTCCCTTGGACTATAAATAAGTCTCCATATGTCTTTAAGTTTCAAAAAGAATTTCAACTTCTTCTTGCAAACAAAGAACAAGAGATCTTTCTCTTTTATTTTTGCATTCCAATCTTTTGTGTGAAAGGAAAGATTCTATATTTTGTGTTACCAAAAATTCAAAATTTCATTTTTCAAGAGCTTACAAGGCGAATTTGTTGGTTATTCTCCTTTATTAAACTAGTTATATAGAATGTTAAGAGATTTTAATCTTTGTTTTTGATTATATTGCTTTGAAGGTGATTAAAGCTTTGATTTTAATCAAGCATTCTATTTGAGGTAAGTGAAAACTCTAGGAGTTAAGTTGGATTGATCTACTTAATACTCTTCCCCAGTGCCTTGCTTAAGTCCGATTCCTATCAAGGCCAAACCTAGAACGCTAGAGGCATCTCCCACGCCTATGTTCGGGTCCCTGACATTCGAGCTCGAGTCACTAGCACTCGAGCTTGAGTCCATTGAGGTCAGACCGAGACCTTAGTGCTTATATCTAGTTCCCTAGCTATTGATGATAGTGTATATCTATTTAAGAAAATAAAATTAGATTTTCCTATTCAAATGACATAATGTATTTTCTAGTTATTTTTTATATTTTAGATAAACACCAAAAAATTATTGTCAATTTTGAGAAGAACGACAACCTGAAAAATATATTTCGTAAAATAAACGGAGTCTACAATCAATATAATTGGACACATTTGTAAATGTAAGAATCGCCAATTAATAATTGGTCTTGATTTGACACATTCACAAGACTTGGGGTGGATGAAAGTTAAGTCTTCGTCTAAAAAATATAGAGACCATGTTTTTCTTTATTAAAACAAAGTGCATCGATTAAAATCGGTCTTTCCTAAAAGTACGGGACCAAAAAGTGTAAGTTATGTTAAGAGGCCTACATCACATGTCAATGGCGGGCGGTGACAAGCAAGTTTCACCAAATTAGGAATGAAAATTTGAGGGAAGGACCAAAATTTGAAATAATAAAGATTTAGAATTGTAACCGAGCAATAGAAGGGTCAAAATCAAACTCCTAGGACACCCCACGCACCAAAAATCATAAATTCTCGAAAAAGGAGGGACTGCTTCGCAAATAACGGAATATTTGGATACGAACTTCGCATTTGGGATTTGGGTGAACGCCCTGCTCCTCGCCCTTCCCCGCTCGGCACCAGAAGTGAGCTCGCACGAGCTTCCATGGCGGAAGTAGAGCTCCTTCTCCTCCCAATCGAAGTGGACTAGTTTCTTCAGTGCCCTATAGTATCGATCTCGACACCAACCTGGGTTTCGGCTCGTGGGTCGTGACTGGAGATGGCGACTGCGAGAGCACTGAAATTGCTGACGCTGTCGTCTCCTTCCGTGCTCAGACCTCCCCAGCTTTCGTGGGTGTGTGGTGGGTCGGTTCCGTTTCGCTCTTTGCCCCTCGTACCGCGGTCTCGCTGCTTCGGAGCCCGTTTCTTGAGCAGCAGCAAGGGCGACGCGTCGGTTGAGGAGACGACGACGACTACGAAGAAGAAGAAGAAGAAGAAGGAGAAAAAGGAGAAGGGGAAGGGGGAGGTGGAGGTGGAGGGTGGGAATGGGCAAGGAGGTACGGCGATGGAGGCGTTGCTGAAGCGGAGGACGCGTTCGTCGAGAGAGCTCGACGATGAGACGGTCCAGCAGCTGCTCGGCGTCAGCAGCCATATACCGGTGCTGCTCGGCGAGGTGCTGGATGTCTTCTCGGGCCGGAAGCTCCGGTCTTTCGCCGATTGCACCGTCGGTGCCGCCGGCCATTCTTCCGCTGTCAGTGTGCATATATTTATTACGCGTTGGTGCTGTTAGTGTCAATTTGTTCTTTTTTTTAGCAAAACTCGCTTGTGTTTACGTAAAAATTCGTGGGAAGATGGATACTGGGGTTCTGTGTGACGTTCAGAGACTTAATTTGAAGTTATTGGGCTCGGTGTTTTACATGAAGATTGACATCTGCGTGGAGTCAAGATTAACATCCTGGATTTTGTTAGTGGGTTTTGGACCCTCTTTAGAACAGTTTATCTATGCTTCATTTCCTTTTCTGTAGTGAGTAGTTTAGCAGATAGGGAAAAGCTAGGAAACTAAATTCGGGGAAGGAGAGTTCCTTGGTGATCAGCTAAATGGAAATCTCTTTCAAAAAATGGTGAATGACTGCAGTGTTAGTAGCAGACTAGCGTAGAATTGCTGATGCTGAATTTAGCAGCTGAGTCAGGTGCTTTATTGCTTCTACCAACCATAAGATATTCCATCCACCTTCAGTCTATGAGGCTCAGCAATAAGAAATGAATACATTTCTTGAGCAGCTTAATAACACCATTTTCGCTCAATAATTAGCATCATGAAAGATTTTTGGGCACTGCTTGTGATATGAGCAAGCAATTATCAGCATTGTAGTAGCAGCGTTGGTAACATTGGCGGTTTTCTTAATGTCCACGATGCATTTGAAAATACTATTTGTTAAGGTTCTTGAATATCTTATTCCATTATCTAATGAGGATGATTATCTGTACTCATAAATAGAGAGAGCAAATGGACTTCATTTATTTTGCTGCTAGGATAAATACATTTTGTTTATTCTCTTAGATTATGCTTCAATTCTTGTAGTGGGAAGTTGCAATTCTGTACCCTCCCATAGTTATGATTAATATAGGTCCTACTAATGGAATAAAAAATCTTCTGGATGCATCTATTCTGGTCACAAATGGGCTCAGATTCAAATCGTTTATTTCATTTGTAGTACTCATCTTCTTATGTTCCAAATGAATAAAAAGTGTGCCACTTTTCTCATGACCTTGTTCTTTTGGAGATGGCTTTCACTGATTCTAGGATTTTCTTCTGTACTATTGCTTTAAGGACATGTCTAATTATTTTCTTTTTCTTCTCTTGCTAATAACAGATCATCCAGGCACACCCAGAATTGCAATGTTATCTCGGAATGGATGTTGATCCTATGGCACATCAAATGGCAAAAAACAAGATCGATTCTCTTTTGCCTGATGATTCCTCGTCCACATCTTCAAACTTAAGAGGATATGTTCTTTTGAGGAACTTTAGATTTATGAAATCCGTGGTTGATGAGGTTGGTGATGAGCTAATGGACTCTGGATTTGATGGCATCTTAATGGACTTGGGAGTGTCATCGATGCAGGTTGGTCACTTTAAAAAATTTACATCGGTGCTTGTGTGTTCTTTTGTTTCACCAATCATCTGCCTATACTTACTTAAGGTAGGCTGGAAAGGATGAGAAGCATCCCATACTTACTCAAGGTAGGCTGGAAAGGATGAGAAGCATCCCTCTAGATGCTTCTCTTTTATCCACTTATATTAACAAAACTAGATGAGTTTTAAATTACTGCTTCATTCCTTCTTTTGAACCTAATTATTCACGACCCGGAAACTCTGAGGCTTAGATTCACCATGCATGTAATAAATATCTTTCACAGTAGCTAAAATTCCACCTCAACTTCTCTTCAAACCTCATTGCATTCCTTAGCTGTAGACAGATCTACCAAAAAGTTGAACAATACACTAAATGTGCACAAGCAGGACATGACATCTTCTGTTGAAACTGGCTTAAAATGTCACATTCTGCCTCATACATATTTTATGGTTGTCTTTTGAAATTTTTAGAAATTATGCAGGGGCTGAGAATGGGTCAAAACTTCAAGTGGATTTGTAGTTAAAGGTGATTTGGGAGGGAAAAATGGTGAGAAAGAGAGGATACTCGAGTTGTTGAATCCAAGCTCCTTATAAGCCGTAGTTGTTTGAAAGCATATACATACGAAGCAAACTATCTTTTCCTCTGAAATTTGAATAAAGCCATTGTTTTTTTTCCCTTCATCCAAGTAAAAAAAAATTGCGAACAAGACGAGGAAAAAAAAAAAAAAACCAAGCCACCTTTGACCTTATGTTTCTCTCATTCACACTTTTCTGTAGGTTGACTTCGACATGTCTATTAGATTATTTTCTTATCCTGGGAAACCTTTTCTTATTGTCAATTCCATATAATACTTCCTCGAAAGTTCCTCACTGAAGTTTTTACAGGTCAACAATGCTGAAAGAGGATTCAGTGTGCTAAATGATGGACCCCTTGATATGAGAATGGATCCTCAGGTGAGAGCTGTTTTGATTTTCCACTGGTTTGGCTTTTTTTAGAATAAAATTTTAGATTTTGATAGTTTATGCTGCATTAAGCTCACTGTGGACGGAGCTTTGAAGAAGTATTTTATGTTATTTGAAAATCTTAGGGATGTGGGTTGTATGTATTGTGATGAAATTATGGAGAAAAGCTAGAAAAAGAAGGCTCACTCTCTATTAGGTAATCTTATCTTCATCATTCCTGTGATCTCAGTGGCAGCTGAGGACATAGTGAAAACCCAAGCCAAAAATCATTTAACAGATCCCTCATGTCCCGGATCATGTGGAAAATGGACCACGATTTGCCTCTATTGTCTTGTCTTCCTCTCTTGTCGAGATGTATTTTCCCTTAATCTGGCCAAAAATATAAAAAAAAAAAGGTGTTTTCCCTTGACCAATTCTTCTTCTTCCTTTCAACCTAACCTAGAAGCTGAAGCCTTGTAAAAGATACACTACTAAAAATTGGTATACTGGTTAAAGTAACTGTTGTCAATCTCTCCGTCTAGGGGTGGCAGTAATGGGAGTGAAGTTTATAAAAAAATGGTTGCACTTTGCCTTTCCCTCTGTCCTTTCTTTACTAATCCAAAAAATAAGTGTAATAGTTGGTGTCAACATATTTACTAACTTGACGGGGGGCATCAGATTCCTTGGACCTTCTCTTAGCTCTTGATCATCTAACAGAACAGAAACTTCTTTAGATATCATTGTGTCGTCTCCTTCACAGCAACTTCTTTTGTTTCACCATCTTCGCAATGGCTTTTCAGTTGAGAGGAGTCCTCTACTCCCCCCACAGTTTCCAAAGGACACCACCTCTGGCTGTAATCCATCCTCTTTTGTAGCTTGGTGCAATATGAACTCTATGAGACATGTTTGAATATTTAAATAATAAACCATACCTTCATCTAATAGCTTAAGCTTTTAGAACAGCTGACAGTGGTTTTACAAAATCTTATTATGTTATCAGAGCTAAGAGGTCCTGAGTTCGAATCTTCCATGCCTTTATTTGCCTCCCTAATCAAATATCTCCACACTTTAGGCTAAAGCCAAAGTACAGTCTATGCATGAAACGGTTTTTTAGAATATTTAAATAATAAACTACACCTCCATCAAACAGCTTAAGTTTTTAGAATAGTTAGCAGTTATTTCACAAAATCTCACGAGACAAAATTAAAGCAAATGAGAAAATGCTACATGACTATGTATGAATAGAGTTATTTATCCAGTAGATGTGCCCAGAGCTAATCTCTTATTGCCTTCAGTTCGCTCTACGCTAAAAGACAATGTAGCTGCACCCTGCTGCTTGTTTTATTGTCCTTTACATGTTTTTCCTTTGCTTGATGCTGAATTATATGAGATTGTGTTTTACTGACAGAAACAGGAACTTGGCAGGCAAGTTTGAAAGCAGAAGACATCTTAAACTCCTGGCCTGAATCTGAAGTTGGACGAATCTTGCGGGAGTATGGTGAAGAAAGCAATTGGTTCTCCTTGCAGAATAAGATTGTTAAATCTCGTATGCATGGTGGACTGCATTCCACTGGAGACCTCGTTAGTCTAATCCAAAAGTCAACTCCCAGGACAAAAGGTTTGCATAGACAACATCCTTATTATATCTATTTTGAGTACCTATTTTAACAAAATCTATAATGACAACGTATGTTTAGTCACTGATTTCTAAATCTTGATTGCTGGCAAATTTATTAAACACCTCATGGAAATTTGGGGAACCCTTTTACTACTCAGACCTTTAGTTCAGTGCACATGCTTCCTTAAATCATCTATTGCAATGGCAGGAAGACAAGGTTGGATAAAAACAGCAACACGAGTATTTCAGGCTTTACGGATAGCAGTCAATGATGAGCTCAAGACGTTGCAAGACTCTCTCTATTCTTGTTTTGACTGTCTTGCACCTGGTGGTAGGCTCGCTGTCATCTCCTTCCACAGTTTGGAAGACAGGATCGTGAAACAGACATTTCTCGAAATTGTAAGAGGCAAGAGAACTGATGAAGATGGAGAGATAAGTGAAGAGATGAAGAGCGATCTTACAAGTACCATCACTAATGACAATGACAAGGAAGTGTGGATTAGACAGATAATACAAGGGGAAATGGGTAGGATTTTAACCAAGAGACCGATAACTCCATCTGAGAAGGAAGAGAAGTTGAATCGCCGGAGCAGGAGTGCTAAACTCAGGGTGATTGAGAAGATCTAATTTTTCAACAACCACCAGGTATACAGTGAGAATTTAATTGTCTTCACAATAATATGTGGCTGGATCTGCTTTGATGCAAATGGCTGACGTGTCGGATGGAGTTAGATGCATTTCACAAGGCTGAAATACTGAATGCTAAGCATTTCTCTCCTCCTCCTCTTTCCTCTTCTGCTGGTTTAGTGTTGCGAAAATTTTGTTGTAAGCTATGTTCCAATATATCCTTTATATTTTTTTTCCTGTGTTTTAGTTTCTTCTCTTTTTCTCATTTTATTCATTGAGGGATAAAGCAGGGTCTGTTTTTAGGTACTTTTGCATGCTTGCTGTAAAGCTTAATGGGGATTACTTCCTCCCAATTTAGAAAAGGGAAGATTATCCCTCATTTGGTGATGCTCTCTCTCTCTCTCTCTCTGCAACATGTTAATGACGTTTTTTTGTCCTAGATATGGGTGAAATGAACAGGAATGACAGGACTAGTTCATCCATTAGACAATCCGGGGAAAAGCCTGAGAGAGCAGCTCAGGACATTCCATTCGCTCAGGACAAAGCAATAATTGAGTTGACACAACATAAAATATGAAACGCCAGGAGGAGGCATGTCGTCTTCACACGTTATCTCCATCAACGATATGTTTTCGGACGGAATCTTCTTAATTCTTATCTTTAGCGACAGCACATATATTCCCATGACGGGGTCCCGAGCAACTGTGTAACTTGCGTGAGTTCAAAGTTCATGTCGAGCACCTTGCCACTTGCTTTTCACTTTATGGGTGGCATCTTAGGCCTCCATCGTTCCTGTTTTTTCTGTCTTTTCTCCAGGGGCAAACTTGGTCTGCCTTGAAGATCTCGAAATTTCAAAACCAGCGAACTAGTTTTGAAGGGGAAAAAAAAAGGAAGAGGAACAATGACTTAAAATTGTACAATGACAAAAAGGTGATAACCCTGAGTGGATAGATTTGGAAGTGGGGCCGGTAATATCTGGCGTGATTTGATGCGATTTAACGCTTTAATTGGCCAAATCCAACAACAGCAGGAATCAGCACGATCTCAGTGGATTTTTAGCATGATGAACGAACATATGGTGTTTTTGGATGATGGCTTGACACATTCAAGATACTCCAATAATGTATATGAGCACAAATTGCCAATCATATTGTACTTGTCCAAATGGATTGCCACCGATAACATACGTCATGAAACACCTGTTTAAACGTAAAAAAATTGACACGTTCAAGATGCTCCAATAATGTACCTGAGTATGAATTGCCAATCATATTCTACTTGTCAAAATGGATTGCCACCGATTACATAGAAGTCATGAAACACATGTTAAGCATAAAAAATGTAAAAAAGAGTCTTTTCACACCATGTTGCGACCCAAATTCGATAGTTAATTTTTTATGTTGCTCGTTTCTTGCAGCATTGTGAAATATGCAATTTCCAAACTTCTATTGAACATCGTGAAACCGGCCATCACAAGCTCTCCAACTCAACAAAAAAAATGGGTCAGTTGGACATTAAGATGAGTAAGTTATCACCAATCAAATTTTGATCAAAATTTCATGTACTCGGAAAAGGTCTTAGAGCCCAAAACCATACTGAAAGATTTTGGAGTCATCCGCAACTTTTCAGATCTCTAGTTTATCGTATATAATGATTTTTAAAAATTTTAAGTTGCCGAAATAACATCTGGATCATAATCCCGAGCCTATGGCCTTGATATGGGTCGACGACTTTGGGTTCTTGATTTCACGAGTTTACATATCAATATTGGGCTCCTTAGAAAGCTTTCTACACAAGCATTTCATGGTTACAAAAAATCAAGTGGAATCGAAGGTCAAGCATGACATTTAGGGGACTAGGAACATTCTGGTTGAGATAGCTTTGTTGAAATAAATATATGAGTGGTGTTAGAAAAAGTCCCACATTAGATAATTGGTATGTTGTATAGCAATTAATATATCATAATTAGTCCATAACTCAATAGATTAAGTTTTAAGTAAATGTGAGTTCAACTTGATATATTGATGAGCTCGGACTTGAGTTCTTTCTTGACAATCTTGCCGGTGAAGCTATCGAATCTTTGTTACATGCTGCAATTAAGTGGTGACTATCTCATGAAAGGATCCTAACCAATGTGTCTTCCAGGCCAATCATCACGGTTTGGTCTGGCAGAAAAGACAAGGGTGAAGGTGGGTGTAGCAACGCTATCTCGAGCAACCTTTGTGGTTTGTTTTGGAGAAGAGATCGGAGATGAAGGTGCGTGTTGGAGATTCAAGTTGAGATATGTTGGTACAGAAGAATACTTGAACTCAAGGAGAATAGACTTAACATTGAGCTCAGACGTAAGGAAGAAATTATTGAGATGCACATTAAAGTTGTGTTAGAAAAAGTCTCACGTAAGAGAATTTGTGTTATTTGAAGTAGTTAGTACATCTTAGTTGACGCATAACTCATTAATTTAAGCTTTTGAGTAAAAATGGGTCTGACTAGATATGTTTATAGGCTCGAACCTTGGCTCTCTTTTGGCAATCTTCCCAAGTGTAGGTATGAGGCTTCTATGGTGCATTTCTAACAATGGTATTAGAGTTAACAGCTAACTAACACGGTTTCTGGGCACATGAACATTGTGGCATAGCAACACGGTCTTATTGGCAGCTTCATAAGTCGGTCAGGAGAAAAATACCAAGGATGAGGTTGGATGTAGGGATTCTAGTTAAGACATGTTGATGTAGAATGATACATGAATTAGGAAGGAATGAACCTAACACTGAGTTTACACGTGAGAGGGAGATTGTTGAGATGTACATGTGAGTTTCGAAATGTCTCATGTTGTAGAATTGGTGTAATATGGATTAGTTAAAATATCATTGTTGGCTTATGATTCATTGGCCTAAACTTTTGAGTGAATATGAGTTGAACTGGATATGTTAACGGGTTTGGACTTGGACTCTCGCTTGATATTCTCTCCAAATGAATGCATCAAGATTTCATTGTGCACTTCCCACAGCCTCAAACTAAGGCACCACAAGTGCCTAACTTTTCTATAGCGCTCACTTGAGCGCTATAATTTTTTTTTTTTTTTGATTATTTGAGTACCGTAACTTATGTACAAAACTCACTTGAATGCCATAATTTATTTTCCTACCATACAACTTTTCAATTGATTACTTTATAAGTTATGGCACTTAAGTGGTTTAAAAAAAAGTTATAGCACTGAAATGAGCGATGTACAAAAGTCATGACACTTTTGGTGTTTTTATCCCTTTTTATCATCTTTAGAATTCGATTTGTTGTATCATTCAGCATGTAAATATTGTTATGTTATGTCATTCGTTTTTCATGCTTTGAATTTAATTTACATGTCATGTTGTATGTGATTATTATTATGTCATGTCACTTCACCATTATCTTCTAAAAGTTGATTTGCCATGTCATCTCATTTTGTTATCATTTTTTGAATTTGATTTACCATGTCATGCTGCATGTGATTATTGCTATATTATTTCATTTGATAATTATATTTTACATTAGATTTGCCTTTTTATATTGCATGTGGACATTGTTGCGTCATGTAATTCTATCATCATCTTTTGAATCCTATTTGCTATTTCATGTTGCATGTGAATATTGTCATGTCATATCATATAGTCATTATGTTCTACATCTAATTATTGTCAATTATGGCACCTCGAATTTTAAAAATTGAAGGCCGCTAGTTAGTAGTGCATCGGTTCCTAATATCTTCCCAAATTCTAGGTTTGAGAAATCTATAGAGGATGCAATTACTACTACTACTACTACTACTACTACTACTACTATTAACCATAACAATAACAATAACAATTACAACAATTACAACAACAATAATAATAAACTAGATTGAAGCCACTACCAATTGACTAGGAAAAGCTAGACTGATTAAACACTTCATCGTTATGAGGAGAGTTTTGGTTTCAAACTCGATTCGAACTAAGGCTTAGGCATAGTAGAAAAGAAAGTCCACTACCTAAGTATATTTGGGACGGAAACTGGTCTACATAAACGTAAAGATTTTAAGAGTGCATTTGGTAACTATTTTATTTTCGGAAATAATTTCTACTCAAAAATATATTTTTTATTCTATTTTCTGGACAAGTTTTTGAGCAATCAAAAAGTATTTGATAACTGTCCAAAATTTCTATTTTTGAATTAGAAATGCATTTGGTACAACACTTAAATTTTTTATGACTTAAGACTTTCTTTTAATTTTTTAATAATTTGATTACATTTTTCATTTTTCATTTTTCATTTTTTATTTTCTCTTCTTCTTCCTCTAGTCGGTCTCTAGGAAGGTTTCTTGCCTTGGGGGAGCCTCGTCGGGCTTGCCTCGCTAGATCTAGCAAGGATTGCCTCTCCGAGCCACTAATGAGGCTCGATCTCACTAGATCTGTCAAGGCTCCAACGAAATCACCAAACCTTGGCTGGCAAACTTCTAGGGGAAAAAGATGAGGAAACGGAGAATAAAGAAAAGAAAAAGGAGAAAAGAAAAGAGAAAAAAATGGTTTGGACTTGATTATGGAATTGTTTCAGGAATAAAGAAGCAACTTTTTTTGTTTCTTTCTTTATTATGTTCTAAATCTATTCCCCGGAACAAAAACATTATCAAATGGATTTTTTTCATTTTTGTTTCAGAGAACAAAAGAATAGAATTATGCGTTGTTTGGTATGTTACCAAATAGGCCTTAAGTCTTAGAGTTCGATTACACATAGGAGGAATTAGCATCCCATGACGTCCTTTTAGCAACGTAGCCTACTTTTGATTAATCTTGTATCATTCATCATCTAATTTCCCAAGTGTTGACATCTCAAAATTTGCCTCCATTGAATAATTAAGTTTGACCTAGGTTGCTCGAAAGTTTGCCAAAGGTTAAGCGATCAGATACAAGGCCCAAAATATGGTTTATTCCTAAAAAATTGGTTCTACTTGTTAAAACAAGTCTTTTAATACTCATATTGTTATACAAATATGAACAATCCATTTTTGACCCTTTAGAATTGAGTGCTCACTATTTGCGATGTTGGGAAGTTTGAAATTTCTCGATTACGGGTGCAAAAGTGGGGATCACAAGCATTTCAACACAACAAAAAATCTAGTTATAATGAATGTCGAATGAAGAAGTAATCGCCAGTCAACTTTTAGTAAAACCTTCCAATACTTGAAAAAGGTTCCATAACCAAAATTGTAAGGGTTAATATCCCGAAATACCCTAAATCGGTACACCTGTGATAAATTTACTCTAAACTAATTTTTTAATAATGAAAAATCCAAACTGATACATTCATGACAAATTTATCCCAATTGATAATAAAAAAATCATAAATCGATATACTTGAACCCTATACTTTTTGTTAAATTAGCTTAATACCACAAAAAATCACAAAAAATATATAACTATAACAAACGGAGAATAAAATCTCAAATTGGTATATCGGTCAACTGTCATGTGTTATTCAATTTAGTAATTTAATAGTAAAGTTTAAACAAAGGGCAAATTTATCGCAACTATATCAGTTTGGAGTAAATTTATTAAAATTGTATCAGTTTTGGGTTTTTGGTAGTTAAAAAATTAGTTTATGATAAATTTATCACGAATGTACCAGTTTGAGGTTTTTCAGAATATTAACTAAAATTGTAACTGATGGTCTTGGAATCAACAAAACTTTCCATACTCCTAAGTTAAGATAGGTGATGATTTTTTAAAATGATGAGCTACCAAAATAGCGCTCAATTTAAAAATCCAAACTTTAGACAATAGTTTGGGTTGAAATCTTGGGTCTGTAATTTGGTGATTTTCGCATAGCTGTGTTAGGCTCGTTATAAAGCTCTTGACATGAGCAATCAAAAGGCGCAAATATCACGAGAATCGAACATCATGTGTAACTAGATATGGGCTCTGAAAGAGCGATCCTCGACTTGAGTCCCCTTCCCCCGAATTCCTTCATATCAACTAATTTTATTTAGGAATTTAAAATATGTTTAAAATCATGAACAAGGTTTGGACAAAAGGTCTTCGGTGTATCTAGTGAGTTCAGTTGAATTCGAAACAATGACATAAGCCATCGATTGGACAGGAGCAAGAATTCAAGTAATCATTTCGAGATCAGCTTGGGTTTTCGTCAGTTGGAGCGTCTGTCACTGTCATGCTCCACGTGTAGCGTCTCATCAGGCGACATTTCTAAATCTTTATAAAGGGAAAATTACTAAATTTGTGATTTTTTTTAAAGAGTCTTCCAGACGAATGTCTTCAAAATATTCATTGACAACGAGGGTCCTAAATAATCACACTTGATAACAACGTCTCCCAAACGCAACCATCACCATAATCATTTTCTAAAGTCACGGGGCCCACCCAAACCCGACCCGACTCACTCGTTTAATATCTCTAATCATGATTCCATTTTCTTGATTTGTTTTTTCCATTCAAATTAGATTAGATTTCTAGCACCATGAGAGGGTTCTTGCTTGTTTCATCAAATTCTTTAGTAATTTCCAATTTGCTAATATTTTGTCGTGTTTAATTTTTTAAAGTTGATTAGTCTTCTTCAATATGCTAAAATAGCATATTTAAAGGAAAAAATGCCAAGAATTAGAGCCGAAATTAAGTTGGGAACACGTCAATTTGAGTATGATTCGCTAAAATTATATTACATAAAAATACATCAACATGGATCAAACCTATTTTTTCACCCACTTGATCCCAATTCGACCTTTTCATTTGATAGGTCTAGGCTTATTTTTGAAATTTGACTTACATGTAAATTGAAATCTAGCCGAAATTAAGTTGGGTAAGTTTCGTTTGTTTCGAAGAAGATGAATAATTGAGGAAATCTTTTCTTAAAAATAATTACTTGTATTGCTTGAAATAATTAATCAATGAAAAATATTTTCATTATCAATAGCAATATATGTCTAAATATTTTTATAAATGATGAAAATATTCGTGATTCATTCTTCTTCTTTTTTTAAGTAATATGAGTAATCATTTTTAAAAAATATATATTTTTTAAATTATTTAATTTTTGTGAATATAAATGGAGCTGTGAGTAGATAGTGTCTAGTATTCACTAGCACCTTATGGTCTAAACTTCTAGATTAAGGGATGGTGATGGCTCAAAATTTCATGATATCAAATATTTGAATGAATTAACTTTTAACGATCCTGCGCACCATTAAAAAAGTCAAAAGGCTATTTGGACCACACTAGATCAGCTTTTTCACCTTAAATTAATTACTCGATTTCTAGAGTAGCAAAGGACAGAACAAATATTGAGTACCCGTGAGGCGAAATATTTTTAGGACTTCAGAAGCAATTATAGTTACTAATTTCAAAAGATAATACTACTACTTAAATCTATTGCGATTCATACAAAAAAATTCCAAATGAATGGTTAAAATACACTAAAAAAATTAACT
Source organism: Eucalyptus pauciflora (assembly GCA_007663325.1). Lineage (NCBI taxonomy): Eukaryota > Viridiplantae > Streptophyta > Magnoliopsida > Myrtales > Myrtaceae > Eucalyptus > Eucalyptus pauciflora. Next base: position 1,119,731 of record VMYD01000388.1, read on the forward strand.
ATAACACTACTTTAAATTCTTTGAGCAAGGCACAACTCCATCTCTCCCTGTTATCGAACGATTAACAATAAAAGTTTTGAAACATATTGCAATAATGCATTTGATTTGTAAAATTTTCAACAGGAGAGAGTTGTCCATTCTAATTCTGTTCTAGTTTTGTTGGGATTTAATGGATAGGTTATGTACGTGGTATTTTTTATCACAGTCGCATAAGATTTGAAGTTGAGAGGTGAAAGAGTTAATTATAGGATTCAAGCATGTCAAAGTCAAAAATTTAAGACCGCAACGTTTGAAATTAGGAATTGACAAGTTAAAAATTTTAATTTCTTATTTTTTCGTCAAATTTATTTCTGAATAGAAATATGTTCTAGAAATAGAAAAATCAAATTGCGTTATCAAATAAATTTCTATTCCAAACCTACTCCAGAAATAAAAAAATAAAAAAATAAAAAAGTAAAAATTTTATCATGGTCGCCTTTGACGACGAGTTTCGCTTTCTTTATTATTGAAGTGGGTGAGCAACAACTTATCGTTCAAGTTGAAAGAGACTCCTGAATTAATATATCCTTCTGGAGCTATCAATCAAAAAGCATTTCTCCCCCTGTTTTAAGCTCTCTGTCTTCTCTTCGTTGTCGGTCTGGCCGTTGAATTGCTTGGACATCTATCCGCCTTGTCTTTCTACGAACTTTCGAGCTGTTCCGTTTTCGTGAGTATTCCATTTGCTTTCTTTTTTTATGCCCTGTTCTTGGTGATCTTTCTGTCTCTGTGCTTTCTGGGGGCGCTCTCTTTTACTCTGTTCTTGGTGATCTTTTCTGCCTCTGAGCTTTCTTGGGGAGTTCTCTTTTACCCTGTTCGCTATATGCTTTATTGTCGATGCTTTACGCATACTCTGCCACGTTCATCAACTTTAATTTGAGGTCATCAACTTCTCTCTCGCTTGTAACTCTCTCTCTCTCTCTCCCTCCCTGATGATTCTTTATTGCAGCACCTTGTAAGGAACATTTGTAAGGAACTATCCGTGGTCGGTCTGTCTCGAGCTCGAGATTGCCTCTCTCTCTCTCTCTCTCTCTCTCCCTTTGTATAGAAAAAGTCCAACTCAGGTTTCTGCGTCGTTGGCAGTTGGATTCTTTCTCGAACTCAGTGGAAAGTTCGGTTTAAATTATAGGAGGACCCGAGTAAATTGATTATTTAGGTGGATCGAACTGAAGTTTTGTGAGTATGGGGTTCTTTAAATTTATAGCTTTCAGTAGGCTGTGTGTTGCCCTGTTATTCTTGGCTGAGCTGGTGACCTCGGTGGGTGGAATCGGAGTAAACTGGGGAACACAGACGACACATCCTTTGCCGCCTGCGACGGTGGTGAGGATGCTGAAGGACAACGGGTTTCAGAAGGTGAAGTTTTTCGATGCCAATTCGAGCTACTTGAGTGCTCTGAGTAAGTCTGGGATTCAGGTGATGTTGGGGATTCCAAACGACATGCTCTCTTCTCTGGCGAGCAACGTTGGGGCGGCGGAGAATTGGGTCGCGCAGAATCTCTCTGCTTACGTCTCCTCCAATGGAGTGGACATCCGGTAACCTCTCCACAATTCTTTTTCACCCGGTTTTTTCTTCTTTTTTTTTGTTCTGTTTACCTTATATGAAGTCACTAGCAATACGTTGGTTCAAATGTTTATGGGTCTGCTCATGTGGTATTGATGAAAATCAGAACTTCAATCTCGTTGGGAGTACAAAAATTCGAAGCGATTCGCTTGCAAATTTTAAAATGTACATCCTAGAACGATTATGAGACCATCTGGTTCAGAGTCTTCTTAGGCCTCTTGTTTCTGTGTGTCTTCCCCTGCTTTGGACTGCAGCGTGATCTTTACATGCTAATTTAGTTGTCTAGGAAGTGATTTTAAATGAAAATGTGAGTGCAGCTTCAGAAGGCCTACTTTGCAAAGGCACTTCCCCACTTCCTTGAACTGTTTGGAGCGTCTATTTCTTGATCATACACGGCTTATCTTATATCCTAGTTCATTTGCATTTTATTTAGCTAGTTGGAGTCGCAGAACGTGACTATTGAGTCTAGTTCTTTGAGGCTTCAACAAGACCCGGAAGAGTTATTACGTAATATGAAGGCAGCATGGGAGACCATTTATTCTTTCTTCTTCTTCTTTTTAATGCGAAATACCTTTGGTGGTAAAGCCCAGGCCAACAAAATCTCCCTCTTTAACAGATCACTCTTTCGAATAGTAGGTATCGTGAAGTAGCCATACTGGCCTCGTTTCTTGAAACTCTGAAAGGAACTCCAAAACCGCCTGGAAGATCAGGGAGACACAGGCCATATGGAAAGGCCTTTGAACTGTTTCTTGCAAGGTTGTTCTTCAGAGAGAAAGGATCATTGCCACAGGAAAGTACCTCGAGAAATCTCCAGCTTTCAAAGAAATAATAGGGTGATGAATTGATGCTTGAGACAGAATCATAATTACGAGATCTTGCTAACTGATTGCTCGAAAACAGAGGATGGTTTGTGCAATGATGATAACAGCTGCTATTTTATGTGGAAAGCAGAATCTTACCTAACCACCAGGCTTATGCGTTCCTCATTGCACAGATTCAAATAATTTTGTCACATATAATTGACTTCAACAAGATTATATTCTAGTTCTTCATTAAGAGTTTAATCATTTGATTGATAAAAGAACCAGGTCTGCAACAATCGATTTGCATTGATGTGGAATCTCTGCAAGTAGAACTTTTCTTTTTTTCTGAAGCAGGAACTTATTTGACATTCCATTCGAAATATGGCTTATTAAAGAATTCCTATTTGTTTCTGAGTTTGTTCTTTTGCCTTAGGCGTCAATCTGTATGATATTTTTCTTCATCAGGTATCTAGCCAGTCCTTTGCCCCTATTCATCATATCTTCTCATCCAGGCCATGTGTATGGACAAATAACTGTGACAGACGTGTGCGTCGATGTTGAAACTAGGAGAACACCAAACTAGGATATGTTAGAAACGATGTCTGAAGAGTAGGGTCTTGGACCTATTCTTGGTGTGGCCTGGTATGCATTACAGAGAGAATGCAAATCATATTCCCTGGCTATAGAAGTAACTTCCTGGGACTGCCATCATTTAAGTAGTGCTTGAAATAGATGTAACAATCGGGTTCTGTTTTAGTCCCCACCAGCCCGGTATTTTACCTAGAGTCCTCTCTATTTTGATCAGAGTATCCGAACTCATCTTAGCTTCTTTAAACGAGCATTCAGATATTTCATTACTTGTAATGACGAAGAATGATGTTTCTTCCAGGTATATTGCAGTAGGGAATGAACCGTTTCTCTCGACGTACAACGGAACCTACCTTAATACAACCCTTCCCGCCCTCCAGAATGTCCAGGCAGCTGTTGTGAAAGCCGGATTGAGCACACAGGTCAAAGTCACCATCCCTCTCAATGCTGATGTGTTAGAGAGCTCGACAAACCTTCCTTCTGATGGAGACTTCCGGTCAGATATCCGTGATCTCATGTTGGAGATCGTCAAGTTCCTCAGCGACAATGGAGCTCCTTTCACCATCAACATCTACCCTTTCATTAGCCTCTACAACGACCCCAACTTCCCAGTGGAATTTGCCTTCTTTGACAACTCGTCATCGACGCTGAACGATAAAGGTACTGTATACACCAATGTGTTAGATGCAAATCACGACATGCTTGTGTGGGCCCTGCAGAAGAATGGTTATGGAAACATGTCCATCACTGTTGGAGAGATCGGTTGGCCTACAGATGGAGACAAGAATGCAAATGCGAAGAGCGCTCAACGGTTCAACCAAGGGTTTATGACTCAGTATTCGGCTGGAAAGGGGACCCCCATGAGGCCTGGCCAAATGGACGTCTACTTGTTCAGCCTAATCGATGAAGATGCAAAGAGCATTCAACCCGGCAACTTCGAGCGCCATTGGGGCTTGTTCTATTTCGACGGGCAGCCAAAGTACCAGCTCAATCTCGGTTCCACAAGCTCAAATGGCTTGGTGGCTGCAAGGGATGTCAAATATCTGGCTAAGAAATGGTGCGTGATGTCACAGTCAGCGAGCCTCCAAGACTCGCAAGTGGCACTTAGCGTGAGCTACGCCTGCGCCAAAGCGGACTGCACGAGTCTTGGGTACGGGACTTCGTGTAGCGACTTGACTGCTCAAGGGAACATCTCGTACGCGTTCAATAGCTACTACCAGCAGAATAACCAACTCGACAGCGCCTGTCAATTCCCTAACCTATCGGTGATTACGGACAACGATCCATCTGTTGGAGATTGTAAATTCATCATCATGACCCAAACGCAGTCCATGAGCTTGGTTGGGAGTGACGGATCTCGGGGAAGAGGTATTGTTCCAGCTATATTGGTGTCTACATTGCTGTACATGATTTTATGGATGCCATAGTTATTTCATATGAAGTACATGATTGTAGTAAGGCATTGTGACTTCGTTATAGGTGCTGTCGACACTTCGTACACAGTTATACTTGTCTTCATTCTCTTGTAAATAGACATTATCAAGACATGGAAAGGAGTTGAATTCTATCAATTGTGTTAGAATATTTATTTTTTAAATAATAAATCACGCATTCATTTAATTGTTTAAATTTTTAAAACAATTGGTGGTGGTTATACCAAAATCTTCACATGGTGTGAGAGCTAGAGATCTTGAATTCAAATTTTATTAGGTCCCATTTGCCTCTTCAATTAAATTTTCACATCTAGTACTAGGCAAAAGATAAAACTAAACGTAAGGGGGAGTGTTAAATTATTTAAATAAAAAACTACATTTTTATCTAATAACTTAAGGTTTTAGGACATTTGGCGGTGGTTCTATCAAAATTTTTACAAATTGATGTTCTTTATTTTCCCTATCCAATCTCTCCATTCTAGTACTTGCCAAAAGAAGGATGCCCTGGTTAAGAAATTCAGGTTGGGTCACTCCAAGGTAAAAGAAAGAGAATTTTTTGTTGATCAAATTTTCACATTCTTTTATTTGGTTGATTTGTTACTCTTGAAGAGTTGACATTGAGAATACCCTCATGGCAAATTACACAAAATCTTAACTAAATTGAAGTTGGGAAATGATACAATTTTAGCCTAATGTGTAATATGGTTTCTGAACTTTTAATTTGTTCAATGTGATATATAAATTATTAGTAAATTTCTAATTATAGCCCTTCCATTTGCACGAACAACATATTAGACGTTATCTGGTGAAGTTGATTATTAAATGCTAAGTTGTATTGTTAAGAATGATGAATTAACATGTCTATCTTTTTATAAATCTAATTTACAAGAGGAAATAAATTATGGTGTTAATATGTTGATAATTATTTGATGATATAGATTATGATATCTTAATCTGAGATGAATATTTTACTTGAATAATCTAAGTGTAATTTTTTTTTATTGCACACCATTCAATCTTAGCAAATTGAAAGCCACGTCAGCGAATCCTATTAACTTACCAAAAATAAAATAAAAATACTAGATGTACAATATCAAACATTTACTAATAATTCATGGATCATATTAAACAAATTAAAAATTTATGAATAACATTACATATTAAAGCAAAGTTCTGGGACCATCCGTGTCATTTTCCCATTGAACTTTTACTAATACTAGAAAATTTGCCTATGATACAAGTTAGGGAAATGAAAATAGAATTTGTGGCAGGTATGCTATCCCATAGACGATCCTTCCTTGGCCTCAGAATAGGAACCTCCCGTTAGCCGCCCATAGAAAATTTTAGAGTAACAGTATTCTGATGCACGGGTTCCACGTTGTGAAAAGTGCAGAGCGTGCTACTAGGATTGACTAGAATATTCCTAGTTTTAAAGAATTATACGAGGTAGAAAAGAAAAGAAGAGAGGAGAGGTTTTAGGAATTCATAGCAAACCACACAATATTATTTTTAGAGACAGTGTGTTCTACCCCTTAACATTTACAAGCATTGCCTTCTATAGGCAAACACTGAAGACAATTTTGCAAACTCTTAGTGGCCGATAATGGCCAATTATTTTATTCATATACCCACAAACGAATATCTTGCTTCTAGTAGACTCTTATCTTACATCTTTTGTTTCTGCTATAGTTTCAAAAGGTGTTAAATAGTACCAAATAGTATATGAACCGTGCTGAATAGTGTCAAATAGTGTTGAATAGTATTTTTAGGCAAATTTTCTCTCTCTTCATGTGTTTGCTTTAGACTTCTTTTTCCTTTGGGGCTTTAGTCTTCTCCTGGAGGCTCTTTCACGTTACTTTAGAATGCTTCAGAGATCGTACTTATGGAATGGTTCGTCATCGTCTGAGCTATCAATGTCATCCCCGTCTTTCTATCTCCTGTACACTCTAATGAGTCTTTCAACTTCAAGTGCATCGAGGTGGCGAGTATCAGTGGCTTCTAGGGGCTGGTTAGAGCTAGATGGGGTATCAGTAACACTTCTCCCCAAGTTATCTTTATATTGTTGCCTAAGTGCTTCGAGGAGCTTCTTTACTTCTTAATTTTGAAGCACCTTTTGTATCTAATTCAAATTGCCATTGTCTTTTGGATGACTGATGAGAGCTTGCCGGAACATCATTGGACTTGCTAGAATGCCGGGTTGGGATAGATACCCAAGCTAAAGCAAAGGAAATTTTTTTTTTTCAAGACCTAGACTGAGTGCAAGTGAAATTCGCTATAATCAAAAGGATCTTGTAATGATGGTCCTCCCCATGGGTCTTATGATGAAGAAGCTGGATCCTATGAATCAGTTTGTGTCCCAAAAGTGTCCGTCATGTCCATTCCGTAGTATCTTCTTAGGCAAGTATCGAATGTTCTAGTTGCACAATAGTCATCAGAATGATCCCAAGAAACATTATCAATTTATGTTGACCATGCTTCAGGTGGAATAACTTGATTGCGCCAGCATGATATCCTCTACAATTCCCGATATTGTCAAGGATGAACTGAGATTCTATAAGGAAAAGTTGTAAAAATCTCATTTGGAATATATTGGGGTTTATATGTGGATACTTCAACATTTGCTAGAAATTTACACGTATCTCCACTGGGTTGAACAAATAATCATGGCCTGAAAAATAAACCAACTGGATAAAGCTTTGGAAAATATTTTTCCATGCACCTAATAGTTTGAACCAACTAAGCATCTAACCAAAATATTTATATTTGGCTTCTCCTTAAATGATTCTGCTAATGATAAGAGGCATCTTGGCCATCCGAAACTCAATGGAAATGGTATAGAAATTAAACATATACCAATAAAATCATTTGTGTTTTTTTGCCATTGGAAACTCAATGGCAATGACATAAAAATTAAACAAATACTAATAAAATCATTTGAGTTTTTTGGATTTTTTTTTTTGGAAGAAAATAAGATAATGACTAAAGGGATATTTTGGATGCAATCCATCTGGATGAAGGAGAAGACCACCATAATTGCTGAAAATATGGAAATAATACTGCCACATAAGTCTTCCAAGATTTTCAAAGAGAACATTGTCTTGGATGAGCTTTGGGATTTCTAATGGATATGAATATGAATGCCATTTGGGCTTTATTTCTTGAACCTTGAAACCGCCTCTTGGATTCCTTACCACATATATATTTATGGATGTGGTAGCTGTAAATTATTTTGGTTGAGACAAAAAATTGGCGAGTATATTCTTTTTTTCCGCAATATGTTTGGTTTCAAAGGAATACTTTGAAAACCATTTTGCTAATATAAGAAGCTGGTGGAATCTATTTCTGCTTGAACTTCAGCATATGAGAAAATGAGGACATGTCCATCTCAACAAAGAAATAATGGCCTATAAGATGGAATTCAAACTTCTTGGTGCCATATTTTATTGCCAAGATTTCTTTTAACATAGAGTGGTAATGCATTTCCGCTTGTATGAATCTCCAGCTCTTATGATTACAAACTCATCGATTTCCATCAATTTCTTCAAGAAGAACAATGGTCCAGTAGTCTTCACTGGCATCTATTTGCAAAATCATTTTTCCCGTAGAAGGGATTCACAATGGAGGAAGATGCCGTAGAATTTCTTTAAGCTTATGTACAAACTTAGTTTGTTGTGATCCCCACGGAGGAGCATCTTTCTTTAGCATTTGTCGCAGTGGACTTACAAACTCTGTGATTTTTGGGACAAAATCCCTGAGATAAGTAACTATCTCAAGGAATTGTTGAACTTACTTGTAGGAAAGATTTTCGTCAGGAAATCTATGCAATTCTTCAGCGATATGAGGACCATGATAATACATTCCATCTTTGAGATGCATCTCAAGAAATTCATTTTCTTTCTAGGCAATGATCATCTTCTTCTAGGATAACATGATTCCATGCTTTCATACTAGCTCGGCAAATTGGGTTAATACTTTATAATGAAAATCCTCATCCGGGTTGTAAAGGAGGATATCATCAATGTAAATTTGGGCATTGGCTAGAATAGGCTAAAAAATTCTACACATGGTCTTCTAGAACATCGAAGGAGCCGTCTTAAGACCAAAAGGGAGCACTATCCACTGAAAATGTTGATTTGGGATACAAAATCCAGTTTTGTCCCTATCTTCAGAATGAATTCATAACTACCAAAATCTAGCTTTAAGGGCAAACTGGGAATATACTTTGACTTGGGTAAAACTGAAGAATAAAGAGTTCCAATGTGGCAGAAGAAATTTATCATCTTGCAGGAATTAGTTGAGAGGCTAGTAATTAATAAACAATCACATCTTTCCTTTGTTTTGCTCAGCACATCTGTTGACATAAAGTGCTTCGTAAGCCCATTGAGAATCTGATGGCTCAATTAATCCTAGATGAAGTAAATCTGAGCATTCTTTTTGTGCTAAAAGCAGGTGTTTTGGATTCATTCCAGAATGACTGGCTTTGGTGGGATTGACATGCTCATTTTTCTTGAAAGGAAAATAGATAAAGAAGTCAGGATTTGTGAAGAAGTTTGAGTGAGAGTCTACATATGCCCGCAAAAGAGTTTGTAAGATGGGATCTGAAATGCTCATTTGAATGGTGAAGAATCTTTTTGGATGTTTACAAATTCCTAGAATTGTCCATTGAACCATAGTCCATTTGGCACAATTCTGAGTTTAGGAATTTGTATAAGAATATTCCAACCGATAATAATATCTTTATTTAGTGAACTCGAAACAAGGATTTTAGTGGTGACTGAATATTGGAGAAAGAACTATATAATGTAGGTTTGCTTTGAACGCTTGTAGTAAAGGTACCTCTAAAAGCAGAGTTAAAATACCGAGTGTATGAAGTCCAGTATTTTTCTAGAAGTATCTTTGTATCAAGGATGGAAGCACTGGCTCCAGTGTCAACAAAGGCAATGAGAGAAATAGGTTTATCATATTTGGATAATTATATTTTAACAAGGAAACATAGGAGAAGAGAAGAAGTATATATACGCAAAGATCTTGGATTATCAGGGGTTCAAAAAAGAAGAATACCTCTTCTTCAGGTTCTTCATACGAACTTTTAGTGTCACTGGTTCGTGACCATGTCTAGATGGCACACACAGTGTGTTTAGTTGGTTCCTCTTCTAAGTAGAAGACCGATTCAACATCATCATCTTGGACTAGTACTCCAATTTGCTTTTCTATCTCTTGGATCAAATGAGAATTTCTTCCCCTGCTTTGGGATAATTTTTTTGCAAAATGGCCCTTCTTGTTGCATATATAACACCTATAAGATTTTTTGCGCTTTCCAAAAGAGTTTGGTCTAGAGCATCTCTTTCGCAATAATCACCATTTATGCCTTTTCTTCTTATGTCCTAAGGAGAATCTCTTGAAATGTCTTCATTTTTTACATTGATCCCTACAAGAAGGGTCATCACAGGAGTTTTTCTTTGAGCATTTAATTCTCAACTCATGCTTCTGACAAGCCCGGTCAAGTTCCTTGTTGCTCTTGAGATTACTTCCGAAAGCCTTCCTACGAATGCAAAGATCATTGAGAGCAAGATGTATCTCCTGTTGGAGTTCTCCAAGAGGAACATTGGCAACAATCTTCTGCTCATTTTGAATTGATCCTTCCACAATTTCTCCAATTTCTTTTGGAATGGAAGCTAAGAAGACTTACTTCAAATTGGGGTCAACTCTGAGGGCATAGAATAATTTAAGCATTTCTTGAAAGTACCTATTCAAATGCTTTTTTTTGGCAAAGAGCAACATTTTCTTTCAAAAATTCTCTTCTTTTGAGCTCGAGAAGAGCTTTTGGTTTACCAATAAAGAATTGGTGGATAACCTAGATCACATAATGAAAATATGTTTAAAGTAGAAATGTCATTTGATCCTGATCATAAATAGTTCTCTACCAATCTTTTAGGCTTTCAGTAAATCTGCTCACGAATTTGGTTAATATTTCATATGGATTTTCAATAGAAAGTGTTTTGGTGTTAAGCAAGAGTGAAACTCTTGTAATCTATCTGGTCATTTAGAATATGGGATATCATCGAGTGTGAAGTAGTATTTTGATGTCAAAGACCTTTGGTCTGGTTCAGGTCATGAAGGTGCACTACTTTTGGTTCAGATGGATTTGGTTTCATTTCTTTTTTAAGGGGGTCAACCATAAAGACATCAGGTACATGAGATATTGCTATGTGCGGCTAAGAGGTTGAAGTATTTTCAAAAGACAAGGAATCCGATTCTAAAGCTGATTCGAAGATACTTCGCTTTGCGAAGTTGAAAACAACAATAGTTGATATCTCTTGTTTGCTTGGATCTTGCAAGAAGGCCTCAAGTGGATTTAAGACCATATGAGTAAAGAGAGGCTCTGGAAAAGGTTTAGGAACCGGTTTCTTTTCTTCACTTATCTTCATTTGCTTTTCCATTTCAATACGATTTTGAAGCACAACAATATTTTCTTGATCCTTCTTTGGAGCTTCTTCAATGATGGAAGCAATTGATGTAGCCTTAAAAGGGGCCACATCCATTGGAATCGTTTGCCATGACTGGGGAAAAAATGGATTTGGAGGGATAAATTATCCATCCTACAGGAGCTTGATCTGTCTCTTTAATTTTTCCATTTTGATCATTTGGTCTTCCAAATAATGATGAGAGACGTATCTTCCGAATTCCATCTGCCGAAGTCTCTTTTGAAATATCTCAAGCAATCTATTTGTGACCAAAGTTATTTGATCCACTTTTTGGTCTACATGATCAAGACAAGCCTAGACAGTTGATAGTTTGGTGTTAATTGTCTTAAGAACATTATTCTAGGCCAAAACATTTTTTGACTACCAATTCAAAATAGCCTTAGCAGCCATCACCTTCTTTTGTCTCCCATGATCATCAACATCTGCAGGATTTGGGACTTTAGGCAATATGACGGAACCAATTTTCTATAAAATCTTCTAATGCTGAGAATGGGGCCACTAGAATTAGGTCTTTCTAAAAGTGGAAAGTTTGAAGGTTGGAACATACAAACAAATAGGAGTATAGGAGGGGCTTTTGGCCTTAGGAAACATGAGGGTTGAGATGTTTTGGGTACTTCTCAAGGGAAAGAGTTTTTCTTAGCCCATTTGAGAATGGATTTATAGAAAGGTGAGACAATTGACTTTTGGGGTAGAAGTTTCTTTTTGGGTGGTGATTAAGGAGGTGGAGGAGGTTCACACGGTTCAAGGACTTCTTGAGGAGGATGTGGTTGCGTTGGTCCATACGAGACCATGAATTGATATTTTCCTCTGTCTTTACCAAGAGGTCCAACAGTGGGGTCTCCATTAAGATGCCTCTGTAAAGTTTGTCTTTTGGCTTTTTCTTCCTCCTCGATGGCCTATCATCTTCTTCATCATCTAGAGGATTAATGCAAAGGGAGCACTGACAATCAAAATCCCAAAAAATAGTGTCCTGTCCGGGGATCTTTGTAATAATGATTGGGCCATCCCTATCAAAAGACTCAATCATATGCTTTGGGTCTACATGGCCATCATCAAGTGGAGCATCAACTGCGCAAGGTTGCATCATGAAAATAGTAGGAAATATATAAGACGTGGTTTCCTCATTTTCCTTACTAAATTTAATGACAACCATACCATCTTGTTTCTTGGTGAATTAGGACTCTGTAGATTGCATCAGCTTGGAGTTCTGATGGATTTTTTTCATAGTTAGATATCCAAGTGTTTGGGAGTAACTTAACTAAATGATATCGGGGAATCTATCTGGGTACATGAATACATGAAGTTTGATCATTATCCACCGAAATGAACAAGGCATCTTCATAACGAGGGAAGTTGAGGTCAATGGCATGATTCTAGACCTGATAAACCATTTGGTAATGTAAGGTAGCAACAATAGAGTCTAGAGTTTAAGGAGCTCCAATAATCTATAGCTAAATGTTAAGAGCTAAAAGAAGTCGTAGATTTGAGAGAGACATATTGAAATTTGGAAATAGTGTAACAAACATTATTCCTACATTAAGGGTAGTTTGGATGGTATCAATGCAAGCATGTTGATAATCCAAAAAATGGGTGTCTAAAAGAACCATTCGAGCAACCACAGGTAACCCCTTCCTTACATGAAAGGATAAAGCAAGTCTAATAGCACCAAAGTGAAGATGCGAACATCACTGCTATGCCATTTTCTTGAAAAGTAAGAAGGGATTTGGATGGTGAAAAAGTATTCTTGTTGAGTAGCTAGGATACGATGCTTGTCAAATTTCAAGGACTGCACATATTCTTTAACTTCGTTAAGAGTATGCTTAATAAGCAGCTTAATAGAACGGATAGGTGAGAAATAGGATGGTTTAGTAAAAACGAAATACTGATTTATAAGTGGAAGGTGAGTCTCGGAAATTTTGCTATCTTCATTGAGGTGGGAGACCTCATAAAGATAGTCAATTTTATAGACATTAGAAGTACGAAGTTTTAATGGAGGGCTAAGCGAAATGGGAGCATTTACAATGGAAGGTGCGGAAATTTCAGAGGATTCTATCATGGTGCGAAAAATCTCAAATAAGTACCTAGATTGAACCTTGTCTAAAAAAGGAGTCTAAAATTACCAACTTTGTCTCAAATGAGGACCCCAATTTACCGGCCAGCCAACTTTTTGCTAGTGGACTTATTTTGGCAATTAGAGCATGGGCAATTTTGTCCAAAAATTGTAATGAGTAAAAAAAAAGGGTAAATTCAAGGATCCCGGATTGAATTCTAGGGCTTTTTGTGGAATTTCTTTCTTTCCCACACGTTGCTCTTCAACTTTCTCTCTGTAAATTTTTCTCCAATACTCCTCTCTGCTCTTGAATTCTCTCTAAAGATTTTCTCCAAGTTAAATTAGATAGATCCCAAATTGATTTTGTCCAAAAATTTATATTTTGATCCAAATTAAAGAAAGTTACGCTTCTTCTGACTTGAATCCTCTCCCCTCTGTTTCCGAGCTTCTCATGGAGCTTTTCCTTGGCCTCTCTTGCCACTCCTCCAAGCTTCTCCGCTTGATAGCAGCATCGGTTTCTCCAGAAAATAATGTGAAGAAAATGCGTGCGAGAGCGAGAGCGTAAGCGAAGAGGATTGCTCATCTTTTGGGAGCGAACGACGAGGACCTTGATGGAAGTACGTTGCCGGCGAGATCATATTCGAGTTCCCAGACAAGATGCTATGCCACGCGGACTCCTCCTTCCTCGACCACCCAATCTCCACCCTTGCCGTCGACGACGACCTCATGTACCGCAAGATGTACTTTGTCCTCCCGCTCAATGGCTTCTCGAGCCATAGCAGCGCCATGAAAATGAACGAATGAATGGGTTTGTGTCTGCGAGAAAGAGGGAGAGAGATGTCAATGGAGGAGGAGATGAGAGACCAAGGACCAAGTCTGTGTCCTAAAGCTGAAAGCTTGGTCCAGGCGAGCGGTTTAGTAAGATGTCTTATGAGTTATAGGAAGGCAACACAATTGAGTAATGATAGATCCAACGGCAACCCAGTCTCTCGAACGAAGTGATTATTGATCTCGATATGTTCTGCTTTAGCATGAAAGATGGAGATCCGCAGCTAAGTGTGACCGCTCGATACTCGGCCTCTGGTGTAGGCCGAGGTGCAGTAGGCTGTTTCTTTGCCTCCATGAGATTTTATCAGACACCAGAACCACGGAGAAGCTTGAAATTGAACAATGCATATGGGGACAATTGACCAGCCTGCATAAATCACAAAAACATATATCTAGAAGTAACAGAGAGGCGGTAAATTGGTGTTTCATCAGGCATACAATTTCTGTGCTATGATTCGATTCTAGTATGTTGAGAAAGCAAATTGTAATACCGAGTCTTACCTCCAGAAGGCTCTTAACATTCGGAATTGGGCATTGGAGCAGATGGAATGACGGTTGGCTAGTCAGGCTAATCCACATTTCACAGGAGCGTTCTCCCATTCCATCCAATCTTGCTCTGAGAAAGTAAAAACAGCATAGGGACGATCCAGAAAACACCCATGAACTTCATTTGTGAATTTGAAGAATTTGTGGTTTTTTTTTCTGCTAAGTAAGCCAGTGTTTTATTTAGAACTTTTGAGTTCAGAGAATAGTTACATGGGAGTCAGCAACTGCACGAAGTTCCAGTTCCTACACACCTCCACATGCTAGGGTGATACTCTACAATCACCATGCTTTACATCATTCTACCTATGCAAAATGCCAGAATGAATCTTAGACAAAAGGCGCCACTATCAACATAAAAACCAGCATCATGTTTTTTCAAATTCCTGGAAGACATTAGATGACAAATGGTAGCACGCCCAGCAATTTTGAGACATCCGCTGCAACTCCACATTCGAGAATCCAACGGTCCCTTTCTAGACCCCGTCTGCCATAAACTCGGAAGCCCAAATATCTGTCTATTTCCTGTTGTAGAAGAGATGATCTTCGCTAGACTTGTCAAAATGGGTCTTAAACCCATATATGAGCCATTTAAAACATGAATGGATTATAAATGGGTTACTTAAATCTCGAAAAGTCTACTTAAATGAGTTTAAAAATTGAAAGCCTAAAATAAATGAGTCTAAATGGGTTGGACTTAGAACTTATTTCCAACCCAGACACTCTTTCCTTCTTTGGCCTTACAAAATACTTGGTTTAAAAATTGATTTTTTTTTTTGTATTTCCTTTTTTTTTCTTTTTTCTTTTTTCCATCTTCCTTAACCGCTGGTCAGCACGGGGATGGCCGATGATCAGCTAGGTTAGGGATGAGCTTGCTGACATCTAGTGAGGCTCAAGCCTTAGCGATCTCGCAAAATTTGGCGATCAAGCTCGCCTGTGGCTAGTCGCCGGCCGTCATTGTAGCCAATGACTGGCAAAGGAGAAGGAAAAAGAAAAAAAAGGGAAAAATAAAAAAAAATTCTATTTAAAAAAATAAAAAATAAAAAAAATTAATTTTTTTAAAAATAAAAATGAAAAATAATTATAAAATCGATTTTAAAAAGGAAAAAAATTTAAAAGAGTGCACAAAGGAAAATTTCATCATATTTTCATGCCAAACAACGAAAAATATTTTTTAATTTATTTTCAAATTTTAGGAAAAAATCATATATATATATATAGTAATTTTCTTTAAAAAATACTTCTTAGAAAATATTTTCGAAGAAAAAAATGAAGGCTTACTTTTAAAAAAAATTATAAAAAATTTCTACTAGATTTGTATTGCATGAAAGTGTTTTAGCAATATCATTTAAAAAAATCATAAGAAATAATCTTTCTTAGGTTTAGTTAAATGGGTCGAGAATTAATCAGGTCGAATATGAGTCAAGAATTTTGTATTACAATTAATGGATAATAAATAGGTTAAATGAGTTGATTTGAGTCGGATCATCTATGACCCAACCCAAATCCGACCATACCCATCCGTTTGACAAGTATAATGAGTACAAATCATGCCTATTGAGTTGAACCACTTTAGCAGTTTTATATGTTAGAAATAGGAAATAGTATCACAACAAATGTACATGTTGATTGTGTAATATTATGCAAACTTAAGTTTCCTAATTTGTAGCGGCTGACTTGGTTCAAATACATATGTGCAATCTCAATGACACATGTGGTTTCTCTCCATTTTCTTCTCTAATTATCACATTGTATTAGAGCTAGATTCAACCTCATATTTATTTTGTGTGTCAGGCTTCCCATTCATCAATTTCATGTAACATTCTTTGTTCAGTTTGCATATGTAGAGGATATTAAAATATTCCACATTGCTCATCTATGAAGTTTCAACAAACTTTAGATTTCTTTCCACCTATCAATTTAAACTTTTGGACTGGACTATCATACTATCTTTGGTGGAAAGAGTGTTCATTATGGCCACCCAGCTTATACAACCATGTTTAGAAGGTTAGGAGTAAATCAAATGAGTTTGTGTCTAGAAACCTTTCTTGCTTGATTTCTTAAAACACTCCAGGCACTTCCAAGTGAAAACTTATCTGTAGGAACAGCAAACCAGATCACTCTACACTTCAACGCTGGGTTTCGATCAATGACGCCACATAATGAAGCTTCAACAGAAACTAGGGGATTCAATCTTGCTGCAGGCAACATCCAAGCACCATTTTCTATCATAGTAGCCACTTTAGCCTAGAAAGACAGTTTAGTATCACAGACCACTCTTGGTTGATGATTCTCCAGATGCCTCCAGGATGCTAAGGATCAAGCCATAGAAAAATGTCCTTCCTGTCCCCTATTATATATTTAGTATGAGCTTTACAATCACTCATCTAAAGTAGTTTTCTCTAAATGTAGAATGAATTTTCAGGGGCTTTAATCTGCCAAAATTTCTGATTTAGGAGATATTTTTACACCCAAGTAATACATAAAGATCCAGACTCATCAAGCAAGTTCCAGATCAGTTTCATTGCAGCTGCTTTAAGTCTATTTATATGTTCTCTTTAACCCAAAGCCAACTTCCTCCTTATCAAGCACACATTTTCGATTCCACCTTTACAACCCTCGTTTTTTCATCAGAAATAGGCCACAGAAAATTATCACAGCACTTCTCAGTGTTCTTAATAACCTTCTTGGGTAGGATGAACTCCCCGCATCCATAGGAGACCATGTTGCAAATTGCAGAACTGATGAGTCGCAATGTACCAGCAAAAGAGCCTTCTCGCACTCCTACTCCAAATCCTTCTCAATATCCCATCAGTAAGGGACAGTCCCTCTCTGACAGCTTGCCTGAAATCAAACAAAGCCCCAAGGATCTAACAGGCAAGTTCCCAATCTTATGACCACCCATTTCAACCAAGACATTTTGTATAGTGCCCGAAATATATTCATCACTTCCTGCAAAGCCTCATTTGTCCCATCTTTTAAATCCAGATATCATCAGCGAAATATATATGTGTCAGCTTAATTTTGGAACACAGGGGC
The DNA here is from genome assembly GCA_007663325.1 of Eucalyptus pauciflora. NCBI lineage: Eukaryota > Viridiplantae > Streptophyta > Magnoliopsida > Myrtales > Myrtaceae > Eucalyptus > Eucalyptus pauciflora. Next base: position 1,137,096 of record VMYD01000388.1, read on the forward strand.
AATTCAATCTGCCCCTTCAGTAGCCTTTTAGAAAAATCTTGGAAAATATGGCAATTACAATCACAAATAGATAAGAGGATAAAGGATCTCCTTGCTTGAGAGCTTTGCCACCAAGAAGTATCCCTGAAAACCTCCATTCAAAACAACAGAAAAGTCAGGAGTTGTAACACAGCTTCTAGTCCACTCCAAAAATTCTGCTGGAAAGCCAAGAGCAGACATAATGGTTATCGAGGTTTGATGAGGAAGACTTTTGGCTCACCATTTTGTCGGGGAAATCAGGGCATGAAGAACATAAAGATCTTTCGATCAAATTTGGTTCACTGAGGAAGATAATCCTCTTTGGAAAAGGGTAGTTGTGGAAAGGGTGCAGTACATTTCCCGAGTCCTTGAGGGTGGTAGAGTTGCAACACCTGAATTTTCACTTGTAAGGCCTCCATGATTTTCATATCCCTCTCAACGTGGCGTATTCCATTTCTTACGTCTATCCTCTGATCTCTCTAGACATAGAAAGATCACAACTGAATCGTGTAATTTTTCACGAGCATCAAACACTACTTCTATGGTTAAATCTACTTTTACTGTTTCTTCCGAGCAACAGTGCCTCGTCATGCCCGAGATTGGACTCAGGTAGGCAAAAGGCGCAAGCGCCTGGCTAGGACATGGCCTAGTTTAGTGTCGGCTAGGATTCCAAGTCAAGAAGTGATGCGGCATCACTCAAATGAAGTACGAAAACATTGATTTGATTAAAACCAACTTTACATGGTACCACCGGTACTGACGTTTGATAAATTTTAATAATATCTTAATATTTTTTCAAATTTTAATATTTTTAATTATTTTTTCTTCTTTTTTTTCCATCTTCTTCTTTTGGCCGATGATCAGCCACCAACTACAGACAATGATTGCACTTTGGCCTTGCCCGAGCCAAATTGAGCAACAACGAACCTCGCTCAGGCCAAGCCAGTCTCACCAGATTTGGCGAGGGGAGCCCTCATGAAGGCTCCCCCCCTTAGGGGAGACCCAATGAGGGTCAGCCTCGCCTAAGCCAGATCTGGCGAGGTCGACCATCATCAAGCCAAGGTGGCCTCGTCAAATCTAGCGAGGGGAGCCCTCACCAAGGCTCGCCCTCACCTGGCCTAGCCTTCGTGTGGTGGGTGACAGCAAGCCTCACCTAGGCAAGGCCGACCCAACCATGGCCGGTGGCTGGCCATCACCTATGGCTTATGGTCAATCACTAGCGAAAGGAAGAAGGACCAAAAAGAAGAAAAAGAAACAAGAAAAAATCTGAAAATAAAAAATAAAAAATGAGAAACATATTAAAATATTATTCAAAATTATTTACATCAACGCCAATGAAATCACGTAAGTCAACCATCATTGACGTCAACGATATCTAATCAAAATGGCCAAATTAACACTACGCCAAAAGGTTTAGGATTAAATTTGTACTAATACAATAAATTTAAGACTTTTCTAACACTTTTCTCTCCTTTTTGAAAGGAAGTGGGAAATTAAATCAAAGGATACGACAAACAATTAGTTTGCTTCAAATTTGTTTCTTTTCACGAGAAATACTTAAGAACTCCTTTTCTTAAGAAGATATAATGGAACCTTAGTTTTATTAAGTTTTGCTTCTAAGAAAATGTGAACTGATTAGAACTCTTTGCATACATTTCTTACCAAAAGCAAGGGCAGCTGATGAAATTTCCCCGAGGTATTAAACTCTTTTGATTAATCAGAACTGGAGCATTGTGTCAAAAGCAAATGAAACATGCCAGTCTTATAGGATTTGACTCATTGAGATACCGTCTTATGTCTAAGTTCATCTTAGAACAATCATAGCACTTCAATTTATAATTAGGCCTTGATTAGTTCATGTAATAAGACTAAACATAAATAAAGCAACCAAAATTAGAAATGTCACGGCATAACCAGAAGTCCTACATCAAGGATGTGAAAGACACGAAAGGAAACGATAATATACATGATCCAAGTAAAAGGGGGTTCCTTAGACTGTAGGAAGAGGCCTACAAAAAGGTTCACTAAGACATCCCAAAGAAATAGCACTGCTCGATCTCGGTCAACTCTGGTGGAGGAATGATAAAAACGGCTGCAGAGGGGAGAAGAGACAAACTCTGCTGAAGGGACGTAAGCTGGCTCCAGTGGGGGAGCAAAAAGGTCAGAAGTACTAGCCGGCTCGTAGAGTAAGGGGGCGAACCAAGTTTCCACATAGAAGGTCCTCCAAGTAAGAAGATCCCAAGCCACCCAATCTGTTCCTTTGAAGTCTATCCAAAGGCAGGTGCAAATACACATCGAGCATGGTATGTGAAGTCCCGGCACGGTATGCTAGAGCGGTCTCATAGCAAACCAACCATCCATAAAACCATTGCAATACCTTCAAACCTGATAAATGTTGTGGATGAGCGAGGAAGCTCAGAAAGCGACTCCCGGCGGTTTGTGGATGGGAGATCCATCCATGAGTTCGAGCCATTTAAGAGTATATTTTAAGCATTTTATGCATAATCTGAACAATTCATGATCTTATATGTACATATACTTTTAGAATGTCACCAACTCATATTGGAATGACATGACATATAAGATTACTTAAGTGTCAAAATAAATTCGCGAGATTTCAGGCACAAGGAAGCAAAATGAAAGATACTTTCCTGCAAATGAACCCGCCACATGCAAGAACAATCATAAAAAACTTCACATTATGATAAATTCAAGCATGAAGGTTCATTAAAATGCATATCTGATAACATGCATAAAACATCGTAGATTTAAACAACACAATGCCATCAAGAACAGAACTAAAAGACGCATGAATCAGTTGCTTTAAGTTCTAAAACTGACCGGATAAGTCCCGCACTTCCAACAATCATATTAAAGTACCCAGTAATCTCTCTTCTTTGAATTTCACTCCCACTCCTTAATAACTTAACTAACCTTTTTATCAATTAAAGAAACTGTTTAGGCACTCAAAAGCAAAAGCTTTAAGTTCTGGAAGTCATATTCACAACTGGCATCTACCGAAACTCCAAATCAGGCCCAGTTAATCATTTTAGGTTGTTTGGGAAATAGATATTACGAGTGCCATAACTTTCATACGTGATGAATGCCAAAACTTCTCAAGCAATTACTCAAGTGCTAGTTTGATAAAAGATTGATCACTTCAATGCTATCTCTGATTTGAATAGCCAGGAAGTATGACGTGGCATTATTTTATTATAAGTCAATCTATGTGGCTCACAAGAACAACCCAATTAGCAAAAACCATAAGAGACAATGCCATTTTGGCACTCAGTAAAAGAAAAAAGAACAAAGGCTGAACCCAAAAAAGTCATTGTTCATATCATCAAACAAAAATTGCTAAACCCAAAAAATCCAATGGAAGATAAAAGCAACCAAACTTAAACAATGTTTGAAGAAAGGCTGAATCAAACAAAACAAATTAAAATACCCATGAAATCAATTGAACTAATGGAGGCAAAGGGATGAATATATTTGAAGAGTGCATCAGCATCAAGAATATCTCCACATGGATCATTTGTATCTCCAATCAGTTCAAAGTGAAGAAAAATATGGATGGTAACACATCATCTGCACTCGATCTCATTCTCCATAATATGTAAAAATAAAATAAATTAAAATGAAGAAGAGTCAAAGCTAAGGTAGACGAGCAACAATCATACTGCCAATTTAGACAAAAATGACGAATGAAACAAAAATTGCTAAACCCAAAAAATCCAATGGAAGATAAAAGCAACCAAACTTAAACAATGTTTGAAGAAAGGCTGAATCAAACAAAACAAATTAAAATACCCATGAAATCAATTGAACTAATGGAGGCAAAGGGATGAATATATTTGAAGAGTGCATCAGCATCAAGAATATCTCCACATGGATCATTTGTATCTCCAATCAGTTCAAAGTGAAGAAAAATATGGATGGTAACACATCATCTGCACTCGATCTCATTCTCCATAATATTTAAAAATAAAATAAATTAAAATGAAGAAGAGTCAAAGCTAAGGTAGACGAGCAACAATCATACTGCCAATTTAGACAAAAATGACGAATGAAACAATTTCTTGGCCACTTTCGGTTCAATTTCCTTCTTCATGATGGAAGCACTTTTTATCACAGATTCTCAGTCCATGAGCACAAACAGAAAGCTTAGAGATGGATGAATGAAAACTCAATCAACCAATTCATAAGTACAAAATAAAGCAATAAAAGGTGAAACAAAACTCATCAGCACTTCCAATAAGTGCATACAGATGAATTGGAATGCAGACTTTGTCCACGCTACACTAAACTTTCTATTAAAAACCCATGTCGAACTCAAAAGTTTTTTAAAAAGCCACATAAGACAAATCGCCAGAATTTGTTGCCAAAGGCATTTAAGTAATCATTTTTCCACCGGTATTGCACTCGAGCGATTTTACACTGAAGTGAGTGCTGTTCAAAAGTTATGGCACTTCCGGTGTCCTTTTCCTTCTTTAAGCAAAAGGACTTCTTTTAGGACTAAAAGAAATCAAATTTATAGATCTAAAAGGTTCAGACAAGGGATGCACAGATCGAATGATTCTGGTTAACAAAAATAGACCCGATTTTACTGTGTAGTACCTCTTAGCACTCCACACAACTTCTTAATCTGTTTTAACCATTTATTAGCTTTAAATAACATATGAACAGACTAAAGATTTAGCATGCTGTAAACACAGCAAATGTTTTTCCTTCAAAAGAACTCAAAAGTGAGTTTTTGGGCAATGTACAACATTCATTTGGTTTCATAGCCACGCATGGGGTTCTACCATTTAGGATCAAGTCTTTTTGATAAGTTGAAAAGGAGGAAGAAACGGCCAGTGTCATCACCGTAAACTTGGAAAACTCTTCTTTTGTCAGTCATGTGGATTTTATGGCTAGAGAGGAACAAGAGCTAAATTAAACTGGTTTAAAGTTATAACATTCTCTTTAGGTTACTTTCTTTTCTCTCATCTCTCTTCTATGTTTTCTTTTGTTGTCACCTTATGATATACAGTGTACTCAGTTTGTTTCTTCATTCTCCTTTATTAAAGTACTTCTCTATGCAAGCAGATACAGAAGGAGCCATCCTCATTCAACTAGCCAAGTAAACACCTTAACACCAGAATATCTTGAGTCAGCTGCCACTTTAGGATATTGATATGACAGCTTAATTCAACGAGCCTACTGATATTCTTCAACATTCTAATCTTAACAACCAGCTTTTTTGCTGTCAAAATGAGAGAAAAGAAAAGAACAGAAAATGGCTGTCAAAAGCATTCTTGGTGCTGTGACAATAATTAGGAAAATCAGAAAGTAGGACTTATGACAATTTCAACATACCAGATCTAAGCACCAATGAAAAAAACCATTCTTTGAGTTAGAATTCTGAAGTTAACATAGCCTGCAATAAGACATATAAAGAAAAATAATACAGCTGTTAAAGGAGTTGTCTCCTTTGATGGCGCCAGATGTTGTTTATTATACGAGACTCGTGCTTATTACCCATGCATAAGTACTTCCATATTCATTACTAAAACAAATAGGACCATATAGCAATGTCAAAATGCAAGTATGGCTCAGAACAGACATAATCATCTAAGAATAATGATCTGATGACGGCCCGCAAATTGTCATATCAGAAGAATGAGCATTATAAATATTTCACCGACCTATATGGTATGCATAGATTGGCAATGAAACCAGAACATATAGCAAAGTCAAAATGGAAGTACCTGATGAGCTCCCTAACAGATATAACCATTCTTGCGAAGGAAGTCTCTTGACCTGATGTCAGCCTGCAATTCAACATGTCACAAAAATGATTCCCATGAAAATTATCACCTACCTAAATGGTATGCAGATATTTGTCATTCCTTGTGAAATAGCATACCATCCTTGTTTAAATTGAGTGATCAAAGCACCATCAAGGGCCAAGACCACAGAAGTAACATGTGATAAGCTGATTCAGCACGAAGCATACTTAACAACAAATTTCTAGTGAAGTAGAGTCCTGGTATGGGAAGCAAACAAACACAAACTGGTTAGAGTTTTAACATCAATTAGGTTACCTGTCGCACTGGCTCTGGGACCCGATATTTGCAAGTCATCCCAACAACTTTGACAGCAGTTTGAAGGGATATACGGTGTCCAATTGACACAAAAATAGGCTTTGACGTATTCCATGTTGATCGCATTGCCTGTAAAGAATACATTTACTTGAAGCAAAACTCCTAAGAGCCAACAAACAAGATAGCAAAAACCTCACAAGCTATCTATCGACGCCACCTTTTTGGTTTTGCTATCAAGCATAACATGCTATCTACCTCTTGATTCAGAACATCACAACTATGTCTTGGATATATTGCAAAGATATATCAGCATGATATATGGTTTCAAGGGGAATTCCATCCAACAAGACAAGTTAATGGGCTCAAGCTTTGGATTTCCATCTCCTAATATTCTGGTATGAGGCACTAAAGTTCTCTAGGGTATCCAACATCAATTTGTATATATGCAATAATTGAAGTTGTCATCCACGTTGCAAACTATGGTAGAAACCAATCATTTTTTTGTCAAAATTCTTAACAAGATCTTCCTTTGAGCTCATTTCTCACAATATTGTAGATCATCATAATCATAAGCAATCACAATTCAATGAGCCACTCATGTAAAAAAGAATGAATAGTTCCTTTTCAAAAGCCAGTACCATGTTCATGACGAAAATTGATAAGAGACATCATAAAAGACACGAAGAGCAATTGGATTTCCTCATGGGAACCAACAAGAGGTGTTTGACTGATGAGTACTTATTGGGAAGCACAGTCAACTGCATCATCATTCAAGTCATGACAACTGCTCAGAACTTCTAGTGGCAAGAACTTCTGACTGCATCACTCAGATCACAGTGCTGTTCATGTGTTGGATAATACAAGTTTATGATGAACAAGGAAATCAAGGAGAAATTTTTCATTAACTTTGGGAAACTATAAAATCTTTCACCAGTACTGTCTGCATATGTCTTTTCCTTTTTTACAGTTTGTTAGTAAAGTACTCATATTTCCAGTGGCAGCTTCAAAGCACATTAAGGATTGCATGTAGAACATTAGATGCTGCCTCGAGCAAATCCAAGAACTCAAGCCAAAATCCTTACCACACCCCATATGCGTCCAGAGGATCCAGTCAAAGTGAGAAGATCTTTAGAGAAGTTATCCTTGGCTTCTAGAAGTTGCTTCACTCCAGTTAGAGTCAGACCATCCACATGATGCAACTGATATAAACCATACGTAGATATATTCTCAGAATATTTACTTAAGAAGATGATATGGAATTAAGCTAAAAACTGGAGTCTAGAAAGATCAAGTGAGAACCTAGTTCTTTTCCAGACACGTAATATTAGGAGATAGAAGTAGACAAAACATCTGTAGAAGTCTAAACTGAGAGTTCTCATCCTTGGAGATGTGATGTTCAAGTAGACTAGTATAATTAGCGCGACTTAGTACCAACAACACAAGATTCCATGCTGGACGTGGTTATACTCACATTTTTTCCAATCCCAATGGTGGGGAGATCAGCCAGAACACCAAGATGGCAGGCTAATCCAAAACCTACCAAAGAAAGCTTCAGGTTTTAATGAAGTCATCATTGTTACAAAGGATATATTATCAGAACATAGCTTGACTAACCGGTTAACATAGCTTAAAAGAAAAACCAAGTATCTTGCTTGATCAAACACAATGAATATGTCAAACAAAAATGCAAATCATAATTTTTCATCATAGCAATGTCCTCCTATTGACAAGGAGACGTTTTACACTAATGGGTTAATGTGGGACAATGAGTCCCACAACAAAAGATAATTTTTAGTCTTCATATGCAAAGCTTCATGAGCATCACACCTAGGGTTTCTTAAGCATCAAACCTAAGAGTAGATTTGCATGACACAATCCCAAAGCACAAAAATTGCCAAATATAATTGATCCTTGACTCTATTGAAAAGAAAGAAATACAAACTAGCCAAAGTAGGAATTCTAATACCCTAATAAAACTAGGAAGCACATATATCCACCATCAACTAGGAAAAGGAAACATTAAATCCAATTCAAACTAGGGAAAGGAAACTTATCAGAATCCTAATAGACTCCAAACACTTAATGCAACAGCATGTTACCAAAATTAATCAAACACTACTTGAGCGTATTATATGCAAAAGGCTGTAAAAACCAAAGTAAATCTTTTATACATCAATCGACACTAAAAAAAATACATATGCTGATATGCACATTTATACATTGAGTTTCAGATGTTTTGGGTTAAAACAAATTTAAAGTGCATCTGTTTCAAAATTTAGATGAAGCAAAAAGGAAAAAAATTAAAAGTCTATCTAGACACTCCTATGCACAAACTGGCAACATGCAACTACTCCAAAAAAAGTGAAGACACCTGGAAAGAAAATGCGACGTTAATAAATAAGGGATTCTCCTGGAAACCAAGAAAACTCATAGGACCATTTCTAAAAGAAGAAACTATCAGACTCAATACGAAATTGATCATGAAGGACAAAGCAGGAACTCCATAGTTCCGGATGGTCAATAGCAATTTTCCTCAATACCAGTCCCCAATAATTGTCATACTCAACTAATTTCAGAAGAAAAGAAAGGTCGTGTGAGCCTTAACACTTGCCTCGGGGATGAAGTAACCCATTTCCATCGACCATTATTAACTGTTGAAGTTAAAAGTCAAAGAAAATTCAGAGATGTTAAAAGGAGGAGGAGGAAAAAACAGTGATAATCGCAACCTACTATTCAGTAACTAGCATGAGGTTTGAATGGAAAGGTAATAACCTCAAACCAGGCAATCACAAACCTGTGGACAGATATCCTTGGCACTGCTTTTGACCTTCTCCAGAAGTCCCAGAAGAACAGGGGCCTGACAAGGAACGGACAACGACGAATGATCAAAAGATCGAATTCTACATATCTGTAACAGCAATCGTAACAATCCTGAATTCAACTAGAGATTGACTCATCCATCGCGAAATCAGAACCCCAGAGCAGGTCAAAAATCCCCAATCACCTCTCTGAAAGCGAGGAAGCCAGGGACGTAAGGGACCTCGAGCCTGACGACGGCGAAGTCCTCGTACACGACCTGCAGCGTCGCGAGGTCCAGGACGACGAGCGCCGCGCAGGCCAGCGAGGCGTCGTCCTTGGCGAAGCTCATGTCGACGCCGCCGACGTACTTCAGCGCCTCGCCCGATCCCGGCCCCCCGCCGCCTCCCGGCAAGCTCCACGGGAAATCGTCGTGCTCGATCAGCCTTCGCCGGAGCAGGTCCTGGGCCCTGAGACGCGGATTCAGCGATGAGAACCGGCCGGAATTCCGCGGAATTACGGAGGAGGAGGAAGAAGGAGGAGGATGTCAATCGGCGATCGGCGATCGTCGGCGTCTTGGAACGTACTCGATCCACTGGCTCGTCTGTGCAGAAGGAGGAGGAGGAGGAGGAGGCGAAGGGGAGGAGGCGGCTGCAGCTTCTTCTTCTTCTTCGTGGATTGCGATCGACTCCATTGGAGTGCGACGGGAGCGGGAAGGGAAGCGGAGATCGTAGACGAGGGAGCGCAAGCATGGACTGAGCATATGCCACGCCTCATCTCAACAAGCTCGTTCCAGCGAATATATTGACCGGGCTTTTTCTTTTCATGACCAGGCTTTTAGGAAAGTAAAAGAAAAGGCGAAGGTAGAAGAAGGAAAGAAAAGGGAAAAAAATTAATAATTGAAAAAAATCTTAAAAATTGTCACGCCAGTATAATTGTGGCTCGTAGGCTAACCCGTGTCCATGTTAATAATTGCCGACTAAAATTAAATAATTAAAAAGTTTATAATTAAATTGACATCATTAAACCATTTAGAGTGCCCTCGGTAGTCGCCATTCACAATTGGGAAGGGGAAGGTGAGGAGCCGGGTTCCTCACCTTCTCAAGGGAAGAAAACGTTTAATTTCGGGTATAGAATTTGATTTCTACGATTTACAAAGAGATAAAATAAAAATTTAAAAATAAGATAAGAGTTAAAGTATGTAATTATCAAAAGAGTACGATAAATTTGATTTTTTTGGACAATTAGCCCAAACTGATCATTACCAAGGTAACAACATCAACTCGAGTCAAATTCACTAGGCCATTAACAAATGAACACCACCACCACACACCAACTCACACTTGATCCTCTCTTAATGATCCGAGGAGGTCATGGTCTTGAAACTTTTTATCACTTGACTTTGAATCTTGGTTGTAGCCTTCTTGCGAGAGAAAAAAAAGAGTTGTGGTGAGAAGGGCAGGAGGCTCAAAAGCCGGGGAGGGGGAAATTTTCTTTTTCTAACAACTATGCTTGACTTGCGTCTAATTTAGCTTTTCCAAAAGATTTTTCATCTCAAAAATCTCTTTGAGAAATACTAATGTATTTGACAAGCCTTCCAAGGAACTTTGGATCAAATGCTAAGCTTGGGAAGGGGACCAACATTGAGTTTTTAATTATTTATGGAATGCTGAAATTAGGGTTAAATAAATTTTTTCTTTCAAAATTACCCTCATCACTTCTTTTATTTTTCGATTTTGCCCCTCATTGTTACTACACATCTCCTTTGTGCAATGGTGACCAGAGAATCCATCGTACACATGCCATTACATAAGTACAACAGTTTCAACATCATTATATTTAAAAACTAAGTATTAACTGATAATATAAGTCATACGATTAAATGAAACCCCACGCTATCCATAGTACATTTCCCAGCATCTACTAAAGATATCGAAGAAGTCCATATCTCCTTTCAGGTGGGGATCTAACGAAAGCCTCCCTCCATGTGTCACTAATGCATGCTCGTTCCACTGCTTTGTTGTAAAGATCTTGCTCTAACTCATGCATACTAACTAGGACATCAATCACAGCAGATACCGAGAAAGGGTCTATAGGTGGTGGCATGACATGTGAAGTCACAGAACCACTCACAGATTGAGTTACTCTGGCTTTGCAAGCGTCAACCACACCAAATGAGTTACTCTTTCTTCTTCTCTTAGTATTTGGAGTCCTATGCAACTTGTGTTTGTCATAAACTGGAGTTGCAGCATTGTCGGATGTAAAGACTCTCTCATCAGTGTGATGTTCACTAAAGTCCTCTGCATTGCCACCACTATTGTCACCTTCCTCCAACACCATCAAATCTTTGGCATTTCCCATGGCGTGATCCCCACTAGCACATGTATCACCAAATATAATACATAACTCGGGATACTGAGGAAATCCATTCTTCTTGAATTTTGCCCAATCAACATTGTCCTGCAATTTTCATAATAATGACATGTCGGCAACATATTCATACATTTCAAAACTTAAATCTACAATGATATCAAAATAACCAAAACTTAAAAGATACCTTGATGTGAGATTCCCATATACTTGGATCATCAACAACAACTGTTTTTGTCACATTATCCCAACGAAATCCGGACTGAGAAAGGAGCTTCTTAAAACTCCCATATTGTTTTTTCAGTTTGTTCAACTTGTTCTTGAGCTGTAGTTTGCTATACTGGAATCCTGTTTGTTTAATGAATTCAGCCCGTATGTTATTCCACCCTGCTTTGTTGTAAGTAGAAGAGGTGTGATTCCCCTTTTTGACCTCCTCTACCAACAAACTTACAAATAGGTTGGTTAAAGACTCGGTCCACTTTGCACTGAATGTCTGTTTCTCATATGCCATTTAACCTTGACCAGTTGAGCATTATATGAGTTATGAATTAAAGCAATAACATAATAATGTAGGAATTACATGCAATACACACAACCACTCTCAAGAGATGCAAGCAGAGAAGACTCTAATGACAAAGCATTGACAATTCTTGAACTAGCTTGTATAGAACATGACAATGATTGCATTTTGAGCTACAGGGGCTACACAGTACTATGACTATCGATGATCAATGAAATAGAAAACCCAAAATGAAACAAAGAACACCATGAGAAACCTACCAGATTTTGGAGATGAACAAGATTTTGAAAGCGCCAACGTCAATGGATCTACACAATTAGCAAAATGAATAGGTCAAGTGAGCAAGTAGAAACCGGTCGAGTGAAAATGAAAAACGATCGCAATGACAAGAAGTAAGCAAAAACCAAACCGAGCTCAACTACACGAATAGGAAAAAATCGAATTCGTGACAGTCATAGCCCTAAGCCCCCTAGCCCTTATAGTTAAGCTTAGCTGGAGATTGAGAACAATCCGAAACAAGAAAAAATAGCAATGAAGGAGTTGCCATGATGATGGATTCTGAGTCCGATAGTGTCTACTGAATTAGGCCTCGCTATGCAGGTTACTGATGTGTCAAGTGCTAGTGCTTGATAAGGGTTAGTTCCTGTGGAGTGTAGTCTTGATAAACTCTCATTTTCAATAAGTTTTCACTGGTCTAAGGCCAATCTTGGACATGCACAAGCTCAACCCAACATGTCATACTACGACTTGGGCCTAGTCAACAAAACAAAAGAGAAAACTAATGATCATGCTCTCACACCAGCAAACCAACAAAAGAGAAAACTAAGTGTGAACGTCATTGATGTTAACATGTCGACATTGCTCAGAGGAACGGTTAGGTCTACTGATCTGGATAGCATAAAAACCAATTACCTAAGCTCAACTTTGTGCATTTGGCAATCAATCACCAATTAAGGGCATGTGTATTTGTTAATGCAGGAAGTTGAGCGTGAGGGCTCAAACAAGCCGTCATCCAGATCGGCGAGTGCAGCCCTCGTGGATCTACTTTGCATTGCCTACAAAGTTAATGTTCATTCCAAAATAGATCTAGACTAATCTTCAGACTACACTGCATAGATTTATTTAACAAACAAAACAGAGAGAGAAGAAGGGACTTTCTGATCTTTTGTTCCCCCTGAACTATCATTTGCAATAAAACCAGAAGATTAGCGAAACTCCATTTCGCCGACGCCTGATGGAGTGACGCGAGTTTTCTTTAGTTTTTGGGTTGCAAGCCAAATTATCTAACTAAAAGCGTTTAACTAAAGGCACTGGGGCAGAGCCAAACTATCTCACGGAGTCAACTTGCTGTTTCAATGTTTCACCAACGGGTCGCTCGAGCGAGTGCAGCGAATGACGAGGGCCGCGCTCGCCGAAGCAAACCGTCGCCTCGCCACGCTCGCTTGAGCGGGCCCTCACCTCATCGCGCTCGCTCGAGCGAGCAGCGCTGGGTCGGGACTCGAGCGCGAGGGCTCGAGCGAGCCGTCGCCCATTTCAGCAAAGGCTTCGACGAGTGTGGCCCTTGCAGATATGGGCGACGACTCGCTCGAGTGAGCGCGGCCCTCACAGATCGCGCCCAGTCGCGCTTGCTCGTGCGACCCATCGCCTCGATCGGCGACGGCTGCACTCGCTCGACCAAGCCCTCGCCAAAGGCATCCCTCCCATAGTGTGCATGTCAGCAAGATGGGTATAACTTACCTCGAACGAGAAGCTTGAGTCGGTGAAGGAGCAGCACTTGTCGGCGCCGGAGGGAATGAGCAGTCGAGAGTCGCCGGATGACGGAGAGAATGGCAGAGACGATTGCAGTTGAGAGGCGCCGGAGAGAATGACCAGAGAGAGAGAGAGGGACTCACGACAGTGAGAGAACGCCTTGAAAAAAGAAACAACATTTTGTTTTTCTGATTCTTATTTTTATTCTCGAGAATAAAAAGTAAAATTTTCTCTACTTTTGATTTTATTTCAAATTTACTTTCGAAAATAAAAAAATAAATTTTTATTTTCAGAAACAGAAAATTTATCAAACATATTTTTGTTTTTGTTTCGGAGAACAGAATCAAACATTATTTGAAATAAAAACAAACAGATTTGTAATCATCGGGCGAGTGAAAATGGCACTGTTGAGGAGGCATCGCCGTGCCCCGCACGCGCGCGCGCGTGTGCACGTGCTCCTAAGCCTAACTTGGGCGGTCCACGAAATGCCATTGCCGCCGTCGCATCATTAGCATCCCTCGTCAAGACAAACAGGCAATAAAACCACGCTTCCGCAGCGCCGCCCCACAACACCCCATCAACAGCCGATGAGAGGAGAGAGAGAGGGCGGAAGAGAGAGAAGCGAGGCAGAGCGCCGGAAGGAACAAAGATGGCACTGATCGGAAACCACCACCTCTCCCTCTCCAGCCTCCACCTCTCTCCTCCTCTCCCCAAAACCCTAACCCCCACCAAGACCCCCAGCTCTCTCCATACCCTAAAAAATCTCTTTGAAAAATATTGAGGTGTTTGGCAAGCCTTCCAAGGAACTTTCGATCAAATGCTAACCTTGGAAGGGACCAACATTGAGTTTTTAATTATTTATGGAATGTTGAAATTAGGGTTAAATAATTTTTTTCTTTTAAAATTACCCTAATCACTTCTTTAATTTTTCGGTTTTGCCCCTCATTGTTACTATACATCTCCTTTGTGCAATGGTGACTAAAGAGGGCTGACGAGGCTGGGTCCAACCGGTGAGGGGCCTGATTTTTTAATAAGAAAAGAAAAATTACACCCAAAAGTCCTTTGTAAAAATAAAATAAAATTTGCAAAACACTAATTTAACCCAAAATAGTTTTATAAAAGAATTTGTATCAAATGTAATTTGCATTTCCCAAAAAAGCTTTAGGTCGCCTAATTTCCCCCAAAGCCCATTTTCAAAGCCAAACCAAACACACCTAAATTCTACGATGTTTCGACTTTGATACATGTCCTGAGCAAACTTGTGCTATGTCCCCAAATGTGTCGTGCTCATCAATTTTGGTCCTTTGATTTGCAGCGGTCCTTACTAATGAAAATTACATACAAAATTTAGGCGTGCTACCGTTTACCTTCAACGGTTACATATCACCCCCTTGAATCTTCATTTTGCTACAATAGTTAACCCTTCGTGTATTTCCATTATCATGTGTAACAACACACGAGTTTTAAAGGGCAAAAATGTATTTTCATCCTAATTATTGAGAAATGTCCCTTTTTCCTGTATAAGTTAACTAAATATTAATAAGAAAAATACAAACAATTATATTACAAAATAGAAATGGTTGAAAATTGGTAATAAATTTGATAGAATTAATGTTTTAAGGGAACAAAGCACAATTGAGTAAAAAGAAAAAAAAAATGTCTTGACAACAAAAAGGTCAATTAACAAAAACTGGATATTCGTTATGTACTCGAAATAATTAATCAATGCAAATGACTAGTTGATTGATGAAAACTACTTTAAAAAAAAAAAACACATTGGATTTCGAAGAACAATTTCCTTGTAAAAATTCATTTTTTACTCTATCTCTCGAAATATTTTATTTAATTACCAGTGGCTCTATTTATCGAATCTTTTTTTAATATTTTCATTAATAATTTCTATACTATTTATTTTATTTACAGCAATTAAGAGTAAAAATATACCCCTTTTAAAAAAATGAGATGTAAATATTCTTTTGTTCCGTAAAAGTCATGCATATTGTGCACGTGCTAATGGGAAAAATTGCAGAGGGGCAATAATTAAAAGGGTTAACCAATACCGATACATTTGTGATAAATTTACTCAAAATCAATTTTTTGATCATTAAAAATTTCAAATATGTTTGTCTGTGACAAATTTACCCTCGGTTAAATTGTATTAATATTACCAAAATCACAAACTAATATCTATGACAAACGAAATGTAAAATGCAAAATCAATTCACTTATCAACTGTCATGTGGATAAAATTTGACGAAAATTAACGAATGGTAAATTTGCCACATGTGCATCAATTTATAATTTTTGCTAATTGAAAAGATAAATTTATTATAAATCAGTTTGACATTTTTCGTGATATAATGTAAATTATAATAAAATGAAAGTTCAATAATGTGTGTGTACGACAGCGGGGGATCTTCCGTAATTTGCGTAAAATTTAAAAATCCGCGTGACGTAATCACCGGGCAAGTGAAAACGGCACTGTCGAGGAGGCGTCGCCGCGCCGCACGCACGCACGCACGCACGCGTGCGCGTGCTCCTAAACCGCCGAGACGGACGGGTAATAAAACCGCGCCTCCGCAGCGCCGCCCCGCAGAGCAGAGGAGAGAGAGAGAGAGAGAGAGGGAGGGAGGGTGGAAGAGAGAGAAGCGAGGCGGAGCGCCGGGAAGGAACGAAGATGGCACTGACCGGAAACCACCACCTCTCCCTCTCCAGCCTCCGCCTCTCTACTCCTCTCCCCAGAACCCTAGCCCCCGCCAAGATCCCCAGCTCTCTCCGTACCCACCGCCTCCCCGTCGCCGCCTCCCTCGCCGGCGCCGCCACCGCCCCGCCCTCCGCCGCCGCCGCCGCTGCCTCCCCCCCGCCGGGGCAGTTCCGGGTCGACGTTCTCTCCGAGTCCCTCCCCTTCATCCAGAAGTTCCGGGGCAAGACCATCGTCGTCAAGTACGGCGGCGCCGCCATGAAGTCCGAGGCTCTCCGCGCCTCCGTCGTCAACGACCTCGTCCTCCTCGCCTGCGTCGGCCTCCGCCCCGTCCTCGTCCACGGCGGGGGCCCCGAGATCAACTCCTGGCTCGGCCGCCTCGGCATCGAGCCCGTGTTCCGCGACGGGCTCCGCGTCACCGACGCCTCCACCATGGAGATCGTCTCCATGGTCCTCGTCGGGAAGGTGAACAAGCACCTGGTCTCGCTCATCAACAGGGCGGGCGCCACCGCCGTCGGGCTCTCCGGCATGGACGGCTGCCTACTCACCGCCCGGCCTGCCCCAAACGCTGCCCAATTGGGGTTCGTCGGGGAGGTGGCCTCCGTCGACTCCTCCGTGCTTCGACCCCTCACGGACAGTGGCCACATTCCCGTGATCGCATCCGTGGCGGCCGACAAGGACGGACAGCCATATAACATCAATGCCGACACGGTGGCAGGTGAGTTGGCAGCTGCATTGGGTGCAGAGAAGCTGATATTGTTGACGGATGTCGCGGGGATTCTTCGAGACCGGAACGATCCCAGTAGCTTGGTGAAGGAGATTGATATAAAGGGGGTGAAGAAGATGATAGAGGACGGGTTGGTTGCGGGAGGGATGATTCCGAAGGTCAATTGCTGCGTGAGGTCGTTGGCGCAGGGTGTGAAGACAACGAGTATAATCGATGGAAGGGTCCCGCATTCGTTGCTCCTTGAGATCATGACGGACGAAGGAGCTGGAACCATGATCACTGGCTAAAAGACATGACGACGACGGTTATCTTCAGGCTCGGATGTATTACAATTGAGTAAGTGGCTTTGTGGAGTTTTAACTTTACTGCTTTGTAGGAGTGTTTGATGAATAAAATGAAGACAACCTTTAGAAGTTGAGGAAACATGTCATACGTCCCGCTCTTTTGCCTTTTCTTCTGAGGATGGCCCTGGCTTTTGTATTTGTAAGTCACTATCCGAATGCTTATAGGTCATGTCCAGATGTTACTTTGCCAGTCAACTAAACTCGTGCTTCTGGTTTAATGACTCTTCTCCTGAACCTGAAGCAAGATTGATTTTTGCCCCATTTGGAAGTGTTGGCGATATTTCTTGATCACTAAAGTCGTAGCGGCTGTCAGAACTTCATTAATGGAATTCGGTTTCTGTGCATGACCAGTGTTGCAAACATCTGGGCAAAATCTTTACATCTGCTTAGGGGGAAAGCAGAGGACAATCAACGGTTCATACTCCTGGAATTTCGTGGGAGAAAACCTGTTGTATTTGCTGTTTTGCATTCAAAACGTTATTATGGAGAAGTTGGGTCCCATTGCTTCCTTTTTTTCATTGGATCCTTCCCAGTAGCGGCCTTTGGATTTAGATTTAGAAGGCTCGCCTTGGGTGTTAGGAAAATTTCAAGAGGGATGACGAACTATAATCTTATTTCAAATTACACACACACAACATGGACTCACACACGCACCTGCACAAAGGCACATAGAGCCTTCCCTTCTGGTTTTCTTTCGGTGAAAATGAGCAAAAGGAACTAATTTTTGTGGAGATCTGATGCACTTAGATATATCATGCTTTCTGCTGTGTGCTTCTATTGATGGTCATTCAAGTCATAGTATGAAATACCTAGAATCAAAAGGAATATGTCTGCCTCTGTCTCTGTCTCTGTCTGTCTCTGTCTGTGTTACTCTCTCTTTGTGGGCGTGCACATGCTCACAACAATATACTTTATATAGACGTCCCCTCTTTAAGTTTTTTGAATAACATGGAGCCCCCTCCCCTCCAAGAAAAAGGTTCAAATTTGAATTGTAGATCCATCGCCTTATTAGATTTCATTTTCTTGGCGATCTCAATGGATCCAACCTTTGAGGACTTGCTGTTGCAGACTTTGATAATTTGTGATGCCGATATGGAAGGGTTGTGTCAAATAAAAGAGTTTTGTGCTGTATTCTACTTTAAAAAGGGGGGAAAAACTCATGTTTCTGCAGTTGGTATGTTGATAATTTTTAGAGCTCATGATTTGGCACGATCTATTGTCTGCAGGCTCATTTTTGTGGCACAAGTGAAAATGGGATTTATGCTTGAAAGCTTTTTGAATCATAAGCCAAAGAATGGGAATCTCTGCTTGTCAGGGTGACAGTTAATCATGGGAGGCAAATCAATTTGATGTTGCGCATCCTGTAGATTGATGTTCGTGGATCTTTTTCTCTAGAGTCGGTTAATAAGCGAAGGAAGACCACATCTTGTTAGCATCGATTGTCATAGAAGAAAGCGAAAATGTTGAGGTGGTAAAGCTCAAAAAGTTTATGCTTCTATGTTCTTGTCTTTCTCAAATAATCTTCAAAACCCTTTCTAATTTTCATTATTTGAGGGACTTGAGAGTTTCGAACAGAGGTAGAATGACTATAAACATGCATCATCCAATTTGCTTTCCTCACAACCTTACATGACCTCGTGGAGGCGACGGTCACTTGGACTTCATTGCACGCTGTACTTCACTTTTGATTGATTTGTGTTTGTAAACACGTACATCTCAAAGGGGGAAAAAGCAGATTCCCACATTTTGTTTGGGTCATTAGTCATCAACTGCAATTTATCGCCTTAATGCTTGTGTATCGACTGCATCCCTTCAGGAATTAGGCCTTTGGGAAGTGACTAAGTTTGGCTGCTGGTGATGGGCTTCAGCCGAACCTCTGATCGGTATGTTTTATCAGATAATGTCACAAACTTGTGACTTTTACTTACTAGCACAGAAGAAAACCCAGATAATCAGCCTCCTCTCTCTTCCCCCTCCCCGGCCCTTTACAGTCCATGTTTCGCTCCTGCTACTATCGTCGCCTGCATCGGCACATGACCCACTTCCTGTCGCATGGGGTGGGGGTTGCCCTAGGCTTACCCTATCTCACCGGTGGACAAAGGGGTCATTAACCTCGGATTATAGAGCAAAGAAGTGATGGCTACTGCATTTTCATCGTCTCGCGGCCATCTGGTGCATTACTGTTTCTGCATGTTGAACGCCACCGGCCTTGGGTTAAGGCATAAAGGCATTCCGTCATATGTGGGATACAATAGTTTTGTCTTGAACCTGTTTGCTGAGAAAACAACAGACCTTCGAATGGTTTCCTGTTAAATCTTGTTAGAGAAGAGAAAAATGAAGAATTTAGATAAAAGAATTGTAATAATTCTCTATATTTTTGTACCAAGATTACAAAGCTATTTATAGGACTTCTACAAGTACTAACTAGGAAAAAACAGATCTGTAAAATACAGCTATAATCCCACAAATCAAGGGATACTAATAAATCATTTCCTAACTAATTATTTATAGTTATTTCCTAATAATTAGGACCAAAAAAATCAGGATTGAATATTCCTAATAATCAAATCCTAAAAATCAGGATAATTCAACATTCCTCCTCAAGCTGAGGAATAGATGTCTTCCATTCCCAGCTTGGAGATTATTTCGTGAAAGATCTCACCATTAAGTCCTTTGGTTAACACATCAGTCAATTGATCTCCGGAAGGTATGTAGGATAGGCAGATCAACTCCTCTTCTATCTTTTCTTTGATGAAATGCCTGTCAATTTCAATATGCTTTGTCCTATCATGTTGTACGAGATTATGAGCAATATTAATTGTTGATTTATTGTCACAATACAACTTCATAGGATCCTCCCACTTGATTTTCAAGTCTTCTTGGATGATTTTAAGCCATAATAGCTCACATATTCCTTGGACCATTGCTCGAAATTCTGATTTAGTACTTGATCTTGCAACTACATTCTCCGCCAAGAAATGTGCAATAACCAAATGTTGACCTTCTATCTACCATGGATTCTGCATAGTTAGCATCAATATAAGCTTCAACACCAGTTTTTGATTTCTTTTGAATAGGACTCCTTTTCTGGGACTTTCTTTTAAATAATGTAGCACTCGATTGCGGCTTGTAAGTGTGATTCTCTAAGGTCATGCATAAATTGACTAATCACACTTATTGAATAGGCAATATTAAGCCTAGTATTGTTGGAGAAAACTTCTATGATATTTTGAAGCCGACAAAACTTATCTAAGTTCTATTCTGAAAATTGCCAGACTTCTGTGTCAAAGTCTATCTTACATCAGAAGGCTGCCCACTTTAACAAGTTTTAGACTGAACGCAAGAATGAAAACTTAATCAAACTCAGAATTATTTTCTTCAACGTTTTAGTATGTACAAGATATATAAGGCTTTTTGATTGGAAATATCATTATCATATTGGTTATCTTAATTGGAATCAATTTCGAAGAAGCAAATCATTTTGGAAGACAAGCTTATTTGGAAAGAATCTACTTATGGAAACCAAGATCCTGATTGTATGGGCGAACATGATTGATAGGCTTTCATCTCAATCTTCAAATGACTCAAGATCTCCTTGATTGATTCTGCCCAACGGGTTGATTGGAAGAATTCATTTGGAAAGTGTCAATGGTTAACAAGGTATGGAGGAGTATTTTAAGGAGGTTTTTCAAGTCATTCGAAAGAGAGTGAAAGAAGAATTCCAAAGTTTGAAGCTTCCAATTCTCTTATCCTTCATCAGTTAGTGCTTAAACTTGTATTTGAAAGTGAGAAACTTTAGAGAGTGATCTTGTGAGAACAGTAGAGACACCTCACTGAAAGTTCAAGATCATAGTGTTGTAACATTCTCTTTCGATTCACAGTGGAAACTGGTCAGTAGGCTGTCAGCGTGGGAGAGTGGACGTAGGCCTGATATAAGCCGAACCACTATAAATCTTGTGTTTATTTTTCTCTTCCCTGAACTCATTTACTTATTTGCTGCGATATATTTATGTGTTTTGAAATAGTTGTTAAAGTCTATTTTCACACCTATTCACCCCACTCTAGGTGTTTTACTAGCCCTTTCAAGTATGAGCCAATAGATGAGTTTCCCGACCAATTTTCGATACATTTTTTCGATCTACAGCAGGTTCTTCCTTTGCATCCCCAAGCTTTTTATTAGGCTCAATAGGTGTGGCTACTAGTTTACAACCAAGTTTTCTAGTTTCCTTCAAGAGATCAGTCACATACTTCTGTTATGAGACAAAAATTCATTGTCTAGAGTAAGAAACTTCAATGCCAAGAAAGTATTTGAGTCTTCCTAGCTCTTTTATTTCGAACTCTTTAATCAAACACCGCTTTAGCTATTGTTTCTCCTCATCATTGTCACTTGTGACAATAGTATCATCAACGTACACTAGAAATGCTGTCACTCTCTCTCTTGCCGAATGTTTAATGAAGAGGGTATGACCACCTTGGCTTTGTTTGTAGCCTAAAGCTTTCATAACTCTGGAAAATCTCCCAAACCAGGCTCTAGGTAATTGCTTGAGCCCATATAGTGCTTTCCGTAATCTACATGCTTTGTTTGTTGTCTTTTCTCCTTCAAATCCCGGTGGAATACTCATGTAGATCTTCTCTTCTAGGTCTCCATATAAGAATGCATTCTTCACGTCATACTGTTGAAGTTGCCAATTAAAATGAGCCACCAAAAAGAGTAGAATTCTCATAGTGTTCATCTTTGCCACCGGAGTGAATGTCTCTTGATAATCTACTCCATAAGTCTAAATATAACCCTTTGCCACCAATTGTGCTTTATATCTCTCAAGAGAACCATCATCTTTGTATTTCAAGGTAAAAACCCATTTGCAGCCCACAAGATTCTTTCCCTTAGGTTTTTCGACAATCTCTGAAGTCTGGTTTTTTTCTAGTGCATCCATTTCTTTTCTCATTGCATTCCTCCATTCTTCTTTAGACAATGCATCAGTTAAAGTATTTGGAATAGAAAAGGTGTTTAGACTCACAATGAAATTTTTATAAGATGGTGATAGGCGGTCAAGTGACACATAATGAGATAGTGGATATAAGGGTTGCTTTGTGCACTCTCTAGTACATTTTCTAACATCAATGGGAAGATGCGAGTCATTTTCTGGCAAATCAATTGACTTTTTATGCAAAGGAGAGTCGGAACTTATCGGAAATTCATTTGCAAAACTCGGATGGGAATCTTGAACCTGTGTTTGGTCTAGAACATGTGTCTTTCTTGAGTATACCTGAGGAAATCTCATAGAGTCATAAATACGGGAGATACATGAGTGGACTCTTGTTCCGGAATAGGCTCAATCATAGAGAGTGAGTCCGGGATTGAAGTAGCGTGAATTGATTCATCAAAAACTGATTCATGAGGACCCTGTTGATCAGAGTTGGAGGCTGATTGGTCAGGAGTTGATTGATCAGGGATTGGTTGATCAGAAGTGGGAGCTCGGATTGGAAGATTATTAGGAGGTGAGTCAAGATTAAGGCCGTCAAAGTCTTTATCTTCAACTAATGACTTCTCCCCTCAAAGATAAGACTGTGGAAAGTAAGGTTTGTTTTCTACAAATGTAACATCGATTGATATATAGGTCTTTCGAGAAGAAGGATGATAATATTTATACCCCTTTTGTGTAGAGGAGTAACCAAGAAAGACACACTTGATTGCTCTAGGATCTAGTTTTCCCCTTTGCTGATTATGAACATGTACAAATGAGGTGCAACCGAAGACTCTAGGTATGAGATTATTTGTTGTCCTGAAATGGGGATAAAAGCTAGAAAGAATTGCCATAGGAGTTTTGAAATCTAATGCTCTTGATGGCAATCCTTTTAATCATGTATGTAGATGTAAGGATGACTTCGCCCCCATAAGACTTAGGGACATTTTCATGAAACAACAATGCTCAAGTAGTGTTGAGCAAATGATCATTTTTCCTTTCAACTATCCCATTTTGCTGTGGTGTGTTTACACAAGATAACTCATGGATGATCCATTCCTTTTAGAAATATGTTGACAAGATCTGATTAAAGTAGTCTCTAGCATTTTCTAATCTAAAGCTCTTAATTTTAACTCCAAATTGATTTTGAACCATAATATAAAATTAGGAACAATACTACTTACATCATATTTGTGTTTGAGTAAGAATATCCATGTGACCCTAGTGCAATCATCTATTAGAGAAACAAACCATCGAGCCCCTAAGATATTTGGAATTATGGAAGGTTCCCAAATGTCACTGGGAATCAAATCAAAAGGATGAGAACTTCTTTTGTTGTTTATAGGAAAAAAATACACGGGTGTGCTTAGCAAATTCACAAGTATCACATTGGAATTGACTCATATCTAATCCTTTAAACAAAGAAGGAAACATGATATTAAAGACACGAAAAGATGGATGACCAAAACGAAAATGGTAAAGCCAAATGACATCCTTATTTGAAGCACTAAGAAATGACAAGGGTGAATTGTTCATGACTTTCTTCCAAATCCTCGGCATCTCAAGATTATACAACCCATTCTTTTCCTTAGCAAGTCCAATCTTCCTCTCTGAATTCTGTTCCTAAAAAACACAGTAGGTAGGGTAAAAAATTGCATAACATTTGAGGTCATTGGTGAGCCTTTGTATGGAGACTAGGTTGGTTGATAGTTTCAGCACATGGAGAACATCTTTTAGAGTGACAACGGGTGTAATATAGATATCACCAACTCTTGCAACAGTGGCTAGAGAACCATCTGCCACCACTATTTTCCTATTGCTTGGACATGGGGTGCAGGTACTAAAAAAATGTGAAGTGTGAGTCATGTGATCAAAGGCACTTGAGTCTATTATCCAAGCTTCACTTGAAAGTTTTTCTGTGGCATTTAAACTAAAGAGAATGGAGACTTACCTGAGAGTGCTAAGGAACATGCACTAGCGGGTTTATCAAGAGACTCTAAAAGCCCTTTAATTCTTTTTATTTCCTCATTGCTGAAGGATTCTTTCACCTGTCCTTCACTGTGACTGATTTGATGGTTGGTTTATTCAATTAGATGAGCCTGGGGCCTTGGCTGTCCTCCTTTGTTTCCCCACTCTTGGCTTGAGGTTGCTGGTTTGCCATTAAGCTTCCAGCAACGTTCCTTTGTATGCCTTGGCTTCTTTTGGTAGGTACACCACAAACTGTCTTGATTATCCCTCCATGTAGGCCTCGAAGCATCCACCTTTCCTCTTTCTTGTGTTGATGCATTGTGAGTTACTAATGTTGAGCCTTTCACAACTTGAGGCTCTAGCATTATTCCCCTTCGACTTTCTTCTGCTCGAATTAGAGATATCATCTCTTCCAAAGAAGGGGTTTCTTCCTTTCCAAGTATCTGAATCTTGACTTGGTCAAATTCATAATTAAGACTTGCCAGTAAATCATATACTCGATCTTTTTCAATGAAGGTTTTTAGAGTTGCAACATCATTCGCACACTTCATCTCAAATACTCGATAATGATCGAGTTCTTGCTATAGATTTTGAAGGGAATTGGCATATTCCGTCACTGTTTTGCTCCCTTGTTCTGTTGCACTTGTCTTTACCTTGATTTCATATACTTGTGCTACATCCCGAGCTTTTGAATAAGTCCTGCAAATAGAATCCCAAATCTCCTTTGCGGAGATTTGCAGTTTTGAGAAACATACATGTATCACTTATGGCCGGATCCATTGAATCCCAAAGCCATGACATGATCATTGAATCTGCCTCACATGCGTTGAACGTGGGATCTTTTGGTGTTGGACCTATTCCAAAAAGATGGCTGAGTCTTCCTTTACCCTTCAAATAGGTCTTGATGAATTGTGACCATTTGAGATCATTCTTTTCATTCAGCCTATAAGTTGCTCTCACATTTTGTAAATCTCTGGTCATATGGTTGGTGTTGGCCTCCACAGTTTAACCCGAAGTACTCCAATCAGTTTTGTCTCAAACATGGATAATTCCAGGCACAAATAGAAGCAATAAATGCTGCAAGTGAATGAGGTTTTAGGGTAAAAAATTAGGACAAATTTAGAAGCAAAGAGAGAAAAATATAGCTAAAGGGATCACGATAATGACAATTGCGATCAGATTGTTAAGGACAAAGACAAATCCAACAATGAAGGCTGTGATTAGAAGATTATTGCATCAATGAAGGATGCACTGCAACACTATCCCAGAAAAATGAGCCTAATGCTTTGATACCATGAAGAATTTAGAGAAAAGAATTGTAATAATTCTCTATATTTTTGTACCAGGATTACAAAGCTATTTATAGTACTTCTACAAGTACTAACTAGGAAAAAACATATATGTAAAATACAACTATAATCCCACAAATCAAGGGATACTAATAAATCATTTTCTAACTAATCATTTACAGCTATTTCCTAATAATTAGGACCCAAAAAATCAGGATTGAATATTCTTAATAATCAGATCCTAAAAATCAGGATAATTCAACAAAAAAGATATTGGATTTAACAGCAGGGTCAATTGTTGGATTTTTCTTTGATTATGTTTAAATGCACAAATTTTTTGAAAATTAAAATATATTTCTCTATTAGAAAATGGTATTTGTATGGTATAGACGGAAGATAAAATAATGACATGGATATGAGGGGAGCTAGGAATGGCAGAAAATATTGGTCATACAAGATGTAGCACAACAAATAAGAATGGCCTTGAGGTTGCGACATGTGTCAAAATGGGACCCAAATGTTAGGAAAAAAATTTATTTCTCCTGCGTGTTCTTTCTATCTCTTCTTGTCTTCCTTGCACGCTCTCTTTCTTGCATGACTCTCTTTCTTTCTCCCTCCCTGAGCCCTCATCCTATTGATGAATCACCACACTTGATCGACAAACTTTGCGATGGCAAAGGCAACTTTTCAAGGCAAAGCGGAGGTTGTACGGTGGCTTGTTGGACGAGGGCTTAGTCGTGACTCAGAGGGGGAGAGAGAGAGGGCATAGTCGGGAGGGTAGTGATTCGGCAATGGCAAAGCCGGAGGGGTGGCACGGTGGCTCGTCGGTTGAATAAGAGCTTGGTGGTTCATTTGAAGAAGATAGAAGGGGCATAGTTGAGAGTGTCGGGCGAAGAGAGAGAGTGCAGGACAAGCCAGAGTCGAAGTTGGAGGGGTAGCATGGTGGAAGAGAGAGGAGGTAGCAAAGAGAAAGAGTGTGTGCAGGGGGGAGAGAGAGAGAGGAGACGAGAGAGAGAAGAATGCCCGCTCAATTCATGACATTTGGGTTCCATTTTAGATGCATATCGCAACCTCAAGGTTCTTCTTATTCGTTACGCTAGTGCACTTTGTGCAGTTAATATTTTCTCCAGAATGGTATCCTTTTTTAATTTAATTTATTTTTATTCTTTTCTTAGTTAATAGAGATATTAATGTTTGAAAAAGTTGTATGTTCAATAATACTACGCAAATAAATTTGCTATATCAAGAACACAAAAAGGTGTACCAAATGTTATTTGTTTCATGAAGAATGAATGGTTTTAAAAATATTTTCTTAAAACTAATTACGTATATCGTTTGAAATTATTACTCATTCAAAAATGTTGTCATAATAAACAACAATTTATGTCTAATAATTTTTGTGGATGAAGAGAATATTTTTCATTTATTTATTTTTTAAACAATATAAACGGTCACTCTTTTTAAAACTTTTTTTGTAAATTATTAATCTTTTGTGAAACAAACGAATCTTCAAATGGCACAAATTTTAATTCTTCTTTTTATGCAATTAGAGGGTTTTAATGTCTTGATCTCAAATTATATTGTACTTTCTTTATTCCATAAATAAGCACAATCTGGAGGCCTTAGTTGTTTGATCTCAAATCCTTGACGATCTCGATCTCTTTCCGGAGTCACGTTGGCCAAAATTCTGATAAATGTCTCGATGACCTAAATCTGAGAGTTTCATGTTTTTGAAATTCCTTAATTTTCAGTACTTCTTGTAAGCGGCTCCACATAATTTAAAGTCGCCGTCTTTCCGTCTTGAAATGAATAGACGAATGAATGCTATTTTAACCTAAATTAGAATTTTGGATTAACATCTACTTTGATTTAGATAATATCGTATCCATTTTGTATTTGATATGGATAAATGCTATTTTGATTAAGTTAATTCATTTAACCGATATCTTTGTTAAAGTTTTAAGTGTTCGACCATAAATACGATCCTCGTTTGATTAGACAATCACGCTTGCAATAAGATTATTGTGTACTGAAATGTTTGTGCGTAACTTTTCGTTTTTGCTGTTTGCAATTACATTCAAGAAATCACACTGAAAATAAGCAAGTTAGTGAAGAAATTAACTTTCATTTTTCTGTCCAATGACCAACATGCTTTCATATTACTATAACTTAATTATTTCATAGCTCAATCTCATATGGTTGCCATCTGTTATCAATGGAACAACATAGTGGAACCGCTAATTCGATTTTTTAATTGTGATTATTATTGAATGAGTTAAATTTGAACCTAAGCACGTCTTAAAAAGGCTTAAGGAGGAAACATGCGAGAAATCTGCCCTGGGATGGGAGACCTTATGTTGTTCTCCGTATTCCCTCTTTGTCAGGAAGATAAAGATAGACATGGAATTAGGAGGTCTCACGGTGAGAAAGGTAGACTCTACATTGAGGTGTGCTTGCATGCCCCGGCTATTGCCGAGTAGGTTGGTATAAGAGCCACCTGTGTCTGGGGTAAGTAAGGATGGGTGAAATGCCTATAGCAGGACTAGCATGTCTTACGGCACTGCTTACAATCGCAAGCTAGGACTGTTCCCCCGGTTGTGAGCCTATAACTTAGAGCCCGTTTGGTTCGTTTTTGGGGAAATACCATTAGAAGAATGTAAATACCTTTGAGATAAATGGGTTTTTCGAAATGTTACAACGTTTGGTAAATTGTAGCATTGAAAGGTTACTTAGCATAAATACTGTTTGGCAAAATTCACCATTGTAATTGGCTTTGGCTGTTTATTTAATTTTTTTTTTTAAGTCTGAAAATAAAATCTGGTAGCCGGCTAACCGTTGGCCAATTGCTGGATGGCTAGATCTGCCACTGGACCACCAGATTTGGCGGCTTGAGGTCGCGAAGGCTAGATCTGGCCGCCGGACCGCCAAATCTAGCCTCTAGATGGCCAGATCTGGCGGCTAAGGTCGCGACCTTAGGCGGCGTCGCCTGGGTCACGGGTCGCGTCCCCCCGGGCAGTGGTCACCGGGGACGCGCGACCCCCACGCGGCGATGGTGGCTGCCGGAGAAGCCGAACTCTTAGGTGGCGGGGAAGACAAAGACGAACGAAGAAGAAGGGGGAAGAAGATGAACAGTAACGGTGATGAACAGTGAACTTGCATTTATGAAATGCCCAATACTCAAAGCTAGTCTGGACCTACATTGGGCTTTCAACATTGGGAATGCTGATATTTGGCCAATGAGCTTTTAAAAATGGTTGCCAAACACAAAATATTTTCCCTAAGGGGCTTTGGGGCCCAAAGCCCCTTGGGAAAGCTGAACCAAATCAATTGAACAACGTAGTGGAACCGCTAAAATTCGATTTTTTTCTAATTGTGATTATTATTGAATGAGTTAAATTGATTCACCACTTAAAATTGGGAACATGTCAAATGATTTGAACTTTTACAATTTAGTGCTTATAGTCCATTTAATCTATACAATACCTATAACAGCCTCTTTGTTTTGCCAAATAAGCACAACTTGAAAGAGATAACAACATGGCACGGGAAAAATACTAAAAAAGTACTAAACCTATTGTATTTGTATCAATCCAGTCCTAAACCTTTTAATTGAACTAATTTAATCCTAAATTTTTACATTACTAGAAATTACAAATGTGGCATGACTGATGTTAACCTGGAAATTTTAATAATATTTTAATTTTTTTCAAATATTTAAATTAATTTTTAGATATTTTTCCATTTACCTTTTCATTGCCTTTTCTTTTGGTCGATAGCCATTGCCGGCCGCCGGTCACAGTCATGGCCAATGAGAGTTGGCCTAGCTTGGGTCTCCCTCACTAGCAACGGTGAGTGCCGACTATTTAGTCATGGCCAGGCAAGGCCCCTCTTGTTAGATCTTGTGAGGCGGACCCTTGCCTAGGACAACGCGACCTTGCTACGCCTCTCTTGAGCAAGAGTTGGCCTTGCCGAACCTCACCATTGCCTAGGGAGGGCTCGTTGGGTCTTGCCCTTGCCCAAGTGAGGCCCGATGAGGCCAACCCTCACTTAGGCAAGGCATGTTGAGGCCGCCCTGGCCTGGCGAAGGTTGACCTCGCCAAATTTGATGAGGGGGGCCTTGCTTAGCTGCGGTTGGATGATTGGTGCTTGCCCTCATCTAGGCGTGGCCTAGTGAGGCCGCCCTCACCAACCGTGACACCGGCAAAAAGAAAAGGCAAAGAAAATGAAAATGGAAAAAAAAAAAGGAAAAAAAATCAAAAAATAATTTAAAAATTAAAAAAAATCCAAAAATATATTAAAATATTATTAAAAAAAGTCTACGTCAATATTGATCATGCCATGTTAGCAATTTTCAGCCTAAATTGACCAGATGGACAAAATTGGTATTAATGTGAAAATGTATGACTATATTGGTCAAATTGAAATGTTTAAGATTGAATTGATACAAATACAATAAATTTATGACTTTTTTGATATTTTTTCTCAATGGGCAGCCCTGTTTTTTTTTTGGTTTAATTTAATTCCCGAGCCTTTAAAAGTTCGGTCCCCATAGTCGTCCCGTTAGGCATGCCACCTTGATATGCGAGTTTTTCAAACCATCGTTAAATTCAAAGAGGAAATTGGGGGATGTGCCCTTTTACAGTTGCACCTTATGGTCACGGGCACTTGGCCTTTTTTTCTATTAATTCATGCTGGCTTGAGGTTCGAGCTTTTCAACTGTCTTTTTGCGTTCGTTATTTTTATTTGAACTTACATGTACTCTTTTCTCACTAATTTATTTGAATTTGAGATTCTCTTTCTATTAGATAACTCTCTTCCTCTTCTTAGACACGAGCTCTCTCTTCGTTGGGTGTATTTTTTTCTTTTTTTGGGGGGGGGTGGGTTCCCACTTGTCTCGAGCTTCCAACTTTTCCAAGTTATTATTTCGCCTAAAGTCTATTGGGAAAATTTGCCAAATATCCCAAATTTTCCCTAAAGTGTTTTGGAGTCTCTTGGAAAAACCAAATCAAAATATAGTCTTAATATATTCAAGTTGGCTTATAACTCAATTTTTTCTAACATTCTGAGTGAAGTTAAATCCAATTGCATATGTTGATGGGCTCAGATTTAAACTCTCTATTAGTAATCTTTCTAAATAAAGGCATTAGACTTTTTCTATACACTCCTAACAAATGATATTAGAGTCGATTTTAAATTAGTGGGCCCCCAATCCGTTATGGTGTTTGATGAATATCTCAATGAAGGAATTTGATGCCAATGTAGTTTCTAGGTGGTAGGAGTTGTGGTGTATTAATACGATCTTGATCGTAGCTTTTCCTTAGGAGGAATATATTTGGTGTGATGTGGAGCATTTCATATATTCTAATTGATTAATATAACTCATCGGTTTAAATTTTTGAGTAAATGTGGATAAGTTAGATTCAATTGGATATGTTGATGGGTTTAGACTTGTACTCTCTCTTAGCTATCTTCCCGGATAAATATACTAGACTTCTACTATGCCCTTCTAACATCCATGACCATGAGCTCAAAGCTTGAGTGGCCATGGCCACAAGCTCGAAGATCAAGCAACCATAGCTGCCATGAGTTCGAGTGTAAGCATCCATGGCCGTGGGCTTAAGATATGTCAATCATGACACTCCGTGTCTATGGTTGCTACGAGACTCTACATAGAATGTCTTGACCAAGAGATTCTTGATCATTGCCATTGCTAGGAGCTTGAAGCTACAATGGCCATGGCTTTCGAGAGCTCGAGCATTCAAGCAACTGACTGTAAACGTCAAAGCTTGAGTGACCATTGCTATGAGAGCTCAAGTCTAAGCTCCGTGGCCATGGCAGTTGCGAGAAGCCATATTGAGGAAGCTCCGGCTAATATTGCTATAAGTTCAAAGCTCAAAAGAGAGAAAGGCCATGAATATTGCGATTTGGCACAATAGATAGAAAAAGAGGAGGGAGTCGAACGGCTTTGTTTGTGAGCTTGAAGCTTGAGCTTCCGTGGCTACCATGAGCCGGAGCTCTGCAGTTGCTAGCTTTGGACTTGAGCTCCCCGCGGTTACCACAAGCTTTGGCCTTGAGCTATGGCTACGGCGGTTGCAAGAAGAAAGAAGAAAAACAAGTATAGAACAAAATAGAGTGATGCAACAAAGATAGTCATTGTGACAACCCAAGCGAAGGGGAAGGGGTCCTCTCTAGTTCCACATCGCTTAGGGGGGGAGTCCTGGGCTAGTTTATAAAGGCTTAGGGTCCCTCTAATCTGTGTAACGCATTTTAAAGCCATGAGGACTCAGTGTCCAAAGCGGACAATATTACACAGTGGGGCCCAGGTCGTTACAAATGGTATCAGAGCCGACTTCCGACCGCGTGTGAGGCCACAGCGAGGACGCTGTGCTCCTAAGGGGTGGAGAGCCCAAGCAAAGGGGAAGGAGTCCTCTTTAGTCCCACATTGCTTAGGGGGGAGTCTTGGGCTAGTTTATAAAGGCTTGGGGCCCGGGTCGTTACAGTCACAGACAGAAAGGAAGGGGAGAGAGTCCTTTGCAAGCAAAAGAAAGGTTCACGTGAGGCCCGGGTCGTTACAGTCACAGACAAAGAGGAAGGGGAGAAAGTCCTTTGCAAGCAAAAGAAAGGTTCACGTGAGTTGAACAATTCCGTGTCACTTCAAACAAATCCGTCTTCGAACAGAAGGACGATCGGTGTAACTTTTCAAAAGGTACAAGGACGTTTTGGACAAATGAGGCAGAGTTATGATATCAAGCTGTCACACTATTCTCTTAAGTTAGAAAACATTTTCCCTTTTTTAAGGACGTTTTGGACAAATGAGGTAGAGTGGTGATATCATACTGTCACATTATTCTCTTAAGTTAGCAAACATTTTCCCTTTTTTAAGGACGTTTTGGATTAAAGAGGTAGAGTGATGATACTAGACTGTCACACTATTCTCTTAAGTTAGCAAACATTTTCCCTTTTTTAAGGACGATTTGGACAAACAAGGTAGAGTGATGACATCAAATTGTCACGCTATTCTCTTAAGTTAGCAAACAATCCCTTCTTTATTCTTTTCTTTTTAGGCTAAGAGAGAGACGGCATGGAAACCACGTGGAAACCACTCGGACATCGGAATGGCAAATTTAACTCAAACATAATTTACAGGCGCTCACCTAACGATGTTTGACTTTTGGGTAGGACTCTATGTTGAGTGGAGTCGCTAAAGTTCAACTAATTTGAAAATTTTCTTTCTAGCCTTACATTGAAATTGAAGAAGTGAGAGATCATCCATGCCGTTCCTCCAACTTGAAAAGGGACCGATGGAGAAAATGTTACAAGATATTTTGTAGGGTGAGGACTTATGGTAGTAAATATTCGCCCTCGTTCCAGAGTACGCTCCTGCAGTCGTTCCAAGACTAGGGTTTTTCTGCCGAGGACCTCCCGATGGGCCGCCGGGTCGGCTTGCGGCTTCTGCACACGATCGCCCGGCCCAAGATTTCGATTCCCATCTTCTATGAGAGCTGCGGTGCCAGCAAACGGTGCCTCCGCGAGCTCGTTCAGATGGCGGCGGACGGGAAGAGTGCGGGAGACGTGGTCGTGCCCTTCTTCGACGGAGTCGAGCGCTCGCACGCGCACGCGCCACACCTGACGGGGAGCTTCCCAGAGGCCTTCCGTTCACAGGAGATGTGCTTTGAGCAAAGGGATGTGGAGGCAGGGCAACAGGCGCTCGGAGATGTCAGCTTCTTGAAAGGATGGGAATGGGAGAGAATCGTTAATGGGTATGTAATTTCATCTGCATCTAAACTTGTTGACTTTCGTTCAATGACATCTTGCTGCTGTAATCCTAGACAACTTATTGGTAGAATGGAAATATAGTTTTGTTCATAATCCTTCGTAATATGTTGCTGATATGGCGATGTCGTCCGATGGGATTCGGTAAAATCTTTTAATTTCTTCTGTGTTGTTTTTATGATAGGCACCGAGGAGAATTTGTAAGAATGGTTGTTGAAACTGATCCGAGTGAGTTTCGACAAGGTTTTCGGATAGATGTTCCTGAGAGTTTGGTTGGAAATGATGATCATATTAAGAAGATTACGGGATTGCTGGACACTACTTCCAACGGTACTCGAACAATTGGAATTTACGGCATGGGTGGCATTGGCAAAATCACTTTCACCTTCGGAGAATTTGCGCTTCAAGAAATTGTCGATGATTTTTCTCGATGATGTGGATCATAAGTATCAATTAAATGCTTTGACCCAAGCACAAAATTGGTTTACGTCGGGAAGTAGGATCATCGTCACATTTAGATATGAAGCTATACTTGATCAAGGTGGAATTTTGATTAGACTACAAGTATGACTATCCTCCAAGTGCGTTGTAAGGTAAATTTGGGAGGACTCCTTTTAGCTCTTGAGGTTATAGGTTCATATTTGTCCGTTTAATCTAATAAATAGATATGAGAAGCGCTTAAGAACTTAAGAAAAGAACCTGATAGAGATGTCCAAAAAATATTGAGGATAAGTTATGACGCATATCAATAAATTTTCCTCAACATTGCTTGCTTTTTCATTGGTATGAATAGTAATTTTGCCAGAGGACACTTCAAGTTGTAGGTTCATATTTATGTATTTAATTCAACAAGAATATATGGGAAGAGCTTCATAAATGAAGAAACGAACCTCTCATAGAGATGTCCAAAAGATTTTGAGGATAAGTTATGACGCATATCCACAATTTTCTCCAACATTGCTTGTCTTTTCATTGGCATGGTTAGCCAATTTGCCAGAGGATTGTGAAATTTGTCCGGTTTGATAATTGACTAACCGATAACATATCGTGGTGACAAAAGATATAGTCAAGAGATCTTGGTTAGGATGTTGTGTGCCTAGCAAAGGACATTGTTGTTACTGATGACGTTTTGTGCCTAGAAGGGTTAAAATATGCTGGTGAGTGAAGGGTATAGTCAATTAAGAGGCCTTGGTAAGGACGTTGTGTGCCTAGAAGCGTGAGCAGAAGAACTGGTCTATGGATCTTTGAGGAAGCCTTGAAAGTACTAGAAGCGAATAAGGTAATCTACTACCTATTTTTGCCTGCTCTCTTAGCTCTTATGTACTTATTTAATTCAATATGTAGCACCTGTTGTTGTTTAATACGAACTTACCTATTAAATTGCATAATGGCAAGCTCCTGTTTCTAGGGATATTTCTCTTCCCTTCTATTTTAAATACTGTTATAAAAAAATTCTAGTTGTAAATCTAAAGAATCTGGAGATGAAAAGGGATGTTGCAGCTCTAAAAAAATGTATTTCTGAACACATAAAGTACCGTGCTTCACCACATAGTCATAACACGAACGACTACAACAAAGCCACAGCTTTACCAAACAGATGCTTTATCATCGTAAAGTAGATAATCACTTCCTTTTAATTGGTTTTGTGACTCTTTATTGTTGGCTTGCTTTTAACAGCTTAACCTTTAAAGAAAAAAGATGTGTCTTAAATGAGATGAGAACGGGTCACAAGTTCTAATCTCGGCACTCCTTGTGTTTGTTATGTCTGTTACTGTTCTTATTGTGCTTGTTTTATGGTCTGCAGTTGTCTATGGGATGTGAATATGTTCAAATATAGTTTCATGCGTTATGCTTCATATGTGAGTAAATGTGTTAAGTAATATGTTATATAGATTGTGTTGGCCTGAACTTTTTCTCAGACATATGATGCAATACTAACGATATCCAGTGTTTTACTTTTAGGTTACTGAAAAGAGTTGGGCCGTTTGTTTTGAGAGAGATGCATGGATGAGATAGTTTGACCAAGGGTGTTGAATATACAAAGGTGAATGGTTTCAAAATTTGTTGAACTTAACATTCCTTGTAGTAAGAGGTGAAAATCTTACTGGAGATTGTATGTAACTATTATCTGAATTAAGATGGCTTCTGCGGAAGAGTTGTCCTCCCTCTGTTTTGTTGCAAACAATTTTCATCTAGGAACAATTGGTTGAACTGAGATTTTTCGCAAAGTAATACTTCAAAGCACTGTGGAAGATGGAGTTAGGTCATGGTAAGATGGAAAAGCATATCCTCTTCTCTGTATTTGGAAGTCGGCTTGTTTTCAATACTAATCCAGAAATATCTTCATTCCTCCAGATGGAAAAGCAGCTAAAAGTTCTCAAGATAAATGTACTCCTGACCTGTCAGCCTTTACAAATTTGGAGACTCTAATCCTTGAATGTTGCGACTCATTGGAATGAATTCACCATTCTATTGGAAAGGTCAAGAGCCTTGCTTCCATGGAATTGAGGGACGGTAAGAATCTAGTGGACCTACCTACAGAATTGGGTAGATTAGAAGAATTAAAAGAAATTCTAGATGGAACAGCTATACGAGAAATTCATACATTTTCAGGTTCTCTGAAGAAGCTGGAGAGGCGTAATGGCAAGTATTGTTGGTTGTTATTGGGCTGCCTGACTCAATAAGCCATCTTGTAAATTTGTCAACCCTTGACTTGAATTTCTGTAGAAATTTCACTCAATTTCGGGAGGCCATCGGCTCCCTCATTTTATTTTATTTTGCTCGGTATTTGGCCCCCTCATGAAACTGCCCTATTTATCTTTATGAAATTCACTGAGAACGATCCTCGACTTAATGGGGATGTTGGAATCATTAGCCAAACTAAACTTGTCCGGCTCAAGCATTACAGAGTTACCTGAATCTTTAGGGAATTTGCAGAGTTTAACGACTCGTGATGCTTGCTTCCAGTTAGGTAAGAAAGTTTCCTAATTCTATTCGAAGGTTGGTCAAGCTCCTAGAGTTTAGTGCCTTATTCTGCGTTGAATTGCCAGGGAAACTCCTAGAGAACCGGTTGCTCGTCTTTCCTCAATAGGATCGAGTTGAAGTATACACCCTTCTCTGACTAGCCAGATAGCATTAGGAATCTTTCTTCTATCCAACACCTTCGTTTGCAGGGTTGCAGCCAACTTTAGTTGCTTTCGGAAAGCATCCATAAGCTTTCTTCTTTCCATCAGCTTGATTTAGGGTACTGCTACAAGCTTCAATTGCTGCCAGAGCTTCCTAGAATTAACACTGTGAGTCGCCTGCAAGAGTCGCTCATTATTGCAACTATGCCGTGTAAGTCATTTGAAGGAACTCACTCTTCAGTCATGCTCATGGCTGGCATGCTTCCCAGATAATTCCCCGAGACAATTAAAGATTTGTATTTGTGAATGCAATAAGTTTGAATTCAGACCAGAATTGGAGCTCAAAGAACGCTATGAGCTGACTGAAATATGGTCCTGAAGCATTGATATCTCCAACAAATTAAATTGAGATTGAAATAGTTGACTTTTGAGGCCTTGACAGATTGAATTGCTGGGAAGAGTTGAGTATCCATCTGTGCAATGGACCTCTCTTTATCAAATTGCCTCTAGCAATTAGAGATGGCATCTTGCTTTAATCTAGCTAATATCTGAGGCCTAGTTCCTGGAAGAGCTGGATAGCTCTCATCGTTCGTCCATCAAAAGGCTGGATTTTTCAACGATTAGAACGTCTAAGGAAATTTGTTGCTAGAGGTCGCAACAATCCACTGGAGGTGTTGATAGTTTGGAATTCTCGGACAAGATGCATATCACTTGTCATAGGGACATTGAAAAATTACCAGACTTAATCTTTCTCCGACACCTTCCGACACCTTGAAAAGGTTGAACATCTACTTATGTATGTAGCTTCGCGATACCGAGAGCCTGCAGAAAGTCTCTTACTGCGAAAATCTATACATCGAATGATGCAACTCAAAAATCGAATATATAGAGCAATTGGTGGTGAGAGATTGTCGTGAATTGTGGAGATCCTAGGGCTCGAAGAATCATAATCTCTAGATATCTCAGGATGCGAGTCAATTGAGAGTTTATCTGATTTGTGAGAATGTAAGAACTTTAAAAACTATGCTGGCCCGAGACTGCAAGAACCTGCCTGAGCTTTGAGGGCTCGTGGATTTGAAGCAGTCAAAAACCGTGGATGGTTCTCGATGCCACTCGCTCGAAAGTTAATACAAGAATAGAAATATATTCCAGAAATAGAAACATCAAATTGCGTTACCAAACGGATTTTTGTTTCAAACCTATTCCGGGGAACAGAGAAATAGAGAAGTAGAAATTTTATCATGCGCAACCTTACTGTATCTCTTTTCATTTTTTGTCCACAGGCTCTTAACAGTATCATAAAACTATCATCTAGTTCTGAGATGATAGAATTATCGTATCGCGGAGATAATGCTGTGTTGAGTCATATACTTCCATTACCAATTTTCCTCGTCGAGATGATTCATGTGACTTTACAAAGGTAAATGAAGCCGGTACCCTACCAATTTTTTGCCGAGGTCTAGAAGCTACTGTTTGTTGGTATTTTGTCTGCTTGATTGTATGGTTTTCCTAGACCGCGTGCTGTTGTTTTCTCCCATGTCTTGCAAAATTGAAAGATTTCTGGGGAAGTTGGTCGAGTACATCCGGTGTCATCAGTCATCAAGTAAGATTGCTTTGATCCTTCACGTGATATCAATGGCCAGCGAGAGCAAGCGAAGAAAAAAAAATTATTTT
This sequence comes from Eucalyptus pauciflora, assembly GCA_007663325.1. Classification (NCBI taxonomy): domain Eukaryota; kingdom Viridiplantae; phylum Streptophyta; class Magnoliopsida; order Myrtales; family Myrtaceae; genus Eucalyptus; species Eucalyptus pauciflora. The sequence goes on from VMYD01000388.1 coordinate 1,175,200, forward strand.
TCGAATATTTAGGTTAGCCATCAGAAGAAAAGCTGATGTGGTCGAATAAGCAGATTTTTTTTAAAAAAAAATCATTAAATAATACAAAAAATCGAAAATTTAAAAACGAAAAAAAATCGCACTCTAGCGGACACCAAAGACATTGCCGTCCTGACTAGGGGTGTAAACGGTTCGGTTCGGTTCGGTTTTTTTGAAAAACCGAACCGTTAGAAAAAATTCCTGACCCGAACCGAATGAGACCCGAACTGATTACGAACCGAACCGAAATTTCGGTTCGGTTCGGTTCGATTTTTCGGTTTTCAACTTTTGGTTTTCAGTTTTTTTTTTTTTTTTTGGGACGGCTTACCATAAATATAGATGTCACGCATGGTATACTCTCTCTACCTCCGAACACGACTTACACAGTCAATGATTGCGATCATCTAGACATCCTTACAATCTTTTACCATTTAATTGAAATATAACAAGCCTCGGCCAAGATTTAATCTCGATTCGAACGATTATAATTTTTCACTTTTCGATCCAATAGCGATGCCGCCCGGCCATAGACTCACCCTTTCTTTATCAAACCCGAAATAGAAAAGGCTTGCTTTAGGGTGCCGAAATTGTCTTTTCGTCCATCTCTTTCGGCTACACGCTGCTTTAGGGGGTTCCTTGATTCTCTTTCATGTTGTCATAGGTAAAATGCCACTCTTGGTGGAGGAGACCTTTCTTAACTCAAAGGCTTTTGATGGAGGGTCCAAGCAATGATATATTTAGGTAAAAAAGAGATGTTGTGGAACCACACTAAGAGCATCAAATATATCTTTTGCACATAGGACCTCCAAAAGGGGATAACAAGACATAGCTGTAATGGAAACTCACGGACACTTTCGAGAATAAGACACTTTCGATCATTGGAACTTAGTCGATGAGCATCTTACACAAGGCGGTATCCCTGGGACAAAAGGCCTAGCATGAAACTTACTCAGGTAGAAAAGAAATATTACATCGAACTACCCTGAGGTATATGCACCCCACGAAGGAAACATATGACTGTGCACAAAGCAGTAAATCCCGACACCGAGGCCGAAGTGCAGAGGACTAGTTAAGATGGGTTAGTGCATCTGTTTCACATCCCAGATCCATGTGACTTTCAGACCTCAATCCCCTCCAATCCTCGAAGAATTTCGTGATTGTGATTCAAACTACAGAGTTCTCCAATGGCTCGAGGCCATTCTGCCTTAGGAATGGCAAGTTTCTCACGCATCTCCATAGGAGTTGTGTGCACGCTAAGCCCAATAACCACAATGCTGCTCCTTTCTTTTGTATACCCTAACCAAAACAATTGAAATAAAATTAGTGATCTCAACTTAGGAATCTGATGTCACAATATATACTTTCGCTTTTGTGTTTTCTATTTGCATCATTCCTTGAAAAGGAAGAAACTCACTCTCTATGAACATGCAGGACTGTTTTAAGCTCAACATATCTAAGAAGAGAGGGAAATAAGTAGTTCCACCTCAAAGGTGAAGAAAGGGGTACATCACCATAGGAACAGAATAAAATCAGAATTGCTCAAACCCCAGACTAGATTCTCAAGTTCAATTGAATCATTACGGTTTTAACCCAATTTGGACATCAAAACATCTTCAGTTAGCAATCCTGCACTACCACCTAACTCTAAACCTCTTGCTTGGCCTTGTATGCATTTCTATCTAAAACCAAAGGTAGAAAATGGTCCAGACATACACTCACTCCCTTACGCTACTATGAATTTACCTCTTCGAGCTTAAAGACAACATTCAATCATCAAGAGAAATTGCTATTGAATTCAAGTCCATGGTCGTAGATGACAACTCTGCATTAAATTCACAATGAAAATGAGAATTGAAATATCAATTGTAATATTGAAAGATATAAATATTCCATGATTATTTTTTTTCACCTGACTCGAAATTTTCAAGTTCTTCTAAGTCCTCCTCGATCGATTGTGAAAGTGGTGCGGATTGTAGCCAATCTTGAGTACATATAAGAGCCTCTACCATGATTGGGGTCAAGGAGCTACGAAATACATCAAGTACTCGACCTCCGGTGCTGAATGCAGACTCTGATGCTACGGTGGAGATGGGCACGGCCAAAATATCTCGAGCAATGGAAGATAAGATAGGATATCTAGAAGAATTGACTTTCCACCAATTTAAGATATCAAAGGTGGAACTATACCGTTCACATCCTTCTTCCAAATACTTATCTAATTCAGATTTTTCTTCCACGTATTCTTGTCCCGTTTGATTAAGATACATTGCAGTCATAATGTCCGCACCAACCACAGGAGACATTGAAACGTTCACTGTCCTTGTCCCCTTTAATCTCATGCTGCTTTGGGGGCATGTACCAGTGCGATATTGCTCAAACAATAATGTTAGAGATTTTGTCACTCTATCTCGCAAAGTTTCTGCCCGATTGCCTTCATACACTTGATTAATCATCCATTTCACATACTCCATCTTATGTCGAGGGTCAAGTATACATGCAATGAACCATGTGAGATTTATGTTGTTCACATTGCCAAAATACTTATTGAATTTGATCTTCATTCTCTTGGCTACTTCTTGCAAACTCCTATCCTCATCCCCACAATATCTATCAATCATCATATAAATCCCATAGACATCTTTTGCCATATCATTGCAAGTGACATAAGAAGAGCCCGATACTTTTAAAGTTGCATCATAGAACAACTTCAAGAAAGGAAGAAATCGACGGGCATAATCCCAATCATCATCGGTAGGCAACCCTCTCACCTTGGAAAGCTCTTCAGCAAATCTTCTATCTTGGATATCTAATGAGATAAAAGCATTTCGAAACTTCAAAGCTACTTCTAACATTAGATATGTTGAATTCCACCGAGTCTCCACATCCAAACATACAAGATTATGGGAATCAATATTTTCCAGCAAAATGCACTCCTTAAACCGTTGCAATCTCGAAGGAGAAGATCTCACATAACGTACAGCTGAGCGTATTCTAATAATGGAATCATCTATATCTTTCAAACCTTCTCTCACAATCAAACTAAAGATATGAGCACAACATCTCACATGAAGTAACTCACCTGATAATATCAGAGCATTCCAAGAGTTAAGTCTTTTCTTCAAGTATTGAACTCCTGAGTCATTGGAGCTAGCATTATCAACAGTGATAGAAAAAACGCCTTTGATCCCCCAACTGGTTAAACATTTCTCAACCCATTTCCCTATAATCTCAGTTGAATGTCCTGGGATTTGACAAAAATTCAAAATTTTCTTTTGCAACTTCCAATCAGCGTCTATAAAATGAGCAGTAAGACACATGTAACTCAGATTTTGACATGAAGTCCACGTGTCAGTCGTAAGACAAACCCTTGGAGAAGTATCGAAAAAATATTTTTTCAATTTACTTTTTTCCTCTAGGTATAACTTGTAACAGTCCTCCCTTAATGTGTTTCTTGAAGGGATGAAAAACTTTGGCTGAATTCTACTCACGAATTTCCGAAACGCCTCAAGTTCCACAAACTTGAAGGGTAGTTCACCAATAATAAACATCGTCGCTAGATCTTTTCGACTAGCATCTTGATCAAATTTCCAAGGACCAGCTGAAATAGAACTACCAACCCCAACAGATTCATTCGAGGCACTTCTTTGCCTTTTCTCCACATTCGCATATGGATAATTCTTACATCTACCTAAATGATTATGCATCCCACTAGTCCCTTGAGTAGTAGAACAACCAATAACAGCCCCACAATATAGACATCCGGCTTTATCTTGGCTATTTTCTGTCCTTTTGAAATGTTCCCATACAACAGATCTCAGTCTCCTTCTATTTGTACCGCTAGATTCACTTATTAAAGATTCGCTCATTGTATATTTGGCTTTGCAAATATGATTCCTTGCACTCCAACTGAAACAAAGTAAATATTCCTTGATTCCTTAAGACTCAAAATAACAAAAAGATGACAAATATTTGTGAATGGCCAGAACAAACTTCTATAAAAAAAAATGCGCACGTTGCTGTAAATGAGACAATTTAAATGAAAACAGTACTTACAACAAGAAAAGCTAAGACCCTGCACCAGACAAGAACAATGTAGATTTTTTTGGTCTTCAGAATAGAAGGATGGAAGGTCCACTGCAAAAAAATATAACCCACATCAGTTCATATTCACCACGAAAGAAACCAAACAAAGACTGGCCTTCTTCAATCTATTTATGCACTCCATACTCCTTTCACTTGGTCATCAATATTTGCATTCTATCCACGTCTCCTTTGTCATAGGAAAGAGGTAATCAAGACTTATCCCAAAGGTAGACAACCGGAACTATAGCAGCCCGGACTATACTCATGAACGACACCATCGACAACAACTAAACTAAAAGCTTCTTGCACTTGGTCCCGACTTTTATCACAATATTTACTAATCATCATCCCGAGATTTATGCCGCTAGAGTCTTTCGCATGGTTTACATGTTTGGAAAGATTATCGTCAAATTAACACTCGCAGAATTCAGCAACATAGCTTCCAAAATTCAGCAACATGAGTTGGACACCGAGTTGAACCACTTCAATAGAATCAATTAAATCACCCTGTAATCCCAAAACCTCAGATTAACCTGAGTCTAATGCAGCAGCAACACTCACATCTCAAATGCTGCACATTTACACTAACCTCAAACGCAAACTCACCCCTTTCTTCCATACCCTGTAATCCCAACCTCAGATTCTGATAGAAAGCGGAACACTAAGATTTGCAGACATTAAGAGAGAAAACCACAAATTCAAGAGACCCACCTTGAAATCTCCCTCCAGAATCTCTGTCGTCCGGAAACCCAAGCTCTAGAATCTCCCTCTGATGGTAGCGGGCAAAGTGAAGATGGCGATGGGCTTCTAGAAATCGCCGAAGCCGCCGTCGCACGTCAAGACCGAGCTCCCCGAGCACGAGGTCGTCCTAGAGACAACGTTCCTCGTCCCGGTGCCGGAGGGCCTGATCTGCTCCAAGAACGCCGAGATTGCCAAGTCGGTGAGGCGAATCAAAGAGCTGGAAGTGTCGGACGAGAGGATGAGTCGCGAACTGGAGGTGTATAGCCGGCAAAGTGAAGATGGCGGCCCCTCAGTCCAGAGCAGAGCGCGCGCAGGACATGCTCTATCGCCGTCGCCGTCGTAGAAGGAAGAGGGACGAAGGAGAGACTTGCAGAAGAAAGGGGCTTTGTCCCTCAATCGGTCGCCATCGCCGTCGTAGTCGCCGTCCCTGCCGCCGTCATTGTCATAGTCGCCGTCCCTGCCGCCGTCGTTGTCGTAGTCGCCGTCGCCGTTGAGAGAACTCAGACGGAAACCTAGAAAAACCAAGAGACGAGAGGACTGAGAGACGTAAGTCAGGAGAGAACCGAATTAGATTTGATTTTATCGGTTTGTGCCTTTGTGGTTCGGTTTTCGGTTCGGTTAACCGATAAAAACCGAACCGATAAAATTTTTTCGGTTTTTGATGAAAACCGAACCGAACCGAAAAATTCAATTTTTTCGGTTCGGTTCGGTTCGCGGTTCGGTTCGGTTTTCGGTTCGGGTCTTGACACCCCTAGTCCTGACGACATTGCCTCAAGTTTGCCGCAAGCTCGAAGACCAAGCAACCATGGATGTCGCCAGCTTCAGCTGGAGCTGCTATGAGACTCTAGATTGAGTGTCCAAAGCGCTAAGTGTTGGATCCAAAAAATGATGGCAATTTCGGAAATTTAGAGCGATGCACAAATGAAGACCAAATGGAGAAGTAATTGAAATGCAAATGCTTTTTTTGCTCCGGTGTAACTACAAATTTGTAATTGTAGCCCACAACCTTTGAAAGCAGTTGACATAGTTTGACAAACATTAAATGAAGAAAAAAACAAGAAAGTCCACAACGTGATACACGCACACAAAAAAAATCAAATGAAAAGACACACAATAAATACATGAAGACAAGCGTGGAGTACTCTTCGATGAGTTTTTCTAGCCTTCATGCTGCATAAGGTTTTCTTTATTAAATGCTTGCAGCCTTTTGGTCTTCAATCTTCTTCAAGCTCCTACCATGAATCATGCTTCACCGATTCATCTTCATCCTTCTTATGACACCCACCATAAATCAAGGCATTTCGAAGAATACTAACAACCAAATCTAGGGGTTAGTAACCAACGTGCTCAAATCTTCAATAATCATTTTATATTATTCTAGCAGCTTCCCTTAAAATTGATTTTTAAATTTAGCAACATCAAGCATTGTCTTTAATTTTCGAACATATCCCCCTTCAATGGTTTTGTCAAAATATCAACAATTTGATCCTCTGATTTGCAAAAATTAAGTTCAATCTCACAATCTTTGACTCACTCACAAAGATAACGATACTTGACATTGATGTTTGAGGTAAAAAAAGTACAAGTGCCAATACTTTCGTATGGCATTCACATGAGTATTAAAACTTTTTTTTGCTCACTTAAATGCCATTTGAAAAATCGATTAATTGAGTGACGCTGCCGATTTGCCCCCTTGGAAAAAGCTTACATGGGCGCCAGAAAATATTTTTTTGATATACTTTTCAATAGTTTTAATATTATTATTATTTTTTCTTTTTTTTCTTTTTCTTTTTTCCTGTGGTGACCCTCGTTGGCCGCGGCTGCCTTGCCCTAGGCAGCGAAGGCCTTGGGTGAGGTTGCGACAACTGTGACATCCTGAATTTTTCAAATTTGCTTTCAATTAAATTAATTGGGCATTTCATCGACGCGCCTATAATGCTATTATTCTCAGAGATGATCACTCTTGAGATAACTAGACTATCTAGGAAATCATTAGGGAATTTTAATGCAATGGACTTGGAAATTCGATTATGAATCGATTCCTCAACCGTGCTCATCTGCAGAGATCATTACGGCACAATTAAAAGTCGATTAGAGAACAGAGATAGGTCGGTTCAATAGAGATGTGTGGCTAAACATGAGTGATTCCACTAAATTGCAAAATTCTCGTTACCGGCACTAGACTGATTTTTCTATCGTTTTAGTACCCTGTGTCCATATTTGAAATCTCGAGATTTTCACGACAATCGAGAGTCGCCAATGTGTCGAAGAGGTTCACTGTGGCTCTAAGAAAATCAACCACGGGTCATTTGCACTAAAAATTTCTGAAAGCTACCTAGTAGCCTAGGTCACGCTAAAATCGCACCAGATCGAAATTAACTGCAAATTTGAATCCAATTTCAGAAATTGAAAGTTCTGTCATGTCGCAAGTCATTTTAGAAACGTCGACTCAGTCTCCGAAGATTTTTCTACAAATTGAGGTTTTGGTGGAAAAAGTCGAGATAGGGCCGTTTTCGACTAAGAAATTCAGAGGACCGTTTTTTATCACGAAATTGGGATGCAAGTGGGATCAATTGGCGAGGAAAAATACCAATTTGATTGTTGACTCAATAATAGAATTTATAAAAGCCGAAATGAATTTATTCGAAGAGGAAGTGAATGGAAATTGAGCCAAATGTTGTGCAAATTCGTGTGCCCCCCTTGGACCCAACCTTTAGACCAACTCAAGACTTCTAGATGAAGCAATTGGTCTAGAAAATTTGAGGGGAAGCCAGCCATGGTGGTAGGACTCTTCAAGGAGACCAAAGGGATAGGAAGGGAGCACATGGGAACCTCCAAAGCAAGCTTGTCCCCCTCTCCCCCTCCTTCTCCCTCCCACCGTTGACTAGCCCCCATTCTAGTTGCTGAAGCCTTCAAAATTTCCAGCAAAACCGAGCCTCCCTCCTTCCTCCTTTGTTGCAACCACCGGACAACCACCGTAAGTCGTCGCGACCCGCGAGCTTCGCCGCCTGTCCCGCTGTTCCACGCACTCCTGTCTGCCGTCTTGCCCAGCTTGCACGTCCAGCAGGTCACCAGGACGCTGTGCGTTGCCGTTGTGGTCCTCGGAGTCGTCGTCTGCCACCGCCTCTGCCCGTCTAAGCCGCAACAGCTCCACCGATTTCGTACCCGCCCGTTTCGGCCCCAAGGCAGCACCGATTAGGCCTTTTGTTGGCCTCGACTAGAACCAAACCGAGTGGGTGTCACAGCCACCCGTTTTCAAGCCCTTCCCGACCCCGCTTGACGATCTGCTTTGGAGTTTGTCGAGCCCTTTTGCGTCCCCGTCGTTTTGATCCGAGCGGATCGTCAATTAAGTTAGTTTAACTCACTAATCCTTACTTAGTAAGTTTATGACGTTTAAGGGTTGATTAGTTTAAGTTAAGCTTGAATTAGGTGGTTAGTTAGAATATATTAGTGAATTAGTTAGTCAATATTGCATGTTAGGTGGATAGAGTAATGTAATTAGCAAGTAGACAGATCATAGTATTTAATTAACGAGTCTCGAAATTTTTCCGGGCCCATTTCAGTATTTAATTAGGCTTTTCCGGCCTAAGTTGCTATTTTTGGCATTTATTAATTAATTTTCGTAATTATTTAATTATTTATTTATTTTCCGAAAATTAGACCGGGATAGCCGGTGACCGGAATTTTGTGTTGATTGCAATGGTGTGATATGTTTATTTAATTGACTGTTATTTTGTGCTGATTAAGTGTGATTTTGGGTATTTATCCCAAAATTTACTTAATTTCAGTAATTAATTGGAAAATCACCGGGCGTCAGTCTACAACGCCAAAATTGGATTTGAGGACTATTGAAATTAGTGGGATTTTCAAATGTGAAAATATTGTATTTTGGCTAAGGCCGACCATGTACCTACACACGATTATTTTTATCGGGAATGATAAAAATGATGAAAATGTTAGATGATCAGGATGATTTACTATATCAGCCTGCGGGCGATATGTCAGTTTAGAGCGAGCAGTATACTATTTATCAGCTTAGTGCGAGCTATACTATCTATTATCAGCTTAGAGTGAGTAGTCCTAATTATGATCGAACTTTATAGATAGTATTGATTAGGGGTGAGCGTGGTTCCCGGGTAGAACCGGGAACCGGAGAACCGAACCGGAGGTTCCGGTTCGGTTCCCGGTTCCAAAGGGACCGGTTCCGGTTCCCGGTTCCCTTTTCTGGGAACCGGAACCGAAACCGGAACCGGCACTGGGAACCGGAACCGGTCCGATTAGGGTAAAAAAGCCCCAAATTACTCTCACTCTCACGACACTTTGCCCTCTGTTCTCACTGTCTCACCCTCACGACACTCTGCCTTCTGTTCTCTCTTCGCCCTTTGCTCGACGCCACCAAGTAGCATCCCCGCCGCGCCTCGCCTGCAGCCCGCGACGCCGCTGCTCTGCCGTGCCCCGACGTTGCTCTTGCTCGGCCTACTGCTACCTTCGCTGCGCCTCGCCCGCAGCCCACGATGCCGCTGCTCTGCCTTCGCCGTGCCTCAAAGTCGCGCCCGAAGCCGTGCCCCGAAGCCCGCGACACCGCAGCACTGCCTTGTCTTTTCTTTTAATCTTCGAAATAGAAACATTGCTTAGAGTCTTATGTTTTTCGTGGTGCTTGTCTGACACTCGTTGTTTTGTAGTTAGTTGGGCTTGATGTTTTGGAAATCTGAGTAGAACATGTGAAAACAAAATGTCTTTCAGTGACGTGCTTACTTGGTTGCACTTTACTGGATAAGTGCAGAGAAGAAGCCCCCATTTTGCTGCCTCTTTTGCTTATTTAACCTGATGGCCAATATATATGATGTTTTCTTATAATTTTGAAAAGTCTTTAGTCCTTATGCCGTTGAGGTGTGCTCTTTTAATAAGCTAAATACAGGAGTAATTCCATTGGGGTTTATGGAACCTGATTTGGGAGTCATGATTACTTATTTGCTTTAATGAAATGTGCTTCAAATGTTTGATTTTGGTTGATATAGTCCCCTTTATGCAATGTTCTATCCCTAATAGGTTCATTTCTCATAAGCTGTTTAAAGGAGAGCAAAACATTCTTGAATATTTCTTCCCTCGTGAATGCAGCTTTAACCTACCTACCAACATTGGTGGAAAGAGATGTTCACTGAAAGATATGGAATATGTGGCACGCCTGCTACAAGAGTAGTTTGCATTCTCTTGTTCATGCTCAGGAGGAGAGGAGGAGACAACCTAGACAAGGCTTATATGTTTGAAACGGGAAGCCTTCAGATGCTCCAGTGAGGAGATGTGGGTATGAGATGAAGACTCCAGATAAATGGGAAGAGGGAAGACGTAGGAAGGAGATTATAAGAAAAGATGTGGACCACTTAGATCTTATGGAAGTCTTGACACAAAGTGCAATGGCATTGGAAGAATTCATATGGCTAACCCTACTTAATAGGATAACATTTAATTTGTTTGTGGTAAATATTGTGTGGTGAAATTGTATCTGGTACGAGACATAGCTTGATGTACTTTATATTAGATGTAAACTCACGGCCTCTTTTATTACAGGAAGCTTTACATGAAAAAGGACTTCGAGATGATACAACATGCATTGTTATCGATATATTATTGCAAGATAAACCAATGGCTCCTCTGCCACCACCAAAGAAGCCAGGAAAAGGAGTATTCAAGTCAATGTTTCATAAAAAGTCATCCGAATCATCTTCTCAGATTGATCAAGAACATATTGAGCCAGATGTAGTGGAGGAGTTATATGAGGACGGATCTGCAATGCTATCAGAAAGGTCTACATCTTAACCTCCACTTTCAGTCACAGCAATGGATCTTTTATGACAGTAATTTGGTGGACCACTCTTGTATGCCTAACTGTGATTGCATGACGTATCAATGTTTCTTTGACTGAGAATGCTTGTAAAATGCAGGCTAGATACAAAATACCCCCTATGCAACATGTTTAGGCTGTTCATGTGTTCTGTATGTCAAGTAGAGATAAAGCCGGGAGAGGGCATATCCATACATGCCGGTTCATCAAATCCAGGAAAAGAGCATTGACAGTTTCTTGAATATCCAGTTTCTGACTTCAAAGCTGAGAGACGAATGATACCAGCCTCTTTGCAGGGTATGTGGACGGATGTCATCAGTTTGGCTGTCCTAATGATATGCCAGAGGTAATTAACTTTTTTATTTTGAATTCATTCCGCTGTACACTGTTTCTTCCAATTGTAGAGCTAACATTCGAGTTTACCCAATCTCCACTGTAATATCAACGTAAAGGGTGCTTGATGAGGGTTCATACGCCCTATCGGCTTCCTGAATGATTGTTGCTTTGTTCTTCCTTTTTGAAAAGTAGGGAAGTCAGTTTGTGGAATAGATATGGGGAACTGATGATTCTCAGCAAGAGGCACATCTGTATGTACTTTGTTGGGTAGTGACATTTTTTCATTGAATAGAAATCAGGCTGTTGAAGCTCTCTCGCCCATTCTACTAATACTGCTTCTGTTGCTTGGTCAGTTAGTCTATAGCTTGAGGTTATGGGCATCTAAATTCATGAAATTTGTTCATGCCTTGTTCAATCAAATCTGATGAACTTGATTCCATCAAAGCACTTTCATCATCTGTTATTTTCCTCCTTTTACTGTCCTATCTTTGATGAATGACAAGTTTGTTTATTATTGCTGCATTCATTTCCATTTTTTTTAACTAAAAAAGAAAAAAAAAAGAAAAAAAGAACTCGTTGGAACCTGTTGGAACCTGGAACCGACCCCGGAACCTGTGACAGGGTAGGTTCTAGGTTCTTGGTTCTGACGGGTAGGTTCCAGGTTCCAAAAAATGAGGAACCTGTACCCGAGGGTAGGTTCCAGGTTCCAAGCGGAACCTGTAAGGAACCGGGAACCGCTCACCCCTAGTATTGATTGAAATGACCGAGGAATGGTCTCGATGACATGAAATCGACTAAGTCAATTGATCGATGGGTCGATCTGAGTGGATGAATTGATTTGATGAAATGATCGATGGAGTGGTTGAATTATTTTGACTTGCAGGAAGGAACTGAGGCCAAGTAAGTCCTCCGACTCGTGTTTGTGCTTAGGTAGCCCTCATGGCGTATTTTCTTCCTAGTCGGGTCTTAAGGGGTGAACTCGCTGAGACGTCATCTTACCCCGTTGTGGGATAACATTTCAAGTCCCTAAATGGCAGCTCTTCATGAGTGTTTTGGTCAACCTAAGAAGGTGACAGTAGGGGTGTGCAACGGGAAATGCCCGAACCAAGAACCACCTGGACCGGACCGAACCGGCTGGTTTTGGGCAGTTCCCACGGTCGGCGGTCCAGTTCTCGGTTCCTAATCTTGGAACCGGTGGCTGGTCGGTCCGGTTCTCGGTTCCAAGGTGGGAACCGGACAAAACCAGACCGACCAGACCGAACCAATTTTTTATATATAATTTATATACATAGAATATATAAAATATATAAACATTATAACTTATTGCAACCAAAATTGCAATTTGAGGTAGTAACCTCTTATTTGGCCAAAAGACCATTAAATGTGGGACTAAGGCTCCAAGAGACCCACAAGGCACTTCAAGTCTCCAAGAGTCCCACATCAACTAAACATTCAAAGAGTAGAAGAGAGATTGTCTATAAAACTTAAGCCAAGCACAACCTTTAGACAAATTGTTCATGGCCTTCATGGTTAAGGTTAAATGTGAAACACATGAAGTGAAGTTTGAATATTTTGCACGTGAAAACATGTGTGATTAGTCTTGTTGAATCGCTCGAGAACCGAATTGGATTGATTGGGCCGGCCCGAGTCCGGAGCGCGGTCACTCTTTAGTGCAAAAAAGTAGAGCCGATTTTGTTGGACCGGACTGGACCGGATCGGAACCGATGGTCCGATCCGGTTCCCAATTCCAAGGTGTACCCGGACCGAACCGGGAACCGATCACCCCTAGGTGACAGAGCAGAAGTATATTATCCCACTGTATGGGAGCTCCAGGAGATGGACCTATGAGCTGGTGAAATCCGTGGTCTGGGTCAATGAGGCCTTACCCTACTAGGTACCTCATCAATACAGAGCATGGTATCGTCAGGCTCGAGATGGAGAGAGGGAAGGTCCCATACCTAAGTTGGAGATTCCCATGTACGTGCTGGAAGTAGCCTTTGGGAAAGGCATAGCAGATCCTCCAGAAGGTTCAATGGTAGACGTGGAGCCAGACATGACAGATCTAGAGTCCCCGGTGTATTCCGTTGAAGGTTCCAATGATGATGAGGATTTGTAGTTTATGAAATCCACCCCCCTCCCCGTTTTGTAGACTTTGCTTTTATAGACTTGTATTATATATGACATAATTTATTATGTATATATAAGTGTGGTTTGGTTTTCAAGAAAATTGTGGCCCTGCTTTTCTATCCCATTGTGTTGTTGTCTGGGGATTATTTATTTGCTTCCACGTGTGCATTAAGATGAATGGGTTGGCGATGCATCCTAGGATGTTGCTTTTTAATTGAACAAAGAGGGGTGGGCGCGCGCTCGGAGGATCGGGGCATGACAACAACCCTCGCCCGCTAGCAATTAGCGAGGCCATTAGGGCCTAACCCAAGGCCTTCGTGGTGAGGGCAAGGCGGCCCTCGCCTAAATCTATCTGTGATGGCCCTTGGTGAGGTCATCGGGGCCTCGTCGATCACTAGCGAGGCTATGACAACCCTCACATGCTCTGGGCGGCATTGCCCGTGGCCCCTTGGCAGTCAATAAGGGTTATTGCGACCTTGCCAGTGGTTAGAGAGGCCTCAATGGCCTCCCTTAGGGCCTTTGCGACTAGAGCCTGTGGTTGCTCAACGGTTGGTGAGGGCCCTCATGCCCTTGCCCAATTTGGGCGAGGCGGCCGCGGTTGGCGAGGGTCACAAGTGAACTTCGCCAGCCCTAAAGAAAAAAAGAAGCAAAATGCAAATAAAAATAAAAAATTCAAAAAGATAAAAAAAATTCCACGTACGAAATTTGGCCGAAATTGGCACTTGAATAATCGATTCTTTTCCCATAAAATACTCAAGTGAGTGAAAAAGAAAGTTTTGGCACTCAAATAAATGTTCTATGAAAGTTTTATCACTCCTACTGCTTTTATATGTTGATGTGTTGGATTGGATTCTTGGCTACTGCATTAGTCAACTTATTGTCACAAATCATTTTAGTAGGACTTTCTTCATGTTTCAATTCACACATCATCCTACAAGGCCATGTCGCTTGATATGCTGTTGAAGCTAACGCCGTGTAGTCACCTTCAGCTGTCGAGAGTGCAACAACTTGTTTTTTTTCAAGGACCAAGAAATTACTTTTGATCCTAGAAAGAAAGCAAATTTTGAAGTATTTTTCCAACTCTCATTATCACTTGCCTAATCACCGTCTATGTATCCCATTAGACTGAAATTGTTTGGATAAGAATATAAAATTCCATGGCCACAAGTTCCACTGACATATCATAATTTTTCTTTTGCTGCCCACAAATGTGATTGGTATGGTTTTTCCATGAACCCGTTGATAATTCCCACTCTATAGGTAATATTTGGCTTAGTAGAATCCAAATATCTCAAGTTGTTGACAATACTTTTGAAATAAGTGGAATTTACCAGTTCACTGGTGCCTTCTTTCTTCAACTCCAACTGTTCTATTACGGGAGTCCAAATTGGTTTGAACGATTTGCTTCGAAATATCATTAGCATATATTTACCGTGAAATAAATATTCCATAATTTGTCTACTTCACTTCAAGGCCAAGAAAATAGGACATCAATCCCAAATATGTCATCTCAAATTGGCTAGTCATAGCCTCCTTGAATTCAACAAGCATTGGTTCACATCTTCCTAGGCATACAATTATTATGTCACCGTTAGAATTTGACTTGATATGCAATGAATGCTCATACGGGCACTTTTGAAAACCATGCTCTACAATGCATGTGTCGATTTGTGAGTGTCAAGCATGAGGTGCTTGTTTTGGCCCATACAATGCTTTCTTCAGTTTGTAAACTTGATTTTTATGCCCTTTCTTCTCATAACCTTGTGGTTGCTCAACATACCTCCTTCAAAGACACCGTTAAAAGATGTTGATTTCATATCCATTTGATAGATCTTACGAAGGTTTTGAGTTGCAAGTGCTAAGATCATCCGAATGCTATCCTTTCGGGCCATTGGTGTAATACTTAAAAATAATAAATACCTATCTTTTGCTTGTAGCCTTTTACAACCAGTCTGACTTTGTCATGGTCCACTTGACCGTTAGGTTTGTACTTTGTCTTGTATACCAACTTGACACCAATGAGCTTCTTACCAATAAGTAAAGACGTTAGCACCCACATGTCATTCTTCTCAATGGAGTAGATTTCTTCATCCATTTTTTATATCCACTTCTCATCTATAGTCGCTTCATCATAGAATACAAGGTCACATTCAGCAAATAGACAAAAATTTACCATAGATTCATTAGTGATTCCGCCACTATCACTATCATTATCGTTGTCATTGGGACCATTAATTCCTGATTTTGCTGGAGTTTCTCGTAATTGTTACAAATAATGTAATGGTGGTTATGAAGCTGTTGTTGATAAAGACGATGCACCACTAGTCAAAGATGATGTAGAAGATCTTCCACTAGTCGAAGATGGTGGAGGTTTTTCAGTATCTACCTCTAATGGTTCATCTTTGATGGTAATGTTTTTTCAATCACCTTTTTGGTTCTAATCCTAGGCTTCATCTTCTAAAAATTGGACATCCCTGTTAATGATTACCATTTCGGTGATTGGTTTATAGAGCTTATGAACTTTAGCTATGTCACTATAGTTTACATAGCATCGACACTGACACCAACACGCGACATGTGACATGACACATCGACTTATCATTTCTTAAAAAATGAAGAATTCTGATACGTTGAGACACGTTATATATTAAATGTATATTTTTATATAAATGATAAATTATCATTTAAATTCACAAATAAATAAATAATAAAAATAAAAATCTTAGAATGAATTTACACTAAAAACATTAATCCAACATTTATTAATATCATACATTGTTTCAATTTGACAAATTCGACTATATTCCATTGCAATAACTCATAAAATTTGGAAGGAAAAAAACAAGCAATAGTCATTCATCTATATTATTCACTTCTTCTAAAAAAATAACAAACTCCATTTCTGGCTCATTGAGTGAAAGACTTGCAATTTCAAGCACTCTAATATCTTCAAACGTGTCAAATGCATTTCCACTAATATTCCACATCTTGGTCTCTCCTTTTGTATATTGTGGGTTTTTTTCTTGATAGAAAGGTTGCTGTGAATGAGAATCGAATCTTTTACACATTTTGGGATCATCTTATTTATTCTCACCGAGTGTACGAAGGAGTAAGTACTTCAATTCCTCTCAGCATATGGCGAAAAAGAAGGTTGTGCAAGAGGCTTTAAGGCTATACTTTGAAATATAGGTGCACATGTATCTTGATTAACCCACAAAACCTTAGGATCTATAGAATACCGATTTTGAAGGAAATCAAAATCTCTAGAATTCTCATTTTTGCTCGCAAAATTTACATACTCCAAATTCACCTTATTGCTTTCATCCAAGTTAGGAAAGTATTTCCTAAAGAATTTTAGTCTTTTTCAGTTGATCTCTTTATTCTTGTACAAAGAAACTCGGGTAGGATCTTCATTGAGCCATTGATCACCATGGTACCTTATTTAATAGAATAAAATAAAAATAGAAAACTATAGTAAGTAAGAAAAGTATTATGCTATCATGTCAAAGAAAGAATAACTAATAAAGTAATATTCTCATTCAATTTTAGAAATTACCTAGGATTTAAGGCATGTGTCAAGTAATGAAGTGGAGTATTGTTTCTTGTTTAACGATCCACAAGAATTGTATGAACCACCTTATAAAATGTGGACTCTTCATCTAGCCTTTTCATTTCATGTGCATATATATCTTTGTTCATTTTTTCAATCATTGAATCCCACATATCATAAACTAAGTAACGACAAGGCTTGTCGGTATCACAAATTCTAAGCATATCATAAATAGAAGCCATGAAAGAAAGTATATAATCAATGGAATCCCACAAAAAATAATCCAATACCTTGTCCTTGACAAACTTAATCTTCCCTTGATTATCATCTCAATAGATATTTCATTTGTCACAAATCACCTTATTTTGAAGACCACTTTTTATTAACTTGAATCTCCTAAGCATTACAATCATCGAGACAAAAAGTGTATCCACTATGAAAAACAACTTCAAGCTAATAAACTCATTGTATATTGTTAATCTCATGGAATGATTTATAATGAAATGTTTGATTTGCATAACTTCTTTAATAATATCCAAAATCCAACTACATTCCTCATAAGCTACTTGATTGGTCTTTGTATTTTTTGTGGTACATATGTTTTTCAAAGCTAGATTAAGGGTGTGCACCACACAAGGCATCCAAATAATGGATGAAAATTCTTACTCAGTAAGTTATCTCACACCCTTACAATTTGAAGTATTTTGTAATTACTTGGATCACATTATCATGCCTAATTTCATTGATAACTTCTTTCAATAAGTTAAAAATGAAATACATATTATTTGTTTCTCTCAAACAATCAACCGATTTTATAAACATTGGTTATTCATCCGACACCGCCATAAAATTAATAAGCGGTCTCCTTTGTGAGTCATTCCAGTGATTACTGACAATACTTACACCCTTCTCCCTCTACATGCTTCTAATAGGTACACATAACTTATCAATATTTGCCTCTTTTTTGTAACAAAGCGGTCCTCGATAAATTATATTTCGGTGGTACATACCCCTCAATATTATGATTAGTGGCATGAGTGAAAGCAGATTGAAAATAAGGATTCTTTGTGAGGTTAAACGGCAAGCCTGCCGAATAGAATATTCTAACAATCTCACAATCTAGACGTTCCCATTGAGTCATGTTGAATGCATTTTCAAGTGATTTGCCACTTCTACTTCCAATCTTCCTTTTTTTGGAGTTAAAGGATGAATCTATTCCACCACCACCGCCACTAATTAAAAACTAGAAAGGGGTAAAGGTACATTTATAGGTGCAATATTCATTAATTTAATATTGACCTCTTCTTATGATCTTTCTATCTCTAAAAAATCCTTCTTCTTTTTTTTTCTACTTCTGTGCATTTTCCAATTCATTTTCCACTTATTATCAACAAATCGCTTCTCACTCTTAAAATCTTTTTGACAAAAATTGTATTTCCAAGACAAGTTTTACCCCCACATTGCTATGATTAACTAACTTAGTAACATATCTCCATAATAGTTGTTTTACAACTTCATTGCTAGATGTAGGTGGCTGTGTACTCTAAGTGCTACTAGCCATACTTGAAGATATTCTACAAAAAATATCGTTACAAGAACTTTAAATTTAATATATACTACAAGTAAATGTAATGATAAAAAAAAGCAAAAATAAACATATATCATCATAGGCACATCCATGAAAAAAATTATCAGCAGAAATCGATGACCCAATAACATATTAACAAACCGAACTTAGATTAGGATCTTCAACAATAAAGATGAAGATCCCTTGTGAAAGAAAAAAAATTGCAAGTTTCTTCAACCAAACAAACAAAAGGGGTACATTCGATCAAAAAAAAAAAACAAAAGGGGTACCATCCACACTTAGACAAGCAAATAAAATGGTGTAAATATACTTAATTAGCATATCACTTGGATTCTTAGTAAGAGCTTTTAGCCATAAATTCAACAACTGTCTTAGTTGGTAAATAGACAAGACGAAGAAAGGAGAAAATTTTCGAAGACATCGTAGTGTATCCTCACATTAACTTCATCGCCCTTCCTATGTTTACAAATGATTACGCGTTAAACGAACCGTAACAACTTCAATGGAAGAGAAAAACAAAATACCACCAGGAGTCAAACCAGAACAGGCAAATTCAAAAAGCAGGGCACTTCAAATCGCTGAAGTTGAGAGAAAGAAGGGGGGCAAACCCGATTTCCTAGTCACTCTATAAATGCTAAATTCGCTTCGAAATAGAATTGGTTCAGCAACATCCAGCCAAAAAAAACTAAAAAAAGGGGTATTGAAATCACAAATCTAGCGAACCTTTTGATCAATGCAAAAAACTCGAAGAACACTTCTGTAGCTACTTGGCTATCAAGCTGGGCATTAACTGGCTTTACCCCTACTTGTTGAATAGATTCCATCATCATACCCAATTTTCATAGGAATACGACGTTGATGGCTAAAAATAAGGACTCATCTCTCCAACCAGTGCCCCTTTGATTCGTTCATCCATTACCCAAAAAAAAAAAAAAAAACCGGGGAAATCCAATGAGCAAGCAAGCATCGCCAACGAGAAAATCAAATGAGAAGGAAACCGAGGTACCTCGAGAATCTTTGCGAACTTAAGGTAGATGAAGATGGGCAAGCAATGAGGGCAAGCCGTCGGGAGACCGAAGCACGGCTTCCTGGTGACGAGAGTGAACACACAAAATCATTCATCAATCAAAACAAAGGAAACCAAAACGACCCACCCCTCATTCGCTAAATGAGCTTTAGGGTTCACAAAACAAATCTCAAATCGAATTAATAAAGACCTAAGGTGCCATATTGAATAAGAAAGTGGAATAAGATGAACTGCAAGTTGAAAAGACTTGCGAAAGGCAGAGGCAGGGTTAGGGTGACACTTGTGAGAGGCAAAGGAGGGGTCGGGATGAGTTAGGGTTTGGGGTGAAGGCGGTGGCGGCGGTGGCGGTGGCTCGTGGGGTGGGCCACAAGGGTGGCGGAGCAACACCAACATGAGGAGTAACGCACGTGAGAAGAGGAGGGTTCGATCGTTCAGGGGAAGGAATGCCGAAGTGAGATTGTGAAAGATTGAGAAGAATTCTTCTTTTATTATTTTTTTTAAATTCATATATTTACATTTTGACCCCTAATAAATTATTAAAATTGACCCCATGTGTAACATCCTCGATTCCGACCCCATAAGGATCGGCCATGAGGTCCTAAGAGAATTGATCACGGGTCATTGGCCATGGATCGATCGGTTTGATTGGCAAGGAATCACAAATCAGTCATGACCGACCGACCGACCGACGGGTCACGAGTTGGCCGAGATGTCGGCCATGAATTTCTATTGACCATACCGATGGGATATAATCATCAGCTCATAAGATGACTTTTTAATCATGAAAATTGGTTACAGGATGATTTTGGATCGGTAGATGGTCATGGGTCGATTCGACCGGTCGTAGTTTCTGGTCGTGGGTGATTCTGCCAGGTTATGCACCGATGCACGGATGATCCAAATTGATCAAATGCAACTGTCTTCCGACCAAAAATGCATCATTCCCTATTTAATTCTTAGTGATCGGAATGGAATCTCGAATTGGTGATTTTCGATCATGGATTGGTAATGCACCGACCATGAACCCTACCGATGGATCAAGTGCCGATCGGAATGAATCTAGGGATAGACCCGGCTATTCCGTCACTAATTCTAAGGTCCATAAGTATCTTGACTTAGTGCTAGGTCATGGGTAGCCTTAGGATTGGTCTCGAGCCAATCAAAGGACAACCGACCCTATTGGCCGACCGACCGTCCAAAGGAACGGTTTGGGCGAATATGGGGCATGATGACCGAACCTCGGGTGTACGTGATTTGATTTTTCAAGGTGTATCTAATGATCCCTTCTCCGGCCCCGGAACCAACTTGGACAGTAGAATTCTCTAGATCGCCTTCTTGACGAAGAAAATGACAAAATAGAAGAAAACTCTTGAACACCCTTATTAATGAAGGGGGTGATGTGTCCTTTGACTTTTCAAAGGTAATGATGAAGTCAAAAATAACCTTAATGGATAAGATAAGGACGGTGCATAGGTGGCCCAATCGGAGAGCGAAACTCAAGCCCCTCATTAATGACCGAAGAATCTAGATGCCAAGTTGGCAACTTTGATGGCATCTTATCCAAACTTCATTAAATGCCCATTAAATGCGGGATATAGGTGGATCAATGGGAGAGCGAAAAGCGAGCCACCATCGATGACGTCTATAAGCTAGAATGCCAACTAAGATCTTTTAGCTATGCCACCTCATTCTTTTAGGTGCAATTAGGCTTGCCAACTAAGGACTTTAGGTGGGACACTTGGAAAAATTAGAGTTGACCATTTGGCTTGGTAATGATGGCTTGAGTTTGCCTTGGAAAAGAAATTGGTGACTTATAAGCTTAGGTGTCCTTTAGAATCTTAGGTTATGATGAGCCTAAAAGATAGCCTTGGTGAGCAAGGCAAAGGCCAACCAATCAAGAGAGGACATTAGGCATCAAAGGGGCTTATGTGTCCCTTAGGACCATAGGCACATCATGAGCCTAACTTGAGTCTTGAAGAGCAAGTCAATAGGTGGTCCAATAAGAAGATGGCAAGTGTTCTCTTAGGATCCTAGGCATGCCACCTTGCAAACTAGGCTTGCCACCTTGATGCCATAGCCGTGCCACTTCAAGAAATGTGATTGGGCCGCTTGGATAAGTAATGATGGCGCCGAAAAGTATAAATAGGAGGATCCCTCTTCATTTTTCACCATGCCATTCACTTTCTCCTTTCATCCTCTATTTCCTTTCTCTTGGCCTTGCATCCTCAATCCCTCAAGCTAATCTAAGTTGGTCTTCAAGGTTCCAAGGTAAGTAAGATTCCTATGTCTCCTCTAGGGCGGTAGTCTCCATTGTCAAGTCTAGTTAGGTGCTCACCCGTCAAAGCCGTGGATATGATGTTGGATCTTTTGTATGGTTTGCTCATGTTTGTGCTTGAACATGTGCTTGAGTTTTTCCCGCTTGGAATGAAGCCGAGGTTCGCTTGGATTGAGTTCATCGCAAGACAAAGTTGCCCAAGCCATAAAATCTTGGTTTCGGCATAAATAAGATGCCGGTTCCAAGCCTCGTTTGGTGCAGGAATCGCTTAAGGCCGCAAGTTCCTAAGTCGATATTGAGGCATATCAATCTTATATCTTGATCGGTATAGGGATCACCCAAATCCATGAGGTCTTGGTAAGGCACCAAGCATGCCGATTTCTACAATCCAAATGGATTCGGGGACTTTGTGCTTGGCGTTAATGAAACCGCAAGCCGAGGGTCATTCTCGATACATGTGTATTCACATCGGATTGGAGCCGAGGTCCGTCAAGCTTGGGATCATCACTAAAGTGAGGTGTACCCAAGCCTCAAGATTTTGGATTGGTATTGATGCGTATTGTTTTTGAGCTTTGTCCGATGCGGGGATCGGCACTAAGTGATTGATTCAAGTTATGGACCAAAGATCATTCTCGACATATTTGCTAGTGAAGTATAAGAATTCATGATACACACGAATGAATGAGCATGCATTCAGGCTATGCATATATCAGCTAAGAGAAAATATAAGAACTGGCTTGTATGATGCATTTATGTATGCACTTAAAGAGAAAAAGGCGTCCGTTGCCACATAGCGTTGGCAGTGATGCCTCGTTCATTGAACGAGATGCCTCGGTTGAGTCGGGATGCTCTGTTTGAGCTAGAATGCCTGGGTTTTGAAACCGGAAGCCTCGGTCGAGCCAGATGCCTTGGTCGAGCCAGGAAGCCCAGGAAGAAGCTGGAAGTCTTGGTCGAGCCGAGAGGGCCTGGTCAAGCCAGGACGACACTAAATGAATTTGCATGAGTGCCGGTATTTACATAAGTATGATGTGTTGATATATTTACTGATAAGCCAAAGGTAAGTATGCATTGAAGCATGTTGCGATGGGCATTTGCATGTAATCAAGGGTAGCAACAAGTTTGCTATTGATCTGCCATCGCCACTCTTTGCGAGTGTTGTACTTGCTAAGCTTCGATGATGAGATGATTTCCTAGTAGAGAACTGGGAATTTTACTTATTGAGTTTCCCCAAAACTCATCCTCCATCTTTCGATCTTGTAGGCATGGAAGTCTCATGTCAATATTGAGAGCTGTAGTCACACTAGAGGAGATAAGATTTCCCTTGGCCTATGTGGAAAACTTGTATTGTGATGTAAAAAGAAAAGATGGCCCATATAGAAAATTACTTGTAAAAGTACTATTATAATATAAGTCAGTGTGTTCAGTGTGATGTATGTCCCAATCTTCCAGCTATTGTTTGTCTGGGGAGTTATTTGTTCACCATCTACTTCACTCTGCCTATGATACATTCCTTTCTTTCTCACCTCTAGTTCCCTAGGCTTCAATTTCCGCATGTGCATGATTATAAGATAAAAAGAATCGGGATGGTGACGAGCCTAGGACGTTGTGAAAATAACCCCTACCGCTCAAGACCCTAGAGATGGAGTTGGGGTTGAGACACCATGCATGTCGAAATTCTAAACTCGTGTGTCAAAGTGTGTCGAGGAGATTTGACCATGTGTTGGAGTGATTGGACACGTATCGGAGTGTCGATGCTTCTTACTAATGAAGATGCACTTTTCACTTTTATTACCCAATTTCTTCCTTCAGCCATCTAGTATATGGGGATATGTCACAGACTCGAATACTCATAGGACTAGCTTGTTACTGCTCCAAGCCTCTTCGACATTTCTTCCAATAACACTCCTTGTTGGACACTTATTTAGCACAAATACAACACACACAACTACCTTTGCCCAGAATTCCTTGGGTAAATTTTTAGTTTTTAGCGTACTTCTTGCAATTTCAAAAGTTGTTTGATTCTTTCTTTTTGCTATACCATTTTACCGAGGAGTATAGCTGGCAGTCAATTGACGTTTCACTACATGAATTTTATAATATTTGTCAAATTCATTCGAAGTAAATTCTCCCCCTTCATTTGATCTTAACGTCTTCAAATTAGAGCCATTATATTTTTCAACATAGATTTTAAATTCTTTGAACTTGCTAAAAGCTTCAGATGTTTCTCTCAAGAAATATACCCAAGTTTTTCTAATAAAAATTAGCATGTACCTTTTCTCTATTCGAATGACTCCACCTGAACAAGGTCACATATGTATGTATGTACCAACTCCAATAGTTGTTTTGCTCTTTTGGCTTTTTCAACTGGAAAAGAGTCCAATGTTGTTTCCCAACGAGACATCAGTCAATTGATAGAATGTTGGTCACCATCTTTTTCTGGACTAGTAATTTTAGTTTATGAAAATTTAGATGCCTGGACTGGAGTTGTCACAACCAATTGCTTTCTTTCATTATTGCTTAAAAACTTAAGAGACTCTTTGTCCAAAGAGTTAGGGGAAACATCGGATTCTTCGTTATTTGCACCATCGTGATCAACTCATTGTCGACACCTTTGATGGTGCAAATCCATTTTCAAGGCCTTTTTTGAAAGTTGCCCAACACTTGGCAAATTCCAAAAAAGTCTTGACACAAAGTAAACATCTACAATAGTAACATTAATACCATCTTTTGATTTGATATTAATGTTACCTTTACCCATCACAAGAATTTTTGATTAATTTCTGGAGTTGACTTCACCAGGACTCGTCTCGTCCAACTATGAGAATAACTTCTTTCGGGTAGACATATATTGGTGTCTACGGTGTTTGGGTCATCCTTCTTACAAGTTAGCATCATATATTCCTCAACATCAGTGGCATGTGCGTGTTCCGCTTGCTCGCACATTGCCTTTACTTGGCATTCGGTCGGTCAACTTGGGCATAATTTTGCCGACCGAATTTGGACTTTTGTGTGGCTTATCTTTAAAAGCATATTCTGCACCATGTTGTGGATTGGGAAGAATAAAAAGGACAGTCTCAATTTTGGACTTTGTTTTCGACTTTTGCCCTGCGTTTGGACTCGGTCACTCTTGGCTTATATATATATATTGGATTGTGGGATTTTTCTACTCTATCCGAAGTTGATCAAGAAGAAATATTGAAGCCTTGTTTCAAGCGAGTGGTTGACTTGGGTTATCTCGTTGTTCTTGTTCGTGTAATTACACCAAGAATTTTTAGTGTTGAAGTCGATTAAATCTTGTGGTAAGATTTGCATGCATAATTCCTTTGCAAGAACAAGAGATTATTTCATAAGAAATTGTGGGCTAAACACTACATGTGCTATTAGGTGTAATTGGGGCTTGGGAAATACCATGAGTATTTAAGTGACTCAAGTGTATAATTTTCGTTGTATCGGTTGATCTAGTGAATTTGTTGTTGTTCTCCCTATGAACGTAGGTTCTACGACCGAATCACGTAAATTTGGTGTTCGATTTATTTTCTTATTCTATTTATTTTATTGTTCGATCGCTCGCATTCCATAATAACTAGGTCATATATTAAGATTGGACAATCTCTCAATCTTCCGTCTAGCGATTGGTAGAATGGAACTTGTCTCCAATGATTTCATGACTTTAGAAAATCAAGAGATACATTGTGCATGTTAATCCTACCAATGTGACATTAAGGGCATGTTCACACAAGTGATCTTTGGAATTAGATAGAGAGGGCCGTTATTGGTAATTCAATTATTCTAAATTTCAAGAATTACAATGCAAGTTATGCATGAAAGTGGACAATTGTTCACTAATCCTGACAACTTAACCTTCTCATGAAAGACAAATATCTAGTGAAGCAAGCCAAATGTCTTCAAGGACTCTCACAAGTGTTAAACGACAAGCAAGGATGAACCAAGTGTTCTTGATGATTATCACACTTGACAACTAACATGTAAAATAGAGATTAAAAGGGCTTGGCATCTCTCTCTCTCTCTCTCTCTCCTCCCTCCCTCCCTCCCTCCTCCTGGCCGAATCCCTCTCACCATTACACTTCAATTATTTTCTCTCAATTTTCTTCACCAAGAGCTCTCAAAGATCAAGCACTCAAGTAGGTTGAGGTTTGGTTATCCAAATCAAGTTAATAAGTGAAATTGCTAAATTCAATACTATTTGATCTTCTTGCTTCTTGGAGAATGAGTGTAGTCTAGGCATGGCAACTCTCTAGATTCTTAGTTGTTGAAACTATGTTAAGAATTGTTCATGCATGTGAAACTAAGTCCGTCTTTGATGTCTTTTGGCTCATTGGAAAAGCATCTTATCTTCTTTCTTTCCAGCTCACAGCATTCAAATTTTGAGAAAAAGCAACTTTTTTTCTTTCTTTCCAGCTCATAGCATTCAAATTTTGAGAAAAAAACAACTTTTCTTCTTTCTTTTCAGCTCACAACATTCAAATTTTGAATCATTCCCTAAGAACAGAAAAAGGAAGATGAGATCTTTTTCTAAGGAAAAAAAGAAAGGAAGATGAAGAAAGCCTTCAAACTAGGTAGATAGGTGTACTAGAATTGTTGCTAACATACAACAATCAAACTATTTTTTTTTCCGATGACGGAATAAATAAATAAATAAAATGCCGGGACCTGATTGTTGAAATAAAATGTCGAGGATCGATTGATTGGTGGGTAAAATGTTACGGACTAGTATTCCATATGTCTAAAACAACATGTGTTTCAATTTTCAATTTGATTCTCGTGTTATGGGTGTAGTGAAAAGAATTAATTTGCATTTGTCTATCCAATGACCAACATGCTTTCATATAACTAGAACTTTTTGAGAAAAAGCAACTTTTTTTCTTTCTTTCCAGCTCATAGCATTCAAATTTTGAGAAAAAAAAACAACTTTTCTTCTTTCTTTTCAGCTCACAACATTCAAATTTTGAATCATTCCCTAAGAACAGAAAAAGGAAGATGAGATATTTTTCTAAGGAAAAAAAGAAAGGAAGATGAAGAAAGCCTTCAAACTAGGTAGATAGGTGTACTAGAATTGTTGCTAACATACAACAATCAAACTATTTTTTTTTTCCGATGACGGAATAAATAAATAAATAAAATGCCGGGACCTGATTGTTGAAATAAAATGTCGAGGATCGATTGATTGGTGGGTAAAATGTTACGGACTAGTATTCCATATGTCTAAAACAACATGTGTTTCAATTTTCAATTTGATTCTCGTGTTATGGGTGTAGTGAAAAGAATTAATTTGCATTTGTCTATCCAATGACCAACATGCTTTCATATAACTAGAACTTTTGAGAAAAAGCAACTTTTTTTCTTTCTTTCCAGCTCATAGCATTCAAATTTTGAGAAAAAAACAACTTTTCTTCTTTCTTTTCAGCTCACAACATTCAAATTTTGAATCATTCCCTAAGAACAGAAAAAGGAAGATGAGATCTTTTTCTAAGGAAAAAAAGAAAGAAAAGATGAAGAAAGCCTTCAAACTAGGTAGATAGGTGTACTAGAATTGTTGCTAACATACAACAATCAAACTATTTTTTTTTTCCGATGATGGAATAAATAAATAAATAAAATGCCGGGACCTGATTGTTGAAATAAAATGTCGAGGATCGATTGATTGGTGGGTAAAATGTTACGGACTAGTATTCCATATGTCTAAAACAACATGTGTTTCAATTTTCAATTTGATTCTCGTGTTATGGGTGTAGTGAAAAGAATTAATTTGCATTTGTCTATCCAATGACCAACATGCTTTCATATAACTAGAACTTAATTCTTTCATAGTTCTGCTCATTGTTCAATCTCATTCAGTTACCATCTATGATCAATAGAACTATATAGTGGAACCACTGAAACTCGATATTTTGATTGTGATGATTACCAAATGAGTCAAATTGATTTACAACTTAAAATTGGGAACATGTCAAACAAATGAACTTTTACACTTCAACGCTTATAGTGCATTTAATCTACACAGTACTCATAAAAGGCCTCCTTATTTTGCCAAATAAGCATAATTTAAAAGGGATAAAAACATGGGTGGTGCTTGAACTTTTCTTTTTTCAAGATTCAATGCTGTCTCCAAACCTTTTTTTTTTGTTTAATCTAATTGCTGAACTCTAGTTCGTTTTATAGTTTTTATGTT
Source organism: Eucalyptus pauciflora (assembly GCA_007663325.1). Classification (NCBI taxonomy): domain Eukaryota; kingdom Viridiplantae; phylum Streptophyta; class Magnoliopsida; order Myrtales; family Myrtaceae; genus Eucalyptus; species Eucalyptus pauciflora. Next base: position 1,202,977 of record VMYD01000388.1, read on the forward strand.
AAACATATCCCACAGTATGTGCATTTTTTTTAATGTGGACTGCTACATCAACGTTTGTTATACCAAAAAAGTAATGTAAACTATCACACCATTCTCTTAACTTCAAAAAAAAAAAAACTCCCCTCTTTTTTTTCTTTTTTTTTTTGGGCCAAGAGAGATGATGTGAAAACCACATGCAAATTACACTCAAATCACGCGGGCATCAATATGACGAATTTAATGCCACCTAGCTAACGATGTTATAATTTTAATGAAAGGATTACATTAAGTGAAGTTTTTGGAGTTCGAGTACTAAATGGAAAAAAAAAATTAGCGCAACATCGAATTTGAAGAAAAAGTTAAGGGTCATCCATATCATTATTCCAATTAGAAATGGATCCATGGAGAAAATGTTAAAAAAAATCATTTAGGGCGAGCATTTTGTAGTATATATACCACCCCTCATTCCAGAGCTCACCCCACCGGTGGTTCAAAGGCTAGGGTTTTTCTCCAAACAGAGTGAACCGAAAGGTCTCTGGGAAAACCAGAGCAGCCAACCAAATGCAACGTCCACCAAGTTTCGGACACTTCTTTGCTCGAGAGCACGATGAGCGCCGACAGCACGAGCTCTGGCGAAGGTCGGAGCGGTCGGGGGCCAACAGAGCACGAGTATGTCGTGTTCTTGAGCTTTAGAGGTTCGGATACTCACAAGGGTATCGCCGATCACCTCTACACTGGACTCGTCGACGCGGGACTGACCGTGCCAATCTCCGTGTTCAGCGAAGCCGAGCACCTGCCGATGAGCAGCCAGTTCGTCTCGCAGCCTCAAGTGGCGCGGTCCGAGGTGTCGATCCCCATCCTCTCTGAGAGTTACGCTGCCAGCAAACGGCGCCTCTGCGAGCCTGTTCAGATGATGGAGAACAGGAAGAGCGCGGGACACGTGGTCATGCCCGTCTTCCACAGAGTCGAGTTCGACAAGGCCTTCTGTTCACACGAGATGTGCTTTGAGCAAAGGGATGTGGAGGCAGGGCAGCAGGGGCTTAGAGATCTCAGCATCTTGAAAGGATGGGAATCAGAGAAAATTGCTAACGGGTATGTAATTTCATCTCCATTTACACTTGTTGTCTTTCTTTCAATGAGATCTTTCTGCTGTAATCCCAGATTCCTCATTGGTAGAATCGAAATAGAGTTTGTTTATAATCCTTTTGCGATATGTTGCTCATATGGCGATTTCGTCCAATGGGATTCTGTGGAATCGTTTAATTTACTGTGTGCTGTTGTTTGATAGGCACCAAGGAGAATTTGTAAGAATAGTTGTTGAAACGGTTCTGACTGAGTTTCGACAAGGTTTTCAAGTAGATGTTCCTGAGATTTTGGTTGGAATTGATGATCATATGAAGAATATTATGGGATTGCTGGACACTACTGGTACCCGAACAATTGGAATTTACGGCATTTACGGCATGGGTGGCATTGGCAAAATTGTATTCACCTTCGGAGGATTCACGCATTGCAGCTTCCTTCCAGATATTCATGAAACGATGGATCATTCTTCTCGATGATGTGGATCATAAGCATCATCTACATGCTATGACCATGGGAAGTAAGATCATCGTCACGTCTGGATATGAAGCTGTGCTTAATTAAGGTGAAATTTGGATTACACTACAAGTATGAACTCGGGGAAGGTGCCTTTTAAGATAAATTTAGAAGGACTTCCTTTAGCTCTTGAGGTCATAGGTTCATATTTGTTTATATAATCCAACAAAAAAATATGGGAAGTACCTAAAAATTCATAAAAAAAGTCTTAAAGAGATGTCCAAAAGATATTGAAGATAAGTTATGACGCACAGCTTGTTTTTTCATTGGATATTCAATTTGGTAATTGAAGAACTGAATCTTAGATAGAAAATTTGCTGGGACTGTGGTGCATATTCAATTTGATAATTGAAGAACTGAAGCTTAGATATCATATGAGTGGTGATTAAAGGATATAATCAATTAAGAGGTCTTGGTGAGGATGTTGTGTGCATATGGTGGTGATGAAAATATACAGTCAGGGCGGTGAATAAAGGATATAGTCAATTAAGAGATCTTGGTAAGGACAGTGTGTGCTTGGAGAACTGGTCTATGGATCTTTGAGGAAGCTTTGCAAGTATTAGAAGCAGATAAGGTAACCTACTATCTATTTTTCCCTGCACTCTTAGCTCTTATGTTCTCGTTTACTTCAGCATGTAACGTCTGTTGTCATTTGTTACTTCTTACCTATTAAATCCCATAATGGCAAGAATGCTGCTTTTTCTAGGGATATTTCTCTTCCTCTCTTCTAAATACCCTTATGAAAATTTTCTTGTGGTAAATCTAAGGAATCTGGAAATGAAAAGGGATGTTGCAGCTTTAAAACATGTATTTCCAAGCACGTAAATTTCAATGCTTCACCGCACGGTCATAGCATGAACAACTAAAATAAAGCCACATCTTTACCAAACAGACCCTTTATCATCGCCATATTATGAGAAAGTAGATAATTAGTTTCTTTTAATTGGTTTTGTGACTATATATTATTGGGTTGCTTTTAACAGCTTAATCTTCAAAGGGAAAAATTTTGTCTAAAATGAAATCGGAAGGGGTCACAAGTTCTAATCTTGGCACTCCTTGTGTTCGTCATGACATCTACTACTGTTTTCATTGTGCTTGTTTTGCGGTCTGAAGTTGTCTATGCGACGTGGTTATGTTCAAATGTAATTCCATGCGTAAAGGTTCGCATGTGAGGAAATGTATCAAAGTAATATGTTATACACATTGTGTTGGCCTGAACCTTTTTCTCTTAACATATGATGCAATACTACGATATCTGGTGCTTTGCTTGTAGGGTTCCAAAAAAGGTCCGTGCCATTTGTTCTGAAAGAGACGGCACAGATGAAATTGTTGACCAAGGGTGTCGAAAATGCAAAATTGATCGAAAGCGCTGGTTAAAAGGCTAAGCGAAATTCCCGAGAAAAGCAAGCGGTATAGAAAGAATAGCTTTGAAGCTATCTTTATAATGGGATTCCAACTCAGCACCTTTATGGGAATGAAAATGACCTTGCTTTTCGTAGTAAGCAACTCTCTTTAGCTCTTTCTTTTCTAGCAGATCTATCGGTGTCCATGTAGGCCTATGACGAAAGGTGAATATGAGTGTCAGTAGCAAGTTTTCAATGTCTCCAATTTTTTGCAGAATTTAAGGTTCTTTATAGCAAGAGGGGTGCATTTTATTGGAGATTGTAAGAAATTACTATCGGAATTAAGATGGCTTTTTTGGTGGAGTTGCCCTACATCTCTTGTCACAAACATTTTTCATCTAAGAAATATAGTCGTCCTTAATTTGTCGTGGAGCACAACTTCATAGTATTGGGGAGGATGGAGTTCAGTTATAAAAGATGGACAAGCATGTCTCTTCTCATTATTTCGGCCAACACTTGTTTTCGATAGCTAAATCCTAAATTTCTTCACTACTCTATATGGCAAAGCAGTTAAATTTTCTCAACCTTTCCAAATTGGAACGAATTCACTCTCCTATTGGAACGGTCAAGAGCCTTGTTTCCTTGGACTAGAGGGACCGTAAGAATTTGGAGGAGCTACCTATTGCATTGGTTAGATTAGAAGAATTAAAAGAACTACTTTTACATAGAACAGTTATATGAGAAATTTCTACATTTACGAATGTATAAATTCTGAATGTACTAGATTATTGACATGCTTAGCCAAAAAACAAAAATAACTGAGCATTTAAGTTTTTAAAATGTAAAATTTCATATTGCATTATTATAGTTTGTAACTCGCATTTGCGATGTACTCGGAGTACCATTATTCTACATGACTAAGTCCTAAAGATATACTGGGTTACATCTAGATCATCTATATTGATCAAGAAGCAATTATAATTAGTCATATGAAAAAATCATGACCTCAATTCGAGTGATTTTAGTTTCTGGACACTTATTTGTTTTTAATTTGGGTTGCGGACGTTATTCGTTAGGACTGTTCTATATTTTCTTGGCACTCCCGGTGACTTAACTGGGTCGTGTGTAAGAATGTGACTAATATTCGAAGCAAACGAGGCCTGTCTCAGAATGAAATAACTTTAAAAGTAGGGAATTGTGAAACCTAAAACTTGTATCGATGTGATACTTTTTAATATAAAAAATTTTATCGTCCATTTAGGTTTTAGAGCTTTCATTGCATTTCAAGGTCAAGTTATATGTTTTCCGTGAACGTAAAATTTAACGAGAAGTTCTCTGACTCATACCTCAGTAGGATAGCCATGATGGACTTGCCAACCTTGATTTTTTTTTTATCATGGGTGGTAAGGAGTAATTACGGGCTGATCTAACTATTCGGAAGGATTTGAAATCCTTATGATGATGACCTTCGAAGAGGATTGCTAGCGCTGACCGCCCTCCATCTCCATTTTATCTATCCAAAAAAAGAAAATGCACATTAGAATGGCAAAAGATATCATCCTACTTAATGATTTCCCTACCAAAATCTAGACTTCTTCTATGTCACGACTCGTTACAGCATCATACACAGCATTCAAGACGAGAAATGCTTCTCCATTGACTACTCCTGATCCTTGTCTCGTGCCTTGTCGCGAGCCTCAAGATGAAGCAATAAGTATGCGAGCCATGTGACGGACAAAGGAAATCACGACATAAAGTAGGATAAAAAGATTTATGCCCCAATATGTTCTTGTCGTTCCGAGTAGTAGTACGATCCTCCTCCCTTTTACACAGTCTTGTCGCTCCCAGTTCACAGAAAAGCCCTCCATGCTCCCGAGTCTTCTCTTCTTTCTTTCCAACTTACCATTCAAATTTTGAGGTAAAAGCAAGTAAAGCACATCATTCGTTCTGTGGGGTAGAGAGAATCATTTCTCTGAAAACAGAAAAGGAAGAATAAATCAATTTCTGAGGAAAAATAACAAAGGAAGATGAAGATTCGGGTGCGTTTGGGAGAAGCTTTCCAAGGGGCTTTGAGCATCAAAAACCCCTTGGGCCAAAATAAAGGTGTTTAGGAAAAAATTTTGGAAGTCTCTTAATGGCAAAGCTGACATTTGCAAGACTAAAAGCCCAAGGCAACCAAGAGGCTGCCTTGGGCTTTTCAGCATTCTCGGCATGTTGGGGGTTCATTAATGGAAAATTTTATTTTGTCTTTGTTGCCCTCACAAATTTATTAAATTCCAACTTTGATCCTTTTGAAAACCCTAGATTTTCCTCTCCGCCGCCTCCCTCTCCTTCGTCCTCTTCGTCTACGCCGACCTCGGCCTCCTCTGTGACTCCCTCCTCGTCTCGGAGGATGTTTGTAATTTTCAATGAAAACTTATTTCTTTTTTTGATGCATATGTAATCATGTTTATTATAATGAAATTACTTTTTCTTTTTGTTAATATATATCTTTTATATATACATTGTAGTGCAAAAATATATAAAAAAAAATTCATTGAATTTGTTAATAAAACTCTTTTAATATATATCTCAGTGCAAATATATATATATATACATCTTAGTGCAAAAAAAAAAATCATTATTTTTGTTTTCAATTTTAAAATAAAAATTAAAAACTTAAATTGGTCATGCTAAAGGACTTCCCAAAGTTGCTTCTCAATACGGCTTTCAATTATAGTTTACCAAACAGTTTTTGCATTTCATCAAAATCCTTTAGACCAAAGGCATTTGCATTTCCTTAAAGGCTTTTCCCAAAAGCTTTCTCAAACGCACCCGAAGACCTTCAAACTAGAGAGAGAGAGTTCGGTGCGCTGGAATCATTGCTAACGTGTAGACTATCATTACATATGTCTAAAAAAGCACATGTTTCAGCTTTCACTTGTACGTACTTTCATATAACTAAAGCTTGATTCTTTCATAGTTCTATTGATTGTTCAATCCCGTTTGATTACCATTTGTTGTTAGGGTGCGTTTGATTCAGCTTGTTCAAAGGATTTTCAGTCAAATGCTAACCTTGAGAAAGCTGAAGGCATAATGTTGATATGGACCAGTTTTGGGCTTTTCACATTTCGTTAAATGCTGAAACTAATTATTTTTTTCAAAAATACTATTATATTTTTTTAGTTTTATTCGGTTTTATCTCTCATTGTTCCAAAACTATCCTTACATTCACTAGAGTCGACAAAGAGTTTAATACTTTTTAATAAAAAAGAGAAATGAAATCCAAAAACCCTTTATAAAAAAAGATTTGCCAAACACCATTTACACCAAAATAGCTTTATAAAGAATTTTTTACTAAACGCAATTTGTATTTCTTCAAAGCACTTTAGGTCAAAGATATTTGCATTTCCCCAAGGTCCATTCCCAAAGCTGAACCAACCGCACCCCATGACATAACGGAACTGCTAAAACTTGTATTTTTGATTGTGATGATTATCAAACATTGATTAACCACTTAAAATTACAAACATGTCCAACGATTTGACTTTTACAATTCAGCATTATAATGCATTTAATCAATACGATACTTATAAAAGGCCTCTTTGTTTTGCCAAGCATAGCTTGAAATGGATGATGACAAAGTCCCTCAAGTTTTTTTTTTTTTTTCAAAATTCAAGGACGTCTCTAAATCATTTTTTTGTTCAATTTAATTTTCAAACTTTTAAAAGATCGTTCCATATAGTCGTTCTATTAAACATATGCCGTGGTATATGCATTTTGCTAACATGGATTGCCACATCAACGTTTATTAAACTAAAATAATAATGTAAACTGTCACACCATTCTCTTAGTCAACAAATATTTTTTTTCTACTTTTCTTTTTCCTTTCCTTTTAGGTCGAAAGAGATGATGTGGAAATTATACATTTGCCTTGCCGGTATCAGTGTGGCATATTTAACGTCAAGTTAACATAAAGTACGATGACATAAACCAATGGTGTTAAAAATTTTAATGGAACGATTGTATAGAGTTTAGAAACTAAATTGAATAAAAAAAGAATTGGACTTAGAAGAAAAAGAACTAGGAATCATCCATATCAAGATGGGTCTTGAGCAGAGGGATGTGGAGGCAGGGCAAGGGGCGCTCAGAGATGTCAGCTTCTCCCAAGGATGGGAATCAGAGAATATCGCTAATGGGTGTGTAATTTCATCTCCATCAAAGCTTGTCGATGAGATCTTGCTGCCGTAATCCTCCTCATAGGTAGAATCGAAACATGATTTGTTTATAATCCTTTTGTGACATGTTGCCGATGATGGCGATTTCGTCCAATGGGATTCTGTAGAACCGTTTAATCTCTTGTGTGTTGTTTTTTGATAGGTATCCAGGAGAATTTGTAAGAATAGTTGTTGAAACGGTTCTGAGTGAGTTATAACAAGGTTTTCGGGAAGATTTTCTTGAGACTTTGATTGGAATTGATGATCATATGACGAAGATTGTTCTTCGATTGCTGGACACTAGTACCTGAACAATTTATGACACGGGTGGCATTGGCAAAACCACTCTCATTTGTGGCTGTAGGAGTCAAAAGTGTTCAGTAATGATCACTTGTCCCTTATCGATAACGATCTTTCTATAATATCTACTAGGCAACTGAGGAATGCCAAATCTCCATTCCCATACTGTCTGAATATTTTGCCTCCTCGGAGCTGGGCAAAAGATGTTGTCGATCTTCTAAAAAGTTAAAGGCATCGTTTTCAGGAGCACATGCTCCATCATGAAGCTTCGGAAGAGGGCTCTACTTATGAGCGGTGGGTCGGGACTGTCTGTAGAAGCGGGTGAAAATGAGCTAGTTCAATGTAGTGAACCAACTGAGGAAGATCCCGACTCAAATCTCTCTTCTTGACCTATTCAAGTCCTTTGAGCAGCATAAGAATGCATTGTTGTTCTTAATAAAGTCCATGTTTCGGAATCCATAGATGACAATCAATTGGAAAAGTCTGTTGGATCTATCCTATTGAAAGATCAAATCTCTTTTGTGGATGAGGATTTCCCTGTGGAAGGCATACGCATACGAAGGCTTTACACATTTCTATGAAGTACTATGATATAGTTGTCACTCTTGAGGTTATAGGTTCATTTTTATGTGTGTAATTTAGAAGAGAAGAAGATATCCAAAATATATTAAGGATAAGTTATGATATGTTAGAATATGGATACCAACAATAAATGATGAAGTCAATTAAAGATCTTGATAAGGACGTTATCTAACTAGAAGGGTTAACATATGGTGGTGAGTAAAGGATGTCAATCAAGAGATCTTGATAAGGAACCTAGACGGGTGAGCAAGAGAACTGGACCGTGGATTTTTTTTTTTTTTTTTGTCGGTCATACTCTACTTCTATTCTAATGTTCGCTCTCAGACTTTTGCCTTATTTCCTTACGAGGCGTGGGAGTCAAAACCCACACCTGAAATTAATTCGTTCCCACCACAACCCCCTAAAAAGGTGGAGATTCGAACCCCCATCTCCCTCTTCCATGTTGGAAGGGTGGCCATTAGGATAAACCCTAATGGTTGGATTGTGAATTTTTGAGAAAGCCTCGAAAGCACAAGAAGCGAGCAAGTACTATCTATTTTCCCCGCTCTCTTAGCTCTTGTACTCATTTAGTCCAATATGTAACAGTTGTTGTTACGTGATACTAGAAGCCGCAGCAGCAATGGCTTTCGAGAGCTCGAGCGGCCATGATTGCACATGTCAAAGCTCGAACGGGCATTGCTGTGAGAGCTTGAGCCCTAGCTTTGGGGCCATGGCGGCCGCAAGAAGCTAGATTGAGGAAGCTCCGGCAAATATGGCCATAAGTTCAAAGCCACGAACTTGAGGTGGCGAGAGGAGATAGAGAGAGATGTTGAATGAGAGAATAGAAGAGAGAAAGGCCATGGATGCTGCGATTTGGCACAATAAAGAGAACAAAGAGGACTTTTGATGGTAGTAATCTTCGATACGAAAAGGTCCATATCAACAAAAAAAAATCCATGTTCGTAATCGTCGATACCATCAAGTGCATGTCACATAAATACATCACTAGAATGGAAAATAGGCTATTGTTATGCCTTTTCAAAAAGTAAAGAGACGACTTAAGGGGAAAAAGTAGAGATATGATCTCGAACTTCCAATAAAAGTGAATTTGTGCTATTGAAATAGATCATTTGTGCTATTACATATTCTTTTAAATTATTATGCTTAAATAATGATGAGGACGGATTAGGAAATGTCTCCTCTTATGTCCTTTCTGGTCAATTTGATGCCAAACACACTTTCAGAAATTGAGATCCCCAATCTATGGTGAAGACGATAGGATGATGGATGTTTAGGCTTATTTGAATTGAAGCTCACCATAAACTACAAAAGAGACTTGCTATATAGAACATCATTAGAGATACTTAGTGTGGTAGAGTCCAAATCTATACAGAGTAAGTGACATTTCCCTCGGATTCTTAGATAGATTTAATAAAATTAAATAATCAGTGGTGACTAATCATATGATTTGTGAATCAATCCATAGTACCGATCACAATATATTTTGCATTTCTTTGTTTCAATCGCACAACCAATGATATATCAAAATTTCCTTACTTAGGGTCCATTTGTTTCGCGGAAAATGACTTCCGAGAAAACGTTTTCTTGATTTTTCAGCATTCATTTCATGGAAAATAAACTAGTCAAGGAAAATGTTTTCCATCATTGGAAAAAACAACCTTTAAAAGTGAGGAAAATGTTTTCCACTTTTGAAAAGTGCAAAACATTTTCCATAACTTCTTCCATCTTGCTTCTTTTTATCAATATATTTTCGTTTTCTTTTTATGTTTTTTTTTTAAATTGAGTTTTAAATTTTTTCCTTTTCTTTTTCCTTTTCTTTCTTTCCTTTTCATCTTCTTCTTTGGCCCCTCGACTGGCCTTCGGTTGTGCACTGCCGCCACCCCCCTCCCCCTCCCCCTCCCTCGCCGCCGCCGCCATCGCCGCTGCGCGCGGTCCCAGTCGCAGTTGTGGCAGAGGAGGAGGCGCTTCGCCTCACAGAAGAGGGAGGTTGAGGCGGCGTCGTAGGCGTCGCAAAGGAGGGAGCGGGTGTGCTTGGCGAAGAGCGGGTTGGTGGCATGGACCTCCCGGTCGCAGGCGAAGCAGAGCCTCGTTGTGTCGGCTCGGCAGTACAGTAGTACCGTGGTCCAGCCGCAATAGTCGCAAGGCCGCTTCCTGCCTCTGCCGCCGCCTCTCTCTCTCTCTCTTTAGGCCTCGATCTTCGTCTCCTTCATTTCTCGGGGAGAGCTTCTTCGAGTTGCTTCTTCTTCGTCGCCAGATTCAGTGAGCTGGGCAGGGCTCAGGCCTCGCCTAAGCTCACCAGTGGTTTGCCAGGCTCTGGTGAGCCACGAGCTTGTCGGATTTGGTGGCGCTGAGCTCGGGCGAGATCGGCTGAGCCTTGAGCTCGCTGGATCTGGTGACCTGGTTTTGGTCAGCCGTCGGGCAGTCGGCCATCGTCAGGCATGCGGCGATAGAGGAAGGAGGAGGAAGAAGGAGGAGGAAGGAAAAGAAAAAAGAAAGAAAAAAGAAAAAAATAATAAAAATTTCGATTTTTTAAAAATATAAATAATTAAAAATTCATTTTTTAAAAAAATTTAAAAAATAAAACTAATTTTTTGGTCAATTAAAAATATTAAAATTCAATTTTTGATAATTTTTCCTAAACAATTAAATTAGCTAACGAACGGTGGAAAATATTTTCCACACAAAGTTTAGGTTTCAGTCGAATACCGGAAAATAAAGTCATTTTTCTGGAAAATGACTTTTAAGAAAATGTTTTCCGGAAACATGATATTTTTTATAAAAGCGAATTCCTATTTTGATGCTTCAATTTCCTTTTAACTTGAATAATAATTACTTGCAATGCAACACATCCTGTAAACCATTTCAAGTATTGGATTTAGTATCTCTTGAATCACAGCTGATGCTATCGGTTCCCGCTTTGGGTTTGGATTCTTGATCCCAACTCGAATGGATTGGGTTGGGTCGGTTCGTGGTCCGATTAATCCGACCGGATTGTTGCTCTCCGTCGCTAACTCCGGCAAGACGTGAGGATCAAATGGGGCCTCCCATGAGAGAGAGAGAGAGAGAGGAAACTCCACATGGGCCGGGACCCGATCCACAGGCATATGACCCGACCCGACCCGACCCGACGAAAAATCTTGAAAATCGGACAGTTTAAGTCCAACCCTTTAAAAGGCGCCTAAAGCCTTTCCCAACGATATGCCTTCTTCCCCTTAAACCCTCACCGACCAGACATCGGCCTCAGCCTCAGTCTCGACACGACAGCCTCTTTCTTCTTGCTCCATTGCCGCTGCTGCAAGTTCAACACGCCCCCGACGCCTCCCACGTCGACGACCCAAGTGCGTATCGGAGGAGGAGAAGCGAGGGGATGGGCGGTGGCAAGCCAATAGTCCAATGGTAGCGCCGCCGTTGCAATGAGTCTCCGGCTAAGTAGGAGCTTATCGACATCGGCCGCCGACCCGCGATTGTGTTCTTTCCGTCGTCTTCGGACCTCCGTGGCTCAGGTTCTTGATCATCGGTTTCAGCTGCCCATTTGAATTCTCGAACCCAAATGAATAAAAAGAAAAAAGAAGAAGAAATGGAGCATTAATTTGTCTCCGTGGCATTGCTCTGTGCTGGTTGGATTTTCTGTTTTGGGAATGATGGGGATGGGGGGGAGTTTATGCCGAATGGCCGTGTTAACTCGTTTTTTCTAGAGGTTCCCTCTCTTTTGTATTATGTACCTCGGAGATGGTAGGAGCATGTTCGTCTGCTAAACCGAAAGGGAAGTAAAGTGCGAGTAGAAATGGGAAACATCGATGCTTTCTGAGTAAAGGGTCGAAAATTCATTTGTTTGACAACACTTGCGCAGGTTAACGTCGTACGGTCATGAATGTGCTGTCATTTGATTTGATTGGTTATACTAATTTGACTTGTCGTTTGTAACTACAATTGCAGTTGCAGCAGGGGACGCTTCTTAATCATCGCGGAATGTCGATTTGCTCAACTTCCTTTTTTACTGGAGAGTTGTTTACGAGGTCTTCTAACCTCAAAACTCGAAGCGCACCTAGTGCGCTTAAGACTAAACATCTTAAGAATCAGGAAGCTGATAACGGCTTTACAAGGTTTCATGGCGGTCTGTCTTTTGGCCCTTTTCACTCTAGACCTGTACTTTCGAGCACCGCAGCAGACAGTTTATTCTTTAGCATTCGAGTCAAATTCCCTGGTAATGAAGCTTTGGCTACTAGGTTTTACTCACAAAGTTCTCGACCAGTTAATCAAAATGATGATGCCTCTGTAGGGGATGGGATAAGAGGTGCCACTGGATTGGGTTTTAAGGGTTTCAAAAAAAATTGGAAGAAGGCAAAGCAGTTAGGTGCTCAAAGTAAAAAGTCTGCTGCTTCTTCGTCCATTGTATCAGAATCTTCGAAGGAGGATATCTCAGTAGAAGTCCAAGAAAAAATTGCAGATACAGCAAAAGAAGTAAACTTGGGTTCATCATCTGTGACATCGCTTGCTAGCGGCGCTAAACAGGATAAGAGCAAAGGGAGACGAGAGCTTGCACGGAGCAAAAAAAGCAAAGAACAAAAGCGTGATCCTTTGAAGAAAGATTCTAAAAGTGCTTCTCGAGCAGAAGTGTCAGACCAGAAGAAAGTCGAATCCTTGTCTGCATCGAATTTGGAGGTCAGTGATTGCAAATCTGGGAATAGTTAGGAGCACTTTTAAAAAAAAATAAAAAATCATGCTGTGGTATCTTAACTGATGTTAATTTTGCAGGGCAAGTTAGGTGGAAGTCATCCTGACTCCAAGGAACTCCTCGAGGTTTCTGCTTTTGCAAAAACAAGTTCTGGTAAGAAAGTGCGAAATTCTAAAAAAAAATCTGTGAAGACATCTGTTGAGCCATCGGGAGAAAAGAAAGATCAAGCAATCAACAAAGTGAGTTCTCCGAGTCAGAGGATTTCGAAGTCACTTTATCCTCCTGAGGGGAGATCTGTTGTGGTTGTAGAGTCTGCTACAAAAGCAAAGGTTATTCAAGGCTATCTTGGTGATATGTTTGAAGTTATTCCAAGCTATGGTCATGTAAGGGACTTGGCTGCACGATCAGGATCCGTTCGTCCTGATGATGACTTCAGTATGGTCTGGGAGGTGCCTTCTGCTGCTTGGACCCATCTGAAGAGTATCAAGGTTGCCCTAAGCGGGTATTGATTTCCATCCCACTTACTTCTTCATGACAATTCTCAGTGAAAATACTAGTGTTTTACTTAAGGGACTTTTCAAGAGCTCAGTGAATAGTTCATGAACTTGATTCAACTAGATTTTAGTCTACGAAAATAGTAAAGTATCTATCTATGAATATGAAAACCATACCATTGAGAGTAGGTTATGCATTAATGTTATTGTCTGCGACATCTATCAATGTATGGAAGGCAAATAATTTGGTGTATTTAACTATGCTTCTGAATGCTTTCTTCCTGTCTTGGTTCTCAGAGCAGATGGTCTAATTCTAGCTTCAGATCCTGATCGTGAGGGCGAGGCTATTGCTTGGCACATCATTGAGATGTTGCAGCAGCAGGATGCTTTACGTGATGATATGACTATAGCAAGAGTTGTTTTTCATGAGATAACTGAATCATCCATCAAGGCTGCACTCATGGCACCAAGAGAAATAGATGCAAACTTGGTGCATGCTTACCTTGCACGCCGTGCTCTAGATTATCTGATTGGTTTTAATATTTCTCCTATATTATGGAGGAAACTACCAGGTTGCCAGTCAGCTGGGCGAGTCCAGTCTGCTGCTTTAGCACTTATTTGTGATCGAGAAATGGAAATTGATAAGTTTGTTCCGCAAGAGTATTGGAGTTTGGAGGTTGACTTTGAGAGAAGAAGTTTGGAACCTTCCCTAAAGTCCATTTCTATCCCATCCCGCTTGACATATTTTGCTTCGACAAAATTGAACCAGTTGTCAATTGGTTCCTGTATAGAGGCAAAAGATATTGAAGAGAAGATTAGATCTGAAGGTTTCAAAGTTGTTGCCTCTAAAAGTAACAAGACGAGGAGGAACCCTCCTACACCTTACATCACATCGACTCTTCAGCAAGATGCTGCCAATAAATTACATTTTCCAGCCACATACACTATGAAGGTTATAACCTTAAAATTCTGATGACCTTCTCAACAGATGCCTGCATATTTTGACCAGGAAAAACAGTTTTTGCAAGTTAAGAAGCATGCAATATACTTCCAAGTGCATAAATTTTAAGCCTAGTTTAAGGTAATCATGCTGTAGATAGTAATATACGTGGAACTGTTCAGTTGTTTGCTTGTCTGAGTGTCTGAGAGATTGATTTTGAAGGTAAATATGTTTTCGTATCCTTGAAACACCATTGTGTGATCCATGCTCAACACTCTCTGAGACTGCACCATGTGTCACTCTTTGGCTGGTTGCCAAACCACATGAGCTGTTTTATAGTTCATGCCAAAGTCGCAGAAGAAGGTAGACGGCCCGGCCTTATTGGGCGTTTACACATGAGTGACGTGCAGGGAGAATTGATTTTTGTTCTTCTTTTCCATTTTTTCTTTATTATTTGTCTTTCTTCAACTATTCAACCCTCATTTTACTATACATGCCGGCACGTATATTATCAGATTAGAGCATTTTACTCATATTTATATTCTATAAGAAAAAAACTATGCTAAAAAAATGAAGTTTCATGAATTTTGAATCTAACTTAAAGTTTAATCTTTTTTCTTTTTTCTTTTTCAAGTTATATATAACGAGATTCTCTCCTCCCCCACCCCCCCTCCCGCCCGGCACCTCCAACCGCAGTAATTTTTTCAGACTCATGATATCAGAGAAGACCATATTATTCTTCTTGTTTTATAAAGTCCTAATATTACTCTTAACATTCTTCTATTGATAACTAAATTCACTAATAAGAAATTGAATTTAGCTAAAGATAACACTTTTAATTTAAGAATTTGTTCAAAGCAAACATTTCCTCTCTCATAGTTCTGTAGTTTTTTAAGATATTTATTATCAAGTGCCACAACTAAGTTGGAATTTCATTTTCAAGTGTTTGTCATTGATTGACAAGAAACTTAAGATTTGAGAGTATGTTTGATTTTTTTCCTAACTCTAGAAGTCCAAAACTCTACTTTGCCTATTGGTTGGTTAAAAGTGAAAATAGAAACAGAATGAATTTGTTCTTGAATAACAAAATGATTGAAGCTGCTTTAATCATGTTATTCACATTAGTTCTTGAATGCAGCTTGCACAAAAGCTTTACGAAGGGGTACAGTTATCAGATGGCAAGGCAGTTGGTTTGATAACATACATCAGAACTGATGGTTTACATGTAGGTGCTGTTCTTCTGTAAGATTGTCCTGAAGTTATCTAGTTGCTTGTACATACTCAAGTGGCATCACTGTTGTTCTTTTAAATTACTTGTTGATCTTTACTAACAGTTACTTTTAGCCCCTTTTAGCAGGTAAGTACTTGACCTATAGTATGGACATTTTATATTGGTTGCTTCAACAAATGTTGAAAGCAACATCTTTGGAGACTTAATGATGTGTTAATCTGGGGAAGTGAAGTAGATAGGATTGGTTATTTTTTCATCACAGTGATAATATGCACTGATGTTAAGATGAAGTGTTGAGCCATAGTCGTACTTTGTCATTTGTAAATTTTGAACCCCTAAACTTTCTTTCTGGTAGTGTTGTTGCCTGTACTATTTTATTTATTTATTATTATTATTTTTTTGGTGTCAAGGCCTGTACTATTTGATTAGAGTAGATATGCCTCTTCCATCATAAGTCATTAGTGTGCCATTTTCATTTAGAAGGAAATGTTCGCTGACTTTTTGAATTTGTCATATAATTCTAGCATTGTGCCAAGCTTTGATCATTTGTCGGTTTTTTTTTTTTTTTTTTTGGGGTGGGGTGGGGGGGCTATGATCATTTGTGGGTTAGGTGGTGTCAAAAGTTGGAAATTTTCTGCAAGAGCATTTTATGGGCTGATAGAGGAGTTGAATTATTGTGGTAAGATGGGTTTCCTTGGGAAGCTATCTGGAAAGCAAAATTTCACTCTTGGTTGGAAATGAAAGCTTTTTTGAACTGAAGAAGAGAGGTAAAGTGTTGGCCACTATGTTCTTTTTTTTTTTTTTGGCCAAAAGGAGGAAGAGATTGTGGTGAATTGTCTTCGACAACGATGGATGAGAACTTTTAGACTTCTTCTTATGGCTCTATTGGGCTAAGCTGGGTTTTAGTGAGGTCTGTTGAGCATGAATTGTAGGAATGGAAAAATATTCAAATATCTTCTCATGCCCAATTCCTCTTTCCATGTTTTTGGTTGGTTGGAGAAGAATGGAAAAGATGTCTTTTGAAGGGGAAGAGTTTTCCATCCTGGCACTCGTTGAACATTGGTTGGAAGTTCCATACTTTTTGTACAGTGTGGAAGTGTCTTCCATCCTTGGCTCAACATTGAGCTCTTTGTTTACATGGGTTGGCACCCCTTCTTCGTCATAGTGGATTCGATGTCTTGACAGTTTTTTTGGATTATCATACTTGTGCTGTTTTGTGCATTTGTGTTGCCCTTCCTGAAAATAAGTCCTTGCTCTTTTACATAAAAGTTTTTGATATGTTTCTGGCTAGATTTTGATCCTTTGTAAAACTGGAAAAGCTGTATGTCATTGAAGCTTGGGTTGTGAATAAGTTTTGGTTCCAATGGGATACTCCATGTTGAGTTTTTGTGACGTTGTGGATTTCATGTCCTGTTGAGAAAGTGAAAAAGAAGGGGTAGGTGTTTCATGAAATGGCCATCAAGGGGGTGCTGAGCCGTTTGAGGAATTAATTTTAAGAGGGTGTCAAAATGTATATTCAAAAGTAGGACTGGAGATTTACTGGGGAATTTTGTTACTTTATATATTTTTTTTCATTGCGAAAGACTTGCTTCTTCTAGAGAGGCACGTGTCTTCCCCTCAACCAAAGTCTTACTTGCTATATGGAACCAAATTTAGTTATTCTCCCAACTGACGTCATGTGCTTAGCTGTTTTACATTTATTCTTTCTTAATTCAACTTTGAACTGTTAAGGAACTTTTGGTTCATGTTGTAATATTTCAGTTAGTTGGCATCTACACTCCCTTTGTTCTAGTGATTTGGCATTGTCTAGTTTATTTGCTTATTGTGATAAATTGCTTTTATTGGGGTCCGATTCTGACAATTTGCTCTGACGGTACCTTTTTTGAGTTTGTTTTAGATATCTGAGGAGGCTGTGAAAGATATACGCTCTTTGGTGATTGACAGGTACGATGAGATCTTTGCATTAGAATATTTGAAAGATTGGATCTTGCATGCGTAGTCTCCATTATTACTTATTATAGGTGTAAGCTGCTTTGCTAACATTTATCTTGTTAGAACTTTAACAGGGAATTTTATTTGAGTTTCAAGTCCTTGAATAAATTTCCTGTGTGAAGTATTTTCAAGGTTTCTTATTTCAATTGTATTAGTAGGATTTTCATTTGTTTCCTTGATTTTGATTCTTGGAGGGAAGGGTTTAAATTAGGTCAGTTTCTACTTCTTACACATAATATAACCGAAGGGCTGGAGAGTGTCTAAGCTTAACGTGGTTGACTTTGTGTGAAAAGTTTGTCCAAGGTTTGAAAGATGTGTTTCTTTTCTTCTCAATTTGGTTATTTTAGATGCTGGTGCAAATATAGTTGGTCTGGAATTGCGGACACTGATGGTGTCACCATAAAAATTGATTTCCCTCACATCAAGATCCACTTTTCAAAGAATTGGCTAAAAATTTGCATCTTTGTCAAAGAGTGACTTCTATTGCACATGGAAGAGATTTTATCAAGCAAATGTCTGTGGGAGTTAAAGGGAAGTTATAAATGAGACGTCCAAGTGTGATGCCTTTTCTAATGTGTTTTACAATACTACGGGTATCTGGGTTGCTTTTGAACTGGATTTCTGTTTGGGGCTTGTGAGCTAGCTCTTTAATGTTATGGCTCCTTTTGCTTTCTAAGAAAGTGGCTTATTGGCTTATTTCAGAGTCTACCTAATGTTCAACCACCTGTGAAATAAAGTTCTATCCCATGGCTTTTTCCATTTGAATGGGGGCAGCGATCTCTTTGCCTTTATGTATCATCAGAGTGGTCATTTCACTGTTTTGAGGTTGTTATTACTTTTTCTTTGATATATAAAAAGTTCAACAATAAGGCACCAAGGGGCGCAAACCCTCATGCAAAAGAGCCCAACTAAAGCCATATGCAGGACAGTTCTCCAAAGTATATAACTTTAAGCTATATGCAAAACGATTCACAAAGTAAATCATCAGCTATATTAACAAAGACAGTTACATCCTTTTGCAATTATCCACTATACAAAAAGTATATAACTGCCAAGCCAATTTTCAATAAAAAAATAAATGGAAGATTCCTTCCAAAATCTACCAAACAACACAGAGAGAGAGAGGGAGAGAGAGAGAGAGAGAGAGAAGGGGGGGGGGGAATTGAGGTAGTCCTTATCTTGTTGCCACTGTAAAGAGAGAGAGAGAGAGAGAGAGAGAGAGAGAGAGAGAGAGAGAGTGAGAGAGAGAAATTGAGGTAGTCCTTTTCTTGTTGCCATTGTAAACAAATGCCCTGCCAAGCCCAAAGTTTGCTAGATAGAACCTCCAGTAATTCAACATGACTCTGTGCAAGCATAGGAGATTGTCCAGACAATTCTTGTCCAAACCATGATCTAAAGTAAGGAATCTTCTCAAGTTGCCTCCCAAGAGAAAAACAAAAAACAAAAAGAAACTCTAGTCGGAACCCTCACTTTCTAAATTGCTTTCCAATGAAACTCCGTTCTACCACCAACAACCTCCCTATCTAGCAGCTTGTAGCAAGATTTTATAGACAAAATCCAATATCCTTCATTGTTATACACCAAAGCATCCTTACCATTTGGAGATTATTTTCTTGTACCATGAAATTGGTTCTTGCAAAGGAATAAAGTGTATGAAGCTAGAACTTAGGAAGTAATGCATATGTGTGTAACAGCAATTTTACAGTCGGCTAAATTGTTTGATGTTCCTATGAATGGCATGTAGTTTAATCATCAATTTGACTTTTGATCTTGTGAAATATAACTATGAAATTAATGTAAATGATGAAGATAGCAGGTCTAATATGCTTGAATTGGTCTGTAATGCAGGTATGGGTCAGATTTTGCAGCAGAGACTGCACGCAAGTACTTTAAGAAGGTGAAGAATGCTCAAGAAGCTCATGAAGCAATTAGACCAACTGATATCCGGAGGTTACCATGTAAAGTTACCACCTTTCCAAGATATATTGACTAATGTCATACAGATTGAGGCATGCTATTAATGTTCTTTTATTGTCTTGTAGCATCGCTAGTTAATATACTTGATGAAGATTCTTTGAAGTTGTACACTCTTATCTGGTCTCGTACCATTGCATGCCAAATGGAACCTGCTGTAATTAAACAGGTAAGGATAAGTTGTACACTCTTAACTGGTTGATTAATGATAAGCTTCATGAATTTCTACTATAGAGCTTTCCTTTCCTTCTCCTTTTCTCCCCAACTAGTGTAGGCCTTTTCAGTTTGTCCAAGCATGAAAATACTCGATAGAATGGTATAATACGCAATGTCTTTAATTGCTTTAGTATCTTTGTCCTATCCCATTCCAAAAATGCCCTAGGAAAAAGCAAAAAGTTACAATGAAGGAAAAGCCCCAGAATGGACTGTGAAGGGTTATCAATGTGTTCCCATGGTCTCTTCCTCAGATGAAAATTTTTAGGATGAAGTATATCTGATAATTTTCTCTACCGCCCCTTCCCTGACTAGTGGAATGCATGCTTGGCCGATGTTGATAATCGAGGTTAAGTGAAGTTGCTTAAATTCGGTACCATTTGTAAACTTCTACTCTAAATTTGTTCTGGATGAGAGAGTACTAGAACTCAGTTCTGGAAATTTAGGAGTGATAACCATAAAGCATATGGTTATGGAAATGGAAGAGGTTCTATCCTTCCCCAGCAATATCAACAATTTGACTTAGATTTGAAGCAAGTTCAACTATAATAGTCTTCTGAGTTTTTGTTGCTTTTATCAACTGTATTATTCGTACCTGCTTTTATCTTGTTCCTGAAGGTCGTTGATCGAGGACTTAAGTCTTCTTCTAATCCAGATTCAAGTGGAGATTGGGAATGTGGATGGGTCTCTTATGTTGAATTCTTCAAGCTCAAAAATGGACTTTCTTGGTTACCAGGCAGTTTTCAAGGTATAAAATCTTATTAGCAATGTTGTGCTTGGTACAACTGTGTCATGGATTCTATGTTGAAAAATGTGTGAAATTCCAAGCAGCTTATTGCTGTGAGTGCCATTTCAGTTTGTTATGGTAAAGTATTGTTAATTTGGAGTGGATAGAGTTTAACTAACATGCTTGTCAAATGTAAGAAATGGTACTGGTAATTTCTGAAAAACCAACAAGCTTATTCGGGAATTTGATGAGGAATAACATTCATATGGAGGATGTTCAAATAGATATAGCAGCGCACTCAAGAGTATCTGTAGAGTCATGGTTTTGAGTGCAAGAAAAAGTAAAATTGAACCTTGTTTTGATTAGGAAGTCTTGCTGGATTTTACAAGTGGTTAAAGTAGAACCTGAAAGGGTTTCTCCCTGATTAGAAGCTAACTGAAATCTTAAATGAAGATAACCATGTGGAGACTTGCAGCATAAGTGAACATTTATAATTGGATATTATGCTACTTCCAAGTGTATTAGCTAGATCAAAAGTCAAACATAGTATTTTCTTTGCCAGTATTCTGACCTACACACTAGGCAATAATAGATGATTAATGAAGAAAAAAGGACAAGGAGTTTGGTTTTTCATTGGTTTATATAGCTGTATGTAATATTTGGTCTATGGAACCATGATTTTGCAGAAGAGCATCTTAGTTAGTCAGCTTCTGCACTGAAAATGTCTGAGCCGAATCCATAGTAGGAATAAACCTTACTTCAAATGAAAGAGCTAAGTGTCATTGAGAAGTTTGAGTAGTATCGCGAAGTTGGGAATCTGCTAATGTTTGTTAAGAAAGTTGAGTTTTAAAATGTGTTTTGACTGCGTTTGCTTGTTTTTATGTAGTATAGTGTAACATTAACCCTAAAAGGCTTTGTCTTTTGGTGAGGGCCAATGTTTAGATTGATCGACTCTTGTGGATGGGTACTTTTCCTTTTGCCGAGCTACTTTTAATACAGCTGTATTTCTATTTTCAGGATATGGAAGCAGAAACAGTGAGGTCTAAAGAAAATGAAGGGAATGAACGTGATGAAGCTTTTGGAGTACTGAGCTCTCTGAAGGTATAGAACCACGTAGGATATTAAGAAGATATAGAAGAATTTATGTTTGTCTTGCTAAGTAAATCCATATAAGGAGATAGAACTATATCAGCATATGAGAGTTTGTTCATGATGATCTTTCGCTTATAATTGCCGGGTTGCTTTCAAGTTCTACCAAGACTTCAATGTGTATTTGTTTGTAGGTTGGAGATTTACTGTCTCTCAGTGACGTGCGATCTAAGCAACACTTCACTCAGCCTCCATCTCACTACTCAGAGGGTGCATTAGTAAGTTCCTGTCATTTTATTTATATTAATTGAACTCTTCTGAATGGTTTCGGGTAATCTTGATGAAGTGCCTTCTATTGGCAAAGACTCCATCTTCTCATGTTTGGAATGATTCTGAAAAGCTGAAGTTCATTAGAATGATATTATTTTTGGAGGTTATTATTTCGTTGATGTACTTGTGACATGCATCGTTGAGAAGTTCTGCTCTTTCTATAATGTCTCAAAGTTGATCAGAGAACCTGCAGCAAGTAGAAAGAGAGAAAGAAGGAAGAGAGAAGGAATAGAGAGAAGGAGGAGAAGGAGAACATAAAAGAAAGAAAGAGAGGGCTATAGTTTTCTGTAGTCACAGAAACCCTACACTCGTATTTTATATTGAATATAAATTGTATATAACAATAATATCCTTATGTAAGTAAAAAAGGAAATAAAACTCTGATAATAAAGGAAACTTAACAAAGTAACTTAACACTCCCCCTCAAGCTGGAGCATATAGGTCACCATGCCCAGCTTGGAACAATCAGCAACAAAAGCAGGACGAAATAATGCTTTGATAAACATATCAACAAACTGATCTCTAGAGGCAACGTAACAGCATCCCGAACAAAGTGACAGTCAACCTCTATATGCTTAGTTCGCTCTTGAAAAACAGGATTTCCAGCAATATAAATAGCTGCTTGATTATCACACATCATATCAATAGGTATCGAAAATCCAAGCTTCTGGAGAAGAGATTTCAACCACAACAATTCGGCCACAGTATGTGCCATAGCACGATATTCAGCCTCTTAGTTTGTTTCTTCCTATAGATAGTAGAGCCCAATCAGCAATCGTAGTAGTAGTAGTCGTAGTAGCAGCAGCAGCAACAGTAGTAGCAGTAGCAGCAGCAACGGTAGTAGTAGCAGCAGCAGAAGTAGCAGTAGTAGCAATAATAGTAGCAATGGTAGTAGCAACAGCAGTAGCAGCAGCGGTAGAAGTAGCAGCAGCAGCAGCAGAAGTAGCAGCAGCAGCAGCAGAAGTAGCAGCAACGGTAGTAGCAGCAGAAGTAGCAGAAGTAGCAGCAACGGTAGTAGTAGCAGCAGCAGAAGTAGCAGCAGCAGAAGTAGCAACAGCAGTAGTAGTAGCAGCAGAAGTAGCAATAGCAGTAGCAGCAGCAATAGCAGCAGCAGCAGCAGAAGTAACTAGCAGCAGCAGAAGCAATAGCAGTAGTAGCAGCAGTAGCAGAAGTAGCAACAGCAGCAGTAGTAGTAGCAGTAGTAGTAGCAGCAATAGCAGCAGGAGTAGGAGTCATAGTAGTATCACTCATGATGATAATCTCAATATAAATATATCTATCACAAAAATCTCGATTTAAATAATTATCCGATTCTTGAATCCGTTGATTAGTAAGTGTTGTAATCCATGTTCACAAACTGAACCTGACGAATCTGATATCTTCCGATTTATATGTATCGAGACTTGAAGAGAAAATAGATAAAAATTACAGCTTTAGGTGGCTGTGCACCAACCCTAGGGGACTCTTAAACCAGCAATAGGATCAAGTAATCAGGTAGTTAGACCCGCTCTGATACCATGTCACAAAGTTGATCAAAGAACCTGCAGCAAGTAGAAAGAGAGAAAGAAGGAAGAGAGAAGGAATAGAGAGAAGGAGGAGAAGGAGAATGTAAAAGAAAGAAAGAGAGGGCTGTAGTTTTCTGTAGTCACAGAAACCCTACACCCGTTGTATTTATATTGAATATAAATTGTATATAACAATAATATCCTTATGTAAGAAAAAAAGGAAATAAAATTCTGATAATAAAGGAAACTTAATAAAGTAACTTAACATATAACAATATGTGTTGGTGTTTTTCACGGTGTTTAGGAGGGTTTAAGAGTGTTATATTTATATTTATATTTATTTGGTGTTTTCCAGTTTTCATGAGGTTTTTTCCATAGAGATAGGAAGGCACGGAGGGGTCTATATAGTATCCCTTTGACTGGATCTAGAGTAATTTTCTGGTTGAGATTAGAAAAGTAGTAGCTGAGTATTTTACTGTTGATGCTAGTTTTTGTAATTTTTTCCTTTGGATGCATTATTCTGCAAGTTTACAATCTTGAGTGTTAAAGGTTAAGAAGCTGGAAGAGCTTGGAATTGGGAGGCCGTCTACATATGCGAGCACACTGAAAGTGCTGCAGGTAAATCCCTAGAATAACATGCAGAAGGCAGTGAATGTTCTGATATTGTGCAATTGTCATGATGGCAAATAGCATTGAGATTTGAGAATCATGAATGTACATAGGGTGATTTTCTATGAATGTCATTTTAATTTGGAAATCATCAACATGAGTGAGCTTGGAAATTTTAGTCAAACTAAATTTGTAACATGCAGTGTTCCATACAATTATCACCTTATCCATGTTGAGATATTGGCCAGGAGGCTGTTACAAATTAAAACAAGGCAGATTAAAGAATGTTGCAGAGTTTCAGATTTTCATAAACTTCCAAAGAAGTATATTAGCGTTTGCATCATATTTAAATGGCAGTGTCTTTTATCTGATTGAATTATGAACATTTCTAAAAATTGGCCAACAGAGAATATTGAAATTCATTTTGAGCTACCTCTGTATATCCAAGTTTTGATTTGAGTTAATGGAGTAAGATAAAAGTCATCCCCTTTTGCTTTCCCAAATTCCAGGCTGATCTGACTCCTTGAAACAGTGGTCCTGAATGCAATTAAGGGCTCTTCTTTTTCCCATCGGAGCCTTTGGTCCTTCTGTGCTTGAGGGGCTATGCTTGTCCATCTTTCTTCCAATAAATATGATGGGCTATGCTTGTCCATCTTTCTTCCAATAAATATGATGGGCTATGCTTGTCCATCTTTCTTCCAATAAATATTAACTCCAACTTTGCTATTGCATAATTATCCTTTCATAAACTGAAAGCTGTTGAATTAGTTGCATAACTAAAATTACCATCTTCATTTTGGTGAATTTTGCAATCTTGTGAATGATGATGCTACCTCTGAAATACGGCGCTTCAGATTTAAGTGCAAAAACAAATTGTGGTCAAACAGTGGTCCAGCACCATTCTCTGGTCTTGTACCATATGAGGAAATTATGAGCTCTTGAATCACCATGGAGTAATAGTACTTTGACCAAAAGAGCGTTTAAGATGTGGTCAGTTAAATAATTAAACTGGTTGAATTGCTATCTGGTCTGTTCATGGTCTGATCCAGTTGGAGGGACCCTGAAGGCAACAAATTCAACTTCTACTAGTCTTTCATGCTTAATTTGCCTCTTAATGGGAGACACATTTGTCCAAAAATGGAGAAAAGACATTCCTCTAATAATGTTTCCTGCGATTGCAGTTGTCAGGCTATAAATCCTTATCATTACTATTCTAGCAGCAAATTAATTATGTGCTTTTTTTTTCCTTTGTGGTTCTCAGGACAGAAATTATGTGACAGTAAAAGCCCGTGTCCTACATCCTGAGTTTCGGGGCCGCATGGTATGTTGCTTTTTACTGAATAACATCATGAAAGTTCTGTCTACACAGTAATCATTGCTAAATTCAATTTGAACTATAAAAATGACTTACATAGGCATAGACTGTACAAGTGATGAGTTTCAGAAATGAATTTTGTAGACTGTTTTCTTCTGTGTTAGGTTCTTCTGAATTTTTTGAATGTGACACTAGATGGATACAATGAGGTAAGAAAACTAGAAACTTGGACTATGTTGGATGTAGGAAGAAATTCCAGACAGGCCTACTGCCAGTAATAATGGCGAGGTCACAAAAGAAACATTTATTCCCACTTGTCAGCACCTCCTCAAAATGGCTGATCTTTTCCCAGAGATTAACTGCTGGATCTCTCATGGAGAAACCAGAGGGCTTCCAGTAATGAATGGAATCCCGTCATCATACTGATGCTTGTCCACATAGTGTTTTGGCTCCTAGGTGTTAATGAATTAGTGGTCAGTTCTATGTTGGATGAGATATAGCTTTTGAGGGACTGATCTTTAAGTGGCTTGTAAAGAATCTCATTCCATTCTTTTAGGTTGATTGGAGAAGAAATTTATTCAAGGGCTCTGGAGAACAAAGAAAGCTCCTTAACCATTGTTAAGGGCAAATTGCTGTGTGTTTCCTTTAGTTCGTCTTGGGTATTTGACTCAGATCTTTTTCCAGATATCTAGAATCTTTTTGCTTGCAGTTGGTCTGCACTGGGGATGCGTACCCTTGGTACTCTTGCAAGAAACCGTACCTATCTCCCAAAGCAAATGAGAGTAGGTTCTTAGCAACATAAGTGGAGAATAGGTTATTGTGTCATGTTGATAGATACAGTAGGATGATTCAGTCCTTGGTAATTAACCTTGTCTCTGTTGCTATAGGTATGTTGAGAGAGAACTAGAGATTTTTATTATGATGGTTAATAGAAAATTTAGTTTATCTGTCCGTAAAAATTGTTCAGGGGAGTGGATGGAAATAGGAAGCTTTATGTTACAAATTTCGCATAATAGTAAACCCAAATTAGATGTAAAAAAGTTCGGTGGTAAAGCCTTGTCAAAAGCATTTGTTTATGCAGTAGCCAGAGAACGTTGTCATTGAGATTCTTAAGATGACCGATGGCATAAGTGGTTATTTGAGCGAAGCTTAATTAGAAAACCACCTATTAAAAATTTTCCGATATACGATAGTTTTTTTAAAAAAAAAAAAATATTTTCCATGAGGTAATTAGGGGCCTAGAGTATGCTTCCATTTTAGACATGAGTGGAGGACATGATATTATGCATCATGCTTGTTAGGAACTTAGGAAAGAAGAAAATTAACCAAGATGATTCCTCTTTATCTTCTGTCTCATCGGAAGGAAAGAAATATGAGGGTGTTTCAAGGAGTTGAATTCTCTTGGGATTGTTTTAGGGTTACTTGGTTAACTACCCTTCATTTTTGGTATAGTGGGAAAGAGAAATCACATACTTCTAGTTTGTTGGAATGTTAGGGGCAACATTTTTATGCATAATTTTGTTTATGGGTGGCTTTCCTTTCGAGGCAATTTTTTATAGAGGTAATTCCCCTTGGTACCTTCTTAATGAAATTTGTGTTAATTGGAAAAAGAAAATCACTTATGTTTGTTTTTCAGGTATTAGGCTACAGGAATGAACAGATTCTTTCTTTTACTACGGTTTACTGGAATTATATTTGGAAAAGTAGGACTTCCATCTACGATATCTGACTTGTCTATGGTGGTTTGGGTAGATTAGACGGTGAACTTTAGATGTTTCAGTGAGAAGAGGAGGTTTAGGGAAGTGAGCTCATATGAAGAGGGTGAGACTTGGGAGAAGGCCTTAGATGTAACTAGAAATTGCTCAACTGGCACTTGTGGAATTGCATGTGTATTGTAGGACACGGATGGATCCCTTAAATTGTATGGTAAGGGCTAAAAGGGTTTAGAAGTTGTTGTCTGATCATTAGCACATGGTTTTCATTTTAAGCATTACTTTAAGTGAAGTTGGAAGCAGCTTAAAAGATTTTAGTTAAGATTTAAGGTGAAAGGTAAAGAGATGAAAATCAAATTTCTGTTGATATATTCAAATGTCAGGTGGAATGAGTCTGCATTTAAGAGTTAAAGGCTGTTCACAGTAAACAAATAGGATGGCTCAATGATTTTGGGAAAAAGATACTACCTGTGAAGCTGTCAAGAGTGCTCTGTGATAGTCTGATTCTTGAAATCATAAAATTGCAAAGGTGTATTATGAGTAGCTTAAGAAATTGCATCCATAGACAGCAAATGTGCTTAAGTTAGAATTTTTCGGGAAATGCAAAAGTGATCGTCTGTTACTGGGGTTTGTCATTTTTCCCCTAAAATAAGAAGTGTTTCTTTGGTCATTATCTAGACTAGGCATGTGCTAGATTATCCATGAAAGAGATTAATTGTTTCTGTTAGAATATTTAAATAATAAACCACGCCTTTGTCTAACAGATTAAGCTTTTGGAATAGTTGGTTGCAGTCCCACAAAATCTCACATGATATTAGAGCTAGGAGGTCCCGAGTTTGAATCAAATAGACCCCTATTTGCCTCCCCAATTAAATTTCCATGCTTAATACTAGGCAAAAGACCAGACTAAGCATGAGGGGGAGTGTTAGAATATTTAAATAATAAACCATGCATTTGTCCAACAGTTTAAGCTTTTAGATTAGTTGGTTGCGATCCCACAAAATCTCATAGTTTTTTAACTTACTTGGAGATGGATCTTTGATTCTAGTGTTGAATGAAAATTAAAAATAACAAGAACTGGGTTTTACTTTTAATCACCATTGGTTTGATATTGAATACGGAATGTCCCAAGCTCCACGGCGACACAGGTGATTTAAGGCTTTTATTTATTGTTTGTTTACTTATTTAAAGCTCCTATGTGCAGTTTATTCTGTTTTATCTTTGTACTTTGAATGTCATCTAAACGAAAAATGGGTTAGAGTTTGTTTTACCACTTGGCTTGGCCCTCAGCTGAAAGAATTGCCTGTGCCTGACTTCTTATCTATTTCTGCTTTTTCATGTTAGGTGTCAGCATTTCTTTCTCACCATTTTTCTGAGGTCACGGACTATAGCTTTACTGCTGATATGGAGACCGAGGTAAACTCTTTTAACTCATAAAATGCGTTTTCTGTAAATGATGACTCCAATTTTCGCCATATCTGCTGATCTTGGCTGACCTTGTCTGATAAGTACTACTGTTCAGCTCGATAATGTGTCAGCTGGTTTAACGGAGTGGAAAGGTCTCCTGAAAGATTATTGGGCACGATTTAGCTCATATTGCAACCGCACTGCCACTGTTCATATTCATCAGGTATGGCTCTTTTGGTTTTTTGTCCCCTTGAGCCTACAGTAATTCATCTCAATAGAATGCTTTCAAATTGGCAGGTGGAGAAGATGTTGGAGAAGACATTTGGGGACTTTTTATTTTCTTCTCTTCCTGATAAAAGTAGGACGTGTCCAAGGTATAAGCAAACATTGTTTATTTGTGTTGATCATGGAATGTAAGAAGCATCTAGCTTTATCCTCCAAATTGTTGATTTACTTGAACATCTCATGGAACGTAAGAAGCATCTAGCTTTATCCTCCAAATTGTTGATTTACTTGAACATCTAGCTTGTCATTGGATTTATCAATCTATCTTTTTTTCTTAATTCATCTGTAGAAGTTGAACCATGACTATTGTCCGAGATTGCAACTTATAAACTGTTCATTGAAAATGATTGGTCTGGTCAGTTGATCTGGTGGACAGTTTGTATGTGCTTTTGCTTGCTTGATGGAAATTTATGGAGTCTGTCATCTATTGGAAAAAGATGCGGTACTTTTTGCTTACATGAAGGTATAATATTGTCCTTTTCATTGATTTTGCAGTTGTATGGAGGGCACTTTGATATTTAAAGTAAGCAGGTTTGGTGCTGGCTACTTTATAGGTTGTGATCAGCATCCTAAGTGCAAGTGAGTCTCTCTCTCTCTCTCTCTCTGTATATATAGATTGTATGCCTGTTTCATATTATCTTTTGCATCTTGCCAGTAATGATTCTTCATGAGAACATAAGATTGGAATCCAGATGTTCTTGACCTGAATGCAGATGAGTTAGACTGTATTTACTACACGATGTCTAAATTAGGCCAATGTTATGACTTAAATGTGGATGGGTCAGACCTTTTTTTTTTTGGGCCAGCAGATGAGACTGTATATCAATGTTGGCAAAATTAGACATGACTCCATTACATGACCTAAATTAGCACGGCATAATGCATTGAACCAAAGAAATTTCTGATGTGGCTTGGGAGGCATGACATAATGCATTCCACCAGAATACCACACGGATGTGATGAATAAAACTTAGTTGTTTTGGTATGTTAACAAGAATGATGCAAAGTAGAGACAAATGTATTTCATGCCAACATGAATTATCAACCTAATGTAAGATTTGACCCAATTCAGGCTTGACAGATTTGATTTGTCATTAGATTATATGCTCTAGAATTTATTATTTCCTGATCTTTTTCACATTTCAACAATGGTTGGAAATATTTTGTCCTAATTGTAGCATTTTGTTAGTGTCTCACGGAGAGCACAAGACATTTGAGTGATGAGTTGTATTTTTAACTATGCAAATTATTGACATTAGGACTTTTGATCTATTATTGAGCATGATGCGGCATCATGATCTGATAAGCTTGTAAAACACATTTTTTTCCAGATTTGTCTACGAGTAATCCTTCATTGTGTCACCTGTCTCTAGTTAGAGTTCCACTTGCTAATATTAATTGGCCTGACATAACTATTTTCTGCTTATCTAAAACTTTCTACCTTGTAGTAGTATAGCATGTAAATCGTTTCAATGTATAATTGGTCAATTCACCTCAGAAATATTGTTATATCATTGAAGAAGAAATGATTAGTTGAGATGCAAATCTCTTGAAAGGATTTCTACTTTTGATTCTGTTTCAAGTGCTATCTGTTGGTGGTAAATTGAGTTAATTTACTCGGAATGTTGAGATGATCTAGATTATTGTCAATGGGAAGCCATACTCCTGGTTGAACTGGAACTGGGACTGGAGTCGTATGTTGTGCACAGTTACTATTTTGGTGATTGGAACAATACTACAACATGCTGATCTATTTAGAGACAACAGATTAAATTTTAGTGTTAGTTTTCTTTTATTGGCCCCTACGAGTAAAGATTATCACTATGGGTCAGTTGGGGGGTTGGGGAGAGGGTGTGCGAAGACATTTACAGAAAGATCTCAAAGCCAAAACGGAGCTCATTAACATGACAATTGATTCACATTGTTAATCAAAGCTTTTAGATCCAAAAGTTAATCCCCACTCCATCAAAGATATAAAATTTTAAACAAACTTTTAATTACTTATTTGTTTCCAAAACAACTATAAAGTAGAAAGAGGAACTGAGTATCCTATAGAGACGGATTTGAATACCCTGCCATTCCCATAGCTCTTGCTAACTGGATCCAGCTATAACCCAGCATAGCCCCATAGAGGCATAACAATTGCCAAAAGATCTTATCCAGGGATAATGAATAAGAAGATGCGTCAAGTTATTTTTCTTCCTACTGTTTTTCCTGGAAGGAAACGTCTACAGGGCAACAATTCTCTTCTTTAGATTGTCCAATGTAGGAATGTGTTCCCAAAAAGCTTCCCAATTAAAGAAAGCAACCCGTAGTGGAACTTTTGCATTTCAAATAGCTTTTTACCACAATCACCGGTCTTCTCTTTCAGGCAGTGAAAGGATCTTAATGACAATCTTTTACACAATTCTAAAATCATCTTATGTTAGAGTCCAAGTATTTGTAAGAATCATTCAACAATTAAAGTAATCAGCAAAAGCTTCCAACTCCCAATCTTGGGCTTGGCTCTAAAAATCAATCTCCCCGGAGAGCCCTCCAAGATTGAATTGGTAGCAATCCTTCGTAAGTGACTCCCTGCTCCTATTAATTTGAAAAGTTACGAAACTAATCTTTTACCACCAAACTTTTCCACCAGAAGTCACTTTCCAATCACTTGTTTAGTGAGGCTACATTATCTTAAAATGTGAACATAGTACGCATTCTATTATCTAATTTAGGCTGTTTCATTAGCGGGAAATAAGTTGGACCCTTCGTGGTTTAGTGGGTTATTTTGCTTTTGTTCTTTGGCCTTTTCTTCTAACATTTGAAATCTGGTTGTTATTAATATTTGAAGGCTTGAAACCTTAAGATCTTAGAGGCTTGGAATGTGAAGTCAAATAACAATTTATTTCCCCATTTAAAATTAAAAAGAATATGAATGTGTTTCCTCATTTTTGTGGGATCAATTTCGGAAGGAAAGCAAAATAAGCATTTACCATAAACACTTCCAAACACACCTTTTCTTTTATGCATTATTATTTTTGTACAGTCAATGCTTTTCAAAGACGAGATTATCAACTGGAACATTTTACTTCCTATATAAAACAGTGAATGATCCTAATGAATGCTTCAAATATATGGTGACCCAAATCGACAAATTAAGCATACCCTTAAATGCTGCTTTCTTGACAACTGTCCTACTACATCCCCATCCCCATACCAGGACCCCTAGCATATCACCAACATTGATCCAAATCTAGTTAAGCATATGTCTATTAGGATCTTATTTTGAATTGCTATTTTGATTTTTTGGTGCTAAAACTAATTGAAGTATCTCAATGGTGTCAGTGATGTACTTGCATCTATTGTAGTTTTTTAGTTTGATCACATCAGTCTTTTTTGCAATAAATTCTTTTTATGATGCTTAGGATCTGTCTTTGATGCCTATGGAATCTACCTTTTTCAAAATCTAATAACTTACCAAATAAATGGTTGAAGAGGTATGTTGTAATTTCTTTGCTCTGCCTTTTGTTACAAGAAGTAACTCAAGTATGACAGTCAACCCGAAACAACTTAATTCAATATGTTTTTAATATGTAATAATAATAATTGAATACTGCAGCTTGTGTGAGGAATTCTGTATTGTTTGCTGGCATTATCTCAACTGAAGATTCATATTTCAGAAATGACTTTAATTACTATTTTCTTATAGTGAAGTCCTTACTTAAATCATGAACCGCAGTATGCCCTCTTGTTTATTCCCTCTTAGGATAATTTGTTCTTTTAGCTTTCTACGGATATGTAATTGTCAGCTGCTTAGCTTATTGAACATTAAGCAGTGTTGTGTGCCCATTTCCGGCAATATAAGTGAAATTACAAGCTGAGTTTAACTTTCTAGTGACTTGTCCTGTCTCAGCTGCATCTGCTTCGCCACTTGTGATTCTCATATATGAATGGAAAATGCACATCTAATA
This sequence comes from Eucalyptus pauciflora, assembly GCA_007663325.1. Taxonomy (NCBI): domain Eukaryota; kingdom Viridiplantae; phylum Streptophyta; class Magnoliopsida; order Myrtales; family Myrtaceae; genus Eucalyptus; species Eucalyptus pauciflora. The sequence goes on from VMYD01000388.1 coordinate 1,235,427, forward strand.
TTGTCTTCCACTATGTTCATTGCTGCCAATGATATTCTCTGGTTTGATACATAGGTATATTGCTAAGACTCTATATTCTCTGGTTTGATACATAGGTATATTGCTAAGACTCTATATGGTGAAGAAGAAGAAGAAGACAATGCTACTCCTCAGAATAACAACTCAATCGAAGAGCCAAAACTTCTGGGTCTTCATCCAGGATCCAATGAAAAGGTTAGCTTCTTTGTCCTTTGTTATTGAGAGGTAATCGCTTAATACATTCACCTAACTTTTTTCTTCAAATCCTTTTATGCTACTAGATTCTTCTTAAGAATGGGCCATATGGATATTATGTACAACTTGGTGAAGATAGAAAGGGGTACATTCCAAAAAGAGCCTCTATTTCTCAGGTACTATTTCTTTTTTCAAATAAATCTAATTCGAAGCAATCTTCATACTAATGTTCAATTTTTCCCCAGAGAGTAGAAGGGAATAGTGTGTTGGCATAGTTTTAGTGGAAAATGAGAGGTTAACAGTTGTAATGCAGAGAAAAGAATGTGGAAAGGGTTGAAAGTTTTTTCTTAGTTGATCCAAATATTTGTGGCTACAATCACTCATAATTATACAGCTTGATCTCCTTGCTTGACACAGATGAGAGCAAGCTATGATTATTCCATTCCCGTTATTATCATTCCATAGTATTTAAGATTGGCATTGTCTGTCAACACTCCCATTGAAGATGAGTCATGCAGTGACAAATATTTGTGGCTACAATCACTCATAATTAGACAGCTTGATCTCCTTGCTTGACACAGATGAGAGCAAGCTATTCCATTCCCATTATTATCATTCCATAGTATTTAAGATTGGCATTGTCTGTCAACACTCCCATTGAAGATGAGTCATGCAGTAGCATAATTCGATTCGTTTGCTTTTAGAGAAAATTCTTTTTTATTTTGTCTTTTGTTTCTTTATTGGGTTAATAGTCATAGGCAGTCATGTGACTTTTAACAAGACCCAATGAGATTAGAAGCTGTTATGTTAGATCAAGGCTTGAGATTTTCTTACATCTGTAATCCTAGTACAAATAGGTCTTTATGTCACTTTGTCACTAGTTTTCCACATTCAATAAACATCCCAGGTTTCTATAAACCCTAGAATATCTTTATTGTAGGTGCAGTTTGTCTTGATTTTTTTTGTTCTTAATTGTTCGGCTGTTTTTCACTTCTCTGCTGCATCAATGGAACAAAGTCCTGATGCTCGGAATTGTCTCTTCCACTGGGAATACTGTTAAAGACATGAGCGGATTCTGGTTTGGGCACAGGATCTGGGTTGTCATGGACACCTACAGAGAAATCACACACATAGAGAGATGATGGTCACACTTTGAGTCGTACGATTATAACTCACATGAACTTGGCAATCTTTACATGCTTAATATAAGATTCTTTCTAGGCCTAAGTCTTCTGCCTCATATTAGCATCTAGGGCCACACTGGTCACACTGGTTAGCTATAGTTAAAAATTTTAAGAATTGTAAGCATAGATTAAAGGAAACATTTTCTTTCTTTTCTTTTTTTTTTCCTTCCGAACAGACCCTCAGTTTATTCTCTCCATAACTATCTTAGACAAATGCTAAAGCAACCTAGCTGAGTTAATAGAAAAATAAATTACTATCTTCAATGTATGTAACATATGGAAAAATGAAGCTAGAAATATTTACCGTAGCTTCCTTGAAAAGTAAATTTTCTTTCTTTACTATCAATATTACTGTCAAGCCCCTTTTTTAGATCATTTTCAGCTGAGTCCGTAGATTTATAGAATTAGACATGTTTGCTGTGTTACCACACCTAATTCCAAATAACAGAGGAGCCACTATTGATGCCCATCTTGGAAAGGAGTGGCCTATTGAGCTAGCGAGCCACTTAGTGAAAAAATCAGCTATCTGATCATTTGGTTTATCTGAGGCAACAATTATTTGTTTGTCATTTACTTTTGCTTGATGAAGTGTGCAGTAGCCTTTGCCGTGTCATGTTATGACATTGAGAGCAGTATTTGTTGATGCTTTATTGTGTCTGTGCTGCAAAAGTGTCATTTTGCTTGCCAGATTTTGCTCACTTAAATTTCCTTGACAATGATGTCCCACATTTCTAGCTGCATTGCTGGGCCTCTGCACTAAATTGTGAGACTGCCATCTGTTTGCTAACTGAGTTTCCAGCAAATGTACAATAGCTCGGTGTAGGCCTCACAAATTGATCCAGACCAATCAGAATTGATTCCATAGCCGTATTTGTGAGGTTATTTCGCAGGCTTTTGTACTCAGGAAATACTAGGGGTGTGCATGGTCCGGGCGGGCGGTTCCTGACCTAGAACCGGGAACCGCCCGCTAAGGACCGGTTCCGAAAAATTGGAACCGGGATCCACCCGTTTGTTGCATGGATCCACCCCGGAACCGGACCGTCGGTCCGGTCCGGTTCCCGGGTGGATCCATGGAACCGATCTTGACGTGAAACAATTTTGGTTTTCAACATAGAATGACTACGTGACATCAAAGCAAGCCAAAGAAAGAAAAACCAAATTTAAGTACGTGGAGATGCGGACAGCGAGAGAAGTAAACGCAGCGAAATAGCGATAGGATTAGGAGCCGAAGACGAAGGGAGTGAGATGAGATCTAGGGTTTCTTTTAGTAATTTTTTTTTTTAATATTAAAAAGGTTCCGGTCCGGTCCGGGTGGGCAGGCGGGCGGATCCGTCCACGGAACCAGGAACCGGACCGGTACCCACCGGTTCCCATAAATTGGAACTGGGAACTGGACCGTTTCCCTCAAGAACCGCCGGTTCCGGGCGGTCCGGGAGGTTCCCAGGTATTTTGCACACCCCTAGGAAATACTGGTGTCAACACAAGACGACACTGGTACCCTGTCATTATTGGGTGCATCCGAATGCCCTTGGGCTTGTGCTCTGTGGGGAAGCCATTGGGACAAAGCTTGCTCCCCTGTATTCTCTCTTTTTGAGAGAGATAGAGGTTGGAGAAGGTGAAGAATAAACCCTAGAGTCTGAAAGAAGACATGTTCAAGTAATATGTTGAAATTTCCATGGTCTGGGTACTGATTACTGAGCACCAGTAGGCCTGAAGTCTGTGTAGAACCTTGGCGCAGACAAGAAAAAATCAGGACACAAAAGGGGCTGCCCTTACAGGCCAGAATTTCACAAGCCTATAAAGTGTCAAAGGACTTCCTGATGGAAATTAAAAAAGGTCCAAATTGAATATATAGCTAAAAAGAGAGGATTTCACAGAAGACGATATCTTAAATTGACCTACAATTCAACTATTTGATTCAAAATGCTATGACTGCAGAATTGAGCAAGAAATATAAAAAATGAATTACCAAAAGATACATCTTACGTGATTTGAGACACTGTATCCAGCTTATATCTCTCTATTTTATAATTGGCGTTGAGGTTTCAATATCATCTCTTTGTTTTTCTTACTGCACATTTGGCTTGAGTGATAATTTAGTCGATAAGTCTGTAATTTCTTAATATGTCAGAGCATTTTCTTTTTGTTTCCTTGTAGTTTTTTAGGTTTTCTTACATCAATATCTCTTCACATAATTAGACTGCATGGCCAAATCCATAGAGATATAAATGGATATGTAATCTATGCATTAGTACTAACTATAGTTTGTCTTCTTCAGACAAAGGAGGTGGATTCTATTACCATCGAGGATGCTCTTGAGTTGTTGCGATATCCTGTGACATTGGTATGTCTACATTACTAGAACATTTGTTCTTTATTCTTAGTTACAAATATGCTCAATTTAAGTGTGATTATTGCAGGGTAACCACCCAAAGGATGGGCAGCCTGTGATTTTGAAGCTTTCCAAGGTTGGATTTACCGTCAGACATAGACGCACGATGGCTTCTGTTCCTAAGGTGATCGTCGTCTCTAATATACTCTTCTGTTGTTTGGTGATCACAATCAACTTTCATTCTCTTTTTGCATGTGTTGCTTTCCTGGTCTTAAAGAAGTGTAGCATATTATGCAGAAGCAATAAAAGTGGTGAAGAAGTCTCTGAATTGGGTATTATATCAAGATTGCGTGTCTAGTGATTCATCTATTTCTGCTTCTTATACTGTGACTTGATAGTATTCTTAGTGCAATATGTTAATTATTTCCTTTAGGATGTAAGTTGACTCCACCCTTACAGATTAGGTTTAACTGGCTCGGAAATTTTTTTCTCCATATTTTAAAAGGAGTTGCTTCCAGCATGGGGAATCCTCTGTGTGATATGGATGAATCCATGGAGCCCAATCAGACTCACACGATTAGGATTACCTATGCTTCCTTTAGATCTGAGAACTAACTTCATTCATTAACAGCGTTGGCAGTATGTTCACTGAGAATAACAAAACATACTTTGGTAAAGTTCGTTAAACAAACTGACAAGAAGCCCATCATAGAAAGTTTCGTACTTGAGTTTGCCAGAAGACAGTTGCTGAAGGCATTTTGAATATGCAGAATTACTAAGTAGCAAAGTAGCCAACCTCAATTGGTGAGGCAAAGCTCGTTGTTACTCCTCTTTTACTTATTATTCATCTTGAGAACATCAAGAGTCCAGGGTTTCAATTTTTTCAAATGAAGGATGTTGATGATTTATCTAGTAATTTGCTTTCTTTTTTTGCACCTGTTCTTTTTATCAGCGTATTGTGACTTACAAGTGATGCTGGAAACTCCATGTCTTTCTTCTTGGTCCTTGGTAATAAGAAACAAGGAGCATGTCCTAACTCAAATCTAGACAAGTAGTTGCTCTTTAAGCAGTGGAAATAGATTACATGGAGTCTTTTTATTTAAATTCAGCTCACATATTTGGCCAATTTTTGGGCATAGTTTAGCAATTACGGTCTTAGGTTATATGGTCTCAGGTTTTATGAAACTCATAGAAGATCTTTGCATATTTCTTTGTTGTTTTATATAGCATTATTGGGTGTAATCCTGAAATGAAGTTCATAAAGCAAGTAAATTATTTTTTTCCTAAATTCATCTATTTATTTCCGCCTCAGCTAAATAACTTCAGATATTTGCTTTTTCCTTCCAACATTGAAGCTTTGTATATTTGGCTTCTGATTCATTCACTTTTTGGTGGTTTAACTGTTTGATTAAATGCATTGAAGTAGATGATTAGATTGCTCAACTTATGAATGTGAGGCAGATTTTTTGGTTTGCTATTTTTTCCTGATGATCTGTAGTGAGATAGAGCCTTGGTAGTCCTCATTGTGGATGTTAAAAAATATGCAGAACCTCAAGCCAACGGATGTCACTATGGACAAAGCCTTGGAGCTATTATCAGGGAAGGATGTAAGACGTAGTGGCCGACCTAAGAATAAGCCGAAAAGCGAAGAAGCTCTGGAGGTCTTTTAGCTTTGGGAAAAAGATCAGAAAGAGCACAGAGATGTGTGCGTCAACCAACCCTTTTGAGAAGTTATTGTGCCGATCGGTTCCCTTCTGATCCCTCGTCATTGGTTGCGGGAGATGACGTTAGAACCATGATGGCACCGGGGATACGTAGAAGATGAGAGAATGTGTACATGATGTATCCACATTTGGATATCTGCATTATTGTGGATGCTGCTGAATTGCGGTGTCCTAAGGGCCTATTTGTATCCATCCTTTTAAGCATTTGGGGGACAATTAGAGACAAAGGTTACAGTTTTGGGTGTGGGGAAATTGGTTGACAGCAATAATAAGAGACCAGAGTATATAAAAATTTATTACATACATTTTTGCTTCATTTACATGAGCCGTTAGATTATGGGATTCTCCTTGTAACAGTGTCATTATAATTCGGCGGAATTAATGAGGAACCTGTATTTGTAGAAGATGAGGGAATGTGTGCATGATGTATCCACATTTGGATATCTGCATTATTGTGGATGCTGCTGAATTGCGGTGTCCTAAGGGCCTATTTGTATCCATCCTTTTTAAGCATTTGGGGACAATTAGAGACAAAGGTTACAGTTTTGGGTGTGGGGAAAATGGTTGACCAGCAATAATAAGAGACCAGAGTATATAAAAATTTATTATATACATTTTTGCTTCATTTACATGAGCCATTAGATTATGTGATTCTCCTTGTAACCGTGCCATTGGAATATCAATTTGTTGGTAAAGCGCGAGAGACTATCCCTAGCGTGAATCTATCAACTACATAAAAGTCGGTGTCTTCAATACCTTTTGAGAAAAGTAGAAGAGACCAGCTATAAATTCGAAAAAAATCAATCTTTTGAGACTTGCATAGTGTTGAGATGTAACTAATTATCTATATGTATATGAAAAGATGATAAAATTTTTATCTACATTTAACAAGTCAACAATCATGCGACCCGATGGAGATGGCACCAAAAAAAAAAAAAGAGTCGAAAATCCAAGCACATTTGGCACGATACATATGTCGCGAAGCATATTAAAAAGTCGAAAGACAAGATATTGATAGTATGAACCATTGAGATACATATGTCGCGAAGCATATTAAAAAGTCGAAAGACAAGATATTGATAGTATGAACCATTGAGATACATATGTCGCGAAGCATATTAAAAAGTCGCGAAGCATATTAAAAAGTCAAAAGACAAGATATTGATAGTATGAACCATTGAAAGACTGTCAAGACGGTATATGGCCCAATTTCGCATGCCATGGAGTAAGAAAGGTACGCAAATCCTCTTCGGAGTGATTGTTATGTATGTAGCTGCATCATTTTGCGCTTTCATCGGTTTTGATTAATGGAATTACTAAAATGAACCACAGAAGATAGATGCCTAAATACATTTCGGGACATGATTATCAAATCGGTGTTAAATCGTACGATTACAATTCAGTCCTAAACTTTACAATTTTATCAATGTAATTCTAAATTTTTATGTGAAATTTCAATGTAATCATTTTGACCAATTGCTATCATAAATTTCTAACATTGCTAATCGTTAATATCATTTATTAATATTGATGTCTGTTTCAACGCAACTAATTATAAGTGCCCCCTGGACCTCCATACGTGAAGCTATATCCCATGTCCTTTTCGCGTATAAACTTGTCATTTTTGAGACCATAGACCTTCGACTTATCGACGTGCTCGAACACGGCCAGAGGAATCTGGCTTTTGTTTCTCCCCGTCACGGAATTAATCCGGCGGAAATACGCGCCGTGGTTGTAATAACCATCCGGCATGTGCCCGCTCCCCAGCGGCGGACAAGTCCCGGCGCTCCCGGAAAACCCTTCTCCTCCCCAATACACCCTTTTGGCACCGCCGGCAAGGTTGACGAACAGCTCGCTCGGCCAGTACCCGATAGCGATGTCATGTCTCACGACGAGCCACCAATTTCGAGTACGGGGGTCCTGCTCGACATGGACGACAAGTTCATATATGTCTCCGCCGTAAGTCGATGTGGGGGTCAATGGATAGTTTGGGGTCACTTCCTGGTGTATCTGCACGAACCCCGGACACAGGGTGTTGAAGCACCCGTTACGGAAACCGTCCCCTTAATCAATTACGATAGAATTAGATCGATCGGACACAGGTTGAAGTCCACTAGTAGATTACGTGACGAAAACGAACTTGTTACGAAAGATTTTATCAATTGAAGACATGATCATGATCATATGAATTCTTGGTGTTTCTTACCGTCCAAAACGTAATCAACCGAGTGAGATCATCGCCGTTCAAGGTCGGATGAACCTAGCCAGGAAGGACAGATCGAAAGGTTCACGTTCGTTAGCGAGACAACATTACAAAGTTGAAGGGGACAACAAAAATTGCCTAGAATTTCAAGTTCAATCTTTTGTGCACAAATTCCATGAAGTGCTTGTGTCTTTTGTTAAGATGGATACATGAATATGGTGCAATAGAATGGACAAAATCACAACTTTAAATAATGAAGATCATTGTCAACTGTATTCTCACAAATATCTAATTTTCAAAATTAATTACATATTTTCGAAACTAATTTTCATCTTCCATATATATATAGATGATTAACAAATGAACATTTATATATTAGGGTTCTACTGTTTTGCGAAATATGAATAATTTTGAAGACATTTTCCTAAAAACGATGGTTTGCATGCTTCCAAAATGAACAAACGAAAAATATATTCATTGTCCACGAAAATATAGAAATATAAATTGTTATCGATAATGAAAATAATTTCTATTGGTTAATTGTTTTAAAGGATACAAGTGATAGTTTTTAGAAAAATTATCGTTCATATCACTTACAAAAATGAATAAATGAAAAAATATTTTCATCTTCTATGAAGATATTTAGACATAAATTTAACGAAAACAATTTTTATTAATTAATTATTTTAAGTGATATAAATAATTATCTTCTAAAAAATATTTTTTGAATCATTCATTTTTCATGATATAAATGGATTCTAAGCATTATTCAACTTTTCCCAGCATAAATAAACAACACTTTACTTACTTCCCATCCTGCATGGATCGTGCTGAGATGATCATCTGGGCCATTCTCAATGGACAGTTTATGTGCACTGAAAAGATTTTGGGGGATAGTCAGGTTATAGACTGACATATGTGCCTCCGCTCCATATTTGGTGTCCATGTCGTCCACTAGTACGAACACCACCTGTCATGAGAAAGAGTGGGCACTTTGATGAAATTATTTAAGGAAAAAATAATTTATGAAAATCATATAAGATTATGCTGAGTTTTGACTTAATGCGCAATATCATCCTAAGTTTTTTTATTTGTTCAATGTGATTCTGAATTTTAACTGAATACGCAATATGATCCCTGAATATTTGGTATACGTTCAATTTAGTCATTAGATTAAATAATCCAATGATTGGATTAAATTTAGGGCAATAATAATCTAAGACTAGATTAAATCCAAAGATATAATAATCTAGGGATTATATTGAATATTTACAAAAAAATCAAAGGCACGTTGAATGAATTAAAAATTCAGGACCACATGACATATTGAGTAAAATTCAGGGATCACATTACATATTAAGTCAAAGTTCATGGACCATTAACATCATCATTTAATATTTATATCGATGAAAAATAATATGAAACTTACATGGTGTCCTGGATATTCACCATTCATGCCAAGAAGAGAAGGGGAGGTTCTTAAGAATGGATTTTGCCTTTATCAGATCTTCCTTTCGAACTCGAGGTATCGGAACAGTCCCAATAGGACATGGTTCTCTCGACCCGAAGGTGACGGACTTGCTAGTCGGGCGATATGCCGGTGATCTTAGGATATGTGAGCTCAATCTTCTCTGTAAGGGAGAAGATTGATAAAATAAAGACATAATTGGAGAAATAAAAATGTCATATCTATGAAGATTCAATCTACATAAGGTTCATACTTGGCATCTATTTAAAACTTTGCGTCACTGAAAATGCATGATTTAATACTTTAAGATAGAAAAAATATATTCACCATCCAGATTTGGCTCAGCAATTTTATTTGCTCGCACTTTTCAGAAAAAAATGAAGAAGATGATATTAAGTTTATGTTGTACTAAACTAGTTGCTGGTCCCAAACGTTTTATTTAAGGCTTGATTAACCGAAATAAAAAATTTAAGGATTTAACTGCAAAACGAAACGTTAAGGACATTTTCAAGACTATTTATTTCACTTTTCCTTAAATTCGGTAGTTTCCAGCCTGTGTTTTTCCTAATTTATAAAGTTAGTAGTCCATGTCACTCGAACTACTCGCCACGGAAAAGATAAAAATAAAATCAATTATGACACCCAACATAGAATTAATCATCATTGGGAAAACAAAATGGGAAAGACATTCATGGGTGCCTATTAAGAGGTCATGAAAAATGATCAAACGGTTAATGTAGCAAAGAAAATTAAGTAGAGATTATTTTAGTCGAGAAAAATGAATTGGGTCCCTATTTAGGTAACCTTTATCAGCTACGAAAACGGAAAAGTTAGCAGATATAACAAAAATGAAAGTTCAGTTAAGGATTATCCATAAATGGACAAAACCATTTTTCTTTACCAACATAACGTATACTTTATGGTTAGTGACATTAAAAAATTGTAAATATTGATGCACGGTCACTATAGTCAAGAAAATTAAGTAGATATTATTTTTGTCAAGAAAATTGAATTGGTGCATAATTAAGTAACCCTTATAAGTTATGGAAACGGAAAAAATAGCGGACATAACAAAATTAAAAATCGATGAGAGCAAAAATACCTATGTAGCACCAACACTCTCCGAGAGCTTTTGTATCGTGTTCGACACTCTGACACGCTTCGACATATCCCGACACGCAGTCAACGAGTGTCGAAAAATCCGACATGTGGTCAACTCTCTCCGACACGCTCTAACACGCAATTTCGACATGCATAGGGTCAATTCTAAACATTTCTAATACTTGAGGGGTCAAAATATAAATATACAAAAAAAGAAAGAAAAAAAAGAAGGAAGGGTTGGTGGCTGGGCGTCGCTGTCTCTGCCACTGTTGGAGGAGGCTGACGACCTTGCTAGCCATAGGCAGCAAAGGGGGAGGGGGGCTTGCTTGGCTAGGCGAGGCTTGCCCAAATCCGAATCAAAGGCGCTGCGCCAATCCCGGGGGGAGGAGATGGGTTGTGTTCCGAGGCTGGCAGAGAGCTTCTCGTCCCAGTCCGGGGGGGAATGCCCCACAACCCTGCCTCTTTTTTTTTTTTTTTTTACTTTTAGTTTAGTTTTTTTAGATTTGTTTTAGTTTTTTTTTAAAAGTCTTTTACCATGAAAGAAGTAATAAAAAAATTATATATAATAAATTAATAAATTTAAAAATATCATTTTATCATTTTTTCTTTAAACAATGTTTTTTTCCCTCTAAGTTTTATGTATTATTGTAACAAATTAAACTAATGAATAATATTAATAAATGTTGAATTAATATTTTTAGTGTAAATTAATTCTAGACTCTTTTTATTATTATTTATTTATATATAAAAATATATTTAATATATAATGTGTCAGAATTCTCTATTTTGAAGAAATGATGTGTCGGCATGTCGTGTCGTGTGTCCGTGTCGGTGTTACATAGACACATACTTGTAATTTTCTCAAAATTCGAGATATGGCCTTGACGAATTTCAAGGGGCGCACTACATTTTTTACACACAACCTTGATCTAATTGTCACTGAAAACAATGAAAAAGCATTTATGGATACCTCCTCAAAGGTTTTCTACGGTCAATCTCGCATGTGTGACACTTGTTAGTTGGGTAATGTGTGTCAGTCCACTTGTAAAAAGGCCGAAAAAACAAAGGAGAAAAAGTGATAACGTCTATTTCTTGGAAACACATCGAATTGGTCATGGAATTTTGCGGAGAGTAATACAAAGTCTTGCAAAAATAAGATATCTTGAAAGTCATGAGGCAATATAATTTGTAATTATTGTTGGATAAATTCTCTTTAGGTATTTTGAAATTGACAAAACATTTTTCTCAGTCTAGTTTGAAGACTTACAGACTCTACTGACAAAGTCTGAAAATCAAAGTCTGAAGCAAGCAAGACTCATGTTTCAAAGTCTACTCTCATGGACAGTCTCCAGACCAACTTTTATTTTGATCTTATATGGTCTTTATTCTAACGGCTAGAGAATATCTTTCTACTGGATTCAGCACTAGAAGATCTTACTTTCGTATTCGAATATGTATAGATTCTCTAAAGATTTCGCAACTTATATTTGGAAGGATCTACTTATGGAAACCAAGATCCTGATTGTATGGACGAACATGATTGATGGGCTATCAACACTTACCTTAAAGAGCTCGAGATCTCTCTAATTGATTCTGTCCAATGGGTTGATTGGAAGAACTTCTTTGGAAGGTGCCAACGGTATTGAAGGCATGAAGAAGTATATAAGAGAGATGCTCCAGTTGTTGAAGGGTGCCGGATAGAAGAATTCCAAAGTCTGAATCTCCTTTTCTATTTTGCGATCTTATTATTCGAGCGTTATATGTAATCAAAAGAGAGATCATATTGTTGTGAGACCTTGAGGAAGTGTAGTAGAGCTTCTACACTGTGGACTCAAGAGCGTGAGACTGTAATCACTCGTATTGATTCTTAGTGAAATCCAGCCAGAAGGGCTGTCAGTGCGTGAGAGTGGACGTAGGCTTGGTCTAAGCCGAACCACTATAAATCTGGAGTCTTGATTCTCTATCCCTAATCCTTTTATCTTTCATTACTTTCATTTGCATCGATTGTTGGTTTAATTCATTAATCTCTCATTCGGATTAAATTGTTAAAATTGCTTTAATCACCTATTCACCCCCCTCTAGGTGCTAATTCTAGTCCTAACAATTGGTATAAGAGCTTTTGTACTTGTTCATAAGAAGTGTCTTTACTTCTGAGTAAAAGATCTATGGCTAGTATGTTGCCTACAGGGTTGGTTGAAGGTCAAAGCAATACTAGACCTCCATACTTTGATGGAAAAGACTACAGTATATGGAAAAATAAGATGAATGCATTCCTAAGATCGAAAGATCCTTTGGAATGGGAAGTGGTTGATAAAGGAATCATTCCTGCTGCTGCATCAGAATCAGAGAGAGGAAAAGAAACTGCTATCCCACTCTACTTACTCAAGAAGAAATCACCAAGAGACAGACTCTTGACGCCAAAGCTATTTACTCCTTATATTGTGTTTTATCCCCTACTGAGTATAATAGAATATTTTCTTGTGATACAGAAAAAGAAGTCTGGGATAGGCTTCACATTACCTATGAAGGAACTGATCGTGTGAAAGAAACGAGGATCAATATTCTTTTGGGACAATATGAAGTCTTTAAGATGAGATCAGGAGAATCAATAACTGACATGTTTAGTCGCTTTACTGAAATTGTGAATGGTCTTGAATATCAGGGACATCCAATCTCATGACATATGAAGGTCAACAAACTCCTTCGAGGACTCTCTAAAGACTGTAATTACATAAAAACCTCAATAAGAGAGACGTAGAGGATTGCTCCACTCTCTGTAGACGAACTAGTTGGAACTCTTCAATCTTATGAAGTGGAACAGACCAACGAAGAGGAAGATTTAAAAGGTAAGAAATCTATTGCCTTAAAGTCTAATGACTATTCTGATGCTACAGACTCTGAAGAAGATCTAGATGATGAAGAACTGTCACTCATGATAAAGAGATTCAGAAAGTTGAACAGAAAATGAAGAAAATTCAATTGGAAGAAACAAAGCTCTCAAAGGTTTCAAAACAAGTCAACAGAGGAAGATGATTCTAACAAAGAAGTGACTTGCTTTGAATGCAAGAAAAAGGGACACATCAGACCCAACTATCCTCTATTAAAGAAGAGAAAATGAAAGACTGAGAAATACATGAAGGCACTCAAAGCAGAGACTTGGAGTGATACTGAATGTGAAGAAAGTGATGATGATTATGCCAATATCTGTTTAATGGCAAAATCAGATTCAGACTCAGACATTGATTCAGACACAGACTCAGACAGTGAACTCGAGGTTACTATCAAAAGGACGATTAAATGGTATCTTGATAGTGGTTGTTCAAGACATATGACAGGAGACTCAAGTTGCTTCATAAAACTTGTCTAGATAGACGGAAGAAAAGTCTCCTTTGGTGGTAACAACAAAGGAAGAATTACTGGTCGAGGGACAGTAAAGATTGGAAGTTTGTCAATCAATAATGTTTCCTTAGTTGAAGGATTAAATTACAACTTACTTAGCATAAGTCAGTTGTGTGATATTGGTTTCAAGATCAACTTCCAGGAAAAAACGTGCTCTGGAATCAGTAAAGACCTTACTCAATCTTTTACTGGACGAAGACATGAAAATATCTATCTTCTGGATGTGAATCAAGAAAGATCACAGTGCTTAATTTCAGTACAAGATGAAGCTAATCTATGGCACAAAAAGCTAGGCCATACCAATATGAAGCAAATCAACAAGATCTCTACCAAGAAACTTGTTCGAGGATTGCCTATTCTCAATTACTCAAAGTCTGATCTATGTACACCATGCGTACTGGGTAAACAGGTTAGAAACTCTTACAAATCAATAAATAAAGTTTCCACTAATCATGTACTGCAGCTTCTGCATATGGATTTGTTTGGACCTACCAGAACGCAAAGCATTGGTGGAAAAAGGTTCTGTCTAGTAATTGTGGATGATTACTCACGATTTACTTGGGTCTACTTTCTTTCAAGTAAGTCAGAGACTTTCTCTCTTTTCAAAGTTTGCTAAGAAAGTGCAGAATGAGAAATGTCCAACTATCTCAAGCATTCGTACAGACCATGGAGGTGAGTTTGAAAATCAAGACTTTACTAAATTTTGTGATGAATTTGGTTTTCAGCACAAATTCTCCTCTCCATATACACCAGAACAGAATGTGGTTGTGGAAATGAAGAATAGGTCTTTACAAGAAATGGCAAGAACTCTTTTAATTGGAAATCAAATTTCTTCAAGGTTTTGGGCTGAAGCTGTCTCAACTGCTTGCTATATTATAAACCGAGTGTTTTTAAGGCCAATTCTTGAGAAAACCCCTTATGAAATTTTTAAAGGAAAGAAACCAATAGTTTCTTATTTTCAAGTATTTGGTTGCAAATGTTTTATTCTAAAGAATGCAAATGATCGTGTTGGTAAGTTTGAAGAGAAATCAGATGAATGATTCTTTCTTGGTTACTCAACTACAAGCAAAGTCTTTAGAGTATTCAACAAGAAGACTCAGACTGTGGAAGAATCAATGAATGTCAAATTTCAAGACTCTCCACAAATTCAGCAAATTCAGACTGAAGATTCAGAATCTATTCCAGACACTGCTAGATCTACCTCCATTGAAGCAGTTACTAATTCAGAATCAGTACAACAAGCTACTGATGAAGAATCTACTCAAGAAGAAGATCAACAATCTATCAGACTGACTAGTAACTGGAAGCACAAGTCTAGTCATCCTGAAGAACTCATTATTGGAAACATTAATGAGGGAATTCGAACAAGATCCAAAAGGCGAGAAGAGTCTAGTGCTGTTGCTCTTATTTCTAAAATAGAACCCAAAAATATTGAAGAAGCTTTAGCTGATGAAAGCTGGATTGAAGCAATGCAAGAAGAGCTCAGACAATTCAATATTAACGACGTATGGGAATTGACTCCTAAACCAAAAGGTAAATAAGTTGTTGGAGCTAAATGGGTTTTCAGGAACAAAGTTGATGAAAAAGGCAAAGTAACGAGAAACAAAGCAAGACTCGTGGCTAAAGGATACACGCAAGAAGAAGGGATAGACTATGATGAGACCTATGCTCCAGTAGCAAGGTTAGAAGCAATCAGATTACTACTTGCTTTTGCTTGCTATAAGAATTTCAGGTTATTTCAAATGGATGTCAAAAGCGCATTCCTGAATGGATTTATTCAAGAAGAAGTCTACGTGGAACAACCTCCTGGATTTGAAGACTCAAAGAAACCAAACTCAGTGTTCAGACTGAAGAAAGCTTTATATGGATTGAAACAAGCTCCTCGAGCTTGGTATGAAAGGCTAAGTAATTTCTTAATTCATAATGGCTTTTCTAAAGGGAAGGTAGACACTACCTTGTTTATTAAAAAGGAAGGTAAAAGTTTTCTACTTGTTCAGATTTATTGTGATGACATTATATTCGGTTCATCTAATGAGACTTTGTGCAAGAAATTTTCTAAGTCTATGCAGGATGAATTCGAGATGAGCATGCTGGGTGAACTATCATTTTTCCTTGGTCTACAAGTGAAACAACTAAAGGAAGGAATATTCATTCATCAAGAGAAATATGCAAAAGAACTTGTTAAAAAGTTTGGTTTGGAAAATTGCAAAAAGACTGACATACCAATGTCAAGTTCCTTGAAGATAGACAAAGATGAAGCATGAAAGAAAATTGACCAAAAGTTATACAGGAGTATCATTGGTTCACTTCTTTATCTTACTGCATCCAGACCAGACATATTATTTAGTGTTTGCATATGCGCTAGGTTTCAATCTGATCCTAAGGAATCTCATCTAAGTGTTGCTAAACGTATTATTAAATATGTTGCTACTACTGCTAAGATCGGTCTATGGTATCCCAAAGAAGGAGACTTTACACTTCTTGGCTATTCAGACGCAGATCTTGTAGGTTGTAGAGTTGAAAGAAAAAACACTTCAGGTACTTGTCAATTGCTTTGGAAACAGGGCAGTATCTTGGTTTTCAAGAAAACAAAGTACTGTGGCTCTTTCAACAGCTGAAGCAGAATACGTAGCCCTTGGAAGTTGCTGTTCTCAAATACTGTAGATAAAACAACAACTACAAGACTTTGGCATTGAAGACTCTTGCACAGAGATAAATGTGACAATACCAGCACAATCAATCTTACAAAGAATCCTATCCTACATTCAAGAGCAAAACACATTGAGATTCGACATCATTTTATAAGAGATCACGTTCAGAACAAAGAAGTCTTGATACAATTCATAGACTCAAAGAATCAACTGGCAGACATCTTCACAAAGCCACTTGAGAAAAGCTTGTTTGAGTCTATTCGCTCAAGACTCAATATTTTATCTCTTGAAGAATGTTGAAGCTCAGACTCAGAATCTAAAGTCTGACAGAGTATCAGACTCAAAAGGTTGAAGACTGAAAATACCAATCGACACGACTGTAAGTTCACTTACTTAAACTATCATTTCGAAAAGGTAAGATTGTCTGTTTATCTCTAATCGAGCTTATTAAGGCAGTTATATTTAAAAATGGGTGGTTATCGATTTATTAAGGCAGTTATTCAAAAGGAAATTCTTAATATTTCAAAAAATTTGCGACGCTTGAATTACCTCGTATCAGTCATCTTTTATATACTTCTTCTCCTTCGTTTTTCACTTTACCCAGAAACCCTAGATCAAAAGCTTTTCACTTCTCTGTATTTTTCTCTCCCAAATTTCTACGTCTCAAAGCTTTTAACTTTCTTGCGACACAAGTGTGAAAGTTTCTCCAAGAAAGCAACAATGTCTTACCAAAGGAAATCATCAAGGATAGCAAACAGGGGACCACAAGGATCTGGTGAGGGGTCTACGCACTTCGATCTCATCGAAGAAAGTGACTTTCCAACTGAACAGACTACTCAACGATCTCAATAGCGTACTTCCTCAACCAGACCTCATGTTCGTCGCCCTTAAGATGCAGAAGCAGTTCTTGAAGATATTGAACCTGCAAGAACACTCAAGCCTGCTTTTGTTTATAGGCTTTACTCTGCATTGAAAGAAGGAGGTTCTGCCATGACCTTCATTGATGAATTTCTAAAAGAAAAAGGTTACTCAAATGAGACTCATTTTCTCACCGTCATGGAGAGATTAGGGATTGTTCCTGCTGGAACAGCTGCAAAAGCCTTTGCAAACTTTCCCAGTGACCCTAGGTTTAGTAGTGTAAATCAACCAGAGGGAAAGGATGATGATGAGAAAATGTTCATACATTTTAAACCTTGGATGGGTGTGGCTGCAAACCTTCGAGGGAAGAAGGATGAATTGTTTCAATCAGACGGACACAGGAAGATGTATGAAAAACTGTTGAAGCGTGGGGTGATGAATCCACGGACGATGGATTTTGATTTTCTGGACCTATTAAGCATCAATCTGAGAGAGAAGTTTGAGAAACTTTAACTTCACAAGTTCTGTACTGACTGTGATATGGCTCATTCTGAATTAACATCATACTTCTATTCCAATCTCAGTTTCCTTGATGCGAATAGCTTTTCTTTCAGTGTGAGAGATAGAGAATATGTTGTTGATAAGGACATTCTGGCAGATGTAATTGGTGTGGAAATAGGTGCTTTCCAATCAATTGGTGTGTCTGTAAGTCATGCCACTCTAGAACTTGCGAGAGACCGAATTGCTGAAGGTCGTCTCTCTTACTCCAGGATGAATGCAACAAACACTCTGCTTCACAAGATAGTGATCAACTGTCTTAGACCGAAATCAACATCCAAGACAGATGTATCCATCTCAGAGGCTAAGTTGATGTATGCAATCAAGATTGGTCTTAATTTCTCTCTGCCGCACACTATCATGTTTCACATGTACAGGTCCATGGCAAAGGACAAGGGAAAACTCCATTATGCTGCTCTCATCACTCGTCTTTTCAGACACCTGAAAATTCCGCCTCCTCACATTCTCTCTGTGAAGACTATTGATAAAATGGTCATTGGACTGAGGATGATAACAAAGATGCGTCTGAAAGAACTCAGCAAGAAGCTGGAGCAGTTCAAGGAGAAGACTCCTATCAAGTTCAGACCAGACTCTTCTGCGGCCAAAAGAAAAAGGAAAGGAACCAGTGACTAGTCCTATCAAGAAGAGAAGGGCAATCATCTTGGAAGATGAAGATGATGAGGATGCTCTACCCATCTCTGCTCTTGTTTCTCAATTTTCTGCACCTGTTTCAGCTGTTCCAGAACAACATTTTGCAGAAAAAGAAGAAGAAAAAGAAGAAGTTAAAGAAGAAGAGAAAGAAGAAGAGAAAGAGGAAGAGGAAGAGGAAGAAAAGGAGGAAGAAGAAAAAGCAAAACAAGGGGACAAATCGGCAAAAACAGATTCTCCAGCAGAAAAAGAGGATCAACAACAACCTGTCATTGAGGAAACTCCTCAGAAAGAAGAGTTCTTTTCTCCTTCAGAAGACATTGAAACAGGGGGAGATACCCACAGAGAACATACTCCTCTTCTACTGACTTTTATCGAAGAAGATACACAAACAGGTGTTAGTCGATCACCTCTTGATGCAGAAGATGTTTATGCTGCTCAGTTTCCTGAGGGAGAGGCATCATCTCCACATACTAACCTCCCTGCTGATATTCATACTGGCTTGACTCCACCATCAGACCGAGTTGACGCAAGCACACAGACTGACAATTCAGGAGATATTGGAAGGTTGCTTGACATCATCTTGGAGCTCAAAGGCCAAATCTATGCTATGGGGTATGAATTTCAGACTTTGCAAAATGAAAATCATGCAATGTTCATCACCATGCATGATCAGCTTAAAGAGGTTCAGCGTCAGATTCAGGATACTGCAAAAGGCACTGCTCTTACCCAACTACAGGAAGATTTGAGGAAGCTAGAAGGAACTGTCAAGTCTATGGAGGACTTTCAACTTGTTCGCATTCCTCGTGCTCATTGACTTTTTAATGCTGACAAAAATGGGGAGAAGACTTTGTGCAGATTTCAGATTTTTCAAGCACATTTCAATTTCAAGACGATTTCAGATTTTTCAAGCACATTTCAATTTCAAGACTCTATCCTCAAACCAAAACCAAATCTTCATTTTAAACATTTTTGATTTGTTATGATTGTGATTGATATTTTGACTTTATCTTGAGTTTTTGAATGTGTGCTCATTATTGCATTACTTTAAGCTATTAAATTAGATAAAGATAGTAATGTCTGCATATGACTAATGAGGTTTCTGTGAATGCAGATCTGTGTACAGGACATCTGTGTACAGGATAACTTCTACTATTTTTATTCTAATATTTTATGAGATATCAATGCTTACTTAAAAGTTGTATTGCAGGGCAATAATATTCAAATCTGCAGGAAAGTTTTGTCACCATAAAAAATGGGGAGATTGTTGGATAAATTCTCTTTAGGTATTTTGAAGTTGACAAAACATTTTCCTCAGTCTAGTCTGAAGACTTACAGACTCTATTGACAAAGTCTGAAGATCAAAGTCTGAAGCTAGCAAGACTCATGTTTCAAAGTCTACTCTCATGGACAGTCTCCAGACCAACTTTTATTTTGATCTTATATGGTCTTTATTCTAACGGCTAGAGAATATATTTCTACTGGATTCAGCACTAGAAGATCTTACTTTCGTATTCGAATATGTATAGATTCTCTAAAGATTTCGCAACTTATATTTGGAAGGATCTACTTATGGAAACCAAGATCCTGATTGTATGGGCGAGCATGATTGATGGGCTATCAACACTTACCTTAAAGAGCTCGAGATCTCTCTAATTGATTCTGTCCAATGGGTTGATTGGAAGAACTTCTTTGGAAGGTGCCAACGGTATTGAAGGCATGAAGAAGTATATAAGAGAGATGCTCCAGTTGTTGAAGGGTGCCGGATAGAAGAATTCCAAAGTCTGAATCTCCTTTTCTATTTTGCGATCTTATTATTCGAGCGTTATATGTAATCAAAAGAGAGATCATATTGTTGTGAGACCTTGAGGAAGTGTAGTAGAGCTTCTACACTGTGGACTCAAGAGCGTGAGACTGTAATCACTCTTATTGATTCTTAGTGAAATCCAGCCAGAAGGGCTGTCTGTGCGGGAGAGTGGACGTAGGCTTGGTCTAAGCCGAACCACTATAAATCTGGAGTCTTGATTCTCTATCCCTAATCTTTTTATATTTTATTACTTTCATTTGCAGTGATTGTTGGTTTAATTCATTAATCTCTCATTCGGATTAAATTGTTAAAATTGCTTTAATCACCTATTCACCCCCCTCTAGGTGCTAATTCTAGTCCTAACAATTATTGCATCAAATATTCAGACATTCCTTCAATTGGAGAATAAAGATTGCATACGCACCTGAATTTTGTGATTCTTCAACAAAGGATGATCAAGTGATGGTTGCTTATTTATGTTAATACAGTCAATTGTTTCTCCTTCTTTTGTCTTTAGATAGAAAAATGCACTCGTCAGTAGAAATCCATAGATTGTAATAGAAAATTATCTCTTTAAAAATATATAGAAGATGCTTCCCCACATTTCAAACAAAACATGACATTCCTTTCCATATTCCACATTCGTTGTTTCATTAGCATTTTATCATATAATTTCATCTCGAAAAGAACTATCATCCCTTACTTTCTATATCTCTTGATAGAAAATTCATCGAAAAAACTCTAATTATTGCAAGCAGAATTATTGAATACTAGAGAGATCAATTGATAAGGAGGATATCGGAGAAAATAATGGAAACTGAGAATAAAAAAAATTGATTGTAGAAGCAATGTCTGTTGACTGAATTGCAATGACAACCTTAAAATAAAAAAATAAAAAATAAAAAGAGGAAAGAAGAAATTATTACCACAAAAGTCTTGATCGGTGGTTTTTCAAGATCTTGAGTTGCCTCTCCAGCTCCAAATCATCTTCGAAAATGCTGGTCTTACCCCAAACGATGTAAACTCTCCACAAACTTAGATAGAAGAGCAGAAGCTTTAAAGCCATGGCGAGTTCTATTTACTCTTGTCTTTATGGTATGATTTGGCTACTAGAAAGATAAAACATGTGCTTGAGGCGGTCCCTATATAGTTAAAGTGCTTTGTGCCATGAATCTCTCACCACTCGACCTAATCGTTTAATCTCGACCGTTCATTCCATTTCCCATCTTTTTACCTAGAAATAGTTTGATCTATCACGAGTCTAGACTGGTTTAGTCATAGAAATTGATTACATATAGCATCAAGACAAGTCAATTGAGTGGAAAATGATAGATTTTCTCAATTAGTTACTTTAAATGTACCAGTGCTGTTGACTCACTCTTTATCAAATGTAGATTAATTTGGGCTTTGACCATTAATGAAGTGCAGTTAGCGATGTATTATTTTCCTCAAATTCGACATCTTTTAAGATTTAATTGTCAAAATGAAATGTTGAGTACTCAATTGACTAACATGCAAAAATTTAAGAGAATTTTTTCGATTATACTTAAAGTCGGTAGTATTCAACCTGTGTTTTTCCTAATTAATTAGATTAGCGAGTCATTTAATGAGTCTGCTTTCACTCAGATTTCTCTTCATGGTTAAAATATATGATCCCCAGCATGAAATTGATCATCAATGAAAGAAATGGGACAAATATTCATGAACGGTTTCCAAGATGAATTCGGCATGTGTTACACTTTTCAATAGGGCCATGGGCGACAAGCCCAATGGTTAAAAGGCAGAAAAAAATAAACGGGAAAAAGTAATAACGTTGACCATGGAATTTCGCGAAAAGTTGGTCAGAGTCTTTGATGAGTCCACTTTCCCTTGAACTATATTCATCATGCAAGAAAGAGTGACCGTACTTTGTTACCCCTGTAAACTTTCGTATGCGATAAAAAGCCTCCAAACTTTGAAAAAATACAAATTCCCCTTTCTCCCGAGCTTTCATTTTTATTGCAGCTAGTCTTTTCCTCGCCGTAGTCGTTGAATGTTACCTAAAATTGGACTAATTCATTTTCTTTACCAAAATATTCTACTCTCTAAGGTTAATGACGAAAATCATAAAGAATAATGCATGGTTAAGATACTCAAGAAATATTATTTTGGTAAGAAAAAAAAAAGAATTGCTACATATTTCGGGTAACATCTACTGTTTAAAAACATGGAAAAATTAGCGGGTGTTGCAAAAATGAGAGTTTAAAGGGTCTAATATCTGTGACTTTTGAAAATTCGAGATTTATCGTGTCAAAGTTCAAGAGGGAATTTTAACGTTTATGTTTAAGACATTATTACACTCAGACATGGAAATAATATGGGAATATGCCCAGTGAAAGGTTTTCTAAGGCCAATCTCACATGTGTTGCACTCGTCAGTCGTCAATTGGGCAACGTGTGTTAGTCCATTAGTTGCTTGTTTATGTCACTACAATCAATTATTTATCCTTCTTTAGTCTTCAGCGCTCATTGGCAAAAAGCCATAGATTGTAATTGACAATTTCCTCTTTAAAATATTTGAATTGAAGACGTGAAAGATTTCAAACAAAACATGACTTTCCTTCACATATTGCATACGATGTTTTATAGTATTTTATCATATGGAAAGAATGATAATGTCTTCTTATTTTCCCAAAAAACTAAAAAAAAAACATGTAGAAAAGTTATCGGCCCCAAGCAATGGCACGCCTCCAATCGAGGCGCACCTGTCTCAACCCTGAGGCAGCTGCCTCGGCCTATAATACCCTTATGTTTGACACCCTTATGTCTTCTCTTTTGCTGTGCTTTCCTCTGTTTTCGCAGGTACCTAGGTTCTCGCATTCTTTAGGTAAGTTCCTGACACCCTTGCTTTAATTTCAAATAGAGAAGCATGTTAGGATGTTATAATGATACGTTGTTATGTTGGCCGTCTGAATAGTAGAAAATGCATGTTCTAGGCCATCGTAATGTCATAATGAGATCTCGAAATCTAGAATCTTTCATTTGCTGGCCATTTCGATGGCCAAAAGGGTATGTTCATAGGCTATCATAATACCGAATTGAGATTTCGACTCATATGATACAACGTTTTGTTGCTGAAATTATACTAGAAATTTTGTATGTTATTAGGCTATCATGATTAACATTTAGAACGCCAGACATGAGTTTGGTCATTACGAAGCTAGGTGTGTTGAAATTGTGCTAAAATCCATTTTGCAGTAGTTGATAATATGAATCATGTAATTTGGAAAGGATACAAAGTGGTGATAAATTCAAATTTTGCATTCGAATACACGTTTTTAGTTGTGGGCCAATCCATAGAGCAAGTATCAAAGGGATTGGATTACTATAGTGGATAGTAGGGGTGAGCATGATTCCATAATAAAATTTGGAACTTAAGAATCGGACCTATGGAAACTTATAGGAATCTATTTCGATAGGTAGGTTCCAGGTTCTTAGTTGAATAAAACTGTAATTTGTAACCTGTAATCTAGAAACTAGAATAAGTTTTAGTGCTTTTTCTTTTTTTGTAATAT
This sequence comes from Eucalyptus pauciflora, assembly GCA_007663325.1. Taxonomy (NCBI): domain Eukaryota; kingdom Viridiplantae; phylum Streptophyta; class Magnoliopsida; order Myrtales; family Myrtaceae; genus Eucalyptus; species Eucalyptus pauciflora. The sequence continues at coordinate 1,259,126 of VMYD01000388.1, forward strand.
CTTCGTGTGATGTTGCGATATTCTATATTGTTCGATGATGAGTGTATAATCTAAAACTGAGATTTTTACTTTATTAATGTTCATATTTTCGTGTGTCTTTATGATCAATAAATTATAATAGCAAGTGGTAGTCATTAAAGATTTTAATTAACTATAATCGTTCAATTAATAATATAGGTGGAATCTGAGTAGACTTTGGAATTGGTTATGGAACCTGTAACATAGTAGGTTCTATATTCTAAGGTACGTAGAGTAGATTTCAAGTTTCAAAATTGAGAAATCTATTCCAATGGGTAGGTTCCAAGTTCTACAAGGAACCTATATACAGGAATCTATATGAAGCTTGAAACTGCTCACCTCAAGTGGATAAGATTGTGGGATGTGGCTAGAAGTCAAGAGCCAATAACTATTGCAGTTCAAACTCATGAATTGAGTCCCCATATATGTTATCGTTCGTTTCATAATTTTGAAATTGAATTAGGATTTTGTTTTGGCCTAGCCCTAAGGAAATTTGTGATTCCACTACATAAACTTTACCATATCCAAGAAAACCCGCAAATTGAATAAAAAATGACTATTACATACATCATTGTCATGCTTTGAATTTGATTTCTTATGTCATATTACTAGTGATTATTGTCATGTCATGTCATGTCATATCATCTCACTATTATGTTCTAAATCTTCTATGTCATCTACGTGTAATTATTGTTATGTCATGTTTATTTGCAATTGTGTTTCAAAAATGATCTCTCATGTAATCTTTCATGTGATTATCGTCTTGTTATATTATTTCTTTGCATCTAATTTGGCATTTAATGTTGCATGTGAATATTTCTATGTCACATGATCTCTTCATCATGTTTGGGATATGATTTGTTATGTCATGCAACATGTTAATATTGCCATATAATTTCATTTCCTTATTATGTTGTGAATTCAATTTGTCATGTCATGCTACATGTGAATATTGTGATGTTGCACCATTTCATTTTCATATTTTGAATTTAGTTTTCCATGTCATGTTCAATGTGTTGTCATGAACCAAATTTGATTTTCCATGTTATGATGCATTTGAATATTGCATGTGATGTCATTTTGTCGTCATATTCTATATCTGAATTGTCATGTTATGCTGCATGAAAATATTGTCGTGTCATGTCATTACTCATTATGCATGTATGTCAAACTGCCATGTCATTATTGTGCTTTGTCATTTTCTCAAACACAGATGAATTTCGCATCCAATTGACATTTGCATTCGTACCAAATCACACAAATGAAGTTAGGCCACTTCACACAAGAAAATGACCACGTTAATGAATTGCAACGTCGAATAAGTTATTTGGTGACATTTTAAATCTTAAAACAAAACATCATGCATACTTCAAAAAGTATTAATATCACGAAAAACCCCAAATTGATACATTTGTAATAAATTTATCTCAAATTAATTTTTTGACCATAAAAAATCTTATACATTTATGACAAATTTACCCTTTGTTAGTTTCATTAAATTTGATTAATATCATAAAAAAGCATAAATTGATATACATGTGATAAATGGAGGATAAAATCACAAACCAGTACACTCATTAACTGTTATGTATCATTTAATTTAGCAATTTGAAGGTAAAATTTAACGGAAATTAATAGGGGGTAAATTTGTCACAAGTCTATCGATTTGTGATTTTTTGTAGTTAAAAAATTAATTTTGGATAAATTTATTACAAGTATACCGGTTTGGGATATTCCATAATATTAACGCCTTGAAATTTACATGATGAATGAATTAGCATTTATTAAAAAAGAGTTGCAGTATTAAAATGGCGTCATGGAACACCAATCCAAGCTACAAGTAATTGAACCGTTGGGCTAGGATTTCTAGTTTTTATAGACTAATTTCCTTCACAGGTGCACTTAGGTAGCTGTCTTTCCCATCGTTGCCTAAGCCTTAAATCCACCCAAATTTTCCAAATTGACTGGGCCGACTCTAGTATTTTTTTTTGGGTCAGAAAACGGAAATATATTAACATTCGAACGTCAAGTGGGAAAAAAGGAACTGCCCTTTATGAGGGCTTTGTTACATAGCATGTCAAGGACGATTTGGGGGGGAGAGATGGCCCAGTTGTGCGAAATGGATCCACGTCCGTGGGCTTTAGAGGCCCAGTCGGCCAGTGCGTTGGCTTCGCGGCGACAATGGAGAACCCTAATGTCGTTGAATCAGTTCAGCAGCTCTGCGACTTCGGCGAAGAGAGCGCGACACTCCCACGGCGGCAGACGGCTTCGATTAACAGCTTCAACAAGGATGAGGCTGTCCGATTCCAACTGCAAGTGAGAGGCTGTCTTGTTTTGGTTGATCAAGTCCTTCAGAGCATGTATAAGTGCGAGAGTTTCTGTTTCTATGGCAGAGGATGCTGGGACAGTGCGGGAGGAGCCTCCGAGCAAGCAGCCCATGTGATTGCGGATAATGCTCGTTGTGGCGCCCTGGTGAGGGGCAATAGGAAAAGCTCCATCCACATTTACCTTCAATGTGCCCTGTGGAGGCGGGAGCCAAGTGCGAGCTGAAGTCAGCCATTCGAAGCTTCCTTTCGAGTCCTGTTCGGTGAGCTTGCGCTGGAGTTTGGCAAAGGCAGAGGCTTTCTCAACAAGTAGATCCGAGGGTGTGCGCTGTCGACGAAACACAAACTGGTTCCGAGCTTTCCAGAGTTCCCATAGGAGGCTGGCGGTAAATTCAAACAGAGGCACAGCCCTCTTCTGACTGAGTAAGTCTGAGATCCACGCATCCATCCTATTAGTGTTGTAAGCAAACCTGTTGATCTGAACGTTGGGATGGTTCCAAACCGCCTGAGTCCATGGGCAATGTAAGAAAATGTGTTCGGTGGTTTCTATTGAGGTGGAAGAACAAAGAGGTCACATAGGGTTGTTGATAATACGCCTTCGGAATAGATTGTCTTTAGTTGGTAGAGCGTTTTGGCAGATGGACCAGAGAAAATAACGGATTTTGGGAGCCATTTTAGCTTTCCAAATCTGCTGCCAAACTGTCTTGGGCGTCTGGAATGAAGAAGATGCTTGGGGGCTGGGTTGTTGGGTTGTTGTCTGTTTTATGAAATGATAGCCACTTTTCACAGTGTATATACCATCCTGGGTCCCTGTCCACATCAGTCTATCTTTTGTTGTAGTAGGCCAAATGTTTAACGTGAGTATGTGTTGTACAGTGGATTCATCAAAGAAGCTATTCAGAAGGGAGACATTCCAGGAATGTAGTTCGGGGCTGATAAGACCAGACACATAGTTCGGGGCTGATAAGACCAGACACAATCAGAGGTTCGTTTCTGTTGGCCGGGCCGCCAAGGATACCGACAGGTAACCATTTATCTTCTCTGATGTTGATTGAAACGCCATCGCCCACAGACCATTGAAGTTGTGGCTTAATAGAATCTCTGCCTAACAGGATGCTTAGCCAACCCCAGGGTGGTCGATGTCCCTTGCCGGCATGCCAGAAGGTGGTTGAGTGGATGTAAAGGGCTTTGAATAATCGAATGCAAAGCGATGAGGGATCTTGGAAGATTCACCAAGCCTGTTTGCCTAGGAGAGCCTTGTTGAAAGCAAGTAAGTCTCGGAACCCCATACCTCCTGCCTCTTTGCTTTGTTTCAGTAGAGCCCAACTACGCCAGTGTATACCAGATTTGTTGTTGTTGTTCCTCCACCAAAACCTGGATATTTGCTGTTCAATAGTTCTACATATAGAGACAGGGATCTTGAATATGGACATCGCATGCTGCGGTAAAGCTTGAATAACGATTTTGAGCAAAATTTCCTTGCCCCCTTTTGAAATAAAATTTTCTTTCCACCCTTCTAATTTTGAGTGAACTCTATCAAGGACCCAAGCAAACAATTCTTTTTTAGAGGAACCCTAGTCAGAAGGCATACCTAGATACTTACCTGTTTTCTCTAGGATCGGCACCCTAAGTTCATTGGCCAAATTCTGTTTCAGTTGCTGTGGGCAGTGTTTCCCTAGGAAGAGGCCAGATTTGTTTCTGTTGATTTGCTGGCCAGTAGCTAGGCAATACTGGTTGAGTAGGTTCGCGAGATGTTGACATTATGAAGTACAACCCTCCATAAAAAAGATGGCATCGTCAGCGAATAGGAGATGGGATAAGACGGGACTCCACCTGTTTAGTTTGATGCCCTTCAGGGATCCCATATCGACAGCTTGGTGGATAAGCGTAGAGAGCAAATTAGCCACTATGATGAATAAATAGGGGGATAGAGGGTCGCCCTGTCGAAGTCCCCTAGTCGGGTGGAAGTAAGGTAGTTGTTCTCCATTTAGCTTGATACTGAATGAAGTAGAGGAAACACAGTGCATAATCCTCTAGACCCAAGTAACATGAAATCCTAATTGTCGGAGATAAGCATCTAAGAAATCTCATTCCACCCTGTCGTAGGCTTTCTTCATGTCCAATTTCAAGATCGCCTGAAACTTCTTCTTGTTTTTTTTTTTTTTGTTCTAATCTGATGTAAAACTTCCTGAACTATAAGAATGTTGTCTTGTATTTGCCTGCTTGACACAAAAGCACTTTGTTCTTCGGAAATTAACTGAGGTAGGCATTGTTTGAGACGGTTAGCTAAGACTTTGGCGATGATTTTGTACAGAAATTTGCATACACTGATAAGGCGGAACTGATCTAACCTCTCTGGATTCGGAGTTTTAGGGATTAGAGATATTGAGGTCCGATTTATTTCCATTGGCAGCACCCCTGTTACAAAAAAGCTTTGCACCATTTGAAACACATCCTCTTTAATAATATCCCAGTGGTGGTGATAGAACAGCCCATTTAAGCCATCCGGGCTGGGGGCTTTTGTGGCTCCCAACTGAAAAGTAGCTCGTTTAACCTCTTCTCTAGTTAGATCAACAATCAGTAGGAGATTCATGTCTGTGGTAACTACCCTAGGACATTGAGCGAGAACAAGATTAAAATCCCTAGGCCCTATTGAGGTATAAAATGTTTGGAAGAAGTTAAAAGTGGTGTGTTTCACCTGGTTAGGTTCGCGGATCCATTCGTCATTGGAGGTCTTCAGCATACTAATGCGGTTCTGCTTGCGTCGATGGACTGTAGTGGCATGAAAGAAACGTGTGTTTTTATCCCCCCACCTCATCCATTTTATTCTAGAGCGCATTGCCCAGTAGTGTTCTTCCTGAAGCCAAATGTTCTGGATTTGTTCCTTGAGAGAGTTAACCTGATCTTTGTTAAAATTTGCAGCAGAATGGTTGGTACACTATTGAAGTTGTTGCTAAAGCAGAGCTAGATGGCGGTGCCCTGCTTTAAAGTGTTGGCTACTCCATTTGGTTAGAGCGGCAGTGGTAGCCTGAAGCTTTTTGGATATGGTAGAGTGTGTTAGAGATGCTGAAGACCAAGCTTCTGCCACAACCCGACGACAATCATCATCTTCCAGCCAAAAAGATTCGAAGGTAAACTGTTTTTTTCCTTTTTTTTTTTCGATAAAGGTTCAGTATTAGGTAGCAGCGGGCTGTGGTCCGAGCCGATCGCCAGTAGAGCATGAACCTCAGCCTCCACATAGGTCATACGCCATTCGATAGTGCATAGGGCTTGATCTAGCCTTTCTTTTACAATAGCATCTCCACTTCTTTGGTTCATCCAGGTATAGGTGCATCCCTTCGTGTCCATATCCAGCAAAGCACAGTCCTGTAAGAGTTCTCTGAAAGCATGTAGTCGATGTTGCTCCACTGGTTTTTTACCTATCTTTTCCCAGTAGTGTAAAACTTCATTGAAATCACCGATACATAGCCACGGAAGAATGTGCAAAGGACTCATATGTCTTAGATCATCCCAGAAGACTTGTCGCTGAGAATAGATAGCTGGAGCATGCAGAAAGGTTATGCACATGGTGGATAAACTGCTATCGTCAGAAAGTATAATGTCGATAAAATGGGAACTGTGGGCATGGACCGAGAGAGAAATGTGGTCCTTCCAAAAAAGTGCCATTCCCCTCGCCAAACCAATAGGATTGACCACGAAGCAACTGTGATAGTGAAATCGCCTTTGTAGATTAGTCACAAAAGGTTTCTGATTCCTAGTTTCCTTTAAAAACACAACATCGGGCTTATCTTGGGCAATAATCGCCTGTAGTGCTTGAACTGTCATGGGGTTGCCCAACCCATGATAGTTCCAACTCAGAAGTCTCATTTGTCAGCCGGTGGCTTATCCGAGCAAGCCACCACAGCCCATTCACTAGCCCTGTTGTGGCATCCTAGAAATTAAGGGCAAGTCCTAAGGTGCCCTAGAGCTTTTAAATAGGTAATGAACTTACCTATTGGTTCGTGTTTTAGCCTTAGTTCCTTCTTAAGGCTTTGTGCTTTGTGCCTTGTGTTTTTAATTTAAACCTAAGGTATTTATTAAGGATAGATTTATGTTTTTCCATGCTTGTTATAAATTTAATTTTCATAAAATGTTATAGAATTTTAATTAGGTGTAATTAATTGTTAGTTTTAATTTAATTAGAAAAGGGAATTGGATTGGGCCTTAGGCCCAATAGCTTGGACTTTAGGCCCATGGATGGAGGGCCTAAAGTGGGTCATATGGGCCAAGCCCATGAGGCCCATTGGGCCTTTGTGGCCGCACGAAGAGGGGGAGGGATTCGGATTGCATGCCCCTCCCCAAGTGTCCTAATGCATGGGCCATTTGGCACTCATGCATTAGAGTCTTCTAGGCAATGATTAGGGGGAAAGAGAAAAGCAAAAGGGAGAGAGAGGATGGCCGGATAGGCCATTCGCACAAGTGAGAAGAGAGAGAGAGAAATTGCGAGAGAAAGAGAGAGGAGGAGGCCGAGTGAGAGAGAGAGAGAGAGAGAGAGAGAGAGAGGAGGAGGGCTTGCGCGAAGGAGGAGGAGGAGGAGCCGTCCGTCTGCCGCACGCCGCCGTCCATCCGCCGCCTTGTCACCGTTTCTCCTTGCGTTTGAGGCAAGTCTAGGGTCCATCATCTCTCTTTGCATGTTTTTTTTGCATGTTGGTTGGATTTTTATTGATTTGGATGCACGAAAATAGAGTGAGAATGGTTTGTTCTTGGAGGTGTATGCTGTTTTCGCACGGATCACTGAAGTCAGAAACTTGTGAGGGCTTGCATGTATGTTTGGAGTTCGATTTTGGCTTGGATCTCTTCATGAAAGTTGTAGCTAATACCTTGAAATATAACATACTGAAATTTCGTGAAAACTGATGGAGATTTGAGGGGTCAAAACCTCATATTTCGGAGACCCTAGATTTGGAACTGTTTTTCTGACCTTGAGGTGGATTTGTGGTTGCGTGTTGGTTTTTACTATGAATCTCTCTTCGACTTCTGCATGATACTTGTAGAGAACATCTTAAGGATGAACATACTCAAATTTGAAGCAAAATGAGCAAGTATAGCTTAGAAAACCAACCTGATCTTGAAGATAATGAATCTGGTGTCGCGATGTGGGATACCCGAGACTTTGTGGAACCATTTGGAGGTCTTCATTTGGTAGTTTGGCCTAAGTTCCTTCATGAAAGTTGTAGGGGATCCTTAGAAGTATAACATATCCAAATTTCAGAGAAAACGAAGAAGTTTAGGTGGGTCAAATCTCCATATTTCGGACAAAGTATCTTAGGCGTTTCGGTAACCTGACCAGAAGCTTCGTGGATCTATAAAAATTTATCTATAATGAATTTGGCCTAGGTTTCTTCATGAAAAGTCTATTTTAATGTCTTAACTATAACTTGTTAAAATTTCATAATTTTCTGAGGTCGTATGGGCATTTTAATTGATTTACTTAGAAAACTGTGCGTTCTGCCCTTATCCGAAATTCTATACGGAAATTGTGGAAATATTGTTTATTGTGTAGAAATTGATTGGCCATGCATTTTCTGTGGAAAAATCACTATTTTATGGCATTAAAATATTATGTGTTTGGACTTCATGAAATTGTGATTTTTGTGATTAATTAATTAATTAATTGCAAAGTAGAATTAAATTGGGATTTAAATAAATTCTAAATGCAATTGGCAAGTACATTGTTTTGAGTGGCATGTGGACCTAATTGCTATGGGGGAATGCATCTATTGCATGTATGTATAATTGCTTGATGATACATGTATAAGAACAAAGATGATCTTGTCTTGCCATTACATCATGTGCATGATGAATTGAGACATAATTGACAACGTGATCCATGGTAATTGTTGGGGGAGGATGTTAATGGCCGGAATGTATAGAGATACATGGCCGGATGATCCTGGGAGTATCAGGATGCCCGGAATGAGATGGATGCCGGAAGCCTCGGAGGTCTTTGCCTGAGGGGATGCCTCGTGATGCCAATTGGGATACGAGATGCCCGGGATGCGGGGGTGCCGGATGCCCGGTGGCCATGATTGGCATAATTCCGGAGGTTTTTCGCAAGACCCGAATAGGGTGCGAGTGTAAAGTATGGGATGGATGATCCCGATGAAGGGTGATGTGATGATCAATTGAGAATCCCAAGTGAGAATTTAATCATGCATGTGTACTATGGTATGATGATGACATGCATGTGTACTATGGTATGATGATGACATGCATGTGTACTATGGCATGATGATGACGTGTATGGATCATATGGTATGATGATGATGATCATTCGTAATTAATATTATGTACGTATTATGATTGTGATGATGAGATATGATGGCATGTATATGGCTTCGAGGTAAGTACACTACAATGCATGAATGACATGTGTATTGAAATTATTCGTATTGCTTAAATACATTGAGTGTTGATTGGATCTCTTTACTTGTTGAGTGGTTGTACTCACCCCTTCGGGAACCAACATTTCAGATTAGTACGATGCCTCTCCCTGCCGTTACGCGGGGAGTGTTTTACGGCCTTCAATCTGACGTGGAGCTCGAGTTGACCGAGATAGATTGTCCCACCCTGCCGGGACTGACTTTCATACGTGTGCGTGCGATCGTATCTTATGACGTGGGTCTATCTGGAGGCCCAGTCATCCAGGAGTACATCTCCGTTCACATCCACCGCGACGGTGTCATGATGGGGATGCTGCCACCCCCACCGCTTGACGCACCGGGATGGGTGTGACGGCCTACGCACGTGGAGTTGGGGTTAGCAACTTTTTGGATGGCCAACACGAGTAGTCCGAAGGGAGATCGTTACACGTCGTATTTTTTAGGGTCGTGTGTCTTTTTTTTTTTGAGGTTGAAGGCCGAGCATAGATGAGTCTTGGCCTACCTTTTGTACCGACCCGTGTTACCCTTCGTAAATATATATGTAAATAAAAGTGGTTCAGCCTCGTGCTTTCGTTCAATCAAAAATAGTTGGTGTGCATTGTGCTGTCATGAGGGAAACGAAGTGTTGGTGAGACTCGCATCTTATTTTCCGCTATGAGCTGCACAAATCCTTAAAGCCTTTTTAAAGGAAAAGAAAAGAAAAAAAAAAAAAAAATTACGCCTAAGCGTCGGCTTGAATCTTTCTTCTATCGCTGTATAATTTGTTTTTGTCTTGTTTTCTTTCGCTTGGTATCTGTGGCGACCCTATCGGGTTTTGGGGGTGCCACATATGTGGGCCTCACGAATAGGAGTATCCAAAAGAAGGCTTTCATCGAAGGGCTCCGGTAATAGAGAGCGCGAGCCATAGGGGGAAAACCTTTTAACTTTCTTTAGAGGGGTTGTTTTGGTTTGCAGCCGAGTTTGTTTGCCTTTCTTGGATAGAGACGAGCCAGCTTGTGCCACCTTAGGATCTGAGAATTGATTAGGTACATGGGTGTGCAGGAGCAGGGAGTCAACAGCTACAACATTGGGGGAGATAGGGGTACTCTGAAGCTGAGTTGTTGGCACAACAGTAGGCTGCTGTGGAGGGCAAGCTTCTAAGGAGATAACTGTGGAGCTGGCTGCACAGGGAGCTGAAGGAAGGAGGAGTTGGCCAGATGCAGGAGTGTCAGGTACCATGTTCTCCATATCTAGTTGCTGAGTGTTTAATTCGTAGAAAGCCTGCCAGAACGGGCTGTGCTCTTTCACCTCGGCCCTAAGCCATTGGCCATAGTACAGTTGATCCCTCGCCTCAAACTTAGTCTCATCGTAGGGGATTTCTTTGCAATACGAGGCATAATGCCCAATTCGCCCACAGGAGTAGCAGTAGTGAGGTAAACGTTCGTAACGGAAATCAAGCCATAAGCTCCTCCCTGTCATACGGATAAGTTTACCTTGCTTTAAAGGTTCATGAAGGCTGAGTTCCACTTTAGCTCTGCCCACTCTGATAGGTAAGCCCTCCTTTGAGTCGATTCTGACTTCGAGAACCTTGCCCACATCACTAACTGCTTTACTAACTAGCTGATTTGTACAAGACTCCAGGGGGAGTCCAAATATTTGTATCCAAAATGCACAGCTAGTAAAATCATAACAGTAAAGAGGGGTGTTAGGGATCCAGTGTTTCAGTATGAGTAGATTACTGGAGAAAAGCCATGGACCATTTTCAAACACTCGCTGTTTATCTGCTTCTGATTTAAATCTGAAAACATATAGTCCTTCCTCACTCTGAGTAATGTCAACATTATCAATGCGCCAAGCTCGTTTCATCATGTTCTGGAAAGCAGTAAATTTGATGGAAGAATTAGTGACTATTTTGCCAATCAGACTCAACTTACACTCTTCGATCTTTGCTGCAGGAGGAGCATCTTCCCAATCTTGGATGACCTGGGAGTTCCACAGGCGGCCGAGACGGCTACAGAGAGCGGCGAGACGGGCCTCCTCGCCCTGACTAGAGCTGGCCATCTAAAGGGTGCTAGTTAAGCAGGCACAGATGAAATCCGGCAAAAACTTCTCGTTATCGAGTCTATGAGGGGAATCCGAGACATGCAAAGGTGGAACAGGTGAAACCTGGGTTTGCGAAGAAGATATAGTTGAAGGGGGAATTGAGATGAAGGGAAAGAGGTGGAGAAGCAAATTGGAATTAGCTGGGACGAAGGTTGGAGATGGAAGCGAAACTTCGGAAACTACCAACCCATTGAATTACGAGAATTTGTGTGGGCAAACGAAGCCCGAAGGGCAATTAGGGTTGAGAAGGGATGACGCGTGAAGAGAAACAATCCATTGGTGATGTCGATGATCACGAGGGGTGGAAAGCGTGAAAGTTGTCGAGGGTTTGGCATGAAGCCAAAGAAAAACTACTAGAAGAAACGGTAGAGAGACTCTGCATATTCGAGAGAGATTTTTTGGGTACACGATATAATTTTTTGTCTACAGAGGGTTTGAAGGCATCAAAGTGCTGGTCGGGGCCGACTCTAGTATGATATTTGAAGTTTGTAATATTTTTGCATCTCTTCGATTACTCCAAGCAAGGATTTGAAAGGATCCTAGAAACCGAGACACTACTAGCTATTGACCCAAATTTGCAAAATTCGAGGTGCCATATAGATAATAGAGATATGGCTGGATTGTGACATAAAAGATGCAGGTTGATTCTCGAGATTGTCATAACCAAATGTCTGTGATTGGAAAGCTCTTATAGTTACGAGCATGTCCAACATAATCTAATTTGGAATTGGGGGAAACCGAATCTTAGTTTTTTTTTTTTGGACGGGAAAACATTTATATATAGATAGATTAACGTAAGTTACAACCATCGGCCAAGGCATCCGCAGTCAAGATAGCAAGAAAAAAAGCAGGAGGTTGATATAGCCAGTGTTGGGCCGAAGCAGATGAGCGATGGGCCTTTGCAGCCCATTCTGCGGCCCGATTCGCCTCTCGTAGGCAATGTTTGAGGTTTAGGGCAGCAAAGCGTGAGAGCAGGTGGAGCGCCTCCTCGACGATCGGCCGAAGCTCCCACCTAGGTGATCTGCCATGGCGCACAGCTTCTACAAGGGGAAGGCAGTCCGATTCGATCACAAGGGAGCTGTGATGGAGCTGGCGTTGCAGCAGATGGTGCAAGGTACAGGTGAGTGCATTGAGTTCTGTTTCCATCGCCGAGTGTGCCTGAAATGTGCTTGAAAATCCATCAATAAGCCTCCCACAGTGATCTCGTCCGACACAGGCCATCGTGCCCTCTGAGCTGCCTAGTTGAAAAGCTCCATCGATGTTGTATTTCAGAGTGCCCAAGTCAGGAGGACGCCACAGATGCGCAGGGTTGAGATGCGGGATCCTAGAGCTCGAGCCCACAACAGCAGGGGAAAGGAAAGACTGAGTCTGAGTTATGGCCATGTCGACCACTCTTCGCGGATCTGGAGTCCGGTTGCGGAAGACTGCATCATTACGCATGCGCCAAATCTGCCACAGTGTATTGGCGGTGAGCTCAAATCCAGGTATGTTCTTTGGCGTAGCTGCTATGGCCGAGAGCCATTGATCAATTCGTTGGTTGCTCCAAGGGGGTAGTCTTCTATTAATCTGTTGGTGTGCCCATACAGCTCTAGTCCACTCACAATGAAGGAACAGATGCTCGACGGTTTCCTGGCTCTGTCGTTGGCACAACGAGTAGCAAGGGTCAGGGGCGATGTGACGATTATATAGATTAGCCATTGTCGCAAGTGCGTTCTGACACACAGCCCAGGTAAACGCTCTAATTTTTGGTGCAGTGTGCATCGACCAGATTCGCTGCCATAGAATTTTAGGATTCTGATATGATGAAGATGCTCTATTAGTGTTGGCATTGCCTACTGTCTGATTGATGATGTGGTAGCAACTCTTTACTGTGTATTCTCCATTTTGCGTTGCCGTCCAAATGAGGCGATCTTTGATTGGTAGATGTCTGATTGGTATCTTGACGATCTATGATGTGAGCTCTTCTCCTAGTAGAGGGAGAAGAATAGATTGTTGCCAAGTGTGGTGGGTCGGATCGATTAAATTCGCCACCAAAACTGGGTCGTCTTTGTTAGAAGGTCCATAAAGAATGCCCATAGGTAACCAGCGATCACCCCTAATTCTAATGGTGTGACCATCGCCCACTGACCAGCATAAATGAGGATAGATAACATCCCTGCCCCGTAAGAGACTCTGCCAGCCCCATGACAAACGAGCCGCTGAATGGATAGAGAGGAAGCTTTGAGTAGGAAAATACAAACCCTTGAACAATTGACTCCACAATGCCGAAGACTGTTGCAATAGTCGTTAGGCCTGTTTGCCGAGCATGGCTTCGTTAAATGCTATTAAATCACGAAAGCCTAAGCCACCAAAATCTTTGCTTGCTTTCAACAGATCCCATTTTTGCCAATGAATGCCATTTCTATTCTGATCATTCTTCCACCAGAATCATGCAATGCTCTTTTCTATAGAGTTGCAAATCGACATAGGAATTTTAAAAATAGACATAGCATAGTGAGGTAGTGCTTGGACGACATATTTGGTTAGGACTTCCTTACCCCCTTTGGATAACAACTTACCCTTCCAGCCCTCCAACTTGTTATAGACCCGTGCAATTATCCATGAGAACATTTCCTTTTTTGATCGACCCCAATCAGAAGGTAGGCCCAGATATTTGCCACATCTAGATAACATCGGTATCCGTAATTCACCCGCCATATTTTCTTGCAAACTAGTGGGACAGTGGTTGCTAAAAATAATGCCTGACTTATTACAATTCACCAACTGACCCGTTGCCAGACAATATTGGTTTATAATAGCGGCCAAGTTCTGACATTCCCTTGTAGTCCCCTCGAGGAAGAAAATGGCATCATCGGCGAAAAATAGGTGGGACAGGGTAGGGCACCAGCGATTAAAGTTGATACCTTTAATGTGCCCGATGCTGACAGCTTGGTGTATTAAGGTCGATAAAATATTGGCCATCAAAATAAACAAGTAAGGAGATAAGGGGTCACCTTGTCGTAGACCTCGCGTTGGGGAAAAATAGGGAAGGGCCTCGCCATTGAACTTGACACTCAGGGAAGTAGTAGATACACACTGCATGATCCATCGGACCCATGTAGGATGGAAGCCCAATTGCAGAAGGTAGTCACGTAGAAAATCCCATTCAACTCGATCGTATGCCTTTTGCATGTCTATCTTGAGAATGTCATTGAATTTCCGCTTTCGCTTTCTGGTTTTGAATTGGTGAAGAACTTCCTGCACGATCAATATATTATCTTGGATCTGACGCCCACTGACAAAGGCTGACTGCTCCTTTGAGATGAGAGAATCTAGCCAAAGTTTAAGGCGGTTGGCAATCAATTTAGAGATAACTTTATATGCAAAATTGCATAGGCTAATGGGGCGATATTGCTCTAGTTTTTCAGGATGAGGAGTTTTAGGAATCAACGTAATAAAAGTTTGATTCATGCTAGGAGGCATAGTGCTTGTGCGGAGGAAGTGTTGTACCTGGAATAAGAGATCATCCTTAATGATATCCCAGTGCGTTTGATAAAACAAGCCACTAAGTCCATCAGGGCCAGGGGCCTTTGTTGTTCCTAATTGAAATGTAGCATGTCTGATCTCTTCCAAAGAAGCCATTGCAATCAGCTGATCATTCATTTCATTACTTACTAGCTGTGGACACAGGGCGAGAATAGGACCGTAATCCCGCGTCCCCTGGGTCGTATATAACTTGGAGAAAAAGGTTGTCGTCATACCTTGTAGGGCACTAGGGTCACGAATCCATTGTTGGTTCTCATCTTGTAACATCGTAATACGATTGCGATGGCGTCGTTGGACAGTAGATGCGTGAAAGAATCGAGTATTCCGGTCTCCCCATTTCAACCACTGCACCCTCGATCTCATTGCCCAGTACTGTTCTTCCTTCTGCCAAGTGCTGGTAAGTTCATCGCGGAGTTTGTAGGCTTCCTCCTTTTGATAATTTAAAAGTTGTTGATTCGTCAGGTCTTGTAGCTGTTGTTGAAGTTGAAAGACTCTGGCTCGTCCATTTGAGAATCTAGCACGACTCCATTTAGATAGAGCTGCACTAACATGCTGCAATTTGGCTAGAAAAACCGGCTGTTGGGGATGTATAGAAGTCCATGCCGTAGAAATAATGTCATGGCATTCAATATCATCATTCCAGTAGGCCTCATAAATAAAAGATTTCTTAGTCCTCTTGAAAGGCGGCGAAGTCTGAATGATCAACGGACTATGGTCTGAGCCCACTGCCGGTAGGGCCATCACTTCAACCCTAGGGAATAGGACACGCTAGTCCATCGAACATAAAGCACGATCCAATCGTTCCTTTACTATCTCGTCCCCATCTCTGTTATTCAGCCAAGTAAATATAGCCCTTGCTAACAATCTCCATAAGCTCACAGTCAGTAATAACAGATCGAAAAGACATCATATGAGCAAAATCCACAGGTCTTCTACCAATCTTTTCCCATGGATAAAGTATTTAGTTAAAGTCGCCCACACATAACCAAGGAAAGTCATTCATCTGATGAATCATCCTAAGTTCTTCCTAGAAAATCTGTCTTTGGGAATATGTGTAAGGGGCGTGCACACATGTAAGGCGAATAGTCCTAGCTTCCGCTACCAATTTACAAAGCATATCTAACATATATTGGGAAGAACATATCACCTGAATGTCGACCTGGTCATTCCACATCACCGAAATTCCTCCTACTAAACCGATTGGGTTAATGATATAGGAGTGCCGAAGTCGTAGGTTGTATTGGATCCGTTGGATTTTTGGTTCCTAATTCTTCGTTTCCATTAAGAAAACGATATCGGGCTTTTCTTTGGCCGTCATGGCCTTTAGGGACTGGACTGTCAGGGGATTGCCCAAACCCTGACAGTTCTAGCTAATCAGCTTCATTTGTGTGGTGGTAGCTGTTGAGGGCCAGCCACCAATGCCCATGCATCGACTTCCTCAGCCGCCAAGACAGGTGTATCCATTAGATTTGCATCATCCTTGTCAAAGATCAACAGACTTTTGGGTTCACAAGGGGTGTACCTCTTAATCTTCTTGGCAACCCCTTGCTTCGTGGGCAAACGTACATTCTTGATTTTCTTTTGTTTTGGGACTTCCATTGATGGAATTTCTACCTCTTTTAACGTGTCTGCTGCTGTCGTAATGGCCATTTGTGGAGGGATATGCAGCGCCCCTTGTTGTTGGTAGTGTTGTTGTGCCTGGTTGTGTTGATGTTGTGAAGTGATAATGACCATCTCTGATATATTAGCTGCTGCACCAGGTGTCGGATGAGGTATCGCTGGTTCGTGCTGGAGCGGGAGTATAGCAGGCGGAGTTTCAGGTACCGTTTCTTCCACTATAGCATCGTTGTCTTGTGGCTTGTAAAAAGTAGTCCAATATGGGCTATGTTCTCGCACCTCAGCCCGTAGCCACTGACCATATGCCATTTTCCCTTTACCTTCCAGTTTAGTCTCATCAAAAGGTACCTCATTGCATTAGGTCGCATAATGGCCTAATCTCCCACACGAATAGCAGAAGTGCGAGAGTTTTTCATATCTAAAATCTAGCCAAAGAAGCTTGCCATCTAGTCGAATAAGTTTACCTGTCTTGAGAGGTTCTTGTAAAGGAAGTTCCACCCGAGCACGGCCTAGTCGTGAGGATGGTCCGTCCTTTGTATCAAAACGAATTTCCAGTACCCGCCCCAGGTGTTGGACTGCCCTCTTTAGCATTGCCTCCGTGCTCCATTCGAGAGGAAGGCCGAATACTTGTACCCAGAATGCGCATGTGGAAAAGTCGTAGCATTGAAAGAGGGTACTAGGGATCCATGGCTTTAGAATAACTAGGTGACCGGAGAATAACCAGGGTCCGCCGTCCAGCACTTTCTGCTTATCAGCTTGAGATTGAAACTTGATCGCATAGAGGCCCTCCTCTCGCTGTGAAAAGTCTACGTGCTCGATTCGCCATACCCGCTTTAGTGTACTTTGGAATGCAGGAAAGTTGATTGATGGATTCGATAAGATACTCCCTATTAATGTAAGGCGACATTCTTCTAACTTTGCAGGGGGGAGCTGTACATCCCATTCCTCAATAACCTGCTCAGTAGTTAGGCGACCAAGCCTATTGCAAAGGGCGGAGAGCCGTGAAGAGTCGGAATGGGAAGTTGAGGCCATAAACAGGTCCGAAGCACAGATACACTCAGAAATCAGCACAGCTCGTCAACAAACAGCCTAACACCCTTGTCATCAACTGAGAAAAACCGAGCCATTCCTTGCGAATTGTCTTGTAACTAGTCGTATACAATGTAATCTACTGCAAGGCTATCTCAACTAAACGGATGTCGAAGCAGAAATACCTGGGACCAACTGAAATGGCACCATCCGGGACATGCAGCAAGAAGACGAACTGAATTCCATGGCCGGGAGAGTAGATGCTGAGTGGGTCATCATGCAGAGAGGCCCAGCTCGCCAAGACCCTCAACGACGAAGGGATGGCGTTAACATCGGGACGATTCACACAGAATTGGGAAGAAGGGGGTTACAATTGACGGAAACCCTCATCGCCAACTGGGATGGAGCAATTGTCTGGGGGTAGAGAAGATTCGTCTCTATAATTACTGCGATATAGCAGAATTGGGATGAAACAGTGGGGGAAATTAGGGAGTTTGTAGAAACACTACCATACCGGTAGAAGGAAGCTCTTCATTTCAAGAGAATTTCAGATTGTGTCTAATTTTTCCCGAATCTTAGTTACTTACGAATAGCTTGAGCTCGATTCCATGATTATTTGAGATCAACTCGTTTGATTTCAAGTTAAGCTCGATGTCTAGTTACTAAAAAATTTCGTTGTGTTGAACTTGAGCTTCCCAATGCTCAGCTTGACAAAATCGCTAATGTCAATAGACATAGATATCCTCTAAGTTCTCTAATACACCCACATTACTCAATAACTTTAAAATTAAGCTCGAGCTCCCTTTATAAGTTGATCGTAATCTAGTGGACACAAGTTGATGCGATCATCATGATTTTTTTTTTTAATTTAAATTGAGTGAGCATAAATTTTAATTGAGCTCTAGTAGAAATTTCGAGTGCCGAGTTTGTGAGTCAAGTCAAGTTTTTAGTACCAAGTATGCAACTTGAGTTAGCTTGAACTTGGCACTATGCATGCTTTTGGTTTGGCTTTGCAAATAAGCCTTGGGGAAATGCAAATATCTTTGATTTAAAGCCCAATGAGGAAATGCAAATTATCATTTGGTAAAAAATCATTTATAATGCTATTTTATCCTAAATAGTGTTTGGCAAATATTTTTTTTGCAAAGGGCTTTTGGTCTAATTTTTTATTTTTTTAAAAAAAATAAAAACCCTCCTACGAAAGGTTAAAACTGCCAACGAGACAGATCTAGCGTCGATAGCTGTTGCCCAAGGTCGCATGACCCCGACGACTGTTGCTTGGGTCGCACCAACCCAAGTGGTCATCCCTTGGTTTGAGTGACCTTAGGCTCCGTCACCTAGGGTCTTACAACCTAGAGGGCCGTTGTCAGGCTCGCGCGACTCAGGTAGCCCTCCCATGACTTCCCTAACGCCTCTTCGGCCTCATGGCATCATTGTATGATGTTTTAGAAGGTACTTAAAAAAAAAATTAAGACCTAGTTAAGTACATAAATTTTTTTGAACATCCATTATTATAATGCAAAGGCAAAAGAAAATGCTCCCTAAAACAATATTATATAGAATAATACTATTTTTGCCTTAATTACATTGTGTAATTAATTAGCCATTGACAAGAATTTACGACAAGTGTAATGGCATCATAAGACAACCCATTCAAACCATTTTGCAAATATATATGTTTTGTCAATTCTAAATGCATCAAAATTTCCATAGAATCATCAATGAAAGAAAATTATTAACTGCAATAATAACAAGCTATAAATGCATCTTAACAAAAGATATTATTCGTTCAGCTGCTTGGCTCCCTCAAAAATGTAATTCTTTCAACAACAAAAAAATATTTTACCTGAATTAGACAATAAAAGTTGTCAATTACATCAATAAGATAGTCATTATTCACTTAAAACACATATTTCAAGGAATAATTTCAATGTTTAGCGTGAGAAGCTCCAAATGAATTTATCTACACGATTAATTGTCGTTCTCCATTCCCAGTTTCATCATCAATAGATACATTTAAGCAATTTTGGTCATCCTCAATATTGTCTTCCATAGTGACTGCACTACAAAAAACAGTACAATGAAAGATGGGTAAATTATGTATAATTCATCAATCACCATATTCAATCTTTGAGTAAATTCTCATAAATTTGTACCAAAAATCAAAGTAAAAAAAATTCACGATCATGAGGATTATCCAAGGAAATAAAGTTAATAATTGGCAGAACAAGTTTAGAAGAAGACAAATGTAAAGAAAACGTTGCAATGTCATGGGTGTGGAAGATGCCAATAGAATGAAAAAAAAGAAAAAAAGTTGTTTAAAAGGGATACTAGTAATTTTGTCTTTTAATAAAATTGAAACAAAAGAAAGAGAAGAAAAAATTAAGAAATAATCTTAAATCTAGAGTGGGACCCATAAGGGGTAATGTATTCATTTCAACATAATAGGGAATGTTGGAAGCCAATGAGAGGGTGGAAATAGCGCAAGCCATAAAAAATAATGAGTGTTAATTGGGTTGAGGGATATCGGCTCTTGGGCAGTCTAATTCCCACGTCAGAATCGGGAATAAAATTGACCATCCAGTTCTTGGGTGGGTAAAATTTCCCTCGAGATCAATTGCATCTTGGTCTAAAAGGCAGCCTTGGGGAAAAATTTCCCTTGCCCATCCTCAAAGTCCCAGTTCCAATCATACTGGCACTTTTATCAACTATCTCTTCCACTCCATCTTATATAAACAAAAACCTCTATAAAATCCTTTGAAATTTCTCTACTAAGTTGAGAAATGATTTAGAAGTACGTAGCCAAGGACTTTATTATTCATTGCTCAAGTTGTGAAGGAAATATGGATTAAGTTTAGTTTTTAGTATTTTACAAATTTGTAATAAAATTACAAAAAAAAAAATCAATATGGTCCTGGTAGACGATTCTACCTCAAGAACTAGAAACCGAACCGAAATTTATTGGTTCCAATTTTATGAAACCGAAAACCGGATCGAAGACTCCAGGAACATCTTGGAACCAACCAATGCGGTCCGATTCGAACAGTTCCTTTTGCTCACCCTAAAATGGGTTATAATTTACTTAGATTTAACCCACCTCCGTAACTCTCTCTTTACTCTTTCACCCTCACACATTCACACTCGCTAACTCCTCGCTTTCACCTCAATTTGGATATAAATATTTTCCCATATTTGGTTAAATATGGAAGTTCTTTAGCAATATGGGCCGAATAGAGAATGAATCGGGATGAGTTTGGGTCACTAGATTTGTATTGCATGAAAATATGTCAAAACAGGTTAAATTGATTGATTTAGGTCCGACCTTTTTAAACCACATCCACATATTTGACAATCCCACTTATAAATCCCCCAATTCTTTATATCAGTCCTTACTCTACTCGTGTTATCTTGAAATTCTTCAGTTTGACCATGATTCCTGCGTTTTGTCTCTTCGCGTACTTTCTTGTCTTCGTAGGTACCGAGGTTCTTGCATTTTGGAGGTAAATTCTCGATGCCCTTGCTTTAAATTTCAAATAGAGAAGCATGTTAAGATGTTATGACGCCGGTTTGGAATTGTAGATTTAATGATATGTTCTCATGTTGTCTGCTTGAATAATAGCAACATATTTCTAGGGCGTTCTAATGCCAAAAGGAAATCTAAAATCTAAAATATGTTGTTATGTTGTCCATTTCAATAGCCAAATGCTTATGCTTTTGGGGCATCATAATGTCAAAATGAAAATTGAGTCATGCGATACAATGTTATGCTGCTGAAATTTTGCTAGTAGATTTGCACGTTATTAAGCCATTATAATTAGGCCGTTACAATGCTAATTAGGTTGAAATTATGCTAATGGTTATTTTGCTATTGTTGATGTTATAAACTGTGCAATTTAAAAGGGATATAAAGTGGTGGATATAATGAAATATTGCATTAGAAAACACCTTGTTAGCTGTGAGCTAACATGTGAATCATGTGCCGAAGGGATTGAATTCATCTGTAGGATAGGCCATCGTGATGCAGCTAATAGGCAAAAGCCAGTAACCATGTTGATTCGAACTAATGAAAAGTGAATATGACTTTGCTTTGAGCTGGCCGAATAGAATATATATGTTTCTACATAGACGTCATCATATAAAAATAAAAAAAAAATAAAAAAACAAACAAACAAACAAATTGAATCTGGCTTGACATGCCACATTGCATGTGATTAGTATCATGTCATGTAATCTAGTTATCATATTTTGAATTTAATTCACCATGCTATGTTGCATTTTTATATTGATATGTCATGTCATCTCATTAATATGTTCTAAATCTAATTTTCCATGTCACATTACATTGCTACATCATTATTATTTTTCAGATATGATTCCTTATGTCATGCTCCATGTGATTATTGACATGCCATGTCATCACTTTGAATTTGACTTGTTATGCCATATCACCTCCTTATCATGTTTTGGGTATGATTTGTCATGTCACACTACATGTGAATATTGCCATGCCACATCACCTCCTTATCATGTTTTGGATCTAATTTGTTTTGTCATGTTGTATGTAACTATTACCATGTCAGCCTACTTCACTGTTTTGTTCTAAACTTGATTTCTCATGTCATGTTGGATGTAATTTTTGACATGTCATGCTTAATATTATTAGAATTTGATTTGCCATGTCATGTTATATGTGAATATTACAATGTCATGTCATTTTGCGGTCCTATTTTGAATCCAAACTATCATTGTTGACACCTAAATTATTTTCCAAAAATCATCTTCAAAAAAATTGGAACTTGTTTTCCCACAAATATAAATATTTCATCTCCATTAAATGTTATATTCTTGCATAAAAATTACTTAAGCATTAAATATAATTTTTAAATAGCAATACTTTTTTCAATCTCCTTTTACATATAAATAAAAAATCGGGGCCAAGGATCTGACTGAATGTGACTAGCCAAGCCTTATGGGGGGGGGAGATTACAATTTTCAAAAGTTAGGGGACCAATTCACAAAGTTTACAAAATTTTACCCAAGTCCTTAAATTATTACTTTTATCATTTTGGCCCCCAATTACGATTGAAATTGAACGTGGGCTAGGTCAAATTGATCAAATAAGGCCAAAAGGATTATATTGAATCAAATTGAGCATTCTTGGATAAGAAAATGGCCAACTATAAAGGACATTCTTGCAAATTGGGCCAAGAGACTTGCAAACTATGGTCATGGGCCTAAAGTAATACATATTAGCTTGGTAATTGATAAAAAAAAATTAACCAAAATTGATGGATCAAAACACTTATATCAGCTACCAAAACTCAGTCCACGATTTGGTCTCAATTTGAGATTGTTGAATAAGCGACTTCATGGTCCCATCATATCCTACTCAGCTACCCAATATGCCTAATCTTTTGTTGAGGTGGAAGAAAATTGATGGGTGTGCAAATAGATGAAAATTAGCTAGGGACAATTTGTTGAAGGGACGTGAAAGTTGTTGCCAAAGCAACTCGCTCAACAGTTGTAGAAGTTTGAAAATTTTGGCCAAGTCAAAGAGTTAGTGAAACTGTTCGGTTGGTAAGATTGGCATGTGGGCAAGAACTGACCAAAAGCTTGCTGAATTTAGTGAATAAGCTCTTTAAAGAACACTCTTTTTAGGGATAAAGAGTTCGAGACAAATAAGTGACATTTGAGGTAAAAGAGGACTTTAAAATTAAGATATGATATGTCTAGTTGAAGTAGATGTCATTTGTGTAGGCGAGAAAAGTCCTAGAATCAAGTCTTGGAGGGTAACAAAACTTTCATGGACAGCTTTCTTTTTTGCAAATCTCATTTTCTAGTTTGAATGAGCCAGCTTCCAACCCTTTAGAGGATAATTTATTGGCTTCCTTAGCCAAGAGTCACTTCATGCAACAACTAGAAAGCAAGGTAAATATCCCAGATGTAAATTTGTTCAATTTTGACTATGACCTAACCATGAAAAATCAAGAGAAAAAACCAGCCTAGAAAACTGATTTCTAAGGCAAGAATTTTTGTAGGTGTTAAAATATCTTGCATATTTGACTTGTTATGCCCCTTTGCATGAATTATCAGTCTCCGTAAACTTGATGAATGTTATATGGAGGTACAAATGCTACTTAGTTCAACTTGGTCTTTATATCTCTGTGTGAACTATGAGAGTAGTTAGAATCTAAAAAAAAAGAAAAAAAAAAAAAAAAAGGAAGAAGATAAGTAGTTGCAAGCGGCTGAGAGCTTAGCCCTCGATGTTGCCTCCTCGACATCACCGGGAAGGGCCAACAACAATGAGGGGAGAATTAGCTAGGGTCTTCGAGCCCTATCCAGGGGCCAACCACTAAGCCTCAGTGAGTAGTGGCCCTTGGCCCAGCTTGGCAAGGGCCGACGACCCTCGCCCAATCTTTGGAGAGGGCTGCGACCTTCGCCCCAGATTTAGGTGAGAGCTCGCAAGTCCTCACCAATGGTCTGCTAGGGTCGCTAGCCCCTGGCCAAGGCTCAGCGACCCCAGCCGACCCTCCCCCTACCGTCACCGGCCCTTCTCGGCGATGGCGGGGAGGCGATGGAGAGGGCTAAGCTCTTAGCCACCTACAATTGCTCATCTTCTTCCTTCTTTTTCTTTTTCTTTTTCTTTTTTAAAATTAATTTAATTAAAATTTATATTAATTATCTAGTCACGTTAGCAAAACGACGTCATTTTTGCATTTGTCTAATCACGTCAGCATGCATACATCATTTTGCATTTGCTTCGCTGAAAAAATGCCACGTATACATCTTGGCCGGATTTTTTTGCTATTAGCACTTAACTGATCCATTTTGCTTCGATTTTAGTACTTAAGTGTTACTTTCTTAATTTTGTCAATTAAGTGTCCTTTGTTAAGTTTTGGTATTCCAGATGTCCGGGACTCTCTACAATGGCCAATCTTCCAGATCATTGATTGATTTCTACATCACCACACACCTTTGCATTTGCAAATTATTGATTAACACACCTAGCTTCATATAATATGCAGCCTCTTCACTAGCTAGACATCAACTAATCACAAGTACCCCCTGGACCTCCATATGTAAAGCTATACCCAAATCCTTCTTTGGGTATATACATGTCATTTTATAGGCCATAAACCTTCGACTTGTCCACCCACTCAAACACGGCCAGAGGAGTTTGGTTTCTGTTGGACCCCGTCATGTAATATATCTGGCGGAGAAACGCGGCGTGGTCGTACTTGCCGTCCGGCGTGTGCCCGCTTCCCAACGGAGGGCAAATTTTTGTTTTCCCGGAGAATCCTTCTCCTCCCCAGGACACTCTCTTGCCACCGTCGCCTAAGTTGACGAACAGCTCCTTTGGCCAATACCCGACGGCGATGTCTCCGTTGACAACGAGCCACCAATTCCCGGTACCAGGGTCCTGCTCAATATGGACTCTAATCTCGTACTGTTGTCCGCCGTATGTGGATGTCGGAGTGATGGGACTGTTAGGAGTGAGTGTCCTATGTATTTGCACGAACCCTGGACACAAGATGTTGAAGCACCCATTGCGAAAGCCATCCCCCTATTAACCCCAAAGTATATGATCAATTTCAGAAATTCACATGACATACTTAGCTTATTGCACAAAATTTTTATTCACAGAAGAAATCACAATGATGGCACTCTTGGGGTTTGATATCTTACCGTCCAGTACGTAATAAACCGTGTGAGACCATCACCATTCACGCTTGGATAAACCTAACCAGATAAGACATGGAAAAGATTGTTCACGTTTGATAGGAAATCAACAGAGCAAGTCGAAAATGAAAATAAAAACAATATACATGTAGCACAAACTTTGAGATAATTGTCCAAAAAGTTCTAAATTGGTAAAATTAAAAAGTTAATGATTGAATTAGTCGCCGTACAATAAGTCTAGGACTTTTTGAATGATTCTTCTCACAAACTTTTAAGTCTTCATAAAAATCTATATTGACTGTTGAACTCTATTCCAACACAATGAAAGCTTGAACTTACTGCCCATCCTGCAAAGATCGCGCTCACATGATCCACCAGACCATTTTCGATGTGTATTCTATGCGCACTGAATTGATCTTCCACGACTGTTAAATTATAGACGGATAGATGTGCATCGACTCCGTATTTGGTGTCCAGGTCGTCCACCAGTATAGAAACCAGCTGCCAAAACGAATGGCTGACTTTGATTGAAATTAGATCAGTTTATGTGAGCATACGCCAATGTACTTACATGAAACGACATCAAACTTACATGATGCGACGGAACATCATTGTCCATGCTAACAAAAGGAGAAGGGTTATTAAGGAGAGATCTAGCCCTTATTAAGTCTTCCTTTCGAACTCGAGGTATCGGCACTGTCCCAGCAGGACATGGTTCCCTCGATCCGAACGCAACGAGCTTGCCGACAGGGGAAGATGTTGGCGAGTTGACAATATGCGCGCTCGGCTTTCTCTACAGGAAAAAAAGGCGGACGTCGTTGAAAAATTTGTAGTGTAAGATGTGCGATGAATTAAATCTACATCAAATGCAATTTTTTTCGCGTTTGCTAGCGGGAAACCATAGTTGGAAGAAAATGAGAAAAAATACAAGATGTTCATATTTAAGACAATATGCTAAAAACATCCTCTGAAAAAAAAGAGAAATTAAGAGAACTAATGGTTTCTTACGCAATGTCCTTAGTTTAAAAAATGGACATGTTTTCTGCAACCAAACACATCCTTAAAACTTTTTCTAAAATTATTGAACTATGGTCAGAATTCTATCTAGAACTGCGACTTAGGAGTGAACCCAGGTTTTATCGCACGCCATTGGGTAGTATTAAACTAGCTGTTCGTTCTATCCTTAATGGCTTAATAAGATCAATTAAGTCCTAATTTTTTTTAATTCTGGTCAATCAAGTGCTAAACTTAATGCTGGTGGAATTTTCAGTCGAAAAATGACAAATGGCCACTTAATAGAATTCACATCACTTTTGTCGGACACAAGATTTGACCATAATTGATGGACTGAATTGAAAAGTTAGGTAAATAATGGATCAAAATAGAGCGCTAAGGACTCAATCGATCAACGGACAGCATATTTAAGACTATTGTGCTTATCAAAATTTATTCAACTAGTGAGTTAATGAGTCAAACTTTTAACTAAACAACTACTTATAAAAGAAATATCTATGACACCAAATATGGAATTAGTCACTGTAGACACCAAATTATTATTATTATTATTATTATTATTATTTTATCTAAGACTTGACTAAAATTGACTAGCAATAAAATTTCATTAAAAATTCAATGGAAGAAAATAATTGGGTCGGAATCAAAAGCTTTCCCCTAATACTCAATTTTCCCAAATCGAACAGCCAAATCTCAAGATATTAAAACTTTTATACGTGGTCCTTCAATTGTGAGTGCTAGGAATTTTCTGGTTTGATCTAATTGATTAATTTCACATTCAAGATCAAGTCACAAATTTCCATTCACCCAAGAAATCACATCCATCGGATTTTCAACACAATGTTTTCCAAAACCTAGTCTTAACTTTTACATCATAGCCCCTTGGAACATGTCGGACAAGGAGGATGCTACAGCCATGATTGAGAAAAATGGGAAAAGCATTTATGAATGCCTAATAAGAGGTTTCTCAGTTCAATCTCGCATGTGTTACGCTTGTCAATAGGACATGGGCCATAGTAAATGATTTAAAAGGAGGGAAAAAGTAATAATTCCAGTTGGTTATGGAATTAGAGTAATACAAGCAATGAAAAAAAAAATGAGGTTTTTGAAAGTCTATGGAATATAAGAGAGGAATTAGCATATTTATTCTAATTTTAGCACTCAATTATCCATACATTCCTTCGATCGAAGAGTAAAGATGCATATTTACCTGAATTTTATGATTCTTCAGTAGAGGATGATCAAGCGACGGTTGTTTGTTCCCATCGATACAATCAATTGTTTCCCCTTCCTTAGTCTTCACAAAGGAAAAGTGCAAGAAATTAGTATTTTGGAAAAATCCTTCACATCTTCAAAATCAACAAGAACCATCAATTGTGACCCAGAATATTTTTCTTTGTAAAAATCCTCAAAATGCAAGATGCTGGAGATTTCGAACAAAATATGACTTTCCTTCACATTTTTCTAAATTGATGTTTCCATAGTATCTTATCATTTATTTCTTTCATCTAATAGCTTAAATTTATAAATAGCTAACAGTAATCTCACAAAAATTTTAAGTCTTGCAAACTCCTACCCTCTCTTCTTCTTTTTTGCTTTTTCAAATACAAGATTAGTTATTATCAAAGTTGAATCTCCAATTATTACCATTTATAAAAGAAAAATCATCAATCTGGGAAAACATCTATATCGTTGAGGAGGATAATACGTAGAAAACATCAAAATAGCTAAGAAAAAGATTATCGAAGAAGCAATATTTGAATATTTTAAAAGAAAAAAGAACAAATAAATCCTATGGTATTATTCAACTAACTGTAGCATCCTAGAATTTCATGATAATCCCTAGATGTGCTATGAGCAATGTGGAGGTGATAGAAGCACCATCAAAGTATATTGTAGACATTTGACCCATGATTTGCAATAGATTAAGGCCGAGTACTTTAATGGAAATGTATCTTATGTTCTAGGGTTATCAAAGTTGGTACTATAGGATAATTTGATAATGACAATTGTGTTCTTGGCCATGCACTTTATGGATTTGGTTTTTATGGATCAATGTTACAAGTTTTTGGCCATATTATTTTTGCAATTAGGTATTTATTTTAAGTGGAAAATATTAGTGGATTATTAAAGGAGGGAGTGGGCTGACTTTCGGGCCAAACCAGCCCACAATTCCTTGCCCTTCGACCGGTGAAGGCCCTGCTCAAGGGGCCCAATGGGCTGTCAACCAAGGCTGGCCCAAGCCTAGCCGGATGAAGCCCCCCCCCCCCCACCTCCCCTCTTGCATGAAAATTTTGGCATGGAGAAGCAACCAAGTGGCCATTGCATGCAATCTAATGATTGTTAATCATTGAGGGGAGGAAATGCGTGAGGGAGAGGGGGCGGATTAAGCGAGGAAATGGAGAGAAAGAGAGGGGGGTCGCACGAAGAGAAAGGAGAGGAAGAGAGAAAGGGAGACTGAGCGTGCGAGAGAGAAGGAGGAGGAGACCGACCACCGTGCGTCCGCCTAGCCGCCGCCGTCGAGCCCGCCTCACCCCACCATTTTGCTTGCTGTGTTTTGCTTGGACTAGAGGCAAGTAGAGTCCATAAACCTACCCTTTGCTTGTTGTGATATGTGTTGTAAGGGGTGATAAACCTTGGTTGTGATAGGAGTGATGAAATTCGAAGCTTTGGAGAGTAATGTGTTAACCTAGTATTCTATTTTCTAAAAAGACAAACCGACCTTCTATAATTTCGTGAGCTGCATGTGACCTTTTTTGTTAGAATATCATCTCGACCTCTTGATGAAAGTTGTAGAGGACATCTTGAGGAGTAATATACTAAAATTTGAGATAAAACGGACAAGTATTGCTTGGTGAAACGATTTTCCTTTGGAGAAATTAGATCTAGAATTTGTTGTGCTGACCTTTAGTGATTTCGTGGACTGTAAACTAGCCTTTTTGTTGGAATCTCACTTCAACTTCTAAATAAAAGTGGTATATGACTTCTTAAAGTATAACATATCAAAAATTGAGAGAAAATGAACAAGTATAGGTCGGTGAAATCATTGTTCTTTGAAGAAATTGGATCTGGGAAAACGTTACCTTGACCTAGTATGCTTCTCTGATTTTTTATAAAATCATCCAGTTGAAATTTGATCTTGTATCCTTAATGAAAGTTGTAGATGACATTATGAGGAATAACATACTGACAATTGAGAAGAAACGGACATGTGTAGGTCGGTGAAACGAATTTTCTTTGAAAGGAGTTAATCTGGAAAAACAGTACCGAGAATAGGATGAATTAAATCGTCTATAGCTATTGATCTAGAACGAATTGGATTTATATTTCTTCATGATATATTTACCTCTATGTGTTTTTTATAACATATCAAAATTTCAGAATTTTTGGAGTTCATTTGGGTATTTAATCGAATTTATTTCTGAAACTGTGCAAACTGTAATGTTGAAATTTTGATAGCTGTGATGCATGGACCGTACCGAATTGTGTGAAGTTCCTTTGGTATGGTGTTCTTCATGAGATATTTGCCTTTAGGTCTTGTTTATAACATGTCAAATTTTCAGAATTTATTAATACCGTTTACTAATTTTTCTAGAGTTTTAACTAAGGGAGTGCATTCTGTTTTATCCGAAAATTGATGCATTTTCAAAAATAAATGAATTTCTCTATGTGATGTATTGTCTTGAGTAGTTGTTTTTGCTGTACATGTGGTGAAATTTGGCATGTCATATAACATCAAAAGTTGGTTTAAACCTTTGACATTATTGCATCAAGTGCCATGTTGAAAGTGAAGCACACATGTGAATATAAATTGTGAAAATGATGATACCGTCGGACCCTTGAGTCGACGATGTCCTCGGGAGTGTCGAGATGCCGGGAGGTGTGTGCTGGATGCCCGAAGGTGTGTGCCAGAGGTTCCTCGCGATGCCTGGTTGGGTGCGAGCGATAAATAGAGGGATGCAAACATTGATCCCTGGGAAAAAAGATGAAATGAGATCCTATTGAAATTGAAAATTGAATAATGTGCATGGGTATGTGCATATGGCATGGTGATATATGCATGACTGCATGGAAATGTATGCTTGATAGCATGGATGATATGCACTTTACTCATGACATCCTGATTGTTCTGCTTGTTGCACTGTGTAGTTTGATCGATCTTTACTGCTAAGTGATTGTACTCACCCTTTTGGGGATTAACATTTCAGATTAAAAGATGTCTTTGCCACCGGTCTCGCGCGGTACCTTCTATGGCTTACAATCTGACGTTGAGGTTAAGTGCGCGGAGCACATCTCTATCAGTGTTCTTGGTCTGGTGTTTGTTCGAGTCCGTGTGCTAGTTATGTATGACGTGGGTCTGGCTGGGGGGCATATTGTCCAAGAGTTTCTGTCTGTCCACGTTCGACGCGATAGGGTAATGCTAGGGATGTTGCCGCCACTGCCGCCCGATGCACCGGGTTGGGTGTGATGGCACGTATGACTGGTGGGAGCTGACACTTTTTGGGATAGCCGACGCTTGTTGATGGATGGGTATACATGTCAGATGTAGGGTCGAGATCTCTTTTGAGTCGTAGCTAAGTATAGTTAAGAATCTTGGCCTTTTGTTGTATCGACCCGAGATGTCCATCGTAAAAGTGTAAATAAAAGTGACTTGGCTTTATCTTTTCTTTTGGTGCGTAGTTGGTGTGCATTGCATTATTGTTATTAGAGTAAGGGATGGTGAGAGTCGTTTGTGCTTCCGTTAATGAGCTACTCCAAAATCTTTTCAAAAAAAAAATTAATAATTGAACTATGGTTCCTCTTTAAAAAAAAAAAAAAAAAGGGTATTAGACCGGTAAGTAGTAGGATTATGTTAGATGCCTGTGGCGACCCTAACGGATTGGGGGCCGTGCCAAGGGGGTGCCACAACGGTTGGTATCAGAGCTAAAGGTTTATATGTGGAGTGATATGGAGCCTCATTTGGAAATTGAGGAAGATAATGACAATGCACACCTTAGGATGTTGACCAAGAATGGTTTACTAACTTTGAATAACGGGTGATGGGTATTCACTCGTAGATCCCTAGTCTATTTTATAAGTTGTTTTTAGGTGCTAGTAACATGGTTATGTTACTTATATCCATAGTTGTAGTAGCTTTTAATGGAGACATTGAGTCACAGATTATTCCTGAGGCAAATGCTTGGAAACTGCAGGAAAATCATGGTACGATTTAGAGGTCATCATCCATCGAGGGCTGAAGCCTCTACAGCAATGACTGAACCTCGAATGGAAGATATCCTACAAGCATTGGCCAATATAGGAAATCTGATGGAAAGACAAGCGCAGCAACAACCCGGAGCAGAACGCCGTACTCAAGAACTGGTGAAGCAATTTTTGAAGTTAAAACCACCTAAGTTCAATGGAATGGGAAGTCTTGAGGAGGCGAAGCATTGGATTGATGGGATGGAGTGAATTTTCCGGTTGTTGGTCTGCAATGATGCTAAGAAAATAACTTTGGCAGAGTACCAGCTGGAGGGAAATGCAAAGTTTTGGTGGAGAGCTTCGAGAGACATGATCTTTCCACCAGGTACTGATATAAAATGGGATGAGTTTGTTAGAGCTTTCAATAGAAAGCATTTCTCTGATTGTGCCAGGGATAAGAAAATTACAGAATTTGTTCAGTTAGAACAAAAGGAGCTGACAGTGGATCAGTATGAAGCGAAGTTTTCTGAACTGTCTAAATATGCTCCTAGGCTAATTAAAGATCGAGACGAAAAAGCTAAGAGGTTCCTAAAGGGATTGAGAACCGATATCAGGAAACAACTGGTGCCTTTGAATAGAAGAGATTATAATGAAATTTATGAAATGGCACAGTTGGTGGAGCAAGAGTTGGTAAGAGAGCAATCAGAGTACAAGAGGCAGTCGACTTTTAGTGATATCAGACGGGGTAAGAGACCCTATACAGGTCAAGGTCAGACCTGGGAGTCTAAGAAGAAGGGCAATTTCGGGAATTTTGGAAAAGCCAGGGATGGCCTAAATTTGGGAAAAGCATCTTATCGGAATGAAGAATATCGAAGGTGTGATGGGCGACATGGCCCAGGACCTTGTAATGGACGGCTGAAATGCTATGGTTGTGGACAGATAGGACACCTTAAGAAGTCCACAAGAGAGAAGTCCACAAGAGAGGTCGCAGACAAGTATCAACCCAATGCGACAAGTACCACAACGTACTACTGGACCATATCCACAAAGAAGTCCACAGAGACCACCAGCATAAGGAAAAGTGTATGTGGTCACCCAAGAGGAAGCAAAAGCTTCCAAAAACGTTATCTCAGATACAATTTTCATAAATGGCAAGAAGGCATATGCATTGTTTGATACGGGTGCTACGTATTCTTTTGTGTCTGAAAGATATAGACTATTGAGTAAAATAGAAACTACGTCCCTTGAGACGCCCCTTTGTGTTTCTACACCTTTAAAGAATATGGTGTTGTCTACGCTAGTGTGTGGAAAGTGTAAGATAATAATAGGAGGAAGGGATATGGAAATAGACTTAGTCGTAATGGTTATGTATGATTTTGATGTTATCATAGGAATGGATTGGCTTCATAAGTATTGAGCCAAAATGGATTGTTATAGAAAAGTGATCTAATTTGTTTTACTTGATTAGTCTAGTTGTGAATTTTTGGGAGGTTAGACCAACCTATCTATAGCACTTATTTCAGCAATAGAGGCTCGTGCGTTACTTGACAAAGGATGTCAAGGGTACCTGGTTATGGTTAAAGATTATGCTAAGGAAGAGCCTAAGCTTGATGAAATTCGAGTAGTCAATGAATTTCAAGATGTATTTCCTGAGGAGTTGCCTGGATTACCGCCAGAACGAGAAATTGAGTTTGAAATTGAACTAATGCCTGGAACAGGAACAATATCGAAAGCCCCAAATAGGATGGCCTTAATGGAACTAAAGGAGTTGAAAGTGCAACTGCAGGAGTTGCTTAATAAATGATTCATTAGGCCAAGTGCTTCACCTTGGGGTGCACCAATCTTGTTTGTGAAAAAGAAGGATGGGTCAATGCGCTTATGTATTGACTATAGGCAACTAAATCAAGTGACCATTAAAAATAAATATCCCTTGCCTAGAATTGATGATCTATTTGACCAACTACAAGGAAGTTCGGTTTTTTTCTAAGATTGAATTGAGATCGGGATACCATCAGCTAAGGATTAAGAAAGAAGACATTCCTAAGACTGCGTTTAGGACTCGTTATGAACACTACGAGTTCCTCATCATGCCTTTTGGATTGACGAATGCACCAGCTGCATTTATGGATCTAATGAATAGGGTATTTAAGCCTTATTTAGATCAGTTTGTGATTGTTTTTATTGATGATGTCCTGATATATTCTAGAGGGCCTAAAGAGCATGAGCAACACTTGAGGATAGTTTTGTAAACTCTGAGAGATCATAAGTTGTATGCCAAATTCAGCAAGTGTAAATTCTGGCTGGACAGGATAATATTTTTGGGACACGTGGTGTCAGGAGGAGGAATTGCAGTGGACCCGATGAAAGTTGAGATGGTAATAAATTGGTCGAGATCGACAACATCCACTGAAATACGGAGTTTCTTAGGACTGGCTGGTTATTATAGAAGGTTTATTGAAGGCTTTTCACGACTGGCAAGCCCCTTAACAAAATTGACTCGAAAGAATGTGAAGTTTGAATGGAGTGGGGAATGTGAAAGGAGCTTTCAGGAGCTTAAAAGAAAATTGACCTCGGCTCCAATCCTGACTATACCATCTGGATCTGATGGTTTTACAGTGTATAGTGATGCATCTCACAGAGGATTGGGATGTGTTTTGATGCAACACGGCAAGGTCTTAGCCTATGCATCCAGACAATTGAAACCTCATGAATTGAACTACCCAACGCATGATTTAGAATTAGCAGCTATAGTGTTTGCTTTGAAGATATGGAGGCACTATTTGTATGGAGAAAAGTTTGAGATCTATACAGATCATAAGAGCCTAAAATATTTGTTCTCACAAAAGGAGTTGAACATGAGACAAAGGAGATGGATGGAGTTGTTGAAGGATTATGATTGTGAGATACGGTACCATCTAGGGAAAGCGAATAAGGTAGCGGATGCCCTTAGTCGTAAGTCTACCTTATTCGTAAGTCAGCTATGGAGATGGCCAGTTTAAGAATGGCAGAATGGAACCTATTAAAGTCTGTAGCAGACTCGAAGTTTGAATTGAAAGTGGATCGTCTTACCAGTATGCTTACTGCCTTAAGAATTGAACCCGAAATTATACAGAAAGTTAAGATCCTTCAAGAGTCTGACCTGGAAATTATGAAGGTGAAAAATGCAGTGTCTTTAGGAAAAAGACCAGAATTTCAAATCTCTAAAG
Organism: Eucalyptus pauciflora; assembly: GCA_007663325.1. Lineage (NCBI taxonomy): Eukaryota > Viridiplantae > Streptophyta > Magnoliopsida > Myrtales > Myrtaceae > Eucalyptus > Eucalyptus pauciflora. The sequence goes on from VMYD01000388.1 coordinate 1,293,224, forward strand.
ATGGAGTGGTAAGATGCCAAGGACGACTCTGTGTTCCCGACAATGAAGAAGTGAAGAGGGAAATTCTGTCGGAGGCACATAGGAGTAATTATAGTATTCATCCGAGTAGTACAAAGATGTACAGGAATTTGTGTCAGCAATTTTGGTGGAATGGCATGAAAGCAGATACGGCTAAACACATTTCTCAATGTTTAATGTGCCAACAAGTGAAGGCGGAATATCGCAAACCTGCAGGATTATTGAGACCGTTAGACATACCAAAATGGAAATGGGAACATGTAACGATGGACTTTGTGCAAGGACTGCCAAGGACATCAAATGGTCACGATTCTATTTGGGTGATAGTGGATCGCTTGACTAAGTTTGTCCATTTCTTAGCGGTCCGCATAAACTATTCAATTAATAAACTTGTTGAGATTTATGTAAGCTAGGTAATACGCTTACATGGTATACCTGTAACGATCACCTATGATCGAGACTTTAGGTTTACTTCAAATTTTTGACAAAGTCTCCAAAATGCCTTAGGGACAAAGCTTCAATTTAGTACTGCCTTTCATCCTCAAACAGATGAACAAACAGAAAGAGTGATCCAGACTCTAGAAGATATGCTAAGAGCTTGTATTATTGACTTTAGAGGAAATTGGGATGAAAATTTGCACCTGATAGAGTTCGCCTATAACAATAGTTTTCAAAAAAGTATAGGCATGGCTCCGTATGAAGTATTATATGGAAGAAGGTGCAGGACCCTTGTCTGTTGGGATGAAGTAGGTGAAAGAAAACTGACAGGACCTGAAATTGTGCAAGTCACTACAGAAGCAGTCGAGATAATCAGGAAAAGACTTAAGATAGCCCAGAACTGACAAAGAGACTATGCGGATAGGCGTAGAAGGCCTTTGGAGTTTAGTGTGGGAGATCACGTATTTCTTAAAATATCTCCAATAAAAGGAATATCTCGGTTTGGGATGAAAGGGAAGTTAGGTCCTAGATTTGTTGGACCCTTTGAGATACTTGAAAGAATAGGAGACGTAGCTTATCGTTTGGCACTGCCTCATAAATTGGGAAATTTACATGATGTGTTTCATGTATCAATGCTAAGGAGATATCAGTTGGATCCTGGTCACATACTCGATCATGAAGCTATCAAAGTGGATGAGAAAGTGAGATACATCGAAGAGTCTGTGCAAGTGCTAGATCGAAAAGAGCAAATTCTTAGGACCAGAAAATCCCGTTGGTAAAGATATTATGGTGACATCACGGTGTGGAGGAAGCCACATGGGAGAGTGAAAATGAGATGAGGGAAAGGCACCCTCACTTGTTTCAAGAGACATAGGAAATGTCTAATTTCGAGGACGAAATTCTCTTAGGAGGGGAGAATTGTGGCATTCTAGAATTTCATGATAATCCCTAGATGTGCTATGAGCCATGTGGAGGTGATAGAAGCACCATCAAAGTATATTATAGCCATTTGACCCATGATTTGCAATAGACTAAGGCCGAGTACTTTAATGAAAAGGTATCTTATGTTCTAGGGTTATCAAAGTTGGTACTATAGGATAATTTGATAATGAGAATTTTGTTCTTGGCCATGCACTTTATGGATTTGGTTTTTATGGATCAATGTTGCAAGTTTTTGGCCGTATCAATGTTGCAAGTTTTTATATTTCTGCATGAGATATTTACCTCTAGGTGTTTTCTATAACATATCAAAAATTCAGAATTTTTGGAGTTCATTTGGGTATTTAATCGAATTTATTTCTGAAACTGTGCAAACTGTAATGTTGAAAATTTGATAGCTGTGATGCATGGACCATACCGAATTGTGTGAAGTTCCTTTGGTATGGTGTTCCTCATGAGATATTTTCCTTTAGGTCTTGTTTATAACGTGTCAAATTTTCAGAATTTATTAATACCGTTTACTAATTTTTCTAGAGTTTTAACTAAGGGAGTGCATTCTGTTTTATCCGAAAATTGATGCATTTTCAAAAATAAATGAATTTCTCTATGTGATGTATTGTCTTGAGTAGTTGCTTTTGCTGTACATGTGGTGAAATTTGGCATGTCATATAACATCCAAAGTTGGTTTAAACCTTTGACATTATTGCATCAAGTGCCATGTTGAAAGTGAAGCACACATGTGAATATAAATTGTGAAAATGATGATACCGTTGGATCCTTGAGTCGACGATGTCCTCGGGAGTGTCGAGATGCCGGGAAGTGTGTGCTGGATGCCCGGAGGTGTGTGCCGAATGTCCTCGGGAGTTTCGAGATGCCCGGAGGTGTGTGTCGGATGCCCGGAGGTGTGTGCCAGAGGCTCCTCGCGATGCCAGGTTGGGTGCAAGCAATAAATAGAGGGATGCAAACATTGATCCCTGGGAAAAAAGATGAAATGAGATCCTATTGAAATTGAAAATTGAATAATGTGCATGGGTATGTGCATATGGCATGGTGATATATGCATGATTGTATGGAAATGTATGCTTGATAGCATGGATGATATGCACTTTACTCATGACATCATGATTGTTCTACTTGCTGCAATGTGTAGTTTGATGGATCTTTACTGCTGAGTGGTTGTACTCACCCCTTTGGGGATTAACATTTCAGATTAAAAGATGTCTTTGCCACCGGTCGCGCGCGGTATCTTCTATGGCTTACCGTCTAACGTTGAGGTTGAGTGCGCGGAGCACATCTATATCAGTGTTCTTGGTCTGGTGTTTGTTCGAGTCCGCGTGCTGGTTATGTATGATGTGGGCCTGGCTAGGGGCCATGTTGTCCAAGAGTTTCTATCTGTCCACATTCGACGCGATGGGGTGATGCTAGGGATGTTGCCACCACCGCCGCCCGATGCACCAGGTTGGGTGTGATGGCACGTATGACTGGTGGGAGCTGACACTTTTTGGGATAGCCGACGCTTGTTGATGGATGGGTATATATGTCAGATGTAGGGTCGAGATCTCTTTTGAGTCGTAGCCAAGTATAGTTAAGAATCTTGGCCTTTTGCTATATCGACCCAAGATGTCCATCGTAAAAGTGTAAATAAAAGTAACTCGACTTTATCTTTTCTTTTGGTGCGTAGTTGGTGTGCATTGCATTATTGTTATTGGAGTAAGGGATGATGAGACTCGTTTGTGCTTCCGTTAATGAGCTGCGCTAAAATCTTTTCAAAATAATAATAATAATAATAATTGAACAACCCCCTTTGAACTATGGTTCCTCTTTTAAAAAAAATGGGTATTAGACCGGTAAGTAGTAGGATAAGTGTTAGATGCATGTGGCGACCCTAACGGATTGGGGGCCGTGCCGAGGGGGTGCCATACTAACACACGTTCAAGCTGGCCAATTTGCAATAAAAACTTGAAAAAAAAAAGTATATAATTACCACAAACGTCCTGATGGGTGACTTATTCATAGTCTTCAATTGTCTCTCTAACTCTAGATCATCTTGGAAAATGCTGGTCTTGCCACATACAGTGTAAACACTGTAAAAAATCAGATGCACTAATAGTAATTTTAAAGCCATGGAGAGTTTTTGCACTCTTCTTTAGAATATGGATTTAGCTACCAGACAGATTGTGTATTCCACCTATTTATGGAGTGAAGTTCTTCTGATGGGCTCTATGCCATGAAACTCCCAACATTGGATCCTATTTCTTAATCTGAACCGTTCATTCCATTGCCCATCGTTTAAACTGGGAACCTCCAAAAGCGAATAGCTGTAGTCCTGAGCACTGATTGTAGTGACAACTTAGTTTACTAAAAGGATCAAATTTCCTTTTTAGTTCATTCAAAACGAGGCATTTCATTCATTAAACACCAAAGGATAATATAGTTTATGGGTTTCTACACAAAAAATCCTATAAAGGTAATGGTGGCTCTGAGGATGATTTGTGGGGATCCAACTTGTCACTTGATTTGACTAATGTGTTCTAGAGACCAACACAACTAAATTGGACTGGGGCAAGCTGCTCTTTACATTTTTCAATGATGGGTCATAGCGCCCATGGGCTTGGCTCTTGGCCCACAACCACATGCATTAATGATAAGCTAGCTGGGGCGATCTCCATGTGCAAATAAGTTCCCCTCCTAAAATCACCATTGACTTCCAAGTACATCAAGACAGATCGTAGAGCTATTGCTTCCACTTCCAGTGCCAATGCAGTGACTACTTTATCGTAACTATGATGGGTTAATGAATCAACGAATATGAGCAAAATAAGATATGTTGTTCCTATTCATGTATCTCATTAATTCGTGTACTTCTCGAGTTTATGTATTTCTTGGATTCATGTATCTACTTAATTCTTTATTCATGTATCTCTTAGATTTTTGTATCTAAATAATTATGTATCTACTAGATTCTTATATCTATTTATTTCATAGTTCATGTACCATTTTTGTACATGAATTTGAAAACTCTATAAATAGATTTCAAAATCTTCATTCTGAGAAGAAGCAAAAATCACCAACATTTCCTCTCTTCAAGTTTCCTCTAAGTGTGCCGGTTTGAAAATGTGTTTGATAGAGTCCTATTCATATAGTGTTGATACCAACAGGTTCAAGGTGTTGTATCTTAGGAGGCGAAGTTCGTGAAGCTACTTAGCACCATTGGCAAGAACTAATAATCTTTAGAAAATTTGGCTAATCGTACGTCACCTCCGATTCTTGTATATTTTGTTGTCACTTTTTCAATAAACTTTTTGGTTACAACAAACAATGTTATGTATCTTCTCCCAATACATGTCTTCTTCTTCTCCTCCCCTTCTTTATTTTCCAACAATCTTAAGACGATTATCGTTCTCACTGTTGTTTTTTTTATCAGAAATTCGAGATAGCTGATAACAATGATGTCTAGAACATTCTTGGAGACATTCCTATGGTCGTTTCAACCTAAGAGGTTCAAACCTTGTTGCCTAGTGTTGTGGCATCAAATGCTGCAAGCCTTCATGCTGCTGAAACCATCTATGACGAACGAGAGATAAAGCAAGAGCACTTTTCACAAGGCAAGAAAGCAAGCCAGCTATAGGTCAGAGGAGAGTGGATATCTAGGTATGAGTCGCTTGACTGACATGCCCAAAATTGTTTTTCAAAACAGTACAAGCTAAACAACGTATGGTCCAATTTCTAGAGGGATGGTTTAATAGACTTTGCCTAGTTTGATGGTACCACCTCCATTGATACTGAATGAGAAACCAGAAACATTCACCGGCGTGGGTTTTAAGCAGTGGCAAAAGAAAATGTTCTTCTATTTGACTATGCTGAATCTAACCAAGTACTTATCGGAGATGTGCCCAATTGTTAGTCTAGATGAGCAAGATGTCATGACCTGCGGGGCGTTGGAGGCTTGGAAGGACAGAGTCTTCTTATGTTGAAACTATATTCTTAACTGTTCGGTAAATTCCCTGTATAATGTCTATTGTCACATTGAAAGTTTTAAACAGTTATGGGAGTCCTTAGAAAAGAAACACAAAACTGAGGATGTAGGCACCAAGAAATTCATGGTTGCCAAATTTCTAGAATTCAAGATGGTGAATTATAAATTTGTCATGAACCAGGTCCGAGAATTGCAAATAATTTTGAACGACATATTTGTTAAGGGAATGAAACTTAGCGAATCATTCTAAGTGACAGCTATTATTGAGAAGCTACTTTCAAACTAGTTAGACTTCAGGATGGTATGATGGATACATTTGATAAAAATGAACCTATATGGTGGAGCTGGCCGACTCTATGAAAATCTTTAAAAGCTAGATTTTTTAAAGCATGCGTGAATCTTGTGAGATTCATGGCCAAAAGAATAAATGCAACCAAAAACCAATCTTGGTTCAGAGATACTATGTGTGAGATCTATTTTCCGGACTTACACCAACAATTGGCGATTCAAGGTCTAGTCCACCAACTGATTAAGTATGTCTGATAGGCTTTCACTAAAGAATGTTCAAAGTGAAAACTACCTATCTTGATCTAGTGTATTTCCACAAGCACATTTAAAGTTCCTCGAGTCAAAATGTTTTGTTGATCCATTAATGTAGGAGATTGTTATAATTATGGTAGGTTAATATATCAACAAATCTAAGCAAAACGAGATACGTTGTTTTCGTTCACATATCTCATTAATTCGTGTATTTCTCGAATTCATGTAGTGCTGATAAAGGTGCTTTATCTTGGGAGGTGAAGTTCATGAAGCTGCTTAGCACCGTTGGTATGAACTGATTGTCTTAAGGAAATTCGATTAACTGTACCTTACCTCCAATTCTTGTTTATTTTATTGTCACTTTCTCGATAAATTTACTAGTTACAACAAACAATGTTACGTATCTTCCCCCAATACTTGTCTTCTTCTTCTCCTCCTCTTCTTTATTTTCCAACATACTCTTTCAACAAAACCAGCAACCACTTTCTCAGCTGAGCCTTGGCAAATACTAGCAGCAGCTCCCTCCCTCTCCCCTTCAAAGACTGACCATCACTGTTGAACTTTAAGGCGCCAATTTTTGGAGGAGCCTACGAATCAGGTATGTGTTTTTTTCTTTTTCGCCCCTCTCGTTTGTTCGAGCTTAAAGTTCTTGTCTATGGCACATGCTTCATCGACTATCGAGCTCAAGTTTGGATTTCGATTCGAAGATGAAGCCGTTGCGAGCCAGCTAAATTTTCTACAGTATCCCGGTGATTAGTTCGATTGAGGGTAAGCTAGTACTTTGTAGCAGGGTGTCCATCATTCTAGAAATTCCATAATTGTATATCCGGATTTGCAGTTGATGATCTGACCAAACTGCTTTTGTCCAGTCGCAAAGCAAGGGTAGGTGCTCCAACGTCTGTGGGAATTGGCGGCAAATAGGCTAGAGAGGATCGGGCGCGATTGTTCGCTTGCACAAGTTCTTGCGAGTTGGTAAGTTTTTATGGCACATTCTCCAAATGAAAATTTTAATTTTTTCCATGGTGTTGAGGTTCCAGATTTTCTGCCAAAGGAATTTGGGAATATATGAGAATTGTATTCTCAATTGTAAGAATCTAGATTTTAGTTGACACAATATATGAGAATTCTTCATTTTTAATCTAATACTTTCATGGTGAACCTTAAAGATCTTTATTTTTATCTAATGGAACATTGTTTTATCTCTTGGTGGCGAACTCTTCTATCCCTAAGTTATTTTCATTGTTTTACTCTCAAAACACGTTCATTCGTCTCATCTCATCTCAATAACTCTTTACAAACCAACCATGCATGACTGATTTATTATTTTATTTACTTCTATATTTGCATATAAAATTAGAATTTACTTTAATAAATAAAATAATGAATGACGTGATAGTCATTGACTGAGGAGGAAAAAAAATGAGAAGTTGAAAACAGCCTATTGCAATGTTCAATTTATGTCACTTTTATCTCTGTTATCCCTTTGTCTGCTCATGAATTTCACATATACGAAAGAAAGAGGGCATTGAAATCCTCTGGATATCTACTGACATCTTGGTGAATATTTTATCTTAACCGATAGCCATGGGTAAAATGGATTACTCCTTGCTCATGATTTTGCACTGACATTGACAATCTAAGACATCATGCATTAATTACATTTCATGTTTTAAAAAAAAAAGTATGATTGGAAGACACTTATTTATGCAACCCATGCAAAACTCGTCTCAAAGAACTCATTTCAGCATATACTGACATAGTAGAAGACTACTAGTTGTCTGGAAATGATGTAATTACTGAGTTTTTTACCAACAATTTATTTCTCTCTTCTATCCGTAGCTCATCTACCAAGAAATACATGTTGACACTATTTGTCCAATTAATTTGGCTAGTTGGCTTCATGAACTGATGTGTTTACTTGTACTTTAACTATTTTTTTTTTCACTAATAATGAGATATCGAGTCCTCTTTGAGCACTCACCTAATTCCTACCGAATGCGATAGTTCCTTGATTCTGCACATTCCGATTAATCCCCGAAGGCAAATAGGTCTATGCTTAATGAGGTGGCTACAATAGAATGCAAAAATATTGGGATTCAAACACGAGCTTTGAACGAATAAAGCAAACACGTTACCTCTTGAGTAACCCTAAAGGTTTCAAACTCGAAGTCGGCACATTCCCAAGTGTCTTAAGATCTACATTAGAGAGCTCTTTTGAATAAAACCGAGAAGGGAGAAAATTCGTATGCCCTTTTTCCATTAAGAATTAAGCATAAGTATTGTCCTTTTCATCTCTTTTTTTTTTTTTTGTCAAACAAAAGCATTTGCAGTTATATTTAGATTAATGAACTTCCTTTTCCTTGTAATATGGTTTTAGAACTTAATCTGAGGTTGAATTTACAGTAATACATGAACTAAAATTTGGATGGAATCAATTGATCGCACTCAATATATAGAAACTCCGTCTCGGTCCATGAGGTTAGTCGAATGTCTCCTGGGCCCCAAACTTTTAGTTGCACCAAAAAAGAAAAGATTTAAGGTTGCTATACTAATCTTAGAAAAAAATGTGAAACCTCATGGTATATCACAAAGAGATGTTGAAAAATTCTTTCTTAAAAGGTTTACAAAATGTAATTTCTCAATTTGTTTCATATTTCTTTTGAAAATGAAAGCGAAATTTTAAAAAATTCTCATTCTCATTGTTTGCTATATAAATTTTTTAGAGAACTTGGAAACAGACAATTGCAATCTTTGTGAAAAAAGAAGATTGACGGTCGACAAAGGATTCGCCACTTGATTTTTGGATTCATGAAGTTGATGTTAGAAATTGCGGCAAACTAAACTAGTTGAAATAAATCAAACAAAGTTGCAGCAAAGGCAAGCGTAAATTATAGGAAAAGCTTTAACGAATCGAAAGAGAAATTGTGTGATATGATATATGCCATCCTCTCTTCCCCTTCTGCTACTATTTATTCGTACTTCTATACATCCTTGTGTCATGGACTGGAGGTTTCCGGACCTAACTAGCCGAAGGGTTACCCTAAATGATCGGCAAGCCTTGAAGTGCTTTGGGCTCTAGGGTCTTCATGAAGATTTTAGAATACCCCTAGGGACGGTATGGGAAATGTATATCTGTATTCAAGATATTTCTTATACTTAATAAGGTAGATGGTAGTCTTGTATTTAATAGAATATATGGTAGTTGGGTGAGTAGCTTTCCACCACCATCTGATCAAGGGGTCCGCAGCATTAATTGGAAGGCCTTATATATAAATAGGGATGTTCTCCTAATTTGTATCACCCAATATTTGAGTAATAGAAGTACATTCTCTCCTAGAGCTTGTTTCTCTAAATACTTTCTCTCGTCCACACAAAAGCCAAAGGGAGCCAAAGTGCTGCACGGTTCGCAATCTCAAGTATCGGCCCGTGACACTTACACGTAATTACAGTTTAAATTAAGATAAAAAAATATTACCGTTCTAGCCTAACTATATGCGAATTACCTCATTAAGCTACTGACTATGCTAATTATGCTGCAGGCCAGCTCTCACCGGTGTCGCATGACCATTAACGCCTAGTTGGGGCCATACAACCCCTATTGTCGCATTGCTCTATCTTCATAGTCTCTTCTTCTTTTTTTCAAAATTATTTTTCATTTGATTTTTTAATACTTTTTTTTTGCATTTTTTTATGCTTATTGGTAACCATCCCTATGATTTTTTTATGATTCCAAAACTGTCATTGATGTAATATCTAGTATGATAAATACAGATGTTCGTGGTGGTATCTAAAAGATTGTGATGATATCCATGATATCTAAAGAGCTCGACAAAGACTAGCTATGGTGATAATTTCAACATAAGGTATATAAGTCAGATATCACGATGTTTTCATGATAACTTAGAAGGACCATGGCTGATTTCTTTAGTCTTTGAAAACTGATATGCTCGTAAGTATCATTGGAAATTGAATCGCAAGTCATTTCATGTGGCTTGTCCATGAACAATATCGACAGATCAATTATATTGTGCATGTGCTGATTACAAGCAATAGATCATGCTAATATTGAGTCGTTGGTGATGTTGTTAGTACGTTCATATGAAGATGACCATTAGAGACAAAATTATAGCCATTGACAATTGGGAAGACCATCGCAAGAGAAGTGAAAATTAGAGAATAGTTGATAGCTTTTTAGATAGACTGTTAGAGGATCCAGTGATGGGACAGATCCAGCAAACTCCATTTTGGGAAACCGTGTTGATGTTCGAGAAAAAAGGTGACGATCCTATTCTTGGACAACTACTCCTAATAACTCTTAACGGCTCTTTGCTCCTCAATTGCTCCTCAAGGCCATTTCCTATGGGAAGATTGAAGATGTCTATGCAAAGGAGGATCAATGAAGCTCAAAGAGTTGCAACAAAAAATAGAGAAAGCCGATGGTATCCATTGTTACTCTATGTTAATCAAATTATATATGTTTATCTAAAATTTCCAATGTGGTGTTTAGCTGCTTTGTACTTATGATACAATGTCGCGACCTCTTTTTTCTTTCGACGCCTGATCAGGGCGGGCGCCTCGCGGAGGCTAATGGCTTGGCTATGTTTATTTTAGCCCGGACTCTCCCAAGTCCACCAATTCACGACTTGGTGATTTAATGTTTTTAACTTGTAAGTTGATTTTAAAACGGAGTAGCCACTAATCGATTTGGGGTGGGTCGATTAGAAACCCAAGCGAAGTATAGGGAGAAATACTCGCTCCTGCGCAACAAAAGAAATTAAGATCGGGGACTTGATTACACTAGTTAATCACTAATGCTCTTTCGGTACCTAATCTTGTTTAAGTCCTAAGGCTTTTTAGATTTTTGAGGGGTTTTCCATGCATTTGTGAAAAAAAAAAAAACATTTTTTGAATCATTTTCTCATTTTTTTGGTTTTTTCTGACTTTTTGGCTTTTTTTTTGGGAAAATATGGATATTCTTTATTTTTTTGGAAAATATATTATTTTTTTTAATTTTTTAATTTTTTAAAAATATTATATTATATTATAGTAATATAAAAACGAACCAAGTCGGATCCTTGGGTTGGGTCTGACCCAGGTCGTCCATTCGAGACCCAGAGGGGCCCGCGTTGTGGGCCCGACCTGGGATTTTTTTCCTTTTAAGTGCAAAAACCCAAGCCGATTTTGGCCCACTTAACAAAAAATTGCAGCCCAACACTACCCAGCCCACGCTTGCAGGCCCAACTCGGGGAAACCCTACCCGGATGGGGGTTTCACTCAACCCGACTCAGACCCGATGGGCACCTCTCTCTGCTCAAGTCTTCGCGGCGCTGGTGAGAGCGGCTGAGGCGTCGAGATGCAAAGGGGAACGGCGGACTCAGCGTGACTGGAGGTGGCGGTCGACGCCTACCGTTACCTGTTCTACGGCGGTGGCGCAACAAGGCGGTGAATGGAGGTGGTGACAAGGGGCTGCAGGTGCGAGTGACAACAACGGGGGAGCAACGGCGGCCCTTCAGCTTCCAGATCTAGCGTGGCACAACAAATCGATCGCCGCAATGGCATCGGGCACAACTCGAGGCGACTGGGGTTTCGGCGGAGCTTGGTCGACGGCATCAGGAGGGACGGCAGCGACGGTGGGTCCTCGACTTCTCAAATCTGGCACTTTTCCATCTCTCTCCGAGTTTGCTCGCCGCTCGGCCTTGGCTCCGCCCACGAGCTCCTCCGGCTCCGATCTCTTCCCTCTCCCTTAGATCTGGGCTTACGGACGTTCGAGCCTCCCTCGAAGTCTCTCGAGGGAAGATTTCGGCGCTTGCAAGCTTTAGATCTCTCTTCGTTTGTGTGTCTGTTCTCTTGTTGGCCTTCCCCCAACGCCCTATTTATAGGCGAAGGGAAGGCCGATCGGCGGAAGTTTGGCCGCCGATCGGCGCACGACGATCGGCCCTGGGTGCGGCCGAACCGGCATCCCTTCCAAGCCAACCACTTGCATGTCTCGTCGCTGTTAGTCTCTCCGTCCAGCATCGCGCACGTCGGAGCTCCCTGCATGTGCTGCTCATCCATGGAGGAAGAAGACAAGAGGAGAGAAGAGGGGGCCGGGCCAAGTCATGCGAGCCGGGCTAAGTCATGGGCCTGCGCGAGAAAAAGGAGGGGCTGGGCTCGAAGGCCCAGCCCGACGAGCTGTTTTTGCTTCTTCTTTTTTTCTGTTTTTGTTTATTTTGTTGTTGTTTTTATTATTATTATTTATTATCCGAAAATAAAAGAAATTAAAAAGGAAAAGTACATAAACATAGAAACTAAGGCCTAATTGAATTCTAATCAAATTTTAGGTGTCAATAGCTGCCCCTCTTTGAAGGTGAGTTCGCAGAGGTTGCATTCAAAGACAAACTGATACCTAAATTTTGTCCATGCGATAGATTATATCTTATTTGGGACCTAGTGTCCTATGCTAGGAAGAGCAATATAGCATTATATGTAATAAGACAGATAAGAAGATACTTGTAATTACTTACCGGGCACGAGTAAAATAGGGTGCGAATCTCGAGCTTGGCAAGTATCACGGCATCATCTTACTTGGTGACATGAGGAAGTTACTCCTCCAAGGCCCGAACATTTCTTCGGTCGCCTTGACGAGAAATCGCTTTTCCAGGACCCGAACCTTTCTTCGATCGCCTGTTAGAGTAATAAGTGGTTTGTCTAGGACTCGAACATTTCTTCAGTCGCCTTGACGGGGGATTGTCTTCCAGGACCCGAACCTTTCTCCAGTCGCCTGTTAGAGCAATAAGTTGTTTACCCGACCTTTCTTGGGAGATGCGCCGACCTTTCTCAGGGCATCAATTTATTGGGGTGCCTGACCTCAATCAAGGACACCGATTGGTATCCGACATTTCTCGAGAGATGCACCGACCTTTCTCAGGGCATCGATTTGTTGGGGATGCCTGACCTCAGTCAAGGACACCGGTTGGTACCCGACCTTTCTCAAGAGACACGCCGACCTTTCTTAGGGCATCGATTTGTTGGGGGTGCCTAACCTCAATCAAGGACACCGGTTGGTACCCAACCTTTCTCGGGAGACACGCCGACCTTTTTCAGGGCATCGATTTGTTGGGAGATACCTGGACGTTTGCAGGTGTCGGAGGGGCACTTGGATGATCACAAGTACAAACTCTTGGAGGATACCTGGACGTTCGTAGGTATCGAAGGGGTACCTAGATGAACACAAGTACAAAACTCTTAAGGGTACCTGGACTTTCGCAGGTATCGAAGGGGTACCTGGATGATCACAAGTACAAAACTCTTAAGGATACCTTGACTTTCGTGAGTATCGAAGGGGTACCCGGATGATCACAAGTACAAAACTCTGAAGGATACCTGGACTTTCGCAAGTATCGAAGGGGCACTTGGATGATTACAAGTACAAACTCTTGGAGGATACTTGGACGTTCGCAGGTATCAAATGGGGTACCTGGATAATCATAGGTACTAAACTCTGGAGAATACTTGGTTTTATTTGAAAGTCTCCTGATAGATGGAATATCGAGGACGTACCTAGAATATTCGTGAAGGTTTCTCATCTCCTGGTAATGGGAATATCGAGGACGTACCTCACATATTCATGAAGGTCTCCCACCTCCTGGTAATTGGGAATATCAATGACGTACCTCGCATATTCATGAAGGTTTCTCACCTCCTAGTAATTGGGAATATCGAGGATGTACCTCATATATTCATGAAGGTCTCTCACCTCCTGGTAATTGGGAATATCAAGGATGTACCTTGGATATTCATGAAGGTCTCCCACCTCCTGGTAATTGGGAATATCGAGGACGTGCCTCACATATTCATGACAGTCTCTCACCTCCTGGTAATTGGGTATATCGGGGACGTGCCTTGCATATTCATGTAGGTCTCTCACCTCCGGTAATTGGGAATAACGAGGACGTGCCCCGCATATTCGTGAAGGTCTCTCACCTCTTTGTAATTGGGAATATCGAGGATGTGCCCCGCATATTCGTGAAGGTCTCTTACCTCTTGGTAATTGGGAATATCAATGACGTACCTTGGATATTCATGAAGGTCTCCCACCTCCTGGTAATTGGGAATATCGAGGACGTGCCTCGCATATTCATGAAGGTCTCCCACCTCCTAGTAATAGGGAATAACTGGACAGTCACAAGCATCTAAACTCTGAAGACAGCTTGAACAAGTCAATTGTCGATAAGAGAGTACCTAGACAGTGGTAGGTACCTAAAGACAAATGGGGATAGGGATATGCTTACTTGGTGATATCTCTTATCTCTGAGAGTATGTTTGTTAGCATGTACACATGATTGTATATGCTGTAAATTCATGATTTTATGCATGACAATCTTGTCAGTTATGCATCATCCGAATTTCACTGGGAAAAATTTTGAAAGACAACCTTTATTTAGAATGTAGATGTCTTGAGCATGTCAGATGAGAGACTTTCAGTCTGAAAAGACTTTCCGCTCACTCTCAGGGGAAAAGGCTATTTTATCCTAACCATTGATGCAGGATTTATAAGGACCACACTATCTTACTGTCATCATGTCAGTAGGGGACTGAGTATTCTCGCAAAGCGGTACGACTTTACCAATATGAGAGGTCTTTGTTGAGACGGCAATGTAGGCTTGGTTATTAGCTTATCAACGGGGACCATCATGGTCAAGGCTTATGAATGGAACGCTGCACGATCATCTCCTGGTTTGCAAGTTAGGAACCCTGCGAAAAGAGATAGAATAGTCTTGCTCGTACTTCTTTGAGCGATGCTTTATAGACATATGAAATCCTACATTAATTGAAGTGCCCTAGTCTAAAGAGACTTTTACAATGGGACGCAATGTAGGCTTGACTCATGTGTAAAAGGGTGAGAGCTGGTAATTGCCTTGGCATTTGTCACCAGTCTTTCTTCTCACTGTCAGATGAAGGCTCTGTCAATCGAACCACAACAACAACTTTTGTTTAGAAGCACCAATGGCTAAAATTCATTTTTTTGTCTGGGGGGCATTGGCGTTGCTTTTACCAAGTACACTGCTTTTTTATGCCCCTAGTTTTTTGTTCTTTGTTGCTTGAGGAACTGATCTAGGCAGGTTCAAGCAAACGCCTTCATCTTTTGCCGCCGCTCCTGATTATACTACTCGAATGGCAGTAACTTCTGTTTTACCTCCATGTGATGGTGAAATTACAGACTCAATTGGGTTGTACAATGAATACAAGTGCATAAAGAAAGAATTGCTTTTCGTCATTCTAGGGCACTTAAATTAATTCGAGTGTTCATATGCAATAAAGACACCCGAAGATTGATGCAAGTGCAAGCAAGAAAATTTCTAGCCCTTTTCTCACCTTGCAATGCTGATTTGCCTTGTCTTCAACATGCCCTAGTGCGAGGTGATTCTTGATGAGAGAAGCTTCACCAGTGTATGGGGCTCAAAAGAGGGATGAGCAATGAACTACCTCTCATTGTTTTGGTTATCGTACCATTCACGAGAGAACTCTTTACCCTGCAGTCATGGAATCTTCTGCACTCATCTCACAAGTGTATAGATGGGGGACTATGAGTAGGATATGGCTTGCCTGTCATCATTCTAACGCACCTCATCCAACATGCTCAATCAATCTTATATTCTTCACTTAGCTGTCTATTCTAGTAATCCTCAATAGAATCGGTGATTTAGACAAACAAAATCATCATGCAAAAATCCATTTAGAGAAGGCATGCCGCGTGAGAGAGTTTGTACTCTTAAAATAAATGAATGGTTTTTACTCAATAAACCCTATTGACAACTTTAGGGGTGTTTACTTAATGGAATTGTATTTACAAATGTGTTGAATTTTGAATATCAAAAGAGTTATTCACAAAGGGGTGTCAATGGATTGTCCATATGAATAGGGAGATGACACAAGAAGGATCAGTCGGGGTTAGGAATCTGATCCTTGATTTGGCGAGCCTTTATGCTTTTGCCCCTCTCATTGATTTGTTTTCCACATCTTTGACGGTCAGGCGATCCTGCAACAAACAAGAGGGAGCGTGTTAGTCATGAACTATTTCAGAAGTCAAACAACTGGAAGTGATACAACATTACCCTTCCTTGGTTTGCAGATGATGGTGATCCTGCAACAGGCAAGAGGGAGCGTGTTAGTCATGAACTCTTTCAGAAGTCAGACAACTGGAAGCAACACAACATTACCCTTCCCTAGTTTGCATATGATTGAGTGGACCTGGAGTATGAGGAGGATATGAAGCCCTGCACTTTGCACTCCATTAGGTTACTCGCTTTCTCGTAATTTGCAGGAACAAGAGAAGCAAAATTTTTTTATTAGTTTTTACATATGGCAACTAGTTGTCGCTCCCGAGGCTCAAACCCCAGTCGCGTCTGGACCACTTCATCCCCCACACCACTAGGCTAAGGTGCCGAGGGTGTTCGTAGGGCGCTTCTTTTTTTCATTTAACCGAACCTGCTTCTTGGACGACACGTCCTTTCATACCAAGTTAGGTAGATCGATATGGGTCACTTGATTTGCCCAAATTAACCATTAAGCGTTATTCTTGAATCCTATGCTTCCTATCAATAGGAGAAAATATGTCAAAAGCAAGTTCAGAGAGACAGGGAGAGAGAGTATTGGAAACGATACCAAGTTATCCTTCCCCAGAGTTTGTATTTGCTGACTCCTAGGGATCTCTGAATGTTGATGACAGCCTCTTCGTCATGACATAGCTTGACATCTCTCTCAATTGGCCGCTCTCATTCGTGGCCATGCATGCATGATTGATGGTTGTTGATTTATCTTCAACGTCTTCCTTATGGAATCTAAGATGGACAATTGAAACCTCCAATTCTTGATGGCAATCACTTCTTGAGGAGAGCATGCGTCTGGAGCAAGAAGTGAGGTTTCCAAGCCCTAATGTCATCATCAAAAACAAGGGGCTAGAGACCTGCTTCAATTGTCTAGATTTTTATTATTGACAGTAGCCAATTCAAATGGATTGAAGAAACTTCTTCCTTGTTCTTCTTAGCTTGTTGAAGAAAGTGTGAAGGCTGAAGGCAACATAGAGGAGGCTATCTTGCCTTGATCTACCATGGTGTGCATGCGTCGAATTTAACCGCATGCCTATGCCTATTACATCCGATCTTTTGTCTCTTGTAAGTAGAAGAGAGGGGACGTCATTTTCAACATTATGTTCAGGGATTAAGACTTACCCTTTGAAATGGAATGATCTTTTTCTGCTTTCCCTTGCTTTCTTGAAAGAGTGTCTTTGAATTCGACGAGTTCACATGATGTGCCAGCTTCAAATACCCCCTGTCACACTAAGTCAAAGGGGATGAGGGCAATACTCCGAGACATTAAGTGAATAAGTCAGAAAAACAAACACGGTTTAACATCTTGTTTTGACAAAATTTTTGGTAATGAAATGTTTTTTATTTTCAAAAGTATATATCTTTCGGAGAGAGAAAGCATAAGGAAGCCCAGCCCTCAGTATTCTCCTTGGATGGTATTTTCTTTTCATGGTTGGATAGAATCACCGGGCTGGTTTGGAATACCGCCTCATGCTCTCAAAATATTAGAACTGTACATTAGATTACTAGAATAGAAAATGCAATAGTAGCACACTAGACAGGATAAGAAACATGAAATTATAAAAACAGGCAAAACCCATGAAAACTCCTATGAAAAGGAGCACGTTGATAGTGCTGGCTCTGAAATCAAGTGCCTTCGAGTTCCTCGCCTCCAGTAGACTCGAAGTACTTGCATGAGAGAACCACTTCATTGAAGCAACGGAAGTGCAACCCATGCAACCAACAACGATACTTGCGAGGTAAAGCTCCCATGAACAGCTTTATCATTTCTTCTTCGGCCAGTTGAGGGTAGGTTTGCATCATAAAAGCCTTCAACCTCCTTGCATATGCTCGGAAATCCTCCATTGGTCTTCTTCTGAAGTGAACCAAGTTCTCGCAAGGCAGTTCAGTTCCAATCTGGTTTTGGTACTGATGCAGGAATGTGGAAGACAGCTCATTCCAATCCCTCATGAGGTTGATATATGCTGTGACGAACCATTGCAATGCAAACCTTGTAAGACTTTCTTGGAAGGCTTGAGTTGTGAATGACATCGGACTGTAGTACTGACTCATTTCAACGTGGAGATATTGCAAGTGGGCCACGGGACAAGTCGTGCCGTTATACTTGCGGAGATTGGGTATCCACATCTCTCCGGGAGTCATGATCCTGTGAGTGCAAGACGGGCCTGATGTATCTTGGTTAGGCTATGGGCCTTCCCATTGCATATTCATCGCAGTGGTAAACTCTGCTACTTCAGGGAAGCTAGATTCTCCCGAGTTCATCTCATTGTTTTATTCCGGGTCAAAATCACCAAACGAGGATGAGGCGTTTACATCATCCTCCTGGTCAAGTGACAAGCTTAGCAGTTGATTGTGAGACAAGTCATGACAGACAAAAGTTCCCTCTTCTGACAGCCCTTGGGTCCTGTGTGTGGGTGGGAGGCAGTCGTATGATGAATGGTTTATTTCATCTGTATAATACCAGTAGCCCTCAGGATTGTACCTTAGGGGATGCTTGAATTCTTGGTGCGGCGACTCATTGATTGTCAGGTTTTGCCTACGTTCAGTGGCAGGCGTTGACTCAAATTGCTTAGGCTTTCTTTTCTTAACTCCTGGTCCGGACCTTTTGAGTAAAGCCCTTCATTTCGCCAGTTGGACTTTGTCAAGGTGAGTGGGAGATGGTGGAGCTTCACTCTCTAGGTTGATGGGAGTTGGTATTCTTTGGATCCTAGCTCTTGTGGTAAGCCTGAGAAGTCATCCCATCATGCTTCGGTTCTGAGTAGTGTTAACTTCGTTTGCAGGCTCCTTGCCTTTCCTAGCAGGAAGCTGCTCGATCGCCCATTTATCATGCAAAGCTTGATTGGCATCTTCTTCTCCTGTCTCTGTGACTATTGGCTCCTTGTAGGGCAGGGTGATGTCGGCGTTGATGTCAACATCATATTCTTGGCGAAAAGCGTGAGTCAGTACCTCCCAGGTCTTAAGGGAACTGATCCTCCTAACAATGTACCACCGCAAGGTGGGGCCAGTCAGATTTGATTGGTACGATTGAATCATCCTTCGGACCAAGTAGGCCTGCAAGTAGGTCTCTGGGCGAGAGGTATCAGCATACCTTTCGCATTCAGGTGCTTTGAGCTTTTCAGGGATTTTAAAGCTGGCATAATTAGACAAGTCCATAGGATCTTGCCCCTGCAGTTGGCTCAACTTTTTCATGATCTTTTCAAGTTGTTTATCTTGTTGGTCATCCTCTGGCAAATTTGTAGGTGCCAGGAGTGTGCTTAAAGCAGCTATGGAGTTGGGTTTGGCTTGAGTGGATTCCATTTGCCTCGAGAGTTGTCGAAGGACAATGGACATCTTTCCTACGCCGTCTTCAATGTTGGCGAGGCGATTTTTTACATCATTCTGATCGGGTCTTATCACGTGAGGCCATTCGCGGGTGGCTGATAGTCGATGGTTCATAATTACCTGGTGTCGTAAAAACCATGAATGAGCACGAAAGTAAACAAAGATTGACCCATGGCAATGATCTAAATGCTTTTTATTTATCAAAAGAGGATTTTATAGACTGCAGACTTCTGACGTCTAAAACTTGAAATTAAAATGACAGAGCAAAATACTAGGCATTAAACAAAAAGTCCCTAAACAATGGGACAAAAATTTCGTGATATCAACACTAAGGGACACGTGATTGCTATTTTATATGCGACGATGAGCCTTGTTCTTGTGTAGATGCTTGCTTTCTTGGACTGACTCTGAGACATGTATCCAGCCTATTCCCAAATCCCCTTACATAAATTCTGCTTGCTCGTGTTGGCTGATCTCACTGATTGGGTGAGGGATTGATGGCTTCCATTTTGTCGGGATACGATGGTTGTAGATGTAGGACTCAGAGGCGTGATGGGCCTTTTCCTGTCCCTCAAGCCCTTCAGGTACCACGATCCTTTTGCATGGCATTTACTCCATGTTTCCTCATGGATAGAAATTTCGACTGCGTAGTCACGGCTTGTGTTAAAAAGGAGTGGAGGGGCCTTCCTCTTGAAAGACGGTGGGATCTCCTAGAGGGCTCCATACTATCGTGCCACCCGATATGGAAAATAGGAAATAGCGCCGGTGAGACCGAGCAACGGAATTGGATGGCGGCGTTTGTAAGCAAAACGAGCTCTCTTTTCATGGAACCAACTAGCACACCATTGGAATACTTCAGGAGTCAGGTCTCTTAAGAAGTTCACCTAATTTAAACAGCTTTTGATTGGGAATGTATGGTCCTAGAACCATAAATTTCTGTAATGGATTTTCAAAATTATTTGTTTTAGATGATCGCATGAAGCATCGAAATTCACTTAGGTAAGAAAAGAACCAGACTTGTAAAATTTTCAGGGAGACCCGCATGATTTTTTCCGTGTTTTCTTTAAAACGATTGAGAGACAAGAATGTTTCGGTTAAAATCATGTTGACATAATTTTGTCCCATTGAGATCTGATCAACTATCCATGCCATCTTTGGACTTATGACATTTCTTTGATGGGGGAAAATGATGAAACCAAAAAAGGCCAAGAGGAAAATCTCACTTTTTTGGGTCATGGGTTGATTTTCAAAACAGGTAGTCAAAAATGCTAGGGGGCAGGTATTATGGTTGTTTTCAAGAATTTGCCTCATAACATGGACTTCAGTTCTTAAGAGTCGTGCTAACCCACGCAACGGGATAATGCCTGTTGATGGCCTAACAAGCTTATTCTCGAGAGGTATTCCAGTGATGATACTGTATTCTTCCAGAGTTGGGGTTAGCTTGAACCCACCAAACATAAAAGTAGTCGTCTTCGGGCACTAGAAATGTACCATGGCCTGTATGACTTCGAGATGAACACAAATGTGGATCAACGATAGAAGATGACCGACTTTGGCTCTCACGCGCTCTTGGGCATACTGGTCCAATTGACCCCACCATCTGAAGAGTTCTGCTTGGGAGCGGGAATAAACTAGATATCATCTTCTCCCATCTCATATAAACTGGGACTCGAAAAACCTCCCTAAATTGCCATGGACCAATAAAAAAGACTAAGTAAAAGTAAATAAATTACTTTGCTTTTAAAGAAAATAGCAAGCACAGAGACATGCGCATGGGATGTGCAGCTCGATTTCTAACTAAGAGGGCTTGTTGAAATTAAAAGGGTGTCCGCTCGTCGCAGTCTCGCACTAGCAACGCACTCCCTTAATCTTGGCTAAAGAAATTTGGGAAAAGAAAGACAACCTCTACAACGCAGTCTCGCGTTCAAGGCCGTATCTTTTTTAACACCATCCTAATATCCTATGGCGGCCCAAGTCCGGCAGTCGGGTTGTGTGTGCCATGTGTAGTGCTGAAACAGTAAAGCATGCACAACAATTCATAATCACAAGACATTTTATTTTAACATAATAAAATAAAAGCTACTAACCTGTACAGAAAGAAAACCCAATTAGCAAAGCATTTAAACAAGATAAAAAATGCCTAAGTTTTCAAGTCCCCAGTGAAGTCGCCAAGCTGTCGCGACCTCTTTTTTCTTTTGATGCTTGATCAGGGCAGGCACCTCGCAAAGGTTAATGGCTTGGCTATGTTTATTTTAGCCCAGACTCTCCCAAGTCCACCAATTCATGACTTGATGATTTAATGTTTTTAACCTGTAAGTTTATTTTAAAACGGAATCGACACTAATCGATTTGGGGTGGGTCAATTAGAAACCCAAGCGAAGTATAGGGAGAAATACTCGCTCCTGCGCAACCAGAGAAATTAGGATCGGGGACTTGATTACACTAGTTAATCACTAATGCTCTTTCGATACCTAATCTTGTTTAAACCCTAAGGCTTTTTAGATTTTTGAGGGGTTTTCCATGCATTTGTGAAAAAAAAAAACATTTTTTTGAATCATTTTCTCATTTTTTGGACATAAAAGCATTTTTTTAATCCTTTTCTGAAAATATAAATCATTTTTTGGTTTTTTTCTGACTTTTTGGCTTTTTTGGGAAAATATATTATTTTTTGATTTTTTTTTAATTTTTAAAATATTATATTATATTATAATAATATAAAAATGAACCGGGTCGGATCCTCAGGTTGGGTCCGACCCGGGTCGTCCACTCGAGACCCAGACAGGCCCGCGTTGCGAGCCTGGCTCGGGATTTTTTTCCTTTTAAGTGCAAAAGCCCAAGCCGATTTTGGCCCACTTCACAAAAAATTGCAACCCAACACTACCCAGCCCACGCTTGTAGGCCCAACTCAGGGAAACCCTACCCGGATGGGGGTTTCGCTCGACTCGACTCAGACTGACGGGCACCTCTCTCTGCTCAAGTCTTCGCGGCGCTGGTGAGAGCGATTGAGGCGTCGAGATGCAAAGGGGAATGGCGGACTCGGCGTGACTGGAGGTGGCAGTCGACGCATACCGTTACCTGTTCTACGGCGGTGGCGCGACAAGGCAGCGAATGGAGGTGGTGACAAGGGGCTGTAGGTGCGGGTGACAACAACGGGGGAGTGACGGCGGCCCTTCAGCTTCCAGATCTGGCGTGGCACGGCGAATCGATCGCCGCAACGGCGTCGAGCACAACTCGAGGCGACTAGGGGTTTCGGCGGAGCTTGGTCGACGGCGTCAGGAGGGACGGCAGTGACGGTGGGTCCTCGACTTCTTAGATCTGGCACTTTTCCATCTCTCTCTGAGTTTGCTTGCCGCTCGGCCTTGGCTCCGCCCACGAGCTCCTCCGGCTCCGATCTCTTCCCTCTCCCTTAGATCTGGGCTTGCGGGTGTTCGGGCCTCCCTCAAAGTCTCTCAAGGGAAGATTCTGGCGCTTGCAAGCTTTCGATCTCTCTTCGTTTGTGTGTCCATTCTCTTGTTAGCCTTCCCCGACGCCCTATTTATAGGCAAGGGGAAGGCCGGTCGGCGGAAGTTTGGCCGCCGGTCGGCTCACGTTGATCGGCCCTAGGTGCGGCCGAACCAGCGTCCCTTCCAAGCCAACCACTTGCCTGTCTCGTCGCCGTCAGTCTCTCCGTCCAGCATCGCGCACGTCGGAGCTCCCTGCGCATGCTGCTCATCCATGGAGGAAGAAGACAAGAGGAGAGAAGAGGGGGCCGGGCCGAGTCATGTGAGCCGGGCTGAGTCATGGGCCTACGCGAGAAAAAGGAGGGGCTGGGCTCAAAGGCCCAACCCGACAAGCTGTTTTTGCTTTTTTTTTATGTTTTTGTTTATTTTGTTGTTGTTTTTATTATTATTATTTATTATCCGAAAATAAAAGAAATTAAAAAGGAAAAGTACATAAACATAGAAACTAAGGCCTAATTGAAAACCTAATCAAATTTTAGGTGTCAACATACAAAAAAAAAATGTGATAAAATCAAGTGTACAATATTGATAGCAGCACTTGAGTTCTAATAGTGTGGTCTATCACTATTAAGATCAATACTTAGTGATTGTGACTTGTCTAGGAGATTATCAATGGGTTCCAACCTGCGTTGAGGCTTCTAGTATGAAGAATGGATATAAACTTGGAGATGAGTATAATTTTATGTGATTGGTCTTTACTTGTTGGTTATCATCTATGCCTTAGCAATAGCACCACGCACACTTAATATTTTCAATTTCAATTGATTTCAAGTGTTGGCTGTCAATTTCCACAAAAAAAAAAATTCATAATCTTTAAACAATATATTCACACCCTTCACACCCTTTAGGTAGCATAGTTACTCTCAACAATTTTCCTTATTTAAAATAAAATAAAAAATAAAAAAAATAAAAGTTACCGACACTTTGGCATTTGATGGAGACTTAACAACTATGTTAGTGTCATGGGCCAATCGATTGGGATCGTGACCGTGTGGCAACTTAGGCTCTTTTGGATCGACTCCGATCGTTGGGGCGCCTAAGCCAAGCCTTGCTCAGATCGATCGCTCGCTCGGATCATAGTGGGAAAAAGTTTCTACAGAGAAAAGCTCTAGAAGAGAAATGAGCATTTAATTACTGAATAGTTGGATGGATACAAATGAGGGGGAGAGCCCCCATTCTTATACAAGAGACCCTCATATTACAACCATTGATCGAGATTTCATCCGGCGGACGAGATTGTACCACCCAACCTACCAACTATCGACACCAAGGCTCCATTCATTTCGTGGAAAATAATTTCCGAGAAAACATTTTTCAGATTTTTTGACATTCGTTTCACGAAGAATGATCTCCTTCCATGCAAAAAAAAAAAAAAAGTCTTATAAATTGGGGGAAAATGTTTTTCACTTTTGAAAAGTGGAAAACATTTTCCTCACTTGATCTCTCTTAAAAGTGGAAAACATTTTCCTCACTTGATCTCTCTTATTCACACATCTACATATCATCACTTCCTCCTCCCCTTTCTTCTTCTTCTTTTCTTTTTTCATTCGAATTATTTTTTTTCTTTTTAATTCGAATTATTTTTAATTTCCTTTTTCTTTTCTATTTCTTTTCTTTTTCTTTTTCTTTTCTTTTTCTTTTCTTTTTTTTCATTTTCTATTCTTTGTTTCCCATCTTCTTCTTTCTTGGCTAATCACCGGCCGTCGCCAGGCGAATCTCAAGCTCG
Organism: Eucalyptus pauciflora; assembly: GCA_007663325.1. NCBI lineage: Eukaryota > Viridiplantae > Streptophyta > Magnoliopsida > Myrtales > Myrtaceae > Eucalyptus > Eucalyptus pauciflora. The sequence continues at coordinate 1,317,770 of VMYD01000388.1, forward strand.
TCGATCTCAAGCTCGTGCTCGTCAATCTAGTGAGCCTTGAGCTCACCATTCGCGCTCGCCAATATGGGGAGCGGCGAGCCTCGTGCTCGTCGGCGAGCTCGAGGCCCACTAGTAGCCAGTCGCAGGCCATTGCCAAGTTTAAAAATTAAAAATAATTAAAAATCAATTTTTAAAAAATATGAAAAATCCATTTTAAAAAATAAAATAAATGAAAAAGAGTATATGGAGGAAATGATTTTCCTTACCGAACAGCAAAAAATATTTTCCACTTCATTTTCAGGTTTCATCTAAACATTGGAAAATAATTACATTTTCTTAGAAAATGACTTCATAGAAAATATTTTCCAGAAACGCCATATTTTCTTCAAAACGAACGGAGCCTAATGGCAGGAGAGTTCTAGACTTTGTCGCAATTACCATATCGCCCGCCCTTGCAACATTCTGGTAGTTCTCTTGCAGGAAACCATGGCGATCTTGGGAGGTCCTCCTCGAAAAGGCACGGTCCTTTAGGGCGCGTTTAGTAACCATTCTGTTCCAGGGAACAATTTTTTATCAGAAATGATTTTTTATGGTTCTACTCCCGAAAACAATTTCTGAGCAAAAGAACACGTTTAGTAACTTTCCAAAGTTTCTGCTCTCGGGATAGAAATGCGTTTGGTAAAATTCTTAAATTTTTTGTTTCTTTTAATTTTTTAATACTTTTATTATATTTTTCTTCTTTTTTTCTCTTTTTTCTTTTTCTTTTTCTTTTTTTTCTTTTTCTCTTCTTCCTCCTTCTTTGTAGCCGGCGACCTGCTAGGCGAGTCTGGCGAGCTTGTCGGAGCCTCGCCAATGGCTAGGCGAGCATCGCCTAGCCACCGCCACCGGCGAGACTCGACCTCGCCCAAGCAGCGCAAGGCCGACCCTCACATAGGCTAGCGAGGTCAGCCTCGCCCTGGCCTGGCGCCGGTTGGCGAGGCTTGGCCCAACGAGCCTCGCCGTGGCTCGGCGTTGCCGGCCATAGCCAAGGCCGGTGACCCGCCAAAGGGAAGAAGAAGAAAGAGGAAAAGAAGAAGAGAAAAAAAGAATAGAAGAAAAGAAAAAAAATCGAAACTAATTCTAATAATTGTTCCCGAGAATAAAAAACAAGTTTTTTCTACTTCTTAATTTTGTTCCAAATCTACTTTCAGAAACAAAAAATTTACCAAATGCATTTCTATTCTTTTTTTATTCAGGGGAACAAAAGAATCAGACACTATTTTGAGTAAAAACAAATAGGCTCTTAGCCACATAAACCTCTTGACCATGACATTAGCATAATTGTTTGTTTCCTAATGAAAGCGATAATTTGAACAAAAAATTTTGGGGGCATTCAATTGTATAAAAAAAGTTAAGGACCCATTGAATAATTGACAATAGTTCAGAAACCTCCGGTGCCTTTGTCCCTCATGAAAAAGATAATTCACGAAAAAGACAACTGATATCAAGAAAGGAATCGCCAATTCATCCTGGATTTGTGAAGTTTCCGTCAAAAAAATGTGGCAAACTAAACTAATTGAACTAACTCAAATGAAGATGCAGCAGAGGAAAGCGTAAATTGAGGGAAAGCCACAACAAATTGAGGACAGAAATTGTCTGATGTGATGCCTGCTTTCATACGTACTCGCAGATAGCTCCTTACATACAATTAGACTTTGTAATGCAGAACAAAAATGGCCGCTCCGGCATTTGTACGAATCTTCGCATTCAGGCTTGACTTCTGGTTGTATGCTGAATCTAGCGATTGTGCTGCAGACTATCAATCAAAGCCAATTATAAAAAGCAGTTGACTTGTCTTAAAAATTATCACCGGCAACACATATTGTGATGAAAATGTTCTTTATAAAATATGTCCAACTTATAAAAATCGGCCATTATTTGCTATGTTCTTTTTTATTTGCCAGCACTGACGTAGCAATATCACAGCCTTCAGAACATTGACTTTAATCATTTATGTGCTTCAGCTTACACCTACCTCAGTATGGATGATGGACAAGAAATCAAAGTCCATTATAACTTCAGAGTCTGAGTTACTCTAGTATCAGCACATAACCATAACCTACAAAGAGGTATCTCATTCAATCAATAGTCGATGTCAAATATTGAGGGAAGCATCCTTCGTGATCGAATACCGTCACGAGGTCCATGAGGCTCTTCAATGTTCTTTTCTAATAGTTATGTTCACTTGATTCATCGGTCGTCAGATAGATAGAAGTCCTCAGTCCAAGAAGCTTGGCCAACCTTAAAGAGTAGGGATGGTGAAATGGAAGCGAAGAGATGTGGGTCCTGCAGCGGTTTATCTTTCATCAAGCCGCAAAGATTTTATCATATGGTTGCCCTATATTCTTCTTTTGCAAGCGGTCGAAAACTCGTAATCTTCTCATGTTGTGGGTCTCCATTGCTCCAGGTACTCTACCATGAGATAGTTTAACTGCAATGCGATTCCCCGAGTGATGGAGTACTCATTGAACCCTGGTGGAAGTTGCATAAGAAAGATGTTAAGAAAATGAATGACAAAACGTGAGTTTGGTCATCTTTCATGCCACCATCTAGAATCTATCAAGAGATACTTCATGCGCTGGTGTGAGATTTGCTGTTTGTCGGAATGTCTTTTAACTTACCAGTTGCAAAGAAACCTGGCTGTCATTGGGTGAGTGGCTCGAGTTACAACTAGGCGACGAGGGATTAATGCTTCTCTCAGCCAATGTTCTCAGTCTGTCAAGTTCAGGGAGAATGACTTTTGCGAGATCTGGTCTATCCTTCCGTCTTAACTCCGAACACTTAAGTGCCATTTGGGCAAAGGCCAGAGCCTCATTATAGGGCCAATCAGGCACCGCTGGATCTAGCATTTCAGCAAAAGTCCCCTTCTCGATTGCCCGCTCGACATGGTGGGTCAATCCCATGGGAGGTTTGGCGGTTAATAGCTGCAAAAAGATGATCCCTAGAGAGTATATATCAGACTTGACACCCAGCATTCCCGTCTGCTGATACTCGGGATCTATGTAGCAAAATGTCCCAGCCGTGGACGTCATGCGGTATTGTGTCACAGTGTCAGCAACGGAAGGCGGGACCAGCCGAGCTAAACCAACGTCGCTGATCTTGCAGATGAAGTTGCCATCGAGCAGAATGTTTCCAGGTTTTAAATCGCGATGCACAAGTGGTTCAGGTTTCGCTTGGTGGAGGAACAGCAAGCCAGTTCCGATTCCTGCTGCAATTTTGAACCTGAGTTGCCAAGAAAGCGGCCTCGTGTTTCCGTGACAGAAGAGGCGGTCATCTAAGCTTCCATTCGCCATGAACTCGTACACCAAGCATCCATATTCTGGACAAGCTCCTAGGAGAAGAACCATGTTTGGATGCCTTATGCAGCTCAACACCTCAACCTGCAATAATTGGCACAGGATAGATAAAGAAGTTTAATGATCTTCATCAAAAGTAAACACAGTAGTCGAAGTTGAAAGTGGTTGACTGACATTATGTAAGCCTCTTCAAAGTTAAACGATCTCTAGATTAATAAACTCAATTTCTATCAGTTGGATGTTTCATCTCCCCAAGTATTCTCAAATCACATTTTCTAGACCCAAATACAAAAATGGGAAATTGCTTGTGCATGATAAGGTTGATTACCATCAATTATGCTCGATCATGTGGCAATATAACCCTTGTTGTTAACTCTTGCATTCACACTGCATAGTTTTTACTGATGACGTACCTCTTGCAAAAACTGTGATCTGCCTTGAGCAGCATCTGGTCGCAAGACCTTGATTGCAACTGACGTGTGATCCAAGTAGCACCTGTACACGGGGCCATAACCTCCTTCACCAATCTTGCGGGACTCCAAAAAGAACTCTGTGGCATTTTCGATCTCCTCAATCGAGTATCTTCTGTACCTGACATCTGACTGTGCAAGAGCATCGAGCACCTTTTTCTTCTCCTCAGCTTCTTTGATGGCTTTCATTTCCGCATTAATCCTTTTCTGGGCTTCGAGTTCGGCAATCCTCTGAGCAGCCTCAGCTGCCTCCATTGCTACTTTGGACTTGGCTTTCTCCTTTTCTGCAAGCGCTAAAGCCGCTTCCTCAGACAATCGTGCCTCCTCGATCCTCCTTTCTTCTTCTAGTTTCCAATGCTGGAGCTCTTTCGCCTGGAAGGCAGTCACTTTAAAGTCTTGAACAGGGAAACGTAATTCCTCCAGTGAAACTCGATCTGCCTTACCTTTTGTTTAGAAGAGAGAGCATCTTTGCAAGCTTTGCTGTACATTTCCATTGTCTGCTTAAGCTCTTGTCTTAGCCTCTTCAACTCGGCTTCCACATCATCCTGCAATTTTGAAAATCCTTTACTTTTTTTTCGAAATGTTTTGGACTACATCTCTCTTCTGAGAAACGTTTAATAGATCCTATAAGCATGTCACACTCATCTTGTTCTTACCGTACTGGGTGATGAAGATGAATAAGACCTCTCGCTCTCCTGTGAAATATGTGACATAGGCGACACTTCGCGAACTGTGCTGCTATCTACTGACCTCCGCGCCAAAGAAGCCGCATCAAAGCTCTGTCTGTGGTCTGTGTTGGAGGTGTTAGACAACCTCGGGGAGTAGCCACCGTCCAGGTTGTCATAAAATGATGGGAACATTCGGTCGACACTCTGTCTACCAGAGCTGACAAAGGATATATCAGTATCCGGAGTACCAACCTCCCCGTACAATCTGCCGTTGGAACCTTTTCCTCTTGTGAATGGCGATCTGTTTGCAAAGGATTTTAGTCTTTTTTTCCCTCGAATTGGGAAATGGTCGTTTCAAATAAGATTGACTTACCTTATAAAGTCTAAGCTGTCATTCGACTTATGAGGCACCTCATTCATTGCCCTTGCAAATCCTAATGAAGAGTCCATCCTTAGATATCTAAAGAGGCGAGATGAAGGGGAACCAGAAACGAAGATTTAATGTGCAAAAACGCTTACCTCTTATACTGATAGTTTGGGGGACACGCGGCTCTGATTGATGTGCCCGTGGAACCAATTGATTGTGAATTTGATTAGATAGTGGCGAGGCCAACGGAGCTGGACGGGTAGCCGACCGCATGGTTGTTATCTTCCCCTTCGTTATGACATAAACCGTACAAAAGTCCGGTGCTCCTTTTGCCACATTACTTGGCACATCTATCGCCTTGAAGGTTCTGTCGACGAGCACTTATCAGGCTATCAAGTTACGTCCTAAAATAATCACCTTACGAAATCATTTTAACTAGGTATTTGAGCGTAGTTTTTTCATTTAGATCCGTACCTCACATATGTAGATGAACATTGGTATACTTATTCAGTTACCTTTGTGTCAATGTCACAAGCATGTGTTGTCATTTCTTAGTAGCCATTGTTAAAGTGTTCCATGTAGTTGTAGAGTTGCAAGCTTTAGCAAATAACTTATTATCATCGCACTAAATCAATCCCATCTTGAACTTCATAGGCTTATGCCAATGCATATTTCTTTTGTGTTTCTGAAAGAAAGATTGCTATATATTCTTAACTTGTGAGAAACTTATAGTTCACGAAGGCCTATGAAAACACAGACGAAGCGCCACACCAAGTTGCTTTTGTCTTGCCTGGAAGATAAGTGAATTTTTAAACAACAAAAGATGCATTTTGCGTGCAAAACAAATGCGAGGGGATCATTGTATGTGAAAAAATTATCTGATCCGCTGATTATTCATGCGAGATCAATCAACAAGCAATACAAACCTTAGAAAGCTGGACTTCGACGAGGAACCGATGACTAGATTCTCAATGGAGTTGTGAGAAACATACTCGATCAATGCTTTCGCTACTTCCGTGTCTTCCAGCAAAACATCTGTGCATTGTATCTGGCATCAAAATGAATGTGTGAACACCTAACCAAACAGATTGTGCATTGCTGTTGAATTTTTTGAAGCAGTAGCATCTAACTTACATCCTTACGCGTGCAGAAGCATCGGAAGGGAAGAAAGAGTTCTTTAGGATCGAACTCATGTCCTGCCATATGAAGAGCCTTGTTGGCATCAAATAGTTTAAACCGACCCCCATAGATACCCGTTAAACATTGAATAATTAGAGGTGATTATCGCACTGAAAATCATAATCCGCGTACATTCGGCTTACACACATAGATCTCTCGATTTAGACATGCACGTGCATCAGCTAGAAAGCTCATCGTTGCAATTCAACGTAGTTCGATGACTTACGAGGGGAAGGACTAAAAGGCGCGGCGGGGAGAGACTTGACATTGACATGAACGAGGATGACGACTTGGCCTCTCTGGAGAAGATTATCGATGGCCCATTTGAGAGCATTCTGGCTTCCCTTATCCTTATCGATCGCCACGGCCACCAACCCGCTCCCTCCCTTTCTCTCCGACTGTTCTCTCGCAAGCCACATTTGTTCCCTCTATCTCTCTCTCTCTCTCTCTCTCTCTCTCTGAAACCCTGGAAAGTCAGCAATACGAAGATCGGCGCGCGATTGACATTGAAAGAAGACCAGAGCAGAAACCAAAACAGGAATCAAATATCGCTCGCGGCAAATGAGTCGAACCTCCAGCAGATCACGACGTGCTTTCTCGTTCTCGACCCGGTGACGGCACTTTTCCGCCTCCTGGAGAGGCGAAAGAGAGACGACGGATGTTCGAACTCGACCTTTCTCCTGTGAATTCACCACGTTCTCTCGCCTTCTCCTCCCTCTTATTGTTGATGAACCACCAATTTTCTCTCTTTCCTTGTTCTCTCATGTTTCTCTCTCTCCTCGAATTAGGCAACCGAGGCGTTAATCAGTTCAAATCAGAGAACCCTCTAACCTCCTGTGTCTCAATCGAGAAAGAGAGAGAGAGAGAGCATGCATTTCGGTCTGTTTCAGGTGCAATCAGCGGCTGCATGCTAACGCTGCACGTTCTCCGGATTAAAGCAAAGCATTCCCTTAGGAAGTTCGGCAGGTCAAACCTCGGGTGACAACTTTTTTTCTCTCGATTAGTTGACGCGACTTCATAGCTAGTGACTCGCGGGTTTGATGTTTTGTTGAAGTTGTTCGTGTCTTTCTAGGGTTAACGACAGAGCTGTCTTTTGTTTCTTTTTAACCACGAGGGTTTGATGCTCCTTTAATTATGAAAGGTTCTTCCTTTTTCGGTGGAAAAAGGATCGGACACCGGTCGAGAAAACAACACCAAGAAAGTGTCATAACTTACGGCTTTGATGTCACAATTTTTCAATCAACCACTTGAGTATCACGAGGAAGATTTTACTCAGCTGGAAAATGCAACAAGGCATCAAAATGGACAGCACTTGTGCTGAACAATTTTTAGAAGTTATACTCAAATGATTATAATTCAAAAGTTAAGGCGCTTAAGTAATCGATTGAAAAGTTATAACACTAAACTAAATGTTGTACAAATGTTATGGCACTTGATGTGTGTGTATGTATATATTCTTGAATGATAATTAATTGTTGATTATATAGCATAGAGAATTTTGAAAACATATTATTTCACCAAAAAAAAAATGAATGATTTAAATATTTTACTAAAAATGATCGCTTAGCGAAAAAAATATCATCGTGCACAAAAATGTTTGAGGAAATTTGAGAAAAATGGTTAATATCATAAAAACCCCAAATTGGTTCACCTATCCTCAACTCATTTTTTAACCACCAAAAACCCCAGCTTTTTTATTAGTTTTATAATCAAATTATTGAATTGAATGACACATGACGATTGACAGGTATATAAGTTTGGAGTTTTAACTTCCGCTTGTTATAGGTATACTAGTTTATGATTTTTCATGACATTAATCTAATTTAACGAAAGAGTTAATATCACGAAAAGTTTCAAACTGATACATATATAAAAAATTTACCCCAAATTAATTTTTTTTACCACAAAAATCTCAAACGGATACATTTGTAATAAATTTATCCTCCATTAAATTTGATTAATGCCACGAAAAATCACAAATTATTTTACATACTTGACAAACAAAGAGTAAAACCATAAATTGATAGACTCATCAACTGTAACATGTCATACAACTTAACAATTTGATAGTAAAATTTAATAAAAAAAACTAGCATAAGGTAAATTTGTCACATATGTATCAATTTCGAATTTTCGATAGTCGAAAAATTAGTTTGAGATAAATTTATCCTCCATTAAATTTGATAAATTTGTATCAATTTAGGGTTTTTCATTATATTAACCCTTAACAGAAACTAATAAAGAGTAAATTTATCACAACCATACTAGTTTGGGATCTTGTTGTCAAAAGATTAATTTTGAGTAAATTTACTATAAGTGTACTAGCTAGAAGTTTTTTCTGATCTAAATTAATTTGGAGTAAATTTGTCACAGTTGTATTAGTTTGGAATTTTTCATGGTATTAATTTTTATAGATAATAAACAAAGCCTAAAGAGAAATTCTAAAGTCATATTATCTTCTAATTTAATAAATGATAGTTCATTCTTTTAGCGTGTGTTCGGTACGGACGGACGGAGCCATTAAATTTTTGTCTATACTCATAAAATCAAATGTCACTGTGAAATTATGCACGTTTTTTGTTTCACGTGTTCCTTCTTTTCCCACGGGGTCTGCTCCCTTTCCCATGGTGTCTAAAATTCACCCGAAAATTGCTCTTGTACGCTTCTCATAAACGAATTTTTAGCATGATTTTCCATCCGGCTCGCCTTAACTTATCTCACACCTAAAAAACTATATCTTGTGTTCAATGCTGATGTATAAGTTTATAAATAGAACTAATCAAGGGAAGGGCTTGTGTACGTTGGGCCTGGGGTTATGCCTCAAACTGATACCCCATGATCATATCTATGATCATGAAGATATTAAGGAGCCTTTCGGGCACGGGGCCCGTGGTGGAGTCACCGGTTATCAAAAATATATATATTTGTGATATCAACTTGATTGGGTCTATTTAGGCTTTTGAGCAAACCTAACAAGGTGGGTTGAGCCCGAGAATGAAATGACTTGTCCAAGCCCTTCCATTTTACACTTTAAGCGATCGGGTCTCGGAGATGCTAGTGATCCCAATGGCGCACGATTGCATTTGTATATACATGTAATAGTACAATATAATTTATGGGCAGAAATGGCCTCAACCTCGATCATTTATATTATATATAGCTATAGCTGGAAATGATTACTTTACAATTCTAGTTACAAATAAGATCATAACAGCGAACTATAATGATACCTTAAAAGGTTATCTATGTAAATATAAGGTGCACTATCAAATTATGTTGAATAGACACTATGGCAATATTAGATAGAGGGGTTTAAGTATCAAGCACATTTAACTTTGCAAAAGGGCATTATGAATATTCATTGGAAAAAATTCATTATGTTAGTGAGATATATCACCGGGTGATCTCTCCAATAGTAATTAATCATGGAAAAACCTCTGTAAATTTGACTCCTTTTATATGAAACTTCTACATAGTGACCCTTATTCTTGAAATAATTTCAAATCAGGGGTTTTTTCGTGTGCAAAAATTACGGTTCAGTGTGGGTCATTCTTACACACACACACACAAAAACAAAACAAAAAAAAACAAAGGCTTAAATAGACTTTGTCTCAAATAAGATCTTGAAGTGGCCAATTTAGTCTCAAAGAAAACCATGATCTAACTGAGTGGACAAATCTTTGTTGGCCGATGAATAGACCACTGGCATCACACTAAACCAATAGATCAATTCCATTATACTTAGACTCATGTGCATTCAACCATGTGTCACAGTTCAATAACTTGATGCATTCCAAAAGTTTCCCGAAGGAAGGGCCATAGCCCATCCATGAGCAAGCAACCCTCCAGCTTCCCGAAGTTATAGGGTTTTTTTTAGTGTTCTGGAATACTCATTGGAAAGGGGTAATGCAGTAATTATACATCTAAGTAATGATTGCGGGAGATTAAACACCCACCATTAAGATCAAAGAGATCAACGGTTATGGTTAGCCCCGTACTTATATATATATATAGGGGCTTATTTCCCCTAAAATATATTATCTCATTCACAAGTGAAATATAAGAAGAACTTCTCTCTTTAAAGTTCCTCTCTATGATCACTGTGAGTCGAATGTGAATAAAACTAACTTAGGAAGAAATTCCTAAGGCTGCACGGGTTAAGAAACGTTAGATCTATCAACCCGTGACACATGCATCTAGCTTCTTGCGCTTGATAATTGCAGGCACTTCATGTAAATTCAACACCAAAATATTTAAAATGATAGACAGTTATTGAATATATTCCTTTTAATTATTGATGGAAAAATAACATTAAAATTGTCATAACTTTTCATATGGTGTTCATTTTAATGGCAAAACTTTTCAACATATCACTTATGTGCCACTTTTGTTAAAAATAATTACTTAAGTACCATCACCAATTTGAATCGTTTTTTGGGACCGATGTGGCTCCCGGCCATTCAACATGTTTGCACCAAATTTAAATCCTATTCAGATAAAGTGAGCCATTTCCGCTCTTCTTCAAACCTTAATTCAAACTAAGACAACTTGGGGCTATATTAAGAGTTGAATCTTGTAATGAATAGCACGGCCAGGACAAGCAACTCAAGTTCATTTTAACAAAGTCAAGACGAAGGCGAATTTTGCAATGGAGGGAGAGCTAACTGTGCCAAGAGCCAATCCAGTTCGACTTTTAGGCAAGTGTTGTCATTGTCACTCTCAGGCATGAACATGCCAATAACTTGTTCTCAGCCAAGTTGAGAGGCGAAAGTAATCGGCTCAGCTAATGGAAGTAGCGCTAGCCAAGGTGCTGCCAACAATGGTGACCCTTTTGCTATAACCGCAGCCGAGATGTGGCAGTCAGAGAGTTGCGAGATGCTCGCAAGGAGGAGAAGGGCTCAAGTAACCTGAGAGAGAGAAAGAGAGAGAGAGAGAGAGAGAGAGAGAGAGAGAGAGAGAGAGAGAGAGAGAGAGAGAGAGAGAGAGAGAGAGAGAGGCGGCAGGTCATGACTCATGGCGAATGGATTCTGCAACAACTTGCACGGCGATGGATGGTGCTGAGCAGTGGCACAGCTTTGCGGATAGAAACGTCAAAGGGCGGAAATTGAAAATAATAAAAGGAAGACTCAAAAATAAAGAGAAGAATATTCTTAGTCATTGAAGTTCAGTTTATGTTAATATGCTCCCTTCTTGAACGGAGTACATTTAAAATGAAAATCTTAACTCCTAAATGTGAAAAAGCAAAAAACCAATCCAATTTAAACGCTTGAGATTTTGAGAGCAAACATGAAATTTAAATGACAAATGCACTTAGATTTAGCTAAACATTGACTAAAAAAGTTCATCAAGTTTGATTTCTCTATGAAATTACTCTTCCATAAATATTGGAATATTGTCTCAAGTCAACATATAAATCTTCAACAACATGGTAACAGACGATTGAAGAGTAGTGTCGAGCAGCGTAGTCAGCCCATCATTTGGTAACCGAGAAGGAGAAGTCATCCTCCGTCATTGCCCTAGAAGAGTACAAATCTCCTTCGCTGGCGTAAGAAGAGTACTCTTCATCGCTATCCCTCTCCGTCAGCTCCTCGATCCTCTCCATGGCCTCCCTCAAGCTCCACCTTCGTTCCACGTCCCACTCGCAGCAACACATGCCGATCTTCAGGAGCTTCAGCATCTCCCCCTCCCCGCTCTTCGTCCCTCTCATGTCCTTGTCGAACACCTCGCCCGTCCACTCCTCCCTCACCACCGAGTTGACCCACGTCGCCAGGTCGGCGTTCGCCCCTTTCCCTTGCTTTAGATAGTTCGCCGGGAACTTCCCGGTGATGATCTCTAGGATCAGTATCCCGAGACTCCACACGTCAGTCTTTTTAGTCGTGCGGTCGCTGTGGTTGAACTCGGGAGACTTGAACGCCACCATGAATTGTTGAGCGTGGTCCTTGTTGATCACGGGCACGAGGCCGTAGTCCGTCAGGAGAGGTGTGAAGTTCCGGTCCAGAAGAACGTTAGATGACTTGAGGTGACCGTGGGGCAAGGAGAGGCCGGGAAGCTCCTTGTAGAGGTATTCGAGACCCTTTGCGACTCCCTTGACGATCTTCAGACGGGTCGGCCAGTCGAGCCCAGGTTGTCCCGGACTACGATTCGCTACGATAAATCAAAGTCAAATACTGTCAAGATTTCATTGGATAAAATACATGTTCAACTCTATCTATTCAAAATACACATTTATCACCATTCTTAGTGACTACATGCATCTGTACATGAAGAAATCAACCGTCTGGAGTGGCCTATGTAATGATAATCCGATGTTCATCGAGAACCAAGAAGACAAAAAACTTTGGTTCCACCGTACATAGTAGACGTCAAATAAATTTCTAGTTAATTAATAGGTTTCTCCTAGAGGAATTTAGTAAGTGAATTCTAGTCAATGCGACCGAGTACATACCATGAAGATGACTGGCCAAGCTTCCATTCTCAACAAAATCCGAAATCAGGAGCTTTTCCTCTTTCCTGTAAAAGAAAGCTACTAGAGGGAGCAAGTTAGGGTGAGACAAACTCCCAAGCCTCCTCATGTGCTCATAGAACCCCTCCTTCCCGAGCTTGTTCATTTGCCTGAACCGCCTCACGACAACCGCTGGCCCGTCCAGCAGTGCTGCCTTGTACGACGACCCGAAGCTCCCGCTGCCCAGCACCTCCGCGGAGGCCCGGAGCAGGTCTTGCAACTCGAATCTCCCCCGGTCGCTCCTCACAAAGACCAGCTTCCCTTGGTGATCTCCTCCTCTCTTCTTCATCTGCGGCTGCTGGTTGTTTATCTGGGCGTCCGTCGGGCCGGCATCGTAGGCCCCGAACCCCCTTTGGGCCTTCATGGGGCGGGCCTCGTGGATGTTCGATTTCTTCCTGTATAGGACGACGCCGACGATGAGCAACGCGACGAGTGCGACACCGACGATGATGGCGATGAAGGGTAACTTCCTCGATGATTTGCACGGGGGAAGAGGCTTCCCGCACAAGTCCTTGTTCCCTGCTTGATCACACAAGAGTTCGTTAGATGTCTCGGCTCATTAAGCTAATAAGAAATTGGTTTTCAATTCATTCATTACGTCTAACCATGTGTGAAATTGAAATCGATTTTGAGACTTCTCATATCTCAACCGTACACATGACTGTATGTCAAAGCTTGTGAAATATAATTTTGTTTCCACCGACAGTGTACAAAATAAATACCAAAGAAAAATATTACAATCAATAGAAAATAAATACTAAAGTTTCAAATGGTCCGTCAAAATGCAAACCGAGTCTGATCAAGTCGCACCAAATCATTGTCATAAGGCCCACAAGAAATGCAGCATCGTTAGGTGAATTGTCGACTTTGTCAATGAAATAAATATTGATATATTTATAAGCAATAAAAAAGAAAGAGAGATTTATATATATATGTTGAATGACGTGCGATGCATGACGCTCTTCATGCGAGCATTTAGCGTTATATATAATCCAAGATCACCCTGTGATCTTAATAATGTCTATTACCAGTGATTTTGTAAAACTTTTCACGTAATCGTCATATATAACACAAATAGTCTAGACCAGACCGTGAATAATTTTCTGTCGATAAGACAAAAGCGGTTACTAAAACACTAAAGATTTTTCCTTCTCGATAATCCAAGATCATAGGGCAGAGATTTGGCTAGCTGGAAACTCATGAAGTATCCTAAAAAAACCCGTGACACACAATTGAACTATGCAAGTAACCTGGACACGTAAGAGTTCGAACGAAATTGATGGTACTTGAACGGGAGACATCCAATTCCTGAGTCGGAAATCCGCAAATACCCTAACCAACGGCCTCGTCTACAATCATATGTTGATAGTGTATGCCATCAAAGTCGTTAAAAATGAGAAAAAATGATGATCACCTGCGAAGTAGGAGGCGTTCATGTTGCTAAGCCCCCGAGGTATCTTCCCCTCGAACTGGTTGTCGGCCAAGTTCACCATCTGCAGCTCCATCTGCGGAAAATCCGGTATCTTCCCTCCGATCTGATTCCCGGCGAGGTTCAAGTTCACGAGCCTTGGCAGCTGCGCCAGCGACTTCGGCATTGGCCCCGTGAGCATGTTGCCGTCCAGGTACACCATCTTCAGCGCCCTCATCCCGTCGAACATGTCGCCCGGGATCGGCCCTGAGAACCGGTTGCTCGACATCGTCACCGACTTGAGCGCCAGCAGCTTCCTCACCTCTGGCATCGGCCCCTCGAAGCTGTTGCCCTTGATGCTCAGGATACGGAGGCTGGGCAGCTCGGCGAGCGAGTCCAAGTCGAGGCCGCCCCCGAGGCCCATCCCATCGAGCCTCAGCTGCCACACGCTGCCGTTATTGCACCACACGCCGGTCCAGCTGCTGCCGGCGACGGTACACGGGGAGTCGGCGGAACCGTCCCAGTTGCTCAGCGCGGTGGCGTTCGAGAGGGAGCCCCTGAACTTGATCAGGCTCTGGGTCTCACCAGCACTGCAGGTGACGAAGCCTTGGGCGGCCAGGACGAGGGCCGTGAACGCCGCCGCGACCGCGAGCCGGTGGGGTCTCCTGCGCTCCATGGTCATGAAAGGAGAGAACGACCGTCGTCGATACGCATGAAAACACACGATCTTGATCTTGCTAGGGCTAAGGAAGGGGACAGAGAAGGGGGCGAAGGGGGAGAGGGCTAAAGACGTGGAGAGCAGATGGAAGGGGACAAATGGAGGGGGTGAGACTGACGATGCATTTGCTAACCACGAGAGCTGCTGCTTAGCTGTTCTCGGCCGGCCGAGTCTTGACAACTTCAGATTTTCTCGATTTTCTTGACTTTCTTTATCTCTTTTGTATATGGTTTTTAATGATTCTTTCTTTGCTGGGTTGTGCGAGGAGCATTGTATATGTCGCTTTCTTGTATTTGCGGGGGAGTTTTGTTGCTTTCTCGGTCGTCCCAAAGGCACGTTCAAGAGACCACTTTGGTTAGGTTTTTCGGACCGAGCTTTGGAGCTGTTTTCTTTACGGCGGAGGTAAATGAGCTTTGCTGAGTGAGTGCCAGCGGTGGCGGAGCTATTTGGATACTTCGTTGACCTGGGGTCTATACGTTTGTAGCATATCGATTTCCTGGTGGGAAGGAGATGCTGCCTCTTCCGTCATGAGCTGGAGGGGATTTCTCCTCTTTTCGAGAATTCGCATTGAGAAACACGTGCCATTCTTGCTTATGCCAATTGGACCGGTAAAGTCCTTCGACTGGTTCGCAAAGACTCCTAGAGATTGCATTTAATTCTTTTTTTTCAAGGACTTTCGGTCTCCAACACCCCCTTAGAAAAATGTTGGAGCATTTAACAAGCATCTTGAAATAACTTCTGGCCAAATGCTAGCATTCAAAATGCTAAAAGCTCAATACTACTCTTATCTAGAACTGTTAAACGGATAGGTCAAATCGGGTTTGGGTCGGGTCATTAATAATCCGACCCAAATTAACCCATTAACCCATTTATGACTCATTTATATCTAATGTAAATTTTTTAACCCATACTCAACTCGACTCATACCCATACTAGACCCAACCCATATTAATAAAATATTTTCATATTTAACCAAATTTAGAAAAACATATTCTTATGTTTTTTTTTAAGATTATATTACTAAAATACTTCCAAGCTTATTAAAATATGGTATTGCTAAAATAAAATAATTTTATACGACACAAATTTAATGGACAATTTTTATAAATTTTAAACTAATTATTTTAAAAAAATCGATTTTTAATTATTTTTATTTTTATTTTTAAAATATATTTTTCTTTTTTCTTTTTTCTTTTTTCTTCTTCTTCTACTTTGGCCGGCCGCTGGCCACGACGATGACCAGCGGTCAACCACAGGCGAGCCTCGAGCTTGCCCGAAGCGAGACTCGAGCCTCGCCCGATGCCGACAAGCTCGAGTCTCGATAGATCGGCAAGGCTCGAGCCTCACCAAACGTCAGCGAGGCCTCCACCTCACTAGATCCTACGAGCTTGAGGCTCGCCAGCATCGGGCGAGCTCGAGCTTGCCCCTCGCCGAACGTCAGCGAGGCCTCCGCCTCGCCGCGAGTTCGAGTCTCGCTAGATAGGCGAGGCTCGAGCCTGGCCGAGCGTCAGCCATCGCCATGCCAGCCACCAAAGGAAGAAGAAAGGGAAAAAAAAAAAGGAAAGAAAAAAGAAAAGAAAATTAATTATAATTTAGATTTTTATAAAAAAAAAAATATTTTTGAAAAGTTAAAGAGGGAAGGGAGAGATTGTGAGGTTTTGGTTGAAAATAGGTTCTAAATTCAACCCATTTAAGACCCACCTATCAAAGTCTTTAATTGTTAAACCCATTTAACTATTTTTTGTCAAAAATAAGTGAATATGACCCATTTATGATTTAAATGGGTCATATATGGGTCTAAGACTCATTTTAACACCTCTACTCTTATCCAACCTAAACCTTTCAAAGTAACATTTGCAGACCGACCAAAAAAAAAAAAAAAGTAACATTTGCAGAATGCTAAAATTATGATTAAAATATTTTTCCTTCCAAAACTACTCTCGAGAATTCTTTAGTTTTTCAGTTTTGCCCCCTCCTCATAATTGTTCATCTTCTTCAACTTAGGCAACCTCTGCCGGAGGTTGCACAACCTTGGGCGACCGCCACCTTGGTCTTGCGCAACTCACACAACTCAGACGGCAATCACCTAGGCCAAAAGTCGCCTAAGGTCAAACGAACTCAGCCAACAACCGTCGATAGTAGAATTGGCTCATTGGTGGCCATAACCCTTCACCAAAGTCGGCAGAAGGTTTGAGTTTTTTTTTTAATAAAATATAATATAAAAATATAGCCAAAGCCTATTATAAAAGTTTTTTTTACCAAACACTACTCGAAATCAAAGTCTCTTTATAAAGAGTTTTTATTAAACATAATTTGTGTTTTTCCCAAACACTTTTAATTTTTAGCATTTGCATTACACCCAAAACCCTTTTGCAAAGTTGAACCAAACCTACCTAAGATCTTGTTGGGCTTTGGCAAGGCTTAAGCCTCCCCTTTAACCGGCCGAAGAAGAAGGAAAAAAGGAAAAAAAAATTAAAATTAGAATATTTTGATAATTTTCCCTAGAAAAATTAAATCAAATTTTTAATATCAAATGGTAGAAAATATTTTTTGGTTCAATTTTAAGTTTCAACCAAAAATCAGAAAATATCATTGTAATCTTGAAAAATGACTTCTTGAAAACATCTTTCAAAAATGTCACTTTTTTTATAAAATAAACGAAATCTTAATAAATGTATGTTTTTTCCTACTTTCCATCTAATCAACTCATTGGCCGTTTTTTCTTTTTTCTTTATTAAGTCTTACTCCTAGTGACTCTAACCCATTCAATTAAATTAGGGATAAAAACACAAATAATTTTTGAACTTCAATCTAATATGTGATGCCGTCCCTAAACTTTTAATTTATGCAATGTCCCAAAACTTTGACCCACTATGCAATGATATCCCTAAACTTTTAATTTATTCAATGTGACCTATAAACTATTTATAAATATTCATTGTGATCCTTCCATTTGTGTCATTTTCACATAGACTACAAATTAAATTGGACATTTACCAATTGTTCGAAGACAACATTAAATAAATTAGAAGTTCAGAGACCACATTGTATAAATTATAAGTTCATGGGCAACATTATACATCGAACGAAAATTCATAAACGGAAAAGGAACAATTTTATAATAAATTGGTTAAATTGTAAGTTTATGACCAAATTGGCATAAATACAATAGAATTATGACTTTTGTAGTAAATTTTCCTCCAAAAGAACTATATGGCAAATTACCTAAAGATTTATGACTAACTTGCCACATATACAATAAGTACAAAACTCTTTTGTTAGCTTTTCCTATTGTTGTGTGAGATTGTTCGTTAAGGTCAAGACTGGACCGTAATAGAGGTAGCTCGAGCCATGGTCAAGGTGGTCAACGATTTCCACGAGACGCTACCGGACGGAGCAAGGCCAAGCGCCGCCGCAGACGGTGCAGACGCGACTGATATAGGATGGAAGAGTTGAGTTTTGACAACACTGATCGAACCGCTAAAGAAAGAGAGGAGGGGGTGGGGCTTGTTTTTGGCCTCTAAATCATTTCCACATGTCAAGCATCTAACTGCAGAATCCCAAACTATACACAGGCATGCAACAACTAGTCGCATCCTTTGACTTTAACTACTTCACAGAGCTGGTTAAGGTTGCTTATGATGGTCCCAAGGCACGCAATAATCTCATCGCCTTGCCCTCTGATGAACTCAGTTCTCGAGTTCTCGATGCACTCTTGATCTGCCAGACCCCCATTTGCGATTCGTTGGATCAGCTCCGCATTCTCTCGCAACGTCGAGGCCATCGTCTGCTCCTGCTCCGATTCTTCGAAGCCGCTTTCCTCGAGCTTCTTTCCCTCGGGGTTCTCCACGGGCGTCACGTTGGCATCCGCACGACAAGTTTGAGGCCTTTCTTCCAGTATATTTTCACTGCACTTCTCCGGGACGTCGCGTTCCTTAGCATTGTCCTTCAATGGGCTCATAGTTGGCAGTGCTATAGTGATATCTTTCAATGGGCTCGTCGTGGGCAGTCCTTGCACGACGATTTTTCCCTGTTGTCCATCGACTACGCCTTTCGGCCTGATCTTAGGTCCCCAGAGTCTTTTTCCCTGTTGTCCATCAACTACGCCTTTCGGCCTGATCTTAGGCCCTGACTCTGGGGACGTAGACTTCTTGCTTTTCTTGTTTCTCTTGCTTTTCAGGCTTCTCCCGCTTTTCAGGTTTCTCCCGCTTTTCCTTTTGGAACCTGATCATACCAAGTTAAAGAAATGAACTACCATAATGACACTACACGACACATGAGGAAACAAATAAAACAGCACAAAGGCTTTGACATGGTAGAAACTTCTCAAAGTTTTAGACTCCATGCACACACCTGAGATATTTTCACCGCACTTCCCGGGGACACTGGATTTCGTACTTTCATCCTTTAATGGGCTTGTTGTGGGCAATCCTTGGACAATGACGTGCCGAGACTTTTTTCTTTTCCTTTTAGAAACTATTGGCACCATATTAAAGAAATGACGTCACTATCACAACAAATCAGAATGGGAAACTAGTAAAAGAGCGTAGAGGCTCAACACTCCACAAGCACTGACCAGAAGAATGATACAAAGACAACTAAACAATTGCTGGCATTGTTATCAGAATAAAAGCATCATGCACAATCTTTCCAAATCAAGATGAGGCATGTCAGGCAATAGAAAAGACAATAACCGTGGCAAAATAAATAGCAAACAGCACAGCAGGGCCAAACCCGTGATAACACGTAAACTGGAAATTCATTAATCATCTGACAGTAGCTTCACTTAAAATGTGTAGCCTAACTTCTTTGTTTGGTGGCAATGGCGTGGTAAGATGTATTTTTCAGGTCACAAAACAGAAATTTTCATGAACAATTCTAACACCAAAGTCCAGGTATTTCAAGATCAGCCATTTCAGAAACTAGGCTCCTCAAATTTCGGTTTTGTTTGGCTTGAGTAAAAAATAAGCCTGCATGGCCTACTGCAATTGCCTCTATTCAACCCACAAAACCATATTCAACATAAACTCTCAGGTAGGCTGTCATTTTACTGAAATCAGTAAATCAAATTGAATTCAATCCACATGACCACCCCATTAAGGAAATTTGTATGACTAACTTGACTTTCTATTTTCATTCAAACAATTTCATAACATCATCTAAGCAGCTCTGTCTTATAAATGTGCTAAACAAAACAGACATAGGAGAAAGCTTTGGCTTAAGAAGAGCCACAACTTAGCATCTTATCTTACAATCTTATAATCTTGCAGTATGCAGCAAAGTTGAGGTATCCAGAGAAAGATCCTATGATGCATTGACACCTAAATAACTGTCCTTGCTTACTTCTTCAAAACGTTTTGACCTTTAATTTTAATTTAACAAACAAACTAACTGAGAGTTATCGCAATCTACCTATCAATGTCAACTATGTTTTACACCTAAATAATTTGCATGTGTCGACCGACAAGACCAACTTTGAAAGGAAAAAAAAAAAGATAAGATTTACAAACACACAAGTGCTTTTGCATATATAACAAAGACAGTTTGTTCACCACAAGTTTCAATCAATTATATTGGACCCATTCTAAAAGCCAAATTACTTCATAAAAAAGATGCATACGATTACACCAGGATAATTAAATGATCTATACAAGACGTGGACTTGCTACAAATTTAGATAGATCAAAGGGGCACATTATAAAAACTTATACAAGCTCGTAATTCAATCGTGGACATTCATCCTACCTCATCCATTGAGTAAACAACATCGGCTATAACTAAATCTAGATAGATTACATCACACATTGTGATACTTAAATTGACTCATCAGTTGAGCAATGAAGATACATGACGCCTCTCATGCCTGTCCATATAGTACTTAAGACTAGGGGTGTCAGTAACCGAACCGAAAACCGAACCGAACCGAACCGAAAAATTCGGTTTTTTCGGTTCGGTTTTCATTAAAAACCGAAATTTTTCGGTTCGGTTCGGTTTTTATCGGTTAACCGAACCGAACCGAACCAACAAATAAAAGTGGAGAAATAAAAGTGGAGAAATATGAGTTTAATAGAAAAAAGAAAACGAAAACCGAAAATCAAAGGTTAAAAACCAAAAACCGAAAAACCGAAAAACCGAACCGTTGACACCCCTACTTAAGACCCATAAATTTAGTGCATGCATCATCAAAACTACATGAGCTCATAGAAGTAGAGATATTAAAAAAGGAAAAAAAAAAAGTGGTTCCATAGATATTTGTTTGACTAAAAATCCAGCGGTGCAAATTCACTAAGTCTGTTAACCTTATCTAGAAAGTAAATCAAACCATCATAAATTTAAATTGTTTCATTGGACTCATCAAAAATTCAGGTAAGCTCACAAATTCCATGATATGTGTACATTTAAGTCCTTGAGCTCATTCATAGAGTACTTAGTTGTTCTATTAATACACTTGAATCTCAAATCATTCAATCTCACCAAGTGTAGATGCAACACACCACTCAAGCTCATCCATGGATTGCATGTGAACATCATTAATTCAGGTAGACAGCAATAGAACACTTTAATGTACTTAAATTATCCATACATATTTGAAAGAGTGACGCACATTCAAAAATTGAGATGAGACGCAAAATAGTTCGACTCTTTCAGCTCAATACAATTGAGATAGACCTAACGTAAAGTTTGACCAAAGCAATAGTAAAGATGCACAAAATCCCTTGAGCCTATTAATATAATAAATGTGACATTATATCTTCCACATAATGGATGCTGAAACATCATAAAACTCATATAAGGTCATACATCGAATGATTAAATCTAACGTTGTGCAGGCATAGGGACACTTAGGAGTACATGTACCAGCACATCCATGGAGTAAACAAGATACACCATAAATCTAGATACAGTGGATTGTATCCATGGTAATACTAAGTTTGACTCATAAATTCATCACTGCAAATTTACAGGGTCACTTGGGCCTATTTTTGGAGTACCCTATGTCCACCATAAGTATTACACCCATCAGAAAAATTATAATAACTCGCAGATGTAATCGTGTACAAATATACTTTGCATTCTCAAGTCCATCTACCAAGCATATTAGATAGTTCATAAATGATCATGTCAAGTGCAACACAAAACTTAAGTTGGCTCATAAGTTCAATGATTCATATAAAAACAGTCTCACAAGTACTTTCAACACTTATTATCACCTATGCATTGAACAGACATGCAATAGTTAATAGACATTTGGCAATATGATATCATATGGACATCCCTCAATTGTATCACTTAAACCCTATTAATCATAATTCTGTCGGAATGAGACAGCAAAAGAACTGTCAAGAAAAATACTTATTGTGTTACGTGTTTTAAGAACAAAGTGCCAGAACATGTAGTTAAATTATTATAATCACATAGTGCAAAAACGGCAACTTAATTTAAACCCATACTGCAATTATTGATGCTTGATGTATAGGATGGAAATATTTGAATTAGACAAGGCATAGCAAGTTAACCAAACTTGAAGACAGGAAGCTTCAGCAAGCAAGGGACAATTAAACAATTAATGTAAATGGATATGGTATAATTCATTCTTCAGCTAATGCTATTTCCAAAATCTGAGGCTGAATGTGGTGTCTGGACCAACAACCTGGTATATGCAAATCTTCTTTACACCCTGCTATTTCCATCTATGGTAGCACCAACCACATAGAATCTCCACCAATTTCACCTAGAAATTAGTTCGCATGATGCAATATATGTGAAATGTCAAGCATGTAGGTCCGGTCACTTCATAACGCATTCATAGCCTTTTGAAAGTGTTTTCTAGGAAAAACATCTTTCTAATTTGCATAAACTATCCATACCTCACTGTGACAGAGTCATGTTAATTTCATTACATCCCTAGAACATTTCAGATTAAAAGTATGACCATGACCCAGATTCTGCTTACAAACAACCTTGAATGTACATACGCATTTAGTCCTCTCACAAGTTCGATGAATGTGGAGCACATCAACAATTCCCACTTGGAATGGATCTAGACTCAATGAAATAGAGTCAAGTTGAAAATATATAAAGTTTATGCAACTCCAAAAACACGTAAATGACAGAGAATCAACCATACTAGTGCTGTGTCTCGGGATGTACAACTTAGTACCTTGACCTTCATAGTGAGTGTCCATTATCGATCAACATCTTGAACCGAAAAGATTCTACTCTGACCAAATTAACAGGAAAAGATAACAAGTTGGAACTAGTTCATGTGCATCCATAGACTGTCTTCTGGATTAAAATTTATGAATTTCTCAATTGACCTTTAAACTAGGCAATTATCAGTATTAAGGAAAGTTTAAAAGTTGGAAGTCACTTTGACCCTTTTGGAGAAGTACGAGATAAAGCCTAGGCCAAAAGAAAGAAACGTAGAAGGACAAAAGGAAGAAAGGCAACTGCACAATGGCTCACGTGCATCAAACGGTCGAACTTATTTATACAGACGGTTGGGAAAGCTGCACACGTGATGTAACCATTATAGCTCAAAGAATGAAGTTATATTAGAGGTAATCAAATTGAAGACTCACATGAGATCTTTATGGAATAAAATCACTACTATAATACGAACCTCCAGAACCTATACCAAATTTTTCAAAAGCATAAAGTAAGATCAGCAGATTTTAATGTTACTTCTAAAAGTTACGTAGAAAGCAAAGACAAAATTACCAGATTTGGAAACAGCGACTTCACGTGTGTCACCTTCTGCTTCTGAATCACAGTCTGGCTCTGTATCTGCTCTATCTTCCCGCACCATAAGAAGATTATTGATGGCCTCAAACAATTCTCTATCGAAAGTCTCAGGAAGGCCCAAAACCTTTTTTCTATCATGTCCCAGAGACCAATATGAACTGACGCCCGACCGTGACTCATGCTGCTTAACCCTTCTGTACTCAGCAAGCAGGGATTCCCATTTCCTGCGGCACTGACTCGAAGTCCTGTCTACATCCAGCACGGTGCAGTTCTCCGCGATTATTTCCCATTTCTGGTAAGAAGAGAGCGCGTTCAAGCAATCCCCTTCGACCGCTGCGATCTCATTCACAAGAATTAGCAAATTGCCAGCACTCCAGTCCGGAGCAGCCTGAGATCGCGTGCGCCGGGGTCCTGAACCCATTTCCTGCTTCATCACATGCTCGGCTTCTTCCTTCCGAGGACTCCACAGACCAACCAACTCTCCCGGGCTACATGCACATACCCAACATTCGGCCCACAGGAAAGGGCACTTAGAAACGACACAACATCAAATGTTACATACAAACAGCAATTCACCGAGCTAGCAAAGCCTCGGACGCAATCGAACACAGACCCCATGAACCAAGCAAGGAAAACATCTGTGAAAACAGGGAACCCACAAGCATCTTCCGCAGCCCACTCCGATAATCCAAACGCTAATGGGTGCGTCCAAAAAAGAACAAGAAACGTGAAAACAAAAGTGCATATCCAATTCCACGTACAAGACGACTTCTCAGCGCGATCGGAGCCATCGTCACTCAAGAAACCGAGCATGCAAAGAACCCAAGCGAGAGAGCAAGGCGGCAAACGGAGATCGATCGAAAGAAGCGAAATTGTGGGGTTTCGGGAACGAAGATTACCGAGTTGGCGCCGACCCAGTTGAGACGCGACGGCACCGAGAAGGGACGAGCCTCTCTAGGATCCTCCGGTGTTCGAGAGTGCCGACGCTGCTGGCAGCGACACCTCCGCGCGAATCCCGAACTGCGTCGAGGGCGGTTCCGTCGTCTGGCTTGCTCTGGCCTTTGTTGGGCTTCAATGCCGACGACCACTTCGAAGATTTTTGGGCTTCAAGTTGTCAAGATGGACCGGGCCCACTATTTCTTTTTCCTTTTTTTGAAAATTTTGTAATATCATCCTCTTTTAAGTAATAGCATGCAGAAGCGTAATCAATTATCCAATTATTCCTTTACAAAGAAACTCGTATGAGTATGGTTAATGTAATTATATTTCTTTCATTTATATCACATTTTAGATTTACAAATTTACTACTTTGTTCGAGCAAAACATAAAATGCAAAAGTTCTGGGAAGTCTATATTGTCGTCATGGATCGATATCGAAGCCCCTCAACCAGCCACCAACTCTCAGTCGAGATTCTCGTACCATGCAACGAATTGATAGATAACCCACTTAATGAAAAATCATGTCAACCCATATAATAGAACTTTCCTTGGTATATACTACTTTAGACCCAAATACAAACACACTCTCGTTAACATCCTCATAATACATGGGAATTTCTGTAAGCAAAAGTAGTGGGAGGAGTTCCAAAAAGAAAACTAACCAAGATATAAGTGACCGCTTTGATGCTAACATGCTAGCTGGAGGTGTGCATGTAGATTTCCAATTAGATGTGGCATATTTACAAGGCTTTAATGACGTGGTCAGATAGAAGATCTAAGAGGGGATGACGTATTACGAGGACAAGTTGCGTATAGGTGACTTAATGAAAGAAGTTTGTGAGTAATTATGGTAATAGACCGAATTATTCTACCTTGGGAACCATTAGTGTAAGTGATTAACCATTAATACTAATTAGGGTTATTATCTTGAAAAACCCTAAACTGGTTTACATGTAACAAATTTACCCAAAACTATTTTTTTGACAATAAAAAACCCCAAATTAATACATATGTGACAAATTTACCTCGACTGACCATAAAAAAACCTTAAACCGGTATATTTATAACAAATTTACCCCAAACTAATTTATTCAACTCTGCAAAAAACTCCAAACCGATAAATTTGTGACAAATATACTATCCACTAAATTGGATTAATACCACAAAAAAAAATCACAAAAATTGTAAATTGTGACAAACGGAGCGTAAAATCCCAAATTAGTATACCCGTTAACTGTCACATGTCATATAACTTAATAAATTGACTAGTAAAATTTGATGAAAACTAACATATGATAAATTTGTCACAAATGTACCAATTTTGAGTAAATTTGTCAAAGGTATACCAGTTTAGGGTTTTTGCTGGTCAAAAAAATAATTTTGGGTAAATTTGTCACAGGTATACTAGTTTAGGGTTTTTTAGAGGTATTAACC
Organism: Eucalyptus pauciflora; assembly: GCA_007663325.1. Lineage (NCBI taxonomy): Eukaryota > Viridiplantae > Streptophyta > Magnoliopsida > Myrtales > Myrtaceae > Eucalyptus > Eucalyptus pauciflora. The sequence goes on from VMYD01000388.1 coordinate 1,343,514, forward strand.
CTACTAATTAATTAAGGCTGGATTTAGGATTGTGGGTAATCTACATCAAACACTAGGAGAATTTTGATTTAGCATGTTTTGAAACTCTACAAATATTCAATTTTTAATTCAAAGAATATTTGTCCCTATTGACAAATAAGATAACGGTAAATTTTACCGTTACTTTACAACTTCAACGTGCACGTTAACGTTTGTCAATTCAATTCAACACGTTGTTGAACTGGGGACAATAATGTTCATGAAAAAAATCATCATCTGTACCTCATAAAATTTACGATGCAACTAAGATTTCCCTGTGTCCACCCAAATTCTAAACTAAATGATACTTAGGACAGAGATGCATTCTAAGTTTCTCGCGTAAAAATTACGGATGAGATTGGTTGTTGAGTGAAAAAGAAGGGACTCTTTGTATGGTAGTGGCAAACAGAGTTTTTGTGCATTTCCGTTAACCCATAAACGGATCTATATAGACATAGATCCTTGGATCCTATATCTCAATCGGAAGAGAATCAATAAAAAAAATAAAAGGAAGAATCAGAATTAATCTATATGTTTATCAAAACAAACAAAAAAGAAATGAAAGGTGAAACATAAATTAAGGATTAACTAAACCCTCTTGAAGGCTTATTTAACAATAAAAAAGAGGAATCTCATGTAAATATTATGAAATAAGATTTGATCCTATTGATGGGGATTCCATAAATATTTTATTCAAAAAATAGAAAGTTCTAAATAATTGAAATTTTTTTTTGGAGATTGGATGGTGGGATACATAGAGTTGAACTTTAAGTAAATTTATTAGATTCACCTGAAGAAAAGTGGGTGGTCAATTTCTTTGTTTTATCTTTCATCCTTTTTCTTTGATCAATTTTACTTCTTTTTTTCCTTCCTCTATGCTTTATATAAGAATAATTAAGTTATGTAAGAGCTAAATGGAAAATAGAGACAAATGATATATAGATAGATTTTTTTCTTTAATTAAAAACAAAACAAAAGCCGACTCAATATCACAATAATTTTCTTACCTAAGTATCTGATAGCTTAATTTATATAATAACTAATGGACAAATAAGAGAAGTAATTCAAACATTTTTAAAACAATTATTTTTGGAACCCATATGCACGATCAGAATATCTTAACTTTTTTTTTTTTTGGTCGAAGAATATCGTAACTTGAAGGATAGCGAATTTGCAAAAAAAAAAAAAAAAAAAAAAGGGTAAATGACATTTCATTTTAGGGCTAATATCACAAAGGACTTGAAACTAGTATATATGTGACAAATTTGCCCCAAACTACTATAAAAAATCTAAATCAGTACACTTGTAATAAAATTATACTTTATTAATTTTTGTTAAATTTTAACGTTAAATTATTAAGTTGAACAATATGTATACAAATTTAGTGTTTTATCATCTATTTATCATAGATGTAGCAATTTGTGATTTTCATGATATTTATCCAATTTAATATCAATTAATCGAATGTAAATTTGTTATAAATGTATTAGTTTGGAGTTTTTTGTGGTCAAAAAATAAATTTATGATAAATTTATTATAAATATATAATTTAAATTTTTTCGCAATATTGATCCTCTATTTTATTTTATCCTATAGAGCGTTTTAAATGACATGAAATTACGGATATTATGTTGAAAACATCTGGTCCATTCTTTTTATTGCGTCGAAGGCACGTGCCTGACTAAGCGCCACATTGTACTTCTTTGAACACCACAATTTTCGAGAGACTTTTGAAACAACAGACGTGAATAATTTTTTATTCACTAAACGTAATATATAGATAAATATATTTAGTATTTTTTTTTTGGTCGGTAATAAATATGTATAGTACATGTACAGTGAATCGATGACAGATGTGACAACCTACCCACCTCAATTTCTTCAACGGCAGGCCGCACGTTGCCGCTTGTGGACATGACCCAACAAAATCGTGATTTAATAGAAAATCGTGAATTAAGAGTAAATCACTAGAATTTGTGCATCTGTATGAGTCAAAGAGTTTGACAAAAAAAAGAAGAATAAGAACTAGGGGTGGGCATCAGTCTAAGGTCAATCCTGGACTAACCCTAGACTGGCCCATCCCTGTCAGTCCCGATCCGATTCCTAGGGAGACCGAGTCGGTCTTTGATCCTGGAATTCCTGAGCCAGCATTGTGCAGGTTGATCCTCGGTCCTGAGAGTTTATGGTCGGTTCAACCCGGATTCACCCTAATTCTATGTATATTATATATATCTAATATATTATTTATAATTTTTTTTATATAAAGAAAACCTTAAAATAAACGATGTCAACAACATTAAATAACTTTTTAATGATGAGTTCAAGTAATTTTACACTATTTTTTAAATAACTTAGATATTTTAATGTCTTTTACAACGTTAACAACCATTATTTACAAATGAGAAATATGTTTTTGTGATAAGTTCTCATAACGTTCAAAAGGGCATAAATAGCTCCTCACGGCATCCTCATTTAGTACCCATTCGCTTCTGTCTTATTTCTCCTCTTAGTTTTCAATTTGCCAAAATCGAAAGAAACAACTTCTTTGTTCGCCACTTGACACTCACCTCACTCGCTTTGGGTCACTCGTGCCGCTTGTCGCTCAATGCTTACTTGACTTGTTGCTCTTTACTTGACGCTTGACGTTCACCCCGCTTGACGCTCGTCGCTCACCTCTCTAAGCGGACCTCACTCATCACTAAACCTAGTGGGTTGGTCTGGTCCTCGATCGCCTTTTCAGGAAGTACAAAAAATGAAATAAAAAATTATCGGTTGGTTCTGGGTTGACATTGGAACCGTACCAAACCCATTAGATCAGTTCGGTCCTCTATTGCCTTTTTAGATAGTACAAAAAATGAAATAAATAAATTATCGGTTGGTCCCGAGTTGATCCTGGAACCGGATCGAACTCATTGGGTCGATCCAGTCCTTGGTCCCAAGCTCAATAAGATCGGTCCTTGGTCCCAAAAATTAAGGACCAGTACTGTGCGGATTGGTCCTAGGGTAAGGGGGTAAACCGGCCCAACCCGGACCATGCTCACCCCTAATAAGAACGCCTCAACTTTGAGATACTTGATCAACATACTTTTTTAGTTGATCACTTAAATATCATAACTTTCAATTAAATATTCTTCCATCATAGGTGTCATATTCCGTTAGATTTTACTAAAAAATATGATACACGAGTAATCAAACTACATATGAAAATCAATGCACTGCAACAGTCAACACAATCCTCGATTGAGCATAGTATGAAAATGACGGCATTCGGGGTTGTCCTATCATCTTATTAGCCGGCAATAGACAGCTGCCTTTTTCCGTTTAGGTAGGAAATGAGAATTCAATTTGTGAAAAAGTAAGCCCGAATAATCCTTTTCGTTGCCTAATGAAACCGCAAGTAACATGAATGAAGATCCACTTTCCGTCCACATGCAATGAACCTCGTTTCCCTCCCAAAACGGGGCAAAAAGGGGATTACCTGCCTCCACGCTTTCTTTTTTTTTTTTTTTTAGTCGTAACTTCCACGCTTTCGAGTCTGAAAATTGCCCTGGTCAGGAACTTGGTCCAAGTTGCAACGCGGAAAACGATGTCGCTGTACCCAACAACTTGGTCCAAGTTCTTTCCTCTTTCTTGAATGGTAAAACTTGTCCAAGTTCAATGTACCTGCCTAGGCCAAACCTGCGTGCCATGCATGATGACCATGCCAATCACATACCATGGCATCCATCACATTTCCCATGTCCATGAATTTTTCATTCAATGGTTGTTGAGCAACTATGGTTGAGGATTTTGCAAGTTAAAAGAGAGGAGGGAGGCAATAATTATAGCTGAAATATCATGTATGAAATGTAAAAAGGGATTAATATCGTTAGAAAATTTGAAATTGGTACTCTATCTATATTCATCCCAAACTAAGTTTTATATCTGAGAAAAAATCTCAAATTGTTACACTCAAGCTAGATCTATCATTCGCTAGTATATAATTAAAAACATGCATGTCAATGTATGTAGATTTTTCACGTCAAATTTGTCTTGCAATTGTCTATCACATCTCAACATTTACGCTTTTTAACATGGAACCTTAATAAATGTAGATTTGAGCCACGGGTACTAGTTATGGAGGTACCCATTTGGGATTTTTAATCGACCAGTCAATGTAAACTAGATAGTGTGCTATAGTTGGGATAAGTATGTTAGAAGTGTCGTACCTTTCGCATGGCACTCATTTAAGTACTATATTGGTATAAAGTCAATCACTTGAATGTCATTTCCTACAAACTGTCCTATGTTGATTTTTTCTTAATTTTCCATTTCGACGTGGAACTTTTAAAAATAAATTGAAGTTTAATGTGAAAAATTTGTCTAACATGGCAAAAGTATAACAAACGTTATTGTTTCTTGCCATTGCTTTAAAATCTTCCCTAATTAGATGACATGTTCAATGCTTTGTGTCTAAAACTCAAACACCACCACAAAATAGCAGCAACTCTCTCTCTCTCTCTCTCTCTCTCTCTCTCTCTCTCTCTCTCTCTCTCTCTCTCTCTCTCTCTCTCTCTCTCTCTCGCCATTGCTTTAAAATCTCCCCTAATTAGATGACATGTTCAATGCTTTGTGTCTAAAACTCAAACACCACCACAAAATAGCAGCAAGCTCTTGTTGAACCAAAGTGATCTCTCTCTCTCTCTAAATTTACAGTCTTCCCTTACACGCACTCACTTGCTCAGTATTATCCTCTATCACTAGATAGATTGAAGTTTAATGTGAAAAATTTGTCTAACATGGCAAAAGTATACCAAACGTTATTGTTTATTGCAGTTTCTTTAAAATCTTCCCTAATTAGATGACATTCAACGCTTTGTATCCGAAACTCGAACACCGCCACAAAATAGCAGTAAGCTCTTGTTGAACCAAAGTGATCTCTCTCTCTCTCTCTCTCTCTCTCTCTCTCTCTCTCTCTCTCTCTAAATTTACAGTCTTCCCTTACACGCACTCACTTGCTCAGTATTATCCTATGTCACTAGATAGATTGAAGTTTAATGTGAAAAATTTGTCTAACATGGCAAAAGTATAACAAACGTTATTGTTTCTTGCCATTTCTTTAAAATCTTCCCTAATTAGATGACATGTTCAACGCTTTGTTTCTGAAACTCGAACACCACCACAAAATAGTAGCAAGCTCTTGTTGAACCAAAGTGATCTCTCTCTCTCTCTCTCTCTCTCTAAATTTACGGTCTTCTCTTACACGCACTCACTTGCTCAGTATTATCCTCTCTCACTAGATAGAGACTAGAAAAGGAGACAACGTGAAAACAAAAATTAGGGCTTTGATGAATCTTGAAGTACAAAGACTAAAGTTAATTGATTTGTTGTCTTGCATGAGACTAGGAAAGGCACACTCTTCTCTTCTCTTACACATACTCGCTTGCTCAGTATCGTCCTCTCTCACTAGACAAAGACTTCAAAGGCGACAACGTGAAAGCAAAAGTTAGGGTTTTTGTTGAATCTTGAAGGACAAAGACTAAAGGATTGATTTGTCGTGTTGCGTAACATATATTTGTTAACTATTATCCACTGACCGACAAAATCGATGATTGCTTCATCAATTTCATGTCGTGGTCAAGTAAATGGTTTGTTGTGGTCGCTACTGTTTTATGTCCTCTCTCTCTCTCTCTCTAAAAAAGGCACAACGTCGTGGCAAAAATTAGGGCTTTTGATAGCTTGGAAGATAAAGATTGGAAATAAGTGATTTGTTGTGTTGTGCGAGGTACATTTGCTATCTTATGTCCACTAACTGACAAAATCGACGATTGCTTAGTCAATTTCGTGTCATGATCAAGTAAACTGTCTATTGTAGCCATTGCTTTTTTATGTCCTCTTATTGCCAATTTTAGTAATTAACTTATATTATGTCATTTTGTAGGTTAGAAAAAGAAGAGCAACTGAAGAATTTTCTCAAAGTTTGGCACCACAAAAAACACATGGTGCAATTGACCAAAGGCTAAGGGAATGTGGCTCACAGACGTGAATACGAGCACGACAATTTTGAATGTAAGTTTTCAAGGTGCTGTTAATTTAATGTATGTCATTTGATTGACATGGTAACTAATCAATGTTATATGATTGCAGCCTAGAGAAGGTCTACGGTGACCAAGTCAAAAATCGGTTGCATGTAGAATAAGAAGTCAAGGGCAAGCACAGATAAACAACCAATGGTAACTTGAGCGAAATCCAAGAGGAAGCAATCAAGTGCAACTCCAAAACCGATGATAGATAGGGTAGTTCAAAAATAGACACCAATAAAGACCCCCGATATCGAGTCCATCTCAATCAAATGCTCTCGAAGATATCACTGTACATCGATTTCAGCATACTGCCACAGCGCCAAGACCAAACACCAAAAGACATGAATCTCCTAGCAAAAGAAACATTGAAGGATGTGCCCACAGTTGCGATTATGAAGAAAGCAAGGATCCAATCAAGTCAAGAGTCCATCAAAAAAAAAAAAAAAGGAAGTGAAAAGGAAAATGTTATTTAGCTTGACTGATTGGAGGACCTAATGGGAGGGTTTATATCTTTTTTTCTTTTTTCTTTTGCTGAGTGACCATGTTTGTTTTATGTTTTTGTTGTTAGGTGTTTGATGTTCTTGCTACATTTTAGCTTGTGATATGTTTAGTTGCAATGTTGTTCGGTTAAAATGTTAAAAACGTCATCCTACGATTGATGTAAGGATGTCATTATTTTGCTAGTGTAGAGATTATCCTTTGTCGATGCCCAGGTTGTGGAATAACGATTCTTATAAATTGTTATAGGATAACAAAGAATGAGAGAGACCTATGGGATCTTGATTAAGTTATTATAGGATGATTCTTAAAAAATCGATGAGCCTAAGTGTTTACTTTTAAAAATTTATGGCACTGAAATGCCTACTTATGAAGTTATTGAAACTTTTGCTATCCTGCAACATCATACGCAGAAGTGACATTATTTGCCTTCTCAAGTGCTTACTTCTGCTGTAAATTAATGTCAATCTGCTTTTTCATTGAATAAATCGTTAATAGCACTCAAGTAATCGATTCTTTAAATGAGCGGCACTCAAATGAGTGAAAAAAAAAATATTATGGCACTCAAGAGAATGATGTATAAAAGTTATAACACTCTTAATGTATTTATCACTGCAATAATTGGTATTTTGCATATGGTCTTTGAGGAGGGCTCGTCTTCGTGGGAGAATTTTGTTTGAGATCATCTCGTTGGAGGGGCACTCCTATTTTCTTCTTTGTAGCTTCGAGAATGTGCCTGCCCTTTCTTAAGAACGCGGGCACTCCTTTTCGCAAAATGGCCTTTGCGATTGCCTATGGAAATATTTGTCTATTTTTCGTTTGCCATTGTGAACTATCTTCGAGATTTTGTTCCCAAAACCTCTGAAAAAGCTCTTAGGAAAAAGATCCTCCGCCTTGGAAAGAAGAACAGACCAAAGCAAAGTGAAGTGCTAAAAGAAAAGTTACAAGACTTGCAGCCATTGCAAATCACTTCTGAAGCAAAAGGAGTTCTATAAGCATATGCCACTGATGTATACCAGGCGGCTGTTCTCTTTGAAGAAATCAATAGGAAAAGACCTGTTAGTGATATTATAAATTCTTAAGATTTTGTATGTAATATTATCCTTTACGTTAGAGACAAGTATGATATTATTGTTGATTATTTACATTAATCAAGATTGCACAAATATCTCATTTAATTGTGCATATCTTGATTGATATATGTTACTTTAGATAGTTGTCTCATAAAGCCTACTTATAAGCTAATGTAATGTTCATTAGAATATATCAAATTATACATAGATTCCTTAAATCCCTCTTTCATGTTTTTCTTATCTAGAACAACACGTTTCTAGGAATTGAGGCAAACTCCTGAGAGTGATGAGGGCAAGATGTAGCTCTTCATCGACAAAGAATCTGATCAAATTTCTTCGGACTATAAGCCTATTAAAGTCTAAGATTAATGCCAGAATAGGGTCTAATACTGTTCATATTAGAATAAAGAGTATGCTAATTTGATCAAGTCCTAATAAAAAAATTAGGTGTCTACACAGAAGCAATTGCCTTTTCAATATAGGACCACGTTTATAAGTGTGTATATACTGTCTAGGGCACATAATGAAGCAAAAGAGGCCCACTTTTACTCGGTCACTGATTGGCTCCTCAACAATATTATTATCTATATAACTCAAGGACATGGATAACTCTTTATATTTATGTAAATAGGCCACCTGCAAATTTCAACTATATAAATGATTGAAAGGGAATGAAAATTTGGGTTGAAAATGCCTGAGATTTTGAGATTTCCTTCCCCTTATTTCTCATAAAAAATTCTGCTTTTCTCTTCAATTTTTTGCCCCTTTCCCTCTATTCCCAAGCTATTGCAAGCCTACAGCAACTTGATACAGTTTCTTTTCAAACACAAACAAAAGCATAGTGCAGAAAGAGTATGCTAAAACTTACCTTATCTATTACTTGGTCCTTTTCACATTCTCATAAATAAAAAACGCATTTTTCTTCTATCCCCTGCCTATTGGTTAAAAAAATCATTTTTCACAAGTAGTGCGAAGAATTTGATATGTGTAGCTAAAAGTGAATTTTGAGAAATAATGATCAATCAACTGAAGTTTGGGGCCCACGTTTTTAGCTAGCATCACTAGTCAAAAAGATAATTAGTCATCCACAACCTTCAATTAATGATTCCTCAAAAAGTTATACCATTGAAAAATGAAGGGATTATAACATAAATGATCCTTGAATTTTGACCTAATTTGCAATAAATCGCTAACTTTTAATTTGTTTACTGTGGTCCATAATTTTAGCCCATTGTGTAATATGTTGTTCTTAAAATTTCTAATTTGTTCAATATAATCCATAAACTTCTGGTACATGGTCAAATAAATTCCTAACTATGTGAAAATATCTCATGTTATGATTCTATTAATTTAGTTCATGGATAATATTGAACAATTTCATATAGTCCAAAGACTAGTTCAAATATGTACCAAAAGTTGAGAGACTATATTAAACAAATTAAAAGTTGAGAGACGATATTGCATATTTGACTAAATTCTAAGGACCACATTGAATAAATTAAAAATTCAAGGATCAAATTACACATTAAATTAGAGTTTAAGAATTATTTATGTCATTTTTCAAATGGAATGAATAAAGCTAAAATCAAACCGATTCTCTAAATGCGTTTCTGCATATTCCCGGCTATTCATGGAATATGAGAAGAAGAAGAAGATTCATCTCTTTCGAGAAGAAATCCAAGAATTTCTTGGGACATCTATCATTTACATAGGAGTAGAAAATTATAGTTATGCGTTTTTATGGAGATTTTGTTACAAAGACTCCATGAGGATTTAATAAATAACAAATAAGAAAATTTCGCAATTCTATGGTACATTGGTTGTACTCGCAACATTACCATCCATGCGTTGAAATTTATTATATTTTCACTGATAAGTATGCTTATTGAGTGCTCTAAAACACTGCTCATTAACAAGATTCTTTTTATTATACACTAGCACTAAGAACTGATGGCGTGCGCACATAACGCGAGCATCGAAACTAGCATTGTGCCATCATGGACCTAACTATTTCCAGTATGGTTTTGTTTCTTCTTTCCACAATACCATTTTGTTGATGAGTATAAGGAATAGACAACTGTCTTTCTATTCCTTAAACTCATCAGATAAATATTCTCGACCCCGATCGGATCTCAATACTTTTATTTTTTTTATCTAATTGATTTTCTACCAAGCTCATAAACTTTTTGAAACAACTCAATGCTTCAGATTTACGAGAAATCAAATAAATATATCTGAATCGAGTATAATCATCTATAAATGTAATGAAATAAATAGCTCCATGCCTTCCTCTCACATTCATTGGACCACATATGTCAGAATGGATTAATTGCAAAGGAAATTAAGCTCTTTTACATTTTCCAAATGGTTTCCTTATTGTTTTCCCTACTAGGCAATGCTCACATATGTGCAAATCGATTTTTTCAATATTGTCCAACAAGCCCTCTTTGGCTAGTCTATTCATACGTTATTGACCAATATGACCAAGTCTAGCATACCACACATTTACATCATTATCATATGAATTAGAAGACGTGAATAGGGAATAACAAACATTGACATTACCATAGTCAACAATACAATAAAATCATTCAGAAAATAACCACAACCATAGTAGTTTGTATTCAAATACAAATCCATACTATTATATGGAAGTTTAAACTAAAACCAAGTTTTACCAATACTAAAACAGACACTAAATTCTGACGAATCTTCGGAACATATGATACATTGTGTAGGAACAAAGTGCATCCACTACGCATGTTTAATTGGCAGGTGCCAATTTCTTTTACTTCGGCTCTGGAGTTATTTCATACATAGATCTATTTAGTTCCAGTCGGTACTCGTCGAAATTCCACGAAGGATTCTCTATCCTTCACTACATGATATGTTGCTCTCGAATCTACAATCATCAAAGGATTAGATTCAGTTAAGAATATAAAATTTGACACATAAGCAAAGTTCTCAAAAGTACAATGGGTGTTTACATTCTTTAGCTCGCGACAATCGCGAGCATAGTGACCATTCTTGTCACAATTATAACACTTCACCCTCAACAACTTCTTCATTTGAGGATACTTTCCTCTTTCATGTTGGTCAACTTTTGGTTTCTTTCCCGAAAAACTTGCTCCCTTGCCTTTCCACCTTTTGAACGAATCAGTACATTTGCGCTTGGAGCTCGAAACCCCTTGTGAGCTAGAACCAGCATAATAAATGTCAGTTTTTGGCTTAGCCGCCAGGAGGCGGTCTCTTTCTTAGCTCAAGATGGCGCACTGCATCCTCAAAGGTTTTAATGTTCTTGTTGTGAGTCAGGTGCACCTTCATATGCTCCCAATTTTGAGGCAAGGAATGTATCATTGCTTGTACTTGCTGCTCTTCAGTCAAGACATGGTCAGTATCCTTCAGCTCATTAATTATGTTTGACATCTTTTTTAGGTGTTGTTTCATGGTTTGACCATGAGATTTCTTATAAGAGTCAAACCTTATAGTGAGTTGCCTCAGTTTGGTCATCGATGTATAACCAAATCTTGCTACCAACGCTTCCCACATTTTCTTGGCATTCTCAAAATGCCTGAACTCTCGCATGACATCATTCTCCATGCTACTCGGCAACGTAATGCGAGCATGGGAGTTTTTTCTCTTTCATGCAGCAAATGCATCCTTATCTCTTTTATGTTGTACAGTGTTCTCATCTTCAAGTTCTTCCATAATCAGGTTAAGAGCTTCGAGTGTCTCTTGCTCTTCCAGCACATATTGAATTTTCATATGTCATATTTCATAATTATAGCCGTTCAGCTTTTCACCTTCGTTCAATTCAGTGACTATGCTCTTAGTTGCTAAAGCCATCAATTTGAACATATCATACATATATGCACAAATTATTAATTCCTATAATTTATGCATCCATTTTGCATAAACTCATCATATTAATAAATAATTTCAAATAGGTTTTAAAATCAAAATGTCACTATGTTTCCAATCATCATGCAAAAATCCTAACTTGAAATTATCATTAATATAATCGTTCATGCAAAAATAAGTTTTTTGAAGCTATAAAAACTTTTATGAACTACTCACAACAATGAATAATAACATAAGCAATTGACATTGGACATCCATTAACGATAAAATAAAAATCTTTCCATATAATGTAACCAATACATCAGTTACTACAACGGCATCAACTAGGTAGAAATTATTTACATAAGATATCCATAAAACATACTAAATAAACACCACTAGAAACAGCTAACGCCAAGTCAACCTATGAATAGGGAAAGATCCTTTTAATTTATTGGAAATTTCCTTTGTAAATTCATTAGGCACATTCGGCAACCACGGAAAAACAAACGGATATCTCTTAGGATTTCTCCTTCGCACATCAGTCCCCCGTCGGATTGAACTCATTCCTTGCATCGAAGTCTTTGTGGCTTCAATCCGATAATATTCATTCAAAAAAGCCACTACTAGTTTCTTATAATTAGGAACTATGTTGACCTCCCATAGGCGATTCAACACTCCTTGCCATTCTGGTGGAAGAGTGTTCATGAAGAATCGCACCATCTCAAAAGCTGGCATGGGATAACCCTTCCAAATGACTTCTTGTCCACTTTCCCATCAATAATCAGTCAACCTAGCTATCCACATTGAAAACCTTCTCCTTTGACTTTCTGACTGTGTGCGAATAGCTGTGCACATACGAATGGCAGGCATTGTTCCTACAACAAATGCAGAACAAAAAAAAGGGATTACATATAATCCATATGGACTCAATTGAAAAAGAAACACATTCTTCATTTTTTTTTGTCAATGGTCAACGGTAAAAAAGTCAACGGTCAATGGATACCGAGTTGGGCCAGACAGGTCAGGTCAAGTCAAACCAACCCGGATAGGTGACGTCATCATGACGTCACCGGCACGTGCCCTGCGCATGCACGGGCAACCGTCGGCTGGCGCGTGTGCGCATGCGCCAGTGGTTGCCGCACGCGCACGCGTGCATTGCACACAACTGGGAACTACATCGGCCCATGCGTTGCATGCGCCGATGACGCCGGATATTCTGGCCGCGCCTGGTGGCGCGTTCGGTGACCTCCGGCGATGAGCCACCAGTTGATTTTTTTTTTCTCATCGAGAACTACGATCCTACACTATCAAAAACAAGTTTCAATTTACGTAAAATCAAAAGGGGAGGACGAATAGTACGGGGTGTCAGGATTTCCATCCCCGAGCGACCAACGGCGGTGTTTCATGAAATTTCAACCAAAAAGCAATTTATAAACATCAACAATGATCAGGAAACATGAACAGCATCGCTTTGATACCAATGTAAGGAAATAGATTCCCAAAATATCGATCCGATAACCAAACGATTGAATATCGTAAAAACTAAAGCGGAAAACGTGCCCATAAAACGTGTTACACTGATCAAAGGCATATCACGAAGTCGGACATACCTTGATTTTCACATATTGAGCACCGTTGTCGTAGTTTTATGAGGAATTCTTTGAAGTCCTGATTCCATTCGTTGAGAAGAGCGTACTGTTTCATGGGGGAAAAAAAACAAAGAGAACGTAGAAATAGAAAAAAACGCATTTTCACTTTTACTCTAAAAACACTACTTCTTCAGATAATGCAATTGCTCAAATAACGCAATTGCTCATCACTTGAATATCATAACTTTCAAATAAAATATTCTTCCATCATAGGTGTCATATTACGTTAGATTTTACTTAAAAAATATGATACACGAGTAATCAAATTACATACGAAAATCATGGCACTCCAGCTGTCAACACAATCCTCGATTGAGCATAGTTTGAAAATGACGGCATTCGGTGTTGTCCTATCATCTTATTAGCCGGCAATAGACAGCTGCCTTTTTCCGTTTAAGTAGGAAATGAGAATTCAATTTGCGAAAAAGTAAGCCCGAATAATCCTTTTCGTTGCCTAATGAAACCGCAAGTAAAATGAATAAAGACCCACTTTCCGTCCACATGCAATGAACCTCGTTTCTCTCCCAAAAGGGGGGAACAAGGGGATTACCTGCCTCCACGCTTTCGAGTCTGAAAACTGCCTGGTCAGGAACTGTGACCTCGCAAGTTGCAACGCGGACAACGACGTCGCTATACCCAACAACTCGGTCCAAGTCCTGTCCACGTTCAATGTACATTCCTAGGCCAAAGCTACGTGCCATGCATGATGAAACCATGCCCATCACATACCGTGGCATCCATCACATTTCCCATGTCCATGAATTTTTCATTCAATGGTTGTTAAGCAAGATGGCTGAGGATTTTGCAAGTTAAAGAGAGGAGGGAGGCAATAATTATAGCGGAAATATCATGTATGTAACGTAGAAAGGGATTAATATCATTAAAAAATTGAAATTGGTACTCTATCTTGTATTTATCCCAAACTAAGTTTTATCTAACAAAAAATCTCAAATTTTTACACCCGACCTAGATCTATCATCCGCTAGTATTCCATTAAAAATGTACATGTCAATGCATGTAGATTTTTCACGTCAAATTTGTCTTGCGATCATCTATCATATTTCAGCACTTACACTTTTTGACATGGATCCTTAATAAATGTAGATTTGAGCCACGGATATTAGTTATGGAGGTACCCACTTGGGATTTTTAATCGACCAGTCAATGTAAACTAGACAGTATGATAGTTGGGATAAGTAAGTTAAAAGTGTCATACATTTCGCATGACGATTGTTTGAGTGCTACATTGGTATAAAGTCGATCACTTGAATGTCATTTCCAATAAATTGTCCTATGCTGATTTTTTTCTTAATTTTCCATTTCGACATGGAACTTTTAAAAATAAACTGAAGTTTAATGTGGAAAATTTGTCTTACATGGCAAAAGTATAACAAACGTTATCGTTTCTTGCCATTTCTTTAAAATCTTCCCCAATTAGATGACATGTTTTCAGACTCTCTCTCTTCCTTTAAACGTTCTCTCTCTCAAGGCTTTGTGTCTGAAACTCGAACACCACCACAAACTAGGGGCAAGCTTGGGTTGAACCAAAGTGATCTCTCTCTCTCTCTCTCAAAATTTAGGGCCTTCTCTTACACGCACTCACTCGCTCAGTATTGTCCTCTCTCACTAGTTAGAGACTAGAAAAGGCGACAACGTGAAAACAAAAATTAGGGCTTTGATGATTCTTGAAAGTACAAAGACTAAAGTTAATTGATTTGTTGTGTTGCATGAGACCAGGAAAGGCACACTCTTCTCTTCTCTCACACGCACTCGCTCGATCAATATCATCCTTTCTCACTAGACAGAGACTACAAAAGGCGATTAGCGTGGAAGCAAAAGTTAGGGCTTTTGTTGAATCTTGAAGGACAAAGACGGGATCGATTTGTCATGTTGCGTAAGGTACATTTGTTATCTTGTATCCATTGACCGACAAAATCGATGATTGCTTCGTCAATTTCATGCCGTGGTCAAGTAAATGGTTTGTTGTGGTTGCTATTGTATGATGTCATCTCTCTCTTTCTCCTCCCACCCCCCCTCCCTTCTCTTACACGCACTCGCTCGCTCAGTATTGTCCTCTCTCACTAGTTAGAGACTAGAAAAGGCGACAACGTGAAAACAAAAATTAGGGCTTTGATGATTCTTGAAAGTACAAAGACTAAAGTTAATTGATTTGTTGTGTTGCATGAGACCAGGAAAGGCACACTCTTCTCTTCTGTCACATGCACTCGCTCGCTCAATATCATCCTTTCTCACTAGACAGAGACTACAAAAGGCGATTAGCGTGGAAGCAAAAGTTAAGGCTTTTGTTGAATCTTGAAGGACAAAGACGGGATCGATTTGTCATGTTGCGTAATGTACATTTGTTATCTTGTATCCACTGACCGACAAAATCGATGATTGCTTCGTCAATTTCATGCCGTGGTCAAGTAAATGGTTTGTTGTGGTTGCTATTGTATGATGTCATCTCTCTCTTTCTCCTCCCCCCCCCCCCCCCTTCTCTTACACGCACTCGCTCGCTCAGTATTGTCCTCTCTCACTAGTTAGAGACTAGAAAAGGCGACAACGTGAAAACAAAAATTAGGGCTTTGATGATTCTTGAAAGTACAAAGACTAAAGTTAATTGATTTGTTGTGTTGCATGAGACCAGGAAAGGCATACTCTTCTCTTCTGTCACACGCACTCGCTCGCTCAATATCATCCTTTCTCACTAGACAGAGACTACAAAAGGCGATTAGCGTGGAAGCAAAAGTTAGGGCTTTTGTTGAATCTTGAAGGACAAAGACGGGATCGATTTGTCATGTTGCGTAAGGTACATTTGTTATCTTGTATCCACTGACCGACAAAATCGATGATTGCTTCGTCAATTTCATGCCGTGGTCAAGTAAATGGTTTGTTGTGGTTGCTATTGTATGATGTCATCTCTCTCTTTCTCCTCCCACCCCCCCCCCCTTCTCTTACACGCACTCGCTTGCTCAGTATTGTCCTCTCTCACTAGTTAGAGACTAGAAAAGGCGACAACGTGAAAACAAAAATTAGGGCTTTGATGATTCTTGAAAGTACAAAGACTAAAGTTAATTGATTTGTTGTGTTGCATGAGACCAGGAAAGGCATACTCTTCTCTTCTGTCACACGCACTCGCTCACTCAATATCATCCTTTCTCACTAGACAGAGACTACAAAAGGCGATTAGCGTGGAAGCAAAAGTTAGGGCTTTTGTTGAATCTTGAAGGACAAAGACGGGATCGATTTGTCATGTTGCGTAAGGTACATTTGTTATCTTGTATCCACTGACCGACAAAATCGATGATTGCTTCGTCAATTTCATGCCGTGGTCAAGTAAATGGTTTGTTGTGGTTGCTATTGTATGATGTCATCTCTCTCTTTCTCCCCCAAAATATTTAGGGCTTTGTCTTCTCTTGCATTACTTGCACTCGCTCACTCTATATCATCCTCTCTCACAAGATAGAGACTAAAAAAGGCACAACGTGGTGACAAAAATTAGGGCTTTTGATAGCTTGGAAGATAGAGATTGGAGGTAAGTGATTTGTTGTGTTATGCGAGGTACATTTGTTATCTTATGTCCACTAAATTGCTTAGTCAATTTCGTATCCTGGTCAAGTAAACTGTTTGTTGTAGCCATTGCTTGTTTATGTCCTCTTCTTGCCAATTTTAGTTAATTAACTTATATGATGTCATTTTGTAGGTTAGAAAAAGAGCAACTGAAGAGGTTTCTCAAAGTTTGGCACCACAAAAAACACATGGTGCAATTGACAAAAGGCTAAGGGAATGTGGCTTCATAGACGTGAATACGAGCATGACAATTTTGAATGTAAGTTTTTAAGGTATTGTTAATTTAATTTATGTCAACTGATTGACATGGTAACTAATCAGTGTTATATGATTGCAGCCTGAGAGGAGGTCCAAGGTGACCACGTCAAGAATCGTTGCATGTAGAACAAGAAGTAGAATAAATAAACAACTAATGGTAACTTGAGCAAAATCCAAGAAGAAGAAATCAAGTACAACTCCAAAACAGATAATCGATAGGGTAGTTCAAAAATAGACACCAATAGCAGGTCCATCTCAATCAAATGTTCTTGAAGATATCACTGGATATCGATCTCAGCATACTGCTACAGCGCCAAGACCAAACACCAAAAGACATGAATCTCCTAGCAAAAGAAACACTGAAAGATGTGCCCACAGTTCGGTTAGGAAGAAAGCAAGGATCGAATCAAGTCAAGAGTCTATCCAAAAAAAAAAAAAAAAGAGGAAGCGAAAAGGAAAACGTTGTTTAGCTTGATTGATTGGAGGACCAGATGGGAGGGTTTATATCTATTTATGTTTTTTTTTTTTTTTTTGGGGCTAGGTGACCATGTTTGTTTTATGTTTTCGTTGTTAGGTGTTTGATGTTCTTGCTACATTTTGGCTGGTGAAGTGTTTAGTTGCAATGTTGGTCGGTTAAAATGTTAAGAACGTTATCCTAAGGATGTCATTATTTTGCTAGTGCAGGGATTATCCTTTTTGGATGCCCAGGTTGTGGAATAATGATTCTTATAAACTATTATAGGATAACAAAGAATGAGAGAGACCTATGGAATCTTGATTAAGTTATTATAAGATGTGTTTAAGAAAGTGAAACCAATAACTTACATTTTAAAAAGTTGAGAAGCTTAAGTTATCACTTAAAAAGATCGATGAACCTAAGTGCTTATGAACTTATTGAAACTTTTGCTATCCTTCAACATCTTATGCAGAAGCGACATCATTTACCTTCTCAAGTTCTTTCTTCTGCTAAATTAATGTCAGTCTGCTTTTTCGTCGAGGTAAATTGTTAATGGTACTCAAGTAATCAATCCTTTAAATGAATGGTACTCAAATGAGCCAAATATATATATATATATATATATATATTTATATATTATGGCACTTAAGAGAACGTTGTATAAAAGTTATAATACTCTTAATGTATTTATCATTGCAATAATTTGTATTTTGCAGATGGTCTTTGAGGAGGGCTCGTCTTCGTGGGAGAATTTTGTTTGAGATCATCTCGTCGGAGGGATACTCCTATTATCTTCTTTGTAGCTTCGAGGATGTGCCTGCCCTTTCTTAAGAACGCGGGCACTCCTTTTCGCAAAATGGCCTCTGCGATTGCCTATGGAAACGTTTGTCTATTTTTCGTTTGCCATTGTGAACTATCTTCGAGATTTTGTTCCCAAAACCTCTGAAAAAGCTCTTACGAAAAAGACCCTCCTCCGCCTTGGAAAGAAGAACAGACCAAAGCAAAGCGAAGTGCTGAAAGAAAAGTTACAAGACTTGCAGCCATTGCAAATCACTTCTGAAGCAAAAGGAGTTCTATAAGCGTATGCCACTGAAGAAATCAATAGGAAAAGACCTGTTAATGATATTATAAATTCTTAAGATTTTGTATATAATATTATCCTTTATGTTAGAGACAAGTATGATATTATTGTTGATTATTTATATTAATCAAGATTGCATGAATATCTCATTTGATTGTGTATATCTTGATTGATATATATATTACTTTAGATAGTTGTCTTATAAAGCATACATATAAGCTAATGTTATATTCATTATAATATACCGAATCATACATAAATTCCTTAAATCTCTCTTTCACATTTTTCTTATCTAGAACAAGTTTCTGGGAATCGAGGCAAACTCCCAAGAGTGATGAGGGCAAGATGTAGCTCTTCATCGAAAAAGGATATGATCAAATTGCTTCGGACTATAAACTTATTAAAGTTTAATATTAATGCCAAAATAGGGTCTACTTCCGTTCAGATTAGAATAAAACCGGTTCATCCCTTTAAGAATTTGATCGAGTCCTAATAAAAAATTAGGACCACATTTATAAATGTGTATCTACTGTCTAGGGCACAGAATGAAGCAAAAGAGGCCCACTTTTACTTGGTCACTGATTGGCTCCTCAACAATATTCTTATCTTTAACTCAAGGACATGGATAACTCTTTATATTTATGTAAATAGACCACCTGCAAATTTCAACTATATATTTGATTGAAAGAGAATGAAAATTTGGGTTGAAAATGCCTGAGATTTTGAGATTTCCTTCCCCTTCTTTCTCATAAAAAATTCTACTTTTCTCTTCAATTTTTTGCCCCTCTTTCCCTCTATTCCCGAGCTATTGCAAGCCTACAACAACTTGATTCAGTTTCTTTTCAAACACAAACAAAAGCATAGTGAAGAAAGAGTATGCTAAAACTTACCTTATCTATTATGTGGTCCTTTTCACATTCTCATAAATGAAAAACACATTTTTCTTCTATCCCCTGCCTATTGGTTAAAAAAAAAATCATTTTTCAAAAGTAGTGCGAAGACTTTGAGATGTGTAGCTAAAAAGTGGATTTTGAGAAATAATGATCAATCACTGAAGTATGGGGGCCGACGTTTTTATCTTGCATCACTAGCCAAAAAGATTGAAAACAAAAATTAGTCATCCACAACCATCAATTAATGATTCCTTACCACTAAAAAATGAAGGGATTATAACATAAATGATCCTTAAATTTTGACCCAGTTTGTAATACAATCCCTAACTTTTAATTTGTTCGTTGCGATCCATAATTTTAGTTCATTGTGTAATGTTGTTCCTGAAATTTTTAATTTGTTTAATATGATCCATAAACTTTTGGTAAATGGTCGAACAAATTCCTAACTATGTGAAAATATCTCATGTTATGATTCTATTAATTTAGTTCGTGGACAATATTGAATAATTTCATATAGTCTAAAGGCTAATTCAAACATATACCAAAAGTTGAGAACTCATATTAAACAAACAAAAAGTTGAGATTAAATTAAAAGTTCGTGGATCACATTACACATTAAATTAGAGTTTAATGATTATTTGTGTTATTTTTCAAATGGAATGAATAGAGCTAAAATCGAACTGATTATCTAAATGCATTTTTGGATATTCCCGGCTATTCTTGGAACTTGAAAAGGAGATGGAGGTTCATCTGTTCCGGAAGAAATCGAAGAATTTCTTGAAATATCTATCATTTTCACAGGAGTAGGAAATTATGGTTATGCGTTTTTATGGAAATTTTGGTACAAAGAGTCCATGGGGACCTCATAAATAATGAATAAGAAAATATCACAATTCTATGGTACATCGGTTGTACTCGCGACATTACTATCGATGCATATTCTTTTTAAGTGCTCTAAAACACTACTCGTTAGCAAGACTCTTTTTATTATATATACTAGCACTAGGAATTAATGGTGCGCACATAACGCAAGCATCGAAACTCGCATTGCTTTTAACAAATAGGGAGAAAATAGTGAAAAAAAAAACTCCTTGATTCTATGGATCATTCATGACAATGACATGACATGGGGGCACATGGGGGCATGGCATGATGGCATGCAAAGCGCTACCTTCCCCACCTCATGAAGAGCCGTCGTCCTCGCGTACAAATAGCCTTCCTTCTCCCCCCCTCGCCAACCCCTCTCTCTCTCTCCCAACACCCCCCCGCGACGAGAGCGCACGCACGAAGTGAGAGAAAGTAGAGAGAGAGAGAGAGAGAGGGCGAGAGGGAGAGCGCAGCCCGAGATTTCTAAGTTTTTCCGTGAAGCTAGAGGCGCATTCCCTCTGCCTAGCTCCTTCCCCGAATCTCTCGCTTCGCTTCTCTCTCTATCCATCATCGCCGTCGCCGTCGCCGTCGCCGTCTTCGGCTTCTGCGTCTTCTAAAGGAGAGATCCCCTGTGATTTTCCGGCGGACCCGTAAGGACCGGCACCCCTTTTGCTTTATCCGTGGCGTTTTCTTCGGTCCCGCGATTCGGGTCGGCTTTTTTGGGTTCTGGGTTGTTTGTTCTGGTGGTCGATCGCTAGTGATTTTCCCGTGAAGCGCTGTTCTGGGTCGCTGCTTTTTACGTTTCGCTGGCTAGATTAGATTAGACATTGCTTGAGCTCGAACGGGAAATATCGAGCTGCACCCGATGAGTCGATGGCTGCCGTTCGGCTCCATCTGAGGCAGAACGTGTTGGTTTTTCTCTTTGAGCTGTATTTTCCTCAAGATCCTGGCCTTTTGTGGTGAAGCTCTGTCTGGGTGAAGCGACAAGTAGTTTAGAGATTGTACCTTGCATTGATACTTGAAAAAAATATCCAGTTTTTGGTTGCTTGTGAGATTTGACGCTTTCCCTTCGTTTGTCTCATGTGTTTGTCGATTCTGTGGTAATCAGAGCATGTGTCGATTACTGGGTTTGTTTGGCTTTTCGAGCTTGCAGTAGCCAGTAAATTATTGCCATTTCCAATTTCTTCTTTCACCGACCGAACTTTTGAGTCTAAAGATTTAGGCAATAAATCTCGATGCTGAATTTCTTGTTTCTGTTCATGGAGTGCGCTGCAGACAATGTTATAAGTTCTGACCGCTCGAGAAATTAATCTTGAAGGCTTTTTTACAAGGAATCGGTGTAATGTTCGAAATTGGAGGTTGATTGTATATATTTTACACTTTGGAAGAATTTTCTTGGCTATGGTTGACAGAAACCTTTCTTTGGGTAGTCATTGCCATAGTAGGCGTAGCCCTATTAGTTTTTACAGGACCTTATCTTGTTTTTTGCACGGAGTTGAGAAGACTTAAGGGTGCAGTTAAAGTTTCCACATGGATCTCCATGTTGTCATTTGAATATTTTTCTGCGAACCCATTTGGTGTTTGGAAGTTTGTCTTCAGTGTAATGACCTTGAGATTATTTAGAGAATGGTGACCTACCCTTTCGGTCTGCCAAAACAGACTTTAATGTTTGATGGTTTCAGCATTCTGTCTTGAGTGTTGTTTGTTGAAGGACTAATAACTGGAGTTTATCTGCAGGGTCTGCAAGGATGGTGTTTTGGGTTTTTGGTTATGGTTCACTGGTATGGAACCCTGGATTTGAGTTCGATGAGAAAATTAAAGGCTTTATCAAGAATTATAAGCGTGTGTTTGATCTTGGTAAGCCTTTGTTGATTGCAAAAGAACCATTGCATCCTTTTCAGAACACCTTTAACTTGTATACCTGCTTACATACCACCGTGCATTGTTAGTAATTTGAACTCTTGATATTTTTTGTTGCAACAGCCTGCATTGATCATAGAGGCACACCTGACCATCCTGCTAGGACATGCACTTTGGAAGAAGCTGAAGGATCCATCTGCGTAAGTATACTGTCCCTACAAAATCCAATGCATTCTCATACGGAGTTAAAGTGACAATCGATATAGAGCTCAACATGAAAAGGAAAATGAAAATGCTGTGCTCATATGCCATTTTCATATGAAAAAATACTGATTCTGGTTATGGAAGCAGTTGCCTTCTATGTTTTCTGATAAACTCTCCTTCCTTCTGTTTCTCCTTATTTTCAGTGGGGTGTTGCATATTGTGTGAGTGGTGGCCCTGAAAAGGAAAGAGCAGCAATGGAGGTTTGTCTTCATAACTTCCATATCATTCAGTTTTTCCCCCTTTCAGCGTTACCATGATTTGCAATGTAATTGCTTCACACTGGTGATTGCTATGACCTTAAAATTTGTTGATCGATGAAGTACTCCATGGAAGACCACATTTTACACTTCCATCTCCCCTTTCATGTTGTCATCATGGTTTTATTTTTTTTATTCTGTGTGTGTGTACGCACATACTTGCACATGTGTTGGGCAGGATGAAATAGATAGAGTTGCATGTTAGTAAGTCAGGTTATATCTGGAAGCACCCTAATAATAGCATTTTTTTTCTTTTTTGTTCACAGTATCTGGAGTGCAGAGAATGCGAGTATGACAAGAAGACTCTGGTTGATTTTTACAAGGTAAGGGTGTTTTACTTCAACTGTTATCATGTTTTTTTTCTGAATTTTTTTTTTGAAGTTGCTCAATCTCTGCTCTCTGTATCTGGATTCTCCTAGTACATATCTCACTGGAGCATGATTCTTGAAACAGGGAGAGGATATGTCACAACCAACTTTGCAAGGAGTTATAGTGTAAGTATCTCTATTATGTCTCTATCTCTATCTCTATCTCAGTTGATGCTTGTTGAATCCTTTCTTTTTAGATTGTATATTCATACTTAAAGAAGATGCAATTGTCGGGGCAGTATGTGTCTTGTTTCAACTTATATGCTATAAGTCTTTGAAGCAAAACACAATAACTATGTCACAGTTTATATGACCGTAGAATCATCTGTTTTTGCAGCTTTACATCCACTCCTGACAAAATATCAAACAAATATTATCTGGGTCCTGCTCCATTGGAGGACATGGCGAGGTAATTAAAACAGCAAAGTTTAACATGTTACTTTCCGTTAGGGTTCTGACTTTTTTGTTAATCCCTTTCTGATTGTATTGTTTAGGCAAATTGCCACTGCTTTTGGACCTTGTGGAAACAATAGAGACTATCTGTTCCTATTAGAGAAGGCCTTGTTTGATATTGGTGAGCATTCATGCACATGCTTGAGCTCAAACAGCTATGCATTACCATTGTTCCTAGCAGGATCAAATTTACTGATGTTGGGTAACTGTTGGACAGGGCATGAAGATGATCATATTATCGAACTCGCAAACGAAGTTAGGAAAGTTCTCGGGACTGTTGGGAAGGTTGATAAGAAGTTGGTTGGGCCGTCCCGCATCCCATTAAAGGACAATGTTCCGTCCCTGATACTGCGTCCGCGTCAGGAAGCCATAGCCACAGACTCCTCATGAAGTAAAGCCGACAATCGGAGCGAGTGTAGCTCAGAGGCTTTCTCAACCTGATTACTAATGTCTTCACCAACTCTTCTACACTCTGAAACTGTTCTTTTGTATTCTTTTCAGCACTCAAATTGGACATTTTAATCTTACCACTATGTTAACATGCCTAGGTTAGGCCCTAATTTCTGAGTACCGAGGCTTAGGAATCCAATAAACTCAAATTATGGACCACGGAGAGAAATGGTGGTCTCATAGAGTACGCATTAGAGTGTTACATTTGTTGTAATGCTGCCGGGAGTGTCATGTTTCTGTTCAAGCGAATTGCGAGTGTCTTCATTTTCATTTCAATCCTGGAGTCTGTTCGTGTGGCCAGGTATTGCACTAAATTTTACATACCCAACTGTGCAATATGTCTAATCTCCTCTTTACTATCATATTTTACTGGAACTCTTCGCATTATCTCGTGACGAAACATGCAAATTCTAACAGGTTTTGGGCACTAAGCCCACCCAAAAATTCCCAAAAATTGGTTAAAACCCATTTTATGAAGTTGGAATAAGATAGATTTATTTTTTAATAAGCTTAACTTCCCTGTTGTTTTATATTTTTGTTTATTTTGTATCAATCTTTACTTTGAGTGATTTTGTTACTAATGCTATTTTACCGTCACTGCCATTTGTCTTGATTTAAAAAGAACAAAAAAACAAAAACAAAAAAAGAAAAGGAAAAATAGAAACCCAATCCCACGTAAACTTTGGAACTAGACTAGACAAACGCATAGGTTCTAGACAAATAGGGCAAATTCTAGTTTCCAAAAATCAGGAATCAATTATAACTAGACAAATAGGGTAAATTCTAGTTTCCAAAAATTAGGAATCAATTATAACTAGGCAGGTCTTGAATTTCAGACCTAGAACCTACTCACCCTGAAATCAATCATTTTTAAATTTTATATGGTCCGACCAAATCTCCACCCACATTATGTCATATCACTTTTCAACGAGGGAAAAATTCAAAACGAAAATGTACTTGATAGGAAAATTACATAAAAGAACAAAACATGTGGAAAGGGCCTCATCAGGGATCGGGATGGTGTCCATATATGTAGGTAGAAAATAAAAAAAAATAAAAAAATCATAAACCTATTATATGAATGCCAATTCCATTATAAGTTTTTTAATTTAACCGATTTAATACTAAATATTTTGACAATTTATTAATGTAGTCCTTCCGAACAATCATCAACATGTACTCTAGCCGTCAATCCTTACTTGTGGTCAAGCCCTCGCCTACGGCTAGCGAGGGGTATGCTAGCCAGCCCTCCTTAGCCAACAGTGAAATTTATAAGGAAGTTTGCAACAATGGTCAATGTTAACATTAGCGACGCCACATAGGATAAGTAATGTTCAGGTTAGTGATTTCTAACTAAAATTGACTGAAATGACTACATTGGCAAATCGATAAGAGATTTAAGATTAAATTGACCAATTTAAAGTATCTAAAATTGAATTGGCAATTGTACAATAAATTTAAGACTTTTTCTTTTGGTAGTTATCCCTTTATGGAGGTAGTCACCATTGCCAACTTACGTTGCTAGCGAGGTTGGGTGGTGGCCCAATCGTGCAACGGTTCTATTAATAACATCTTTACATCTTTCTTTTATTTTATATTTTGTTGCTGGACAGATTTGCCCTCAATGGAAGGAGGAAATTAGTCACGTGACAAACAAGTGACAGGGTCTTTTGACGAAATATTAGTCTGAGCTGAAGTTAGGAGGACATCAGGAGGGATTTTAATGATTCAAGAGGGATATGGTGGACCTTGATAGGCCACGGGGACACTTACAACATGTGCCAAGATCTAGAGGCAAGATGTGGGTTTTTTTTTTTTTTTTTTTCCTTTTTGGTCGGAAGATAGTTTTCATTACTAATTTGTTGCTGAGACGCAACTAAATTCAGAATCATTACATAATAAAATCCATAGTGAGCGAGGGGGATATAAAACCCAATTATGAGAAAGGCGGTTGTCCTCAGCTTCTCTAGATACATAAGATACCTAGATTCTCGAGTTGAGCCAGCAATACTCTGCAATTCACCAAAATTGCTTCCACCGTCTATGGGCTCGATAATAAGCCCGTTAAGCTCTCTACCATAGATT
The DNA here is from genome assembly GCA_007663325.1 of Eucalyptus pauciflora. NCBI lineage: Eukaryota > Viridiplantae > Streptophyta > Magnoliopsida > Myrtales > Myrtaceae > Eucalyptus > Eucalyptus pauciflora. The sequence goes on from VMYD01000388.1 coordinate 1,369,520, forward strand.
TATTGTCAATCTGTAATTCCATCTTGCAGTTCAATTAAATCTCTAGCACGATTGTTAAAAAAATTTAATCATTCTAATCAATATGCTTAATCTATCAATAGAAGATCTAAGGACCTCAGGCACAATAAAGTGATAAAAAGAAAATTCAGAGATTGGTCGTGTACAATTGCTTAGGGCAACTTAAAATGTTTTCTTCCTATGATATTACTTTACTATAATTTACTTTTTTTTTTCGTTTAAATTTTCCAACTCCCAGCATATTCCTTCTATAAACAATTAAGTTTTCTCAAAACATGTAAATATGAATTTATTAGATCAATATGCAATTTTTTTTCATATTTTTTATAGGGTTAATAAATTAGAAAACCCTAAACTAGTACATACAGTTATGTTGAACGTTATCGTCGTTAAATTTTATCGTAATTATCGAAATTCGTTGACAATGGTGGATTGATATATCAATTTATATGGTTCTTCGTGATAAATTTGTCATAAATATATTAATTATAATTTTAATTGAAAAAAATTTTGAATAATTTATCACAATGTGACGTTTTATGGTATCAATTTTTTTTATAAAGTAGGAATTGCTTTTTCGATTATAAATTCATAAGAAAAACATATTTTTCTTAAAACTTATTTTCACGAGGGTAAATCATCGTTAACATGTTTGAAAGTTTGATGTTGGACAACAACAAAAATTAGTAAAGAATAACAGCTTAAAAGAGGCCGAAAATAACCCGGCGATGGTTTGTGCTTCATCTTGGAGGAAGTTCAAAATCCGTGGTGGCAGTTTAACTCACTATGGCGGGTCAGGTCGGTGGGCGCGGTGGGTTCGCTCTAGCTTGGCCATTGCGGGTCATCCAAAAAAGCGAAAATAAATTAAATAAATGCGAAAGTCTTCTTTTTTCCACCCCAAAAAAAAAAAAAAAAAAAGGAACAGAAAAATAACAAGGAGAGAGAAAACGCATTTTCACAATAAACCCAATCTGACTTGCGCAGAACGCCAGCGCGAGTCGAAAAAAGGGGTAAAGCCAAAGCCTCCACCTTTGCTCTCTCACTCTGCATTCCATTCCAAGAACTCCCCCAGCTTCGACGACCAGCAGCAGAAGGCAACCTCGAATCCCTTGCCCGTCGCGCCTCCGCTAGGGTTTCCGATCGAATCCCCCCCCTCCCCGAGAAAGCAATGGAGCCCAGCCTGAACGAGCCCCACTCGATGGGCACGACCATCATCGGCGTCACCTACAACGGCGGCGTCGTCCTCGGCGCCGACTCTCGGACCAGCACCGGTAAATCCCCTCGCCGCTTCCCGCCCCGTCTCGGGTGGGCAATCTTGGGTGATGGGTCGTTCGTAGGATCTCTCGAATTCGCGGGGCGCGCGCGCGTGTCTGTGTCGTGTTCTTGATGGATCTTGATGCGAACCGATTGCTTTTTTTGCTGGACTGGACCGGCGGCGCTGGCGAGCTCGCGTTCGATTTTGCTGATCCGTTTGGGGGTTTTTGTGTTTGCTGGTAGGGATGTACGTTGCCAACCGGGCGTCGGACAAGATCAGCCAGCTGACGGATAATGTGTACGTTTGCCGCTCGGGATCGGTGGGTTCTTTTCCCCCCTTTTCTCTCCGGGACGTTGAGTTTTTGGGTCGATTCGTGGTACCCCTTTTGCGTCGGTCCGCTGTCGGAAGATTTTTTTTTTTGTACGTCGGAAAGTGGCTTGAAGTGCTTTCTTGTGGAGAAAGATTAAATCTTGGATTGAAATTTAAATGCGGTTGTTCCCTGTTTCCCTGAATTCGCAATTGGTCTGAAATTTAAGCCCATCATCACTCCGTCTCTTTATAAATGGAGAATTATCTCTTTTGGTTGCTGTCCTCGACCGCTTATGGGGAGGAGATAATCTGAAAGATTCAGTTTCTGTTCTTCGCAGGCGGCAGATTCTCAGGTTCTCTCTGACTATGTCCGTTATTTCCTCCATCAACACACGTGAGTTATCGTTTTGTGCTTGCTCTCCTGCACATCATTTTAGCCCTTAGAAGTTGTTATTGGTGCCTTAGACTTAGAGTTGTGGCTTTCCGTGGAACATTCAGATATGCTTTGATGCATATATGATTAAGTATTGGAATGTGCATTGAAGGATGTTTATTGTCCGTGGTGTGGAGCATCAGTGGAACTGCAGAGTTCTTGATTTGTTTACTGTCATCATTTACTCATCCTAAAATACCTCCCCAAAGCGTCTTTCCTTGTTGTTAACGTTGACTAACTATTCTCGAATGAGTCATTCCTGGTTTTGTGGCGTTGACACAATTTGACCATTGTCATCAATCAGTACTTGCATATAAGGCTAAGTTGAAAAACCCTCAGGTAGAAGTAAGGAAGTTCTTCTCTTTATCATGAGTCATTCCTACATATTCATGTTGAAGTGGATGGGATACTGATGGGCATCTTGGAATTTTCCTTATTGTTTTTTTTGTTATTTTAATGGCAGGCTGTCACTTTCTGCATACGTCAAGTTATTAACATTCTTCATTTTCATCTACTGGTATAGAGATATAGGCTAGCAGTTAATTCGCTGCATTTTATATCAGTGTCGAGTTGGTAAACATCCTTCAGTTTTGTTTGATGATGCAGAGTTATTGTATATCAATTTCAGTTTTCCACAAATGCATCAATCCCTAATTTATTTGACAGTTCGAGTTCATGTGTATGATCTATGATATGGATTTTATTGCAGTGTAATGATATTTTTCTTTCCATGCAGTATACAGCTGGGTCAGCCTGCAACTGTCAAAGTTGCTGCAAATCTTGTCAGGCTGATATCTTACAATAACAAGGTGCATACTTTAGATTTTATTGTATCTTTGAGGTTTCTGGTACTAGCATTGATATTTGCGTGTACACCCTAATTTCTAAGTTCCTTATCATGCTGAAACATGGTGTACATTTTCATTTTCCTTGAGTGAATACCTTAGTTAGCATCAGGCATTGGTCGCAAAGTCCAGAGTTGAGAGTTAATTTTATGCTAAGACGATAGAGGTGGCAGGTTATTGATGAAATGCAGTGACAAATTTGAATTTCTGAGTGCAATTGTAGCTTGCTTGTTGGTGCCAAATTGATGCCCAGCATGCATATATGTGCGGAAGCAGTGGCATTGGTAATTGATGAATTGTAACTTAGAAGTGTGCTAATTATCGTATAACTCCTGCTGCATTGTAGGGAAAATTCTTTTTGATTTTTCATTTCAAGGACAATAAAGTTTTTGGTTTTAATTTTAAATTGTCCTTTGTCAATTCATATACCTCTTCTCAGTCTATTAATTTATTTGGGTTTTTCACGTATTAACGTATTGGAATATGATTTCCATGGGCTGGTTGGAGAAACTAGGTGTTCTTGATGATTAAGCTGGTTCAGTTTGACACTGACTCTGCCAAACTGAGCTCAAGGCATGACTTATTATTGAGGTCCTTGGATCTTGCCATCTGCATGGGATTGCAGTCATATTTTGTTGACGGGATGATGTTTCACAGCTTCATATAGCCATACAGGACATCATCAGCTCATGAGTGCATTCTTTGATCAGTTTTGTGCTAAGCTGCTGTGAAATACTTTATGCTTGAGAATGCTAGGATAGCTTATTTTTTTGATAAATCATTTATAAAGGTTATCTAGGATGCATTGGTAGTTGGCAGTATCCTCCAAATGTAAACTTAAACATGCTTGAGTCTACTCTTTTGAGCTACTTCAGTAACAAAGCTCTTCTTTTGGTATTACTTAACTGGAGTTGTTAAGTGAAGACGTTACGTAAGTTGTTTGACTAGATTCCAATGTAGTTTGGGGACCACCTTGGATGAAGACGTCAGAAGTCCAAACATAGTACAGATTTAACAGAGAATGACTTTTAAGTTGTTTGATTTTTGAATATGGATATACATGTGGAAGGTATTTAAACAAAAGAATAATTTGTACTAGTTTTAACTCCTTTGTGGATTTTGTCATTAGACTTTGATATTCCTGATTTGAACATGAGCAACTACACTTGCTAAGATTGAACTTTTGGGAAATGGCAGAACATGTTGCAAACTGGACTCATAGTTGGCGGATGGGACAAGTATGAAGGTGGTAAAATCTACGGAATTCCTCTCGGTGGTACAATTGTAGAGCAGCCTTTTGCTATTGGAGGTACTTTAATATCTATAATTGAAATGACTTCTTTTTGACTTAAAATTGCCAATGAAAATGCGACAGTGTTAATGGACCTAATTTCTCTGGATTGCTAAACCTATGAGAAAAACTTTTACTGAGTGTGACATGGCCATTTTGGCAAATTGCATTTCTCCTTTGATAGAGATTAGTCAATTTGTCAGTTTTCGTGGTTGGTCAGTCTAATGAGCTTGGAATAGGAGTGGCATGTTCCATCCAGTTTCTTGTGCCCTAGGTTGGAGGGGGACGCTTTTCTGCTTTGTTGCAGGAGTGGAGGTTGTTTTGTGGTTTTCAAATGTAGTGCTTTAGAGAAATGTCATTTCTGCAAGTCCTTCAAATTCTGTTCTGGATTTATAGCTTATCGACTAGTTTGATTCCTTTTGCTGTATCCAACAGAGTCCTATCTTCCTGTTATTGGCAGTTCAGGAAGTGAACTTCACTTCTTTAATTATGCCGTTTATTCTCGCTTACATTGGTGGCAGAGACTTCTAAGAATTGTGGATGCTCTAGTGTCAAATTTCAAGAGTACAATATATGGAAGTTATTATCTTTTGTCTCTGCATAACCTAGATGACTTCTTCAGGATCTGGCTCCAGCTACTTGTATGGATTCTTTGATCAAGCTTGGAAAGAAGGGATGACCAAGGAGGAGGCTGAGGTATGTAGATGGTGATGAACCAGTTCATAGCTAAGCCTTGAAATTTGGTTATTTCATATGCAGAATCGCATGTTGACAGAGCATTGTCGCGGACATTCTCATAGAGCTAATTTTTTAAGAGTTAATTTGGCTACTGTTGTTTTTTTTTTGTCAAACGAATTCTGAGATTGCTATTGAGAGCTGTTCTTTTAGTTGTGTATTCATGATCTTAATTGATGAGGGATAAAGGAAAAGCAGGTAGCCTGTAAATAAATAAGAGTCAGCAAAAGATAATGAGGCCGTTTTGATTTGTCCTCATTTTCTGCCCTTATCCTCTCTTAGTTCCTTGCACTGCCCTTTTGCAGCAACTGGTGGTCAAGGCTGTTTCCCTTGCAATTGCACGAGATGGTGCTAGCGGCGGTGTTGTTCGCACTGTTATTGTAAGATTTCTTCTTTGTACTTTCAACCATTCCAGTTAAACTCAACTCTTGCAGCGCAACTGCGGCCCATTTGCTAAAGAACCCTTCTTTTCGTTGGTGCACTTTCAGATAAATTCTGAGGGAGTGACTAGAAACTTCTACCCTGGTGACACCCTTCCGCTGTGGCATGAGGAGCTGCCACCCCAGAACTCACTGCTGGATATTCTGAGTGCTCCTAGTCCCGAGCCAATGAGCACTTAAATTGGCAGAGCGCAGGATGCAAGTTTTAGCCTATGTCGAATCTCTCTTTCCCTGTTGTTCCCAAAGCAGGATCTATGTGCAACTCTTTGGAGACTGTATACAGCACCTGTGTCGTTAGCGCATGGAATATCTTTTACTGTGTAGTCTCATTGATGATTAACTCGATTCAAGTTGCTTAGCTGCTGATGGCTTTTGTTGTTTGCGGGTTATGATGACTAAAAAGAGAATCAGTGAATCAAGAAAATGAATGACATCATGACCGGATTTAATTTCTCCTGACAAATGCATGGTCTAGATAGAACGTTTTATTATTTCTAGGCTTAGAATATGTTGAACAGTGAAAATATTACGTGTTTTTAGTTTATTCAAACCTTTCCTGATGAAAAGCAATGCTTGGTTAAAACATAACAATCTTTTCTAATTTTACGACACTTTCATTAAACAATGCATTTCATGGTATGTATAGGACGAGATCGAAAGGAGAAAATTATGGGAATCAGTACATTTGTGTTAATTTTGATGAAATTGATATTAGAGTCTGGATACATCATTTTTGGTAATATCAAAAGCTTGTTACTTACGAGCCAGCTTTTAAATTCTAGCAAAGCGGTTCTTAGTGATGTGTTGAATGTACGTGGGTTAATATCATATGGAAAGTCATAAAGTGGTATATTTATAATAAATTTACCGCAAATTAATGCTTTGATCATAAAAAATCTCAAATTGATACATATTTGATAATTTTTTTTTGAATTGATATATTTATGACCAATTTATCTCCTATTAATTTTGTTTAAATTTTATTGTTAAACTGCTAAGTTAAATAACATATGACAATTGGCTAGTACGTCAGTTTGGGATTTTACTTTCCGTTTGTCACGTTTCTATCAATTTTATGATTTTTTGTGATATTAGATGGGTATATTTGTCACAAATGTATTAGTTTGGGTTACAAAAATTAGTTTAAATAAATTTGTCACAAGTGTGCCTATTTGAGATTTTTTATAGTCATTTGGAGTAAATTTATCATAAATATATTAATCTGGGGTTTTTTATGATAAAAAAAATTAGTTTTAGATAAATTTATTACATATGTACCAATTTGGGATTTTTTATGGTATTCCCAATATAATTTCAAGAAATCTCAATTAATTTTGTAAAGAAAAGGAAGCGCTTTTAGATAGAAATGAATCAAATGATTTGTAATCTTTTGGCACCAAATTTTTCTTCAATTGATATATATATATAGACAGGCAAATCAGTTTTCTGATTATGAAAAAAAAAATCTGCTTTCAAGACAATAGTTTATGTTAATTTTAATTTTTGAAATAGTCAAATTATATCCATGGCCGTCCAAACGGTAATTTCAAGTGAAACTGTTATTTTGCTTTAAAAGCTAATAGTAATTGTTTCTATGAAGGCAACCAATTAGCCTTTAACAATCTTTCTAAGTCCTTTTTTTGTACTGGTAGATTTGGAAACTTATCCTCCTTTTTTTTTTGGTTCGTTTTCTCGTTGGATAAGCTTCATTTGCGATCATTAAATTATAGTTAATTTTAAAATCAAGTCACTAAAACTTAATTTCGATAATCCCATGTACCAAAATTTTTCTTCCTTAGTGTTGCACTTTTGAAAATAATCCAACTGATTTTTCGGCTCGTGTCCTAATGACATTAATATGAATCACAATAATTAGATATTGTTATAAAATACATGAATCAATGAAATACATGAATGAATATTCATTATATTCATCTTATCTAATGTACTTATTATGGTACATTTGTATCATACATTCTAAGTATATCTCCCTATACAATGTACGTTCATCTCCCATATCCAGTACATGTATCATTCGATACATTGATATTAATGATAAATACATTATTGTTCTCATATAAATATGAGTTTAGTTTTGATGTACAATTACAACAACCATCAGAATAAACAGTCATTGAAATAAAACCCTCTTCTTTGACTTTCTCTACGATCTCTGGTGTCCCATTTTCTCTACTTAATCTCTCTATTTTCTCTATTATATATTTGCAACGCAATATTTTACAACAGATATATCATTATTTTGCAAAAATAATTCAATTTTTTCACATCATATTATACTATTTTTGCCCAAAAAAGGGTTCGAATGGGATTGAGACCTACCTCGACAACTATTGGAGTGGGTGAGCCTGTTATTGCAACTCTATCAAATACAAGTGAGGAAGCCTAATACCAATAATACATCTAAGTCTAGGTCCGTCTTTCTCAGACTATTTAAGATTTCTTGGGATCGAGAATAGCATGGGGAATCGAATTCAAATTTGTGACCTTCAAGTTGAAAACCAAGTCTTGAATCACCGTATCAATCATTTGGTGGGTTCCCCATTAGAACATTGGCACTTAAAGAGAAAATTGATTTATGATGATTCATTGTAATCAATTGTATAATAGTCGTAGAAATGAGGTACTACAGTGCAGTAGTGCACCTTAAAAATCTCTTGCCAATATCTAGGCAACGGGAACATTGTCACCGACCTCACCACTTTTGTCGCTTCTTTTAGCAAAAAGATAAACTTGATACCATATATAGCAAACTCATAATTAATGGGTATAACCAAAAAACATATTACGAATGACGTAAAATAGGGAAGTTTAGAAATCCATGGTGCCATGTCAATGAAAAAAAAAAGGGGAAGGGGAGGCAACCTTCAAATTTCACTAAACAAATTATATAAAAAGATTTGTTCACATACAGTTCCTTTCTTTTGAACCCATATATCTTCACTACAATTACGCGTGATATTTTGGACAGTCTTTTACTACCTAAAGATGTATCATATATCCCCCAAACCACCTTAGGTCGAGGTAAACTAACACGAATTCTTGTTCCTCCTTAAGTTGACTTTAAACCCCATTGACCAAATCAATGTCAACAGAAGTGAAAGCCCTTCTATAATTCCTTTATGCTGTTAGCGACTTCGGATATAACAAATAAATCAAAGTTAATTGTTCTTTTTTTTTTTTTTTTTTTTTTGCACGAAACGATTGAGGACGCTACTACCGGGAGAAGTGCCAAAAAAGTCCTAAACCTTTTGCATTTGTGTCGATTTAGTCCTAAACCTTTTTACGTTGTGCCAATTCAGTCCTTTCCGGCTAATTTTGGCCGGATTTTGCTGACTGGACGCTGGCCGGCTGACGTGATATTATCGGCGCTGACGTTGACAACTTTTAATAATATTTTAATTTTTTTGAATTTTTTTTGAATTTTTTGAAGTTTTTATTTTATTTTATTTTGTCTTCTTCCTCCGGCCGGTCACTGAGGTTCGGTGATCGGCCAGAGCCGGCGACCTCGCCGGCCACCTCGCGAGCGAGGGTCGAGCCTCGCCGGCCTCGTCAGATCTGGCGAGGGGGAGCCTTACCCATGGCCGGCGAGGCTTGACCTCGCCAGATTTGGCGAGGGCGAGCTCGCCCATGGCCGGATCTGGCGAGGGCGAGCCTCGCCTATGGCTGGATTTGGCGAGGTCGAGCCTTGCCGGCCATGGGCGAGGGGGAGCCTCGCCGAATCTGACGAGGCAAGCCTCGCCCATGGCCGGCGAGGCTCGACCCTCGCCCACAAGGTGGCCGGCGAGGTCGGCCTCGCCCTCACCGGCTTTCGGCTCTAGCCGGTCGCCGGACCTCGGTGACCGGCCGGAGGAAGAAGACAAAATAAAATAAAATAATAAATAAAAAAAAATCAAAAATATTAAAATATTATTAAGAATTGTCCATGTCAGCCGGCCGACGTCTAGTCAGCAATATCCGGCCAAAATTGACCAGAAATGACTGAATTGGCACAACGTAAAAAGGTTTAGAACTGAATCGGCACCAAAAAAAGGTTTAGGACTAAATCGGCACAAAAACCAAATGTTTAGGACTTTTTTGGCACTTCTCCCCGCTACTACTTAAAACAGAAAAAAAGATAAGAAAAAAGGAGACATCTTTCGTCGTTTGAAGATAAGAGAGAGGGCTTCTTTCATCAAACTGGTCCGAAAAATCCGACTCTGCGGGTTGCAATGTAAAGTAAAATTGCGCAGAGAAGAGAACATTTAAGTAAAAGAGAAGAAGAAAAATGGAAACGGCAAATTGCCGCTCTTTTATTGACCTTATAGTCTCCATCCGATGCTTGGTATTTTAGAAGCAAATTCCATATCCTGCTTGAAGAGCAGCTATTCAATCTTTAAGCTGACACTTCAACTCTTATTCACATGAAATATGATTGGAGGGCGCTAAGTTCATATCAAATGACTTCCTAGCAGTGACCGATTTGACTAGTGGAGATGTCCACAAAGGCAGAGGACATGTCCCCCCAGATGCAACTTCGAGGTTCACAATGGACATCCAGCACAGCCAGCATATAACTATTTTGTACAGGCGGTTTAACTTCTAATATAGCCATTGGCTAACAAGAATCAACTGACTTGGCGGAGCTGCGCCGGCGAATTTTCAGGTACCCAAACTTCCCGGCACCAGGCGATGAACCCTCAAAAAGAAATGGCAGATATCCCGTGGCCTTTTTGTATTTCTGTTGAATCTGGACAACCGAAATCACGTTACCATGTCAATTGAGCTTTGATACATCACAGATTCATAACAGATAGGGAAAGATTTGCACTAAAATTTCCAGGTATTTTGTAGAAAATGCAATTGCAAAGCAAATGACAAACATGATTGTTCAATGGAAAAAGTCCATATTATTGAACTATAAATAACCTCAGCCTTTTTCAACCCAAGAGATGCCCTTACTATGAATTTCTGGGCCACGTGAAAAAGCAGGAGCTGATAATTACATAGGTTCAGAAAAAAGGATTCCAACCATGGTTATAACTTCAAAATCGACTAATGGACACACTAAAATGTTACGACTTTGCACAACAAAAGAATCTATCATAATATTTGACAAAAAGGGAAAGGAATATTACTACCTCGAGAATTTGTTGACTGCTTCTCAGACAATTTCTGCCGACTACACAGACTGTACCACCAGAACCACCACCAGTAATCTTTGCTCCATATAAGGTTCCATCATCATGTTTGGCTAGTCTGTTATGCTGCATCTCTTGGACCAACCGTACAAGTCTATCTGTTCCATCTGAGCCAAGTCCACATGCACTATAACTATAGTGACACTGCAAAAGAAAAATTAAGCTCCAGGGTTAGCCACATACTCGCTGAATGTGATTAAAAAATTACCAAGTGGAAGCATCAAGCAATTCCATAATCCAGAAATGACGTTAAGTCATTTGACGCCAGTCCCCACAGAAAGAACCATACACCACATTGACCATGGTAATGAAGTGCAACTCTAGCTAGGAGCATGCAACTGCTATCTGGAACTCAAACCAAATTAACAGGTCCCATGTTGACGGTGATTTATTTGCTTCTTTAGCAGCAATACCATCCAATTACTCTAGAAAGTAGTCAGATCATGCACCAGAAACAAAAAACAGAGGAAAGCAACCTCGTTTTGTATGAAATGCTAGAAGAAAAATTCCATCACCAAAGAAACAATCTAATGCCATAGAGACAGTGGGCTATAAAACACAATCTCCAAAACAGGACATCTTTTACCTGAAATATGCATCATGATTTTGCTTATGATACATGTTCAATAATGAAAATTCCTTATTCTACTTAGTACCTTGACAACAGAATTCAAACTCTTCTATTATTTCATGAAAATTCACATATGAGGTTCTTCATTTAAAGACAAACTGATTAGCCTAACAGGCATCACCACATTCTCTCTTTTTTCGAGTTTTGTTTATTTAAATGCAATTCAACAGTCAAGGACATAATCAACAAGCCATGCAATCTTGACATTCTTTATGTACCTGATATAGTAGTTCTCCAAGTGCCGTCAATTGCTCATCTGAACTTGCAGATGTCAGCAAAGCTTTGAAAGCCTATACACCAAATTATCAAACAGGTTTAGATCCACTCATAAGCAAAAGCTTAAACAAGGGAAAAAGTAACAACAGAACTTTTTCAAGTGATTTCCTTTAGTGGCTATGGGTGATACAAAGTAGAGAAACAGCCGAGTATCTACATAACAAATCATACTTCAAATTTTTGTGTAACTGATATTGGTGAGTTTACATCATCTTGAAACTTCTTTTCGTGGTGCCTTATTAGTGAGGGTTAAAATCAGGTTCCTTTTTCTCCCTTTGTCTGGCTGATAGCAGAAACCAGAGAGAAAGATACTAGCACAATCAATCTTCATAAATAAGGAAAGATGCATCTGAAAAGGTCAACTCCTTACCTTGACCCGGAAATTTTCATAAATGGGGTGTCTAGTAGAGGCTCTCACTCCATAAGTACGCTTGTTATCGATAATAGTGACCGCATCATTGTGATCAGCATATTTTTCCACAAATGTCTCCCCCAAAATGGACTCAGGAAGCATACTGATGTACAGAGCTTCATACCTGCAGTTTAGAAAAAAGATTGAAAAATTAGGGAACAATGGTGACCAAAGTTTCTATTCATTCTATAAGCATGTTATCACATTTGAAGGACACCTGTGAGGTGACAGGTTGCATAGATAATCTAATGAAGCTTCAGATTCAAGAAGTTCAAGACCATCCTCCTCCAGTTCATCTTGGTTTGTCCCATTTCCATTCGACAGAGTCCCAGACAACATCGTGCTTGCTGTAGACTTTATCATCCTTCGACCCATGAAGGCACCAATTCTGACAGATCCATAATCTGCACCTCCAACACTGCCAATAAAAAAGACCAATTTATCCAAAGCTAAAACATTGCCAACTAAAAGATGAAAAGAAAGAAAACATAACAGAGAGCAAACTCACGCAAGCTACAGACAACCATAAGCACCGATTAAGGGTGACATGGTGCTTCAAAAGGAAGGACCATGAACATAGTAGAAAGGTTGTGAGCCACAGGAAAAAGTGGCCACAAATGAGGACCCAAAGTCATTCTTCAGGGAAAGCCAAGGAGCTAATCCCACTCATAGAGAAGAACCAAGAAGCTATCAAATAAGGGTGTGTGCAAGAAGGGAAAACGTGCACATATTTTTCAAGTTCAGTACTACATTTTTTAGAAATAAAAGATTCTAAAATGAAACCGAAAATGGGATTTGAATTTTTTTTTTTTTTTTTGGGGGGGGCGGTGGGGGAATTAGCTTAAGAAAGAACAATTTAAATGCAAAATTCAATCCTGATCAGATAAGGAAAAAGGTAAAAACACTAGAGAAGAAAAAAACTAGAATTGAAACATTCTGAACCAGTGATAAGAAAGCAGATCTGCTGTAAAAACCCACAATTTGAACTATTAAAAGACAACTGGCTGATCAGACAAGAAATAGTAGATGCTTGCATCAAGCAAGGAGGCTGGAAGTGATAAACCAGAATGAGAGAATGAAAAAAAAACCACACAAATTATACCTGTGACGAATTCCTGAATCAATTCCCCAGAATCGGACATGACTGGGAATTTCTACAAGTCCAATTACCTCAGCAGGCTGCACAGCATAATTCTCACATCACTTTTCATCCAACAAGCACAGAAGACCTTTCAATCAGACCTGAAAATCTTACCTGGCAGACCATGGCAAGAAGCTTGTTTGCTTCACCACAAGCAGAAGTCATCTGGTCCATTACACCACATGGAGCTCCAACAATGTGGTTCTCTACCTATTGCATATGTTTTCCAAAATTACAAGAGGAGCCAAAAGATACAGAAATAATGACTTAACTAAAATAACAAATTAATTAGAAGATTGTTCTGTGAGCCACACCTTCTGGCAAAGCAAAGCGAGATCCCGTTGGCTAATGTTTAATCCTGCCATGTTTTAGAAGATCATTAAATACATTAATTCATACAAAGTTCAAAATGGAATATGGTCAAGACTCCTTGTTATAATTAGTTGTGGAAAAGCTGAAGAGTGATGTCACATATTGCACAAACCTATCTTGCCTTCTTTATTGATACTCTCTCCCTCTCTCCTCAAAATCCTAAAAAAATTTCAATTTAATTCTGCTCCATCACTACCAGATGTCAGTGAGATCCAATTATTCAAGTATTCTCCCAATGTTTTCTACCATGTCTCCTTGAATAGTTCCTTAACCTTTGATTCTCATATAGTTGTGTCTTCTTATTGAAGCATTTAAAAACAATTGTATCTTTCCTAGTCCTTTTATCCTCAAGTAACAGTCCAACAACATATTAAACAGACAAGAGGAAGCGGGAAAACAAGCATAGTTCAACAGGGAAGTATCGGGATTCAAACATGTGACCTGTGACTCTATTACCATATAAGACATACCATTTTTCCCAAGATTAATCTATTAAATGGGGGAGACAACATGTCTCTAGGCCTGCTATGAACCCCTAGGTAGGAAATGTTGAACTCTTCACCAAAATGTTATGTGCAAACATGGGTACTTCAAAGAAATTTTTAGAAGTTGTTTTTATCCATATTTTCATCTAAGATCCAAGATTTCTTGGATTTGGTTCCTCTACGCCCTTCACCTTTCGTGAGAGGAAAAAAAAATTCTCATCCAAATGAGATGCAGTCAAAATAATCATCCATCGAGAAAACATAAAATCATCGACATTGTAAGTGTAATCATATATGACACGTTGACCGGAGGAATTTACCATGAGCGGCAGCTATAGCAGACATGCTAGCAACCTCAACAGCGGCAGATGAAGATACACCTTTGCCCTCTGGAACAGCAGATGAAACCTGAAAGTGAAAAATTCTAATAATCAGTATCTGGATAGAGAAATCAGCATTGTGTAAGAATATCATATACTTATAGATGATAAAATATTTATCAAATAGCAGTATCATAATCATAAATCCCAGGAAAATCAGGGAAATAAGACAAATTTACCACAATAATGACTCTAATAACAATCTGAACAAACAGTTGACATGTGTCATGTGCACAATACTAAGTTGAGAACACTTGAAAGGTAGTAAAAGTCTACAGTAGTCTAAACAGCGTAGCAGGAGAGGCATGTAAATCTGACAAGTGCCCTAGTAAATGTACAATTCTAACAGTCAAAACTATTTGCAACGATACAGTGTGTTATAGAAAATAACACAACACAGTAGCCTCTATACTTCTCAGTAAAAGATGAAGTATCCAAGCTACACCAATGAAATGCTTTTGGTCATGGAATAATAAAAAAAGAACTTCCAAACAAGGAAAGCTCAAAAGAAAGTTGACAACAACCATGATGGACAATAAATTATGTCCAGAATTATAAGCTGATTCCAACAAACTAATGCGATAAATAAAAAAGAGTTAGCTATGCTGAATTAATTGTCTTGCTTAAGCCCTGAGATGCCAAGAGTCAGGTTCGCAGAACTTGAAAATGATAAATAACTCAGGCATGTTCATATGCATGGACTTGAGGGACTGACAGATCTTCCACTTATAAAGATAGCTCAATAAAGCAAAAAAATAAGAAAATGGACATGAACAAATAAAGAGTAGAAGAAAGAAAAACTAGCTGAGAAAACACTCAAATGGTCAAAAAACCATATGTGACTAAATTTATCTTGAACAGATGTGGAGAAAGTCCTTACAAGCAAACTGATACTGTCCTCAAAGCGTACACCCAACTCTGTCATTAGAACAAGAATAGTGCCTGCAACATAAGCTGCCCACCTGAAATGGGAATTTATGTGAGTACCATACAGGTTTACACCCAAAAAGAAAGAAGATGAAAATAGAAGAAGAGATCAGATAGGATCTAAGACTCACTTTTGGGATGGATCACGGGCAAAGAACTCCTTTGCCTTCTCGTATGAAATTGGTTTCCCACCATCCATAAAGTCAGACAAATCCATGTCAAAAGTTGGTCCACGATTGCTTAATTCTGATCCATATGATACCTAAGAAAAGCATTTTCAAAAGAAAAAGATTAAATCAGGTACTGCCTACATACAATAACACTTACTTTAAGAGTCGCTCACTTCAAAATTATAGACAAATTCCTAAAAGGCCAAGACTTGTTCTGTTCAAATTAGAGATGAAGTGCCAAAAGGCTAACAATTGTCCTATGTAAGACAGATACAAGTCTCCTTCAGGTCCTCAAATAAAAGGTAAAGATACATGTTAAACAACAAGTAGAAATTTTAAAAAAGGCTTTTATTGGTCAATTGGAAACATACAATCTCAAGAACAGGAGTTGGTCCTTGTCCTCTGGCTTGTTGCCGAGCTAGAGCATGTTTCCATAGTCTGTGCCTGCTTGGATGATTCCTCTGAACAGCAACATGACAGGCTTCACGAATAGGCATCTGAATGGAGGAAGTGCAGAAGCATGTTATTGGACTAAATAACATATACACAATGCCTCACACTAGTCTACTCCAATGGCAAAACTTGCAGAAGTGGGGAAAAAGTCCCATAAAACTTGGCATACAGACTTTTGAAAGTTTGTAAAAGTGAAATTTGACTCAAGAGAGTTACAGTTTCTAATGGAGTTAAGTAATAGAGAAAAGGTTAGCAACTGAAATTAATACTTCTCAAACTTGGAGAGATCTGTTTTATCGAATGGCAGAATGGCTACAATTATGAGAATGCAAATGGTAGTGTCAAATAAAAAAGAAAAGGTGAGAAAAGAGAAGGATACAAAAACATCCAAATTCATCCATGCCTTGGCAAAATAAGAAAGTTCCCCAGCAAGCCACAAATAGATGGCATATGAAGTAAAAACCCATGATAAAGTAACCACCTTGGAGCATGACCAAACTATTCATTCCATGACAAGCGTTAACTGGTGAATGTGAAATTACAAGTGAGAGTGCTTTTAAGTTCTAGGTGGGAAATAGAGTGGTACTGGTAGGTAAACATGTCAACAGGACACGAAGAAATTGTAACCAAACAGAAGGAAAACATAGTCTGGGCATAGAGAACATAAAGGAACGAGACTTAAACAATAATGCATGCGCAAATGATGTTAGAAACATGGTCAAATTCAATACAAATTACGGGTATAGAAAACTATACTATGCTGAAAGCCAGTGAAAAAAGAAGAAAACAAGACAGCGGTAAAAGGATCAATGCAATTATATTTGACGCATGTCCACTCAATTGAACCTAAGAAAATGAAAGTCAAAGCATTAAACAAAGGAACTTTGTCAAAGGGATGCCTTCCATAACTCTATCCCTAAGTTATGAAAGGGGGTATGTCCTGAGAAGGCAAGGCAAAGCCAAAAACACTAGCAGTATGGAAAGCAAATGCAAGGGACATCAAGATATTTACAAGGCCAAGCAAATAAGCAACGCTCAAATGCTTTCTTGATTAAACTGCAATTCACTACACAAATTGTTATTCATGCAATTTGATAATCTGCAATTCATTCACAAAATAGCCTCTCCCTCTATAAAACAACTATGCTTCTGATGGAATTCCTTAAAAAATTATGAAAGGTCATGAAGTCCTGCCCCAATTGGAACCCTTATAACGATTATGAATCATCATTAAGTCTAGCCCCAATTGGCATTTTCTCTATAGGCTGATCCACAACGTCCTTCTAAGATTGAAACAAGCAAGAAGGAAAGAAAAAAAAGGGGTAAAGTAAAATTACTAGAGCAATTCAAATATATGCACTTACAACTGGTGATAACTGAACATTCATAAACATCCAAGCACCAGCCACATTAAAAGCCAATTAATAGTTGTCATCTAAGCACAATTATTCTGAATAATTGAAAAGAATATCAGCATCCGTCAATTTAGATCATCTATTGTCTATCTATTATTACTGTCTAAATTGCCATGACAGATCTGGAAGTAGTTTTACAATAAGGTAAGATCATATTACATATTTAAAAAAAATAAAAAAAAATCATATGAGAAATAGGATGTTCCTGAAATAATGCAAAAGGAATGCAACAAAGACCAATGCTCTCCTTTTAGCAAGACTCTGCTTACATAATTGACTTAAACCATTGTCGGATTATAATAAGTAGTAAAAAAAGGACTTTCTAACCTGCAACACAAGGCTTCCTGAATAGTCAGCAATTCCACCCATTACATCCAACCTTCCAGGTGCTCTTGTGACGAATATTTCTTCCTGTTTAATTATTGTGAAACAGTCAACTCAAAATTACAACATTTGCCACCAAATCTCATATGGAAGTACCAACCCACTCCACATATAAGGTAGAAGTGAGAAAAATGTCAAAAAATGGCCATGATCAGTGTACAGCTCCACTCACTACACAAAAACGCAACTAAGCATCACTTACAAATTACTGAAACTAAAAGCGGGACCCTTTGCAGTTCACCTCTCACTGATCTTTACGAAAATCAAAAGTCAGAAGGATTCATGACTTTTGCCCTAATTGGAGACCTTTTTAAAAGAACAGATACACAAACAATTACCTCCCACATCACGCCAATGAAATCTCCTAAGAACTCTGACAAGTGTTTGATTTATCAAACAGGAAGAGGAATAAAAATGTAGAAACTAATCCAAATAAGATAATCAGACCTCCCAATTAAAGAGTGCGGCAGCTGCTTTACGCTCCCGCATCTGCCTCTTCTCTGGACTCTTTCCAGCTTCACTCACAATTTCTGACAAACTCTTCAAGAAACTCACTGTATCAGAAAGCCCATGATGATCACCATGAAGAATTTCAAAATCATCAGACAATCTACAAAAGGTAGAAAAATCATGTCAACAACTGCTAACTCAGTCCAAAATTGATCGAGTATATGACAAATGGTGAAACCAACTCACAAATTCATTTGGGAAATTTTCTCATTCATTCCAACTTCGGGTGATCCAGCGCCGAGGCCCAGTTCATTTTCAGCATTTGCATACCAATCTGGGATGCATAGGTCTCTTCCAGGCATTCTTTGCAGTTGATACCCAAGAACTATAGCATCACGCAGTCTACTTGCTCCACTAAACTACATTGCGGCAGCAAGAACAGCAAGATTAATACCGTGCTAGAGAAGAATAACCTAGGGTTAAGAAATAACAGTTCAATTAAGATTACTTTATCTGATGCATAATTTCTCCCAGCGGCTGTCTCCTGCAATATGTAAGCTGCTACCTGGATAATTGCATCACAAAGGATTGGAAACCAATTCAATTGGATGAATGTCATTGGCATGCAGCTGAACAGATTATAATGCTTAAAAAGCATCATTGCATTCAGCATTATAAAATATAGTTTTGCTCTTTTAGCTCGACACATGATGAAAGCCACAAAAAGTTGGAAGAAATCAAATACTATGATGCAGCTAACAAGTTCATATTTGTCCAAACAAATGACTGTCTTTACCAAACTCTGGTAGATGGGGGTGTTACATTTATCCACAAAAAAAATAAGAGTCCTAAAAGGATGAGGATTCTTCTGTTTGTTAAATTAATACTCTTATTATTTAGGATTAGAGAACTATTAGGATATTATCTTATTTCCTGTTTTCATTATGAGTAGAATATACTGTTTCTTGTATATATACTTCAACTAGGAGTAAGGCTCTTTCAGAGGAGTCTAATGTAGACTGGTATTTTCTTCTATTGATAGAGTTTATGAAGATCATTAGCAAGTTTTGCTTTGAATTGACCCCTTTGGTAGTGATGGCACTTAATTCCTCCTTCTCTTAACTGTGATGCTTAAAAGAACCCTAAGCGTGATGCTTTAGAAGGTTAAGGTATGATGCCTAAAGAGATTTACATGTTTTGAGTGGTCGTGCATTCCCTTCAAGCTCCCTACAAAGATGTAATGTCCTACCAGATAGTCTCATAAGTTCCAGAAATGTTACCTCGCCACCATTAATGCCACCTTCATAGCATGGTTTCAGACTGAGCGCGTGTTCAAGGTAAGGTTTCCAATGGCCAGTGAGCAAGTCCCTCCTAATCATCTCTACTCCAGATTGATAGTACTGCAGAAATCAATCCAAAAAGTGAAAAGAAAGAAAAAAAAAATCAAAGCATTCCCACTACAGATAAATATACATATACAGATGCAGTGAGAAGTACCTCCAGCATGTTCCTCAAGAATGGTTCTTCATTGAAGTAATCACGCCGCACAAATACAAATGGACACTTGTATGCTAAAGACTCGCTGACGGTACCATATCCAATTTTTCCTGATATAATGACAGAAATAAGATAACTAAGAGACGCAAAACAATGTATTTCAGATGCCAATGCAAGTTCCCCACTCACCAAGCATACAATCAGAGGCTGCAATGAGATCAGGTGTGTATGCATCTTTAGCAAGCTTTACAAAGTTCGGTGGAAGACTTTCCCTCTCAGATGCACCACAAACCTAAATCATATCAGTCATAAGAAGGTGAACTAGGGCCATGATGAAAGTGGCTTTTGCAAAATGTGGGCTCTAAAGGACATGCTACAGAACATACCAAGCACAACCAACCGGGAGGCAAGTACTTTTCCTCCAATTTCCAGCCTGATGGCTGCAGACAAAGCAAATTTTGACACAAATGAATAAGAGAGCAAATGTTCAGGAAACAAACAATGCTGCTGGTACAAGTAAAAATTCCTACTGAAAATTAGTGACATATCAGCATTCTCCAAAGCATAAATTGCTAATAAATTCACACTATTATTAAATGAACACATGATGCAGAATATGTTAACTCATCAGATAAAAGATAAGAAGATCACATGAAACCTCAAGTCGGAAGTACTGTTGTCACGTAGTTGAAGAAACAGACCAGCTACAACTATCAATACTTCACCCTTGAATCTAGAGAAATTTTTCAGTCTCCAATTATTGTATCTTTTGTCTTCTTATAGTAAACCAATCATTGTATCATCACAGAGAGAGAGAGAGAGACAGAGAGAGAGAGAGAGACAGAGAGAGACAGAGACAGACAGACAGACAGAGAGAGCAGTTTCTTAAAAAATGGCTACCCAAATCACTGCAAGATAACTTCAATGACCTGACAAACACATGCCTATTAAAATAGACATATGAGACTATCAACCACCCAAACTAAAGTCACCTGTCCGCCAAAATTGAGGATAACTAGCTTCACATCATCCCCAATCCCAAGTTCCTTTCTCACCTACATTGAGATACAGCATTATACACTATATTGGACTAAAAAAGAGGTCAATTTGAGTTTTGTCGATCAAACCTCCTTACGGGATTTGTGCAACCTTCTGACAACCAACGGTACATCTATGACATCACGGAAAGCAGGCACTGTAAAATAATGGTGTATGTCAAGAAAAAATCACAATGTGGATAATGTCCAGCTGTAACTGAGATAAATAAATTATCAACACCCATTGCTATGAATGATCAATTTAATAACTTACTTGGGCAATATCCCGGGAGCCGGAGTAAGAATTCACAATGTGAATAGTCTTCTGCTATCTGTACAGAGTCGTAATTAAGTGAAGATTCAAATTTCAAGTTCCAGAATTAAATTATCTCACTGACTCAAAATTCCAAAGGCAGATAAAACTTCGTAGAGGTCATATAATCGTTACCTTCAGTTTCATATAATTAGGGCCTTCTAACTGAAGAATGGAAATTCACAATGAACTATATAGTCCACATTTAGTACACTTTGTTTTTCAACTCGGTAAGAAAAAGCCATCATTGTTAGTAGAAAAGGTTACTGTGTATGAATTTTGTTTCAGCAAGAGGAGGAGGAGGAGGAAGAGAAATTCCCAAAAATGGAAGGGCAATCTCCCTCTCTATTCGAAGTAATTAGAGGCTTAATTATGAAATTAACTAACTAGGGAAACGTTATTCTGCCTGAGGATTATTGAATCACTATATAGGATTGGTTCTGCAAAGTTACAGGTCAAGAGTAATTTTGATGCCCATGCCTCCAATTTTTACTTTCTTCCGTACAATTTATCTAATCCTGTCATTCAAATTAAAAAAGTAGCGGCACCATATTTCTCTCTCTCTCTCTCTCTCTATGTGTGTGTGTGTGTGTGTGTAACACTAAAAGCTCACTAATATGAAAAGGACAGAATTTTCAGCAGGGATCTCCACAAAAGATGAGCGTAAAGCAAAGAATCTGATTGTATATGCACAACATTGGTGATTCCAAACAAGCAAAAAAGAGGTGTTAAGAAAATTTTGTAATAAAATAAATACCTGCCAAACTATCTTACGATGATGATTTCCTGCGGCCATTACATATTCCGCATAGATGAAGTCCCAACTGCACAGATCCCATCAGATAAAGATCAAACGGAATCCAAGATCCAAAGTTCATATTCTTTTTCATAAATTAGCATATTTAGACATGTAGAAACAGGTTTCACAGGAAAACTACATAAATTACAAAAATAAGCCAATAATCTCCGATAAATAAGCATTGAATTTTCCAGAAAGTCCTTAATAATTTGAAGTGACCTCACACCCATTAAGATTGGCCAGTAGCTGATAGAGATGAGCATAACCCCAACACAGAGTACAAAGAATCGAGAATAGTAAGGTAAAAACTTTAAAACTGATTATAGATGAATGCTCGAGAAAGCAACTGCAATCCAAGGTAAAGCAGGTAGCAGTCAGGGTCACCTGAAATTGGTGACGCAAACAGAGCGAATTCCAGCATCTGCTGCAGCACGGCATGCAACTGGAACAACATCTGAGACCTGTTCATTAGCCAAATTTCATTGTTACTGTTCCATGATTGTGGATGATCCAAACTAAATACTATCTTTAGAGAAAACAAGCAGTCCAAGAGCAGTCAACATTCAAGTTCTAGTAATCAGTTGAGTGATCAGAGATTGAATTCACACTCAAGGATGGATGAAGACAAGTCAGCAGGTTACCACTAAGTCTGCTTTGATGGAGTTCAGCCACTCTACTTCAGTTTCCAGAATAGAAGCACGAGGGACCACGGCCGTCACAGAGTACTAGGCAGCCACATTATAATAGAAGAGTAAGTGGCAGAAATGTAAAAACTAAGAACGACATATCGTCAATTCTTAAAAGCTACACCAGTACAATGACCCAAGAAAATACTAGTATCAACTCCAAATAGATGAACATAACTAAGAAAGCATCATGCCTTAGGACGAACTCAGTGAGTTTTTGTACCTTTTCCAAGGAGGCGAGGCGATCCACGGTCAATGCATCTGCTTGAACTGCCCCACAGTCCAGTAGAACCTGATAATTTCACAGATTAAGAACAACAAGCCCAATGAGACAGCTCCTTTGAAATGAAGGTAATGCCGGACCACTAGCCTAGTCATGAATTTGCCGATACCAAAAGCTAAAAAGGATCAGGCAAACAACAGGAAACACACAACCCATGAAGAGGAACTAGCAAACTAGCCTCTGAAATTCGCGCGGCATCGCAACTAGTGAACAAGAAAAGAGAATTCTTGCAATGGCTACTTATATAATCTCATAAAGCAAAATGACCACAACCCAGGGGTTGCCAGCTTTCTATAATCTTGTATTCATCAAGGTGAATGAAAACAATTTTTTTTTCTCGTTCCAACAACATTCAATCTACCGAACAATCCGCATCCGATCGCGGATCGAATTGCCCAACAAACACGACCCCCCGAACATCCCGCCGTCGCCTAAACGAGCGCGCAAATGAAGAACGGAGTCAGCGTGGGAGGGGGGCCCCGCACCTTGCGAATGAAGAGCCTGGGAGACTGGACTTCGGAAGTGAAGACGAAGTCGGGAGCGCCCGTCACCACGTGCACGCAATGGCCGGCGAGGATCAGGTGCCGAACGACCTGCCGCAACCGCACATCCAAAGCAAATGATCAGAAAAAAAAGAAAAGAAAAGGAAGAAGCAGCAGCAGCAGCAGCGGCAAGAGGCGGGAGTCAAACCACCAAGCTCCGGAAACGCTCCGAACGCCGCCGGCCGGCGAATCGGGGCCGCGATCGGCGGCGATCGGCGGCGATCGGAGGACGATCGCGAGGGAAAAGAGAGTGGAGGAGAGAGAGAGAGAGAGGGGGGGACCTCGACGACGCGGGTGGCGTGGCCGAAGCCGTGGCCGGTGACGTAGTAGGCGAAGACGAGGCGGTTACGGGGCGACGACACGCCGCTGGTCTCCTGCGGATCCAACCTCATTCTCGCTGCGCTTCGCTCCTCGCTCGCTTTCTTCTTCTTCTTCTTCTTCGTCTTCTTCTTCTGGTCGTCGGCGAGAGGATGGAGGGATTCTTGGGGGGATTTTGATGACGACGACGACGACGACGACGGTGATGGAATAATGAGAAGCCACGAAAGGGGAAGGTCGCGATCACGGACGAGAGAGTAGTCGGATAGGGACGAGGACGAGGACGAGGACGATGACGAGGACGAGGATGGCGCTTCAGAGTCGTCGAGTCAGCAGCTGGAGCAGATGCGCGTCAACGCCGGCGCGACTTCTCTCTCTAGCTTTTCCCCCCGGGACGTTTGGAATTAGCCTGTTGAGTCAGATAAGGTTTTGAAATTATCTAGAAAAATGATGTGATCTGAATTGATCTGTATTATATCCGAATCTTAATCCATATCTTTATTAAGGTTAATACCTTAAAAAATCCCAAACTGATATATTTGTGACAAATTTACCTCAAATTATTATTTTGACCATAAAAAACCCCAAATTAGTACACATGTGACAAATTTACCCCGACTGACTATAAAAAACCCTAAACTTGTACATTTTTTTATAAATTTACCCCAAACTAATTTATTCGACTACAAAAAACCCAAAACTGGTAAATTTACCCTCCGCTAAATTGGATTAATACAAAAAATAAAAATTGTAAAATGTGACAAACGGAACATAAAATCTCAAATTGATATACCAGTTAATTGTCACGTGTCATTTAACTTAATAATTTGACAGTAAAATTTAACGAAAACTAACATAGGGTAAATTTGTCACAAGTGTACCAGTTTTGGGTTTTTCAGGGTATTAACCCTATTTATTAAGCACTTTTTTAGATTTAAACCCAATCTATGAAAAGCCATGCTCGCCCGTTTAATTTGCTTTTAAGTCATTCACCTAAAGATAATATGTATATATGTGTGTATATATATCAAGTTGAAAAATTAAATTAACATTGTGTAAAGATGTTGGTAATTAAAATAAATGAAAAGGTAAAAGAAAGACCTGAAGATTGAAATACTTATAAAGAGCTAGGGGAAAATAAATTTTCCGATGCGTCGGTGAAATTAGTATCTTATTCATGTAAAATGTAACTTCTTCTGAAGAATGATAAACAAATCATAATAATTTTCAACTAAAATAACAATTTTTTGTGCAGCTAGCATATCATCATATGTATTGTTGACATTTAAGTATCGCTATTTTGTAATTCAATAACTTCTCTAGGTAATACGTAATTCTATAAAATTGAGTATCTTCAAACCCATACATGTTAAATAGAGGCATCTAATGGGTAAGATAGGATCATATCAGGGTCGGGATTGCAAATGATTAGTTCATTTTAACCCATTTAACCCAGATGGATCTATTTATATTTGTAATCCTTATTCGATATGATTGACCATTAAACCCATACCTGCCCGATGGACCCATCTCAACTCCTTCACTAAATTAATTGGCATGTCTTTCTTGTCATTAATCTTAAAAAGAAAAAAAAAGGCATACGCTTAATTACTTAATTATTGATAGTACAAAAATAATTCTTTCTCAAGTCTTTATCATAATTGCAAAAAGATTTAGGTGGAAAGTCACATCTCAAGTACCAGAAACAATTCCGACAAAAAAGTACAAAGTGAGGAAAATATCTGGAACTCTTCATCTTCTAATCATGGTGCATGTATCGACCCAGATTAGACAATTTCTTTCTTATCAAAATCTATATAACTTCTTAGTTTGCATCACATCTACCCAGATTAGACAATTCCCTTTTTTTTTTTTTTTCCAATTAATCAAAAAGAGATCAAACAAACTTTCAAAGAATTAATTAGTTAGCTTTGGCTTTTTCATTTTCAAGGGTATCATCGTTTCGTCAAGGCATGAATTCATACGATTCAAGGAATGAGGTTAGGTGTCATGTCAATCATCGCCATCTCAACTCTCCATGCCTCTGTACTCATGCGGATAATGTAATCGGGGCCTTGAAAATGGGCTTGATAAGGATGTTTCGATGAAAATTATGCTTGAGAGCTTGAGAAGTAGTCCGCGAAATATTAAAGTTCTATGTCTTGGTCGATCCACATCGAGTGAACCCTACATCACCTCCGCAATGCTTGACTATGCCGCTGCTCTCATCTCTTAGCCTTCCTTTGAGCCGGCTTCTTTGAACGCGGTCATTTCATTCACATCCACAGCTGTATGGGCTAACAGACAAAACGTCACGAACTCAAGCAGACATCAAAAGAAGTCTAAACAAAAGCTACTTTTTACAAAGGAGAGATGCCCGAGAATTCATAAAACAAAGAGCAGGTAGGCAGGAAAAGTAACCACGTAGCGAGAAATCACATCACACCAATGGCATCATTTGCCTTGTCCAGAAAAGTTCCATGTGTACTCAGATACAAGTAATAGAAATTAAACAAAATTCATCGGTCTTGATACTTCGATACCTAGATCCCAGAAGTGATACATATTTCATTGGTTTTGGACCACGCAACGAAATATCTTTCACCAAGTATTATATGTTAGTTTTTATTAAAAGAGACTCGGGTTTTATGTTAACTTTGGACAAAAATGGTCAAATGAGAAAGAGACTATACACCATATAATCCCGAATCTAAAGAAGTTGTCGACTTAATATGAGCTTAATACCAACAATAATCAATGTCAAAACTTAATCAAGTCTCATATAAACTCACTTTAACACGATAATGAAAGTCCATTACAATTAAAGTGGTTTATATAATATCGAAGATGCTTCGACAATGCTGTCTATCAACAAAAAACGCCTAAAAAGCATTGTTCTCTAGTAAGTTCAAGGACATAATGTTGGAATCTAATCGACAACATTGGATAATGAAGATAACACCTAGTAGACATGCTCTTAGATTGGTATGAGGATACAATATCGGAATCTAATCAACGACGTTGGACAGTGGTAACAACACCTAGTGAACACTCTTCCTAGATGAATGTAAGGACACAACGTCAGAATCTAATTGACGGCGTTGGACGGTGGTAACATTACCTAGCAAACACTACTCCTAGATGCATATAAGGATACAATGTCATAATTTAATTGACAACACTGGACAGTGGGTTAGCACTGAAATCTAATCAACAGCACTGCTCGGAATATAGACACTTGTCGAAATTGAATCTACGACAAGAATCTTAAGTTATAGTTAAGCTAGACTAAGTAAGGATAAAAGCAAGATAAAGTAATTTTTTGTGTGTTGTTTGGGGGCTCTTTATTGGATTACTTGCGGTATTTATAGAAAAATTTGGTAATCATCAATGGTCGGTTATTTCCTCATCAAGAGCCGCTCCATGTTCTATGTTAAACTACCTTATCAATATTTGGTTTCTGACTTGTTCGACAACATTCTCATGGCTTGTCCTATAAGGATTAACTGCTCTTCTTGAGTTTGACACCATTTTAATTGTTCCTGCCTAACTCCACAATATTGTGTCTTCAATAGCATCCCTTGGCTTTGACACGTGGCAACCAATTGTTTCATCATGGAATTATATATCTTTGCTTGAATGTCCATCGAAATTCAGCCTAAGGGTTCCCAAAATCCTTGACGACCCTTTGTTTTCGTAATCACTTATGGGCTAGACCGATGTAAATTACAGCCCACATACAACAACGATGGTGATTTTAGAATTTTCTGTTTCTTGTGGCCATCACATGCTTGTAAGGATATTTTTAAGCATCAACAATACGGAAAACTAGCCCACATACAACAACGATGGTGATTTTAGAATTTTCTGTTTCTTGTGGCCATCACATGCTTGTAAGGATATTTTTAAGCATCAACAATACGGAAAACTACTCAGTACCCATATTGAAGAAGAGTCATAATTACTGCGTAATCTTTAATGTCTGTTCGTATTTCTAAGTGTAATGATTGTTTCTAGAGATATAATGAGATATGGTGATATATGATGAGATATTATGAAATAAGATGAGATATGATGATTGTTTTGCTAGTTTATAGATCTTATCCGAAATGCTAGCTATTTTTATGGGGAAAAGTAAAGGTCATATAACAAGTTTATAAATAGGGGAATCTTATAATTGTTTTTTGTTGAGGTGAAAAAAAATCTACAAGCCTATCTATCTCCTTCGCTACTTTGATTGAGTTATGAGCGTTTCACATTCAAAAAGATTACTCCAATCAAATTGGTATCACAACGCACGGTTTGTGATCATGGCCTTAATAAACAATCAACATCCTTTTTAATACCCTCATCTTACCAAAGAAAATTATAGTAACTAGACCATTAGAATGAAAGATTTACTCGACACCTATGGTGTGTGGAAACTTGTCAACACTAGCTATGATGAGTCAAAGGATGAAGATACCTTGAACCAAAACTAGAGGAATGCCTTGGAGAAGGTTCGAACAAAAAGATTAATATCCCTTGTCAATCATCCATCAAGCTTTAGATGATTCCATGTTCGAAAAAGTTTTGAACGCCACTACTGCTAAGGAGGCATAAGAGATTCTTTACAACACACATCAAGGAGTAGAAAAAGTTCAAAAAATTCGCCTTCAAACCTTGAGATGCGAATTCAAGATAATTCATATGAAAGAATTTGAATCAATTGCTGATTATTTCACAAGAGTTTTGGTAATTGTCAATTAGATGAAAATAAACAGAAAAGATGTTTTAGATGTTCATGTTGTCGAAAAAATGTTTCGATCTTTAGACAAAAAGTATGACCACATTACTGTTGCAATTAAAGATCGATGAGCTTTTGGGTTGACTTGGATGCTATGATGATCAATGAGTGTCGGGTTCATTACAAGCCCATGAAGAAAGGTTCAAAAAGAAAAAAAGATTGAACCAGTGGAGGAAGTTCTTCAAACACAGCTAACCATCTGAGATGAGAGGAAGCAAAGAAGAGATCCCATGCAAACTTGCAGGACAAGCCAAGATCGTGATCATGGTTGAGGCCAAGGTTGCTTTTGAGGAAGAGGTCATGGAAGAAGCAGGGTAGATGTTGCTCAAAGTGATGTAGATATTAGTATCAAAGGGGTGTTTGTGGAAGAAGAAAGAACTCGACAGGTCAATAGTATGATAAATCTAAAATTCAATATTATCATTGCAATAAATTTGGCCATTATGCTTTTGACTACTGGAACAAAGAGAGTAGTGGAGCAGACAAAAAGGCAAAGTTGGTGAATAATGATGATAAGTTCTCTTATTGGCATTCAAAGAAGGTGAACAAGGACAAAATGATACGTGGTATTTGGATATTGGTGAAAGCAACCACATGTGCAGGAAAACGGAGATGTTTGTCGAGTTAGATAAGATTAAAGGGAAAGTCTCTTCCAGTGATAACTTTAAAATTATTGTTGAAGGCAAATGTACAATTATGATTTGCTTGAAGAATAGTGCACGCAAATTTATTAGTAATGTTTATCATGCCCCAAAAATGTCAAGCAATATTTTGAGCTTGAGACAACTTCTGGAGAAAAGTTATACTGTTCATATAAAAGATCTTAGTCTTGTGCTAAGAGACATGAATAATCAATTTAGTGGAATGTGAAGATGTCGAAGAACATGATATTTATTCTCAATATAAAAAATGATATGTCACAATATCTGAAGGTGTGCATGGATGATCCTTCACAGTTGTGGCATTTGAGGTTTGGCCATCTCAATTTTAGTGAACTCAATTTGCTTTCTTGCAAGAAGATGGTCTATGATTTACCACATATTGAGCATCCCAATCAATTATGTGAAGGGTGTGTTATTGGTAAGCATTCCAAAACTAGCTTTATGAAGAAAGCGACTTATCGAGTGAAGAAGCCGTTTAAGTTGATTCATTCTGATGTGTATGGCCAATCACTCCTTACTCATATGGTAATCATCGATATTTTGTTACTTTTATTGATGATATTACTTGAAAAACTTGGGTATATTTTTTTTAAAAGAAAAAAACAGAATTGTTTGATACTTTCAAACAATTCAAAAAACTGGCTAAAAATGAGAGCGGCTGTTTTATTAAAGTTTTGAAGACCGATCGTGGTGGAGAATTCACCTTAGCCATATTCAACAATTCTATGAGTATCATGGTATTCAACTTTTTTTCGATGGCTTTGTATTTTCCTCAACGAAATGGCGTAGCTGAATGAAAAAATAGAACCATTCTTAACATGGTTCAGAGCATGTTGAAGAGCAAAAATTTCCTGAGGAGATTTGGGCTGAAGCTATTTTGTGTGCGGTCCATCTTAAAAATATATGTTCCACATATGGACTCAAAGGCATAACTCCACAAGAAGTATGGACCGAAAGAACACTAAGTGTTTCACACTTGAGAATTTTCGGGAGCATTACGTATGCTCAAGTGTCGGACCAGAAAAGATCGAAGCTGGAAGACAAGAGTAAAAAGCTTAGCTTTATCGTGTATGACTCATCGTCCAAAGTCTATCGATTATTTGATCATAAAACTTTAAAAGTTTATATAAGTAGAGATGTCAAATTTGATGAAGATGGCAATGGAGTTGAAGAATCATTTTTCACTCTCTTCTCCAATATCTTCTTCAAGTTCATCATCACCTACCTCTTCAAATGATGTTGATGAACCGCTAGTGCCAAGATCAAGGAGATTGTCTGCCATTTATAAAGTTATCGATGAGCTTCAACTTATATGTCTTCTAGCAAATTGTGAACCACTTGTCTATGATGATGCAGCCAAAGAAGAAAAATAAAGAAAAGCCATGAATGAAGAAATTGATGCCATTGAGAAGAATCAAATGGGAGCTTGCTGATCTTCCAAAGAACAAGAAATTAACTAGCGTCAAATGGGTGTACAAGGCCAAGAAGAATGAAAAAGGTGAAATGACAAGATATAAAGCTAGAATAGTCATGAAGGGTACAAGCAACAAGCCAGAATCGACTATGATGAAGTTTTTGCCCTTGTCATCTGCATGGAAACCATTGCATTTGATTATTTCTAGTGCTACTAAAAACGATTGGCGAATTTATCAAATGGATGATAAATCAACATTTTTGAATGGCATCCTTGAAGAAGAGATTTACGTTGAACAACCTAAGGGGTTTGTTGTGAAAGGTCATGAAGACAAAATATTGAAGTTGTTGTGAAAGGTCATGAAGACAAAATGTTGAAGTTGAAAAAAGCTCTATATGAACTTAAACAAGCACCGAGAGTATGGAATTCTAGAATCGATACATATTTCAAGGCGAATGGTTATTTCAATATCCATACGAGCATGCACTCTAATTGAAGCAAAAAAAAAAGGTGATGTTCTACTCACCTATTTATATGTCAATAACTTTGTTTTTATAGGAAATAATTCAACGATGATTCATGCTTTTAAGGCATCAATGGTAAAAGAATTTTAGATAATCGATAATAGTCTCATAAATTATTTTCTTGGGATCGAAGTGAAACAAAATGCCAAGGAGATTTTTATTTCCCAAAAAGGATATGCAGAAAATATCCTTGAAAAATTCAACGTGAAGAATTGTACTCTGGTTAATACACCAATGGAGTGTGAAACCAAGCTTTCGAAGTTTGATGATGGTGTCAATGTTGATTCAACTTATTATAAAAACTTGATTGGGAGTTTGAGATACTTAACATGCATGAGACCGAACATTATTTATAGTATTGAAATTGTGAGTCGATATATGGAGAAGCTGAAGTCGTCTCATCTTACAGTTGTAAAGGGGATACTTCAGTACATCAAAGGTACTACTTCTCATAGTCTACACTATTATTGCTTTGAATCCTTCCAACTTATAGCTTATTTGGATAGTAATTATGGTAGAGATATTGATGATTGAAAGAACATTACAAGCTTTGAATTTTTCTTGTGTGACACTACTTTCACATAGCCATCAAAGAAACAACACAGTGTCACTCTATCGACATATGAAGCTGTAGTTGCATCATCATTTGTTTGTCATGCAATATGGTTGAGAAGACTACTAAAAAATATTCTTATGGAGCAGAAGAAAGCGACTAGGATTTTTGTTGATAATGTTTCTGCATTTGAATAGGTGAAAAATCTAGTTTTTCATGAACAAAGCAAACATATTGATGTTCGATATCACTTCATTTGAGAATAGGTTAAAGAAAATGAGGTTGAAGTATTGCATGTGAAGACGGGAGATCAAGTAGCAGACATTTTTACCAAACCTCTCAAGATCGATGCTTTCCGAAAGTTCAAGAGCCTACTTAGAATGATTGATGAAAGAGAATTTGGTTTAAGGGAGAGTGTTAGAAATTAAACCAAATTCATCAATGTCGATACATTGACACTGAGATCCCAAAATTGATATTAAAGACTGTTCAGTATTCACATTGAAGAAGATTTATAATTGCCATGTTATCTTTAATGAGTCTGTTCGTATTTCTAGATGTAGTGATTGTTTTTAAAGATATGATGAGATATGGTGAGATATGATGAGAAATGGTGATTGTTTTGGTAGTTTCTGGATTTTATCTGGAATGCTAGTTATTTTTATAGGGAAGAGCAAATGTCATGTAACAAGTCTACAAATAGGAGAATTTTGTAATTATTTTTTGTTAAGAGAAATAAATCTACAAGCCTATCTATTTTTTTCTCATTCTTATGTGAGTTGTAAGTGTTTCACCTTTATATTACTTCAATCAACAATAAGAGATGACACCATTCTTAGAGAAAAAAGAAAGCACCATAGCAATATTAAAAAGCATTAAAACATGCAAATGCAATGACAAGGCGTAGAGGGCCTCAATAGAAGGAACGAGAAATATCTCCAAGAATGACATTCCTAGTTTATTGGTTGCGATAATAGATTGACAAATTCATTAGTTGTAACTATATAAATTGATAATAGCAACACGTGATCTAGAAACAAAAGGCCATCTCTTTTCACATCTTCATCATTCTATCTAGTCGCATGTTTCTTAAGTGGCATTAGAATATACCTTAAACAGAAAAATACAAGTTCATATACACAAATATATATGATGTCTGATATTCTGTTTCCGCATTGTAATACATTTACTTATAAGCTCAACGATAGGGTTGTAATCAAATAAAGTCGAGCAAATAATATGTAAAGCTCGAACTCAATTTGATGAACAAACTTACGACTCTTAAGTACCCAGTTTTTAGACTTCAACTTGGCTCTAGAAAGATACCCAGCATGCTCGAAGTCGGATTCAACTTGACATGAATACTGTCAAACTAACATGTAAGAGTTTTCCTAATGTGGGCTGCATTAATTGATACTGTAATTTACCATTTTATGGGGTTGGTTGGTAAAAAAATGAGATATAAGGTTTCTTAATTAGTCTAATATGGGGTTGGCTAGTATGGGCCGAGTTGAGCCTAACCCGTAATAAGAGGGCATGGTTGAAAACTCTATAAATAGTGCTCAAGTCTCTCCTCTAACCCTAATTCTCACAAGTATTCTCACAAAAGGAGCATTTACCTAGCGCAAAAGGGTGAGGAGGTCGTCTTATTGAGCTAGTGATACAGAGGGCAATAAAGGAGAATGACTTGTGCGTGGATCATTGCTTTTCCGCTTCCGCATAAAAAACGATAGATTCCAAAACAAGTGCATAAATCTTTCTACTCAATTATTTGTGCTCTTATTCTAGTTATGGAGATCATGGGATTGTATGTTTTGCCTCTTACATAACATGCTCAAAATCTCAGACAAGAAAAGTAAATCTAATCTCAAAATAAATATAAAATTAAAAAAGAAATTGATCCTTGTCTTCTCTTCAATACCGTGCCTACCCCAACTTCAAAGTCTCAGGCTTTGTTCATAATGTCTCCATCCAAACAAGAAATTGAACTTCCTCTGTTGATACATATAGCCAATGGGCCAATCAAAACAAATCCGTGAGTAAAACAAAAGGAAAGAGAAACACAAGCCTGAATCTTTGAACTAAAAGAGAATCAACGGAGTAGAATTTTAAAATCTATGAAAACCGGCTTCCTACAATGTTAAGAAATCGTAGTAAAAGAAGAGCCCTGACAAGAAAAATAGAGCCAAAGACAAAGAAATAACTAAAACATCTTCCCTACACAAATTTAATTATTTCGTGTATATATTGGGAAATAGTATAGGCTATGTCACTGCATCTAATAAATGAGGTGAGAGAGAATATCATGGTTAGTGAAAGAAGATATACAAGTCAAAACAAAAGATCCAAGCGTTTAACTTGAGTTGCGGGCAAAAGAAATCCTACGTAAAAGGAGTAAAGTTACGAGAGAAGTTAGATTTCATTATTGTGGTCCTTAATGTAATAAGACTAATTTATATTCAAAGATGGAATAACCAACCAAGAAGTTGAAGTTGAATATTCACCTAGCCATTGCTTAATTAATTCAAGTTATAAGTACAATCCTATAAGAATGGCACATTTTCTAATTTACAACAATAAAACATGTGAGTAGTACAAGATTAGAAACCTAAAACTATTTTATACTAGTCACTCTTCATTCTTTGCAAGTGGTCTTATAATGTCCAATTTGGTTACACCGACTGCAATGGACAGTATGTTTCTCGTAATTAAATTCCTCCACACATAACCTTTTCTTTTCTGGATGTCTTGGTGGTTGACGGAACTTGGGTGGTCGGACAACATAAACATATTGCAAAATCTCATATCTGACACTTGTGAAAGCAAGTCTTGTAGCTAAAGCAAAATACCAAAACTTTAAATGAAAATACATTGAACGAGTACAGAGTTGACATCGAAGCTATTGTAAACACCATTAAAACTGGAGGCAGAATACTTATTCATTAAAATTCCAAAATCTAGAATTGAGAAAAGCTCCTAGATTGAAGATCGAGAGAGCAAAGCTCTTAAATCTAAAACTAGATCGAAAGAATTAGGAAAGAAACAAAAAAAAAAAAGAGGAAAAGGAACTGGGAGGGGAGGGAGAGACCTGGGTCAAATTCCTCCCCTTCAAAAGTGGAAGAGATGAAAAAAGGTTTACAGAGAGAGAGAGAGATCCCTCCCCTTCGGAAGTGGAAGAGATGAAAAATGGTTCACAAAGAGAGAGAGAGAGAGAGAGAGGCTTTGGAAAAAGTTGCTTTCTAGTCGAACTTGCACTTTTTTAATGCTTGAACTTAAAATCTACTCAATCATATCTCTAAACCTCCAATTTAATTCAACTTTCTCAAGGAGCTTGGAAAAATATGAAGTGTTTAGCAAGCGTTTTTGAGAACCCATTAGTCAAATGTCAGGATTGCAAAAGCTGAAAGCCCAAGATAAGTGGGCTTTTAGCATTTTCAAAATGCTATTTTGAGGGTTTGATGATTTTTTTTTCCAATATTGCCCTCTTTGACAATTGTGTGCTCCACTTTTGCCCTCAGGAAGTACTGTTCATCTTCTTCCTTGGGCTCATTGGTTCATCGTTGAGGATAGGCCTTAGTTGAGGTTGAACATGTTATTGAGCCGCTTACCGAAGCTACTATGGGTTGAGGGACCTAGATTTGGCACTTCAACCACGGTCGTGTGACCTCGGTGTTAAAGGTAAACATATTGGACTAATCGAACTGGGAAGTGTTTGAATCGAGCCGAACTAGTCGGTTGGATTCAGTTCCCGAGGGTGTCGGTCCAGTTCCCAGTTCCATAAAGATGAAACCGGTAATTTTCGGTCTGGTTCTTAGTTTTAGAGGAAATCGGATCGGACCAAACTAACTTTTTTTAAGTTTATATTTTTTATTTCTTAAACATAGTAATAAACACTATAATAATAACAAATCTAGTATTTTTTTTTAATTCTTTTGGCCAAATGACTGGTTTATGATCCCAAGATCATCTGATCCAGTCCTTAGTTCCTAAAATTAGGAATCGGTCCTTGCGGTCCGATTCTCGGTTTCTAGGTGGAATTTGACCGAATTGGTAACCAATCATCCCTATTCAATGTCATGCATCCTCGGCAACCGTCTCTTGGGATGGGAACAGTTGGAGCACAAAGCCTTTTCATCTTGCTAAGGTTGCAAATCGCCATGGGTCTTTAGGGGGTGAAACCCCCATATCTATAATCACGTGAACACTTCACCTTGTTGAGGTTGTAGACACCGTGGTTACAAATCCTTGGCATCATGCATCCTCAAAAAACCTTAGATCGACATTGCAAATTGTTGGTGGAGCCTGTTGGAATATAATATGCGGAAACGATAGGATCTTACAATTTACGTCAATGCGAAATCACTAGAGAAATAAACGAGAGAAAAATAAGGAAACCAGAAATTTACGTGGTTCTGTCTGAGTATCAGTACCTACGTCCACGGGGAGAGCCAACAGTAAATAATCCACTATAATCGGAGAATCAAAGTTTACAATCACTTACACGCTCAAGTGTTTTCCACACTTAGATTTAATCCCAAACCCAAAGTGTTTAGAAATAAACAACTCACTTGTACATAAACTCACTGCACAAAATTACCGCGCGTTCAAGCTTGAAACAAAAACGCGTAAAGAAAAGATCTCCAGCATCTTTTCTTTCTTTTGTGCAGCTTCTCTCTCAGAGTTGACGTGCGGCTTCTTGTGGCTTCCTTCTACGTAGGTCTTCGGCCGCTCCACACACACCCTAAAGAAAAAGAGGAAATTATATATGTTCATATATATGCGCCCACAGTCAAACTTTGACTCTGGGCCCCATCGATTGATTCCTTCTTTGGTGACGTTTGGGACGCTGCAGGTAAGTTCTTTCTTGGGAAAATGTCACAAATGGTCCCTGGACTGCTACTTAATGTGCAATCTCGTCCCTAAGCTTTTGATTTGCTCAATTTGGTCATTGAACTATCGATAAATGTCCGATTTAGTCCCTAACTATTTGAAAATTGATCAATTTCATCATTCCGTTAGTTAAAGTTAACGGAATTTGGCATTTTGGTATTTTTCTTTTTTTTCTTCTTCTCTCTTCGCTTCGCCATGGCCAGCGGAGGGAAGCCGGCGTCTGGCGAGGGTCGCCCTCACTTGGGCGAGGATGGCCCTTGCCCGACGTCGGCGAGGGCCGTCCTCGTCGGACGCTGGTGAGGCCGCCCCTGCCAGCGTCGGGCGAGGGGTGCCCTCGCTCGCGTTGGGCGAGGGGTGCCCTCGCTCGCGTTGGGCGAGGGCCGCCCTTGCCGGCGTTGGCCTGACCAAGCCGAGAGCGCCCTCGCTTGACGCTAGCGAGGGTGGCCCTAGCTAGCCCAAGGTTGCCCTTCCCTCCGCCATGGCCGGCGGAGGGAAGAGAGAAGAAGAAAAAAAAAACAGTCATTACTTAACGGTTTGACCGGAATGACTAAATTGAGTATTTGTGTATAGTTTAGGGACCAAATTGAGCAAATTGAAAGCCCAGGGGACGAGATTGCACATTAAGTAGAAGTCTAGGGACCATTTGTGACATTTTCTCTTCTTTCTTTTATTTCTTCATCGGCTAAAAGAAATCTTGGAATATTGTGTGCCCAAACTTTGGGCCCCACCATAGATAAGAAGAATTCGACTCCTCCTGCAGATAAAGGAAGAGAACTTTGCTGCCTTTTTTTTATTCTATTTTATTTCCTCTTTTATAAATCTTTAAGAATCCAGCAAATCGCGTGTTGCAAATGCTCAAACTCAAGACATAATTTAACAATTCTCCACATTGGCTCGATGTTTGAAATCAAGTTATAGTGTTCATCATCCATGCTGCTCTCCCAACGCCTCAATGGGCGCTCACTCTCCACAGACGCCAATAGAGCTCAAGCAAAGCTTGAGCTTCGCCAAATGAATAGACTTAGTTATCATGTTTGCTGGGTTATCTGTTGTAGTAATCTTTTTTACAATAACATTACCCTTAGCTAAGACATCTCGGATGAAGTGGTACCTAATGTTGATATGCTTCGTTCGCTCGTGATAAACTCGATTATACGTCAAATATATCGCACATTGGTTATCACAGTGTATATCCATACTTTTCTGTTCTAACCCAAAGTTCGAGAGCAAACTTTGTAACCATATCACCTCCTTCACTACAAAGGTTAGTGCCATGTACTCTGCCTCAGTTGAAGACAAGGCAATGTGATCCTGTAAGAACGCTTTCCAACTAACTGCACCACCCGCTAGCATAAACACATACCCTGCTAAAGACCTGCAATCATCCAAGTCACTGGTGTGATCCGAATCCACAAAACCAGTGGTCTCATTGCTATTGCTATCCCTCCGGTACACTATACCCACGTCTGTTGTCCTCTTCAAATATCTGAGAATCCACTTCACAGCTTCCCAATAAGCTTTACTAGGACATTTCATATAGTGACTAACCACGCTCACAACTTGTGAAATATCAGGCCTAGTGCACACCATAACATACATTATACTACCCATGGCACTAGAATAAGAAACACGGGACATATGCTCCTCCTCCTCCTTAGTCTATGGTGATAATTTCTCTGAAAGTTTAAAGTGCTTCGCTAAAGGTATACTTACAAATTTTGCTAACTACATATTAAACCGTGCCACGATCTTCTCAATATATTTCTTCTGAGATAGACGTAAAACTTCTGCAATCCTGTCACGTAAAACTTCTGTAGTCCTGTCACGCAAAATCTCCATACCCAATATTTTCTTTGTAGCACCTAAATCTTTCATCTCAAATTCAGCATTTAACCACCTCTTCAGCATATCAATATTAGACATATTCTTAGCTACTATCAGCATATCATCAACATATAAGAGTAGATAAATCAAATAACCATTCTTCAATCTCCTATAGTAAACGCAGCTATCTATCTGACTTTTTGAATAATCTTGATTAGCCATGAAAGCATCAAAATGTTTATACCACTGCCTATAAGACTATTTCAGCCCATACAAAGATTTCTTTAACAAGCAAACATGATCTTCCTTATTCGGAATAGCAAATCCCTTTGATTGCCTCATATAAATATACTCCTCCAACTCACCGTGAAGAAACGTAGTTTTCATATCTAGTTGCTCTAACTCGAGATCCTACGAAGCAACTAAGGTAAGTAAAACACAAATAGAAGTATGTCTTACCACAGGAGAGAACACCTCATTGTAGTCAATGCCCTCACGCTGTGTATATCCTTTAGCCACAAGTCTCGCCTTATACCTCGCTGCCTCAACATCGGGAATGCCTTCTTTCCGTTTAAAGACCTATTTACTTCCGACAATCTTTTGGCACTTGGGTATTTTGACTAGCTCCCATGTCTGATTTTGATGGAGTGATTCCATCTCTTCACTCATAGCTCCTAGCCACTACGACGACTCCGAACTAGCCGTCGCCTCAAAATAAAATAAAGGCTCATCTGTCTCCACCTCATCACCTATAGTCAATGCATAAGCAATATATATATAACCATAACATACCGGTGATTTAATTTGCCTTCTTTGTCTATTTGCGGCTATAGTGTGCTGTGGCTTTGCTGGTTGTTCACTATCACCGACTTCAAGAACTGCGGCTTCATCTGCAGTAATCAACTTTTGTTACCTTCGAGATCTCTGGAGTCTCCACCTAAAGCTCCACCTCACTAATGACACCATGATTTGTCTTCTTTGCTGGTTGTGTCTTAGAACTCCTCTATTGAAGCATTGTAGTCTCGTCGAAGATTACATTTCTACTGATTAGAAAACCGCGTGATTTGGGATCGGTGCACCACAGCCGGTAGCCTTTCACCCCATGTGCATAACCCAGAAATATGCACTTCTTTGCGCTTGGCTCAAGCTTACCATCACTCGCATGAGCAT
The DNA here is from genome assembly GCA_007663325.1 of Eucalyptus pauciflora. NCBI lineage: Eukaryota > Viridiplantae > Streptophyta > Magnoliopsida > Myrtales > Myrtaceae > Eucalyptus > Eucalyptus pauciflora. The sequence continues at coordinate 1,408,838 of VMYD01000388.1, forward strand.
ATGTAGGACATCCGAATATACGTAATTTGGAGTAATCAACTGGTTTCTCCAACCATACTTCCTCAGGAGTCTTCCACTCGATAGCAGATGATGAAGATTGATTAATCAGGTAACATGCCATGTTTATTGCTTCTGCCCAAAAGTCCTTGCCAACTCCTACATGCGAAAGAATGCATCGAGCTCGCTCAAGCAGAGTTCTGTTCTTCCGTTCTGCCACACCATTCTATTGTGGTGTCCCAGGTATCGTGCGGTGTCTCACAATACATTCTTTCTCGCAGAACTCGATAAAATCTTTACCACAAAACTCCATGCCATTATTGATTCTCAGGCACTTGATTTGTTTATCTAACTGCTTCTCAATCAATGCCTTAAATTTCTTGAACCGATTGAACACATCATATTTGTGCTTTAGAAAGTATACCCATACATTCCTCGAATTATCATCGATAAATGTCAATATATATCGGGCACCTCCTTTCGAAGGAACCGAAGACGAGCCTCGGACGTTTAAATGAATATATTCAATTGGTCATTTGGTCAAATGAATAGCTGTAGTAAACTTAACTTGGTGCTACTTCTCAAAGATGCAGTGTTCACATAAGTCTAGCTTCCCTGTTTTCTGACCCTTCAACAACCCCCTTTCACTCAGTATTGTCATACTTGCCTTACTCATGTGCCCCAAACGCATATGTCATAATTGAGTCAAGTTAGAGTCTGATTCAATTGATGAAACGGCATCGATTCTGGTCACGGTCTCTCCTAGTAGATGATAGAGAGTATTCACTTTCTTCCTCTTCATCACTGTCATGGCACCTCGAGAGATCTTTAGTACTCCACCTTCAGCGGTGTACCTACACTTAATGTCATCGAGTGTCTCTAGAGAAATAAGATTCTTCTTGAGCTTCGGTACATGCCTCACATCTGTCAATGTGCACATCACCCCATCGTGCATCCGAATTCGAATTGTCCTTATCCCCACAGCCTTACAGACTGCATTATTCCCCAAAAGAACTCTACCATCATCTGTAGTCTGGTAAGTAGTAAACCAGTTCTTATGAGGCATCATATGATAAGAACACCCCGAATCTAGCACCCATTCGTCTCCTGACGAAGTAGTAGTCACACATAAGATAGCTTTTGCATCACTATTGCTCCCTTCGGCAATGTTCGCCACACTGCTTGTGACATTCTGCTTATCAGCTCTATTCCTCCACTTTGGACAATCTATCCTGATGTGCCCCTCCTTGTAACACTCAAAGCACTTCACGCATCCCTTGGACTTTCTATCGCATGATTTCAATATGCTTTTACCTCTGCTGCTACTAGGCCCTCGATGTTGTTCTCTACCCCGAATTGTTAATGTTTGCGCTACTTCTTGCGCCAAACTGTCATCTCGCAACTTTCTCTGCCACTCCTTAGAGAATAAGGTGGACTTTACCTCTTCTGAGGTAATTATAGGTGTCCGACATGTGTCGGAGCGTGTCGAACACCTCGACACGCGTTGACCATGTGTCGGATTTTTCGACACATGGTCAACTTTTCTCGACACGCGTGTTGGAGCGTGTCCAAGGGAGAGGGATCGTTGAAGAAGACGGTGGGTGGAGGCGAGACCGGGGAGTAGAGGCAACGTCGCGACGGCGAGGGAGGGCCGGAGGAATAGTAGGCGATCCAGAGGGCAGGACTGCGATTGCGACGCTGTGATGGAGGGTCGACAGCGAGGCTTCAAAGATGTTCGAGTTTCATTGATCTGCTCGGATATCTTCTAGTACTCCTCGTCCACTTCATCCGCGACTGATCGATGTCAGGCTCTTGCACACTGGAGACGGAGTCAGGTCGGAGGTATCGCCGCCCTTGATTCTGCGACCCCCTTCTCCCCCAACGTGAGAGCATGCGGAGGGAGAAGAAGACAGCTGGGGGGGGGGTTGATTGGTGGGGGCGGGAGAGCAGGTGGTGGCGTGGGTTGGGGATGATTGATGGGGGCGGGGTAGGGAGCAGGTGGTGGCGTGGGTTGGGGATGATTGATGGGGGCGAGGTAAGGAGCATGTGGTGGCGTGGGTTAGGGATGATTGATGGGGGCGGGGCAGGGAGCAGGTGGTGTCATGGGGGGAGGGGAGAGAGAGAGTAGGGAAGAAATCGAAAGTGGGGAGAAAATATTGGAGAAAAGATTGGGTGCCCGGATATTAGGGGTGGCGTGAGGGATTGGAGAGAGAGAAATGGGGGAGGGCAAATAATTTTTGGGGATGAGCGTATAGAGGGAAAAAAAGAGAGGAAAATAATTTTGAGAGGTTTTTGAGGGGAATAACTTTTGAGTGGTAAAGTTATTTTTGTTATAAAAATGAATAAATGATTTCAAAAAATAAAAATATTGAATGTTAAATAATGATAAATTTTGATGATTATAAAAGATCATAGATTTATTTAAATAAAGTTGATTATATTTTTTTGTTAGTCATTAGTTTTATCCATAAATTTTGTTAAAGTTAAAAAAATGTTCTCAAATATGGTTAAGCATTAATTATGAATATATTTTTCAAATTTTCTATGAATATAGCTATTAATATTATTAGTGCAAATTCATTATAAGTTCTTGTTATTTATTTATTTATTTGTTTTGAATCAAATTAATTAAAACCAAAAATATTTATTTAATAATAACGTGTCCCAATGTGTCGGAATTTTCTATTTTTGAGAAATGACGTGTTGGCGTGTCATGTTGTGTCGTGTCGCATGTCCGTGTCGGGTGTCCGTGCTACTTAGATTATAGTACGCCCTTGTAACAGTGAATTAGTAAAGAGGCTAACAATATCATGCCCTGCTCTTCATCATTAAGTATCTTACCGACGTTCTTCAGATCCATCATGAGTTTATTAAGTTCATCTAGGTGGGTTCAGATAGACGTACCTTTAATATATCTAAATTGAAACATCTTCTTCAATATGTACAAGCGATTGTTCAAACATTTCTTCACATAGAGTGCTTGAAGTTTTGCCCATAATGCCGTGGCATCCTTCTCCTCAGCAACCTCTATTAAAACCTCATCCGACAAATTTAACAAGATTGTGCTATTTGTTTTTTCCATTAGCTCTACCCTCTCAGAGGCTTTCATTATAATCGGCAACTTATCTTTACCATCCAATGCCTTGGCCAAATCTTGGGTTGTCAATAATGCCCGCATCTTGATGCTCCATAACACAAAGTTGTTGCTCCCGTTAAATTTCTCAATTTTAGATTTCCTCTCAGACATAATTGCAGTAATAGAATTTTCAAATAATAATCAGACAAGCAAAAGCTCCAAATCACAATCAAGAAATCCAACCCCAAGCTCCGATACCAATTGTTGGAATATAATATGCGGAAATGACAGGATCTTGTAATTTACATCAACGCGAAATCACTAGAGAAATAAATGAGAAAAATAAGGACACTAGAAATTTAAGTGGTTCGGTCCGAGTATCGGTATCTACGTCCACGGGGAGAGCCAGCAGCAAATAATCCACTATAATCAGAGAATCAAAGTTTGCAATCACTCACACGCCCAAGTGTTTCCCACACTTAGATTTAACCCCAAACCCAAAGTGTTTAGAAATAAACAACTTACTTGAACATAAACTCACTGCACAATTACCATGCGTTCAAACTTGAAACAAAAACGCGTAAAGAAAAGATCTCCTGCATCTTTTCTTTCTTTCATGCAGCTTCTCTCTTGGCGTCGACGTGCGGCTTCTCACGGCTTCCTTCTATGTAGGTCTTCGGCCGCTCCACACACACGCTAAAAAAAAGGAAATTATATCTGTTCATATATATGTGCCCAGAGTCAAACTTTGACTCTGGGCCCCATCGATTGATTCCTTTGGTGACGTCTGGGATGCTGCAAGTAAGTTCTTTCTTTTATTTCTTCATCGGCTAAAAGAAATCCTGGAATATTGTGTGCCCAAACTTTGGGCCCCACCATGGATAAGAAGAATTCGGCTCCTCCTGCAGATAAAGGAAGAGAACTTTGCTGCCTTTTTTTATATTCTATTTTATTTCCTCTTTTATAAATCTTCAAGAGTCTAGCGAATCGCGTGTTGCAAATACTCAAACTCGAGACATAATTTAATAAAGCCTGTGGTCAATGCCTGTGATGGTCAACAGTGGCCATCGATGTCGGCTTATGGTTAACATCGATGAAGCTAACTACTGGGGTTTACCCCAGTGGCCACCCTTCCAACATGGAAGGGGGATGTGGGGGGTTCAAATCCCCACATTCTCAGGGAGGGTTGGGGTGTGGATGAATTAGTTTCAGGAGTAGGTTTCGACTTCCACGCCCTGCAAGGAGGCAAAGCAAAAGTCTGAGAGTGAGAGTTAGAATATGAGTAAAGTAGGACCAACAAAAAAAAAAAACATCGATGAAGCTCACCCAATCCCTTGCCTTTGCCATTGCTCACCTAGATTCATTTTTCTTCTCTTTTTTTTTTCACTTCAAAATTGATTTACAAAATGGACATCAAATTGAGTTATCCAAACACCATTGCTTTTACAAAATCCCCTTTTGTTCAAAGATACTTGGGGAAATGGTGCATTTCCCCAAAATTGAACCAAATGGGGTTGCATGCTATGATCATTGAAGTCCCATGGTGTCGGTCTCTTATTCCGATAGCCAAGGTTCCAATGTAAAAAAATTAGTGCTATCATGGACAACCATACTGGGGAGATTTAAAATCACAACTACCATAATTCTATACACATTTAAGTTTAATGTCAACGGCTTAACATGCTGGGTTTAATTTACTAAAGTTGGAGACAAAGGGACTTAATTAGAAAAATCTTACAAATTTTAAGTCTTGATTGCAAATCAATCATTTTCCCCAAAATAAATAAAACCATAATGCATTTGTTCTGTAGAAAATAAATATTTTTCTATAAATGATTACCTGTATTGTTCATTAAAGTGAATGAACAAAAAATATTTTTAACATCTTGCATTGACTAATTATTTCAAGTCATTCAAGGGATAATTTTAGAAAATATATGTTTTAAATAATTTGTTTTCCGCGAAACAAAGAAAGTCTATTAAATACAGAAATTATGTTTATTATTTGTGATTTTAAGTACTTTCTCTGCAAATCTCAACATAAAAACTCTAAAATTTACATGCTCGTTTGTAGTATCCTCGATAGAAACATTTTTACTGCCTAATTTACTTGTCTTGTCTGTTTATATCTTAATGCATTAGATATTAACAATTCTATCAGATTGTTCTCTCTCATAAGTGCTAATACATGCTATCATAAATTTACCCAATAACAATATTTTCTTTATATGATGCATGTAATAAAAAAAATTAATTAAAATATTAACAAAATTATGTACTAATTTCAATTAGAAGCTTAATGCGTTGATCATTTAATGCAAGGCTCCATTTTTTGCGCTCATTTAAAAATCGTCGCATTAATTATTCAATTTAACCTAGCATAAATTTACTTCTTGCGCCTTTTCCTCTTCCAACCCCCTTTCTTTCTCCTTACCTTTCTTCGTCTCTTCCACATTGGAGGAAAGAGATTTGATCTAGTCCCTCTTCTCCTAAGTGCTTTTCATTTTTTTTTTTAGAGTCCGTTCGTTTCGTTAAAAATGAGCCATTTCCGAAAAATATTTTCCCAAAAGTCATTTTCCAGGAAAATGACAATATTTTCTGGTGTTCGACTGAAACCTGAAAATGTTTCGTAAAAGATTTTCCGGTGTTTGGTAAGGAAAATATTTTCCGCTCACCAGATTGACGAGCGCGAGTTTAAAATTGACGAGCTTGAGGTTCAGTCTAACGACTAGCCAAGAAAGAAGAAGATTGGAAACAAAAAAAAAAAGGAAATGAAAAAAGAAAAAAAAAGGAAAGAAAAAGGAAATTAAAAATAATTCAAATTAAAAAAAGAAAAAGAAAATTAAAAAATAATTCGAATGAACAAAGAAAAGAAGAAAAAGAAAGGGGGATGAGGAAGTCAGGATTTGTAGAGGTGTGAGATAAGAGAGATCAAGTGAGGAAAATGTTTTCCACTTTTGAAAAGTGGAAAACATTTTCCCCTACTTTAGAAGACTTTTTTCCTTTGATGGAAAACATTTTTCTCGAGGAATTCATTTTCCGTGAAACGAACGCTAGAAAATCCGAAAAACGTTTTCCTGGAAATTATTTTCCGTGAAACGAACGGACCCTTAGTTTTTTTTCCCTATTTTCCCATCTATTTTTAGATCTGGGAGCTTTGCTCTCCCGATTTTATATTCAAAATTTTTTCTCTCCAATCTAATTATAGATTTTTGAGTTTTACTAAATAAGTACTCCACCTCCAATTTAATGATATTCGCAGTAGTTCTGGTGTCAAATTTGTATTCATTCAATGTGTTTTAGTTCAAAAGTTCGACATTTCACATTGGAGCTTCTTCAACATGTTTGTGTTGTCTTCATATGGTGATGGTGTTGGAGATGACGAACCTAGACATATACCACCATAACTACATATGAAGATCTTAGCATATGCTTATCGCTAATAATGCTATATGATTCAACCAATCACATATCTGTTATGTGATCATCTCTACCAACCACCAACCATGCTTTAATGATATGCATTGATTTTTGGATTATTTTGGGGCTCTATGAACCTGCTTTATCATTGTAACTTTTTAAATTTCCTATTATATATCATTTTGACACTGAATGGAAGTTTTTCTTGACAAAAAAAAACCTAGCATAAATTTTCACTTAAAGCCACTAAAATAAAAATAAAAAATCCAAACGGTATGTAATGAACAAGAAAATTCCGTTTTTCATATGTATCTCGATTTCCCCCCCTTCTTTTTCTAACCAACGACCCAATATGTGAAGTTCCGGTCTACGACCCGAACCGGTCCCAGTTGGGCCGGGTCCGGATCCCCCGAGCGTCTGTATAAATAAGCCCTCGTCCTCCTTCTTTTTACTCCTCGTCGTCGGCTCTGTCTAGGGTTTCCAGCAACCAGCCGAATTCTCTCCTCTCTTCAAGATCGGCTCGAGCGAGAGCTCCGAAGCTCTCGCCGATTCGTTCGATTCTTTTTCCTTTTTCTTGGGTAAATCCCGCATCGATGGCGGCCCGAATCTTTTTTCCTTGGGGCTGAAGTTTGACTCTTTGGCTGACCAGTGCCTTCGAGATGAATGCAGCTTCCTAAACCGAAAGAACACAGCCTCGCCCCCCCTGACCGTCGTTCGCTACGATCATTTGTTCGAGCGGATTTCTCGGGGGGGCAGGCTGACATACACGCACAGAGCACGAATTTCTGTTCTTTTCTTCCGATTTCGTTTCGTTTGGTTGATTTTTTGGGATTTGGGGGTTTTGGGGAACGAACACGAGCGGTGATTCAGGCAGCCTCTCTGGTACGGCCCCGCGCCGAGAGGGGCGTTTAACCGCTCGGACATCAACGTCTTTCGCTCTTCAGACTCGCTGAGACGGTCACGTCTCTGAAGCCGGTCTAGTAAGCCCAAGTACATCCTCGATATGCAAAAAGCTGCTGCATTTCTCGGACCCAGTTCGACGTTTTCCCGATCGAATGGGCCCGTTCTTGTCGCATTCCGGCCTTCTTGCTGGGAATATCCGACCCCTGTTCGTCGAGAAAGTTTCGATTTTTACTTTCCTCTCCTCATCTGAGATCTGGATGCGAAAGTTTCTTGCTGGATCTCCGATCTCGTCACGATGGGGGAGATTTCCGATCTGGGATTTCGCGATTCCTGCGGAACGCTTGCTGGATTACTTGCCCCTGTATCTTCTCTTCGTTTGCACTCGAGATGATTGCGTCTGGTTTTCGTTTGCGGGAGAGATTTTTGGGGCTGTTTCTTGGGTTCTCTTGCAATTCAATTATCACTGAATGCCGTGCGAATGTAATTTTCTGATAAATCTGTTATATTTTTTAACCATATTTTTATCAAGAAGATGCACAACTCTTTCTTCATAAAGGAAAATTGTTATGATGTGATTTCAAGGATGGTGAGAAATCATGAAATAAAAATTAAGATGGCAGTGTACCTTATTTGAAGATGGGAGATTGAGTTTTTTTTTTTGGGTCAGCAATTGAGTTAGAATGATGAATATTATGAGTATTTATGATTTGTGAAAAATAAATAATTTTAAAAATATTTATTTTAAAAATCATATATTTATCATTTACAAAAATTTTGGTAAAAATTGTGTATATTTTGGGTAAATCAAAAAGTCGTATTAGTGGTAAAACATCCACTGTATTTATTTGATATATTTGAAATTTCTTGTTAACTTTATAATATAATATTTGTGCATTTCTTTGTTATTTGGCCTATAAATATATGATCAACCAGTTGAAGGCTTGTCACAAAAATCAATTATTGTGCGTATATGAGAGGGACGGTTGAAATGTATTGTCATTTTGATAGAGTTTGCTTAAAGAATTGGGCATTTTTATGATGGGATTTAGAAACAGTGTTGTCCTAAGTGTGTGTCAAGTGTGTTATAAATGATAAATGCAGTAAATTTATTAAAACATCTTAAGCAATAATTGATTTTTGTTACTATCCATGCTATCTAAAGACAAATAATCATGATTTCAGTACATAAATAGTAATTGACGTATTACACTATTAATTGAGTAACAAAAAAAATTTCAAACCAAGTACCTTCACCCGAGTATGATAGAACAGATGTTTTTATATATCTAATTTGATTTCTGGCAAAAAAACAAGTATGCTGATTTGATTTGTTTATGATGATATCGGGCAAAAGGAAATACAAGAAACGGGTTATCGGGTGGCCCAATCAGCTTTGTCTCCTCACCCTTTTAGGGCTTTGACTCCGACCCGACCTATCTTGGGCTCAACTTTTGGAGAATTCGGGCCATCTGTGGGGGCCCAAGGAGAAAATCCAAAGACATAATCAAAGTACTATAAATTTAAAATAGACTCTAACAAGAAATGTTGATGAAATTTGAACATCAGCGACATACATGTTAAAAAAAAAACTCTGTTTAGTAATTGGTGGGAGGTTTAATTAATCACTAAACAGAGGGTTTAGATGGCACTTCGAGGGCTGAAAAGAGAATGCGGGTATTAGGAAGCTGCCTCACTCAAAATATTTTCCTGAAAATGTTTAGACAAACGCGATAATAATAAAAGCATATTCCACCGGTTAATTTTACCTAAGCGAGATGAATCATTTATCTTTTTAGGAAATCATTTTCAAAGCCATTCTTCTCCCACAAAACAGACGAAATCCTAATAGCAAAATTACAACCTTAAGTCTAATCTAAATTTTGGTACTGACGTATTTATTTTCCCGAAGGTAGTCATTGATGGCTAGGTTGTATATATGAGATTACAATAGTTAGTGTTATTTTTCATCATGATTAATCGGCTATTTATGACTAGAGACCAAAATGGTCATGAATAATCTTTAGCGTGGCTTGGCCTTTGGATTCACTGTGAGTTGGACTATAATTGGAGTAATGCAAATATTGCATAATTTTTTCAATAGTTAGTGTTATTTGTATAAATCAACCACGTTGGCTCAAAAGTTTAAACAAGTTATTCGGTATACGTACATATCTCTTTACGGACGTCCTACTAAGGACGCATGTGACAAAATTTTTGTTTCTCTATTTCTTTGTTTTTTCTGCTCCTCAGAACAGATTTGTAATAAAAATTCGTTTGGTAACGCAATTTCATTAGTCTATTTTTGGAATATATTTTTATTCCAAAAATAGATTTGGAACATAAATCATAAACTAAAATTTTTAATTTTTTTTTATTTCTGAAACAAAAGTGAGAAATGAAACTCTTCTTATCATTCACTCTTATCACCACTCGCCGGCTGCAGATGCTCACCACTAGACATGGGACTCTCCCAAAAATAGAAATTTTATCTTGTTATCAAATGAATTTCTATTAAAAAAATATAAATTTTGAGTCATTATCAAATATATTTCTTTGCTCAAAACTCGCCTATGGAATAGAAATTGATTTTTGTTCTTGAAATTTTGTCATGCATGTCCTAAGCAATTATTGTCCATTGAGGAAGCTCATACTTTGTATTTTACTAAGTGTTAATAGGATAAGAATAGAGGTGATTATTGGGCTAGATTAGGTCTGGCCAATTCTTAAGGTTAGGCTTGGTTTGTTACTTAAGCCTTTCCATCTTATAAAATATATTGTCTAATTGTTTGGGTTAGGTCGGACTTTCTAATTAAATGGTTTTGTCCAAACTTGCTCATGTTGTCCTTTAGGCCCATTTGGCTTAGGCATGGCTTGGGTTGCTTGGCGGCCTTTAGCCAATGATCTAGTCTCTCACGAAAAGCAATTGAGACCAAAACCTCCCCCATCCTCTTTGGTTGATTTTATGTCTTGATTTCGGAAACTCTCGTTATCCATCCTTTGATTAGTAATGAAAGCTGTATTTTATGACCGAAAAAAAAATGTAATGAAGTTCAAAATCTTTTGCAAGAAATGTGATCATCAAGTCCTTGTACAGCTTTTGAAATTGTGCTACACTGAAGAGCTTTAAATTGTACTTTTCATCGTAGATTTGAGAATTGATTATGTGTGTGTTTTTCTTTTAAAGTTCACAACTTGATTGTAGCAACTGAGATTTTAGGTTACGGGTACTTTTCATAAATGGTGTATGACTAGTTTATACCAATTGTAAGTCTTATGATTTGATTGCATATAATATATAAGAAATAAGACATCTAGAGCAGTTTTCTCAAACAAATCCAGCTTGAGGATTGGAAAGGAAAAGTGGGTTCTACCAAATTCACCCTTGCTCAAATTTCAGAGAAGTCTTTGACCAAAATTGAGTTGTCAAATGTCTAATATAGAGGTTTTGCTTAGGAAGGTGTAACAGATAGGATCAGAAAAATGCAGGAGTTCTATAAAATCCATACTTCAGTAAAACGAATGATGCATTTCGATAGCAATTTGACAATGTCCCCCCAAATTGCAAAGAATAGTCATCACCAAATGTCAAGAAAATTGCCAAATACATGATTTATTTCTAGAGCACAGAGGCTGATAAGTGATAAGAGAGTGATAACACTAATAATCAAAACAAGAAGACAAGGGACAGAGGGTGGTCTTCTTGTCGCAAACCCTTCTTCCCCTAAAGACAACCTTCAAGTCCGCCTAAAACCTTGGCTTAGTGAAATTATCTCAGCAGAGCAGGCTGCCTTTGTGACCGGAAGACAGATACAGGAGAATGTATTAATTGTCCAGGAGGTTCTACATCAATTTCGCATAAGGAAAAGGAAGCGACATTTCAATATCCTACTTAAGACGGACATGCAAAAAGCATATGATAAAGTTGCATGGGATTTTCTATAGGACTATCTACTGAAATTGGGATTTCACCCAAGATGGGTACATCTGATCATGCAATGCATTACCACGTCAACATTAAGCATTAAATTGAACGGTGAACACCTATCATACTTTCGGCCTTCTCGAGGACTTCGCTAGGGCGACCCTCTTTCACCTTACATCTTCATTTTACTGGCGAATCTTCTTTCGACCCTCATTCACCAAGCAATCCAAATGGGCCATCTCAAAGGAATACAACTAAACAGGTCATGTCCGACCCTTTCCCATCTTTTTTTCGTTGATGACTCAGTTTTCTTTTTACAAGGCACTATGACGGAATGTCAGAATCTTGCTAATATCCTGAATCAATACTGCATAGCAATGGGACAGGTGATTAACCGGAACAAATCTAGATTATTTTTTAGTAAAAACTGCCCAGTGAGTCTTCAGGAGAATTTAGCTGGTGTCTTTAGAATGCCGGTGTTGCAGAGGTATGGGAAATATCTAGGTATTCCTTCAGAGTGGGGTCGATCTAAAGAAGAGATGTTCGCTTGGATATTAGGTCGAATAAATGCGAAAATTGAGGATTGGAAAGAACGATTACTATCCAAGAGAGGAAAGGAGATCCTAATCAAGTCGGTGGTACAAGCAATACCCCAGTATGCTATGTCCATATTTAAACTTCCTTTATCTCTTTGCAAGCTCATAGAAAAGAAAATCTTCGCTTTCTGGTGGACAAATGATAAAAGCAGGGTTGGGGTACATTGGCAGAAATGGGATCTACTCAAAACAGGCAAGGACGGTGGAGGGCTTGGATTCCGTGACTTAATGGCTTTTAATAAGGCAATGCTTGGCAAGCAGGCTTGGCGGATGATTAAGGAATCGAACTCGTTGTGCAGTCAGATTTTCAAAGGCCTGTATTTTCCATCCAAGAATTTCCACTTAGCAGAGAAAGGCTCACGCCCTTCCTGAGGCTGGCAGAGTATTCTTCTAGGCAGAGAAACCGTACTACCTAATGTACGCTAGTCGGTTGGGGATGGTCAGAATATTAGGATTCGGGAAGACATATGGCTATCTATTGGGATTATAAATGGACCAGCAGCAAGAGAGGAGCCAGAAAAGGTGGCTGACCTCATTGATCATGTCCATAAAACTTGGAAATTTCCTCTCCTTCATCAACTGTTCGATGATATGGTAATCGAGGAAATCACAAAAATTCCAATCAGATCATCCTATGCTACGGATTAGTTGGTGTGGACAGTGACTAAGGATGGGAATCACACAGTGAAAAGCAATTATAAGACCATTGTCAACACTGAACAATGCACAACAAATGACCAACGCGCCTCTACATTGCACCAACACTCAAGAACACTTTGGCGCAAAATATGGACAATGCCAGCAGCACCAAAGATTCGCAGTTTTTTATGGTCAGCTTGCCATAACGCCCTTGCAACAAAAGCCAATTTATTTCAACGCCATATTATCACCGATCCTATATGCAGTCTATGCAATCAGAGATCTCCAGAAACACTAGAACACATCTTCTTTTTCTGCTCATGGACTGCAGGTGTATGGAATCATCCTCAGCTAAACATTTCAATATCACCATATACGTTGAATCGTTTCGACGATTGGATCACAGCCAGGGTAATCAATGTGAGACTCTTACCTCGACTAGAACTGGTTGCGCAGGTCCTCTGGCAAATCTGGTGTATGCGTAACAACTGGATTTTCTGAAGGACGCGCCCCGACCTAGATCGAGTAGTTGAAGATGCCATTGCACAAAACCACATCCAGCAATCTCCTGTTCAAAGCCGAACGAGATCAGGAACTGTTGCTGTCAAAACAGGGTAGATGTGGGAACCACCACCTCGTGGACACCTGAAATGCAACATCAACGGCTCTTACCACCCAGGAAATAGAGAAGGAACTATGGCGTGCATCAGCAGGAATTTTTAGGGACTACTCACAGATGTGTATACTGATCGATTCTCTGCAAATTCTGCTTTTCAATCGGAAGTGCAAGCACTCACCTTAACTCTGCACCACCTGCTGCACCTTGGTCTCAATATGGCACATCTCATGATCGAATCTGACTGCCAGAGCTTGATTGCCATGATCCATGAGAAACAGTAGTCACCATGGGAAGAAAGGGTGTTGTTTACTGAACTGAAGACTCTGCTCGCTGATTACCCTAATGTGCGCATTCAGTACTGTCGAAGGGAGGCGAACAGAGCTGCCGATTGGGCCACCAAAGCCCATGGTAGATCAGACCTGGCCTGCAATTGGAATGTATTCACTCCCTTTATGCTGCAAGATCTTGTAGTGGCTGATGCCATAGCCTCTGGCTGTTCTGTAAGCGTTGGATGTAATTTTGCAACTTTTGGTCGTAACGCTGGGACTAGTTAATGAAGTTTTTATCTTTCGGACCAAAAAAAAAAAAAAAAACCTTGAAGCCCTGAGGATAACCAACAGTCCGGATCCATGGTGTTGCAGCCACGCCAGCTTCTTCGTTATGAACTCCATGACAATCGAGTATTTGCTAACTCCATGAAAATCCCCTCTCTTATCAGCATCTGTGCTCAAGACTTATCAACGCATTCATACTTTGCCAATGATGTGCCAGTGTTTTCTAAGGGCGACGTTCCTTCCGCCTATTTCTGTGATATCCTAATTTTCAGGTTTTGATTTCAATTGGATAAGTTGGGCCTTTCATTGACGTGACTATAGTGCTTTTCTCTGAGATAACCACTCACGAGATAACTAGCAGGTGAAGCCATTAAGGAATGTAAACGCAATAGACTTGAAAATTCGATCAAGAATCGACCGCTTGACTGTGCTAGTCTGCAAGGGTCACTACGGCACAGTTAAAAATTGATCAGAGATTAGAGATAGGTCGATTCGACTGAGATGTGTGGCTAAACGTGGGTGATTCCACTAAATTGCAAAATTTTTGTCGATCGGCGCTAGACTGATTTTTCTGTCGTTTTGGCGCCATGTGTCTGTATTTGAAACCTTGAGGTTTTCACGACAACCAAGAACCGCCAATGTGTCGAAGAGGTACGTGTGGCTCAAAGAAAATCAACAACGGGTCAATTGCACCAAAAATTCCTAAAAGTTACCCAGCAGGTTAGGTCACGCTAAAATCGTGTTCGGTTGAAATTAATCGCAAATTTGAACCCGATTTTAGAAATTGAAAGTTCTGTCATGTCATGAGTTATTTTAGGAACGTCGACTCACTTTTCGAGGAATTTTTGGCGAGTTCAGGATTTTTACGGAAAATCGATTCGGATAATTCATAAAACGAATAGAAATTCAGATTGGTGAAATTGAAGAGGTTTTGGTCTCCCGTGCGAGCTACTTGACGAAAAGAAATTGTGTGGGCCTTTTCTTCTACAAAATTTGACATCAAAATTGGGGAAATTGGATGAAGAATTGAAGCTCAAATGGAGGAAATTCGGAGCTTAGGATGAGGGCTGCAACTTTGGCATCAAAAATTGATTATTTGGGTATTTACTTTGTAAGAAAGTAATGAGGGGATCTAGTAGATAAGCTTGAGGACTTTTGAGGCTAAGTATTATTGAAATTGAGATAATTTTTGCTTGACCGGTCTCTCTCTCTCTCACTCGTCTCTCTCTTTTTGGCAAGTCCCTCTTATCTCTCTCGAAGACTCACACATGAAGGCCCCACCACCAGCTGACACTCTTTTTGGTCTCATCTTCTAATTTGCCATTTATTTGACTTTACTTTCCTTTGTTTTTTGCCCCCACCTCTACCGACAATTCCCTCTCCCTTATCCATTTCTTCCTGATTTTCCTTCACATGCAGTTCCCTCGATCCCCTTATGTTCTTCAGCCTTTCCTTTCTTTCATTTGGTAGAAGACCCTAGCACCATTGAAATCCCTCCACCAGCTAAGTCATCCATTGTTTTTCTTCATCTAGCTACCACACGTCAACCCCTCTCCCTCCCTCGGTCAAACACAGCGACGTTTCCTTCCCCCGTGGTTGACTCTAGTAACCACCGGCCTCTATTTCCTTCGCTCACGCTAGTCCTGCGATCGCCATCTCTCTCTCTCGATCCTTGCTGAGACCGACCACCCCATTTCTCTTCCACTGACGTCGTTGGTTTCATCCGCTCGACCAAGCCACGTCGCCGAGGTCAGCCGGCAGCCTATCCCGTGTCCACCAACGACCAATCCTAGCAGCTCAGCCCCTTTCGAACCAGAACCGGGCAGCAACTGCAAAGCTTTGTGGGGTCATTTTCGGCCCGGTCCATGCCCCGTTGGTGTCGCCGCTTTGGAATTTATCGACCGCCATCGCGTCGCCATCGTCGTGGTCCAGTCGGATTCTTAATCCGGTGAGTTTAACTCATTAATCCATACTTAGTAAGTTAATGACGTTTAAGAGTTGATTAGTTTAGACTAAGTATAAATTAGGTGGATAGTTAGAATAGATTAGCAATTTAATTAATTGTTATTGCATGTTAGGTGGTTAGAGTAGTGTAATTAGGGCCTATACGAGCTCTAGTATTTATCTAGAGTAGTTCGGAAATTTTTCGGGCCCGTCTCGGCTTTTAATTAGGCTTTTTCGGCCTAAGTTGCTGTTTTTGGCATTTAATAATTAATTTCGCAATTATTTAATTAATTAATTATTTTTCGAAAATTAGATTAGGATAGCTGGTTACCAGAATTTTATGCTGATTACAGTGGTGTGATCTGTTTATTTAATTGATTATTATTTTGTGTTGATTGAGTGTGATTTGTGATTTTGAGAATTTATCCCAAAATTTATTTAATTTCAGTAATTAATTGGAAAATTACCGGGCGTCGGTTTACAGCGCCAAAAATAAATTTGTGCACTATTGAAATTAGTGGGATTTTCAAGTGAGAAAATATTATATTTTGGCTAAGGCCGACCGTGTACCCACATGAGTATTTTTATTGGGTATGATAAAAATGGTGAGATGATTAGATAATCATAATGGTATACTATATCAGCCTACGGACGATATGTCATCTTAGCGCGAGCAATATATCGATATACTATATCAACCTACATGCTTTGATATGTCAGCTTAGCGCGAGCAGTATATCTTATCAGCTTAGAGCGAGCTATATTATTTATCAGCTTAGAGCGAGCATTGGCAGTATACTATATCAACCTACGGGCTTTGATATGTCAGCTTAGTGCGATCAGTATATTTTATCAGCTTAGAATGAGCTATACTATCTATTTTTCAGCTTAGAGTGAGCAGTCCTGATATTATCGGACTTTATAGATAATATTGAATGGGCCGACCGAGGGAAGGTCGTGATGACATGGAATCGACTGAGTCAATTGATCAATGATTTGATCTGATTTGATTGGTTGATGTGATTCGTGAGTATTTGAATTATGTTGACTTGCAGGAAGAATCTGAGGCAAAGGTAAGTCCTCTAACTTGTGCTTGTGCTTAGGCAGCCCTTGGGGCGTATTTTCTTCTTAATCTGGTCTTGGGGGGTGAACTCGCTGAGACGTCGTCTCACCCCGTTGTGGGATAACATTTTCAGGTCCCTAGGGCGAAGAACCCAGAGTTTGAGGCAGAAGGGATAGGAGCATGGGTAGCTCAGAAGTTCTTCTTGGAGATAGACCTCCTGTATCTAGACCCTAGAGTTGACCCCTGTTTGTAAACTAGATTGTGGTTTTAATAAAGTGTTGATTTGAAATTTGTGACCCTACTTTTCTATCCCATCTTTATGTTGTCTGGGGATTATTTATTCGCTTCCGCATGCGTATTAAAATGAATGGGTCGGTGGCGCGTCCTGGGACGTCGCATATTTATTGACCACCAAGGGATGGGCACGTGCTCGAGGGTCGGGGCGTGACAATTTCAGGTGCCTTATCGCATATTTTCTCTGAAAATGTATTGTAGAATAATCGTTTCCATTGTCAGAGCGATGTTTCATATACTATTGGGAGATGCAGCTTGGATTTGGCCTGCTGCTAAAAAGAAGAAGAAGATAGGTTAATATTCAAGCTACCATTTGCAAGATAACCTTTCAGAATCCTAGTGTGCTTGATCATGTTAGTTGGAAGCCTCTTTCTTCCGGTGTCTTCTTATGTTAAATCTGCTTGGGAGCTGTTGAGACACAAACCTGTTCAAGTAACTTGGGACAACATCAGTTCGGTTTATCCAAATATTTTCTAAGAATAGTTTTATGTCTTGAGTCATTGCATAACTGGCTATACACTAAAAATCAGATTGTTGAAGTGGGTATTCATGTCCTTCCTCTATATGTACTTTGCAGCATGTTGCTAGCGAATCCAAGGACTATTTTTTTGAGATACTTTAGTATCTTGTTGAATTGAGTTCGAGCTCGTAAATTGACAGACTCGCAAGCCTACTGAATCTCCTCTCTCTCTCTCTCTCTCTCTCTCTCTATCCAGAATTATTTAATTAAATAAGATATGCGACTCCCAAATTCTACATTAGATGGCTGGAGACTTGTGATATTATTCGTTATCATCTTGTTTGTTTTTACTCGGACTACTCTTTTTGGGATTTGGCTCGCGTCATGAATGAACTTGGCCCAAATGTGATCTGATGAGAGTGGTATAAATTAGTAATTTATGTATAATATGGGGTCTTTCTACATTTATGTATTTATCTGTACCTTGATTGTAATTGATCACTTTTATAAATACATGTCACACAACCTAATTAGGGTGGTGCCACCATAAACACATTGTCGTTATTTTCTTTTTGGCTCTAAAAATCAACTTGGTAGCAGAGCTAGAACACATATTAAATTCTTCAACATTTTTGCCTCAAATCAACACTTCCTTTGCTCCAACTGCTATTTCAACAATGTTTGATACATCTCCAAAATTATCTTCCTCTACCATCTCTTTACCCATCATCTTCTCTTTCTATTAATCCAAATTTTCCATCACCTCTTAGCAATATTTTGCCCACCTTCACCTCTTCTTTCCTCTACTTGGTTGCTTCGATTTTTGCTGTTGCTCAAATTACGACCGTGAAATCAATTCTGTCGTCTCTTGTTCTTCCCAACACCACAAGTCTCGTCATCTCCATGAAAATTGATGCATACAATTATCTTCTATGGAAATCTTAGTTTGAACCTATTCTAATCTACAATGATCTATTGGGCAATGATCAGAATGGCATTGTGGTAATCAATATCTCCTATTCCACATGGATCAAGATAGACCAATGTATTCATAGTTTTATACATTTGACCCTCGTAAAATCGAAATTTTCCATGAAGTTCACAACCTTCGGACATGTCGGGAGATTTAGCTCAATCTAAGATGACACTTTCCTAATCGTTGTGTGGTCAAGGAAATTGGACTAAAACTTGATTTTCAGAAATTGTTAAGAAACCCAATCGGTCAATGTTTGACTATCTTGAGCATATGAAGTCAATTGTGGACTCTCTTACCACAATCAATTGCTCTGTCTTTGATAAAGGCTTGGTGATTCAAGCCCTCAATGGGCTCCCATCTGAGTATGGTCCATTCGTCACAATGGTCACCAACAGCTCTACAATTCTTTCCTTTAGTGATCAATGGTCACGCCTCCTCATCCAAGGAGAACGAATTCTACGAAAATCAAATGCCTCATCTTCATCAGATATCGATCATCCATTGATCAGTCATGCCACTTCACCCAATCCACCGTTTTGAGGGTTTCAGGGTGGACGTCATTCTAGGAGCCATATATTTGGTCGGGGACAAGGTGGATGGTTCTTGCATGATTAGTTGGGTAGGCAATCATCCTATGATTGATTCAATTCATAGTCATTATCAGTCCTCTATGCTGATCACTCCTCCCCCTCTAGTTGGTCTCGTGGTGGTTCGAGGCCCTATGTTCCTCCATTTACTTAGGAAGGCATTCTCATATTTTGGCCTCATCTTTCTTGTTAGATCTATAACGTGGTCGGGCACATTGCACTACAATGTCGATAATGACTCAACCATGATTTCACTGCCACTAATCCGATGGACTCCTCAGTTCTTTTAGTTGGTGAGACCTATGATCTAATGTGGTATCTTCATGGTGATGACTAGTGCTATCGGTAAATTTCTAAACCTTAGACCCTTTCACGATTTGACAAAAGTATCGATTGGTGATGGTCGTTTATTGCCTATTAAGCAAGTCGATAAAGCCTTTTTACATACTGATTTTCGATCTTCACTGTTATCTATTATCTATCATGTCCCTAGTTTTGCTCGCAATCTTTTCTCAGTTACTCAATTTTTGCAGTAAAAATTCCTATACAATTGATTTTTATGGTTCTTATTTTTCTTTGAAGGACCGATGAACCGAAAATTTATCCTCCAAGCTTATCCTTGTCATGGTCTTTATTCAATTTCCAACTCATTATTATTATCTCGCTCACATCTTATTGTGGTTTCCTCTGCTTCACTCACTTGTTGGCATGCTCATCTTGGCCATTCTAATAAACAAATTTGAGTCGTATTTGCAATTCTAGTTCTAAGTCGGTATCTTCTAAGTCTAGTCTTTTGGGCAAATCTCATCGATTGCCTTTTGATTTTGTTAGTCATCATGCATCTTCTCCTCTAGTTGTAATTCATTCCAATGTATGGATGAGTCTAATTTTATCTAATTCTAGTTTAAAATATTTTGTGTTATTCATTAATGACTACTCTCGATTTACTTGAGGTTTTCCCACAAATTTGAAGTTCCTACACACTCTCATCTCTTTTGCTGTTTTGTTGAAATTCAATGCAATGCCAAAATTAAATTTTTACAAAGTGACGGGGGAGGTGAATATACTAGTAATTCATTCTAACATAGTCACGTGATAGTGGTATTATTCAATGCCCTTCTTATCTAGACACCTCATCTCAAAGTGATCCGGCAGAATACAAAATCAAACACTTGAGTTAGAATATCTCGAACCTTATTGATCCATGCTCATATGCCTCATTCATATTGGGTTAATGCTCCTTTCCTTGCTATTTACACTATTAATCGGCTTTCCCCTCTCGTCCTATTTAATATTTTTCCTTTCCACTGTTTATTTGGATTTCGATTCGATCACCTATTCTTTTGGATTTTGGGTGTGCTTGTTATCCTTTTCTTTTGTCTTGTGTCACTCATAACCTCATTCTATGCCATGTGTGTTTTTTGTATATGCATTGAATCACAAAGGCTATCATTGCCTTGATCTATTAAGTGGTTGTGTTTCTATTAGTCATGTTCAGTTTGATGATGAGAATTTTCCCTTTTCACAAAATTCTTCACCTCTTAATCTTGTAATCCGATGTTCCAGTTCAACCCCTTCGCTTTTTTGTTTCTTCCAATCAATCTTTCTACCTCTTACAGCCCTCAAGCTCCTCATTCGCCTCTCTCAACTTCTCTAGTCCAACCTCCTATCCCCGCCTCTATCCTTCTCTTGGCCTACCTAATTTGCTTCCAATTCTTTTTCGCCTTCATTGCCCCTCCCTTTCAACCTGCTCATTGTGTCCCAACCTAACTCCTCTCACAACCAAATCCCCCAAACATTAAACTCGTAAATCCTCTCTACATTTCCATCTAGTTCCTCCACTCTTGTTTCTTCTCTTTCCACCCATCCTATATAGACTCATGCTGTCATGCCCCGATCCTCCGAGCCCGTGCCAATCCTTTGGTGGTCAATTAAATTTGCGACATTCCAGGACGTGTCGCCTACCCATTCAATTTTTATGCACATGCGGAAGCGTATAAACTATTCCCCTGACAGAAACATACATGGGATAGAAAAACATGACAACAAATTTCAAATTAACCCATTATTAAAAACCAAAATCTGGTTTACAAACGGGGGCCAACTCTAGGGTCTAAATACAGAAGGTCTATCTCCAAGAAGAACTTCTGAGCTACCTATGCTCCTGTCCCTTTCGCCTCAAGCTTCGGGTTCTTCGCCTTAGGGATATGAAAATGTTATCCCATAATGGGGTGAGACGACGTCTCAGCAAGTTCATCCCCTAAGAGCCAACAAGGAAAAAAATACGCCCCAAGGGCTGCCTAAATATAAGCATAAGCACAAGCCAGAGGACTTACCTTTGCCTCGGTTCATCCTTGTAAGTCAGCACAATTCACAAATTCATCGAATAGCATCAACAGATCAAATCATCACATCAAATCGAGCAATCTATCAATCGACCTAGTCAATTCCATGTCAACAAGACCATTTCATGGTCATTTCGTTCAATATTATCTATCAAGTTCAATCACATCAAGAACTGTTCACTCTAAGCTGAAGATAGATAGTATAGCTCGCACTAAGCTGATAAATAATATAGCTCACACTAAGCTGATAAATAGTATACCGCTCTCGCTAAGCTGATATATCAAAGCCGTCAGGCTGCTAGTATACTACTAATGCTCACTCTAAGCTGATAAAGTATACTGCTTGCGCTAAGCTGACATATCAAAGCCCGTAGGCTGATATAGTATACTGTTCTCACTATTTGAGAATGCCACCATTTTCATCATACCTGATAAAAATAATCATGTGTGGGTACACGATTGGCCTTAGCCAAAATACAACATTTTCCCCTTTTGAAAATCCCACTAATTCCAATAGTCCACAAACACATTTTTGGCGTTGTAAACCAATGCCTGGTATTCTCTAATTAATTACCGAAATTAACAAATTTTAGGATAAATACCCTAAAATTGCAATCAACACTCAAAGTGCACAAAATAGCAATCAAATAAATAAACCAATCATATCATTGCAATTAGCACGAAATTTTGGTCACCGGCTATCCCAATCTAATTTCTAGAAAATAATAATTAATTAAATAATTTGAAAAATTAATTATTAAATACCCAAAAATGCAACTTAGGCTGGAAAAGCCTAATTAAATACCGAAACAGGCCTGTAAATTTTATGAACCTGTTTAAATAAATACTATAGCTTATTTACTCGCTAATTGCACTATTCTAATCACCTAACATGCAATATCAATTAACTAAATTGCTAATTCGTTCTAACTAACCACATAATCCCTAATTAATTTAAACTAATCAACCCTTAAGGATAATTAAATTTCTAAGCATAGATTAGTGAGTAAACTCACTGGATTAACATGAAAACCAGTTCACGGCAATGGTGACGCGACGGCGGCCGATAAACTCCAAAGTGGTGGCACCAACGGGAGCTCGGACCGGACTGAAATTGGCCACACAGGTCACACAGTTGAGCTGCCTGTTCTGGTTTTGAACGTGGACTGAACGTGTGGTTGAACGGCGGGGCTAATCCACGGTGAGGAGGTGGCTGAATGGTGGGAGCTTGGCGGAGACGCGGCTGACGTGCAGGTTGCTCGGTGGACTTCGCAACTGGAGGGAACGAAACGGAGGGACGGTGGGCTGTTTGGTGAGCTGCTGCAGAGAGATTGGGTGGTGTCGTCGCTGTAGGGAAAGAAGAAAACGTTGATCATGGGTGGTGGACGATCGTGTGCTGGCGCGAGGGAGATGGATGACCGGAGCAGCAAGAAAAAGAAAAGGAAAGAACATCGGGGCGTCGCTAGTAGAAGGGGAAAAAGGCTTCGATGGAACCATTGAAAGAAAAAGGCAGAAAAGAAATGAAAGAGAAGGGATGAGGGAGGGGGGATGTCGGCCAAGGGGGAGGGGACCACTTCGTGCGTGAGAGAGAAGAGAGATAAGGATCAAAGTCAAAGTCAAATAAGATAAAGCAAATGGAAGAAGTGGCAGGGAATTGGTCGGCTGGTGGGGGAAAAAAACGAAGAACATGCGAAAAATAAGGGGAAGAAAAAAAGATAGGTGTGGGTGTGAAGGAGAGGGGATGGGTGGCCGAATTGTGCAAGAGAGATGGAGAGGAGCTGCGGGTGGGGCCAAAATCAAATAAACTTATTTCCAATTATCCATGTTTGGTCCCCAAAAATCTCCATGTTAATATACTTGGTCCCCACTTACGTTCTTACATGCGAACTCCCCCAAACAACAAGTCTTCGGCAGCAAAAATGGTCATTTCCCTCAATTCCGAATTCTATTTCCTTTTTTTTCCCGGAATTTTATTTCTTAACAAATCTCTCCGATTGATGTCCAATTTTATTGAAGAAAAAGCCCACATAATTTCCTATCACCAAGTAGCTCACACAGGAGGCAAAAAATCCCTTTAAATTGACCCATCCGAATTTCCGTTCGTTTTCAAATCGTTCGAATTGATTTTCCGTAAAATTCCCGAACTCACCGAAAATTCCTCGAAAGGTGAGTCAATATTCCTAAAATAAATCGTGACATGACAAAATTTTCAATTTTTGAAATCGGGTTCAAATTCGCGGTTAATTTCAATTGGACGCGATTTTAGCGTGACCTAACCTATCGGGTAGCTTTTAGGAATTTTTAGTGCAATTAACCCTTGGTCAATTTTCTTCGAGCCACACGTATCTCTTTGACACATTGGCGGCTCTCGGTTGTCGTGAAAATCTTAAGGTTTCAAATACGGACACAGGGCGTCAAAACGACAGAAAAATCAGTCTAGTGCTGATCAACGAGAATTTTGCAAATTAGTGGAATCACCCACGTTTAGCCACACATCTTAGTCAAATCGACTTATCTCTGATCTTTGATCGATTTTTAATTGTGTTGTAATGACCCTTGCAGACTAGCATGGTTGAACAATCAATTCCTAGTCGAATTCTCAAGTTTATTGCGTTTCTATTCCTTAACGGCTTCACTTGATAGGCTAGTTATCTCGTGAGTGGTCATCTTAGAGAAAAGCACTATTGGCACGTCGATGAAAGACCCAAATTATTCAATCGAAATCAGAATCTGAAAATCAGGATGTCACACATGCCAAATCTAGAATTTCTAGAATTTCATGAAGAGACATCGACTTGCTACTTCTAAGGCCATTCTTGACCCATGTTGGAAAGAGGCCATGGTAGATGAATTCAATGCTTTAGTCACTAATTACACATGGGGATCTTGTATCACCTAATTATTCTAAGAATTTAATCGGTTGTAAATGAGTTTTTAAGCTTAAGGAAAATCCATAAACCCATCTACAATTTAAAACAAGCTCCACTTGCACAGTTTCATCACTTTAGCATTTTTTTTTTTTAAAATTATCTTCGGATTTCATGGTAAGGCTGATCCTTCGTTATTCTTCTATGCTTCTTTGTGGGGCCATCCGTATCTTTTACTATATGTTGATGAAGTTCTTATCATCGGCGATACTCCTCATTTATTAAGGTCTTTAATTAATTGACTCTCACATGAATTTGGTATGAATGATCTTGAACCACTTCACTATTTTCTTGGCATTGAGGCTCATTATCACTCTAACGAAATGCTTTTATCTCAAGCCAATATGTTGATGGCCTTTTTGTGCAATTTCACCATGTGGCTACAACAGATCAGCTTGCATTAATCTTCACCAATGGCCTACCTGTCATATGCTATTATGATCCAATTTCTCTGTTGTTACACCTACTTCAGATTGGGGGGAGGAGTATTGATGTGCAATTTCTATGTATTATGATGTCTTTCTATAATTATTTTTCTGTTTGTAATCACTCCTATAAATGCATATCAAACAACCTATATTGGGGTTGAACTATTACAAACATTTTGTCATTATTTTTCTTTCTGACTCTAAACATCAATAAGCAGAAAGCAGCGTTTTCAAATCCAGACCGGACTAGCTGGTTCAAACTGTAGAGTACGACAGTGATTTGGTCTGGACACCCAATCTGAACCAAACTAGCCGATTCAAATGGTAGAACAGACAATGATCCGGTCTGGTTTTGGAGAAAACCGGATTGTCGAGCTGCTCAAATCCAGCGTGGGCCAGATTCAACCTATCGAGCCGGTGTTGAACGGGAGACCGGTTTGACCGTTTGTTTAGACATTATGAGATAAACAATGTCAATCTTGCACTTTGCAAGGATGGATCCTCTGCACACTTGAAAAGTAAGTGGGTTCTTTTTCCACAGGGCGGCCACCTCTTTATCGTTTAAGAGCTATAAGTTATTTATTATTTAAACAAGTGAAATTGCATAAGAAAGACGAGGGGCTCGACATCCTGACCTCCAAAATGGAATCCATGGCCTCAATCATCCGAGCTCCGCGATGGATGCGTCTTAGGAAGATAATAATAATTAATAAATCAAATTAATCGGAACGAGAAGTGCACAACTGGGTTGAACTGGTCGAACCATGAACCGCCAGGCGTGCTGATTCTTTAACTGGGCTGGTTTCGAAGCAGTTGCAGGAAGCGATCACCAGAACAAGAAGGCCTAGTTAAGGTGTAGCTCTAGACAAGCTTTTGAGATACAGAGAGAGTAAGAATGGACTGAACCACACGTTGAATGAAGGGAGTATCTCCAGCGGTGCGGCCAACACTCATAAGGATGTCAGGGGTTAGAGTGTTTTAAACACCCTTGGTCTCCCAGCGGATGAGTGAGGCCTTGTGCTGTTATTAATAAGCAAGATTTGTGTTCGTATGTCATGAATGTGTGTGTGTGTGTGTGTGTGTGTGTGTGTGAGAGAGAGAGAGAGAGAGAGAGAGATCGTTATAAACCTCTTTCTTTTAAAGCATCGAACAATTGCTTCTGCATATGAACTGCTAATGAACTGCTGGGTGACAAGGCAGGGAGAGAGATGAGCGATGACAACGACAGAAGTGGTGATGATGCTGGGTGACAAGGCAGTGAGACGCAATTCTAATACACATGAGTTATTCAGCTCTGCTGTTATCCGCTACATTCAAATGGCTTCAGGTCGAATCATATCATCTTTTAATCTGTGGGGGAAGAAAGATTTTGGGTGTTAAGAGGTTTGGAGGGTGCGTTCTTTTTCAAGATGAAGGGCCATTTTCTATTTTGGAAATTTTGAAGTTAAGAAGGTCTGTGTGACTAAATTTGCACCAATTATAACTTTAGGATGAGTCAAAATAGTCTGTGGGGGCAAGTTTAAGATGATTTTCATTTAGAAGGTCAAGATCTCCATTTCAAAACAGGTCGATACTACATCCCCTTCTCTATGCTTTCTGTATCTGTTTATCTATTGACATAGAATATAAAGTATAGCCTATATCTCCTAAGAAGCAACATGTCTGGTATAATAATATAAAAGATCTAAGCAAGAACACAGAGGGGAAGATGATTCATATGCATAAAGGGCTCCAAGGACGATGGCGAGAGTGAACCATCTCACCATCGTCCAACAGGAGACCTCCACACATCTCATCTGCATCGAGCCTGCACTGTACTTTCACCACTAACCCGCCATTGTTGACGGCCTTCTTCTTCTTCTTTCCCTCCACCATCTTCACAATACTTTGGAACACTGGAACGTCGCATGGGATCCTCAGGACGCCCGTCTGCTGAAACCCGAACTCCTCCTCGGCCTCTCGCAGCAAGTACTTGAACGCTGGGTGGCCCAAGTAGTTCATTGGGATGACGAACCTCTCAAGCTCTTCGCCGATGCAGACCGCAAGGAAGCCTTTCGGGACAGCCTTGCCGTTGCCGCTGCTGTGCTTCTTGTTGTTGTTGTTGCCATCATCGTCTTCTGATGATAGAGTTCTTTTGAGGAAGCTGATGCTCTTGTGAATGCCACCGCGGTTCGGGCTCACGGCGGCGGTGGCTGTGGCTGCAGCAGCTGGGGCAGTTTTTGACGAGTTTGCGAAGTTCCTCCACTTCTTGAGGAGCTGCCGGAGTCGAACCACTTCGCTGATCTTGTTGGACTTCTTAGGGGACTCCATGGCTTCCTCAAGAAGAAGAAGAAAGAAAGGGAAGAAGAAGAAGAATAAGAAAGAAAGAAAGAAAGGGAAGAAGAAAGAAGAACAAGAAAATGCCCTAATCGCCCTAATTAAAGAAACTGGGGTCTTGAAATTTATAGGAGAAGCGGATCTTGAGATTGAGGATGACAGATCGTGAAAGCTAAGCATTCACACGGTGGTTTCGTGTCTAGGGTCGCGATCCAAGATAATACCTATTGGCAACACAATTTCCATTTCGTTGACCACCCCGTGAAAGATTTTGTTTCGGAATATGCTTCCAAACAAATGATACGTGCTCTTTGGGCTTACTTTTTCAAATCAAAATCAACCATCCGAAATTGAATTGGAATGCATATTTGGCACACGCATTGACATGGTGTGTAAAATAAAACTTTCCCCAGGTCATACACGTACCCAGAAAGAAGAGAGAAAAATCCACGTCAGAAGTTCTACCATGGACCGCTTTGTAACGTGATGATAAACCAGACAATCACATTATCATTTATCGTCCTATCATTTTTTCTTCTTTGGTGATCGTCTTAGTTTATTAAAAAAAACATGCAGAACATTGGCGAATATTGGTAAGAGAGACTAGATGCGCCCATTAATTTACATGGACACAATGCAATTATTACTTACCTATAAAAAGGAAAATATGTGTAGGTACAACTCAATACATATATGAAGCTTTTAATTCTTAACGCCATCCTCATTATACCACAAAGAAAGTAAAACTTTTAGGCTTTTGCTTTTGGGATATGTGCACTACAAGTACTAAAATTTGTCACGAAAATATAATTGAGTCATAAAACTTTTAAAAAATATAATCAAGTTTTAAAATTTGTCAAATTGGTACAATCGAGTCTTTCCGTTAACACAGTCAATTTATTTAACGGAAAATGCTAACGTAGCATTTTTAAAATAATTTATTTTTCCCACGTGGCATTTTTTATTTTTTTTCTTTAAATCTTATTTAAATAATAGTAAATAACTAGAAAAAGCTAAAATAATTTAAAAATTGGAAAAAAAAAGTGCAAGGATCATGGTTTCTAGCTGAGTGTTGCCACCAGCACCCATTGTTGGAGGGTGGCTAGTGAAGGTTGCTGATCCTAGGCAATGGAGTTGGGTTGGCTCTCGTTGGCCTGGGCGAGGGCCAGCGAGGCTCGCTCAGATTTAGGTGAGCGTCAACCCTAAGCAAGGGCCAGGGTCGCTTAGATCTGGGCGAGCTTTACCCAGGCCTTGCAAGGTTGTTGGCCCTTGCCCAGGGTCGACAATGGCTAGCCACCCTTCGGTGATGGGTGGTGGTTGCAACGAGCCAGTAGCCATGATCCCTACACCTTTTTTCCCCATTTTTTTCTAGTTTTTTTTTTTTAAAAATATTTTAGCTCTTTTTAGTTTTTACTATTATTTAAATAATATTTAAAGCAAAAAAATAAAAAATTCCATGAAGGAAAAATAAATTAATTTAAAAATACCACATTAGCATTTTTTATTAGAAAAATTGATGGTGTTAAGAGAATGATTTAATTGCACAAATTTGACAAATTTTAAGACTTGATTGCATTGAAAGTTTTATGATTTAATTATATTTTCATGACAAGTTTTTAGACTTGTAGGGCACATATCCATTTTCTTTTTAATGGAAAAGGAAAAAAAATGAGGGGAGACAAAAAAAGATGGGAAGAAATTTTTGGGCCCCGTCCTGACATTTGCATTGAATCATTGTAGGCCCAAAATTCTCAATATGATTCATTTGCACGATATGACATGATTCCGAATTAAACAGGTTTAGGTTTGACAGAGATGGGTTCGTGTCATGCCATTATTAAAATCATGAGTAATTGATCATTTGTTACAACACGAAGTGAGACAATTCGACATATGTATACACGTTCTTTTTGTTTCTTTGCTTCGACACAATGCGAATTGTCAGTCACTATTCATTATTTGGTGGGTGGTTCGTCATTTTCGCACCTAATTTAAATTTAATTTGTATTTTCTCCCTCCGTTCTTTCCTTTGTCAAAGGACACTTTCACTCTCTTTTTCCTCTCCTTCTGTTTTCTTCCTTTTTCATTTCCGACTTCCCACTAGGAAAAAAGAATGGCTTAAATTTTTTTTTAGTACGTCAAGACTTAAATTGAGATTAGAACAACTAGATATATTTTATTTGAATTGTACGACTGACTAAATGTATTTATTGCCATGATCCTGCATGCGTGGTTTCTGATGCGGACGGTACTTTGAACGGTCAAGGACCTCGTACCTATCGATTATACTATTCAATCTCCTCCCTCTAAGACCGATAAAAAAAAAAAAAAACTCCTCCTTCTAAGATTCATTAATTGTTTTCTAATTTAGATTACGATTAGATCCAGTTGTCTTGGTTGTTGCGAATGAACTTTAATGTATTAGGACACTGACACGATAATTTAATGTGACTCATGTGCTGCATTTAAAAAAACAACTCATGCTAGAGTAAGATAATTCAAGCATTCATGACATTACGTTTAATACGGGAGCGTAAATAAATGAAACGATTTAAGTAAGAAATAAACTGTAAAAATAAAATTTGAACACAATGGTTTACGAGATTCATCAATGTCTTTACTCTACCAAGAGAGAGTGACAAGATGGTCGGTAAAGATGAGATTACAATAAAAAAAAGAAAAGAAAAGAAGATGAGATTACAATTACTCAATCAAGCATACTCACAAGTGTTTCCTAATCTTGGATCAATCCCAAACCCACAATAATCAATCACAAAAATGGAGGTTTCTCACACTTTGTGTGTCTCCCGCATATTTTATATATATTTGTTGAGAAAATCTAATAACAGATTTTGAAATTATCAAAACCTTCCTTAGTTTATTATGAATCTGATAAAAACATGTAAGTATCTTTGTTTGCAGGAATTGCTCACGAAGAAAAACTTATTCAGATTCAATCTATTGGTGTATGAGCATCACGACTAAGAAAAGTCAAATCACTGCGCAAATCTCTGAGGCAAATAGGTTTCTTGGTTGCCATGGTTAACACCATATATCCTGCTAGTGCCCTAGAGGAAAATAAGATAATTGAAAGATAGTAAAATTGTTTGATTTGTGTCGGGAGAGAGGGGCTCCAAAGAGTATCATGTGACTATTTAAAACTTACGATCAATGGTTGTCAGTTGAGGTTATAAAGAGAGGTTACAAATAGAGATTACAAAGAGTTATATTGACTTTACTATATTGACTGCTGTTTTATTTCATTACGTCAGCGGTTATTTCTTTGCTATTTGCATATGAGATCGTCAATTTCACCTTTTGTAGATTTCTCCAAGTTGTCGATTCTTCATGTTATCACGTGTCAATAACTACAAAAAATTGGACATTTTTTTTTTCTTCAAACATGAATCAAATACCTTATCATCCACATTTTCCAAATTGTCAATGACTTTATTTAACTCATTCAAGTGATCATTCTCTCAAACATCTTGAAAGTGAAGAAACGATGGATCAAAAAATGTTTGTCCAGAGTGACTTCAACATATACAACGCTTTAGGTTTTGCCTAAGCCACTATTGCACTCGTCTCATCTACCACATCTTCCCTTAAACTGGGCTAAATAATACTCCTAGCTTTTTTCAATGCATCAGTCTTTTCTTCTGTTCTCATAATTTGGGAAAACTTATGATCTTCTTCCAATGCTAAATTCAATTTGTGTCTCTAATAGCACACGAATTTTCATGTACTAACGTATTAAAATCATTTCTAGTGATAAATTTCTCCGACTCAATCTTTGAAGAAATGGTTTTCTGCGAGTGAATCTCTTCATGCTATAACATCTAAAAGATCTCTAAAATTAAAACCTTTCCCGAAAATTGCAATGAAGTGCATGTCGATATGCTAGAAGATGAGTGAAGCTGAAAACATATATTATTACTAAATAACAGATACATCACTAATTACAATGGAACTATTTGACTAGAGTCTTTATAATTTTCAAATATTGAATCGATGGGAGATTTTGCCGATATCTGTACTAGTACTGTACGTAACGATTGGACATAATTCCCTCCAAATAAAGGACAACACGATCCTCACTTCGATGCACTTCACGTATATTTTAATCGGGAAGATTAAAGTATGATCAAAGTGAAATAAATCCTCCACGTGCCTCCGATCATCGAAGTTCGACGAAGCTACGTGATCAATAAATCTTCAAGATATGGTTTGACGGGAATCCTATGCTTTGGTTCTAGAAATGCGAGTGATACACGGCAATTAGGGAGGTCCCCGATGACTCCGTAGATTAAAAAAAAAAACAATTAGCAGGCCATCTCGTCTTGACTTGTTAGCCCTAATAAGCAAGCGCAACTATCAATAAGATGAGCGATAGATGACGGGAATTGCATTTTGTTGCTTAGGTTTTGCCACTTGATGCAAATTGTCTTATAACCTTTCGAATTTTGCAACGTCCCCACTAAAGTCTTAAAATCAATTGTAAAGTCCCTAACGACTTCGCAGTTTAAAAAAATAATCATCTCGTCTTGACTTGTTATAGCCTTAATAAAAGAGTGCAACTATCAATAAGTGGCAATTTAGAACGGAAATAGAGCAATAATAAGATGAACGATAGACGACATAGATAGGGATTGCATTTTGACGCTTAGATTTTAGCACTTGTTACAAATTATTGTCTAACCTTTCGAATTTTGCAACGTCTTCACCGAAGTCTTGAAATCGATTGCAAAGTCCCTCCCCCAATGTTGACTCCAACCATATTTTAGCTCGAGATTCGGCCACGTACATACCGCTGATTAATTTACCATCTTTAGGCGGGATAATTCATCCATCAATGTGGAAATTACATTTTGCCCTTTGGATTTTGGCACTTTGTAGCAAGTGGCCTCCTAACTTTTCGATTTTTGCAATGTCTCATCGAAGTCTCGAGAAATTAATTGCAATCTCCCCCTTAGTGTTTTTTTTTTTTTTTGTCTTTTGGGTCGGTCCCCCTTAGTGTTGGCTATTGACAATTTTTGGTATGATCTCTACTGGAGATCGGATAAAGGCTACTTAAGTGAGGGTCGTCCTACCCTCTAGCACGTGTGTGGCTGTGGTGGAAGCCTCTTCCGGGGACAACGTTGTTCTGGGCCACTTCTCAACCACCACACCACCAAAACAACACCACCCCAACCCCCGCGGCCCCCTTCTTTGTTTATATGTGACCTTTTTATTTATTTATTATTTACTTAATAATAAAAATTATAGAATGATTTCTTCTAATTTATCAATGTTGTACCTTGTTTATAAGAAAATATTTTCTTATTGGTACTTCTAAAAATAAATGTGGACATATCGGCACGCCAAAATCGATATATGCTACTATTATATATGTTTCTTATAAACAAATATTAGCACCAAAGTATGGAAAATTTTGTTTTTTTTGGTCAGAATGGCAACTTTTGTTGAACAAGTAAAATGATTGACTTAGAAAGTAAAAGGGAAAAAATACCAAAAAATTCAAAAAAATCTATTATATTTGTATCAATTGAATCATAAACCTTTCTAATTAGACAAATATGATTATAAATCTTTTCACATTGACAATCCATCTGGCCAATTTAGGTAAGAAATTGTTAATGTCTACGTTGACAGTCATAGGAGGCACAATTGGTGTTGATGTTGATTTTTCTTTTTTATGATTTTTAATGTTTTTTAGAATTTTTTTCTTTTTTTCCTTCTTTTTCCCCCTTTCCCTTCTCTTTCCACTAGTGGCAAGCACATGTCGTGACCGGCTTGGCAAGGGCGATCCTTGTTCAAGCAAGGCCAGCTCTCGTCTGCCATGGGCTGTGCCAACCACCGGTGAAAATAAGGGAAAGAAAAAGAAAAGAAAAGAAAAGAAAATAAATTTTAAAATTCAATAAATTACTAAAATATAAAAAAATCTACACATTAACACCGATTGTGCCACTTTCAGCAGTTTCGGTTTCTACCCTAAATTGGCTGAGTGGATTAATACTAATGGAAAAATGTTTTGGACTAAATTGGTTTAATTTAAATGTTTAGGGCCAAATTGGTACCAATACAATAGATTTATGACGTTTTTGATACTTTTCTTAGTAAAAGGCTTACTTTGTGGTTATTCCACTGTCTCTTCTCATGTTAGGTTTTTTCTCTACGTTTCTTATTTTCCTTTGTGTCTGGCATTGCAACCCCTACAAAGTCCGATTGATTAAGTGCAAATTAGAAAAATCAATCATATTGTAACATATTTGGAGGATGATGCATATTAAGGTTCTAAGTGATGTTAAAGTCCATCCTAAACTATAAAAAATGACCGGATAATGATGCACACTAACTAGATAGGCTGTATCTGATATTTTCAATTAATTGACTCAATTTATCTCAAGTCGTCATGACACACCAACACCCATCGAAGCTCTTCGGCAGAGAAGAAAGGAAGATACGTTGAGCTGCGATAGAATCAGGATCTCATGAAGATGAATTGATCGAATGACTCTTCTAGAGTGGAGAGGATTAGAGAGCCCATTAAAAAAAAGAAAAAGAAAAGGTATTACGTTCTCAACGGTTCTCTCACGGTGCAACTTGAAAATTGCCTTAAGTTATGCAAATCCCGTCAATTTTCATGTAAAGTCCTCAAGGATACCCTGATTTTCTCACTTAGGCATTTGATTGCGATGGTTAAGAAAACCTCTTTTCCCAGTTGGTTTTCTTGTGATGCACACGTTATCGTCATGTTTCACCAACCTAGATGTCGACAATAGTGAGGATTTGGCAGAAGGAAAAAATATTAATAATCAATAGTGTGCTTAATTACAAATAATAATCTGAATAACATATTTTCGCCTCCAGATAAAGCATATAATTATCAAACCCAAGAGATTAATTGCGTTGGAACTTATGCTAGCGATTGACTATGAAAATCTCAAAGGGAATATTGCCTAAAAAAAGTTCTAAATTATGGGCGGCCAATTTAGTCCCAAATCTTTCATTTGTGCCAATTTACTCATTACCTTTTTGATAATTTTGGCCGAAAATTGTTAATAGGAATACCAGTCGACCGACAATCCTATGTGGCACAAGACACTAACGTAAATGATTTTTGCAACTTTTTAAAATTTTCTGTATTTTTTTTTTGTTTCTTTTCTCTTTCTACATTTTTTCCTATTTCCTATTTCTCTTTGCTGGTTGCCAACCACCAGCAAGGTTCCTCCTTGCTAGGGAACCCTTGCATGGGCATGAGAGGCTCTCGCTAGATTTTCGCAACCCTCACCAATGGCCGGTGACTAGCGAAAGAAAATAAGGAAAAAAGCTAAGAAAAAAGAAAAAAACTCATACCTTTTTAAAAAATTATAAAAATTGTTCGCGTCACTGATTTCTGGCTAAAAAGTCAATTTGTAGAACTACATTGACAAATCTTTTAAATATTTAGGATTACATTGATAAGTCATCTAAAGATTTAAAACTAAAATCATAATTGACAAATTTAAAATTCATTTAGTCACCATATAAGAGATTCATGAATTTTTAAATAATTATTCCAATCTTGAAATGTAACCAAGTCAAGGAGAAGGGATTCCTCTTGTCGAAAGGGGGGACTTAATCGGCTTTTCTGAGAGAAAACTACTATAAAATACTATCTTACACGTAGTTTTCGTTGAGCAGTGATGGCGAAGTGTCACAAGCGTCGTCGCTCTCTTGAGGATCCATTTTCCAAAGTATCGTGCGTGCGGCGGCCGTTGATAACTTGTGCATCGGGTTGTCCCGAAAAAGAAGGCTGAACAATAATGACCGGGGAAAGAGGCCGGTTCATGACATTTGAACGACGAAAAAGGCTTCGGCTGCTCGAGAGGCGTGTGAACTCAAATCACGCGACGTCAGCAAGGGTGCCATCACTAGTCAAAGTTAGGACGTTGATTGCGGACAGCATCTCTATCAGAACACACTATCATTATTTTTTTGTGCATGTTTTTGCATGAGACATGGCTAGGTAAGAGATGAAGTTTTTTTTTTTTTTTCCTTTTGGTCGGTAGTTAGCGATGAAGTTAACTTAGCTATTTTGCCAATTCTGGTTTAGCTTTTCACTTGTGGATACCTAGTTTATTCATAACTGTCTATTTGGTAAGTACGATTAAGATATATTTGACTTTTCGCTTTATGTTCACGACTGTGACCTCCCTAAATATGTTCATAAGTGTGACCTCCATGCTCATAGTGACATTGAAGTGCATGGAGCGGTGAGGCAGGGAATCCATATCTATTGGCTTGAAAAATGTTAAACAATAGCAAATGAGTTGAAAATTCAATAAGTAAAAAATCCTAAACCTTGTATAGGCAGATGCCTCGCATTAGAGCCTTATGATTATTTGACCCAAATATGTCAATGGCAGATCAATAACAAAGCCTATGCTTTGCCTTAACTATATACAAGATGGAACCTATCCTCTACGTAAGTCCCTCGAATCCTAAACAAAGGCATATAAATCCACATGTGTCACAAATAGTGCATCACACATGTCGAATATTAGCATCTAAAACATCATTGAAGCCTTCGAGACTCAAACAACGGCTTTTAGAACATCCACACGCCTCTCACTTCATAAGTAACAGCAATCATATCATGCACGTGCCTTCCAACTAACTAAAAATGACTATTAAATTATGCAAGTGTCTCATGCATCTCATATAAGGCCATGTCAAGCATACACGAACCATGAAACAACTTTCAAAGAATGCACATAATACTCAAATGCTTCGCATGCGTTTAGGCATTGAGAATCATATGGCATTCCATACTACCATGCTATATTGAGTCTAATTATTAATCACACATAACCGAAACCCTCTAGTTCTTCTAGAAACCTCTGGGATAATCGTCTCGTCCAATTGAGCATGGCATCCAAACCTCCGTCTGGCATCCTTTTGGGCATCGTTTAGATATAACACTCCCATGACGGCATTCGGAACCCTCCAGGCATCACCCTTTGACGTCTCTTGGTGGTGGCATCGTCCCTCGAAACCTCAATGACAGAATCTCTCGTGTGACCACACAAATGAAGCACATAGGCAACTGGTTTTATCTTACATATTAGTCCAAGTATGAATGCTCCAAGGACGTGCCAAGCGATGTGAAACTTATGACCTATCATAAATGTGTCAATAAAGTACGTTGAGCACAAATCGTGGCTTCACACTTGACATTTGAGTACCGGCCTAGGTCAAACCTGGATTGAACAATACGCTTCAATATTGCCGAACTAACAGGGTGACCCAACTCGGCTTACTTCCATGCCTATCCAAGAACCAATGCCGTTCTAGATTCGGAGGCTCGATGTGAACTCAAGCATCGACCGTGACCTATGGACTTCTATATGTGAAAGCCACATCCATATTGCAATCATAATGCTCAAATATCAAATCTCATAACAACATAGATGGACGATTCAACCACAATAGTCATAACATACAATAAACCACATCACATAACCTTATACAACCAACCAAGACAATCGGACATGAAGATTAAGCCTATGCAATCGGACATGAAGATTAAGCCTATGTAACATTAATAAACAATTCTCAATCAACAATCACGATAAACCTCCTAACTCAAGTAATAACCTAAACAAACTATTTCCACGAACCACGCTAACCCGAACAATCTCGACGAACACATCCTCACTCCTTGCTCATCCCCAAGCCTTATAGTCCAAGCATATCATGAGTAAACCATATAAAATTAATCACATGAGCTCTTCAACTTAGGATAGTCCTACGACACTAGAGATGGACCTAAATTCGAGTCACATAATGCAACGACCTAGCCGACGTTTAAAAAATCTACTTACGACAACCAGGGCATGAGATACAATAATGGTGGAGGGATGGTGGCTCGAGGGTGGCACGGCTTGGCAGAACGACATGAGGACAGTGATGGCAGCAGCTGGCAAACGGATGGGCGGATGACGGTGACCAAGCGAGCGCACAGGTAGTAGCTCAAGCGAGAGAGAGGAAGGGAAAAGGGAGAGAAAAAGAGAGAGAGGGAGGAGAGGAGGGGTTCGGTCGGTGGGGGAGAAGAGAGAGAGGAAACTTAGAGAGGAAGGAGAAGAGGAAGTGGTCAATCACATTAAATGCACATTGCATTATTGTCCTAAGTCATGATGGCTCTAATCTTGAAGGGCAAGATGCAGTCCTAGCTCTCTATCTTGAGGTCCATCACCCAAGATTTCTTCTTGACTTATCAATTATTGGTTAGGTTCAAAAAGGATAAAATGGTCCATTTCCCCTTGTCTACCCCAAAGTCGCGCCCACACCCTTTCCACGGCCTTCCAAAATTTATCTCATTTTAATTTAAATCTTAATAGGCTAAATTAGTCTCACCTCTAGATCTGGTAAAGTCCATGTCCTCAAATTAGTGCATTTCTTTGACTAATGCACTAACGGGTTCACTAAACCTATTTCAATTGGAATGGAATGCCTTGATAACATCTATAGTTGATGGCCATAATTGGATCGGGATTTGTGGCTAAGTTTCGATCGGAAACGGCTTTAACGTGACCAATGCAAATTTAGACGGCATTGACAGAACTTGCGTGACCAGACTGGAATTGAATTCGACGCTTGTCTAGGGTTACGCATGAATTTTAGTTGAGCTTGGTCGATCCATGAATGACCCTCGATTGTCATGTAATCGAGTAGGATTAATCAGCTTGCCCTAACTCACAGTCGTTCCGGATCGGATTAGGGTCATTCACGAACAGTATATACTCAATTTAAATCGATCTGCACCTGTCCATCAACTGTTATGTGATGGCATGTGATTGCTCACATCGATCCCTATAGTCGAACGATCCTTTCAAGATTGATTGCTTCGGTCCATCGCAATCTTGATCCTAAGTTGCCCTACCCCAAATTAACTAGTTGGCTAGTGAACAATTCCTAGGATTGAGTCACATCCTATCTTCATTACTGATGTACCGATCCTTAGTTCATTTCTCGTGGTCTAAATAAAGGTTTGAATCAAGGATGTCACAGGCAAGGTAGTTTGATTGGCTTTTAGGTGGCTGGCTTTCAGGGCATGAATGATAACTATTTCGTTTGAGAAATTAATTTATAACTTATATTTTGAACGAGTTTCTAAGTAAAGATATACATTTC
The DNA here is from genome assembly GCA_007663325.1 of Eucalyptus pauciflora. Classification (NCBI taxonomy): domain Eukaryota; kingdom Viridiplantae; phylum Streptophyta; class Magnoliopsida; order Myrtales; family Myrtaceae; genus Eucalyptus; species Eucalyptus pauciflora. The sequence goes on from VMYD01000388.1 coordinate 1,447,079, forward strand.
ATAATGATACAAAATTTTTGTTTTCAAAGTAGAAATTCGTTCGATAACAACACAATATTTTTCTCACCTTCCCAGATGGTTGGCTAGAGGGTAGTGACGAGCAGATAGTAGTGGGCGAGTGGCGAGCGGCAGCAGCGGGGTGGACGGTGAGCTAGTAGCGAGGGCGAGCGATGGTAAGAGTTTTAATTAATAATTTTTGTTTCAAAAATAAAAAGTTGAAATTTTTTACTTCTTATTTCCATTTCAAATCTATTTTTTGACTAAAAATTCATTCCAAAAATAGAAAATAAAATTGCTTTACCAAACGGGTTTTCTGTTCCAAACTTATTATCGGGAATAGAAAAATAGAAAAATAAAGAAACAAAATTATTGTATGAGCACTCTCAAATTTTGGTTGGCTTCCTTAATGGTGCGGCATGAGTGGTGATGATTTGTCTTTGAAAGGGTTAAAGAAACAGTAGCCTCACAATTTCATTGGTAACTTTCTACCCTAGTAAGGAAACCATCTAGAAAGTCTTCAAATTGTCTCATGAGCCTTGGAGTCTTGGTGAAACGGATATCCCCTTTACATAACTCATTAAGCAAGTCCTTAAGTCTTAAGAAAACTGATAGATTATTTGCAATTATTGAGAAGCCACCACTGAAAAGATCAAGGAACTTAAGCCATTTAGCCTTCACCACCTTATCGTAGTATTGTGAGTAGGTAATGTTGGGATTTTACGGGACATATATAAGCTAAATAAACATAAACGCAGTGGAAGGAAAGATAAAATTCTACTATACATGTTCCTCCAAAGGCATTGTTCGTGCGTTTTAATAAAAAATCAGAATATCAAAGAGAGTTATACGGATTACCTTTCGAAGCACGCTCTAAACAACTTGATTAAGATGTTCTTCAATTCGAGCCCCACAAATGTCGGGCCTCTAGTTCAAACACACCACCAACACACCTCGAACGAAAAGGAGCTCGCAGGTAATCTCCACTGTAATTGTGCTAGCAATCTTGTGGAGACAATTTTCTACACGTGGTTAGCAACCGTTTGCTAACCATATAGTTCTTTTGTGACATCCCAGATTTTCGGTTCTGTTTTCTATTGAATAAATTGGGCATTTCATTGACGTGCCTATAGGGCTGTTCTCAGAGCTGATCACTCTTGAGGTAACTAGACTATATGGGGAAACCATTAAGGATTTTAAGGCAAAAATACTTGAGAATTCGACTAGGAATTGGCTTCTCGACCGTGCTCATCTTTAAAGGCCATTATGGCATAGTATAAAATCAATTTGAAATCAGAGATAGGTCGGTTCAACTGAGATGTGTGGCTAATTGTGGGTGACACCACTAAATTGGAAAATTCTCGTCCACCGGCACTAAATTGATTTTCTTATTGTTTTGGTACCCTATGTCCGTATTAGAATTCTCGAGGTTTCCACGAAAATCGAGAGTTGTCAATGAGTCGAGTGGGTTCATAGTGGCTCGAAAAAAATCGACCACGGGTCATTTGCACTAAAAATATCTAAAAGTTACCCGGTAGCCTAGGTCACGCTAAAAATGCACCAAATGGAAATTAACCACGAATTCAAGTCCGATTTCAGAAATTGAAAATTCCGTCATGTCACAATAAATTCTAAGAGTGTTAACTCAGTATTAGAAGATTTTTTCTGCAACCCGAGACTTTTTGGGAAAAAGTGGTCCTAGGGTCGTTTTTGTCCAGAAAAAGGTCGGGACCATTTTTGATCGCGCAAGTAGGATGCAAGATGTATATATGAGTGAGGAAAAATATCAATTTGATGGATGGAGGGTTGATTGAATTTATAAAGGCCATACATGATTGAATTGAAGAAGAAACCATGTCCAATTGAAGCCAAAATGTTGGAAATTCGTAGCTCTCCCATACCCTAGCAAAATTGGACTATCTCAAGGTTTGTGAGGAGTGTATGTGTGCCTCAATGGCAGCCAAGGGTGTGTGCATGGCCTAGGATGAGTCTTGGGAGATACTTTTGTGGAAAATTAAGGTAAAGGGCCTCTATACTCTTATCTCTCTCTATCCTCTCCCTCTCTCCCTCTTATCCACTGGCCAAGCTCTCTCCCCTCCCTCATTTGTGCTGCTCGACCGCTTCAACAAACCAGGAGGACTACCGGAGCCACCAGCAGGCTGCCAGTCGCGCCACCACCTGCACCATTGCCGTCGCACGCCAGGACCGCCGCACATTGCTGTTCGCCTTGCTCGCGTGCACCCCCTCCGCCGTCCTTGCATCCCCGTTCTGTTTGGTCACTGTTAAGAGCTACAAGCCGCCGTGCACACCGTGGACTGCCGGTTTGCCCTTGCTTGGACCCGAGATCATCCCCACTACCTTTCCCGAACCTTACCATCCTAACCAACCTTGTTTTCTCTGTTTTTATAGCAAGAACAGAGGAGGAGTTTGTGGGTTTTTCAGCAAGCCTCTGGCCCGTTTTGAGGTGTTTCCAGACCTTGGTTCCTAGGCCTGCTTTGGGGAAAAGTGACCCCCGTTGCGTTCCCGACGTTTGGAACCGCTCGACTCGCTAATCAAGTGAGTTTAACTCACTAATCCCTACTTAGTTTGCTAATGATGCTTATGGGTTGATTAGATTTAATTAAGTGCAATTAGATGGATAGATTAGATTAGAATAATTAAATTAAGGATTTACCTATGCATGTTAGGCAATTGGTTAGTGTAATTAGCAAGTAGATAGGCTCGAGTAATTATTGAATGGGTCTCAAAAATTTTCTGGGTCCGTCTCGTCTTCCAATTAGGCATTACGGGCCTAAATTGGATTTATTGTATTTATTTAATATTTTTCGTAATTATTTAATTAATTAATTATTTTCCGGAAATTAGACCGGGATGGTCGACGACCGGAATTTTATGTTGATTATCGTGGGGTAGTCCGTTTATTTAATTGAGCTTTATTTAGTGCTGAAATATTGTGATTTTAGGACTTATTTCCTAAATTAAGAAATTTTGGTAATTGAGTGGAAAATTACCGGGGGTCGGTCTACAGCATTAAAAACCTAATTTTTGGATTGCTAAAAGAAGTGTGAGAAATTGAAGTGAAATTATTATATTTTGGCTAAGGCCGACCGTGTGCCCATGCACGATATTTTATCTGGTATGATAAAAGGTGAGAAAGAATATTGTATGATGTGGCTCGGTGACTAGATAAGTTGCCTTGGTGTATAGGTCGCCTTAGAGAATACACGTGAATCATTGATTATATACATCACCTAGAAAAGGCACGTGGCTCGGTGATTAGTACGTCATCTTGGCATATATGTCGCCTTAGAGAATGCACGTGGCTCGGTGATTTGGTATATCGCCTTAGATAATGCACGTGGCTCGGTGATTAAGTACGTTGCCTTGGCGAATATGTCGCCTTAGAGAATGCACGGGGCTTGGTGATTAGACATTTCGCCTTGGAGAATGCACTTGGCTCGGTGACTAAGTATGTCGCCTTAGAGAATGCATGTGGCTCGGTGACCAAGTATGTCGCCTTTGAGAATGCACATGGCTCGATGACTATATATATACTATCTTGGAGATTGCATAGTATGGATGGAAAGACCAGGTAATGGTTTGATTGACATGTAATCGATTATGTCGATTGATCGATGTTTCGATATGTTGTGGTTGATAGGGTGCCTATTCGAGCTATGCTAATTTGCAGGTGGAAACTGAGGCCAAGGTAAGTCCTCTGACCCGTGTTGTGCATAGGCAGCCCTTATGGCATATTGGTTTACTAATCGGGTCTTAATGGGATAGAACTTGCTGAGACGTAATCTCACCCCGATGTAAGACAACATTTCAGGCCCGTAAATGGCAGCACCTCTACCTCCTCGTCCTTCGATGCATTTTGGTATTCTTGAAGAGATCACCGAGGTAGGATACCACTTCTTGATACACCACCACCCAGAAGGGTTAGAGTATGTGTAAATAGAATCCAAGGTCTGGGTTGATGTGAATAGAATCGACCTGGTACCCCACAAGTATCGATCATGGTATCGTCACTACCATGATGGATGAAGAGAAGGTCCCATCCTGTAAGGTGATGTACCTCTATACGTTCTGGAAGTAGCATTCAGGCTGGGGACGGCAGACCCTAAGGATGGGTTGGTAGTAGATGCCAATGATCCCAAGCTCAAGGGCGATCCTAAGTCACCAGTATACTCGGCTAAGGGGTGCTAACTGGAGTGAAGAGGAATGGGAAATCGTTGAACATAATGAGCCATGGGAGGAAGAAGATGAGGAACCTGAGGTGGAATTTGATGAGGAGGAGCTCGAGGATGACCCTGAAGAAGAAGAGGAAGAAGAAGAAGAAGAAGAAGAAGAAGAACCTGAAGAGGAACTGGAGGATCTAGAGGAGGATCCAGAGTATGACCCAGATGAGGACTGAGATCCCATCCTATTTGGCAAACCCTGAGTTGGGATCTAATGTATGATAGATCTAACTTGTTAATAGTATTGTATTATATACTATAAGGTTTGCTTGTGTAAAAGTGTGGTTGTGATTTTTCAATTGTGAAAAATATAGCTATACTTTTCTATCCCATTGTTTTATTGTCTGGAGATTTTATATTTGCTTCTGTATGCGTATTAAAATGAAAAGGGTTGGTGATGCGTCCTGTGACGTTGCTATTAATTGACCAGGTGAGGGATGAGCACGCGTTCGAGGATCGGGGTGTGACATCTCTCTTTCTTTCTCTCATTTTCTTAACATAACTCACTCACCCTCTCTCTGCTCTATTTATAATGTCCTAGTGAAGTCAACATTTAACTTTCGCTAGAAGCTAGTCTTTAACCTCTCAAAGAAGTTATTGCCTACATTTTCTAGAAGCTACTTCTTCTAGAAGCTGGTCTTTAACTTCTCAAATAAGTTATTGACCACTTCCTCTAGAAGCCAGTCTATAACTTCTCAAATAAGTTATTGACTACTTCCTCCAGAAGTTGGGTGAGCAAGAGAACAGCTCTTGTGGGTTGGCTATGTTCGATCAAGTGAATTGGTTATGGTGTATGAAATCTCTAGGTTCATCACTGAGCTGGTAGTAAGAGTTGCATTTACACATTAGTACTCCTAAGAGAATTGATTGTCCCGATCAATCTCTAAGTCCTACAAGCCATGATTGATATCTAGCAATATATCATGGCTACCCAGACAGTGTGAATGCTTTAAGAACATAATGAACCTGTCAGCTCTGGTTACAGTGTAATTCAATCCCTCTGTCTTACTATATCCCGATTGAACAAAGGCCATGAAATATTTGTCAAGTCACCAATGCGATCATATGCACAAACCTAATTGACCTGCATTTTATACGAGATATAAACAATTTATTCTTGGTTACAACTCCGGCCGAGGATTTCAATGCAGTGTCATAATTAGATCGCATAGGACATCATTACTGTACCTTGCATGTAACAAGGAGATAGATTCCATGTTGCGCACACGTGTAACTTCGTATGTGAACAAGTTATGACCATCAAGTACAGAGTTGGATCAATGAGCTGCCAATATGCGTACCCGTGAACCATAGCCGTCCAACACACAAGTTAACATTGTGCCTTAGGTCTAAGGATTATTTACATAAGACCAGAGCAAGAACGATTAGTCATTGACCCCGTTAAAAGCTTCCATGTTGCCAATCATTCTATATATGTCACGTTCAGTGAACTTGTATGCTACAAGGACCTGTGTTCTAACTCGGGCATCATAATACCTAATGACTCATGACTCGTCATTACCTTAAGCATCTAATACTTAATGGTGAAGCTAAGAACACACCGGTCTCAACAGGATCATTAATATAATGATCCGACCCGTCACGCATATTCTTAACGTCTCAAGAATAAGTCAAGTCACAACTGATCTTATGGAATCATTCATATAGATAATTGGACAAATGAATGAATACGTCTTTGCCATTAATTTGACAACACAACTGAAATCCCTAACATGTAACTATTACATGGTTGCTTTAGGGCATATAACTAACAGGTAATGCCTCGGAAGCCAAGTTGTCAGGAGTTAGAAGCCTTGTAGTATGCTCTAGTATAAGCTTGGCTTTAATATAGGAATCTAGAGGATTTTTAGTACCAACTTGATCTAACTGTTGAGCTAAAGGAAGAGGTGTTGATTGGATCCCAAGAGCAGGGGGAGATGTTGATGAAGGGTCATGAATCGCTACGATGGCAGAGTTGGAACCATCACCCAAAGTAGCAGGAGAAGATCTTGAATTAACAACTTGAACCATAGGGAGCAACGAGCTTGGTGAAGGAACATCCGTGATATCTAATGAAGCCAAACATAGTTCTATTTAGCAAGACATACAGAGCAATATCAAAAAATAGTAAAGTAGAAATGAATGAATACCTTGCCCTGACGATGGAAGAAGCAGAGGAGCTTGAGTCGAAAAAGGGCAGTATGAGATATCGACATCTTCATTTGGCAAGCTTTGATCGTACGGATAAATGGGTGGGCCCAGTAACATAAACAATTGTTCCACTTACATTATATTAAGAAAAATGATTGTCGATGTGACAAGAAATACTTATTGTATACTGCCAGAGGAGTTGGAGTGAGAACAAATGATGTACCTTTAAGAGAGGAAGGAGTGAAATTGCAACTTGCTACAGGAGTATGGATGATTACACTAGCATCACCTTGGGAAAGAGGTTCATCGCTAAGAATAATTTGGTTCCCAGGATCTGAAGAGGTAATGACAGCCTTGGTAATGTGATTAGTACATGAAGGAGGAGATGTGTTCAAGGCCATACCAATATGAACGCCTTTAGTTTCACTATTTGATAGAATGGAGGAGGTTTTCTTTGTCTTTCTAGTCTAAGTTCAACTGGCATTTATTTCTCCTAAACTTTGATCGGTTGTGTCTTCGTAGTCCTTTAGGTCTAGTTGATTAAGAAATAGTTGCCAAAGGTAAAAACGCATTAGAAAAGTTTGGCGGCCTTTGCTCTAGTCTTCTTTTGAAAATGTGACTAATATTGAGAAAACTTCCTAATATATTTTGAAGATCGACAAAACCTTTCATGAGTGTCTATTGAATTTGACGAAAGCATTTTTATGTGATATTCTTGAAGAAACGATGTTCAGACTTTATCGCCTGATCAAGAAGTCTATTTAGACTCGGAAAATATCGAATATATGAAGCGTAATGGCTAGAATTTGGCTTGTTTTTTTTTTTCTTGAAGATATTAATTGTCTTTCTATCTAGGAAGGATAAGTATCAATGTAATCCTTACATAGAAAGGATTCATAGTTTGATTGACAATCAACCAAAGACAAGATACTCTTTCCTAATGAAGAACTCTACTTATGGAAACCCAACTTCGGTTGTATGGATGATTGAATCAATGGGAGATTCTAATATGGTAATTCAAACAATGACCAAATCTTCTCATATCATTCATGTCCAATGGGTTGATTGGAAAAATGATCCCCAAAATATTGTCCAATGATCAATTTGGAAATATAGTAGTGTAAAAGGCGATTGTGGTGCTGAAGTAAGCATGATATCATGAATATGAAATTCTAAAGTTCAAAGAGAACTTCCATATTACACACTTGTCTTTGTGAGCTACAATTGTAATCTTTGAGAGGCAATTGTTAGAGTGATTGTATGAGATTAGAAGAAAGAATCATACATACTTGAATAGCTAATACTTAGATTCTGTAACCTCTTATTGATTCTCTAGTAAAATCCAGCTAATAGGCTGTCAGTGTATGGGAGTGGATGTAAGCTTGCAATAAGCTTACTATAATAATTGTGTGCAAATTTCTCTATTTGTTTAACTCTCTATTGTTTTATTTGATAGCATTGTTCACACAAGAGAATCTGCTTACTACATAGTTTCTCATCAAACTTTGTTCTTTCGTAAGATTGAACTTGGTTATTTTAAATTTCACTTTAATTTGTCTTGATTGTGTACAATCACCTAATCACCTATTCACCCCTTTTAGGTGATAGTGCTATCGAAAAATAACTGAGAAGGTTGGACTTGAGCAACAAATACTGGAAGGTCTTTTAGAGACACTTTTTCAACCTCTTCATCCATTGACGAACCCAAATCCTGCTCAAAAGAATCTTCTTGATCAACGACCTACTATGGATTTGCTTGACTTGGGAGATCCTTCTTGATTTCCTTGATCGGTGACTCTCCTTTTGTCCAGCCAGTGACTCTATGCTTGGGTTGGGGACTACATGCCTTTACTTGTTCTAGGATAGTGCTAGTGGCATCATCGAAGTTATCATTAGTACAGAGAATGCCACCATAGTGCCTATTAAGAAGTACAATTAAGATCATGCTTGAACTCATTAATGTCATTGGAGTATTGAGCATGCATTGATTTTGTGATCTCGGAATAGTAGTCAAAAGGTCTATCCTCTAATTGTTTGTACCAGTGCTTGCTCATGGAAGGGAATTCAAAGGAATATGGAATCAACATAGCATAGCTTGTGTTGGTCCAAACTACCTAGCACGATATTGTGGGGAATACACTTTGAAGCCATGGTAAAATCTCCCTTTCACTGATAACCTTAATGGAAAATGGACCGGAGTAAGCAAGTTGACCTAGAATTCAAAAGACTTCTTTCGAGGAAAGAAATTATAGAGGTGAGAGTAAGCGTTAGATATGTAAGTAAATAACTTGAAGCCGTCCTATTCAAATTCTAAGAACTGTCAAAGAAAAACTGTTTGAAGGATGGCACATGTAATGTAGGATGGCTAAGCAATCAACAATTGACAAAGTCAAGAATATGTGGTTGAAGATCCAACTAGTCATACTAAGGTAGGATGCAAGTTTGACCGCCAAGAAAGATGGGAAATATAGAGTGATCTAGGCTTGTAGAAGCCAAAATGGACCAAAAAGGTTACCTTCCTCCTTGGACCATATAGCTAAATAGGCATGAGTAAAACCCCCCATATAGTGCAATGAAGATGAGTGTGTTGGGATTTGTTTCGACAAACAAGAATATATGCATAGGTAAATTTGAATCAAAATGATTCGTGGTGGAAGTAAAAAAGCCCGTATATGTATTTCCATAACATTATTTATACATTTTAATAAGACACATATAGAAAGTGAAAATAGGTTGATCACATTACCCTTGTACCATGCTCCAAAAGTTTAGTTCTGACGTCCTTTATATTCTAACCACGAACATTTGATATCCTTGTAACGTTGGTTTCAACGTTGTTTAGATCTTTACAATGAATGCTTGGTCTTCTTGTAACGTTTTCTGACATTCTTAAGATCTAGTTCAGATCTAGGCCGCAAAAGCTTGGTGTGTCAATAGCATTGGTTCTAATATTTATCAAATCCTTACTACAAATGTCTAATCTCATTGTGGTGCAAGTTCTGACGTACTCTGATTATGATGTTTTTCAGTTCTAACTCCACAAATGTCAGGTCTCTAGTTCAAACATACCACCAACTTGTGTCGAAAAATAGAGAGAAACTTGTGTCGAAAAGTAGAGAAACTTGAGAGAACTCATCATGGCAATTATGCTAGCAATTGCTCTCGTGCATGATTACTTAATTGATCACTATCATCACTTGACCATTGTGGATCATCCATATGATCCTTTCTCTCAATTGTTTTTTATAACCAGTCCTAAATAGAGGTGAGCATGGTCTGCGGGGTAGTTCTACCCTAGATCCGAGAACCACCTACTTAGGACTGGTTCCCAAAAATTGGGTTCAGGAACCCCATGTTGATTCCATGGATTCACCCGGGAACTGAATTGCTGGTTTGGTCCGGTTCTTGGGTGGGTCCATAGAACCGATGCCATCAGGTTTTATGCATTAGCACTATAATATGTAATAAGGAATTACATAACGGAATCACCTCATCAAAGACACTCTCAATTAGAGCCAATGAGCCAATAATATTAGTATGTTAGGAAGTGTGTAAGTAAGAAAGCACACTCACCAAACTTGTTATCAGTGGGCAAAAGCATGTACTTATCTAACATAAAAAGAACTAGTAAGTTGCTGAGAGATTTATGATTTATGATTTTTTATATTAAAATTAAAGATATATTATATATTATTGATCCGGTTTGGGTGCGTGGTTCCACACCGAGAACCAAGAACTGTATCGGTACCCACCAGTTCCAATAAATTGGAACGGAGAATCGGACCGGTTCTCTTAGGGGCGTGTTTGGTAACGATTTTGTTCCCGAGAACAAATTCTGATTAGAAATGATTATTTTTGATTCCGTTCCCGGGAACTGATTCTGAGTAAAAGAACGCGTTTGGTAACTGTACAAAATTTTTGATTCTGGAATAGAATTGTGTTTGGTATCATGTTCATTGATTCTGTTCCAAATCAATTTATTCTAATTTTTAAATAATTTTTTTCCTTTTTTTTTCTTTTTTCTCCTATTCTAATTCTTCTTTAGGTCGGTTGCCGGCCCTCAGTGAGGCTAGCCCTCGTTGGCTCGGCCTCGCCGGCAGTTGGGCGAGGCTCGCTTAGCCACTAGCGGGGTCGGGCGAGCCTTGCTAGTGGCTAGGCTTGCCTCCGGTGAGCTCTCCGGAACTCGCCCTAGCCTGGCGAGCCTCCGGTGAGCTCGTCGGACCGATCGTTAGCGACTAGCGGAGGCAGTAGTGGCGGCGGGCAGTGGTGGGCGGCGGGCGCTGGATGGCGGTCGATGAAGAAGAAGAAAAGAGAAGAAGAAGAGTTTTGATTCTCAATTTTGTTCTCGGAACAAGAATCAACTTTTTTTTTTATTCTTGATTCTCGTCCCAAACTGATTCTGGGAACAAAAATTTTACCAAACGCGATTTTCGTCCCAAACTGATTCTGGAAACAAAAAATCAGAATCTGGCACTGTTGGGATGGTTACCAAACAGGCCCTTAGGAACCATCGGTTCTTAGTTAGCTCGGTCCAATTCTAGGTGGTCTGGATAGTTCTCGGTTCCTTTGCACACCTCTAGTCCCATATCACATTTAATTTGGCTCATTAACTCCAAGATTGTTTCAAAAAATTAATTCGGCCGTAACGTCTTAGGGATTAAATTCTGAGACTGTTTTAGATACTATTTCGAGTATTAATTCTGTAACATTACACAGCATTATTCTAGGCATTAATTTTATAATTGTTACAAAATTTTAATTTGACTGTTACATCTGAAACTGTTTTAGAAAATTAATTGGTCATTCCAATCTAAAACCGTTTTTGGTAATTAACTTGCTTATTGATTCTAAAACCGTTTTAGATTATGAATGTGACTATTAAATCTGAAACCGTTTCAAATCTTTAATTTAGCCGTTAAATTAGAAACCTTTTCAAATTATTAATTTGGCTATTGATTCTGAACTCACTTCAGATCATTAATGATGCTATTGATTCTAAACTCACTTTACATCATTAATGCGGCTATTAATACTGAATCATTAATTTGGTTGTTGAATCTGAACCTACTTTAGATTTTTGATTCGGCCATAAAGTTTGAAAACCCTTTTAGATCTTTTATTTTCAGCTGGACTCAATATGGTTAGCTCAATTGCAAACACATTTGCAATATTGTTTCTCTTGTTCTAACGTCATTCCAGATTGGTTATGGTGTGCACATATCTAGATTCATTACTAAGCTGGTAGTAGGACTTGTACTAACACATTAGCACAACCAAGAGAACTAGTTGTCCCGGTCAATCTCTAGTTCTTACAAATCATGAGTGTAATCTAGCAATATGTCATGGCTATCTAGATGCCGGGAATATTTGAAGAACATAATGAACTTGTCAGCTTTGATAATCATGTATAATTCAATTATTACTATGTCTCGATCGAACAAAGGCCATGTAATTATTTGTCAAGGCACTAATTTGATGATATGCCCAAATTCAACTGACATGTATTTCTACAAGACATGAACCATTCATTCTCAATTACAACCTTGGCCAAGGATTTCAGTACAATATCGCAATTATATCTACATATATATAATATGAAGACAGATTCCATATTGCACACACATGTGCCTTTTTATGTGAACAAACCATGACCATTAAGTATGGAGATCGTTCAATGGAGTGTCATCATGTGCATTTGTGAACCACAACCATCCAACATATAAGTCAGCATCATACTTCAATTCTAAGGATTTTACACAAGACCAAAGCATGAAGAATTACTCATTGACCCCGCTTAAAGTTTCCATGTTGCTAATCATTCTATGCATGCCATGTTTAGTGAACTTAGACAAGCACTTATGTTCTAGCTCATATATCACAATACTATGACTCGTCGTCCCCTTAGGGATCCAATACTAAATTGTGAAACTTGAGAACACACAGCCCTCAACATGATCATAAATATCCTCTCAATGATCCATTGATCGGGAACTGTTTAAAGATTCAGTTTACCTGTAAACCTATTATACATATTCTTAACTCTTTAAGAATATGTTCGGTTGCAATTGATCTTATGAACTCATTCATATAAATGATTAAATGAATGAATATTTCTTTGCCATTAAATAAGTAATGCAACTTAAATCCCTAACATGCAACTATTACATGATCTCTCGCGATGTCGAGTTCTCTCTACCACCTGGGTAGTTTCAGTTCGCCTACACCCATCTTGCTCCAATTCCCCCCATAATCTCTCTCTCGCACTCTTCAGTCTTCCACTGGAATTCACCTCTTCGTCTTGCCATTTCTCTTTTACACCCTCCGATCATTCGGTTCTGTCCAGTACCCACAACATGCAAGTGCCCCCATCCCCATCGCATCTCTTCCACCTCCTGCATGCACCTTCTGCTTAACATCGCACTTCCTTCACCGCTTCTAGCCGCCTTCTTTGCTAGTTCTTTGTCAAGATTTGGTCCACTCTTACTCAATGGAGGATCCCCGACTCGCCGCTCTCTGTCACCGCCTTGGAAAACTTTGGCCCGATCAGGAAGTTGAAGTCTGGGATGATGCTGTTTCGCCAGAGACACTTCAGGATTGCGCACTGTCATTAATGGGTAAAATTCTGTCCAACCCCACTATCAATTTTCCGGCCTTTCAAACTACCTTAAAGAAAGCTTGGCGAACAAACCAAGTTACCATTTCACCGCGAGAGGCAGGACTCTATGTGTTTAAATTTAAGTCTGTAGAGGACAAACAGCGAATACTAGACAATAGTCCTTGGTTATTTGCAAATCATTTGGTGATGGTGAAACCCTGGCTGCCAAATACTCCTTTGCACTGTTATGACTTTCAATCTTGTGCTTTCTGGGTGCAAATTTATGGCCTTCCCCTCGAAAGATGCACTGAAGACATGATTGTTAGATCAGTACACAATCTGGGCCATGTGAAAGAAGTGAAAATTGAAAGCCGAGACAACTCATCAATTAAATCAATCAGGGCGCGAGTGGAACTTAATCTCAGTGCGCCTCTGATATCAGGCAAACTCATAAAGCTAGAAGGGAAGAACATTTGGATTGACTATCGGTATGAACGCCTCTCTCATTTTTGTTACTCATGTGGTATTTTAGGCCATTATGCTATGCACTGTAGAACCATCCCATATGATGCAGCCAAGATGGATGACAGAACTAATTTGTACCATGGGCAGTGGTTAAGGGCCGAAGTCAGAGAACACAGCCCTTTCTGGACTGCCTTCTATGAACAATCTTCAACTCCCCCAGATGAAATCATACCAGAAACCCCCCAGAATACTCCTCTCCTAATCATTGCTGCACCACCTAGCAATGATGTGCCGTCTATCATAGTAGATAACCCCATTGAACAATGTCTGCCCACTCATCCACTTTCCCAACACCACACTCATTCCCTCTCCGATCAAAGACAAAAATCTCCTATTGAAGACTATTCCCTTCCCAAGAAAATCAAAAGTCCCAGCTCTTACTCGAAGGCTAGTCCTCTGAAGAAAACAAAACGTTATAGTCCTTATGAATCTTCCTCAAAAGCTCCTGACCTGCTTGATGAATCTAACCTCTTGGCAACCCCTATCTTATTGGCTAAGGGGGTTGGCAATTGGGCTGAGGTGGCATGCCCCAAAATGCCACCACCCGACAAATGAAGCTCCTCAGCTGGAATTGTCAGGGGCTGGGCAACCCCCTGACAATTCAAGCCTTAAAGGCCCTAGTGGCCAAAGAAAGGCCCCATATTATTTTTTTGATGGAAACCAAAAAATCAGAACAGTTTGTCCGGACTGTTCAGAGGCAACTAAAGTTCTCTAGTTCTTTTGTAGTGAATCCTTTTGGTTTGGCGGGTGGGCTGGTCCTTTTCTGGAATTACAAGGAGGTTTCTATATCAGTTGTACATGCTACCAACCATTTCATTGACACAATCTGTACAGATACTCATACAACAACCACCATGAAACTCACTTGTCTATATGCTCCTTCAATATTCTATAAACGACTTCAGACATGGGTAGACATCAGGCACATTATGGCTTCTAATTCTTATCCTTGGGTGTGCATCGGCGATTTCAATGACATGTTACATCATTGGGAAAAGCAAGGAAAAAAACCAGTAGAATCTTTCAGGCTCACCTCCTTTAGAGAGTTTGTTAACGATTGTATGCTTATGGATATTGCAAGTAAGGGTTGCTTCTACACATGGGTGAATAACAGAGAAGGAGCTGAAGCTGTTAAAGAAAAGCTTGATAGAGCCATGTGCACAGCAGAATGGCGATTATCTTACCCGGAAGCCGAAGTCTTATCTCTTCCTGCCATAGCATCCGATCATAGCCCTCTCCTTTTACTCACAGAACCCCATCCTTTACAGCGCAAGAGAAATTTCACCTTCGAAGCTTTCTGGACTCAGCATTCTGAATGCAGAACCATCATTACCAATGCCTGGGCCTCCTCTCCCCCCCACTCTCACTTTTTAGAAAGCAAGTTTCAGCGTACTGCCTCAGCCCTCGCTCGATGGAGCAAAGTTTCTTTTAGCAATGGCCATCAACATATCTCCCTGTTACAGCAACAGATACAAGATCATATCAATCAAACAGCTCAACCATATGACAAACTACTTGTCTCTCACCTCCAACAGAATATTCATCAAATTTGGCAGCGAGAAGAATTATATTGGGCCATGCGATCAAGAGTCCGATGGCTCAGGGAAGGGGACAAGCACACAAAGTTCTTTCACGCAACCACTCTGCAACGCAGACAAAAGAATCGTATCAGTATGTTAAAAGATGATCAGCTCGATTGGATCCGTGATCCCGATCAGCTAAAGGACCTTACACAGACATATTTTCAGAACCTATATCGATCGACTGGTCATCGCAATTATGCCCCTGTTCTTCTGCAATGCCCCTCTGTTATCACAGATGATATGAACAATAGTTTAATAACATCCGTATCTAGAGCCGAAGTTCGGAAAGCTACTTTCCAGCTCGGGGGAACTAAGGCCCCAGGCCCTGATGGTTTCAATGGCTTATTCTACCATCACCATTGGGATATCGTTCAAGAGGACATCTACATAGCGGTTCAGTCTTTTTTTGACTCCGGAGTGCTGCCCCCCACTTTCAACAAAACTCTTATCACTCTTATTCCAAAGGTACCACAGCCAGAAAGGTTAGAACAATATCGACCCATTAGCTTATGCAATTTTATGTACAAAATTATCTCCAAAGTCTTGGCTAATCGCTTAACACAGTGGCTGCCACAAATAATTTCTACCGAACAAAGTGCGTATGTTGCTGGCCGTCAGATTCAGGATAACATTCTGATAGTGCAGGAAGTCTTACATCATTTAAAAATCAGAAAACGGACCAAACACTTTCAGGCGGTTTTGAAATTAGACATGCAGAAAGCCTATGATCGGGTTGAGTGAGATTTTCTTGAAGACTATATTTTATGCCTAGGGTTCCATCACTCATGGGTCAGATTGGTAATGAAGTGCGTCACCACAGCTTCGTTTAGCATCAAATTCAATAGCGACTTATTGCCATGGTTCCATCCTACCAGGGGTTTGAGGCAAGGTGACCCACTATCCCCATATTTGTTTATCCTATTGGCCAATCTTTTATCCACTCTCATGCATGCATCTGTCCACTCTGGCACTATTAAAGGAATTACACTCAATAGGTATTGCCCTAACCTTTCCCATCTTTTCTTCGCGGACGATGCAATCTTCTTCTTGCATGGCACTCTCCTAGAGGCTCAAAATCTATCCAATCTGTTGCACCAATACTGCATGGCAACGGGACAATCCATCAACAGAAACAAATCTGGTCTATATTGCAGCAGGGGCTGCCCCTATTCTCTACAGCAGAATCTTGCAGCCGAACTTAGAGTTCCTATTATAAACATCATTGGTAAGTACCTTGGCCTCCCTTCTGCTGGGGTGTGTCTAGAAAGGACATGTTCGCTTGGATATTGGATCGCATTGATAACAAACTAGAAGGCTGGAAAGAGCACTTCATTTCCAAAGGGGGGAAAGAAATTTTATTAAAGGCAGTCGTCCAGGCCATCCCTCAATATGCCATGACCATTTTCAAACTCCCCACTTCCTTATGTCAGGCTATTGAACGAAAAATCGCCAAATTCTGGTGGCAATCTTGTAGTACAAGATCTGGTATTCATTGGAGAGCTTGGGATTTCCTCAAAACTAGGAAAACATAAGGTGGTCTAGGCTTCCGGGATCTGCTAACCCTCAACCGAACTCTATTAGGCAAGCAAGCCTGGCGATTATTTCAGCATCCCTCATCCCTTTGGGGCAGACTCTTTAAGGGTCTTTATTATCATTCTAGCAGTTTTTGGCATGCTAGACACCGAACCAACTCTTCTTGGGGATGGAAAGGTTTACTTGCAGGCCGAGATTCAATCGCCCACAAGCTTCAGTGGTCAGTTGGTGATGACCAAACAATCAATATACGTGAAGATAAATGGCTTACTCGTGGCGTAATAGGTGGTCCAGCACCTCGAGATGAACCTAGCATGGTTGCTGCTTTTATAAACCCTTCCAACCGTACTTGGAACATCAGTCTTCTGCAGCAACACTTTGATCAGCAAATAGTTGAGGAAATTAGCCACATTCAGTTAGGCCACACTCCCATTACAGATCTCCTTATTTGGCCGGGCACAACCTCAGGACATTTCTCCGTTAAATCAGCCTACCACATTCTTAGACAATCCTCTCCATACAACAGCAACTTAGCATCCTCCTCATACCAGCCATCATCCCAGTTATGGCGTCAAATTTGGCAACTCCAAACCCCCCCTCGCATTCGAGTATTTCTTTGGTCATTGTGTCACAATGCTCTTCCTACCAAATCCAATCTATTTCGACGACACATCATCCAGGAACCACTCTGCTCTCTCTGTTCCTTGCACACACCCGAAACTATCGAGCATATTCTACTTTTTTGTCCATGGATTCAGCAAATCTGGTCTCACCCAAGCATACATATTAATCATATCGCATACAGGAGATATCACATAGATGCATGGTTAGAGGACATCTTTGATGATCACACCACCTTACCTTCCAATGAGCTTGTCGCCTTGGTTCTCTGGCAGATATGGAAGGCGCGCAACCACTTCATCTTTCGCCATCTTCGGACGAATTCGCATCAACTGGTGGCCCGATCTCTCGCTGAAGCTTCCTTGTACAGCTGCTCTTTGCAGCAGTCGCCCAGAACTGAATCTGATCTGCTGAGCCCTAATCGAGTCTGGACCCCTCCGGATCGCCATCAACTCAAGGCTAATATTGATGGGGCTTTCCTCTCCGCCAACAATCCAGGCGCAATCGCATGCCTTCTAAGAGACAGTAATGGCGTCTTGCTCGATGGATTCGCCAGCACCATCCACGCATCCTCCCCCCTGCAATGCAAAGTTCAGGCCCTCCTTTCCACTCTACTGTACTTGCTCGAACAAGGTAGGGAGAACACTGACCTGATTATCGAGTCTGACAGTCTGCTTCTGGTGGAAATTTTCCATGATCGTCGTCCGCCTCCATGGGAGACTCGAATGCTTGCTGCTGATGTCGCGATGCTCCGCCCCTCTTTTCCCTGTCTGCGTCTCTCTCACTGCCGGCGAGAAGCCAATGCAGCAGCTGACTGGGCTGCCAAAGCCCAGGCCCGTGCCACACTTCATCCCTCTTGGGCTTCCATCATTCCACCAGAGTTATTCACCCTGTTATGTATAGACTCTCGTTTTTTAGGGTGTAACTTTTATCCTCCTTGAATGATATGCGAAGCCTCTCCGTTTCCGACCAAAAAAAAAAAAAACTATTACATGATTGCTTTTGGGGCACATAATTAACAGAGTGGACCAAAAGCAATTGGTGTACCTGAAGTGAGGCTTCAAGCAATGCCAAGAAGGTCCTTTGACACTTTGTGGGCTGGATGAATGAAGACATATATGGAAAGCCAGAATGGACAGACTTTAGAATGAATCTACGCAAGAACCTCCCATAAGAGAGAACATTGTCATCAATGTCGGTAGGTCGAGGAGTTCAGGAGGATCAATGTTGTTCTCAGGAATGTCAAAAGGAAGAAAGCCAGCAATAGCATAAGCCTCCAAAATAGTGATCGACATGGGACCTGCAGTGAAAAAGAAACAGTTAGCTGATGGAGACCATAAGCTAATGGCGGCGTCCAGAAGACCTGGATTCAAATCCCTGCTAAAGCAGCTAAACTCAAGAGCATTGTCGATACCAACCCTCTTCCAAATAGGATGTATTTGATTATCGGCCTTCATCCTCAGATACAATCTATGAAAAATTTGCTTTGAAGGAAGGGAGACCTCTGAGTTGAGTAGGTTCTGTGGTCCAGACGTTTATGATAGAAGGCCTTTGAATGGGAAGCAGTTCCCCACTTCTACGAGGAAAACAATGTCTAAGAGGTGCAAGAATTCGAAAATGGTTTTTGAGACAATGATCGAGGATTAGCATGTTGGGGGCACTCATCAATCACAATCAGAAGATTCAAGGAACAATTGTTGTGATGCTCATTCTTTTGTAGTCTATCAAAATTAGCAATAGAGCTTATAGAAGGATGCTTAGGAGGTTCAGGAGCCATGGAGAACAATGGAGTTTGAGACGTGGAAAAGCCAAGGGTTTTAAACAAGATGAAAAGTTTAGGGTTCAAGATCGAAGGCAACGGATGTTTAAAAATCAAATCTTTATCCGAATATGTACTTTCCCGGGATAGAAAACGATTCAAAAGGCGCTGCTTCAAAAAGATGAGAGCCATAAAGATAACAATTCGCGAGAGGGTCAATCAAGGCAACGCGTCAGGACATTACTTGGTCCAATAAGATAGCTAGGTGCACGCGGGTTTCGAAGCGTTGGAGGAATAGTGTGCATCGTGACAGCACCCATAGAAGAAGAATGCATACGTTAGAGGTATCACTTTAAAAGAATTAAAAATCTCTTTAATCCTTTTAAAAAGGGGCATACGTTTACACAAGAAAACGGTCAAGTTATCAACATAGATGAATACGTGACTGGTAGGGTACCGCATGACTAACACATGACTAATGTGTCGACATTGGCATGCATGTGACGGATTGTTGATGACTATGTCGATATTAGCACACATTAGCGACACATGTTGATGGGTACTACCAATCAATTGTCAATACACAATGACAAATGACAATCAACAGGTGTTTCGATGAACAAAGGATAGTACGATTCATTGAATGCATGAGAAGTATTGAGATATAATTCAAAGCTCGTGACCATCGTATTGGCAATTGAGATTGTGGAGTAACTAACATGAATGTTTCAAGAAAACAATAGTTCGAGAACAAGATTGCGGGATTATGAGAATCTAGGCACAAAACTTTCGGAATGAAAGAACGAAGGAACAACCACTCGCTAGTAAAATCGTGAGGCAGTTAACACTCGTTTTTAAAGGAATAATCACTTGAGAACAAAACAAGATCAAAAGATTGTGAAAGTATGGGGAAAAATTTTGAAAATGGAAGAGCATAAAGGTAATTGATGGAAATCGTCGGAGAAGAATGCAACCATTGGAAACCATTAGGAAGTAGTTACCACATAGCCATTGTAAACACCACTGGTCACCTACTGGAAACCCCTCCCTCCGGGCCCAAATCAATCAAATTTACTATCTTTTAGTATCTTTACTTTCCTACATTGTACTTTTACTTCTTAGGCTCACGTTGCTGATTAAATTTTGGCATGTATCTTTATCTTGGTGTGCTTAGGCTGTGTTTTTGATTGAATGCCGGTAGGGTTTGTTCACATTTGGTTCATTTGTATAAGCTGTACCTTCCAAATCTTATTGTCGATTAAATTTCGGCATGGCTTGCGCTTGTATAATTTGGTTCAAAGTGAAGCTGTTGATTTCTTCATTTGGCAAGATATCTTTTGTTCGGTGTTAATGTAGAACCCATTTTCCCAAATAAAATATGATGAATGACTTTCGGTAAAAGATATTTTATCACAGGACAAATTTCGATATAACAAATTCACATGGTATTGACATGGTTGACCAAATTAGATGTGGACACTAGTAGGGATTCGAATAAAGGAAAATAGGATCAATAGTGTGTTGCAATCTTCGAAACATATTTTTGGATAAAGCTTATAGTTTTCAACCCCAAGAGATTAATTACCCTGGCACTTATGCTAACGAATGACTATGCAAATCTCGAAAATCAATCAAGTCATAGAGAAGGAATTGCTCAAACCGAAAAAGGTGGACTTAATCGACTTTTTAGAGCGAAAACTTGTATAAAGTACCATCTGATAGCATTTACATGTAGTTTTCAAGGAGCTGTGTCTTGTGTCCTCCAATCAATTAGTCAAAATGCTACAAACGACGTCGCTCTCGAGAATCTATTTTCCAAAGTATCGTGCATGCGGTGGCTTGTTAATAACCTGCGCGCAGGCCCTAGGGTTTTTTGGAAAAAAGTCAACTGTTATTGGCCGGGGGAAAAAGATCGATTCTTGACATTTGCACGAAGAAAAAGACTACTTGTCGAGAAGCGTGTGAACACAAATCATGCGACGTCAGCATGTATGCAATCACTGGTCAAAGACAGGGCGTTGACTGGGGACAGCATCTCTATCAGGACACAGTATCATTATTTTATAATGCATGTCTTTGCATGAGATAAAGCTTAGGTTAGTACGATTAAGATACATTTAATTTCTTTCGCATTAGGTCGGAAAAACCTGTCTTAGATAAGTAAACCTCAGGAATATGATCTTTCAAGTTGTAACACGAAGCAATGATGTAAGTTTTGTGGAATTTCAAATACAAAAGGGTTTTAAGATACAAATACTTGGCTCATTTTTAATGACCCAACGCGATCCTATTTTTCTTTTGTTGATCTAACAGTTACAAGCTCCATAAACGGTTCGTTCAGGAAAAAAACCTTCCGTTAATTCTGTGGGAGTGAAAAGCCTCACCCAGTAAGCCACAAAGGGTAAACTCGATTGGATGAACCAAACAAGTGATAAGATAATGAGATGATACGCCTTTGGTGAAGTAGGGAGTCGAACCTGTGAAATATATACTTGATCAATCACATGCTTTCTTTCCAAAGCATTGCAACAAACCCCTTTTGGATGGATAATCATAATACATCTCCAAATTCACTAGAAAGGTTATATAAGACCTAATGGTCGGATGTTGGATTACTCTTAGAGTTGGCAATTCCCATTTCAGTTTCCCAGTCATGCCTTATTAACTTTAGATCTAAGTTCGACACAATATGTTTGTTAATTTTACCGCATTCTCGAATCCCACAGATGACAATTTGCTGAACGGGTCAAAAGACCCAAAACATTTACCATGTGCAAAATCTGATCTCTTACATGAAGCTTACGTATTCTAAATTACATAAACGTTTTTTAATGGATCATCTTGATATGAGCAATATATCTACCTATTTAATTAAACATATCTCAGCATGCAATAAACGGGCATCAAGGGTCAACTTGCGACACATATATTATTTATGTCTAAATGAGGTACTTACCTATGAGAAGAACATGATTAAGCTCAAACAAAACATGCTTAACTATGTGTCGTGTACATCTTGTGCACTTGGAAAAATGTGTTAGTCCTAATTCTAAATGAATCAAATAGAAGGCATCAAAGTTTAGTGGGGGAGCAGTCATTCCTAAACCTATTTTACGGATATTAATTCAGTCATAAACTTTTCAATCTTGCCCATTTTCTAATCATAAACATCTATGCAAAATTGCAATGTAGTTTTTTTGGCCAATTTTCGTTGAAATTCCCTAACGTGGTGGTATGCAATGTAAGTTGGCTAGCAATAATTGGCCTGCCATATTAGTGATTTCTACTGAAAATTGATCATAAGGACTTCATCGCAATTCCATGCAAAGGTTTGGGGCTAAAAAAATTGGCAAAATAGAAAAGTTTTAGGACTAAATTAGCATCCGTACAATAGGTTAGGACTAATTGGTTAGTTTTCCCAAGATTAGTGAATCAAGAAAAATGTCAAGATCTTGGGTGTTCCTATTTCAACACATTATTTTAGAAAATTTTCTTTGGTATGGTAGATTTGACGTGATGTCATCAACGACGGAGCCAGAAATTTCAAGATAAGAGATGGGGATTGTGAATTTTCGTATTGATTTAACAATTTAGTCAAAATTTGTTATAAGCAACATGTTTGGCAAGATGGACAAGATAATTTGCAAATTAAATAAAACTCTTTACATTTTTAAAAATATTTGAGACCGTTTGAGCAAAACGGTGTCCATGGTCTTATGCACTTCAATAAACAACTTCAAATTTTTTCGTATAAAGATAATTGACTTTTTGAAAGATTACAAATTGAAATAAATCTCGTCAAGAAAAGATGGAAGCCTTATAACTAGAAATATATAAGGATTTTGCATTATAATACTTAATGTGTAATGTAAAATATATATTTTTATCATTGTCAAATGACAATTAGAAAGTCAACTAGCAATTTGTAAGCCCTAGCTCGCAGTCGGTGAGGGCTTTGTAGCCCTCGCCCAAGGGCCAGCGAGGGTCGTCGACCCTCACCAATGGCCCAACTAGTTCTTTTAAATTTTAATGAAAATGTTAGTGAATATATTGGCCCTTTGAAACAAAAAAGAAAAGAGAAAAGAAAAATATAAAAAAATTAATAAAAATATTAGAAAAAATATTATTAAAAACTGTCTATATCAACGTTAGTTGTGCCACATAAGATGACCAATATCTATGTCAGCAATTTTTGACCAAAATTGGTCAGATGAAATCAATTGACAAAACATAAAAATGTTTGGAATTAATTTGCAAAATTTAAAAAATTAGGATTGAATTAGTAAAAGTGCAATATGTTTAAGACTCTTTGGACTCCCTAGATTAGTGACTTGAGAAAAATGTCAAGATCTTCGTTGTTACTATTTCAACACACTGTTTTAGAAAATTTTGCTTTGGTAGACTTGACGTGATGTCATCAGTGATGGAGCTAGATATCTCAAGATAAAAGGTGAGGAGTGTGAATTTTTGTCTCGACTTAACAATTTAGTCAAATTTTGTTCTAAACAACATGTTTGGCAAGATAGACAAGATAATTTGCAAATTAAAACAATTATTTTTTTTTTAAAATTCTTTAACATATTTGAGACCGTTTAAACAAAAAGGTGTCCATGGTGTTGTGCATTTCAATAAAAGGTGAGGAGCGTGGATTTTCGTCTTGACTTAAATTTCTAAGTGTCGTACTTTTGATTTTTTCGTATAAAAGATAATTAAACTTTTTCCATGACAAATTGTTGATATTAGTTCCCGTCAAAGGAAAGATGATAGGTCTGAAAAACAAAAGGAAATGCTGGTGAGTGGCTGTCCTCGGAGATCGTTCGAGGTTTATCCAACCCGGTCGTAGCAACACAAGCAAATTGTCAATGAAACTCCAAATGAAATTTCTTCTTGACCTAATGATTCATATCAGCCAAATTAAGGATCCTTTAATAAGAATAATTAATAAATAATCATTTTCTGATGACAATTAAAAGGTCTACTTGCGAATGACACATTTATTATTCATACACGCACACACATACGAGGTCATGGTTAATGACACTAACATGATTAAACTCAAAGTGATCACACTTAGCTATGTGTCATGTACACGTCCTATGGACACATGTGAAAAATTGTTAGTTCTAATTCCAAATGAATCAAGGGAAAGGCATAATTTCAAATTCTAGATTATTGAATTGAGAGGAAAGTCAAGATCTTGGGTAGTTCCTATTTCAATTTTTTTTTTTTTTTTTAGAGAATTTTGCTTTTATGGACTCGAAGTGAAGTCATCGATGAAAGAGCTAGAAATCTCAAGACTTTGGGGGAGTAGGTAGAATTTTGGCCTTAGCTTAACAAGTTTTAGCCAATTTTTGTGATTAATGAATATGTGTTTATTGGCAAACTCACAAACAATGAACCTTTAAAATTCCTAAAAGTTAATACAAAGTAATTAAAAAAAGATATTGTAATAAATTCGTTACACTGGTAAGGTCATTTATCTCACAAACACCACCATAATATTTTAAAACAAAGAATTGTATAATATACAATAGGTTGTTTTTATCTAAAAATGAATTTCTTTCATAAATTACATGTTTAAAGTTTAGTTGGGATGGCTTTTTTTTTTTCGGTCACTTGTTGGAATGGTAAGTCTAAACTATTTTGGGTTGAGTTTTTGTTGGATTAAAGGTGGTTTAGGGTTAATCATCCTGCGTAGATGCTTCTGGGCCCAAGATCGGCCCACCATACAAATGTCCAACAATTTTTTGTGCAAGTTAGTCCTCTAACTTGAATTTTTTCCATGTAAGTCCTTTCTCCAATCATTATTCACACTTAATTTATCTTAATATGTTTGTTTAATATGGCTGTTTTCAATACTGAAAAACGAGAGGGGGAAAAGTAATTTCAAATTTTAGAACTTAGTCTTATTACGTGGCTACAATTTCTGAATTGAATTTGGGCCTGATGATATGCTATTTTTCTCCATTAGAATAAACATAATAATTTTTAAAAATATGTTCCTTCCTTCCTTTTTATTTTATTTTATTTTATTTTATAGTTGACGTATTTATCTGTGATAACTAGAAAAAGGAATTCCATTGGAAAAATAGAGTCAAGGGATTGATTCGTGCCAAAAAAAGTCTAATGGCCCAATCGCAAAAGCAGAATAAATCACAGAACTAATTCGGGACTTATCCTTTATATTTATGATGATTTCTTACTTTTGAACTGTTTATGAGATGAACATGATTAAGTTTGAAAAGGCATGGTTAACTATGTGTCGTGTACATAGAAAGAATGGATCTTGTAGGATTCCCAAGAAATTCTTCGATTTCATTGTATAAATGGGTCGTGAAAAAAATTGTTTGTCCTCCTTCCAAATGAATCAGATATATGGCATCAAAGATTAGTAAACTGAAAATGTCAAGATCTCTAGTTGTCCCTATTTTAACAGTTTGGTGGAAAATTTTGCTTTGGGAGACTCGATGTGATGTCACCAGTGACAGAGCTAAAAACCTCAAGGTTGGAGTGGGGAGTGTGGATTTTCATCCCGGCTTAACAATCAAGTCAATTTTGTTATTAATGAACATGTATGGAAAGATCAACAGATAATTTCTAAATTTAACAAAAAATGACGATCTATTTATGACATTGATGCAATTAAGTTCAAATCAAACACATTTTATAATGTGCCATGGGTGGGTCGTAGAAAATGGGTCGTGTAAGAATTTGTCAGTCATCGTTGTCAATAAATCAAAGAAAAGGTAACAATTCTAATACTAGAATCGATCGAAATGTCAACATCTTGGGCTTTTCCTATTTCAACGGTACTTTTTGAAAAAAAAATTGCTTTGGGAACTCGAAGTGAGGTCATTGGTGATGAAGCCAGAAACCCTAAAAATTGTTTGATACACGTATGAACAAAAAGGTGTTCATAGTGTTATGCACTCCAATAATCAATCGAACTTCTGGATTTTTCGTATAAAATGTAATTTGACTTTATTAAAAAAAAATTGACAATATAGTTCTTGTCAAAGAAAAGATGGAGGTAAAAAAAAACGAAGGGAAATGAAAGTTAGTAGCGGTCCATGGAAATCGTTCTGAGTCTTTGTATTTTTGTCAAAGCTTTCTGTATTTTGCATCTATTGACATAGAATATACAGTACAGCCTATATCTCTTAGGAAGCAACGTCTCTGGCATTACATATAAGACGCAACAACGCAGGGGAGAAAGATAATTCACTTGCATAGAGGGCTCCAAGGATGACGACGACAGTGATGAAGATGACTATAACCCATCTCACCACCGTCTCACAGGAGATCTACAAATGTCTCGTCTGCACTTAGCCTGCACCGCTCTTTCACCACCAAACCCCACTTCTTGACCGCCTTCTTCTTTCCCTCCACCATCTCCAGAACACTTTGGAACACTGAAACGTCGCATGGGATTCTCAGGACACCCGTCTGCTGAAACCCGAACTCCTCTTCAGCCTCACGCAGCAAGAACCTGAACACCGGGTGGCCCAAGTAGCGCGTCGGGAAGACGAACCTCTCGAGCTCTTCACCAACGTAGATCGTGAGGTAGCCTTTCGGGACAACGTTGCTGTTGCCGCTGCTGTGCTTGTTGTAGTTGTTGCAGTCATTGTCCTCAGATGATAGAGAAGAGATCGTTCTTTTGAGGAAGCTGATGCTCTTGTTAATGATGCCGCTATTTGGGCTCACGGCAGCGGCGGTTGTGACACTTCTTGACGAATTTGCGAAGTTCCTCAACTTCTTGAGGAGCCACTGGAGGCCACCCACTTCAATGATCTTGTTAGAATTTTTAGGGGACTTCATGGCTTCCTCAAGAACAAGAAAGCGTGAGAAGAAGCAGAAGAATAAGAAAGGTTGCAATCTGTCCTAACCTAAGAAAGGGGGCTCTTGTAATTTGTAGGAGTTGTGTACTTTTTCTTAGTCATAGATGTACCAATAAAATAAAATAATAATAATCCACGTCTGAAACTCAATGAGATTGGCTCGGTTGGTTTAACAAAAATATAATAGTAAATCATCGAAACTCAATGAGAACATTAGCTAATATTGGTTGGAGAGACTTAATCGACCCAATTATGGAGTGCATGGACAAAAATCAACATACGGCAGGTACAGAGGGTTGTTGGGTGACATATATAGAATTTCTAGGAAATTTACCCCAATTATGATTTACTAACATGACGGAAAATATCCATAGGTACATCTCGATAGATATATGAAGCTATTAATTCTTAAGATCGTCCTCATTATTTCCACAAGTTTGGTTGGCTAAGTTGACAACGTTGACAAAATAACACACTCAACCTTTCTTTGTGGAAGAGGAAAAAGATTAGAGGAGAACTTTGTGAGAAGAAATTTTGGGACCCCTCATGACATTTTTATATTGCATCATTGTTAGGGCGGGCAATTCTCAACATGATCCATTTGCACTATATGACAAGATACGCAATTAAATAGGTTGGATTGGCATAAACAGGTTCGTATTATGACACTATTGAATTCATGTCTTAGACGTGAATTGACTCGTTTAAACATGTTAAGATGCCATTTGTTTCAATATGATACAATTAGGCACATTTTAACACATTTAATATTCATCGTTGTGACCTCACTCTAAGAGGCTTTTTTTTTTCCTTAAAAACTTTTGAAATACATGTCAAAAGGAGCAAATGATAAAAGTGAAAACATATTTAGGGATACAAAAGTTATTAGATATGGAAAAAAAAAAAAAAAACTGATCTCTAGAATATATTGTCTAGAGCGGGTTAAAAGGTATTAACACAAGTCATCATGTATTGCAGTGTTTTATATGTGCACTCGTTAATATAAATTTTTGTATTTTGTCATTTCGATGCACAATACAGTGACGTGTTTGTTAATCGTGCTAGTTTAGGAGTGTCATGAGATGGTTTTATTAAGTGTGTTGTGATCATGTCAAGAAATTTCGACATGTTTGTTAAGTCATTTCACACCCTATTGTAAATCGTATTTGCATTTTCTCTCTCCATTTTTCCCTTTATCAGGACACTTTCATTTTCTTTTTCCTCTCCTTCGATTTTCTTTTTATTCCATTTTTATACTAGGGATAAAGAACGGCTCAATTCTTTTTTTCATACGTCGGGACTTAATTGAGATTATTAGAACTCGATATGTTGTATGGTGAAATTGTATGAATGACTCAATTTATTTATTGCCATGATCTGCATGCATGGTTTCTGATGCGGACGGTTCTTTGAACGGTCGAGGACCTCGTACCATTCGATTGTACTATTCAAACTCCTTCCTCCAATATTCATTAATTGTATTTCAATTAATATTAGGATTAGATCCAGATGTCTTGGTTATTGCGAATAAACTATAAAGTATTACAACATAACACAATATTTAATGTAATTCATTTGCTGAACTTAAAGAAAACCTCGCGCTGGAATTAGATCATCTAAGCATTCAAGATGTTATCACGAAAAGGGAAGCGTGGATAAATGAAATGATTTGAACAGGAAATAAATTGCGGTGTTAAAACTTGAACACAACGTGTATATGAGGTTTGGCAGTGTTTTTACTCCACCGGTAGAGAGCGACGAGATAATTCCACTACAATCAGTGAAAATGAGATTACAATTACTCAATCCCACTTACTCAAAGTTTTCTCAATCCTAGATAACCCAAACCCAATTACAAGAAATGAGTTTTATCACATTCTCAGCTCTCTTGGATGAGGACTCTTAATACTCTTTTATCTCTCGCAAATTTTACATCTATTAAGTGCACTCACTATAGAGCCCTCCTCTTATGTCAACTCAAACTTTGAATTCAATAAGGGAAATGTCTAGTAAGAAATTGGTTTACATTTTTTGCATCACCCACAATCCTATTGGCAAGAGTTCAATTTCAACCTTTTTATTATGGGCTGGATTTCCTTGCAATTCAATCATGAGACGGATTTTAAATCAATTAAGATTAACTTCGAGATATAAGTCACAAGTTTCCACCTTGGCGAGAAGTTATCCTCATCAATAGTTGTCTCTTTCCAGAGCTCTTTGGGTTCCTCAGCCATGACAAACATTAGCTACGCCTAAATAATAGGGGTGAGAACCCGAGAACCGGAGAACCGAATCGGAGGGTTCGGTTTGGTTCCCAGTTCTAAAGAGACCGGTTCCGATTCCCAGTTCCTATGGGAACCGGAACCGGTCAGAGTTCAAAAAAAAAAAAAAAAAACCTTACCACATCCCTTCCCCCCCCGTGATTCCCCCCCCCCCCTTCTGCCGATTCTTCCCCCCTTCCCCTTTCTTTTCTCCCCTTTTTCCTCCTCACGTCACTTCATGCCCCCTCAACTTTTTTCTTTTCTTCTCTTTCTCTTCTCTTTCCCCCTCTCTCGGCCAAAACCACCCCCCTCCTTCTTCTTCCTCCTTCATTCCTCTTGCTAGCTGCTGCTTCACCCACCACTACACCGCCGCCCCACGCCCTACTCACCACCACCTCTTGGCCACCGAACCACCACCACCCACTGCTCGTTCGACGAGCTGTCTCGCCGTTGAGCCCGACGAGCTGTCACGCCGTCCACGCTGCCCCTCTCCGCCGTGAGCCATTGCCGCCGTCCCCAAGCCCCCGTCACCACCTCTTGCCACCGCTCGCTCGGCTGTCTAGGCCGTCGTTGCTCTGAACTGCCATTGCCACCACCTCCACCAGAACTGAGCTCTTCCCCCCTTGGCCGTGGGTTGAGCCGCGACCACCGCCGTCTTTGCCGCGCTGTTGGTGCCATGAGCTCGTGTCTTTGTCGCCATCACGCCGCCGTCGCCGCGTGCTCGCCCTTGACTTATTGACTACGGATTTATTCTCTTATTTTTGATATAGGGACTGTGGAAAACAAGTGTATTTGGGTATGCATAGTCTTTTCTCAGGAAATTTGAATTAAGTTTACTTGACGTCAGTTCACCTTTGGCAGCACTGATAATCTTTGACCAATTTGTAGGTGGATTTGACATTGCACATGTTGTAGCTAGGTAAGACATCGCCATGTCTCATTAAGCTTTGTAGCTTTAGAATGTTGCATTCATCTAAGAAGATAACATAATTGGGTTTTTGTGGACTCAGAGCCTATGATCGAGCTGCAATAAAATTCAGGGGGCTTGATGCAGACATAAATTTCAATTTGAGTGATTATGAGGATGATTTTGAACAGGTAAGATGTTTTGCATGATTTAAACTTCTGCCATTGCACCATGTTGGTTTGCATTCTGGATTGGCTTAGACTCCTTTCTTGGTTGAGATTGGCAGATGAAGAATCTTTCAAAGGAAGAATTTGTACACATACTTCGTCGACAGAGCACTGGCTTTTCTGGGGGAAGTTCGAAATATCGAGGGGTGACACTGCACAAGTGCGGGCGTTGGGAAGCTAGAATGGGTCAATTCCTTGGCAAAAAGTAAAAAACTAAAAGCCTTTTCCCTTTAAAACCTGTTCCCCTTTATAAAGATTTTCTGCCCGTGAATTAAGCCAAGCTTTTATGTTTATATACAAGCCAGTTAGCACTAAATGTTCTGGAAAGCGAACTTTGGAGTATTGTATCTAAGTATCTTGCAATGCATTTGTGCAGGTATATATACCTCGGCCTATTTGATAGTGAAGTAGAGGCAGCAAGGTGTTATGAGCAACCTGTGATCACATTGAGAATTCAATTCTATGAGTACTCAGCCTTAATATGCTGGATCCCTCACTTATAGCTTTTGCTTATTTGAAATCAGGGCATATGACAAGGCAGCTATCAAATGTAACAGAAGAGAGGCTGTGACCAACTTTTAACCTAGTACGTACGACAGAGAGATGATTGCAAAAGCCAGCAATGGAAATAGCATCTGTAATCACATTCTTTGTTGTAAATAAGAAGCTTTTGGCAAACTATTTCATTTTTATGAAAAGAAATACATAAGGTTTCTCTACAAGGTTGATGAAGTATTCTAATGCAATTGATGCAGATGGTGACCAAATGTCTTGATCTTAATCTCGGGATATCAACTTCTTCTAGGGGAATGGTGGAAACCTTAGAGCCCTCAAGCGACATGCGTTAGGGAAGTAGTTTGAGGGTAATACTAGGGAACATTATCTTGATTTCCCTTTTCTTTGGTTTATACTCTTTAGCTCCATATATTTAATGATGAGGCTTAGATTATTACTACTTTGTGACTTCCAATGGTATCTGTATCCACTAAAAATGCTTCTTAGGTAGGAAACTCTGCTACATCCTGGGGTGATCCATCTGTTCAAGGTTTATCAATGACATCTGGACAACCTCCTCCTTGGACTGGTGCTTGAACTAATGGTTCTGGGATTTTATCCATCGATCTAAAGTTCTGGTTATGATATGGAGATATTCATGTACAAATATGCCAAGATGTCAAGTTGTACTAGAGAGACAAGTGATAAGAAGACAGGAAAAAACAATCGACAATTGATTTTGTGCATGCTATTCCGTGTTTTATGTGCTGCTTCATGAATGAAGCTTCAATTAATTCATAACCTTGCGGGTATCAACCTAGAGTTTTTTGAACAATGCTTGATGATGCATGTTGTCACGCTGTTCTAATCCTGTGAGCCTAACTATCAATTGTTTGAAAAGAGCTTTTCAAATCTGAAAATGAAAAAAGAAAAAGAAAACAACTTGTTGGAACTTGGAACCGATCTTGGAACCTGTAACAGGGTAGGTTTTAGGTTTTTTATTCTGACGGGTAGGTTTCAAGTTCCAAAAAATAAGAAACCTGTACCCGAGGCTAGGTTCCAAGTTCTAGACGTAATCGAACTGGAACTGGGAACCACTCACCCCTACTAAATGGTAGAAGAACTTGGTCAATGGGATAAGCTTGTCAACATATCTATTGGATTATTTGTCATGTACACTTTCTCAATGAACGCGGTTCTATCACAAATAAGGTGGTCCCCGACGTCAATGTACTTCTTCTATTTGTGATACATCCAAGTTTTTTATGCAAGACGCGAAAGCGTACACCAAGATCTCCATAACTAGAATGAATAACACATATGTAATCAAGTAAAGAGATTAATGCGCCTATTTTGAACCATCGTTCTAAATGCGGAAAAGTGGTGATCCAAGCGCAAGTTCTTCTCCTCTAGTGCTTTCTATATCACTGACTCAACGAGATGGCTCTTCACCTTTTGTGCTTAGCAAACACTCTTTTGTGAGGATAATTGTGTGTGTTAGGGTTAGATAAGAGACTTAAGTACTATTTATAGAGTTTTCAATTGTACCATCTCATTATAGGCCGGGCTCAACTCGCCTCATACTAACCAGCCCCATAGAAAGTTTTATTAATCTAATATCTTACCTAGACTAATCCCGTAAAACGGTAATTTATAATATCAATTAATATAACCCACATTAAAAAAACTCTTACATTCTCTTACTTGAGCTATATTAAGTTAAATTATATTGTATGTGGGCATATTGGTCTAGAGATAATTCTTAATACTCAATCTTATCTCATAAAGTCTTAAATACTGAATCATGACAGAAACTACATGAATACACATAGAGCCTTTCATGTTCATGAGTGTTTTTAACTTTATTAATATGTATTAATAATAGTAGTGTGGTAAATGGATAACACCTCTCATAAAGAGTAATACCTTATGTGTTGTCCTCTTTGTCAGTCACTATTCTCTTACTTTAAGTGTCACAAAAACCTGTGCCACTAGAAAATATCTTTATGATTCTAATGAACTCACATATGTATTGTCCTTATGGTTAACCTTTCTGTATGTGTAATAAGACATATGCTCAAGGCTAATAACTTGATGCCTCTAATATTCACTCAAGGTTTATACAATACCTTGAGATTTTTATCAATATGTATTCAACATAATAATAATACATTCATAAATACTTTGTTAAATGCAAATATTGACTTAATTAGAGCAAACGTAAAACAGCTTCTACTAAACATCGATTCTCGTGATGCTCCTAAGTCCATGTTAATGACATGTCGTTCAAGAACACAATAAATAAAGCATTTAGTTAGTGGATTTGCAACCATATCATATGGGAAAATATACTTTATTGTAACATCACTATTCTGTACCATTCTTTATGGTAAAAACTTGACCGTCATATGTTTAGACCCTTTAAGACCTTTGTTGTTGTTAATAAATAACACTGCAAAGTTTTTGTCTCCATACAACCTTATAGATTTATTCATAAAGTTAAATGAGGTTAACTCCTTCATGAAGTTCCGGAGCCAAGTAGCCTGAGTAATAGCTGAAAAGCATGCTACAAACTTCGCTTACATGGTAGAGAATGACATAGATTTCTATTTACTGCACCTCTTACTAACATAAAAATGTATTTTGTTGTCGACTTTATGTCATCCTAATAGCTAGCAAAACTTGCATCCAAATGCTCTGTGAGCTGTAGGACTTAAATCATCATATAATATTTTGTCCTTTTTAAGCACCTTAAAACCTCCTTGGTAATAACCTAGTGATCATGTCTTGGGTTTAACAAATATCTGGCTAGAAATCCTGTCGGAAAAGCGATGAGCGTACATGATACCTTCAAGTGAACTAACACAAGGTATATTCTTCAATTGGGTTTTCTCAATGCCTGAATGAGGATATTGTAATAAATTCGATTTGTCACCCTTAATAATAGGAGCAATTCCTGACTTACAATGATGTATACTGAATCTTTTCAAAATATGATCAACAAATGTCCTTTGAGATAAACCTAATTTACATTGAGAACGATCATTATGGATCTCAATGCTAAGGACAAAAGATGTCTCATCAAAGTTCTCCATGTCAAAATTTTTTGATAATATTTACTTGTCTCATGCAGTAATTCAAGATCATTGCTTGCAAGTAAGATATCATGTACATAGAGTGCATGAAAAATAAATTTCTAGCACCAATGTCTAGAAACTTGACCTTCTAGTATATTCACCAATTTACTTTGTTCTCAACAAAACTGAACGAAGTGACATCAATATGAAACTTCAAGCACCAATGTCTAGAAACTTGCTTTAGGCTATAAATAAGACTTTTCTGTCTATACATAAGCTTACCTAAATCATCTGTTGCAAAACTTTCAAGTTGTACCATATAGACTTCTTTATCAAAGTATTTACTTAGAAAGATAGTTTTAACATCTATCCGGTGTAACTCCATATCAAAATGAGCTACTAATGCCATATTCACTTTGAAAAAATCTTTAAAAGATACTAGAAAAATGTTTTTTCACAGTCTACTTATTCTTTTCAAGTGAAATACTTGGTTACCAGTTTGGCTTTAAACTCCTCTATTTCTTTGGAGTCATTTTTATTTTTATACACCAATTTGCAGCTGATGAGCTGGTGACCTTCAAGCAACTCAACAAGTTCCCAAATACTATTATGTTTCATAGATTGCATCTCATATTTTATCACATCTAACCACATATTTGATTGAGTACAAGAAACAACATTTGTATAAGTCACTAGATCAATCATGTACCAAATATCGTATTCATGCTCTCACAGATAAACTATATAGTCTGGTGGTATAACTGATCGTCTCTCCCTAATAGATCTTTTGAGTGTAGCTACAATCACTTCATTTTGCATCTGAGAAACTTGAGAAACTTTATCAAGAATTGTCTCAATAACAGTATCCTGAATCTCAACATGCTTAGTCTATGGTGTAGGAGACTCCACAATTATCTATATAGGCAAAGATAAGGATACA
Source organism: Eucalyptus pauciflora (assembly GCA_007663325.1). Lineage (NCBI taxonomy): Eukaryota > Viridiplantae > Streptophyta > Magnoliopsida > Myrtales > Myrtaceae > Eucalyptus > Eucalyptus pauciflora. The sequence goes on from VMYD01000388.1 coordinate 1,481,829, forward strand.
ACGGTCTATAGAGATACTATTATCCTTTAATAGTCTGAGAACAACTATCCTCTACGGCTATGTCGAACTCTAGAAACTTTATCATTTGTGGTTTCATAACTCTTGTACCTTTATTAGGGTCATAAAATCGATACTCGTTTGAACGATCCGAATAATATACGAAATAGTACCAAGTGGTTCTGGATTCCAACTCACTTAACGTTGGATTACATAACCCCACTTCTATAGGACATCCCAAACCTTAAGATGGTTCAAGCTAGGTTTACATCAAGTTTATCACTCAAAGAAAGTTAATGGAACAATTTTGGTAGAAACATAGTTTTGTATGTGAAAAGGCTGCTTTCAAAGCATTAGTCCATAGAAAACTAGGTAAATTAGTCTTACCAATTATACTCCTCATAATCTTCATAAGGGAGATATTGCATCTTTTGACCACACCATTATATTTAGGATTTTTGGGCATACTAAATTAAGTTACCATCTCATAATCTTCTAAGTATTTGACAAATGACCCTTTAAGCTATCTAGTATTGCCATACTTGCCAAAATGCTCACCAACACTGTCAGGTCTAACAACTTTTAAGACTTATCCCAATTGTTTTTTGATTTTAGTCCCAAAAAAATCTTGAATTTATCCAAAGATTCAAACTTTTCCTTAATCAAGTATAGAAGAAATAGCCATCAATGACCGTGTTGAAATAAAAATTTCTTCACAACGTTACCATATAAGGTCCCCTAAGATCAATGTGAAAGACCTCCAACAAGTCAAAACTTCAAACTATAGTTTTATTCTTTATCTTAGTTATTTTACTTCTATAATATTCTACACAAAATGAACAAAATGAGATACATTGTTTTCGTTTATGCATCTCATTAATTCATGTATTTATTGAGTTCATGTATCTCTTGAATTCATGCATATAATTAATTGATGTATTTTTATTATATTCTAGTATCTCCTAGATTCTTGTATCTATTTAATTCATGGTTTATGTATGGCTTATATACATGAATTTTAAAACTCTATTAATAGACTTGAGAATCTTCATTTCAAGGAGAAGCGAAAACACCAACATCTCATCTCTTCAATTTTCTTGAAGTGTGTCAATTTCAAGAAGTGTTTGATAGAATCGTGTTCGTATAGTACTGAGCATGTTTGAGATATCGTATCTTGTGAGGCATAGTTCGTGAAGCTACTTAACACCATTGGTAGGCTCTAATAGCATAAAAAAGATTTGGTTAGTCGTACCTTTATTATATCTTTTTGTTATAACTTTCTCGATTTTTTATTTTTTTTACAACAAACAATGTTACTTATTCTTCTTTCAATATGTCTTCTTCTTCATCTAGCGGTGGAGGTGTGGCGTGGACGTGAAGGCGGCAGTTATCTCCTCTAGTTTTTCTTTGTGTAGTCTGTGTCCGTCCGGTGGTGTGACTCTCTTGCTTTTATAAGTTCTTTTTTATTTCAATACTTTCCTTCCTTATTTCCTCAACCAATTACTTTTTTCTCGTTTATTGACCGAGCAACCGGAACTTTGCCAACCATTCTAGCATAGATTGCTTCTCATCCTTCCCTTTTATGGATGATTGTGCATATATCTTTCTTTTGCTTGCCTTTCATCTTGACTGTATATATGTGCAAATTATCACCCTTGCATCAGTTAATCTTTTCAAAATTAAACCTGTGCCCACTCCCCTTTCCTTACTAAGAATCATATGTCTTCAATCCGTATTTCCCTCGCGAACGTATTTGCCACGCTATGGCTCTTTAATGGGCTTTGACCAAACATTAATTCACGCGGGTATAGTCTAGTTAATCTAATGCAACTCAAAACACCCTTGCCCGAGGCTATTAATTATATAGGCCAATTAAAATAAAGTTTATATGAGTTTATTACTATTAATGCAACATGCTCCTAATATGCAATTGTAATTTAACAATATTTTTGTTCAGGGGTCAATCCTTACTTTTTCTGTGCAATAAATGTGTCATCAAAATTTAGATTTCAACAAAATCGGACAGTGATCCAGTTCGGTTCTGAGGAAATAACCAGATTGTCAAGAGCTGCTCAAATCCAGCGTTGGCCCGATTTAATCGATTGATTTGGTGTTGAACCGGATAATGGTTTGACCGATTCTTTCGACATTTTAAGAAAAAAAAAATGGTCAATCTCGCACGAGCAAGGTAGGATCCTCTGTACACTTCGACGGTTAGTGGGCTCCTCTTCGGCAGGGCGGACGCCTCTTTATCGTTTAGTAGCGCTACAAGTTATTTAATTTATTATTTAAACAAGTGAACTAGCATAAGTAAGATAAGGGATCGACATCCTGACCTCCGAATTGCGAATATAGGGCCTCAATCATCTGAGCTATGCGATGGATTTCCTAGGAAGATAATTTTAACTAATAAATCAAATTAATCAGTATGAAAAGGGCAAAGCCGGATTGAACTAATCAACCCATGAACCGCCAGGACTACTGGTTCTTCGATTGGGCTGGTTTTAAAGCAGTTGCTGGAAGTGATTGCCAGAGCGAGAAGGTTCAAATAAGGTGTACCTCTTGACAAGCTTTTAGGACTGTGAAGGGGTTGAGAATGGATGGAACCACACATTGAGTAAAGGGGGTATCTCTAGAGTGCACGACTGACACTCATAAGGACATTATTGGATGAATTGGGAGAGTTTAAGAAACACTCTCTCCCAGCCGATGAGTGAGGTCCTATGTTGTGTTACTCATAAGTAAGATCTGGATTCACATGGTTATGATCATATAAGGTTACCAAGAGATGTTTGGTAACCTAAAATTGGTGGGCTCTATTTCAAGATCGCATGAGAGAGAGAGAGAGAGAGAGAGAGAGAGAGAGAGAGAGTTATTATGGTGCTGGGTGACAAGGCAGGGAGGGGTGCCTCTAAGACACGTTAATCATCGGGTCCCGCTGTTATCCGCTACATTCAAATGGTTTTGAGGCTGAATTATTTCCAATTTATTAGTCTATTGGGGGAAGAGAGATTTGGTTGTTAGGTTTGGGGGTGCGTTCTTTCTTCAAAATGTAGGGCCACTTTCTATTTTGTAAGAGGATGAGTCAAGATAGTTGGTGGGAGCAAGTTTAAGATGTACCTCCAATTTCAGAAGGTCAAGATTTTCATATCAAAACAGGTTAATACTACATCCCCTTCTTCTCTATGCTTTCTGTCTGTCTATCAATTGACATATAATATAGAGTGCAGCCTATATCCCTTAAAAAGCAACTCTTTTTTTCTATGCTTTCTGCCTCTGTCTATCTATGGACATACAATATAGAGTGTAGCCTATATCTCTTAAAAAGCAACTGGGACAAACATATAAGACCTAAGCAAGAACAAAGAGGGCAAGACAATTCATCTGCATAAAGGGCTCCAAGGATGATGGCGAGAGGGATGAAGATGACGATGACCCATCTCACCACCGTCCAACAGGAGACCTCCACATGTCTCGTCTGCACTGAGCCTGCACTGTTCTTTCACCACCAACCCGCCATTGTTTATCGCCTTCTTCTTCTTCCCCTCCACCATCTTCACAACATTTTGGAACACCGGAACATCGCACGGGATTCTCAGGACGCCCGTCTGCTGAAACCCGAACTCCTCCTCGGCCTCTCGCAGCAAGAACCTGAATGCCAGGTGGTCCAAGTAGTGCATTGGGATGATGAACCTCTTGAGCTCTTCGCCAATGCAGACTGCGAGGTAGCCTTTTGGGACAAGATTGCTATTGCCGCTGCTGTGCTTCATTTTGTTGCTGTTGTCATCGTCGTCTGATGATAGAGAAGAGATCGTTCTTTTGAGGAAGCTGATGCTCTTGTGAATGCCGCTGCGGTTTGGGCTCATGGCAGCGGCAGTTGTGGCGGTTCTCGACGAGTTTGCAAAGTTCCTCCACTTCTTGAAGAGCCGCCAGAGTCGAACCACTTCGCTGATCTTGTTAGACTTGTTAGGGGACTCCATGGCTTCCCCAAGAAGAAGAATGGGAACAAGAAGAACAAGAAGACGGGTTGCAATGTGTCCTAATCTAGAAAACTGGATTCTTGCAATTTATAGGAGAAGCGGATCTTGATATTGAGAATGACAGATCGTAAGAAGTAAGCATTCGCACGATAGATTCGTGTCTAGGGTCGCGATCCAAAATAATGCCTATTAGCAACAAATTTCAAATTCGTTGACCAGTTCATGCAAGATTTTGTTTCGGAATATGCTCCCAAACAAATGATACGTGCTCCTTCAGGCATTAGTTTTTTCAAATCAAAACCAACCATCCAAAATTGAATTGGAATGCATATCCGCCACACGCTTTTACACGTTGTGTAAAATGAAACCTTCCCTAAGTCATATATGTACCCAAAAAAAAGAAAAAAGAAAAATCCGCTTCAGAAGTTCCACCACTGACTAATGTGGCGATAAACAAGACGTTCACACAAGCATTTATCGTCTTATCATTTTCTGTCATTGTCTCGAATTATTTAGGAAAATAATTAAAGTGAACATCGAACTTAATAAGAATGTTAGCGATTATTGGTCGGAGAGACAAAGTTCACCCATTTATTTACATGGTCTAAAACCAACAATACAAGTATAGAGGGTCGTCGGGCGAAATATGCACAGTGTCAAGGCAATTTACTCCAATTATTATCTGCCTACAAAATGGAAAATAGGTGTAGGTACATCTCAATACATATATGAAGCTTTTAATGCTTAAGGTCATCCTTGCTATATCCAAAGGTTTGGTTAGCTTAGGTTGACAAAATACCACGTACGCTTTCTTTGTGAAAGATGAGAGGCGACGAAAAAGGGGGAAGAATTTTTGGGGCCCTCATGACATTTGCAGTGCATCATTGTTAGGGCCAGCAATTCTCGACACGATGCATTTACACGATACGTCAATATATGCAATTAAACCGGTTTGGGTTGGCATAAGCGTGTTCGTGTCATGACATTTGTTTCAACACAACACACTTAGATATGTTTTAACACATTTACTATTCTCTTTAGGACCTCACTTTTAAAGACTTTATCCTTAAAAACTTATGAGTAACACTCGTGTCAAAAAGAGGGGAGAATTACCAAAATAGTTTTAAATTTATTGTATGCATCAATTCAGTCCTCAATTTTTTTTGTTTTTGCCAATCAGATTTAAATTTATTGTATTCGTGTTGATTCAGTCAATCCCGCCGATGGTGACATGTATAATGTGTTAATAATATATATTTTTTCAATTTTTTATTTTGTTCTTTTATTTTTTCCCTTTTTTTCTTTCTCTTTTTTTTTCCTCATCCTTCCTTCTTCCTCTAGCTGGTCACCACCAACCCTAAAAAATAAATATTATTAAAATATTGTCCATGTCATCGTTGGCCGGACAATTGACTAATTGGTTGGATGGATTGAATTGTCACAAATGCAAAATATTAAGAATTGAATTGACCAAAAAACCATTTAGGATTGAATTGGCTTAATTGTAAAAGAGTATACAATGATGACATATATATATAATTGACTCAATAGCACTTTATAGATTATATTGTCTAGAGCGTGTTTAAAGTGTTTACACAAGTTATCATAACTGGTTTTACATGTACACATGTTAATGAATATTACATGTTATGGTATTGTGTCATTTTGATACCTAGCACAGTGACATGTTTGATATTCATGCTAGTCAAGTCATGTCGTGAGACCATTTTATTAGGCATGTTGGTTCGTGTCGAGACAAATCGACATGTTTATAAAACACACTGCGCTTGAGTTAGGCATATTTATATTATCACCCTATTGTCAATCCTAATAATTGCTTGGGGGATGACGTTTCATTTTCAGACCCTATTGTAAATCGTATTTGTATTTTTTTTTTCTCTCCATTCTTTCCTCTTTCCGAAGGACACTTTCACCTTCTTTTTCCACTCCTTAACTTTTCTTCCTTGTCATTTCCATCTTTACATACCACTTCGAGCCATATGCCCTAACCTTTTGTGATCGTACTTTGACAACTTGGATGAAATTGACGTAGCTGGGCATGCAACTCTCTCCCTAAAGATAGTAGAGACCGCTTGTCCAATTACCCTTTTAGCCAATAGTGCATCCCTGATTACTTTCGAAGTCCTAATCTCTGACCCCTATTTACAAGCTAGAGAATCTAGCGTACTCATAGAAAATCAAATTCTTTCTTAGGCTTCATTTGTTTCGTGACGTTTCTCAAAAATATTTTTAGGATATCATTTTTCAAAAAAATGTAATTATTTTATGATGTTTGGTCGAAACTTGAAAAGAAGCGGAAAATATTCTTCATTGCTCGGTAAGCAAAATCTTTTCTTTTTCAATATTTTATTATTATTTTTTTATTTAACAAATCAAATTTTAAATTATTTTCTATTTTTATTTTTATTTTTTATTTTTTTCTTTCTTTTTGTGTTCTTCTTAGGCAAGCTTGAGCTCGTCACTCACTCCGCTCACTAGATTGGCGAAATTGTAACCCTAGCGAGTGACAAGCTGGGCTCAAGCTTATTGTCGATTGGGCGAGCGACAAGCTAGGCATGAGCTTGCCACTGATTGGGCAAGCGGTGAGCCTTGAGCTCATCTGAGGTCGGCAAGCTTGAGGTTTGCCTATGGCTAGTTGCCGGCCCAGTCAAGACATAACTAAAAAACAAAGAAAAAAAAATACAAAAATGTCTAAAATTTTGGTGTTTTTTAATTAAAAAAAGAAAAAGAAACATGGTAAGGTTGATATGGTGAGAGATAAGAGAAAGTAAGTGAGGAAAATGTTTTCCTCTTTTTCAAAAGTGGAAAATATTTTCTCCTATTTTAGAAGACTTTTTTATTTTATTTTATGGAAAATGTTTTCCCCAACTAATTTATTTTCCATGAATTGAATATCGGAAAATCCGAAAAACGTTTTCCTAGACGTTATTTTCAATTAAATGAATGGAATCTTAATTCCGTGACGTGTGGAACATCTTTGGAAATTCTGATGATCCCATCAGGCATCATAATCGCAATGAGCCACTACCAGTGACCCTGCACTAGGCGTTGTTTCCCATAGACAATGCACCGTTCTCAACAATTGATGATGTAACCAGTCCCTATGTGATTTCATGTGGTTTGTGCTCCTAGAATCCATGAACATCAAGCCCTCACCGCCATTTCCATGATGGTCGCCCTTCAGCTTCTTTTGTCATTCTTATGAGAATTGTGCGGATTTTACTTTCTGCACGGATATAATCTGACTCCTTGTTATCAGGGGATCATGAAAGTACCCATAAGAACTGGGCAAAAAACAAAGCAGAACCACAGCTTGCCACTAATCAGTTACCTTCTCCACATTCTTCAGATCGTGATGATTTTATTTAACTTATTCGGGTGATCCGATCGACGTTCCCTCAATCAACTTGAAAGCGAAGAAACGTGATTAGAAAAAAAAGTTTCTTTGAGAGTGATTTCGACATATGCATCACTTCAAATTTCGACCAAACTGCAATTGCTCTTGTCTCATCTGCCACTTCAACCAGAACATCGACCAAACGTGTAGAGGAGGACCTCTTAAAGTGAAAGGGAAAGGCCCTCTTGGAGCTGTGAATGGAAGGACCGGATACCACAGTTTCTCCACTAAGAAACCCCCCGCGCAAAACACAACAATTGTGGAAGGTCCAGCCATTTAATTGACACATCTAATGTTTCCAAGACCCCCATATGGCCTTGGATTTTGGCAAGATTTTCAGAAGAAGAAGCCTTCAACTGCTTTAGATAATTAAATTGTAAAAAGGTCTAGCCTCTTAATGGATTTGCACTAGAAGATATCTGACTCTTTAAAGAACTCTGACCTATGAAGCCTTGAATTTCAATTAGATTTTCGCAACAACAAGCATTTACTTTCTTCAAATGTTTCAACTGAGAAAGATCCAGCATTTCAATGGAATTGCATGAGTAGATGATCAACTTATCCAAGAACTTGACCTATGTTGTGTTGAAGGGATAGTTATATGATCCGATCGATTGCGTAAAGTCCGCAGTAGCAAAGGAACCGGGGAAAGTATACAGAAAAGACAGTTCTTTTTTATTCTATTAGTATTATATTAGTATTAGTTAGTGATCCTGGCTCAGTGAGTTCTTTTTTCCGTGATTCACTTTTGGCACTAGGCCTACAGTTCCCTCAAAGATACCCTATTTTTCTCGTTCGGGGTTTTGATGACGATGGTTAAGAAAAGCACTTTTTTCCAAATTGGTTTTCTTTTTATACACATGTTTTTGTCATGGTTGACGAAATTGGATGTTGACAACAGTAGGATTCGGCGAAAACATAAATAAATAAAAAACCAATTATATGTTTAATTTAAATCTGCACAAAATAATCTTTGCCTTCAGACAAAGCATTCAACTATGAAACCGAGAGATTAAATGGTGCCGGCATTATGCTCGCGATTGACCATGCAATTCTCGCAACTCGAGGTGCAAAGAACAGTTCCCACACGGCATAACGTGTCGGACCAAGTCATGGAGAAGGGATTGCTCGAAACGAAAAGGTGGATTTAATCGGCTTTTTTGAGTTTGTCCGGAATACCATCTGATGGCAATCCGAGGGGACGAGAGAGCTGTATTTGCATGTAGTTTTCGATTAGTAGTGTCCTGGGTCCTTCAATCAATGGGTCGAAATGTTACGAATTGCTGGACACGGAAGTCAAAATCAAACGACGTCGCTCTCTTGAGAATCTATTTTCCAAAGTATTGGTCGCGTTGGTAACTTGTGCGCAAGGTCATTGAAACAACGAAAAAGACCGGTTCATGACATTAGAACGGCAAAAAAGACTTGACACGTCGAGAGGCTTGTGGACTGAAATCATAGAAGAGTGCCATCACTAGTCAAAGAGAGGACAATGATCTGGGACCAGACACCCCAGGTGTCAAACTTGGGATACATAAGTGCCAAAATTTCAAAAAAATATAAACCTAACCATTAATTTAATTGCCAAGCGATGGGGAAGGATGGTGAATACGTAAGATTCTATTGAAAAATAAATCATAATAACCAGGACCAATTCATTTATTCCAAGAATTCATGACCCAACCCTACAACTAAAATAGATATTGAAAGAGTAAATATTTGCGTGCAAAGGTTTTTATCAGATTATTCAATCTTCTTTTACATTACTCAATCTTGCTTGATCTAATATGATACACTTAAATGCCAAAATCGGAGAAGAAAGAAACACTTAAATGGCAATAGGGATAATTTTTGGCCAAACAATTAATGTGGCATTTTCCAATGCAAATTTTAAATGACGTGGCATTTCTTTAAAAAAAAAAATATCTACATGGTGCCGATGTGGCTAGATAAGCAAAAAATGACGTCGTTTTGGTCCAATTTTAATTTTTAATATAAATATTAACTAAATAAAATTTAATTTAATTTAATTTAATTAATATTTATATTAAATATATAATTTGGGGGAAAAAGACGACAATGATTGCTGAATGAACATTCTAACAAGTCATGTAGACAGTAATGCTCGAATATCCGACGAGTCTCGCTAGAGTTTGCACTTAAGTGTCTAATTTTTTTTATAAAAAAGTGACAATTAACTATGCCTTTTGGAAGTTTTGCATTTATGTATTCATTCGTACCAAGTTTTGGTACTTGAGATATACTTCCAAATCTATCAAAAAACAACATCATTATTTCTTAATGCATATTTTGTCTTGAGAAATGGCTCACTTGGTCATGAAGTTAACCAGTTATTTTGCCAATTCTGGTTTAGTCTATTTTTGGTCGAAAATGAGACTGATATCATTGAAGATCAAATGCTCATAGGCCAAGAGCCCGAACCAGGAGTATCCAAACAAAGCAAATCCCTAGGGAGGAGAGTGGGGGTTAACCATGAAAGGAAAAGGATATTTTGGCGTTGGGCCTTTAGCGAGCCACTAGCTACTTGATTTACACTCCGACTACAGTGGGAAAGGGAGAAGCGAGGGAGATGGGCCAAAATAGCTTAGGCCTCCGCTACTAAGCACTCTATCTCCCACAGCACGTGCGTCCCTTCATGAAGCACTCAGACAAGTTCTTCACAATCAGACTCTACCTCAATTACACCCTCTCTCCTCGACCTGGATCGATTAAGGGCTTCGATCAGGGCGCTCGTCTCCACCTGAATTGCCAATGATCCTGAAATTGTCTTGGTAAGGCCATCGAGAAGGGTCCCTGTACCTTTTCGTAGCACACCGGTGATCAAACCCGTGGTCACTCCTTCCAGAATCGACGTGTCGATGTTATTTTTCAGTTGCTGATTCGCTGGTGGGAGCCATGTCTGCTGTAATAGGTCGACTTCTTGTAAAGTTTCCAACATTCCATTTGCTGAAATTGTGACGCATCGTGTTGGGCAAGTTAATAAGGGTTTTTGGGCTTGTGCGTTGACGTCGAAATACGAAATTATTCTCAACTTCTAGATAAACCAAAGGATAACAGCTACTAGTTCAAAGGTGAGACCTTTCCAAATCTGTAATGGTAGATTCTGAAGCCACACTTCAATTCGTGTTATATTATGATCTGTAAAATGGATGTCTGCTGCAGGGTTAGTCCAAATTGTCTTTGTCCAGGGGCATAGCAGGAAGAGATGCTCCAATGATTCCACCTCCTGAGTGCAGAAAGTGCAGGCTGGACTAGGGAAGAGTATTTGTTTTTAGAGGTTCTCTGTTGTGTAATTATTATTTTGGCATATGCTCTCTAGGAACATGCGAAGTCCTGGGGGAGTATGCATGTCACACCCCGACCCTTGAGCGAGCAGCATCCCTCGATCTCTTTGGTCATGAAATTGCGACGTCCCAGGACGCGTCGCCGACCCTTTCATTTTATCTTTTGATTATACGCAAGCAGAACCAGAACAAACATCTCCCAACCATTAACAAACAACAGGGATAGTAAAAGGCATACATCAAAACATCAAAACCAAATACTTCCTTTATAAATTTATTGTTAACCCTAGAAAGTTTAGTGATTACAAGCCTTTACACCGGCAACTTCCAACTAACCAACAAAACCAATAATGGGTCAGGGTTAACCTAAACTTCATTAACGCTAGGTCAAACTCTTGTCTCCAATATAACCTCGAACTGAACATGACGGTTTTCCATAATGCGGACCTGAAAAATGTTAACCCACGAGGGGGTGAGTTCGACAATTCAATAAGTAAATCGCCTAAACCTCGAATAGGCAGATGCCTCGTTTTGGAACCTACAAACTCGACGCCCACTTGTCGATGGCAGATCAATAGCAAAACCTTTGCTTTGTCTTAACTATAAATATGAAGGAAAATCTTCCTCTACCTGCACATCCATCCTATCAAGAACCTACAATTTATCTCATACTCATGATATTTCTAAGCATGCCAATTAATGACTTCAACCACATACACAGGTTCCTTGAGTCCTCCATAATAGCATAAAAAAAAATTCACACATGCTACATAACGTGCAATAAATAGCCAATAATACTCCCATGCATCATATATCATTTTCTAAAATATCACCATAGCCTTCAAGTCTCAAACAATGACTTCCAAAACGTTCATGTGCCTCTCTCATCCCAAATAACAATTATAACATGCACATGCCTTTAAAGTCACTAAAATGACAATTTAAACATATGCTCAAATTGATGCAAAGACTTAATAATACAAATCAAAACAAACCCAGCTTTTGCATGCATCACACATGTACATACAAGGCATCGTTCTTAACATATGCATTAAATGCACTCATTAATTGGGATGCTTCATTTCAAACTCAATCAATCACTTTTCAACCAATTACTTCTCAATCAATTATAGGGAGTCCCGATTATAAGGCCAAATCGTTATGACACGTCCTATACTGTGCCATACAATTTTGTCCCATAATTAGGCGCGGGTAACTCATATCAGTGGTTCAATGCACACTCGATATTCACCCAGTTCTCCTACAACCTGCAGCGGAGCAAGTCGACTAGTCAAAGCCCGTTTGAGATCGCAACTAGGCAGCAACCGAATACCCCAAGCGCCATTGCTTCAGGTTATCGGGGGAGTAGTTCGCCCGCATACAAGTTTGCCAAGGATTGGCAAGAGCAGGCCGACTTGGCAAGAGCGTGTCTACACAAAGCATCCAAGCGCATGAAGAAATGGGCGGACAAAAAGCGACGGCACGTGGAGTTCCAAGTTGGAGACCAAGTGTTGGCCAAGCTGCACGTTGTTCTTCGATACAAGGACGTGCACAAAGGGTTGATCCGTCACTACGAGGGACCATTTCGAGTGCTACAACGGGTCGGAAAGGTCGCATACAAGCTGGAGCTACCACCTAAACTCAAGGTACATCCAGTTTTTCATGTGAGTATGCTTAAGCCTTTCCAGGTTGTTGAGGAAGATCCAAATCGAGGGGAGTCTCAACGGATGCCACTCGGGGAAAAAACCTCGTATGATCGAGAAGTCAAGAGCATCATGGCAGATCGAGTCATACAGAAGCAGTATTGCGTGCCCAAGCGAGAATACTTGGTCCGATGGAAGGGTCTTCCGGAGAGTGAAGCAAGTTGGGATCCTGCGGAAAGTCTTTGGTAGTTCAAGAAGGAGATCGATGCTTTCCATGCCGAAGACGCGACGAGGGCGTCGCCTGATTAGATAGGGGAGAATATCACGGCCCGAAAGAACGACGATCCAAGAGGTTCCTACCGGACGGCCATGACACGTCTATGGATCAAGCGACCCTCAGTTTGTATCCCCGGCACTTAAGGTTTTCTCGAGTTTTCTAGAATACTCCTGGGGGCGAGCAATACAGTAAATGTATTCGTATGTAATAAATGCGGGTAGTTGGTAGTTGGGGAGATATGATCTCCACCGTTAGATTGAGGAGAGATTTACATATACGGTTTGCCTTGTCTTTATGTATAAATATGGATCTCCTCCCCCTCATTGTATCATCTCATTTTCACAAGTGAATACAATCTAGAGCTTCTCTCTCTAGAGTTTCTCTCTCTACAATCCTTGTGAGTGAGTGTGAGAAATGCTAACTTTGGAGAAATTCCTAAGGCCGCACGGGCAATGGAACACTAGATTGATCGGCCCGTGACACATGCCTCTAGAAAATCCCATTCTACTCTATTACAGGCCTTTTAAATATCAAATCTCAACACGGAATGAAGTTTTCTCCCCCATTATCCCATTTCTAGTGAGTGCCTACTCGGCCTTGCCTCTAGCTGGCAAAGGTTGCCAGCCCAGGCACCAGCAACCCCACTAGCAATGTGGTAGCAGCCGGCAGGTGGACTCCATCCCACTTGTATTTTTTCTTCTTCTTTTTTTAAATATAAAACTTTTTTCTTTTTTAACTTTTTAATCTAATTTAATTAAATTTAAAATTTAAAATGTGTTTGGATGAAAATACCCTGATTGGCAGTAATATTTAGCCGGCCGACGAAGTTAGGCCATTACTTAAAATAGTCATAATCACATCAAGCCCTTACTGAGAAAATGAAAGCACTTGAAACTTTTCTTTGGAATTATCCCTTTAAAAAATGTGTCCTTTCAAATCCTAAATTATTGATTTCAGACAAATGTCAAGATCTAGAGTTATTCCCGTTTCAACGGAATGGTTATAGAAAATTTTGCTTTAGTGGACTCAAAATGAGGTCATCATCGACGAGGCCAAAAATCTCAAGATATTGGGGGAGGGGGCAAATTTTGGCCTCGACGTAACAATTTAGTCAATTTTTATTACTAAGAAATGCGTGCGTATTCACAAATGGGGAAAAAAAAAACTACGAACATTTTAAAATTTCTGAAGTATTGAAGACCGTATGACCAAAAAAGGTGTCATGGTCTTATGCACTACAATAACCAATCAAACTTTTGAATTTTTCACTATATAAGATACTTCAATTTTTCAGGATGATGATTGGATAACATAAATCTAGACAAGAAAAGATGAAAGACCTAAAAAAAAAAAAAAAAAACAAGCAAAGTTAAAGTGGAAGTCAGATTAGGATCCTTAAAGAAGAGTACAGCAATAGACATATTTTGATGTAGTGTTGGACTTTACGCTTAATGGGCGTGAGGGCGAAGAACGCATTATATTTGTTTAGGTCTATCTTGAGCAACAGCCAACAAGTAATGTGACTATTCTCGAACTATTATAGTATGATTGTAATGTTAAATTTCTAGTTTGTAAATCTCTTATATTTATCAAAATTTAGTCCTCTAACTTGTGAGTCCTCAAATTTCCTTTTTTGTGCTAGTTAGTACTCAAACTTTCTTTTTGTGCTAGTAAGTCCTTTCTCCAATTATTGCACTTAATAATGTTAATGTGCTTATTTAATATGCTTATTTCCAAGACTGCTAAATAAAAGGGAGACAAGTACTTTCAAACTTTTAGAACTCAGTCTAATTAACGAAACTAACAGAAAAAGTACTATCCTTTCTTAATGATGTGCCTATCATTTCTATATTAAATTTGGGTCTAACGATATGCCCTTCTTTGGTTAATACCCTAATTAAATAATTTTGAAATATGTTCCTCCCTTTTGTTTTAATATAGACGTATCAAACAGCCAAGCTATGGTAATTAACCGTAATAACTGGAAAAAAGACTCCCATTGGAAAACTTCCAGTTATGGGAATCGATTTGCGCCAAAAGTCCAAGGGCCCAATCGCAAAAGCCAAATAAGTTAAAAGACTGAATTTGGATTTATTCCTTTATTTCTATTTTTATTTTATGATTTCTTACCTTTGCAAGACACCAAAATCTAATTAACTAACTAATACCATGAAACAATCTTATTGGAGGTGTGGAGTTCTTGCTTAGCATGAAGTAATGAGTTAGTGTTGGCATCATAATAAATAAAAGACTAACACCCTAATTAAATATCCAATTAAATACCGAAAAATAAAAGTTCAACACTTAATGAAATTAAGCTTGTTTGATGACCTTTAATATAATTGACTAAATGATTCAATTGTCAAAAAGATCACTTAATCTAGTAAGTAAGAGAGGGGATGCTCAATTATTTAAAAAAGAAAAAAAATTGATGATAGCTAGAATCTTGCCAAAATATACCGATAAAACTTGACAATAGTGATCTTCTTTGTTTTCTTGGAAAGAGATTGGTAATAGGAAATTATCAATTTGTAATTGTCGTCAAACAACTTTTTCATCTATGTTCAAAAGACAAGATTATCACTTATAAAAGGATCACGCTATTTCCATCTCCTTATTGGCTTCTAACACCCCTTTTTAAGTTGAATTGACTACATTATCTTTTCTAGGTCTCATTCTTGATTTAATATGATTTCTTACCTTTTTCATCTTTTTCTTTTGTTTCAATTTTTGTAGAGACGAAATTACCCATACATAACTCAAATAACATTTATTAAAATGTGGGGCCTATTATTGATTTAAAATTATTGTTTGCCTTTTTTCTTCTTTTTTATTTTTCCATAAAATAATTTGGTATATAGCTAATAATTATTTGACAAAAAAATCTAATTATTTTCTTAACGAGTTGTATATTTCTTTTTTTCTTTTTTCTTTTTTTATCACAAGGAAACTATCATTGAAAAATTGCCTAAGCATATTTAAGTGTGAAAAGAACCATCAACCAATTTTAGTATGCATTTTGTTTAATTATAACTTTAGTGTGCATCATTATGTTATAGATAGTGTATTTTTAACTACTTAATTGTCATTTTATTTAGTGAATCTACTTGTCAAATTTTTAATTAATCAATGTGTAATGCATTAGGTATTTGGAATGACCCTAATACATTTTTCTATTTATAGCAACAAACTTCAAGAGGATAGTCAATTTAATGAGATCCGGTCTTTCTTCTCTAATTTGCAATAGAAATATTATGTCGATCATGATAACTATCTCTCTTATCGCAACAAAAAAGAACATATTTGTCTCTATTTAACCTTTTTATAGAGACAACATAACCTTGAACAAAAAGAAGCATCCATACAATACTCAAAAGATCCTCTTGCCTTAAAAAATTACTTGGTAAAGTTTGAAATGAATTTGTAAACATAATTGATTGATGTTCTCCTTCTACAGTTTCATCATCAATAGAAACATTTAACAAAAAACAATATTGTCTTCTACATGCACTACAAAAAACAGTGCAATAAAAAATAAGTAAATTTTGTATAATGCATACATCAATCACAATATCGATGTGACATCCCAGATTTTCAGTCACGTTTCTTATTGAATAAATCGAGCATTTCATTGATGCGCCTATAGGGTTATTCTTAGAGCTGATCACTCTCAATATAACTAGACTATACTAAAAAGCCATTAAGGAATTTTAAAGCAATAGATTTGAGAATTCGACCAGGAATCGACTTCTCGATTGTGTTCATCTTTAGAGGCCATTACGGCACAGTTAAAATTTGATTTGAAATCAGAGATAGGTTGGTTCGACAGAGATGTGCGGCCAATCATGGGTGACACCACTAAATTGGAAAATTCTCGTCGATCAACACTAGACAGATTTTTCTTATTATTTTGGAACCATGTGTCCGTATTTGAATCCTCAAGATTTTTACGACAATCAAGAGTCGCCAATGAGTTGAGTGGGTTCATAGTGGTTCGAAGAAAATCGACCATGGGTCATTTACACTGAAAAATTTCTGAAAGTTACCCAGTAGACTAGGTCAAGCTAAAAACGTGCCAAATGGAAATTAACCGCGAATTCAAGTCCGATTTCGGAAATTGAAGATTCTGTCATGTCACAATAAATTATAGGAGTATCGACTCAGTCTTAGAAGATTTTTCTGACACCCGAGACTTTTGGGGAAAAAGTCGCCGCAGGACCCTTTTTATGCAGAAAAAGCCGAGGATTGCTTTTGATGGCAAAATTGGAAAGCATGATGGATTTATGGGTGAGGAAAAAATGCTATGATGACTGATGGTAGGTGGGTTGAATTTATCGAGGCCAAATTGAGTTAATTTGAAGACCGGTAAGTGACCAATGGAGGGAGAAACCACCCAAATTCGTGTGCCCCCCATTACCTAGCATTATGGACCATCTCAAGGGTTGTAAATGGTGCATTGTTGGCTAATTATGAGCCAAGGGAAGACAGCCAAGCAAGGGGATGAGATCAAGGGGGACAAAGACTTGGAAAATAAGGCCAAGTGGAGCCCTTGGTCCCCTCATCTCTATCCTCTCCCCCCCTCTCTCTTGGCCGGCCAAACTCTCTCCCTCCTCCTCATTCTCGCACACCAGAAGTAGCAAGAAGAAGCCGTAGGAGGTCAGCCAAGCAGCCACGCCATCGCCGTCCACCGCCTTCGCCCCTTGCGCGCACCACTGCGCACTGCGCCGCCTCCACCGTGCAGCCTTGACGTCTAGCTGCCCTCACGCCGTCGTCCTCGCCTCCAGGAGGCTGTTCGGCCATCACAAGCCATGGTTCAGCCACCCCTAACCACCGTACGCCACCACCTCAGCCATCGGAGCTCCGCCTAGCCTTTGCCGCCCTTGCCGCCCCAAACCAACCTTATTTCCTTATGTTTTGTAGCTAAAACAGAGAGTTGAAAAGTGGGTTTAACAGCCACTTCCAAGCCCGTTTTGAGGTGTTTTCAGGCCTTGGATCCTAGGCTCGCTTCGAAGAAAAGCAACCCTCGCGACATTCCCGACGTTTCGATCCGAACGGATTGTTAAAAGGGTGAGTTTAACTCACTAATCCCCGCTTAGTTTGCTAATGATGCTTAGGGGTTGATTAGATTTAATTAAGTGTAATTAGGTGGATAGATTATAGTAGAGTAATTAAATTAGGGATTTACCTATGCACGTTAGGCAAATGGGTTGTACAATTAGCTAGTAGATATGTGCTAGTATTTATTGAATGGGTCTTGGAAATTTTCCAGGTCCGTCTCGGCTTCCAATTAGGCATTACGAGCCTAAATTGGATTTATTGCTATTTAATAATTAATTTTTATAATTAATTAATTATTTATTTTTCGGAAATTCAACCGAGATGGCCGGTGATTGGAATTTTTTGCTGATTATTGTGGTGCGGTTTGTTTATTTATTCGAGCTTTGGTTTGTACCGAATGGATTTAATTGTGGATTTTTAGGATATGTTCCTAAATGAATTGATCTTGGGTATTTGATTGAGGAACAAGTGGATATCGGTTGTCAGTATACAAAATAGATTGGTGAACTACAGAGAATAGTGGAATTTGTGGAAATGGAATTGATTATGTATTGTATTACGCCGGCTCAATGACTAAGTACGTCATCTCGAAGAAAGGCGTTATGTTATATTGGATTAATAATAGGATATGTATATCACCTTGGAGAATGCACGTGGGCTCGGTGAGTGGGTATATCACCTGGGAGAATGCACGTGGCCTCGGTGATTAAGTATGTCATCTCGAAGAAGGCATGTGGGCTCGGAGACTCGGTATGTCATCCTAGAGAATGCACGTGGGCTCGATGACGAGATATCCCACCTTGGAAAATGTACGTGGATTTGATGAGTAGGTATGTCATCTCAGAGAAGACACGTGGGCCCGAAGACTTGGTATGTCATCTTGGAGAATGCACGTGGGCTCGACGACTAGATATTCCATTTTGGAGAATGTATGGTACTGATTGAAATGATCGGGGAATGGTCTGATTGACATGTAATCGACTAAGTCGATTGATTGATAGTTCGATATGTGTTGAATAATCGGGTGCCTATTTTGAATTGTACTGACTTACAGGTGGAATCTGTGGCCAAGGTAAGTCCTCTAACCTATGTGTGCTTAGGCAGCCCATAGTGTATTGGTTTACTAATTGAGTCTTAAGAGGGTAGAACTCGCTGAGACATAGTCTCACCCTGTTGTGGGACAACATTTCAGGCCTCTAGATGGCAGCACCTCCACCTCCTCGTCCTCTTATGCACTTTGGCATCTCAGAAGAAGTCACAGAGATAGCATACCACTTCCACATACACCCTCACCCGGAAGGACTAGAATATGTGCTGGTTAAGTCCACTGTCTGGGTTGACATTGGTCAGGACGCCTTGAGGTCCCATGAGTATCGATCGTGGTACCGTCATTACTTCGATGGGTGAAGAGAGGGTCTCATACCTGAGGGTCATGTGCCTATGTACGTTTTGGAAGAGGCGTTCAGAGAAGGGACGGCCGATTATAAGGATGGGTTGGTAGTGGATGCTAATGACCCTAAGGAAGAGGATGATGCTCGTACTCCCGTGTACTCAATCGATGACGACAACTGAAATGGGGAAGAAGGAGAGATCGTAGAGCAGGAGGAGTGGCAGGAGGATGAACCTATGGAGGAGGAGCTTGAGGACGAGCCAGAAAACGAACCTGAGAATGAACCCGAGGTAGAACCGGAAGAGAAGGAGTATGAAGAAGAAGACCTTAAGGAAGAGGAGTCGGAAGACGATCTAGAAGACGATTCAAAGTATGATCCCGACGAAGACTGAGACCTCTACCTTGTCTTGCAAACTCTGAGTCTTGGTCTAATGTGTGATAGACCGGACTTCTGTGAATAGTATTGTATTATATACTATAAAGTTTGCTTTGTATAAAAGTGTGGTTGTGGTTTTTCAGTTGTGAAAATAATGGCCCTACTTTTCTATCCCACTGTTTTATTGTCTAGGGATTTTATTATATGCTTCCGCTTGCGTATTAAAATAAAAGGGTCGACGATGCGTCTTGGGACGTTGCTATTAATCGACCAGGTGAGGGATGGGCACGCGTTCGAGGATCGGGGCGTGACAATCGGAGTCGAAATTTACGATAGGAGGATAATGTAGGGAAATAAGGTAACAATTTGCGAAGAGAGCTAACATTTTGTTACTCCGATATATAATTAGTGCTTGCTCAATTTACAACAATGGAGACACTTCAAAAAAAGACATACATGAAGGAAATGCCGTGATGTAATAAGTGTGGAAGAAGTGGCAAGGGTGAAAATATTGGTTGAAAAGTGACGTGGATAGTTTTATCTTTTAGTAAAATTGAAACAAAAGAAAAGAAAGAAAAAAAGGTAATAAGTAATCTTAAATTAAGAGTGGAACCTTTAAAGGATAATCCAGTTAATTTAATGTGACTGGGGTTGTGAAGGGCCAATAAGAGGGTGGAGATAACGTGAGCTTTAAAAAATTCAGCTAGTTTTACAAAATAATCCCTAGTTTTAATTGATTTTTTTCTTAAATAGGAGCAAAGACAATTAATGCCATGGCTCTCAAAAGAGGAAATCAAGGGCTAGGTCACGTGCCTAGGCTTCTGAGCTGATTGGTGGGGGAGGGGAGGCTTGGGCATCGATTCAGTCCAATTAATGTCACAAAAGCAGGCCCAAGGAAGGGGGGCCCACTTGCCAAGGAGATCGTTATTAGGGGAAGCTTGACGTTTAGCCTACTTTCAATGGGCTCCATATTGGCCCATGTTGTTGAAATGCAATGTTTACACTCAGGAAAATATATTATATGAACGGATACACTTTCATCCGATAGTTGATGTGGTATAACCGATCAATCATAATTATCCAATGCTAGCAATCTCATCCCGTTTTACTAACACAGATGATCTCTATGTTGTTCAGGTCGATCGGCTTCTACCGTGTATATGTCAATCCCCTATAAAGCTCAATTTAACTGTCATCGATCTATTTTGACTGTGCCACAACTCTAGAATACTAGCTTCTGGATAGACGTAGTGGAAACTCCAAACCTTAATTCGTGGGGAGCGTTGAGGAGAAGCAAAGTCCAAGCCCAATCTGGGTCCGTTACCGGCTGAACTCTTGCCGGACAAACATGTCTTGGATGTTTTATAAATGGGAGAGATGCTAACTTTTATGAAGGTCCTCGAGATGTGTGAGCAGATAAGAGACTACGTAGGGCTCGAAATAGGCTATTGAGCAATTCTTTTTAGTAAAAACTTATTCTTTTTCGTCACGATCCTCCATAGAGAGCCGACCACTACCCGGGACATGTCGCTCCTTGTTAGGTAAATTGAGGCACTACACAACCGTAGTGGTTTCTAGCAAAGCCGATAAAATGAGATTCCAACGGTGCAACCACGTAATGGAGCACTAGTAGGTATTGGTCACACCCGAATCCCACTAGCATACTGAGGCCATGATGTTGACTATATATATATATATAATGAAAGTGGGGATGCATGGTTGGTCCGTAAGGAAACGAACCCAAAGTATTGTGGACTCCAAGGTTGCCCAATTGAAGGATGACTCTGCCAAACTTTGCTTTACCACACCAGCTTCCATGGACTTCACTTCATTGCATCCCACTTTTTATTGCATGGCTTTACACGAGAGAATGATGCCAACCACAAGAGAATGCCGACTCATGACAAGCAATGATGAAGTTGGACATGTTCAACTTCTCTTTCTTTCTACTTCCTCCTTTAACTTTATAAGGGACCAAATCATTTTGACAATAATAGCGAGGAACAAACAATGGATTAATATTTAATCTATAATGCGGTGTGTGAAAATTTAATTCGTCGAATGTTTGAATATGGCTCACTATACTTTTCAAAGTGATTTGCAAGTGAGATCCAACCTAAACGATCATTGCTACGATTATGCCTTTCTGAGGGCTTAGCTAATTACGTGAATCGAATTGGATCCTTACAAAGAGTATTGGAGAAGTGCATCAGCCAAAGAGTGTCATTTGAACTGTGCGAGTCATGTCCTGAACTTATTTTAAACAATGCTACAGTCCGAAACTCCCGGCCGACGGCCAATAGTGACCCAAGGAAACGACTCTCGACAATATAGTTATAAATGGCATCGAAACAAAGCACTGACGGTAAATATAGGACTAGATACCTGGTGGGTTAAAATGCCATACCATCATGGTCACCACCTTGTGCTCCTGTAGGCGTTTGGCCCACGTGGATTCTGGCAACGTATTTACAATTTGTGATATGTGATTTTTCAAGGAATTGCTGAAGATGTTATTTTACCTCTCAAATAGAGAGGATCTGAATCTTAAGTAAAAAAAATAAAAAATCCTTGATATGAAAGACTTATACAAAAGCAAAACCTAAAATCGATGGAAAAGTCTCACCCATCTCAAACACTATGATAAGAATAGCATAAGTGTTTTCTGCCTAATAAAGAAATGACTTACTATATTTGGAATCTGATACTACATCGCTGCTCAATACTTTAGGGGATCGACTTTATTACGTAAATGGATTCCTAACCTTTTTCTTCTATTATGACATAAGTAAGCAATTCTTATTATATTGGCCTAGAACCTCACTAATTAATCTTTACGGTGCTTTTTTCTATCTATTGGATCCTTTATCCATAGAATAAAATATCTAGACATATCTATTTATTCCTGTTTTGACTTTTATGAAGTTCCTTTCTTTCCTATTACCGATATAGATCGTTTTTTTTTTCTTTTTTTGTTGGACGTCTTGCTCTTCTTTTCAGCAGTTTGGCATGAATGAACATCGAAAAAATTATTCCCTACTGTGCAATGGACTAAATGATGGTCGTTGTACTCTGCAATTTTAAAGTTTCTAGCTGCTAAAGTATGATTTTGCAACCCCATACTTTTCCGTCACGTCAACGTCACTTGATTTAAAGGAAGTAAAAGGTCAACTTGTCTAAGCTGGAGACTAATTTAACTTTTAACTATTTTTATATAAACCAAAGTTTTCTAGATACAAATTCGATGCCTTTTTGGCCAGATCGTAGGATCAAATGTTGAATTTCTTAGACTCTTTTTCGGATCAGTCGTTAGCGTATAGTCATTGCATTTGCACCTTGAGTTGACTATATTTTGAAGATCTGTGGAATTTAAATTACAATGGCCTAAATTATTTTTTGTCGACACTGCACGATGGACCGTGACCACAACCTTCCTAATCTTATCCTCAGATGGAAAATTGGAATTTGCCAGCAGACAGTAGATCATGTGTTTGGCAATAGAATCAGATTCATCTTCCACTGATCAAATTATAGGAACGTGGATAAAATTTCCTTTCTAGAAACCGTTTGTTGTCACTCCTCCTCAATTATTCTAGATTGCTCAATAATATGTGTACGCCCTATTTTTTTTTAACTAATTTCATAAGAAGTCCTAAATTAGTAGACCTGTGACAATGTACTCCAAACTAATTTTTTGTTTACAAAAAAATCTGAACTGGTACATTTGTGGCAAATTTACCCTCCATTAGTTTTCATTAGATTAAATTAATATTACGAAAAACTACAAAATTGGTACACCTCTAACAAATAAAAGGTCAAACCTAAACTAGTACACACGTCAACTGTCACGTATTATCCAATTCAACAATTTTACGATAAAATTTAACGGAAAATAATAAAGGTTAAATTTGTCATAAGTATACCAATTTAGGGTTTATCGTGATATCAATTATTATTATTATTATTATTATTATTATTATTATTATTATTATTATTATTTATTTTTATTTTTTAATAATTCAGGGGCACAAACGTTGAGACAAGGTTGTCTAAAAGCACATGGAAAACCCACAAGCCTTACAAATCGGTTAATTTTAAGTTTTTAACTTGTGCAAACATCCTAACCAGAGCAATTTGACTTAGTTGACGGGAGTTGAACAACCGACCTCTAGTTCTTGAGCTAGAAATCCCTTGACAGTGCAACTAATTTATTGTGTGTGCACGTGAAATAAGGTATTAAAGTATCGCACATCGCTTGATTATAGGATTTATATGTTTTTTATATACACGTAGTCATCTTTCATCCATCAACTTTAACTTCCGGATTGGGCTTTCTGATAGATATTGCCCTTTTACAAATACAATAAAACTGCATTGATAAAATATGATCCCTGAATCATGAAACTATATTAGTGCATACATCTATGAGTGTTTCGTCCATTATGTTTTTGCAGATGAGAGGCGTTTGAAACTAAGTGAACTTCAAGCTTCGCAGCTAAAGCAAAATTCCAAATAAATCAAAGCTTAGGAGGATGATCGTTTTCGAAGGTCACGTTAGCGCTGCGGCAAAATTGAAATGGGGAATTCCCAGGCTCTCGAAATGTCGAAGGTCTTCGCTCTTCCCAGAAAAATGAACGTCAGGCAAGGTTTGCTTTGCTATTGGCCTTGTCAGACTTCCACCACCTTCTTGGGAAGGAAATTTGTTTTGAAAAAAAAAAAAAAAACGATGTGAAAAGACTTTCACTATCAGTTGCTGACGTTTATCTCCCCAAATTTTGTCTCAATAACCTGCACGCCCATATATTATATGCTCCAATTCATATTATATAAATAATATTTAGCGATGTTGTTCTTAAAGTCGAAAACGAGGGACGAAATTATAATATCCGTCCGTCCGTTCCATACCCAGCCGCAGCCGGAGCATTACCGTGCCATATGCAGTTGTCCCTTCCGCAAAGTGCTAACTCGTGTTGCTGGCTCCTTATCGTTGTTCCCGGTTTTGCAAGTCCATTTCTTTTGTCCTCGTAGACATTTGAAATGACTAATTTAGTCTTTTGAAGAAATATTTGGACCTTTTAAAGGACCGGTTTAGTCTCATTAAGGATTATTCGGAATTCGAAGGGTTGCCCTAGTGTAAAAAATTTCGGGAAAATTGTCCAAAAAGTCCTAAACCTATTGCACTTCTGCCAATTCAGTCATAAACCTTTTAACTTTACCAATTTAGTCCTAAATATTTTCACTTTTTGCCGATTCAGTCCATTCGGCCAATTTTGGCTGGAAAATGCGGACGTGGACGCTGGCGGTGCCACGTAGGACTGTTGGCGCTGGCGTGGATCATTTTTAATAATATTTTAATATTTTTTTGAATTTTATTATTTTATTATTTTTTTCCCTTCTTTTTTTTCTTTCTTTTCTTTTTGGCTTTTTTCTTTTCTTTTCCGGTGGTCGGCCATCAGCCACAACTAGCCGGCTGGCCTCGCCCGCCATAGGCAAGGCCCGGCCAGGCGAGGAGGAGCCTTGGCGAGGGGAGCCCTCGCCAGGGCTCACCCTTGCCCAGGCCAGCGTTGGCCTCACCCAGACCAGATTTGGCGAGGCCGGCCCTCGCCTCTGGCCAGCCGGGCGTCGGCCGAGCGTCGGCCGATCAGGGGCGAGGGCCGACCTCGCCAGATCTGGTCTGGGCGAAGCCGACGCTCGCCTAGGCAAGGGCGAGCCTCAGCGAGGGCTCCCCTTGCCAAATCTGGCAATGCCGGCCCTCGCCCAGCTGACCCTCGCCCGACCGGGCCTCGCTTGTGGCAAGCGAGGCCAGCCGGCTAGCTATGGCCGGTGGCCGGCCACCGGAAAAGGAAATAAAAAAGCCAAAAAGAAAAGGAAGAAAAAAAAGGGAAAAACAGAAAAAAAAAATAATAATTCAAAAAAATTTAAAAAAAGTTAAAATATTAATAAAAATTGTTTACGTCAGCGCCAGTGGTCCTACGTGGCACTGCCGGCGTCCACGTCAGCATTTTTCGGCCAAAATTGGCCGGATGGACTGAATTGGCAAGAAGTGAAAATGTTTATGATTGAATTGGCAGAAGTGCAATAGGTTTAGGACTTTTTGGACAATTCTCCCAAAAAATTTCCGTATAAATAGATTTTCTCCTTTTTCACTTCCAACTACATTATCTCAATTATTGGAGCTAATCATCTTGATTTTATACTTGAGGAAATTCAGGCGATCTCAAGAAGGCATAGATTCAAGGTAAATAACATATCGACAAGTAAGGATTCCAAACACTTTAAATAGAATTAGTATTGGCATAATACAAGAATTAGGTTATAAAATTAAATTAAATAGCCGTTACTCTGCTGGCTTTAAATTAGGCTTTTCGTGATAAAAAGGCCGTCGTTATGTCGAGATTATCTTGAAATGTACGAAAATATGTCTTCACTAGTTGATGTTCCCGTAAAGTAAACCTAGCATAATTTATGATTTCTCTGGGCCGTCATCATATTTGTTTTAATTCTTCAATGTCATGATTTAATAATAATCATTTTTTGAAACACATAGTTATTTTCCTTAACAATATTATTAGCTTTCAAAACCAATATTATACATGGTCGAAAGAACAACAATATCCCTATATAAGTAAGCCAAATGATAACATGGCTGCGTCAATTTCCAAACTAAGCATTCATACGTAATAACACGTCATTAGTCAAATGCACATACACACAGTACACACAACGCAAATTAGGACTCATGCATACTTTTGAAATTCATTACATATTTTTAAAACATAGATACACGCAGCACAGGAAATCATGCCAGAGCGGAAAATGATGAAAAAATTTCACTTGAAAAGTTAAAGTTGTATCCATAATTTTAGGAAAATACTTTTAAATTTGAATTCAAAGGATTTAATTGAAAATTGTGGTACCGAAAGGTTATCATGGGGACCCTAACCCCTCTCCATGTATATTTGAAACCTGCACCACAATTTCTCTAGTTTTTCCCAAGTGACCAATGCCTTTACACATGCACCTAAATGTCCAATCATCATAGTTCTTTTCAATGGTTGATGGTGACTCCATCTTTTATTTTTGGAAGATCCGAGTCCATGGTGGTTATACTCTCCACCTGTCCAGCGAGATCCGGCTACCTAGAGGTCTATGAAACGCCATTTATGCTAATAAAAAACGATAAACATTTTATAATGATCCGTGAATGTGGGGAAGTAAGGTCCTAACTTTTAATGGGGTTCAAGCAAATGGTGACTTAGGATGACACGCAATTAACTTGTATAAGATCAGTGGGGGATTAACATGCCCGGATATTCCTCTTATCTATTCCTGCATTTCAGCGCACTTATTCATGTCATGAGGAGCATTTGTTCTCTCGTATATACCTTTTTCTGCAAGCTTTCGGATTCCGAGTGGGGAATAATACTGTCCCTATAGATTATTATCACAGCACCTAAACAAAGTACCGTAAAAAAAAAATACTTGGTGGTATGTATTAGTAGAGAGGGACGCAAAAATGGGTAGTGGATTCTGACCCATAAAAGCTAAAATTAAAGATTGTGAGTGGCCAAATGGGACAAAACTCACAAGGGAAATATTAGGCTCATGCTCGTTTAAGATTTAGTATGGTATAAAAAGGATATAATACTTTTTGCTTTTCCTTTCCTGCAGCTTCTTTTGTTCGTTCACTGAACTACGAATTGGAACGAGTCCACGTTCATTCGCATTTGTATATATATATCTGCTTGCTGATGATGCAATACGCACAACTCGAAAAGTCCTATAAGAGAGTGCGATAGGAAGACCAAAGGTGGTGCGCACGCGCATCAGACGACATTACTATCACAGAGAGACAGAGAGAGAGACACACAGAGAGAGACAGAGAGAGAGAGAGAGGGAGAGAGAGAGAGAGAGATGGAATGGAGAAAGTGTTATCTTGACGCCATACTCGTGCCATTAGGGTTTATGATAAGCTTGGGCTATCACGCTTGGCTATGGCATAAGGTCCGGACCGAACCGCTCACCACTATCATAGGCACAAACACAAGGGGACGACGCTTCTGGGTCTCCGCCATGATGAAGGTACTTCATCTCTAACACTTCTTTTCGTCATGTATACACTTTACGCACACATACTTGGGCGAGTATACCTATTACCACTGCCACACAGCTCACCCAGATCTTAATCTTCTTCTAAATTATCTTTCTTGATTCATCAACCACCTAAACTTCACAACGCGACAGTCAGCAGTGATGTTGAGGAATTCTTATTCTGTCTATTTTTAGTTAGAGAAACAGTTTTCCATCCACATATGTTGTTATGACCGTCCGTGTAGTAAGTATATGAATCTTTATATAGAATGATTGAATCACACATATGTTCATAGGTCTCATGCAAACCTTTTCTCTCCATTTTCTTTCACGAGAAATGTACACAACAAACATTCCGATTTTTTTCTTTTAAATTGTTATTAAGAGTAAGGTTCTAGAAAGTATATGTATATGAAATGCCATTGAGGGAATATTCCCATACATTAACTTCAAAAGTATTTTATGCTTCACTTGTTTCACGAAAAATGAATTATTTGGAAAAATACTTTTTTAGTGATCACTTGAAATAATTAGTAAATGACAATATTTATGTCTAGACATTTTCGTGAACGATAAAAATATTTTTTGTTCTTTCATTTATATAAATGATAAGAATTATCAATTTAATAAAATGTTTTTCAAATCGTTCATTTTCACGAAACAATTCACCCTTAGATAAGCATCATTTTTATGCTAGACTCAACGATAGAAGAACTCTTAGTTTCGGTGGGTTCATTTGGTTTCGATTGATTTCAGATGCCACTACATTACAAGTGTTTGAAAATGGAAGAGAAAAAATGCTGATAGGGATAGAGTTCTTGATCTAATGCTACCATTCAAGTTGACACGAACAAGTGCTTGGTGAAACATTGTCCAACATTGTAGTTTCTGTCTCCATCAAAATATGTGGTGCCTAATTTTCTTCTTGCATAGAGAAGTTAAAAAAAAATAAAAAATCATGAGTAGGTCTGATCAATGAGAAGGACAACAGTAGCTAGTTCGAGAACTCTGGAGATATATGCAGAACTACGATTTTATCCTGCTTATGGAAGCACTTTTCAGCGACTGGCATGATGTTGTTGTACTCCGCCATTTCAGAGCATAAAATCTGATATTTGTTAGTGCTTTCCATGTGATCATCCACAGCCCAATGTTTTAGAATGTATAGTCAGATCGGTGAGTGAAGTGCGTTTCAGAATCATCAAAGCATAATGAAACGATCTCATAAGCTAAAGTGATGGCCCCGTGACGATGCGGAGGTTCCACGTCCTAGCTTTGCATTATATATTAGGGTGTGAATCTATGCTTCGGTCTGATGTGTCACTGATAAAATGATACGGTCGGACCACCGTATTGAAACAAAACACATTTAACAATTGAAACATGATTAGAGCCCGTTTCGTGCATCCTTTCACAATAATCATAATTATGGAAAAAGGGATAGTGCAGTTTTTATAAAGTAATTAGTAATATCTTCATAATCGCAGCGCCCTCACAGGAGTATGGGAGTTTCTTAATCAGTATCTTCAACATTTTGGAAATTTATAAAGTTCTTCTGTTAAGCCCTGATCAATATATCTACAAAAAATCCTTCAAATTGTATTGGATTAAAACCATGTATTGTAGACATTCCCTCGGTAAATTTACCTTCTAAAAGGCTAAGTGCCCTAACTTGTAGAGAAAATTGCACAAAAAGACAACCTAACTTTTTTCCTATACTCTTGCTCCTGCATCTTCCTTAATTGTCGGCCTCTACCACCTAATTGTGAATTAAAACTACTCCCAAAAAGAGTTCCGACCACCTAATTTTGAATTACCGTGGCTTTGAAGCCACGCGTCACTAAGCGAATGAATTACAACACAATTAAAATGCAGCATTACTATAGCACCGCTTCTCAGCTATAGGAAGCAAACACTTAAAGGCGCAGACATTAGCATACTCTAAATGAGTTTTCGAGGATAATATAGTTTTGACTGTTTTGTATGAACTCCCCAATGAAAACATCATATGCTCAGAATATTCTTCGAATACGAATAGCCACCTTCCAACTCCCGCTTGCGGGATTGGCCAAGATAACTAGACAAATAAACGAAACCACCGGGGAATGTTTACCAAATATGATGCGTGTTCTAGAAGTTGCCACATATTCTGTCCACACGAGGGAAAACGTCACATGGTTTTATCCTCTACCCTGACTAGGATATTCTCCAATTGATAGTACGTGAATTTTGACATATATTAGGTGGAATGTGTAATACTATCAAATCCCAAGTACAGGAAGCTATTTGTTGAATTTCCCAAAGTATTGGACTTGTATGGACAATTTTAGTTTTGGGATTTCTCTATCGTATCATCATGAAAATGGGAAAAAGAAAGAAACAAGTTGAAGGTTAATATCTGATGAATTTGTAGGACAATGACAAGAAGAACATCTTGGCGGTACAAACCCTCCGGAACACCATCATGGGGTCGACCCTGATGGCCACCACGTCGATCCTCCTCTGCTCGGGCCTTGCAGCAGTGATAAGCAGCACCTACAGCGTGAAGAAGCCCCTGAACGACTCCGTGTATGGTGGGCACGGCGAGTTCATGATGGCCATGAAGTACGTCACCCTCCTCACCATCTTTCTCTTCTCCTTCCTCTGCCACTCCCTCTCCATTCGGTTCATCAACCAGGTCAACATTCTCATCAACACTCCGCTACAGCACGTGGACCCCGAGATGGCGTCCATAGTCACTCCAGAGTACATCTCCGAGCTCCTGGAGAAAGGGTTTGTCCTCAACACCATGGGGAACCGGCTTTTCTACACAGCGATCCCTCTTCTGCTCTGGATCTTCGGGCCGGTTCTCGTGTTTCTTTGCTCGGCGGCGTTGGTTCTGATGCTGTATAACCTGGATTTTGTGATTGGGAGTGGCAAAAAGTGTTGTCAGATGGAGGAGGGGAAGAGAAATGGTGACTTAGTATAATGCGAAGGGAGTGCATGGAAAGGGGGTTCAGTGAGAGGAAAGGTTCTTTCTGAGGGATAAAATGTGGATAAGAAGCCTTGGTCGGCTAATGTCCTGAGGTTTTCCATTTATAACTGTAAAATTATTTGTCTTTATATAAGTACGTAATTTTGGACGTGGATTGGAGTCATTTAAAACCCTAAATCATTCCCTTGAGATATTGACAAATCATCTAGAGCAGGTTTTCTTTCCTTCTATCACTTTTCTGTCTTTTCTACTTCTAAACCGTCCCTCCTCCATGAGGCCACAACTTGCACACCGCAGAGAGGGCGGCCTCTGCCAATTTAGCTTTGTTCCAACAAACCAGACCGGTTTTCAGTCGGTCCCGTGGCCTGATTAATCCATGGTTCTTCGATTCACCTATCTATAGACATTTGTTATGTGGTCCATCAGGGGCCTGATTAGATTGTACTTTAATTTTAGGAATAAATGTACTGAAAATTCTAAAACTTGTCATCAAAATGCAATTGAATTTTAAAACTTTCAAATAATGCGATCAAGTTATGAAACTTATCGCTAAAATTAAATTGAGTCTTAAAACTTATAAAAAATGCAACAATAGAAGACTTAATTGAATTAATTTGAAAAGTTCAAAACTTGTTTATATTTTTTGACAGTTTTAGGACTCAATTAAACTTTCGTGATATATTTTAGTACTTAGTTGTACTTTTTGAAAATTTAATAACTCAATTGTATTTTCATGACAAGTTTTAAGACTTTTAATGCACTCATCCCTTAATTTTAAAGTAAAAAGACAGAGCATGTCGAGGTTCGATATAAAGGTCGACTCGTTCACAAATAATTTTGAGCCGCTTCGATTTGATGTAATGTCGCTTTATTTGGATCCTTTCGTTTGTTCTTTGATGAGCAGGCTTTGTACTGCTCCAGGGTCTTAACACTTTCCTTCGTTAGAAGTTGCGGATGTCACTTGAATTAGCAAACATCGAGTTGTCGTGCGGTTCACACTTTGCGGAGTTTCGTTTCTTTGCATTAACTTTTGTTCACTACTTATGTCTTTGCAGGACATTAGACTTTTAATCATTTAGATTGTATGTCTAATCATAAAAGAAAAATCATAAAAGAATTTCATGCGCATTACATAGAATGACTTTTGGCATTGCTTGTTTTTAAGATTTAGTAATTTTATCATTAGGTAAATAAAAAACATATTCACATAACAATTTCAGGATAATTGTCCAAAAAATCAAAAACATATTGTACCATGACAAGTTCAATTAAAACCTTTCAATTATGTCAAATCAGTTTTAAACAATTTCAATAATTTGTTAATTTAGTACTTTTTCAGCTAATTTTGTCTAGGATTTGCTGATGTGAACGTCAGTCAGTCAGCCGTTGGCCATCCCACGTGGCATAGCTAATTTTGATGTGGACAAATTTTATTTTTTTTAAAAAAATCCTGAATTTTTCCTTCTTTTTTCCTTTTCCTTTTCCTTTTTCTTTTCCTTTTTGTCTATGGGCAGCCATGGCCAGCAATCAGCCACAAGTGAGGGTTGCCATCGCGACATGGATGAGGGCGATTCTCACTTGATTTCACAAGGGTGACCCTCGCACAAGCCGCAAAGGTTGAGCCCTCGCCAAATTCCGCAAGGGCAGCCCTTGCCTAATCATACTATGGGGACCCTTGCTTAAGTGAAAAGGAGACAAAAGGGAAAAAAGGAAAAAAAAAGAATAAAAGGAAAAATTCATTAAGATTTAAGAAAAATATAAAATTGTCAATGTTGGTGCCGATAATGCCGCATAGGATTGTTGAAATATCAAATTCTAAATTAGGAATTAGGGATGAAGAGGAAACGATTATATAAAGGAACTTCTCGTTGATAGGAGGGCTCGAGATCATGGAATTTGGAGGGAGCCTCAAATTTCCTGGTTTGGTACGAGGGGTTTGGAGGGATATTGGGAGATGTACAAATATATTTTCTCTCTTTCGTGTATTCATCTCTATAAAACAAATAGTCTCTAATAAAAAAAAAAAAAAAGAGGTGTGGAAACCCAAGCGCCAAAACTGCTAAAATGTACACGTAAGTATCAAAATTAGAGAAGAAATGAATACTTAAGTATCAATAGTAAGAATTGTCGGCCAAACAACTAGAGTGGTATTTTTTGGCAAGAATTATAAACGATGTAGCATTTCTTTAAAAAAAAATATATCCACGTAGCATTGACGTGGCTAGATTAGCCCAAAACTATGTCATTTTGATCTAAATTTGATTTTTAATATAAATATTGAATAAATTAAATTATAAAACTAATTATAAAAAAAAAAATTAGTGAGGGCCTCCATGGCCCTTGTTGTTGCCGCCCGACCATCACTGGAATGGGCCGATGACAATGGGGTGACAATTGGCCAAGTGCCACTGACTTGGTTGACTACAAGCAAGGGCCTACACGCCCTTGCCTAGATCTGGGGCAAGGAGTTGTAGCTTTCACCTACGGTAGGCTAGGGCCGCCGACCACTGGCCGAGGATCGGTGACTCTAGCCAATCTCAACCCACAATCGCCAACCTTTTCCAACGATGGTGAGGTAGAGGCAGTGAGAGATATGGAGGCCCTAGCTGATTTCCCTTTCTTTTTTTCTTTTTTAAATTCATCATTTTTAATTTAATTTAATTAATATTTATATTAAAAATCAAATGGCAAAATGACATCGTTTTGGAACAAGAATTGCTAAGTGGACATTCTAGCAAGCCACGTAAATAGTTTTATTAATAAAATAATGTTACGTCATATTTCCAGCAAACCTCGTTGGAATTGGCACTTAAATATATATTTTGGGAGTTTTGGTAGTTATGTATTCACCAATGCCAAGTTTTAACACTTATGATGTATTTCTTTATAAGAAAAATAGCTTTAGTTGAAAATTTTAGGTAAACAACAAAGCAAAATCGTGGATATGTCAAAAATTGAATAGATGGCAAATCAAACTTTAGATTGAATCTCGATGTTCTTGTTGAGGTGTGATTCATATTCCCCATAAACAAAAAGACATGGAGTTCCTACTATAGCAGAGGTTCGAGTGCCGTCCTAGCGGAGTAGCACCTTTGAGTTTGAATCGTTAGAGGGTTTTTATAGTTTGAGCCCATATTTTATTGATAGAGTAGGTTTAGGCTCATGAATAGTTATTGGCTATATATAATATTTCTCTTGTAATTGAGGATTGTACAGAGTAGTGTGATGTGCTAATTATAATAAAATCTTATACCAAATGTAACCCAGTTTAAGTGTGAATTAAGATAAATTTTGTAGATCGATTTCTCTATCTGGCCTTTACCTTCTATTTCGTTGTGTTTGTGCAATGAATCCTCACATCTGGTATCAAAGTTGATGGTTAATTGGTAGTCCACTTCCAATCTGTATTGGTGTTTGGTGAATATATCAAGGAATGAATTTAGTAACCAATGTGAGTTTCTAGATAGGTAAGTGTCATGGTGTAGCAGCGTAAGCCCGATGGCAAACTTTCATGGTTCAGTTCGAAGAAAGAGATCAAGGATGAAGTTGGGTGTTAGGAAATTTAAGTTTAATAACTTGATGTAGAAGGATACCTAAATTACGAGAGAGATAATATAATACTAGAGCTCACACATGAAGTAGAGATTGTTAGGATATATGCATAAGTTATCTTAGAAAAGTTCAACATGGGAGAATTTATATAGCGTCGAGCAATTAATATATCATAATTGTGTTATAACTTATTGACTTGAGTTTCTTGTGGAAACTTGGTCCAATTGAATATGGTAATAGACTCAGACTTGAATCCCCTCTTGGCGATCTCTCCGAAAGAAGGTAAACTTATGGAAACTTGGTCCAACTGGATATGTTGACAGATTTGGATTTAAACTTCCTCTTGGCGATCTTTTCAAATGAAGGTATCACCTTTTGCTACGCGTTATCAATTGTTAACCAATGTAGGTTTGAGCAAGAGGGAACAAATCACAATGCTATAAGTAGTAGTAGAATGGACTGAAGGTTTCTAGAAGTCTCCTATGACACGGTGTAGGCCTCCGCAAAGATTGGACAACTCTGTTTTCTTGAATTGTAAAGCAATGCGCCAGCTTCTTAAGATTCCTACGGTTTCATGACATGTAGTCTTGGGCTCTTTGCTAATCGACTTCTCTGAGTTTCCTTAGCTTAAATCCCACATAAAATGCGCCGTCCGCTCCCGCATTCTATCCATCTGCACTTTTTTCCTCTCCCCCTCCCGTGGCCTCTCTCTCTCTCTCTCTCTCTCTCTCTCTCTCTCTCTCTCTCTCTCTCTCTCTCTCATACACACGATTGGGTCGGGGGTGTGCATGTAGGTGAATGTATGTGATCGTGTCCTGGAATGAGGAATTATGGAAATCATACCTTGTCTTTCCTTCTTAGTCCCATGAAATCAACCCACCAATTCCCTTGTCGATTAATTTCCATGTCCTGAAATTTCTAATGCCACTCCGGGTGCCACTACCACCACCATTACATGAGCGTCCCTCTGGTTTGGCAATGGCCGAGCTTCAAGCTGTGGGGAGCCTACTTGGCTGAGTCGTTTGGGTCTTCAAGACTAAGGTAGGCCTTGCCTTGCCTTGGTCCAATGGTTGTTAGCTAAGCTTGACTAGGCCCAGGAATGAAATGATGAATTTGGCTCCTTGGACAATCTTGTAGACATCCTTTCTAAAGCAAGGTGTGTAGCTTAATTGTAACATCCTCAACTTTGAGCCCTTTACACGGTAAATGAGGAGTCCGAACTCGATTTCACTGGTTATGCTAGGTTGCGTCTGACTTCGTCCGATCATGGCTTAGGCACGGATTTTGGGCCAACTAAGGTAGTCGGTCATGGTCAAACTTTATTAATTCTTGCCCAATGAGATGACCTTCAAACTTAGATATTTCCCTTAGTGCATTTAATGCTCTTGGAAGGTAATTAATTAAGGCTTGATGACTAAGTAGGATACTTGGCACAATTAGTCTTGCCTTTGGACAGGTAATCATGAAATTTTGGATGGTTATACATTAAGAGAAGGTGAGTCATAAGCCTATTAAGAAGACCTAGAGGCCAAGCTAGATAGGCTAATCTTCTCGAAGAACAATAGTCAAATACATTAAATGAGGGTAATGAGTATGGAGGTTTAGGTGTCCCAAATAATTAATGAACTCATGACCTAAGGGAATGATGACAAGTGATCTTGGAAGTCAAGTAGGGAACCACTTCTCCTCCATACACTTGCCACCTAGGATTTCATAGGTTTTGACTTTCCAGTTTTTTGAAATTTCTAGACCTTTGTTGATTTCCAATATTATAGAGCTTCTTTTGTTTTGAATTTGGAGAAGTTTCCTTCATGAAAGTTGTTCAAAACATCTTGAGCTACAACATACATAAATTTCATATTTATTTAATATGAAATGGTTGGGATGAAGGCCTAATCAATTACCATATAGAACTTGTCCAGTATAGTGAAAACGGTAACCAAGTTACTTTCTCGATTTTTTTATAAAATCTTCCCTTTCGAATTTGGATATTCTTTATTCATAAAAGTTTTAAATAATATCCACATCTACAGCATGTTAAAATTTTAAATAGTGTTGTGAAGATTTGGATTTCGAAATGAGTTTCTCTCTCTGACCATTGAATCTGCTCAATGGACGAATTTTTGAGTTGTGTTCAATGATTTGTTGCTCTTCCCACAGAACGAATTTGGCTTAGATTCCTTCATGAAAAATGTTTTCTAAAGTCTTCTCTACAACATATGATAATTTTATAATTTGTTGAGCCTGTTTGATAAGGTAATGGTACTTATTTCGAAAGTTGCTCAAAACTGTTTTTGACTTGGAATGAGAGAACCACATGCCCAACTTAGAGGGGAAGGGGGCTGCATGCCTAACTTGAGAAAGAAGCCAATCTAGATTCTTCTTGGCTTGAAGATAAGAATGTATTAAATGCTTTTGGAAGCTAGCTAGTTGATGAGCTTAATGA
Organism: Eucalyptus pauciflora; assembly: GCA_007663325.1. Taxonomy (NCBI): domain Eukaryota; kingdom Viridiplantae; phylum Streptophyta; class Magnoliopsida; order Myrtales; family Myrtaceae; genus Eucalyptus; species Eucalyptus pauciflora. The sequence goes on from VMYD01000388.1 coordinate 1,518,336, forward strand.
GTCACATGCTCATGTGTGTCAGAAACTCAAATAGAAATATAGGAATAGTGTTTCTATTTCATTGAATTGTACATCGTTACACCAATGTATATATTGTACAAGAAGAATCAATAAAGAAGTAAAGAAAATATTTCTATCCAGAAAAATATTCCTAGTCCTAAAATAAATACAATCTAAATCAATTACAAATCTCCAATCTAATTCCATATCTTCAAAACATATCTTCTTTCAACACTCCCCCTCAAGCTGGTGGCTTGTATATATCCAAGACTCCAAGCTTGTTTAGAAGATATGTGTGTTGCCTTTGACAAAGGGGTTTAGTAAATATATCCGCAGGTTGCTCCGTGGTTCTAATCCCTCTTGTCTCGATGATACCTTCCTTGATCTTCTCTCGTGTAAAATGGCAATCAACTTCTATATGTTTTGTCCTTTCATGTAATATGGGATTTGCTGCAAGTTTGATTGCTGAATCATTATCGCAAAAAAGTAGTGTCGGACCTCTAACTTGTATCCCAAGATCTTGAAGTAGACCTCGTAACCATACCACCTCACAAACAGTTTTGGCCATAGATCGATACTCAGCTTCTGCTGATGACAATGATACAGTAGATTGCTTCTTTGTCTTCCATGAAAGCAGTGATTCCCCAAATTTAATGCAGAATCCAGTAATAGATCTCCTGCTCATGGGACATGTAGCATAATCCGAATCACAATAGGCTGTCATCTCCATACTACATTTCCGAGAAAGAAGTATTCCTAGTCCTGGACATCTCTTCAAATATTTTACCACCTTCAAGGCTGCATTCATGTGAGATTGTTTTGGACTGTGCATAAACTGACTAAGAGTCTGTATAGCATAGCAGATGTCTGGCCTGGTCATGGTGAGATAGATGAGTTTTCCAACAAGTCTCTGGTAACTTGTCGGATCTTTCAGTAATGGATCATCAGATGAGGACATCCCAGCATCATAATCAACACTGGTTAATTTTGCATTCTGTTCAATAGGAATGACTGTCGGTTTGCATCCCGATAATCTTGCTTCTGATATAATCTCCATCACAAATTTTCTTTGGCTAAGAGAAATTCCCTGATCAGTACGAGCTATCTCTATTCCAAGAAAATATTTAGGTGGCCCTAAATCTTTAATATGAAAAGAGGAATGTAGATACTCTTTAAGCTTCCTCACAGCAGAATCATCATTTCCCATAATGAGTATGTCGTCAACATAAATCATCAAGTAGATAGACGACGTACCTTTTGTCAAAGTGAAGAGAGCATAATCATACTTGGACTGCTTAAATCCAGCACCCGTGAGTGCATGAGTAAACTTGGCATACCACTGTCGAGATGCCTGTTTTAAACCATAAAGAGATTTATGGAGACGACATACCTTAGACTCCCCCTGTCTCCGTAATCCTTGTGGAAGATCCATATAAATCTCTTCTTCCAGATCACCATGAAGGAAAGCATTATGGACGTCCATTTGATGCAATGTCCAGTTGCGAAAAGCAGCAACTGATAAGAAAGAGCGAACTGTGACATCCTTGGCTATTGGAGAAAATGTCTCATGGTAGTCAAATCCTTCTCTCTGTGTGAAGCCCTTGGCTACCAACCGAGCCTTGTACCTTTCCACAGAACCATCTGCTTTATATTTAATCTTATATACCCATTTACAACCAATGGGCTTACGATAAGGAGGTAATGATACGACATCCCAAGTGTGATTGTCAATTAGGGCTTTAAGTTATGCTTCCATGGCCTTTTGCCATCGTGGATCATGTACAGCCTCATGATAACTAGATGGTTCTTGTTCTTCATAAATGCGGTTAATGCAACATAAATGTTCTGAGGATAACTGATCAAAAGACACATAAGAGGAAATAGGATAACGAGTACCTGATGATTTTGATGAAGAACAGACAAAATCTTTTGTCCAAGTTGGTGGGCAAGTGGCTCGACCAGATCGTCGAGGTGGCTCAGTCGATACATCCAACGATGGTTCTTCAATATGTGCAGATTCTATGGAATTGATCACTTGAGTTTCCTCTTCTATGAAATCCGTCTCAAATGAATCTGTAGGATGGTGCTCATAAGGTGGTGAAGGTGATACTGCATCCACTATATGCTGTCTTGGAGGAGAAGCAATAACATACGATCCTCCAGAAGATAAATCTTCTTCTGACAAAAATCTACGATTAGTGTCTATATCGTTTTCAGAGATGGGAGCAGAATTCCGGAAAGAGAAAGTATCTTCATGAAAAACTACATCTCTGCTGATAAAGAATTCCCCAGTAGACTTTTCATAAACTCGATAACCCTTTTTGAGATTGGCATACCCCATGAATATGCACTGTCTAGCACGAGGCGCCATTTTATCTCGAGGCCCTACTATAGTCGCATAACAGAGACAACCAAACACTCGAAGATGATTCAAATCTGGTTTCTTTCCATACAGTAATTCAAATGGAGTTCTTCCTTTCAAAACCCTAGATGGCATACGATTTATCAAGTATGCTGCCGTAACTACACAATCTCCCCAGAATTCTTCTGGTATAGATGCTTGGAATTTTAGGGCTCGTGCCACTTCCAAAAGATGACGGTGCTTTCTTTCCACAATTCCATTTTGCTGTGGTGTATAAGTGCAAGTACTTTCATGCAAAATTCTTTTTGAAGAAAGGAAGGAAGCACACTCACCACTGAAGAATTCCTTTCCATTATCAGTACGAATGCGACGAATTGTTTTACCAAATTGGGTTTTGGATAAAGAGATCAAAATTCTAAGGTGAGATAGAACTTGATTTTTTAATTGTATGAGAAAAACCCAGGTGGCACGTGAGAAATCATCCACAATTGTGAGAAAGAACCGCGAACCGTCATGATTTGTGGTATGATATGGTCCCCATACATCAGCATGAACTAAAGAAAAAATGCCTTCAACACTAGTGTTACTAGTTGGAAAGAAGGATCGAGTTTGTTTTGCCAAAGGACAAATAGGACACTGAGGATAAGGGAAAGAGGCAGTGTGACCCAATCTTTGATGATAAAGGGAATTTTTATTGCTAGCAACATTGCACATTGATTTATTGAAAGCAACAGAAGAAATAAAATTGACTGGAAGATCGATCAAAAAATACAATCCTTGATAGATTCTACCCAAGCCCATCAGATTGCCAGTCGAAAGGGCCTGAAATAGACATTTATCAGAGTCAAACAAGGCCTAACAAGAATTTTCTTCACAGGCTCTAGACACTGATATGAGATTAAATTAGAAACTAGGAACATAAAGGACATTTTTAAGACTGATGAGTGGGCTAAGATTCACGGTTCCAGTTATTTCAACATGAGTGGAATTTCCATTCGGAAGCTGTACTGATATAGGAAAGGCTAATTTCTTAATATTGGAAAGAAATTTTTGATTGCAGACAATATGATCACTAGCTCCAGTATCAATAATCCAGGTATCCTTGGTAATTGAGTTCATCAGACAATAAGAAATACCTATGAAACTCCCTGTCTTGTCAGAAGCATCCAGCTTTTTTAAAGCTTCCATCAGTTCCTAATATTCCCCATGTGAAATTGATTTGTCTGCTGATTTTCCCAATACCTGTAAAACAGTTGAAAATTTCCCTTTCTCTTTTTCTCCAAGTTTGCCATGAAGCTTCCAGCAATTTTCAACTGTGTGATGTGGGCGTTTACAATAATCACAGTACAACTTTCCCTTTCCCCTTTGATTATTTTTAAAGGAGTAATTGGGCCTATTCATTGCATGGGCCATCGTTGCTCCATACGACCCATCAGAATTTGCGAATTGCGGCCCTTCAGAATAAATGGAATACTGCCCGTGTGGGCCGTCTGGCCCATATGCATGGGAATTATAGGGGCCGTTTGATTCCATTGCCCGCTTATTACCTGGACCGTCGGATCCAATGTCTCCAGGGAACGGTCGAGAACCGTTCGATCGATCGAGAAGATCCTGGCCGCTCGTTGTTGAGCGATACCCCTTAGGGTTTTCGTCGCCGCTCATTGTCGAGCGATACCCCCTAGGGTTTTCCTCTCGAAACCCTAGAGTGGTTTCGAGAGTCTCTCTCCCTCCCGTGGCCCTCTGTAGCGGGCGAGAGAATCTTCTCGCCGCCAGAGCCACGCTCTCGCCATTTTTGCCGTAATCGACTACTCTATGCTGGCTTTCTTCTTGAACAGCAAGCTGATAGATGCGGCCAAGGGTCGGCATTGGCTCCATGGTCAAGATCTGTGACCGAAACGAAAGGTAGGCTTCGTTTAATATGAGGAGAAAGCGTATCGCTTTCTCTCTGTCCCGCATCTGTTTGTATTGCTATAAGATGGGTTCTGGCCACTCGTATTTCTCCTCTGCTGCCTCCAATTCGTTCCACAGAACTGAAATTTTGTTAAAAATTGCAGCAACAGTCATATTTCCCTGTTTTAAATCTGAGATCTGTTGCGTCAAAGAGAAAATTTTCACTTGATCTAGTTTTCCAAACATCTCTTTGATATTTTCCCACATCTGTTTCGAGTCCTCCGTCGGGGGAAGACCGGCCGCGACCTCGGAAGCGATGCAATTTCCGATCCATGTTCGGACCAATTGATTGCATTTCTTCCAGAGTCGTGCCATTCGCTCGTCGGATGGAATCGGAACCGTTCCGTCAATAAATCCCTCTTTATCTTTTGTTACCAGTGCGCGCCAGAACTCGCGCGACCAATTTGAGTAGTTTTCTGATTCGGTTAACTGTTTTGCGATAAGCTTCAGTTCTGGACCGTCGGCACTAGTTGTGAAAAGAGGGTCGCCGAGCTCCGGTCGGCCGCTGGCAGCAAAGATCTTATATGGAGGAATTCCTGGCGGTGGATTTGGGTAGGGATTTCCCCCAAAACCTGATCCGCCAGATCCGGTTGCAGAATCCGCATTGGAATGAAACGGACCCGGGTAGGGATTTGTTCCCATACCCGGTTCGGTCAACCCGCCTATGTGCTGTGGATTGATGGTTGTGCTTGCCCCATTGCTGGTTGGTAGGCCTCCATCAGTTCGCACACCATCTCGATAACCCGGCAATGATGTATTTAGGTTTGCCCCATAGTACCAAGGATACGGTACCCATTGGTAAGGCGACCCTGAATAGGGTTGCCCCATATTAAACTGAGCCGGAGCAGCTCCCCACTGCACATGCTGAGGTAGGTTAGGTTGCTGGATTTGTTCTTGAGATACAGTGATTATCGCCGATGATTCATGGATCTGAGGAGGTGGCGGCATCATTTCTCCTGCGGACTGATCATCAGATCCTAAGGTAAGTTGTTGTGGATTTGCCATGTTTGACAAGTTCCTAAGAATTCTGCAATAATTTTGTCTTGCAGATTTATTTTTCGAAAGCTGTTGGACTGCTAGAAGGCTGTTCTGTTCTGCAGAATTAGCAGTAACAAGAACAAAGAAGACTGATCTGTTCTGCGAAGAATTTGCAGCAACAAGAACAAAGAAGACTTGATCTGTTCTGCGAAGGATTGCAGCAACAAAAGTTGATTGGTGCAGAAGCAATCTCAAGATCAAGACTGCTCTGATACCATGTCAGAAACTCAAATAGAAATATAGGAATAGTGTTTCTATTTCATTGAATTGTACATCGTTACACCAATGTATCTATTGTACAAGAAGAATCAATAAAGAAGTAAAGAAAATATTTCTATCCAGAAAAATATTCCTAGTCCTAAAATAAAAACAATCTAAATCAATTACAAATCTCCAATCTAATTCCATATCTTCAAAACATATCTTCTTTCAACAATGTGGTTACTTGGAAAACAAGTTGTCTAAAGTTCAAGTTTCTTGATGACCAAATTTTAGATAAATCTTAGGGTAGAATGGCCCTAGATTACAGCCTTGATGAACAAGGCAAAAACCAACCAATTAGAAGAAAACATTAGGCATTAAAGGGGCTTATGTGTCCCTTAGGCACCATAGGCAATAATGAGCCTAGATTGAGTTTTGGAGAGCAAGCAAATAGATGGACCAATGGAAAGATGAGCAAGTGTTGCCCTAGGAACTAGACTTGCTATCCATCTCTTTAGCTTGCCACCTCCTCAACTTACATTGTCCACCTACATGAAAATGATTGGTCAATTTGGAAATATCATCATGAGGGGTTTGCCTATAAATAGAGGCATTCTCTCCCTTCATTTACACACCACCCCCTCTTCCTTCTCCACTCTCTCGACCTCACCCTCACCACCGCCCTCTCCCTCTTTCTTGTGGTTGTGCCCCTCTTGTCCGTTTGCTCACTTGCACGTGGCTCGGTCACCTAGGCCATTCCTTGAAGTGTTGTAAGTAGAACTTACTAATATTTGGTTAGGACGTTGTGTTACGCTATTCCGAGCTTGTGATGAGTCCTTGACTGAAGATGATTGACTTGTTTTTGCTTGAAGTTTGGTTGTATTTGCTTGGATCAGTTTAGATCATGTTCCTTGATTGAGTTCGATCCTTGTTTGATGAACTTTGGCTCGTGCTTTGGCTTGAGTTGCTTGGAAGAAGCTCAGTTTGTGTGTTTATTTTATATGTTTTGGTTTTTTCTTTGATACAAACCTACTTTAAAAGCATTTTGTGAAAGCTTGCTATTTCCTCACAAAACTATTTCAAACCATTTTCACAAGTGCATGTTTTAGTTCATGCCTTGAGCTCCGAAAAAAGGGCTTTGTCAGTCTTGACAAACATGGGATCACGACGGATCAGTCATTTCTTAGTCTTGGTAACATATCGAGGCATATCGTTGCCGAGCCAAATTTAGTACTAGGTCAGTGAACATGTCACGATGGGCTAGTCCTTTCATGATCTCGGTGTGGTATTGAGGCATATCGTTCCCGAGCCAAGTCTGGTACTAGGTCAGTGAACATGTCACAATAGGCCGGTCCTATTATGGTCTCGATGCGATATCGAGGTATATCATTCCCAAGCCAAGTTGGGTACTAGATCAGTGCTCAAACGTGTCGAATCAAGTCATGATCATTGATTCATGCTCGGCATGCTTAATGTCTCAATTTCAATAAGTCTTTTTACACACTTATGCATGACACGCCTTCGGGCCATTGAATTAAAAGCGAAGATAAGAACCTGATTTTGATATTTGATGCATGGACACACGATGGACTAATTTATGTCGTCGACCGATGGATTCGGCAACGATGCCCCCTCGCCAACGGGATGCCCCCATGCCAACAAGATGCCTCATTAATAAGAACGAGATGCCCTGGGATGCCTCGTCAAAGGGACAAGATGTTGTAATAATTCTTATAATCACCCTTGGATTAGGGGACCTTACCTGATGGATTTTGGATGCTCGGTGGATTCCGGAAGAGTCGATGGATTTCGGCTATTAATAAATGAACCTCATGTGCATGAGTCCCTCACATTATGAAAGGGACTTTGGTTATGCTTGCATATTATTGAGTGAGGCGTAAGTTCCTCATACTATGGAATGAGTCTTGTTTGTGCTTGTATAATATTGAGTGAGGAGTGAGTTCCTCATGATGTGGGTGAATTTTAGTTAATGCTTGCATATTGTTGATTGAGGATTCCTCATGTTTCATCTAAGACAAAGCTTTTGTTTTGCTATTGATCTACCATCGGCTAATGTCTTGGATGAGTTATATGCTTGTTGATAGGCGAGACATTCTCCTACCTGGAAATTAGTGGGTTTTACTTGCTGAGTCTATGACTCACCCTGTTGTTTTTCAGAATTGTAGGCATTGAGGTCTTCCACTAGTGCTGGGGTTGCAGTCTTGCTAGAGGAGCTAAGGTTTACACAATCTTTGAAGCGTAGAAAATATAGTGGTTGTAAATATAATGGCCGTGACAATGGGGCCTGTAAATGTAACTAATATAATTATATATTTGCAAGTGGTTGTTTTCTTGGTTGCTTATTGTTGTCTGGGTGTTGTTTGTAATGCTTCCATATGTGCTTAATAAAAAGATAAAAAGAATGGGACGACAATGTGCCTGGAACGTCGCAAAAATAACCCTCATCGCTCATGACCCTGAAGATGGAATTGGGGTTGTGACACTAATTGCTAATATGAGAAAATGCAATCAAAAGTGAGCGGGAAGACAAGTACGAATGTTTTAGGGTTAAGGGTCGAATTTCAACGATAAGGACGAACCCATTCATTGACTTTGTAAAATGTAAAGGAGACCTTTGGGGCCAAAGATACAGATATAAACAATACTAAAAGCTTTCTGACTTTACTTTTTCTTTTATAAATATTTTTTGATGATTGACTTGAGTTTAATATGTGTTGTGGAAAGCTCTTGGTGTCTAGATTTTAAAGATGCATTGAAGTATACTTATCAGTTATTAATTTTTTTACGTTGAATTGAGTGTTAATTTGATGAAGCATGTCATGATCAATTTATAGTTTTCGGAATCAGAATTTGACCCAATTGACCTTGGAATCTTGAAACTGGCCATGATCATGGTGTCACACATAAATGTAATTCTTTTTGCTTCGGGATAATATGTCCAACATATTTGATTTCCGCAATTTTTATTAAAGAGTTAATTATCATACTTAGATTAGGCATCAACCTGACTTGTTTCCAAGTTCTACCTTTAAATTGGTCTTGTAGCTTCCATGTACTATCTTAGAACTGGCTTTGTAGGCTCTAGGTTCTTGGTAGAATCAGTCAATTCAAACCGAACTAATTTAGGCCAATTCCTTATTTTGAAATTAGAAACTAGACCAGTCCCCTTCTGAACCAGTATTGAATCAGTCCGCTCAAGAGTCAAATTAGAAACTAGGCTCTAGGTTCTTGGTAAGGCCAGTTCGCGCAGATTCTTGAATAGAACTAGCCCTGTTGCTCACTCCTATGGAGATGTACATTTGAAATTTTCAGAATAAATTGAAACGGCCTTACGTGAGCATCGTCTTACCCATGCATAGGACTTTATATTGGGCCTTAGTTCCTTTTTCTCATAGAAAGTTGACACAAAATTACTGGACTGCAATTTGATTAAGAAAATATATTAATTTACGCATAAGAGTCAAATAATACATGCACACATTAGAGGCGAGCACCATGTCCATTCCCACCTGACTAGGTCGGAATAGGGTCAGTATCTCTATTTCGAATCGTCTCCAAAACAAGACAGGTAGGTTCCTGATTCGAATTTTTCGTAAACCGATACTTTTGCTCTCGATTCTGAAAGTATATCAGTCCGCTCAATTCGATATTGGAAGGGGATTGTCAAAACCTAACCCAACCCACCCCCCAAAAAAAAAAAAGAAAAAAAAAGAAAACACCAATAACTCTAACAACCCCTGAAAAGACCGAGTTCTCTGGCGTAGAAAAGCTTACTGAGTTCTCAAATTTGCGGGGCTCAATTTAAATTTGCTCTTCCAAACCCGGGTTCCAAGTATCCCAGATACCCATTCCTCGAAATTGGGCATGTACGTTGTCTATTTATGACAAACCTTTCATGTTAATGTCGAACAAAGTCCTCTTTTGTAAATTAGTAGCGAAAGAGAACTGAGTTACGTGTGAAAAGAAATGGCAGAAAAAAGTAAAATTAGTAAAATGATTAGATGGTATCTAAAGATTTCCTTTTTTAATGTAATTCAAATTGTGACTAAGGAAAGGAAAGAGAGTGATCTGTGGCATGTCTTCATGTACCCATGCCATCCTTGGCCACACCATCACAAGAGGAAGGCTCACATGATCATCCCTGTGCTCCGCCATGGCTGAGCCGCAAGCTTTGTATACTATTGGCTGAGTCGTTTGGGCCCTCAAGGCTTAGGTAAGCCTGACATTCTCGTCGACACTTGTTCTTGATGTATGATCAATGATCCAAAAACTTCAACGCCTAAATTTGAGAAAATATAATAAGAAATACGAAGGCGAGAATATGAGTATAAATAATTTGTGTCGGGTCCGATTATGACGATGTCGACAGATTCTTTCCCAAATATCTTAAAATGCAAAGTAGACTTTTAGGAGCAAAAATTCAGATACTATACATCATCCAACTTCATTTCGTTTGTAAATTTTTTGATGATCCAGCTTGCCTTTAATCCATAAAGCCGTCAAATTAAGACTGGATTTTTGTTAGGTGCGTAAACCTTTTTCCATGCCCGGGTCCAAAAGCCGAATTTCTATTATTAGTAATTGACATTGAGATTCATTCATTTGTCATTATGGATTCTCTTTTTTCAAGATTGATTATTTATTGTTCTGCTTCATTAACATTTGACGCGGATCTCACTAATGTGTTGGGGAGTGTCGTCCCTCAGGGCTCCGAGAACGGACGGGCTTGAGCGAGCCCATTGGGCTGCCGTTCACAAGGTTTGCTCCCAAAAAAATGAGAAAAGGCCACGCGACTGAGGGCACTATAGGAAGCTCGAAAGTTCAGGCACTCACTAAAATTTGTCATCGTTAATTTATATGAAATTAGCGAAATATATTCACATATGAAAATCACTAAGTTATAATTATCAAAGTCGGCTTAGATCATAGCCTTCTTTCTCTCGAGTTTCTCTCGAGTTTCTCTACCTCCATGGTAGTCTTCTCCAACATCGCGTATTCCGTCCAGAATTCTCGACGTCATGTCCCAATCCCAGGTGTAACCGGCGAAGATTTCTTTCTTCCACCTGACTCTCCTCTTTTCGTCTCTTACCCACACCTCCCAGGCCCAATTTACATCACCACTCTATCTGGTTCAGCATCACAATCGGATTTTCCCATTCCCTCTCCATGTCTCATCCGCTCATTCAGGGGTGTCCAAATCTTGGTTCTCTGATCCTTTCTGTGTCTGCATGTCCCTTTCTCCAGCTCCACCGAATGCCCTAGTTCTTTTTTTCAATTAATTTCTTCTGGGTCCCTGCATGTTGCTGTTCTGACCCCTGTTGAAGGTCTCTTTGGGTCTTCGTGAGTGTCACTTTAGTTGTTTTTGGAGTCCCTTTGTCGAGGTGTGCTGGCGGGTCAATGGATAGCTCGACTGGTGACAAGGAGGCTCGTTTAGGTGCATTATGCACTCGTTTGGGGCGTCTCTGGTCGGCACAGCCAGTGGAAGTCTAGGACGAAGCTGCGCCACCTGAAACATTAGAGGAGTGCCGCTTAACCCTGGTTGGTAAGTTACTCAACAATCCTTCAGTCAATTTTCAGGCATTTCAGAACACCATGCGCCGTATATGGCGGACTGATACAGTAGACATCTCCCAGGGAGAAGCAGGTTTATATATAGTTAGGTTTAAAACAGAGGCAGTTAAGCAGCGGGTTCTTGAAATGGGACCTTGGTTATTTTCAAATCATTTGTTTCTCTTGAAACCTTGGATCCCGAATACACCTATGCATTGCTATGACTTTCATACCTGTGCATTTTGGGTTCACATTCTCGGCTTACCTCTGGAACGTTGTACTGAGCATATGATTACCAAAGTGGCGTCACACATCGGTAGGGCCATAGAGGTTAAAGTCGATCATAAAGAGAGCTCTACGATCCGATCCAGTCGAGCACGTGTGGAACTTAATTTCCAAGAGGCTCTTAAACCAGGGCTTCTACTTAAGGTGGAAGGGAGAAACTTTTGGTTGGATTTCAGATATGAAAGGTTGTCTCACTATTGCTATTCGTGTGGCATACTGGGGCACTACGCTATGCACTGTCCAGATTTTCCCTATGATGAGCGCAACATGGACGAGCAAACACATCTCTTATATGGGTCTTGGCTTAGAGCCGAGGTTAATAAACCAAGTCCTTTCTGGCGTACCTTTTACTCTCTGGACAATCCTCAGGATGCTACTGCCACTGTCATTCCGGAGACACCGCAGTCCTCCTCTGCTCTGATCACTTTACAGAACCCTGCTACTTCTACCCCTGCATCTCAAGCAAAGAAAGATAAAGGCAAGCAGACACTACAAACTCCACTGACTAACACACCTATCATTCTTGCCAAACCACTACAATGGCAGCCTCTAGTCGAGGCAGCTTCAGCAACCCATGTACCACAGAGCAGGCTCCTTCCCCTCCAACAGCCCACCCCATCTCCTGACAGAGGCGCTGCTACAAGTTAGTCCAAGAAACTTAAAAGTCCACGCCTGAATACTAGATCATGCCCTATCAAGAAAATCACTAAGTTATAGAAAATTAATTACACTGTCTACTGTAGCAAGTTGTCAATCATTCGGGAAAGGGAATTTGTAGTCCGAAAGGCACCATTACTCCTTATGGTTCTAACTACTAACTATTACTTCATACTTATGCTAGTGTGCTTCATCTATACCACATCACTAGCCAAAAAGAACGTGAAGTGATTTTAAGAGGAGAGGGGTGCTCGCACGAATGTACGTTTTGCAACTCTCTTTCTTTGTAATTTCTTTGTTTGATTGATTATCTTGTAGAAATCTTAAGTTGTTTCTTAATAACATCGAATCTCTATATCAAGCCCATTAAAATTCCTTGAAATTTATTTTCCTTCATAATTTTTTAAAATTAATCCCATGAAAATTTGTTGCAACACCCAATGAATCAAACTGTCAGATCCAAGACAATATTCTAGTGGTGCAGGAAGTTCTACATCAACTCAGAATTCGGAGGTGGAAGCGAAAATATCATGATGTTCTCAAGCTCGACATGCATAAAGCATATGATCGTGTTGAATGGGATTTTCTACGCGATTACCTACATCGACTAGCCTTTCACACACTTTGGGTTCAAAGAGTAATGTAATGCGTAACCACCGCTTCTCTAAGCATCAAATTTAATGGTGAACCACTTCAGCCTTTTCTTATGACGAGAGGTCTTCGACAAGGTGACTCGATATCCCCTTATTTATTCATCCTGGTAGCCAATGTTCTTTCAACTCTCATGCATCAAGCGGTTGATATGGGTAACATTGAAGGTATAAAACTTAATCCCCGATGTCCTACCCTCTCACACCTATTCTTTGTAGATGACGCCATTTTCTTTCTCAAAGGTCCATTGCATGAATGCCAGAATCTAGCTAATATCCTAAATCAGTACTGCCTAGCAACAGGTCAGGCTATTAACCGCAACAAATCTGGAATATTTTTCAGTAGTGTCTGTCCAGATACTCTACAGGATAGCCTAGCTAGAGAACTACGTATACCAGTGATGAACAAGATAGGGAAATATCTTGGCATGCCTACGGATTGGGGGAAATCAAAAAAGGAAATGTTTTCCTGGATTTTGGCGAAAGTAAACTCTAAATTGGAGGGGTGGAAAGAAAATTTATTTTCCAAAGGTGGCAAAGAAGTTTTGATTAAAGCAGTGGTTTAGGCGATTCCTCAAAACGCCATGTCTATCTTTAAAGTTCCGCTTTCCATCTGTAAATCTATTGAGCGAAAGATAGCTACATTTTGGTGGAACTCAGGGTAATTGGGCTGGCATACACTGGAAGAGTTGGGAAATTCTCAAGTATCGTAAAGATGAAGGAGGTCTTAGTTTTCAAGACCTCGTCGCTTTTAATAAAGCTCTATTAGCCAAACAGGCTTGGCGTTTATTCCAACAGCCAGGGTCTTTATGGAGTAGGCTCTTCAAAGGGCTTTATTTCCCTTTAAAGGATTTCTGGCATGCAGATAGAGGCGTCAGGTAGGGGTGTAAACGGGTCGGGTCGGGTCTTAGTGTTACCCGACCCGACCCGAAACACATTAAACTCGCATAGGAAATGCGGGTCAGGTCGGGTCGGGTTTTCGGGTCTTCCTTCCTCTTTTTTTTTTTTTTTCGTTCGTACGTTCGTTCGTTCAGGTGAGAGTCGAACGGGGGCATTCATCTTCATTGTTGTTCGTGACTTCTCACAACTATTATAGGTTATTACGAAACATTCCAAGCCTTGGCTCTTTATTTTTTAGCATTGGATTGATTTTTGTCTCTTTTTTTCTTTTGGCTGGCCTCAAATGAATGTATCTTCTACAAATGAGTTTTAGCAATTCTAACAAACTTGTCTCTTGATTGGGTTTGCAGGGAGATTGGCAATGTTGGCATTTTTGGGGTTTGTGGTGCAACACAACGTGATAGGGAAGGGACCATTTGACAACCTATTGCAGCACCTTTCAGACCCATGGCACAACACCATAGTCCAAACACTCGGGGGCTACTAAGTACATTTCTAGGGCAAAGAGAGAGAGAGAGAGAGAGAGAGAGAGAGAGAGAGAGAGAGAGAGAGAGAGAGAGAGACTAGCTTGCTTTTCCTGGTTTGTTTAGCATGATGATCAGATGTTGTTTATGAGTGATTCATATTGGACATCTGTGTAAAAAGAATTCCTCTGTACAAGGTGACTGATCTAGCAATCAATTCATGCAAGGTTTTTTTCAATACTTAATCTAAGGCCACCGGCCGAGTCATCAAATGAAAAAAGAGTGTTACAATCAGAACAAGAAACAGGGATGATGAATTTATGCATCCTTACATTCATTCTTTCTGGCAAAGTTTCATTTACAGTGAAAAAGAGAAATTTTTTGGGATTGGTATACAACGGAGAAATAGGGATGAATTGGAAAAACCATCCCACCTACAAAGTGTATGAACCTCTGCTCCTATACTGTGTCTTACATTTGTCTTACATTATTTACAAATCCTGCAGCTAAAATTACAAAAAGGACTGCCGCCACGTGATATCTTGGGTTTCTCTTCATGAAACAAGTTTCCATCTCATACCCGTGCACTTCAATCCAGCATCAGAGTACTTATTTGGAGAAAAACTTGAACTCTGATGCAAATCGATATGCCTTCAGCCACCAGTCTCAGTATAGGAGAAACAAGGCAGACTTGTGAACATTGTCAATCGGATTGCTACAAGGTAGTAAAGAGAAGAATATGCACACATGACTTGAGAAAAATTGAGATTGATGGGCACACGAACTTGCATTTTCAAGAAAATTGAGATTGATGGGCACACAAAATTCACTCTGTTTGCAAAGACTAAGAATCTGAACAACCCCGAAGAACTCAATGTAATGAAGGATAAGGACTACATATCATAAGAACCAAACACCATGATTCATTCAAATCTTCATTCAATGAAACCATCCCAAAACAATGATTCTTTTCCCTCTTCCATTAAATAAATCATTTCTAATCCAAACACTAACAAGAACTCATTTCTAATGCAAACACTAACCAGCACTGCCCACTATCCAGGAATACCAGAAAATTAATCTCATTCTCAACCTTCCTCACACAAGGGAGAGTCCAACTCAGCCCTTAGTCAAGCAAAATCAAAGCTAAAGCAACAACAGAAGTCCCCACCTGCCAAAAGCAACAACCCCCTAAATTCTTACTCACCCCAGACTTTAGTTTGACATCCTTGTTCTTCTTGCCGGTCTTCTTAGCAGCTTGATCATTGAGAGTCACATTAGCACCCACTATTACCTTATACCTCTTGGTCTTCCAAACCATGATCTTGAACCTCACTGCAGTGGCCAAATCCACCCTAAAGACCAAAGACTCGTTCTTGGCCACATGGGATCTTCAAGTGAAAAGATAACCTTTTATGTCCAAAGCTTCCAATAATAAATTCATGAAGGGCAGCATTGTTAGGAGTGCAAAAAGAGAAGTACAACTTACACAAGTTGTAAATTATAAAATACTAACCTCTAATACGTCAATCATCGAGAGAAGTCAACATCGAGCTTGACTCCGTGGTCGTATTTGGCAATTCTACAATAAATTCACGACGAAAATGAGAACACTAACATATAGATTAAAATAAAGAAAGGTATAAATATTCTACAATCATATTTTCTCACCCGACTCAAAGATTTCAAGATCTTCTAAGTCCTCCTCAATTGAACGTAAAAGTGGCGCGGATCGTAACCAATCTTGAGCACATATAAGAGCTTCCGCCATGGTTGGGGTCAAGGAACTACGAAACACATCAAGCACACGACCTCCCGTGCTAAATGCCGCCTCCGATGCTACAGTCGAGATGGGCACGGCCAAGATATCTCGAGCAACAGTAGAAAGTATAGGATATCTCGATGAATTTCCTTTCCACCAACTTAATATATCAAATTCAGAGTTATAACGTTCACATGCTTCCTCCAAGTACTTATCCAGTTCTGATTTTTCATCCAAATATTGTTGTCCAGTCTGGCTAAAATACATTTCAGTCATAATATCAGCACCAACCACTGGGGATCTTGACATGCTTACCATCCTTGTGCTCTTTAGCCTTAAGTTGCTTTGAGGGCATACACCCGTGCAATATTGTTCAAATAATAATGTCAAAGATGTTATCACTTTCTCTTGTAAAGTTTCTGCCTCCCTGCTTTCATAAACATGACCAATCATCCACTTCACGTAGTCCCACTTATGTCGTGGGTCAAGTATGCAAGCAATGAATAAAGTGAGATTGATGTTGTTTATATTGCCAAAATACTTACGAAATTTCGTTTTCATTCTTTGAGCCATTTCTCGCAAGCTTTGGTCCTCATTTCCACAATATCTCTCAATCATCATATAAATCCCATACACGTCCTTCGCCATATTATTGCTAGTGACATAAGAGGAACCTGGAACTTTTATAGTTGTATCAAAGAACAACTTCAGAAAAGGAAGAAAGCGACGTGCATAATTCCAATCCTCACTAGTGGGCAACCCTTTCCCCTTGGAAAGCTCTTGGGCATAATTGTTATTTCGAAATTCCATAATGCTAAAAGCTCTTTCAAACTTCAAAGCTGATTCCAACATCAAATATGTTGAGTTCCAACGAGTTTCCACATCCAAACATACAAGACTTTTCAACTCAATATTCTCTAACTCAACAAAAGCCTTGAACTTTCTTAGCCTGCTAGGGGAAGATCTCACATAACGCACAGCTAAACGTATTCTAACAATTGAATCATTCATGTCTTTTAACCCATCTCTAACAATCAAACTTAATATATGGGCATAACACCTCACATGAAGTAACTCACCTCTTAACAACAGAGAGTTCCAAGAGTTAAGTATCTTTTTCAGGTATTGAACTCCCAAATCATTCGAGCTAGCCTTATCTACAGTAATAGAAAAAACACTATGGATCCCCCAATCAGTCAAACATTTCTCAATTGCTTTTCCTATTATCTCAGCAGAATGACCTGAGATCTGACAAAAATTTAATATCTTCTTCTGCAATTTCCAATCAGCATCAACAAAATGAGCAGTCAGACACATATAACTTAAGTTTTGACAAGATGTCCATGTGTCAGTTGTTAGACATACTCTAGGAGATGTCTCGGAGAAATATTTCTTCAATTTGTTTCTTTCCTCCATGTATAAATCATAACAATCATGCCTCAATGTGTTGCGTGACGGGATTAAGAATTTTGGCTGAATTCTATTCACAAATCAATGAAATCCCTCATGCTCTACCAACTTAAAAGGCAACTCACTAAGAATGAACATAATCGCTAATTCTTTTCTGCTAGCATCCTGATCAAATTTCCAAGGACCTGATGAACTACCAGCCCCAACAACTTGACTCGAGGCACTTCTTTGCCTTTTTCCAACGTCTGCATATGGATATTCCTTATATCTAGCTAGATGATGATGCATTGAGCTAGTCCCTTGACCACTAGCACAACCAATAAGGGTGCTACAATATAAACACTCAGCATTTTCTTGACCAGGAATCTCTTTAAAATGCTCCCACATTGTAGATCTCCTCCTTCTATTTGTGACATTAGAATCCCCTATTGAAGACATCTAGCAATCCTAGAAGATGATATTTAAGGGCTGAGAGAAAAATCACCAGCACTGCTGTTGAATATCTCCGAAGTGTCGGTTTCACCTTACTGTGCAACAAATCTGTGCAACAAAACAGAACTCATTAGCACCACTTTCCAAAAAGAATCACCTTTGAGCTCAAACAAATTATAGAGACAGCACAATAATCAGTGCAAAACAAATACTAAAATCTGATTGGAAATTTACTTAAACCAGAGCTAAGAGACCAAAAAATTAGTCATTGTTCTTGGCCAGAGCACTTTAATTTAAGAGAGGATTAAGCAAAACTGCGATGAGAGTGGCTACATTGCATAGGTCAGATTCATCATGAAAAGAAATTTGGGCAGGAGCGTCAGGATTCAAGAAAGTAGATCTCAGTTTACTAGCAAATTCTGTGTAGTTGTGAGATTAAGCCTTGACCAAGAAGCGCAAAGAGAGATAGAGAGAGGGAGAGAGGGAGATCAAAGTGGATCACTTACTGCTCGGCGAAATGCAAACATTTCTTCTTGACCAGATAGCATGGATATGATCCCAGTTGGGGCACCTCCAGAACTCACATTGCTTTCTGCTAAGACATCCCGGCGAAGTTTACTTCCTTCTATCTCTGTCTCAAATTGAAAGCTGGGCAAGGCAAATACACCCAAATGGTGATAAGTTCATAGTTTTGAATCAAGTCACCAAGCATCAAACAAAATATTTTATGGTAGCAAAATTCCTGTTACTCCAGCACGACAATTTCATCAACTTAAGTTGAGCAAAACAGTGGTAGAAAAAAAAATCTAGAACATTGAAAATAGGAAGTATTGGGTATGCAGTGGCTACTAATTCCTGGTTTGGGAATCCATAGTTGCTGCAACAAGGTTCTGGGACATAGTTACCATTCTTAACCAGGGTTTCCGTTCATGATATTACTGTTCTTTCTTTCCATGCACCCGAAGTTTTCTAATTTGAATAAGTTATGATCACTCAAAAATGTCTTATTATATCATGAACATGAAGATTATAGGATACAAATCCTATAAATCATTAAAGTGATGGAAGCACACATGTTACCATGCCGACATTTGTTTCTTATAGAGGTTCTCAATAATAGAGGATATATCTCCATGGACAGGGATATGGGCCTAGGATACTCAAATAAAATGACAAGAAAACTGCAGGATAACAGGTCCATTTAGATGTTCAACTGCTACTTAAAAAGAAGAGTCTACGAATCACACAACACTCGGTCGCCGGCTCGAAATTCATCGCGAATCCAGCTTTAGCAGAAATGTCCAAGGATAATGGCACTTAAAATGGTACAACAACATAAGAGTATCTATGTATGACAGACACTACTTATTGAGAAAAGGCTCTATTATTATTGTTATTATCATTGAGAAATGTCCAAAGATTTCCGTTGAATGTGGACTACTATAGTTGTACTAGCTGAGATGAGACCAACTCAACCATAATATATATATTTGAACTGAAGAAAAGAGTCCATAAAGCATTATACAAGCTATAAATGATGGGTGGTGGAACTCATTCTGCTAGGGAAGAAGAAAGATTAAGCTGACAATTATCAGTCTAGGTCATGACATGAAAATCTAAAGAGACTCATTTTTTAGATAACGTTGTATCTGTGCAGCACTAGCACAATAGATGATGATGCCTTCTAGCACTAGCTTCTAGAAATATATATGCACAAGGCATGGGTAGAGAAACTAAACGGAGTGAATTCACCCAAGAGAGAACATCCACGCACCTCGGTTACATTTCCCCAAGGTCATAAACAATCTCAGAATGTGGTAGATGTGAACACCTTGGTAAATCAATGTGATATGTGTTGAATCCAACACAAAAGATCGAGTAGACACATTTTAGGCAAGTGTGCTATAGAAAAATGGGACACGACAAAGGACAACTTGCAAAGGCCGTCGGCTTATTGCCACATATGTGATGCTTCAGAGTGGGCAAGCACTCACAAGACACGGAACCGCCTACAACCACGCCGGGTTAGCTCGTTGGCAAGAGCAACCCAGATGAGCTATGCCCCTCAAAAGTGACAAGATAAGGAGAAACGAAGGACCCGACCCGGTAACTCCCACAACGCACGATCGAAACATCCGCCCAAGTCCACCGCTTCGCGAATCGTTTCCCCACATTGGCCAGTGAAATGCGCGAGGAAAGAGAGAAAGAGAGAGAGAGAAGGGAGGGAACAGTGACCTGCGGACACCGTGAAGAAGAAAGCTGACGGGGAATCCTGGTCCGAAGAGGCTCTCGTCCGCGAGCTCGACGAGCTGCAGCTGGAGTGCGAAGGAGAGACCGAGAGAAACTCGAGCTGAGCTTTTGCAGTAGATGCTGCATCAGACAAGCAATTACCTTAATACAAGAATCTAAAAATTCAAGAAAACACAATCGCCGAATCAAATTGCCCCGCAACGAAGAGCAACAAACAATCATCAACAATCGAGGGGGGAAGGTGCGTGGATCTGGAGGGGGGGCTCCTCACCTGCCGGGACTTGGAAACGAGGCAAGAAGCGAGCGCTTGAGCGAACCCAGTCCCCGAGCCGTCAACGATGGTAGGCCGCACACGGCGGCTAGGGTTCCGGCGTCGACGAGGCGGAGGCGAGGGGTGGCGACGGCGACGGCGGGGCGGAGGCGTGTCGATTGGAGGGCGGCAGCGGACTCCACGAGAAGGCGCACTCGTCGGAGAAGAAGGTGGAGTCGAGTCGCTTTCCTTTGTCAAGCCGGCGACGAGGTATGTGTTTGTGTTTGGGTTTGTGTCTCTGCATGTTTAGAATATAAAATTAACGTGTTTCTCGGGTCGAACAATGTTCGAACTTGACCCAACCCGAAACACGTTTGTTTGTTTGTTTTATATTTGGTACTCGAACACGACCCGAACACGAAACATGTACCAAACTTGTTTCGTGTTCGGGTCGGGTCGGGTCGTGTCGGGTATTATTGACACCCGTAGCGCCAGGCCCTCTTGGGGTTGGCAAAGCATCTTGTCAGGTCGGGAGTCTATCTTAAACAAGTTACAATGGTCGATCGGCAATGGGCAGAATATTCGGGTCAGGGAAGACAGATGGCTACCTACCGGTATAATCGGGGGTCCTGCCCCTAGGAACGAGCCTCAAATGGTTGCTGACTTTATTTGTTCAGATCAACAACTTTGGAATCTGCCTTTACTTCGGGACAGTTTTGATGACCAGATAATCAATGAGATCCTCCAAATACAAATCAGACCACAGTATATAGAAGATCAGCTGATATGGACGGGCCGAGCTAATGGTCTATACACTGTTAAAAGCGGATATAATCTTATCATGGAAGAAGAGCGAAAACAAGGGTCTAATCAGGCATCATCTTCCTATCATACTCCACGACAACTATGGAATACACTCTGGAAAGTGCCGATCAATCCAAAATTGCGCATCTTTCTATGGTCTTTATGTCAGAATGCAATTGCAACAGCTGAGAATCTCTACTACCGTCATGTAATGTCGGACCCTATGTGCAGATTATGCAAGAACAGCAACATTTCTCCAGTTTCAGAGTCCACAGAACACATCTTCTTCCACTGCCCGTGGACAAATGCCATTTGGTCTAATCCACAGCTCCCATTTACTTTGCAACATACTCAGACTCATCGATTTGATGCATGGTTGCTACATATCTCATAGAAAAACGAGTTCTTACCGCATCTTGCGCTGATCACCTCTATTTTGTGGCATATATGGAAAGCCAGGAATAAATTTCTCTTCCGTCGCAGAACCCCCAACCCTTCCTAGGTCGTACTGGTCGCCATGGCATATACCCGCTCATACCAAAGCTGCCTGTTTACAACACTACATCAGCAAACACAGTCGCTTCTTTCAGACAGCGATCAACCATTGAATCAGAACCAAGCCGATTCAGGGACACTTACCTCCAGTGGATCCACTCGATCGGTTTCCAGATCAACTCCGACTCGTTGTCCCCACTTTCCATCTCTATCTCAAGGCTTGCGTCCCCCTGATCCGGGTGTGCTCAAGGTTAATATCGATGGCTCCTTCCATCCGGGCTCTCACGAAGGATCGGTTGCTTGTGTCTGCCGTGACTCCTCGGGAAGGCTGATCGATGGCTTCACCAGTCGAACCCTCTCGGCTTCAGCTCTGCAAACCGAACTGCAATCCCTGAACTCAACGCTCCTATTTCTGCAGCCCACAGGAAAAACCCATGACCATATTCTCTTAGAATCGGACTGCTTGGAGATGGTTCTAACGCTTCAGCAACCTACTCGTACACCTTGGGAAGCTAGAGCACTCTTTGCATAAGCGGTTGCTCTACTGCGTCTTTTTCCAAACCTAGTTCTAAGCTTCTGTCGCAGGGAAACAAATTTTGTTGCTAACTGGACTGCCAAAGCCCACAGGCTTCATCTCCTACCCTCTAATTGGGCTGCGAACCCCCCTTCTTTCTTGTTTGATCTTCTATGTATTGATGCTTTACACGCATGTAATTCTGCTACCAGTTAATGGCCCTATCTCATCTTTCGACCAAAAAAAAAAATGTTAGATATAAAATCATACAGCAGGCTATGTATTCATAGGTAGTTCCGTCAATTTTGTAGGTTCTGCCAATATTCGCTTTTTTTTTTTGGTAAAGGTAAGTATAATATAGATTTGCCAAACGAATATACAAAGAGAGGAAGCCCGGCACCAACAAAACAAACACTCAAAAGACAAAGGAGTCAAGAGAGTGTAGGGGTGCCGTGGTACCACAATAAAAAAGAGGCAAAGAACCACTAGGAGGCAAAAAACAACAACAACAAGGGGAATAACACAATCAATCAAAATGTGTTTCATTCTCTTACGATCTTCACTATTGTGTTCTTGCTAGCTTATAATTGTGTGATCTATTATGTGATAGCATCAGTATGTGTTTATTGTAACTTGTCTAGCATAATACTAGTGCAATCCCAGCTGACTTGTGACTATTAGTGTGGATAGTGGACATCGGTTTAAGGATAATGCTGAATTACTATATATTGTTGTCTGCTCATGTTTCTCTCTTGCTCTTACTTGCATTAGCACACGATTTAATTCACGATGATTGAAATATTTGCCTAACCTGATCTTTACAAAGTTGTTAGCACTTTCCACAAACTGTCAAAGTTTTTAAAATAACCTATTCACCGCCTTCTAAATTATATTGTTAGCCCTCCACGCTTGACACTTTTTGTAGGAATAATTCTTTAAATGAATACTCAAAACTATGTTTTGCATGCTTTTAATGATATTTTTTAGTATTATAAATTATCTGTTTTGAAGTTAAAAACATTATCACACTTGAAGACGACAAGTTCATTAATGATCATATCTTTTTAAGAAGTATTTTGCATAAAAAATTGCTTGTTTGATTCCCTAGTTCTATATGGAATTTGTCAAAATGGACAATTCAATGAATGTTGTGAAATGTTTGAGAATACTAAATGAGATTTATCAAGACAATGAAAGGCAACCCTTATTCTATACACATTCCCTTGTTTGTACACTGAGAGACAAGTGGAAAATTTTCATTTCTCAAGGAAAAGGGTTTTCTCGTGAAAGGTACGCAAACCAATATGAGGAGAGGTATTTCATTTCTTTATCATTAACAGTGCAAGTAAACCACTGCTTAACCTTTTTTAGCCTGAATATGAGAAGAATTTCTTTCCAAGTTAATTTTGTTAAGAACCACCCACGTTGGGGCAGAATGGAGGCGAAGATAGCATATAAGGAGAGGAAAATTAAAAGAAATTTTTTTCTCTCATTTGAATCAATCTTCAAGGGTCTTATTATTGGTGAACTCAAACGAGAATTTGAGTGCCTATAAGTGATGAAGAGCATTTGTTTATCAATCATACACACTTTCATCCCTTGCATAACCTAATTAAACCTGCAAATTCGTTTCTGAAACCCAATTGGTGATCATCCTCGACATTAGGGTAAGGCAAATGAGTTACCACATTGAGACACAAGAATTCCCTCCCTCCTCCCAACAAAGAAAATGCACTCACACCTCTTAAATGTTGTTATCCTTTGCGCTCATGTTGATGTTCGATGTACTCCTGTGCTTTTGATTCAACGAAGTTCATCTTTTTGCACATTGCCCCAATATTGTTATCATTATCTTTTTTCTGATGAAAAAAGAGCAAGAGATATAGACACTTGATGTGATTATAATGTCTGGACTTATGTCTAATACCATTAGCATCGAGATAGAGGGAGTTAGATGAGGAGAGTTAAGTGGAGTTATACGGAGAGAGTCATGCGCATTATTGATAATGTTTTCTAATTGATATCATGTTGTCTCTCAATACCTATCTTTTGACGATTTCTCACTTATCTTATATCCTATGAATCATCATAAGACTATGAATCTAAGAAATTCATTCATATTTCCAAAAGAACCTTCAAACTTTGTCTCCCCATTTCTTGAAAATTTTATGGAGATTTCGACATCTGCAAGTGTAACTTTCTTGATAGATCAACACTAATGCAGATCTTTATTTCATTGCATTTTTATCAATTATCAACTAATTAAATATGCAGAATAGTTTTGTCATCATAAAAAATGGGAAGACTGTTGGAGAAACATTTTTAAGTGATTTTGATAATTTCCAAACTATCCTTTTATATATATAATGATTAATGCAAATGTTATGACAACTATCAAGCACTACGTCATATCCATTGTGTGATCCATTGGGAAGATCGCAAAGTGTCCTAATGTAATTTTTTGTAAACAACACCAATGGGCTAAAAGATCAGCTAACGACAATGTTTGCGCCAATGCTGGAGATATCATGTCGATGGTGATGTTAGAGCAGTGACCATATCGAATGATTGTTGCAGAAGTTCAATATAACTATTGTCACTTCGAAAAGCATAATAGAAAAACTGAAAGACTTTAGAGAAATGGAAATAAGCTTTTCGTCAAATATGTTAGAGCCATCAGTGACGGAACAACAACAAAAGCTATTTGGGGCTAGCTTGCAAATGTTTAAGGAAAAGAATTGCATGGGCAATTCTATCTCTAGACAATAGCACCAATAGATCTCAAATAGCTCTTCGCTTCTCTGAAACATCTCCAACAGGAAGATTAAGGATGTGTATGTAAGAGAAGATCATTGAAGCCAAAATGTTAGACGCCCAATACGTAGAATTCAGAAATTTGAATGCTATCAGAGTGTTTCATTCTCTAAAAGATTTTCACTGTAGCATTTTTGTTGGATAGAAGAACACTTGAAATATCAAAAGTTGTGTACGACACTCACTTTACTACAAAATTATTCGCCGAATCACTTAAGTACCAAATCGAGGAAAAAACAATCACTGAAGTGCTAACGGTGAGAAATTCTAGCCAAAAACAATATGTGGCTTTTATAATTAAAATTTTTATATAACTTGGCATATTATTTAAAAAAATCCAGTCCACGTGATCTGCTTGGCAGTAAAATTATTTTTTTAACAACGATTGGCACTTAAATGATCACTTTAAAAAAAAAAATTGGCACTCAAATTCACTATTTACAAATTTTAGACAGCATTTTTTAGGGGTCATATGCTGAGTGGGAATGCCGACAAGTTATGTAGGATTGAGAAATTAATAAAATATGGCCATGTAAGATTTTCAGCGACCCAGATTAGAGTTAGCACTTAAGTGTTCATTTTTTTAAAAAAAGTGGTACTTAAGTGATATGAAAAGAATTTTTGGCATTAAAGCGAGTACTGTATACAGCTTTTAGCACTTCTAGTATCCTTTTCCCATTTTTGCTTATTTGTAATCTTGTAAAAGAATTTTTGGCATTAAGGGCTCGTTTGGTTCGGCTTTTGGGGAATGTATTTGCAAGAATGCAAATACTTTTGGGTGAAGGGGGTTTTCCAAAATGCAAATAACATTTGGTAAAATTTACATATGTAAATGACTTTTATTAAATTAAGAAAACAAAAACAAATTGTAATTTTTTTTTGAAGTCCGACCACTGAACCGCCGGATCTGGCGGCCGAATGGCTAGATCTGCCCCCCGGACTGTTGCTGGGGTTGGGCGACCCTAGGCGACGGCCGCCTAGGTCGCGCGATTCAGGCCATCAGTCGCCTAGGTCGCGCGACACAGGCATCGCCTGAGGTCCGGCTATAGTCGCTGAGGTTGGGTGACCCTCAGGCGGCGATCGCCGGCACGCATGACCCCTTGCCGGCAGTCGTCAGCCTCCGATCGGTTTCTTCGTGCGTTTTAGAGAAGATGAACAGTAATCGGAACTTGCATTCAAAAAATACAAGTTCCCAAAGGACCTCTAGACCTACTTTGGACTAAGGACCCTTAGAGTTCTTTGGAGATGCAATTGCATCTTACCAAAGTCGCCCAAAAAATCAAACCAAATGCGTTTGCATTTAGCCAAGGGACTTTAGAGTCCCAAAGCCCATTCCCAAAGCCGAACCAAACGGGGCGTGATAGCAACATTTGATTTCTGATAGTGTGATCTATTTGTGATAGGATCAGTGTATGCTGGTTTTAACTTGCCTAGCAGATTACTAATGCAATCCAACCCTTACTTGTGGTTGTTAGTATAGATAGTGGACATAGGCTTGGAGATAAAACCGAACCAATATATATTGTTGTGTGCTTTTTGTTTTTTTACTATTACTTGCATTAGCACCCAACTTGATTCACACTGCTTGTAATATCTACTTGACTTGATCTTTGCAAAGTTGTTAACAATTTCCACAAACTATCAAAGTTTCTATAAACAACCTATTCACTCCACTTTAGGTTGCATTGTTATACCCCAACATGATTCATAATAGATTTGTTCAAAGCAAATTAATATGGAATTCCAAACTTTTGATTGGCTATTTAGTTCCTTGAATGCCCAACAATGAACAAGGAATGTATAGGTCTTCATTATATCACTCTTGTAGAAGTGTTATTCTAAGTTTGGTATAAGCTGTAGCTTCCATCAGCTTTCCTTGGGTCCAATTGACAATTCTTGTGTTTATCAAACTCCATTGATTTCTCCCAAGCGCACATGTGAATTAGACCCCTAGATCTGTTCGCCTATTGATCTTTCAAATCTTGAGGAAAATCTCATTCTCTATGACTTGTTCACCCTTAAGATCTTTTTAGTCATTCAAATTCTTTCGCATATTGTCAAGGATAGATTCAATGGTGTTGAGTCATCAATAGATACCTGAATAGAAGTAATAACTACATCCGTCGAATAGTAAATCACATGAGATGATTTTGTCATTATTCGAAGTCTTAAGGAACGTTTGGCAGTCGGGATAAAATTCGGAATATGATATGATTTATCTTATCCTATGTTTGGTGGTCGCTCAGGACATGATAAAGTCGGATATAATTGGGATATATGCAGGATAAAATTATCCTATGGGGGAGGTGGGATAAAGGTGGATAGGATTTCTAATGTCTATAATATGAAAATTATTTTTCTCGAATAACAAACTTATTAAATTAAAAAAATTGAAATTATATTTCAATATATAATATTTGAATTCTAATTTAAGAAATTAAAAAATAAAAAATAAAAAATTATTTTTAATTAATCTTATTTTAATTTATATATTCAACTTTAATTATATCTTATAATAAAAATTCAATCTATAAATTAAATATTTATATTTATTATATATTTTAGGTATGTTAGTATAGTTTACTATTTGATAAAATTTTATTAAAGAATGATGAAAGGGGAGAAAAGAAATAATATAAAAATAATATAAAAAATAGGAAAAATAAAATTAAAATAAATAAAGGAATAGTGTTACGAGAGATTTTCACCATTTTTGTTTATGAACATTTAGGTTCATTTATAATGATATGATGTTTATATATAAAAAAAATAAAAAAATGTACATGATATGATGTGAATATATCCAATTTTAATACTGCGATTCACCAAATAATAGACATGATATAAAAAAATCTCAGGATTTCATATACTTATCCTATCCAGTCATATCTCGATTAGAAATCCGAATGACCAAATGTAGCCTAAGGGTTTTCTCAACAAATATTGTTTATCGATTTCAACTATACCATTAGTGAGATTTTAATTACCATAAACTACTTCTCAGACCAAAAATAAGTGAATTTATCACAAGATCTAGTATTTTAAGTGTATGGTTTTTAAGACTATAAAACGAACTTAATCTCTTTAGGTGTTGACGCTTGTTTATAGAATTAAAATGTAAGTATTTAAAATTTAAGTACCGAATTTTAGCTGCTTATAATGTCAAATGCTGAAAATAGAAATAGAAAGTTATTTGATGTTAATTGAAAATCAATGGTTAAGCATTTTGAAAGCCCATTGAGAAAATGCAAACTAGTTTAGCTTAAAGAACTTTAGGCAAATGCAAAGACTGTTTGGTAAATTATGCTTTGAGAAGCAACTTTGAGAGAAATGTCATTTGGTAGAAAACATATTTAAAAAGCCCTTTGGGTAATTCATATTAGTTTTTTTTTATTAATTTCATTTATTTAAAATTTAAAAAAATAATGCATGCAACTTTTTAAATATAAATTTTGACAATAATACTAAAAAAAATACATGTATAATTTAAAAAAAAAAAAGAAGACTAAACCTTTCATCGGAATTTTTTAATTTTTATTTGCTTAAAATTGAAAAAAAATGTATACAACTTTTTAAATATAAATTTTGACAATAATGCTAAAAAAAATCAAATACATATATAATTTTTTTAAAACAGGACAAAATCCTTCGTCGAAATTTCTTAATTTTTATTTGTTTAAATTGAAAAAAAAAATAATGTATGCAACTTTTTAAATATAAAATTGAAAGTAATGCTAAAAAATAAATACATATATAAATTTTTTTAAAAGACCAAACCCTTCATTGGATTTTTTTAATTTTTATCTATTTAAAATTGAAAAAAATAAAGTATGCAACTTTTTAAATATAAATTTTGACAATAATGCTAAAAAAATCAAATATATATATTTAAAAAAATACCAAATCCTTCGTCGAAATTTTTTAATTTTTATTTGTTTAAAATTGAAAAAATAATGTATACAGATTTTTAAATGTAAAATTGAAAATAATGCTAAAAAACCAAATACATACATATATATATATATATATATATATATATATATATATATATTTTAAAAAGACCAAATCTTCGTCTTTAATTTTTATTTGTTTAAAATTGAAAAAAATAATGTGTGCAACTTTTTAAATATAAATTTTTACAATAATGCTTAAAAAAATCAAATATATAAGTAATTTTTTTAAAAGAGCAAAATATATTTAATTTTTTGCATTTATATAAATTTGATTTTTTAACATTATTTTGGCATTCCAAAAAATAATAACGAGGGCAAAATCAGAAATTTGAAGAATGAGTTATGATAGTTTTGGAAAAATAAAAATAAGTTTCAGCATTTGGCCAAATGCTCAAAGCTCAAAGCTAGTCCCTACTAGCATTGGGCTTTTAGCCTTCCCAATGCTAGCTTTCTCTTGAAAGTTACTTCAAAATGGTTGCCAAACGGTCCAGCATTTCCCTAAGGGGCTTTGGAGGCTGAAAGCCCATTGGGAATACTGAATCAAACGCACCATAAATCTTATTGATTTCTTAACGAAGATAGAATGATGGCCATCAATTAATTTTGTTGTTGAATGGAATAAGTAATTGCTCCCTTATTTATTGCGTAAAGGATGGACAGACTTACTCTCGAAGTGACCAAAGTTGCCAATTTCTTTTTTAGACAAAAAGAAATTTTCATTCATTGCCAAACTGATATATGAAAGAGAATCTCAACAGTCACAGTAACAAAGTAAACTCATAGAACTCTAAAATAAACAAAAACACATAAATCAGGGCATTTCATTAGAGCATTCTTGATCAAAGTTGCCAATTCAGTATTAGCAATACTGTACCAAGTTTGTCCTTTGTGACCGCGCCCAATTAGCAGAATCTCATTTAAATAAATATGATAACGTGAAAATCCAGAGTGATAGCTGTTCTGCAGAAGGTCAACGCTAGTGACAAAACCATGGAACGCGTTTTCTATAAACATTTGTTTGACCATTTTTGCACTAACTAAAACAAACGTTTTCAGTGACAGGTAAAGAGACGCCAATTTAGTATTTTGGAAATATTCCATCACAATTACGAATTTAAATTAACGAGTCAACGAACAATTGATCTCCCATCACATGCTTGAGATGCAGTATGAAATTTTTCTGAAAATACCATTTCTTAATTCGAAGAGTGGAAAAAGACTGCCCTTTTTTTATTCGCATTTATCATCACTATATATATATATATATATATATATATATATATATATATATATATATATATATATATATATATCTAGAGTAAACTATGCTTGTCCATATTCAAACTTTTTGTGCGACTCACATGTTTTTAGTTTATTCTCTTATGATTATATTTTAAAAAAATGACCATTTTTCTCAAGATCGGTCGCTCTCTTTTTTATTGGCTCGAGTTACATTAAGCATGATTTTCAGCCTTACCTTTTTGTTATTTGGAAAAAAAAAACAATATAATTTATGTCGTCATCAACTCTATAAGTAATAAAATAAGAAAAGTTCACTTCAAAGTGTTTGAATTTAGCGCACAATAAGGAAATAGAAAATAAAAACGAGAAAAAAGAAATTCGATATGCAAGGTTTTATCATAATCGACCGTTAAACTAAGGCTACATCTAGTAGATATATTCCACTATAATTAACACATTGCACTTCTCTGTTACATTCCTCATCTAGCAGAGTAGGACCTCATGTCTTCCTATTGATGGGGAGTATAAACCACACCCGAACACAAAGTTCAAAACCATATAATCAAAATGCAATCGGATCTTGAATATTTCAATCCCTCAAATTCTAAATAGATGCCTTCCATATAAATGTGAAAACCATAAATCAGAAATGATAACCAAAAGGAACTTCAATTGAGGGGTGATGACACCATAAGTGTCATAACTTTCCTACGAAATTCACTTGATTGTAATAATTTTTAAAAAATGTTCACTCGAGTGCCATGACTTCTAAAAATGTTCACTCGAATATCATATTTTTTTTAATCAATCACTTGACTCTCATAGCTTCTAAAAAAATATTCACCATAAGTGTCATGATAAGTTGGATTTTCAGTACTTCTAGTAAATGTTTTTTTAAATGTTATGACATTGAATCGATCGAGTGAAAGCAATGGCACTCAAGATCTTTTAGAAGTCATGGTACTCAAGTTAATTTCGTATGAATGTTGTAATACTTGTGTTGCATTTTCTAAATTTAGTTGCACTTTAAGGAATTGATAAGCCAAAACTAGACACTTGATACTTCAACAGCCTTGCGTAGCGTACTTTGTCCATAAAAGAGTAAGATAACTTTAGTGAAGGGAACATGCAGCAAGCAGGACAATGGAACATAAACATGTGCACACCAAATTAGTGCAGTGGAGAATTTCAGAATGAACCAATCCCAGAACTCAAACAGACCGCTTGAAAGAGTGGTTTGGGGGGACATTTTTCATTCGCCAAAAACAATAATAATAATAATAATAATAATAATAATAATAATAATAATAATAAGTGGACATTTTCTAAGTCTCTGAAAATAACATGAAACCAAATGGAGTGCAAAATCGCCAGTTTTTAAGGGTTTTTTTATGAAGCAAAGAGCGACAAGATCCTTGTTACATGGCTTTTCACAGCGCAAATTTCGGCGCCAAGGCGAGCCATAAGGCCATCAGAAAGTTGAATTTTTAAGCCTGTCTTGGACCCTCCCATCAAGCATTTATTGCACGTGTTCGGTTCATGTGAACCCAACTCACATGTAGTGTTAAATTATTGGATTTCAAATGGAGCCCATCTCATTCAATGACGCATGCGAATTTAGCTCCCACAAATCGGATAGGAATTAAGATATCTCTCCCCACAACTAAGGGTCTATTTGATAACACTCCAGAGAACAACTGATTCTGTTCTTTTGTTCTCGGGAATAAAAAATATATATATGTTTGGTAAATCTTTTGTTCTCGAAAATAGATTTGGAATAGAATCAAGAAAAAAAAATTTGTTTTTTGTTTCCAGAAACAATTTTTAGAATCAATTCTAATTTTTTTCTTGTCTCTTCTCTTTTCTTCTATTTTCTCTTGTTCTTTTTCCTCCTCTTCTTCTCTTCCTTTTGGCTAGCGACCTCACCGAAGTGTCACCAGCCCATGGTGACGCCTAGCCACGATGAGGCTCGTCGGCCCCAGCCTCGCCGTGGCAAGGCAAGGCTGACCTCACCCAGGTCTGGGGAGGCTAAGGCTCACCTCGGCTAGGCGAGCCTCCAACGAGCTCATCGGACACCGCCTTGGCTTGGCGAGGCTTTGGCAAGCTCGTTGGACATCACCCAGTCGATGGCCAGCCACGGCGACGGCGACGACTAGCTACCAAGAGGGAGGAAGAAGAAGAGAAAAAGAAAAAAGAGAAAAGAGAAAAATATAATAAAAGTACTAAAATTTTAAAAGAAACAAAAAAATTTAAGAATCATGCCAAACGCATTTTCATCTCACAAATAAAAATTTTGAAGAGTTATCAAGCGTGTTCTTTTTCTCAGAAATTGTTTTCGGGAATCAAATTAAAAAGAAATCATTTCTTATAAAAAATTATTCCCGAAAATATAACTATTACCAAATGCGCCTAAATCATGCATGTGCTTGCCTTCTTGGGGTGTTATCATTCGTTAAAGCCAACTAGGACTCTGCTGTAACTCACCGTCTGAAAAGACTTAAAAAGCATTCATTCCGTGTATGCAAATAAGTTTCTATGTGGGCGTTGACTTCTAAAAAGAACTCTCTCTCTCTCTCTCTCTCTGAATTCGGAAAGACAAGACATTCCTGAGATGAATACAATGAATGGATCTTAATTTCACCCTTGAAAAGGGAAATAAAGCGATGAATGGACGTCCGTGGAATCATCAAATTTTTATGCTCCAAATTTAAATACCTTGTCAATGAGTATGTGTCACTAAACTTTGCATTTTCTGATGGCCAGATGCTTTTGTCTCTATTAAAAAAAGTATTGATTTAATGCAAGGTTCATAGGATGTGCCTGAGCACTTCGGAATTCATTCTCCTTGAGAAGGAAGATTGCCATTGGAACTGTACATGTCTGAATTTTCTCCGAAAGGGATAAATTGCTTAACCTTGATTTATAATCATCAGTGAACTTCGCTCATAGGGTTTGTATAGATCACTAAGGAAAATGTCAAAGGGAAAGAATAAAATAGAATAGTATAAGGGAAAAGGACACTAAAAGTGCCACAAATTCTGTACAATGTTCACTTTAGTATCAAAATATTTCATTGGATCACTTTAGTGCCGCTCTAGTTTAAAAAAAAAAAAAAAGGCATTTAAATGCCATCATTGGATTGAGATGCTAGAAGTCCAATGTAGAAATATCTTATCATTTTTCCGAAATGACATGGCTTGTCGGCACTCTAAGTCAGCATACTTCAACAAGTTTGCCCCAAATTTAAACCCCAATTCAAACAAATAAAGCCATTTCTTCTTGTTGGAGGCTAACATTACAACCTAAAGTTGGGGTGAATAGGTTGATTTAAAATTTTGACAATCTTAGTGGAAAATCAGCCAATGCTAAGTAAAAATCTAGTCAATGTGATGTTTCAATACTCATAAGCGGACTGTGTGCTTGTGGAAGTAATAAGAGAGAAAAACAGTAGCACACAAAGATGTAAAGTGGTTCACCTTTCTCTCTAAACCTACGTCCACTCCTCAATTAACAGTCACAAGTTGAGCTGGATTGTACTATTAATCTATTCAGGAAGTTGCAATTAGCAAACACATATCCTTTTACATAATGGATCACACTATTAAGACTCAGTTACCACTCTTACTCTTATACACTTAATCTTTCACATAATTACTCAAACAGCAATAATACAACACTCAAAGCAACAATCAAAAGAGGACGTTTTGCTTGGAATGCAGTGTATAACAAATTTTCAATCTATATATTTGCATGTGTCTAACTTTTGGCTTTTGAGATCTTATCTTTTATACTCATCTTCAAATCTATTTGTTGGAGGTAGATTGGAGAAGCAAAGAGCCGTTAGGGGTACCATTGATGTTGCTTTCCATATATAGAACTGCCCATACGATCCTTTTTTTCTGAACATTCGCAGACTACCTAAAAATAACTTCTGCTATTGTCCCTTCACTACAGCTTCTGACAGACTTGTCAGACAACCTAGCATCTAGTTTTCTATTATCATATGGATTCTACTGTTGCACATATCCACTTCAACAACAACTAGTTTGCTGAACTAACAAGCATTATCAAATGAACGGCGTTGCCACAAAACCAACGACCTAATGTATGCAATGTCGATACAAACATTAACAACAATTGATCTTTAGGTTTGTTGGTGCTATTTATAAAAAAAACTATATCAAGACATATCGTGATCTTTACCACCTGAATCACAACATAGTCATTATACAGTCTCATAGTAAATATTATACTAAACATAATTTGAAAATCATTAAAATTAGTTGGAGATTTTTTTTTCAACCCTTCTTCTCTTCAAACTTTAATTCGGATTAAGCATGCCTCGTGCTCGCTCTATCGTTGCTATAGATTTTACTGCTTATTTTTTCCCATTCCTAGAGCATCAGTGACTCTCTCCCTCTCTCTTCCTCATACACAGACAATACATACCTACTCTACCCTCTCTCTCTCTCTCTCTCTCTCTCTCTCTCTCTCTCTCTCTCTCTCTCTCTCTCTCTCCGCATGTGAGAAGTTTCAGTTCAATTTTTTCTCTCTACTTGGGCACACTAGCTCAACTCACCATATTAAAGGTGCGTTTAGTTTAGCATTTTGAAAGTCTCTTTAGAAAAATTTGGGGTGTTTGGCAATCATTCCCTAAGGAGTTTTACGTTGAAAGTTAGTTTTGGGAAGGCTGAAAGTTCAATGTTAATAGGAACTAGCAGTGAGCTTTCAACATTTTCAAAATACTAAAGGACTCTATTACTGAAATTTTGTGGAGTTCCTTTTATGTCCTCAAAAAATCATTAGAAATCCAAGTTTAGTCCTTTTTAAAAGAACAAAACCCAAGGTTCATTTCTCTCCCTTCTCCCTTGCGGCTCCTCCAGAAAACAATTCGCACTCGTTCCCCTTTGTTCGCATTTTGCTCCCCACCTCTCATGCTCGCTCTCCCTTTCTCCCTTGCGGATCCTTCCAAAGTCCCCTCGTGCTTGCAATTACTCCTTTGCAAGTTCACCACCGGTATGCCCCTTCCTCTTAAATTTTTGCTTTTTGGGTTTCTTTTCCATCCCTTCAACGCATGATTTTCAAGTTTTTACATCATGTGTCGTCAAATGGGTTGGAGAAACTTCAAGTTTTTACACTACTTTGGGCTTGCGTTTTCAAGTTTTTGACGAAAGGTTTACTAGGTTTTATTTTTTCTCACCCCTTAGTTACTCTTGTTGGGGTTTCATGAATCATGTATAGGTAAAATTAATAAAACACAGCAGAAACAAAGATGATATATTTCTATACATGATTCTCCGAAGGCATTGTTCGTGAGTTTTAATAAAAAAAACTGAATATAAAAAGGGAGTTAAACGAACTACCCCTCGAAGTGCGCTTTAAACAAATTGGTTCAGATGTTCTACAGTTCGAGCCCCACAAATGTTGGACCTCTAGTCCAAACACATCAACAATGGACGTCGAATGGACGAGAGAACTTTCGGATAATCACCACTATGATCGTGTTAGCAATCTCGTGGAGACAATCCTCCATATCATTGATGTTTTTGGCCATAGCCCGAATGAGAGAGAATCCCTCTACTTTCTCGCGTCTCGAAGACACAAAACACACACGTTTCTCTCTTTTAGAAACCATTGCTCATGCCCTCCGTTATGTAGCATTTAAAAAAAAAAATTCCCTCTCAAATTAGCAACGAGCGTTGCTGTTGCTGATCGTGGGAATTACACAATGCTTCGTGCATGTGCATAAATGGTCAGCGATGGTTGCTGACCGTTCATGCACGATGCGTTAAGAGGTCTAGAGATCCCCTAGAGTGGGATGTTGTAGAAAAAAGGATCAACCCTAAAGCAACATCAACTTCAAAATGAGGGAAAGAAGTTACCGATGCTGACGAAACAACAGAAGCTGAAATTACCAAGAGACAAGCTCTTGACGCAAAAGCAATCTACTCTTTATACTATGCCTTATCTCCCATTGAGTATAACCGAATTTCTTCTTGTGAAACAACAAAAGAAGTTTGAGACGAATTACATGTTACTTACGAAGGGACTGATCGTGTGAAGAAAACCGAAATAAACATTTTGCTCGGACAGTATAAAGCCTTCAGAATGAAGCCTGGAGAATCTATTACTGATATGTTTAGTCGCTTCACAGAGATTGTAAATGGCCTGGCATATCAAGGTCATCCAATCTCAGGACCAATGAAAGTCAACAAACTGTTGCGTGGGCTTTCAAAAGATTGGAATCACGTGAAGACTTCAATTAGAGAAACACAAAGGATCATGCCTCTATCAATTGATGAACTGATAAGCACACTTCAGTCATACGAAGTGGAGTAGATAAATGATGAAGATCCTAAAGGTAAGAAGTCAATTGCTTTAAAGTCTAACATTGATTATGATGATACAAATTCAGATGATGATATGGACGATGAGGAGCTAGCGCTTATGATTAAGAAATTCAGAAAGATGAATAGAAAGGGAAGAAGATTCAACTAGAAAAAGCAAAGCACGCAAAATTTCTAGAAGAGACCGATTGAGGATAATGAAACCAGCAAAGATGTGATATGCTTTGAATGCAAGAAAAATGGGCATATCATACCTAACTGTCCTCTGTTGAAGATGAAGATAGGAAATACTGAGAAGTACAAATAGGCACTCAAAGCTGAAACTTGGAGTGACACCGAGTGTGAAGAAAGTGAAGAAGAATATGCCAACATATGTCTGATGGCTCATTCCGAATTAGACTCAGAATCATAAACAAATTCTGATTCAGACTCTGACAAAGAAATTGAGGTAAGTGATTTAAAAATTCCTGTCAAAGTCTCTAAATCCATAGATGAACTTTGACACAGTCTCAAATCCTCTTAAAAGGATTTCTGAACTAAAAATGGAGAATTCTAAGCTCAGGCAACAAGAAGTTTCTTGGAAAGAAAATTTTGAAAGTCTGAAAACAAGTTATGATAATTTGAAAGAAAATTATGATTCTCTTTCAAAGGAAAATACTTTTTTGAAAAGCGGTATTTCAAATATAACAAAAATATTTTCAAAAGGATCCGAGAAACTGGAGAAAATTATTTCAGCTCAAATACCCCACTTTAACAACTCTGGTTTGGGTATGACTTCAGAAACTGTTCCATTAATCGATTTTCCCAAAGTAAAAGAAAGAATTAAACAAAGACCTGTAAAGTCATTTTACAAAAATCATTTTCAATTTTTTTTTTGTAAAACCTATTGGCCGAAGTGCACTCAAATGTTCAAAGTGTAATAGCTTAAAACACTTCGAGAAAAAATGTCCCAAGGTTTGGAGACCAGTTAAGAAGGACTAGGCTAAGACTGTTTTTAATACTAACTCTCTTGGACCCAAGAAAATTTTGGTACCAAAGAAAGTTTGAGTTTTTCTTTTGATCACAAGTCACTATCAAAAAAAAAAATCAAATGGTATTTGGATAGTGGTTGTTCAAGGCATTTGACAGGAGACTCAAACTGCTTTATAAAGCTTCTTAGACTGAATGGAGAAAAAGTTTCTTTTGGAGGAAACATCAAAGGAAAAATTGTAAGATGTGGAACTGTGAAGATTGGAAGCCTGATGATTATCAATAATGTTTCCTTGGAAGAAGGTTTGAACTACAATTTGTTGAGCATAAGTCATCTTTGCGATACTAGTTTCAGAATAAACTTCCAAGAAGGCATTTGTTCTGGAACGAGTCAAGGCTTCTATCAATCTTTTACTGGTCGAAGGCATGGTAACATATACCTTCTGGATGTAAACCCAGAAAGTTCTCAGTGCCTTATTTCTATTCAAGATGAAGCAAGTATCTGGCATCGGAAGCTTGGTCATGTTAACATGAAGCAAATTGTTAAGATTTCTTCTAAGAAGCTTGTTTGAGGTCTTCCTAATCTAGCTTATCAGAAGAATGAGTTATGCACTCCCTGTGTCTTGGGAAAACAAGTCAGAAGTTCCTTTAAACCTATGAATCAAGTCTCTACCAATCGAGCTCTACAGCTTCTTCATATGGACATTTTTTGTCCAACCAAACCTCAAAGTATTGGTGGAAAGAAATATTGTCTAGTAATCGTGGATGATTACTCTCGCTTCACTTGGATTTATAATCTAGCAAGTAAGTCTGAAACCTTATCTTATTTCTCGAAGTTTGCCAAGAAGGTTTAGAATGAAAAGTGTTATGCTATTTCAAGCATACGATCTGACCATGGAGGTAAGTTTGAAAATCAGGACTTTGCGAGGTTTTTAATGAATCTGGTTTTTAGCATGTTTTCTCTTCTCCATACACTCCAGAACAAAATGGGGTTGTGGAAAGGAAGAACGGATCCTTACAAAAGATGTCTAGAACTCTCTTGATAGAGAGCAAAATATCCTCTCGATTTTGGGCAGAAATAGTTTCCACAGCTTGCTATACTATCAACAGAGTATTCTTGAGACATATTATAGAGAAAACTCCTTATGAAGTGTATAAAGGAAAGAAACCGAATGTTTCCTACTTTCATGTCTTTGGGTGTAAATGTTTTATTCTGAAGAATGCGAATGATCAATCTAGAAAGTTCGAGGAGAAATCAGACAAAGGAATCTTCCTTGGCTATTCGACTTCAAGCAAAGCTTACAGAGTCTTTAACAAGAAGACTCAATCTATCAAAGAATCTATGAACGTCAAGTTTCAGGATAATGTGAAGAATCTACTAGATTAGACTCAACTTGAAGAGTCTGAACCCGTTCCAGACTTTACAAAGTCTACTTCTCCCGAAGAGGTTCAGACTTCTAGAGAACAGCAACAAGCAGAATGAGAAGATTCAAATGAAGCAGAGGATCAATAAACTCTCAAACCAAATAGCAATTGGAAGCACAAGTCAAGTCATCCCAAAGAACTCATCATTAGCAACATTGATTAAGGAGTTCGCACCAGATCCAAAGGAAGAGAAGAATCTAGTGCTCTAGCACTTGTTTCTGAGATAGCTACAAAAGGAGTTGACGAAGCATTGTCTGATGAAAGTTGGATAGAAGTTATGCAGGAAGAACTCAGACAATTTAGCATCAACGATGTATAGGAGCTAATTCCAAAACCCAAAGGCAAATCTATTATTGGAACGAAATGGGTTCTCGAGAACAAGATGAATGAGAATGGAAAAGTGGTCGGAAACAAAGCAAGAATCGTGGCAAAATGATATACACATGAAGAAGGGATAGACTATGACGAGACCTATGTACCAATAGCGAGGTTATAAGCAATTAGATTATTACTTGCTTTTGCTTGTTATAAAAATTTCAGATTATTCCAGACGGATGTCAGAAGTGCATTCCTGAATGGGTTCATATAAGAAGAAGCCTATGTGGAACAACCACCAGGATTTGAAGATCCAAGAAAGTCAAACTCAGTTTACAGACTGAAAAAGGCCGTGTATGGACTAAAGCAAGCACCTCGAGCCTGGTATGAAAGGTTGAGTAAGTTTCTAACTCAGAATGGTTTTGAAAAGGGAAAAGTTTATACTGCTTTGTTTATAAAGAGAGAAGGAAAAGATTTTCTACTGGTACAAATTTATGTAGATGATATTATTTTTGGTTCTCCTAACGAAAGTCTTTACAAGAAATTTTCAAAATCTATGCAGGATGAATTCGAAATGAGCATGATGGGTGAGTTAACTTTCTTTCTAGGATTGCAAGTCAGACAATCGAAAAAAGGTATATTCATTCACCAAGAAAAATATGCCAAATATCTCATCAAGAAATTTGGGTTAGAGAATTGCAAAAAAAACAGAGACACCAATGTAAAGTTCTTTGAAATTGGACAAAGATGAAGAAGGGAAGAAAGTAAATCAGAAGCTATACAGAAGCATGATTGGTTCTCTTCTCCACCTTACTGCCTCAAGACCTGATATTCTATTCAGTGTATGCATTTGTGAAAGATTTCAATATGATCCAAGGGAATCTCATCTAAGTGCTGTAAAACATATCATTAAATATGTTGTGACTTGTCCAAAGCTGGGTCTATGGTATCCAAAAGAATGAAACTTTATCCTTCTTGGATACTCAAACACTAATTTAATAGGTTGTAAAGTCGATAGAAAGAGCACTTTTGGCACCTATCAACTACTGGGAAATATGTTGGTATCTTGGTTCTCAATGAAGCAAAATACTGTAGCATTATCAACATTAGAAGCAGAGTATGTTGCTCTTGGGAGTTGTTGTTCTCAAATCCTATGGATAAGACAACAACTAAGTGACTTTGGGATTGAATAATCATGCACCGAGATTAAATGCGACAACACCAGTGCTATTAACCTCACAAAGAACCCAATTCTTCATTCAAGGGTGAAGCATATAGAGATTCAACATCATCTCATAAGGGATCATGTCCAGAATTTGGAGATTTTAATTCAGTTCATTGATTCGAAGAATCAGCTGGTATACATATTTACAAAGCCTCTAGAGAAAAGTTTATTTGAGTCTATTCGTAACAAGCTAAATATTATCCCTCTCCTAGAGTAAAGTCTGAAGTTGGTTAGACTCAGAATTTAGAGAAGCTACTTCAGTAAGAGAATATCTCGAATCCAGGTATTTTAATTTTTGGAATAAAAAGGTATGATTATCTGAATCGTCACTTGCCTAATTTATTTTTAGAAATTATTATTTCAGTGATAATTTTTGGTTTTTAAATTTTTGGAAGTTACCTTTTTTAAAATCTATTTTGAAAAGGCATTTATCTTGTGACATTTCAAATACCCCATTTCACTCTCTTTATACACCCTCTTGTATTTTTTCGAGCACATCGTTTCAAACCCCAAAATACAGACTCTCTTCTTCCTCGACTTTTACTCTCAAGTTTGTTATGCAAGTTTCCATATTTTCTTCACTCGAACCTGTTTGTGAAATCCTCCAAGCCTACATCCATGTCTTACCAAAGGGAATCCTCTCAGATTGCTAGTCAAGGTTCAAGAATCATGCCAGAAGGACCAATGTATTTCAATCTCACTGAAGAAATCTCTCCATAGAATTCTCCGTAGAACTCTCCACAGCACTATCCGCGGAATCCTCCATGTCAACCTCTGGAAGAGGAAGTTGAGCAAGACGCAATTCCTCTCCGAACTCAGACACCCCAGGTTCTTTATAAGCTTTACACTCATTTGAAGTGGGGTGGTACTCCTATGACTTTTATCACTAATTTTCTAAGAGGACATGGGCATAGAAACGAGACTACATTCTTAAGAATGATGGAATAGTTTGGTATAGCACCAAAAGGGTCGATAGACAAAGCCTTTCTTTATTTTCCTTCAGACCCTAGGTTCAGTTCTGAGCATCTTGAAAACAAGGATGATGATGAGTGATTTTATTCAAATTTCAAACCTAGAATGGGTGTTGCTGCTAATATTCCTAGAGAGAGAACGGAATAAGGAGCACAAAAGGGTTTACACCCAATTGCTGAAGAGAGGGGTGATGAACCCTCGAACTGTCGATTTTGACTTCTTAGACTCGATCAAAGTTAACTTGAGGGAAAAGTTAGCCTTCCTCCAACTCAAGAATTTCTATTCTGAGACGGCTGTTGCATATCCAGAATTGACAGCATTTTTCTATTCGAATCTGTCTTTTCTTGACCAAAATCAAATCCAGTTTACTGTGAGTGATAAAGCCTATGTGGTGGATGTTGACACACTGGTAGACATTCTTGGGGTGGAAATGAGTGGTTTTCAACCGATCAATGTCTCCGTAGGACAAGCCACCAGATTTCTTGTGAATGACAGATTACCAGAAGGAGGCATCACATATTCTAGACTATCAGCCTTAAATGTTCTATTGCACAAAGTTGTCATTAACTGCATCAGACCGAAGGCTACATCAAAAACAGATGTTTCCAGATTCGAAGCAAGACTCATGTTTGCTATCTGCAATGGGATAAGATTTTCACTGCCTCATACTATCATGATGCACATGTACAAGACAGTTATGAAGGATAAAGGACAGTTGCCTTATTCTGCGCTGGTTACACAGTTGTTTAGACATTTTCAGATCTAGTTTCCCGCCTCACTTTGCTCTCGAACTGTTGCTCCTATGGTAATAGGACTGAAGATGATTTTGAAGATGAGGTTGAAGGATCTGAACAAGGCTATTGAGCGCTTGAAAAAGGAGTCCTCAAGCAAAACCAAGGAAGATTCTGCTAGAAGAAAGAGGAAAGGTAAGGAAGTTGTGAGAGAACCTGTAAAGAAGAGAATATTACTTATCCTGCAGGACGAAGATGATGAAGATGATCTTACAATTTCTGCCATTGCCTTAAAGAATCTTCAAGGTTTTTTTGGTTTTGAGCAACCAAATGAAAAAGAAGGAGAAAGAGAAGAAACATAGCAAGAAAAAGAAGAAGAAACAGAGAAGGAAGAAGCAGAAAGAGAAAAAGATGCAAGAAATGAAGAAGAAAAAGAAGGTCATTCTGAAAAGAAGGGTGAGGATGACTCTTATGAAGAGACAGTTACAATATCTTTATCTGAGGATTCAGAAGCAACTAGGAGTGGACCAGTAGGAGTATGTACAGAGAAAGAACATTGCTCTCGTTCGGAAAACGAGAAGACATAAGAATAAGGAATCCCTTCTCCACCTGTAGGCATAGAAACATGGGGAGCTGTTGAGAAAACAGGGACTTCTTCTCCTCATCTTGCGAGTGATAGCATAAGTCGATCTCCTACAGACCCAGAAGATGTTTATGCTTCTCAATTTCCTAAAGTTGACATTGAGGAATCTACTCCAAGTCATGGTGCTAGACAAGTTGATGTTCCCTCATCTCTCAATTCTCCTCGAATTCAATTCGCTAAAGCTAGTGCGCAAACTGAACCGAATGCTAACTATCCAAGGATGATAGAACTCCTTTTGGAAGTTAAAGCTCATCAATACGCCATGGAGATTGAGATTCAGAAACTTGACACTATGTTGAGATCCTCTTTTGATTTTCACACTGGAAAGGTACAATCTTTAGACACTCATATACAGACTTTGAATCAACAAGTCTCTTAGACTGTGGCCAAGAATGAT
The DNA here is from genome assembly GCA_007663325.1 of Eucalyptus pauciflora. Lineage (NCBI taxonomy): Eukaryota > Viridiplantae > Streptophyta > Magnoliopsida > Myrtales > Myrtaceae > Eucalyptus > Eucalyptus pauciflora. The sequence continues at coordinate 1,561,364 of VMYD01000388.1, forward strand.
CAGACTGTTTAGATTCTCAAGACTATTCAGACTCAAATCGAGAATGTTCATCACCAGTGCCGGAAGGTTGAGGAGGTAGTGCAGTCAATGGGGAATTTTCAACTAGTTCGAATTTCTCGACAACCTTGATTCCATTTATCTCTTTTCTATTTTGACTTTCTCCACTTTTTGTTATTGACAAAAAAGGGGAGAATGTGCAGATTTGATTTTGTTTGATTGTTTTGAACACTTATAATTTGCAACAACTTTTATGGTGATGATTATGGATGTGGATGTTTAAATCTTGATGTGTGTCTAATTTTTCAAGATTAACACGTTTTCAGTGGTTGTAGGATTGATGCTATCCAGATCCTTAACTAATTGTTTTTATAAGATATCGTGTACTATTAAGAGTTGTTTTACAGGTTATAAATCTTTAAATTTGCAGGAAAGTTTTGTTACCATAAAAAATGGGGAGATTATTGGAGAAAACTCTTTTGATATTTTGAAGCTAACAAAACTTATCAACATTCTATTCTAAAGATTTCCAGACTTCTATGTCAAAGTCTGAAAACTCCCAAACTTTTGTGTCAAATTCTATTTTACATCAGAAGTCTGCTCACTCTGACAAATTCCAGACTGAACATAAGGGAAGAATGAAGACTTATCCAAATGCGGGATTATCTTTCTTTCTTCAAAGGTTCGGTTTGTATGGATTATATATGGTATTCTAGTTGGAAATATTACCTACGAGATTGATTATCTTTATTGGAATCAATTTAGATACATCCAATCTTTTTGGAAGGCCAATAAATTTGGAAAGAATCTACTTATGAAAACCAAGATCCTAATTGTATGGGCGAACATGATTGACGTGCTTTCATCACAATTTTCAAACGGCTCGAGATCTCCTTGATTGATTCTGTTCAACGGGTTGATTGGAAGAATTCCTTTAGAAAGTGCCAATGGTCGAGAAGGCATAAAAGAGTATTTAAGGAGGACTCTCCAGTTGTTCAATAGTGTGTGTGAAAGAGAAATTCCAAAGTCTAAAGCTTCCCATTCTCTTGTTACTTCTTACACTGAGCTTAAAGTTGTATTCAAAAGAGGGAGACTTATAGTGTGACTTCATGAGAGAGCAGTAGAGACTCTTCACTATGAAGTTGAGATCACAGATTGTAAATTCTCTTTTGATTCTTAGTGGAAACTAGCCAGGAGGCTGTCAACGTGGGAGAGTGGACGTAGGCTTGATCTAAGCCAAACCACTATAAATTATGTATTCTTATTCTCTTCCCTTAACTCATTTACTTTGTTCATAGTTTTGTTTATAGTTAAAATCTAAACTCGCTCAAAGTCTGTTGTTCTTCAGACTCAGCTTCAAAAGCAAAATATTTTTATTACTCTTTGCGAAAATTGTCTTTACACCTATTCAGCCCCTCTAGGTGTTCATCCTAGCACTTACAATTTGGAACCCTAGCAATGTTGAAACCTTTTGTAAGTTGTGCATTAAATAAATTGACAATGACAATCATCCTACAAACAACAAAAGGAATGGATGAATAGTTATAATTAAGAAGTTTGGGGACCTAAGGGGGAAAAGTATGATAAAGATCAAATGAAGAGTGAGTGGGATAATCTTAAGGAAGATTGGAAAAGATTGAGGACATTAGTCCTAAAGAAACAGGATTAGGATGTGATCCAAAAAATAATACCATTGATGCAAGTGATGACTGGTAGGAGAGGAAAATTTAGGTTTTTTCCCATTCTTTTGTTATTTTTTTTTTTGAGTTCATATTTTTTCTATAAAACTCAAAAAAAAATGTTTATTATAACAGGAAAATCCTCAGGTTAGAACTTTTAGAACGAAAGGCATACATCCAGATCTTCAAGTTTTATTGGATAGAATGTTTGGAGAAACTGTTGCTACTAAAAGCAACACATGGAATCTTGCACAAGACTTATGTATTGATGAGGATGTTATGGCTATATAATTTGACATCAATGGTTATGCAAGATTTACTGATGATAATATAGAGTGCAATGTGGATGAAAAGACTAATAAACAACCTCAAAGCGATAAAAGAACGTCACAGAGTTCGGTGAGGCAATCTCAAGGAAAGAAACAAAAGAAATTGAGTATGGCCAATAAGCTAGCAATACAAATGGAGAGAATTTATTCAACTATTGAAAATAGGAGCTATGCTAGAGAGTGATCCTTACAAGGAACTCATAGAGATGTTGAAAGCTATACCTGAGATTAAGTAAGATCAAGAGATATACTTTTTTGCGCTAAATTATTTTTCAAAAAAGAAAAACAATAGACAAATCTTCATGAACTTGGATGGTGATCAAGAAAATGTCACATGGCTCAAGTACAAGTTCATACAGAGTAATCATCACTAGGATATTAGCTACTTATTTGAATTTTTTCATATGCAACGTTATTGTAATGTGAGACCTACTTGCATTACTTATTTGTACTAGTTGGCAAGACATTTTTCACAACCTGTTTCTAATTGGTATTTTTTTATTGAGTGGAGTTTGCATGTATATAATGTTAATAAGTTTTTTTTTTGTCAATGGATGATCTAGAGAATTTGTTATATCTCTTATTCTAATTATATTTTGTTACTTTAATCAATTATGGATGATTTTTCTGAAATGGAAAACTATGAAAAAGAAGAAGAGGGAATATTGGCAACTTCGTGCAGCCGTGCATACTTACGCTATTTATCAGGCAACATATGGTTAGAAAATATGGTGCATGATCTTATAATATATAGAAAATGCATGGTTAAGAGAGTCAATGGGTATGGATGCCAATCTTGAAAGTTTTTATCAAATGCTTAGATAGATAGAACTGTGTTTAAAAATTTAATGCATGATTTAGTGACTCAATATGATTTGCAAGGATCTAGGAATAATGATATTGCAAAAATGCTAGGATTGTTTCTTCATATCTTAAGACATAATACTAATAACAGATCAACACAAGAGTGCTTTCAACATTCTAGGGAAACCATAAGCAAGTTATTTAGCTTAGTTTTGGCTAAAGTATGTGAAATATGAGTAGATTTGATCCAACCATATGATCGGCAATTTAGGGAAGTTTCAAAGAAAATCAAGAATGATACAAGATTTTTTCTACATTTTAAGGTAAGTTATGGTTATACAAGAGAAAAGATAAACTAAATATAAATCTATTAATATTTGTGTTCTTGTTTTAGGATTGTATTGAAGTTATAGATGGTACTCATATTCTAGCGGTGGTACCTACAAGTGACCAACTTCGTTTTATCGATCGAAAAGGAACACTGACACAAAATGTAATGGCCGTCTGCAATTTTAACATTGAATTTACTTATGTTTGGGCTGGTTGGGAGGGGACAGCTCATGATACTCATATCTTTTATGAAGCCATTAGGAGATATGATTTATAGTTTCTTCATCCTCCGAAAGGTTCATTAATTAATAGTTTTTACACATTAATATATGTATGTGTTATTTGTTGATTAAATTTACAACATTTTTTTGTGTAAGTAAATATTATTTGGTAAATGCTGGATATCCAAATCTCACGGGTTATTTGGGGCCATACAAAGAAGTTAACTATCATTTCCCTGAATTTCAATGAAGTTCTCAATCAATAGGTTATAAAGAAGTGTTCAATCGTGCCCACTTCTCGCTACAATCAAAAATTGAGCAAGCTTTCGTTGTATTAAAGAAAAAGTAGAAGATTCTAAAGAGTATGTCAAGTTATCCATTTATAAAGCAAGTGAAAATTGTGATAGCAGCAATGACTTTGCACAATTATATATGAAGAAATGCCATGAATGATGCAAATTTTGCTAGATTTGGATCCCAATTTACATACAAAGGATTCCGATGATGTAAATGAGGAAAATAATGCTTCAAATGATGATGTAGCATTTGATTGACATGTTTATGTGATCAAATAGCTATGAATTTAGAAAATAGTTAAGGATATTTATAATTTTTAAGGATAATGAGTTTCTTTCCTCCAAGCATATGTTACTATATTTATTATAATGAAAGTAATCTCCTCATAATTGAGAAAGAGAGCACGTGAATATTTTTTCATTTGATATTTTTTAGCAAAAAAATTAATTAATTTTAATAAAATTTTTTACACAACATGTTTAACATTGTTGTCAAATATAAATTAAAAAAGTCACAAACATTATTTTTTTTAATTTTAAATAAATAAAAATTAAAAAGCTTAGATTAATCATCAAATGGGCTTTTCAAATGTTCTCTCAAAATTACTTTTCAAAGCAGAATTTATTAAATAGCCTTTGCATTTTCCCTAATGCCCTTTAGGCTAAAATACTTTGCATTTACCTAATAAGCTTTCAAAATGCTAAACCAAATGCACCCTAATGCATTATCCTAGCCATATTAGTACTAGAGAGCATTTGATGGGTTGTCTTTAGTAAAGTTCAACTCATCATCATCAAAGTCAATTTCAATTGAATTCAATTAGTTAACAACTACATTAGATTCATAGAAATGTAGAGCAACCAATACACCTTTGCCCATCTTTAAATGAAATAGGGATTGCAAAAAGTTGATATATGTTGATTGTGCAAGGCTTCTCATTCATGTTTGACAAGGCATTCATTAGTCAAGTAGCGATCTTTATTTTCACAATATTAAATGCGACATTACAAGACAATATTAGCTTGATAACACCTAACATTTGTCTATCCAGCAGTTTGCTTCATCAACTTCGGCACCTTCTTAAATAAGCATAAATGTAGAAATCTGTAGGATAAGTCATCCTCAATCTACATTTTCTAGAAAGCTAAATCATTCCCTTCAAATCTGTTGATTTTTCACTTTTTCGTCTTCTATTGCTATGGATTTGTTTCAAGTCAACCAAGCTTGGTATTGATACCGATTGTTACAAATATAAGCAATCTAACAATAGAACAAGTAGAACAAAGAAATAAATCGGACGATGGATTTTTATGATTTGAACGGTATGACCCATTTTATGGGGAGAACAAAACAAGATTCAACTATACATTGTGAGAACTTATGGAGATTACAATCACACTTGAGTTACTCAAATAAGCTCACTATTTTTCAACTCCCAATTACACCAATAATTTCAGATTGTTTAGCCTCACAAAATTGCTCGTCAAATAATCATTGAATCTAACAGAGCCAGTATCATCCGAACTCAAAACGGAGTATCACACGCTCAAGTCTAAACCAGCTTATCAGGTGGTTTCATATAAGAGGCTTCTACTTTCCCTCCTCTGATATGAATTTATAGTCTCAAGCCACAAACAAGCAAACCTATCACTTCGGGTTTGCGTCAAAATACGCAGACCTACTGTACAACGTTCAAGTGCCCTTTTTTCGTCCTCTCAAATCCCACGCCGAAGGACGGAATCATTGAAACGTGCACTTGCTAAGAATTGACGTGCGAGTTTCCATCCATGTGGCCTTGATAAATGATAATCATTTTTCTAATAACAAGGTTAAACTTCTATGTCATAAGATAATCCACTAACACCATAGAGCATATCGAATGTGAAGCAAACTTGAGTAAATGGGTCAAACTGAAATTGTTTGCACTTTGTGACGTGGTGAATTGAACTAAGCACACATTTTATCTCAATTAACCTAGGGAAGTACACTATCAATGCCATAAGTTGTGTACGGCGCTCACTTTGGTGCCAAAAGTTTCCGTCGGATCACTTAAGTGCCAAATCGGAGGAAAAACGATCACTTTGGTGCCACCGGCGAAAGATTCCGGCCAAAATGATTACGTGGCTTTTAAAAAAAAAAAATCGACAAGGCCTTCAAATGATGTCATTTTCGGTCCCCCTTAAGAAAACAACGTCATTTTGCCATCCTACATGGATGGCCTCACAAAAACGATGCCGTTTAACTCATTTGGGGATTTTTCCGACCTAGCTCGCTTGGCCGTTGTCACTCGGCCTCCACCGTCGATCGCTTAGCCGCCATTGCTCTACGCTGTTCGGACGCCCTCGATGGCACACGAGGGAGCACCAGCCCTAGTCGCCGGGGCCTAGGTACTGGAAGACGCAGGCCAGGTACTCGTCTGGGAGATCGGAGATGGAGAGGGAGACATCAATGGCGGTGCACTCGTCAACGGCCTCCCCAAGCATCGGCTAGATCACAGCCTTCGACTTGGCCACCGAGTGGCCGTCGTCGGGGTTGGGGTCGGGGTCGAGGTCGAAGCTACGGCCGCTGAGTGGCCATCGTCAGGGTTGGGGTTGGGGTCGGAGCCGCAGCCGTCAAGCGCGGGGGCCGTCGAGGATGGCGATTGACTGGAGATTTAGGGTTTGAATTGGGGGAGACACCAAACGGCGTTGTTTTGGTGTTAGGATGCTAAAACGACGCCGTTTGAAGGCCTAAGTGATCCAACGGAAACTCCAGCGAGCCACATCAGCATAAGAAATTAATAAAAAAAAAAGGCCACGTCAGATTTCCAGCCGATCAGATCGACATTGGCACCAAAGTGAGCGCCGTACACAACTTATGGCACCAATAGTATACTTCTCCCCAATTTACCAAGTGAGTTCATCTAGTCAATTTTAATAGAAAATCACTAACATGGTAGTCTAATCAATATCGATCATCTAATATGACATGGTTGACGCTAATATTGACAGTTTTTAATAATATTTTAATATTTTTTAAAAATTATTATTTTAAATTTTTAATTTGTTTTGGGTGCAAAGGGCCAATGACCTCTATTGACCACTGACCAAAGGCCGGGAACCCTCATTGGCTCCTAGGCGAGGGCGTTGTGAACCCTCGTAAGCTACAGTGAGGGTGTTGCAGCCCTCGCCACCCTTATTATGACTGATGAATGCCACCATGCCCTCACCCAACATTGTTGTGGCTAGCGAGGGCATGAGAGAGGGCCGCCATGCCCTTGCCTCGCTAGATTTGGCAAGGGCATTACAAGCCCTTGTCGGCCATAGCAAGGGCTCGTGACCCTCACCAGCTTTGTGGCCTTCACCTGGTCAGTGGCCTCTCTGGCCCTTTGAATTGAAATTAAAAAAAAAAAAAAAAAACAAAAAATTGATGAAAAAACAAAAAATTTAAAAATTATTAAAATTTATCTATGTTAGTGATTTCCTGCCAAAATTGGTTAGATTGACTTAATCGATAAAATTTGGAAAGGTTTATTACTGGATAGACGAAATTAAAAGTTTTAGGACCGAATTGGGAAAAAGTAAAAGTGTAAAAGGTTTAAGATTTTTTGGATAATTTTTTCCATGTTTGTGATTAATTTAGTTTGTATGTTGATGACATCCGTAATTTATAACCCATCAATAAGGACTTGGTTGGATGAAGTTTCTTCCAATCGGGATGAAACGAAAAATATAGCATTGGTAATAATTAGAGGACTAGGTTTTTCTGGAGCCCAGTTGTAGAAATCTTCCACCAATAGGTCATGATTGATCTGATTTTTAAAATTTGTAGAAATAGGTAAGTTTCCCACTCATAGAAAATTACTCATTGAAAAGAACTCCATCTCCTTCTCTTTCTCTCTCCTCACTCTCGCACCACCCGCCACCGGTTAATCTCGTGGAGCAACCGTTGACTCCTCCGGCCCCCCTATCTCGTCTCTGCCACCCTCGAATTTGCTTCATCTGCGGATAGATCCTTCTCTCTTTCTCTGTTTACACCTAAACTATTGCTCAAATACTTTTTTGTATTAGAAAATACGAGAAAGAGAGAAATGAGGCCTTTATTAGGTAACGTGGGATTTTCTTTTGGCAGTAGTTGGAAGGAGAACCGCTCGGCTTGGTGCCCCAGCGGAGTCTCGGTCAATGAAGAAAAGACAGATAAAGAAACAAAAAGCAACGAGAGATTTGGTGGACACAAAAGAAACCGACAACATGTGCGCAGGTAGAACAAAAGAGAGAAGGAAATCAAACGCAATTAAGGTCAGGATTTCAAGATGATTTATGGTTGGATTTTTCTTTCCTAAAAGCAATCTTAGGACAGCTTGAAAAGCGACTCGGGGATTCACATTCAGGGGGACGCATACATATTCTCTAAGACGTAAACACTCGCATTCGCTCTCTCATAAGCACATACTAGCACAGATTCTCTGAAAATCGGAACAAGAGGTGGAGTGAAAACTGTGAGGGTGCGGGAGGAGGCTGCGCTCGGACAATAAGGAAGAGGAGGAACCGCAAGGTACCATAGGTGATCACCTGGAACCACAAGTTATCGACAACAATTTATCTCTATATATTTTTGTGAACAATAAAAAAAATTCCATTCATTCATTTTTTCAATCGATACAAGCGATCATCTTTTGAATTATTTTTTTTTCAAATCATTCATTTTTCGTTATACTTGATATCATATTTTATTACACATTTAGCATCTTTCCACTAAGATTTTTATTGATTAAATATCCAAAACACTAAAAAGAAATGAGAGTTTAGACTATGCAACAACATGGAATAGGAAACAAGAAAAGATATCACCGTTGATTGTTGGACCCACCTGGGAACCAAATCGGTTCAATTTGATCCAATTCTAAGATGGGAACCTATCCACCCTAGTACCGATCACTCCTAATGGAGAATCGGCGAGATATTAGTCTTTTTTGGGTGCATGCGCGTATTGTTTTTCCAATTGAACTTACATGTTGGCGACATGCCTGTTTGCGACCTGCCAATAGGAGTTCGGTTGGAGAAAATTTCCTCCAATCCAGTTTAAAGGAAAACATAACCCATGATTTGAAGGATTGGTACAATAGGTCAATGCATTCCTGCTACATTTTTTAAATAATTTAAGTGCAATTTTTTTTTAATTAACATAGCATCATTTTGTTGTAATATGTGTGTACATCACAAAGCTCACCCTTCTTTATTAAATAATATGAAGCCATTATCAATTTTCACGATGTCGGCTAACTAACTCCATAAGTACCGTCGGCTCTCCCCTCCCACAACTTCTCCCACAGCAAAACATGGCTCAAACGGCGGTGCGTTTCGGCATTCTTGGCTGCGCCAACATAGCGCGCCAGCTTTCCCGGGCCATTGTGCTGTCGTCGAACACCACCCTCTGTGCCGTTGCCAGCCGCTCGGTCGAGAAGGCCCGGAAATTCGCGGCCGACAACAGTCTTCCCTCGACGGTCAAGATCTATGGCGAGTACGGGGAGGTCCTCGACGACCCGGACATCGACGCTGTCTACATCCCCCTGCCGACCACCTTGCACGTGAAGTGGGCGGTGGCAGCCGCCGAGAAGAAGAAGCATGTGCTGCTGGAGAAGCCAGTCGCACTGGACGTGGCGGAGCTCGACCGGATCCTGGAGGCCTGCGAATCAAACGGCGTGCAGTTCATGGACGGGACGATGTGGGTGCACCACCCGCGGACGGGGCAGATGGAGGAGGCGCTCAAGGACGAGAGGAGCTTTGGTCAACTCAAGTTGGTACGTGCCTTACACTGTTTGAACACGTGCTTGAACACGCTCATGGGTCATCTATGGTGGATTGGTGTTGTGTTTGGAATTATTAAATCTTGCGTATACAATAATTTTCTGGGAAAACACATATGACATGTATGATGGTTACTTCGTTAGCGACGCCTACTTTTGTTTATGTTTAGCCCTTCTTTTTTAAATTCTAAGTTTTGATTTTTCCATTTCTTATGATCGTTCTGGAACGACTGTTCATGACGAAACTGGCTAATTATTGGTTTTTTGGAGAGAGAAGCAACTGCGCCTGACGGGACAACCTAAGTCTAATCCACCCCTGGTGGGATGCGTATAGAAAGTTGGGTGCTTTTGTCAAGGAAATGATTCATTTCCTCTAAACTTTACTAAAAATCCCGGTTCAACCCACATGATGAACAGCGGGTTTGTGCCAGTTTTTTTCTTTTTGCCAGGAAAATCAATGTTTGATGTTGATCTTTGACTTGGATGCGAATTTATAATTCCAGCACTTTTGTGGAATATTATATTTGCTAGAACCCTTTTTTATGATTAAGAGAATTCGCTATAATCTTTTGGGTTGTAAACAAATTTTTTGACTCGACGTGCAAGTCATCATCGTCCATAAAGAGGATGATAATATATAATATAAAAAAAAAAAAACAGCGCGTTTCTGGAACCAATCTACGGAAATATTGTGAGTCAACAGAAATTATTTTGTCTTTTTATGATGTTAACTGAAATTATTTGATTGTGAATCTTCTTGCTCTAGGAATTACATTTTGTCCCATAGGAGAGGTTTTTTGGGGCACCGAAATAATTTGATACCTATCGAGTTTCATTTATTTAAAACAAAACAACAATCTGCATGTCACTTAATATGTTATAATTAATTTGGATGAACAGAGACGTACTACTTGAGAATTCGTATAAGTTTCACCATTCATAACGATATATTACACATAAAATATTTTATTGGACTTCACTTTTATCAATTTAAGTTGTACATGCTTGGATTGTCTCTGCTTTAACTATTGATTTCTCTAACATACAATGGTACTCTTTCTGAAATTTCAAGGTCCCGTCAAGCAAGAAAAATATTTCCAATTTGCATTTCTTGCTCCTGCTTATGATGTGAATATACGTACGTAATCATGTTCGATCGATGTCCCTAAGAAGAGTTATTCAGATGGTCTTCATACTCGTAATTTCTATCTTATTTTTCCTCTCAATTTTGAACAGATACACAGTGTGCTTGGCTACAATGCCGGTCCAGACTTTCTAAAGAATGACATTAGGGTCAAACCCGACTTGGATGCTCTTGGAGCCCTAGGAGACATTGGATGGTATTGCATCAGGTCAATCCTCTGGGCAGTTGACTATGAGCTCCCCAAAACGGTGGTGGCCATGCACAAGCCCGTCTACAACGATTTAGGAGTGATTCTGTCTACAGGAGCTTCATTATACTGGGAAGATGGCAAAGTGGCGACTTTTTATTGCTCCTTTCTGTCGCACATGACGTTCGACCTCACCGTCCTTGGAACCAAAGGGGCTCTCCGGGTCAACGACCTCGTCAGCCCGTTCCAAGAAAGTTACGGGTCTTTCAGCTTGGTTTCTGAGTCGGATTTTGCCCAGCTGGAGCCGGGCCGGTGGGCCCCCGCACCGCGGGAGCACCGTGTCGGATCAGAGGTTCCTCAGGAGGTGCTTATGGTGAACGAATTTGCAAAGTCGGTTGCGAAAATCAAAGGGGAGGGTTTGAAGCCGGATTGGGAGTGGGCAAAGATAAGTAGAATGACTCAGCTGGTGATGGATGCAGTGAAGGCCTCCATGGAGAAGGGTTTCCAGGCTGTCGAGCCAGTTGAATATAACTGAGATTTCTTCATTGCCGCTGCTCGAGTGGGGACAAAAAGTACCATCGACGTCCCCACACCAGTTGCAATCAGGACTTTGCGATCTTTGAATCGAAGTGCGGCGCGATTGAACCCTGAAGATCGAATTGGTTCCGGATAATCGCCTGGTTCTGATTAACATATGTAATTAGCATACCGTTAAGTATGGTTTTCATGTTGTTTAAAATTTGATTTTGTTGTGTTTTCTTTGTAGGTCAATGTTTGCTTAAAATTGTTAGCCAATGATATATGAACATATTTTGCAATCAAAGTCAACGAGAAAATTCGGGCTCGCTCCATATATCGGGAATAAATATGTCATATGATCTACAGACCATGTAAATTAAAGCCATTTGAACAGCTATTTATGAGAGCCTATGATGAGACTCTCATAATTAATGATTCAGATTATACTTATTTTTCATGTGATTTTGATTTTATAGACCATGCAATAAATTCTTCCATTATTGATCAAGTTGAGATGTTATTTTCCTTTGCTAACATAGTCACTACTATTTATTGCATGGAAATTGTTTGATCAGTTATAAATCTATTGTAAGGATGTTAATTCAGTCTTAAACTTTCCAATTTTACCAAATTTGTCATAAAATTTTCCATGAAATTCTAATTAGTTCTTGCGGTCAAATTTTGCCGGAAATGCTAATGTGGTGGTGGGCCACAAAGGACAGTCGGCAATAACTAAACCGGCATGTCATTGACGAAGATTAACCAAAATGATCACATTAAATTTTCACATGAATGTTTAAAATTAAATAGACAAAATAAAATAATTTACGATCGAATTAACATTCAATCAATAAGTTTAACAATTATTGAGTAATTTTCTCATTTTGTTGCCTAATAATTTATTTATTTATTTTTGCCATGCTGGACCTCAAAGGAACCCAACTTCTCACATGTCCCTTATAGAGCTTTGTGTATCCATCAGGAAAATAGAATAATCAGATGGAGTATATATCTTTGTTCTATTTATTTATCAAAAAGCGAATTGGTCTAATCCTTTTCGCCAAGCACTAGGCAGATGTTTTTCCCTTTCTATGGCAAAACATGGGGTCTTAAATTTTCTTGTGCTTTGTTACTTAGGATAACCGAGGGACGTGCCTTTTTATTCATCCAACTGTATCGAAGCGTGTCACCCGCAAGGCGCACAAATAGGCATGTTTTTCTGCGCGAGCACATCCTCGTTGAACCCCAAAAAGTGGCTTTGTTTCGTTGTACTGTATTGCACTTCATGCTTCGATCTATGCAACTTTTCACGCGTCTCTCCCGGAACAAAATCCTCGTGCTTGCTGTAAAAAGAAGTGACTTTTCGATTTTAAGAGAGGAAAAAAGTAGTGAATCTTTCTCTGATATGCTTGGGCATTGGTTCCTTCTTCTGCGCTCCCTCTTATATGCTTGAACATCGTGCGTGGTCCCCATGTATTGGTTCAATTCTTTTCGCATGATTCATACATGCCCCCTGGGCGAGATGGTTTGTTATGAAGCCAAGATTCAAATTTGGTCTAGCACGATTCTCCAAGTCGTAGTTAGGGATGAAGAGGGGCACTCGACCCGCCCAAACCCTAATAGAACATGAATGGGCTTTGGGTAGTGGGACGACTGCTTTTCCACCGCTTGGATAGATAAATAGAAAGGAGAAAAGCTTGTTTAACAAAAAAAAAAAATCCATTATGTTGCCCTTTTTTTATTTCATTTATTATTCTTATTTGCTGCTCAAATCGGTATGGGATTATTCTCGTTTATAAGGATAGAATAGGATTGGTTTAGATAGGGTATAAAATATGTGGATTTTGTTGTATCTTATTCATTGTTTGGCGAATCAAAGTAATAAAGTCGGATATTTTCATACCCTATTATATATATTATTTGGTATAAATGACTTATCAACATAAATGAACCTAAAAAATGCAAAATAAAGATGGTAAACATTTCTCATGATTCGCGGAAAAAAAAATCACAAATGCATCAATGGAGATAACTTCCATCAATTCATAATTATTGTACGATCTACATCTTAAACTAGTTTGATAATAAGAAATGTAAACGGGCTACAATAACATTGACAAGGTAGATCAGTTAGTGAACGTCAAATCTAGTAAAAGAGAGAAAACTTAATTATCCAACTTCATATTTCTGAAAAGTATAATGTTTTGACTCTCTCACAACTTGGAAAATTCAACATGAATCACAGAGCTACGGAAAAGAAGAGTTTTGACACTTTTGTTGCTTTTGTGGACTTTTGACATGTAGTAGAGAGTTATGAAGGAGAAGTAACTTTGACCCTCTTATCGTTTTTGCGAAACTTTGACATGAATAAAGAATTACAGAAGAGTCGTGAAGCTTCAACAAGAACAAGAGATATAGAAAAGAAGGAGATTGAGTGAATTAAAAGGATCCGTTTTAAGTTTGAATTTGTTCATTTAAAATTGGGCTTCTGCTATTTTATTTTTATTAACTTATTTTTAATTATTTTTCTTCTCTTTTTTATTCCCTTCCATCATTCCTATATAATAAATATTTTATTAAAGAATAAACTATACTAATATACCTAAATAAATTTAGATGCTATACATATATGCAATATATATATTATCAAATAGAAAGATATTCAAATATATACTAAAAATAAATATAAATAAAAAAATGAATATTGTCCATCATTATTTTGTTATATTGAATTTTCTTCTTTATTTAGAATCCAAATATTATTTCGTATTTAATTATATTTAATTTTTTTAATATAAGAAGTTTGTTATTCAAAAGAAATATATTTTATGCCATGGACATAATAAAGTCTATCCATTTTATCTCATCTCCCCATAGGATTATTTTATACGAGCCATATCTATTTTATATCCGACTTTATCCTATCTTGAAAAAGAACTAAACACGGGATATGATAATTTTATCATATCCCAACTTCTATCATGTCTACCAAACGGAAACAAGATTCTCGATAGATTTTATGGCTGAGAATCCCAATACCCGAGATTGGGTCATTTCAAGTCCTTGCAGGATTTTGATTGGATAGAATAGAAGATATGTCATGTATAGATATATCGAGCCATAAATAGAATAAATTATTTTCCAATCTTAGTAAGGTTAAAAACCCCACTATGAAGGATAGAAGGAAGAGACCACATAATCTAGCTATCCTTTAACCCAATCATCACCTTGGTTGGTGACTCCAAGACACTACTCTATAAAATTTTGACCCCTCATCAATATTAGGAAAGAGTAAAAACAAAGAGAAGATAGTAGGAGACAAATCCTCAGGAGAATTCTAATTAAATGCATTACAACAACAATACCAAGGATATAACTAGGAGGCAAAAGGTCCCTTTTAGTGACACCTAAAGAAGGAAAACATAACCTGCTTAAAAGCTCTCTTTATTTAGTGGAAATGTGAAATTTTTGAAAAATATTTTTCACAAAGTAATTTTTCGGGAAAATACAAATATTTTTTTGGATGTTTGGATGAAACATGAAAATGAATTGGAATATTTTCCCATTTGGTAAGGAAAACTTGATTTGATTTTCTTAAATATGTTGGAGAAATATCTTCAAGTGATCTTGATGGTGTCCAAACTATCATTAGTATAATATTTACGATGGTGTATGAAGATATTTGGACTAAAGGACCACGCAATATCCATGATGTGATTCATTGGAAAGAAGTTTGCAAAATGTCCCGGTATGGCAAATAGTACCAGTAAACCTAAAAGATCAACAGTTGATGATATATGTGTCGAAGCTATAAAGATCGAGTAGATGTTCATTGGGTTAGCTAAGTAGTTGTTGTGGTCTTGGATTCGCACAATAGTAGAATCTAGATAAAACATTTAGCAAAGTAACTAGGTTGTCAGACAGGTTTGTCAGAGACTATAGTAAGAAAACAGTAGCAATTGTTATTTTTGGGTAGTCTACAAATGTTCAAAGAAAATAACTATATGGGTAGTTCCATCCATGAACAACAGCTCAACGAAAACTCTCCAACGGCTATCTACTTCTCCAATCCATTTACAATGGATAGATTGAGGGTTGCTATAAAAGAGAAAACCTCAAAAGCCATGAGATGTGCTACTTAAAAACCAAGAAGCTTACTTCATGTCGTTTCTCTTAACTGTATGTTCTTTGTTATACTGTTTGATACTCATGCTATTTAATAATTGTGCAAAGGATAAAGTGTATAAGAGTAAGAGTTGCAGCTGAGTCCTAATAAAGATATCTATCTTGTAAAAGATAAGTGCAAGCCAATTGTAACTTTCCAAGCACATTACTAGTAGAGTCTAGCCCGCCTTGAGGCTGTTAGTCTAAAGAGTTGACATAAGCTTGTGGATAAAGCCAAACCACTATAATTCTTTGCGTGCCACTGTTTGCATCTATTTACTCATATTTGCATAAAGTTGCTTCACGATTTTTCTACATAGCGATTAGCTAATTTCTATGAAAGATTGTCAAATCTCGAAAACAACCTATCCACTCCCTCTAGGTTGTATTACTAGCCACAAATAATTGGTATCAAAGCTCTGTTACTCTTTATCTGAAGTGTATTTCTCATGAGTATAAAGATCTTCTCTTATAGCTAACCTTTGCAGCTTCTTTATTAATGACACTCAAGCTCCCAATAAGCCACCATACTTTAATGGAAGTAACTATGGCTACTAGAAGCAAAGAATGTAATCATACATTGAAGTTGCAAATCTGGATATGTAAGATGTGGCTGCAAATGGTATAGAAGTACTAGCTCTTGCACAAGCTCTTGCTCACCAAGACAGTCGAGAAGCAACCACTATTAATAATATTGAAGAAGCTTGAAAAAGAGCTACTCTTAATGCCAAAGCCAAACATCTCTTGTATTATGCTTTGTAACGAACTGAGTTTAACAAGAATTTCTTCTTGTGATATAGTTAAGGAAATCTAGAATCGCATCATGATGACATTTGAAAGAACAAAAAGAGTGAAAGAAACGAAGCTAAACATCTTGCTCGGGAATTACAAGCTATTCAAGAAGAAATCTGATGAAACGATAACATAAATGTTCACTTGATTCACTAAGATAGTGAATGGTCTTGCTCTTCAAGGAAAAGTTTACATCGATGGTGAAAAGGTGAACAAGTTGTTGTGAGTCTTACCCAAAGAATGGAGTACCATGACGACCTCACTAGGAGAAACAATGAGGATTCAACCAATCACAATAAATGAGTTGATAAAAACCTTCATGTCCTATGAAGTTAAGCTTCAAAATGAGGAAAGCAACTCAAAAGGTAAGAATATTATTGCATTTAAAGCTAATTATGTTGATGTAGGTGGAGAAATGTCCTCAAAAGAAGAAGAAAGTGATAAAGATATGGCACTGTTAACAAAAAGGTTCAAGAATTTCATGAGGAAAGGAGGAAACTACAAAGGAAAAAGATAATCTAAGCATTCAAATGACAAGAAGCCTTATAGGAACAAGGAAAAATCCAAAGGTAAGGACATCGTAAGTTATGAATGCAGAAAACCAGACCACATAAAACCAAATTGCCCATCTATCAAGAAAAAAAAAAGGAAAGTTTGAAAAGAAGATGTCGCGACCCGATTTTTTTTATGGGTGAATCACCTAAAACTAGGTTAATGGATTACTAAGTCCGAAGACTTGGCGCGGACTCTCCCAAGCCCTACCAATCGCGACTTGATACTAAGAAAAAGACCCATTAAAACATGCAATTATTTCAAATTGGAGCCGCCACTAACCAATTAGGGCTGATTAGAAACCCAGGTAAAGTATGGGAGAATACTTTACCTTTTACGAATCAGAGATTTAATGGATTCGGGGACATGGTTACGCTAGATTAATCTAACGCCCTTTTGGTACCTTAAAAAAAAAAAACATTTTTGCAGGCAGTCTTGATTAATTTTAACCTAAGATACTAACATGCAAATGGTGGTCATGCGGGTGCATAATCAATTAAATAACATTCAATAAATCAAGATGCTAAGAAATTATAAACCACAACTTTATTAAAGTCCACTCTCTAGGAAAACATTAAAAAAAAATGTTAATAAAAATGCATGCCCTAAACATGATTTCTAAATGACATGACACATAATTTTTCTTTTTCTTTTTTAAAAAAATTAATTATATGCAATCTTAATCTACAATTAATATGCATGAATTCTACTTTAATTATATGTGAAACGCAATTTACATGGCCTAATATGAACTATATGTATGCAATCTAATTTATATAATTCTAATATGCATGTGTTTCATGACATGGGATGAATGACATATTAATTCTATATGCATGCTCTTTTGTGATTTTTTTTATGTATGCAACCTATATTAAATAATGATGATATGAAATGGGATTAATTATGAACTAATTTATTAATTAATCAAGAAAATAAATTTTGTGTTTTCTCTTTTTATTTATTTTTTATTTTTTAAAAAGGCTGAATAATTTCTATTAAGAAAAACATAATGATGCAATGCTAACTTTTTAACCTAAAAAAAACTAATTAAGCTATTCAAAATGGAATGATTTCCTAATTCAATTTCGGGATTAATTTGATTTAAACCCCATTTGTTTTAGAATCATTATTCTTTTTAATTTTTTTTTATTATCTTTTTATATTATGAAAACATGTAAACTTTTCCTAAAAATAATCCTAAAGGTTAATTTAAACCTACGTGACCTACATGCTCATGCAAATTTTTAATTTTTCACTATTCTCTTTTTTATAATTTTCATTTTTCTCAAACAAGTAATTAAAAAAAAACTAAGATAAGAGTTAAAATAATCAAAAAGATAATCCGTTGTCTCACGGATTAAATTAATAATTATTTTAACTCTACAATCACAACGAGGAAATCAAAATAATTACAAATTTGGTCCGAAGTCTTACGGACCAAATTAAATAATTATCGTGATTTAACAATTGAAATTCTACCACGAAACCAAAAATTATTATAATTAAAAAAAATGATCCGATGTCTCTCGGACCAAATTAGTAACTATAATAATTTTAGGTAAAATCTATGGATAATGCAAACATAAATTACAAATATTAACTCCCACTATTTAAATATCTAAACTAAAAATGCTATCAAATGAAATAAACAGGAAAATAAACATAAGATATAAACAAAAAAAAAACCTAAACTACAAAGTAATGAAAAATAAAAATAAAGAAGTAAAACTACCTAAGTAAACCAACGGAACAAGAAGGCAACCGAGGGAAAGACGGCCGGCGACCGGAGCTCCGGTGAGGGCTAGACGGCGGCACGGCGGGCGCGGGCCTGGTATCGCGGAGGTGCTCGAGGCACGGCGAGGAGCCCGGCAAGAGGGAGGCGGAGCTCCGGTGTTGGCGCGGTGGAGCGGAGGATCTCGGACCGGCGAGTCGCGGGTCCGCGCGGTGAGATCCGATGCGGCAGGGGCTGGCGAGAGCTGTTCCGGCGTCGCCTGGTGCGGTGGCGAGAGCGGTGGTTGCTCGTGAGTCGTCGGCGAAATCTGGAACTTGACGGTGCAAGGATCAACCGCGCAATGAAGGAACGCTCGGAGAAGATAAACAGCAGCCCCCTTTTTTCTTTCCTTATTTTTTTCTTTTTTTTTGTTTCCTCACGTCACTTCCTCTTTTTGCTGCAGTGTTCTTTCCTTTCCTTCTGCTGCACGTCCCTCCACGCGGACTTCTCTGTCTTTCTTTGATCACTTTTCTCTGCAGCAAATCAACGAAAGAAAAAAATCTGCTGCTGACTTTTCCTTTTTCTTGTCAGAGAAAGGAGAGAAAGAGTGTTTTCTCTCTGACCAAGATGGACGAAGATTTCCTTTTGCATGTCCCTCGCAAAATTTTTTCGATCTTCAATTTTCTTTTCTGAATTTTCTCCCCCACTTTTTGTACGAAGAGAAGCTCCTTTTATAGTGCAAGGACTTCCATTTAATAGTGGAAAGTCAGGACCCGTGCTCTCTTGTTCGCGGGGATTGTCGAAATCTTAGCTCTGATTTATTGCCGTAAATCCTTCACTTTCTTTCGCAATTCATTCATATTGCTGCGAACATGTCCAGATTCATGCCCAATATTCGAGCGAGTGTCCATTCCTTCCATATTGCTAGTCAAATCCCATTAATTCCTCTCATTGATTTCGCTTTTTTTTTCTTTTTTTAAAAAAAAATTTGAAATGAAGATATGTGTTCAACAATAAAAATGCTTCATCATTCAAAATTTGTTTTTTTTTTTTCGAAATCTCCCTCCACAAACCCAAATGCTTTATTTTATTTATTACCTTCTATTTTATTTCCTAAAATAAAAAAATTTGATCCTAAATTAGGTGTCAACAGAAGAAAACAAGGCTAAAAGCCGAAACATGGAGTGACACCGATTGTGAGTGAAGCAATGAAGAGGAAGCAAATATTTGTCTCATGGCTGACTTAAAACTAGAGGACGAAGATGAGGTAGAAGATTCTAAACTATCTTATTAAGAGTGACAAGATTTCCTAAGGGAAATATTTGAAGTACACCAAAAAGTTTCTGAAAGAATTTTTGTCTTGAAAAATGAAGTTCATGGTCTTACTATTGAAACTTCGTTGATAAAGTTCTCATTGACGAACTCAAAAAGGAACTTGACCTTCAAGTGAATGAAGTAAAACTTCTGCAAGTCGAAAATGAGAATGTCAAAGATGAAATTTCAAAATCAGCACCAAATTTTCTCTTAGTTCAAAAACTTAGTAGCACATTCTCTCAAGTTAAATTCCTCACTACAACAAGAATGGTTTGGGACGTGATGGAAATGAAGACGAGAATAATCTGTTTCTAAAAACAAAAGATAGGTTAAAACACAAACCTCATGTACATTACTATAAGTCTCATTTTGGTAAACAATTCACTAAAGCCACTGGCAAGAGATTTCCCGAGTGCTCAAACTGTGATGGATACACTGTGACGGTCAATTTGAGTTCAAATTTGTGCTTGCATGTGGTGGTGAGGTTGTACGGAGGTCGCAGTGGTTGGTGTTGCCGCATGTCATGCCATTAAGTTAATTTGGGTTTAATCTTGGTCATGCATATGACAGCAAGGTGTTCTGAGGTTGGGCTAGGGTGAATTTAGTGCATCGTCATTTTAGATTTGAGTTTATGTCGTGGTAAGGATGTAGTGAGGTTCGGCTAGGGTTGTGGTGTTTCCGATTTGTGGAGCCACAAATGATTTTGTGTTCTATGTTTGAAATAGTGTGACAGTGTAGCCTTGGAAGGGGTTCGTCTAGTGCATGGTTCGGTTAGGTCTTAGTGATGTCAATGTTTTGTGATTCTTGACCTGAAGTTGTGGCAACAAAATGCAGGGTAGGTTCGGCTAGGTGGTGTGCTTGGTGTAACCAAAGTGTGTCCTTGATAGTCATTGATTTTGTGTCGAACTAGTCTTGGATCATTAGAATGATGTAGGCATGCATTAGGCTTGAGTCTTTGTGATTTGTCAATCCTAGTTAAGAGTCATTTTTGAGGTGATGTCCGCATGTTTAACAATAAGACAATTTTGCATGGATTGTATGCTTAAAATACCATGTAATGGATACTGTCAAAGAGCGTACCGATGATGCCTTGCGGAATCGAAGAGAAATTCGGGATTCCCAGGGAGAGCATACCCTGAAAGCCTAGGGAGAATATACCCTAGATGCCCCGGAGATTGGATTGCCATGTGCATAGGCCGAAAAGCATATCAGCATTCACAGCAACAAACCAAATGGTGAACTAGAATTCCGTTAGACAAGAGTATTCCTCTTTGCGTGGTCCGGCAAGCACACCTACCACTTTTCTTGGAGTGGAAACATTGATTGAAAGTGAGTAAATAACTGTGTGAAACATATGCTCATGTATGGTTGCGTCTTTCATCGACTCGTTAGGTTTCTTTGTCATGAGTATAGGATGCTTATAATAGTTATTTTTTCATTATAGTCTCTCGAGATTAATCATTCTAGTCGCATGTCTTAGTTAGATATTTTGTGTGTGTGTGTGGCGGGTGGGTTATGTAGTATAGAGCTTTGGATATTTCATTTGCTGGGCATTAGCTCACCCTTGTTAATGTTTAAATTTTTCAAATCCACAGTTATGACTGCTATTCTTACTCCCCCTATCTCCCATTACGGCGCCCCAGTAGATTTGGAGGGGCAACTATACGAGTTCACAAACCCATACTTCCCTTATGTGATTTTTGTTCATTACACATCTACACTCTAGGTAGATATAGGCTCACCAACTAGCCGTATCACCTACCTCTTTATGGCGATCTACGCCAAGATTAGAGGACATCTAGTAGGTCCTCTGCCATTCCTAGAGAACAGCAGTAGCATCGATGAGGATGGTAGTGGTAGGGAGCCGTAGGCAAGGGAGATAGTGATGGTGGTAGGGACTCATTTTTGGAGGCATAGTCTTGACACTTTTTGAGATCGAACTGTGCGGATGGGTGGTATTTTGTGGATGGTTTGAGGACGTAGATAGTGGCTGAGTGGATACTAGTGGGAGTAGTATATCTTTTTTACTTCCCAATGTAGCCTTGTTATCACCCATATATGTAAATAATAGACAAAAAAAATGAAAAGATTTAAATAACACGAGTTAGTAAGGTGGCGGACTAGGACGCCACAATCTCCAACTTAGAACTTCAACATCTATCCATAAAAGACAGCTCCAAGTTCTAATCCTCTAAAAAAATAATAACAATAAGTATAGATGATCACTCAACATTGATTTTAAATTCGAATTACTAGAAATTGAACACAAAGAATTAATGGAATTATGGTTTTGGAAATTTGGAATAATAAGAGTTAAAAAACAAATCAATCAGGTCTAAGTAGGTGGGTCCACACCTGAAACCAACAACCAAACTAATATTCATCGGTTCCAAATCGGGAACTACCCATAACCGATTGGTTCTTTTGGCCACCCTTATTAGCAAAGACATTTGATCAACGAATGAAGTGCAAATGAGTCAAACAGTGTCATGAAGCATGTCTTGTTTAGTCTGATCCTTTTGCTCACCCGTATTAGCAAAGACATCTAATCAACGGATAAACTAGAGATGAGACAAACGGTGTCATGAAACATGTGATAGTGTGTGAAATGGTAGTCTATTTCAATATGCTTGGTGTGCCCATGAAAATGATCAGTATGTACTATTTGGATAGAACTCTAGTTATCGTAATAAATTATTGTTCTGCCATTACAACAAGCGCCCATGTTTTTAAATTTTTATTGCAACTCTCGTATTTCATATGATCGACAAGAGCATAGTATTAAGCTTCCATGCTACATCAAGTGACGACAATTTGTTTCTTACTACTCCATGTGATAAGTAATTTATTTAGAAAGAAGCAGCGTCTTGTAGTGGAATGACAATCAAGAGGATCACCAGCCTAGTTGGCATCTGAATAAGTTGTCAATTCTAAGGTAGAATGAGCCCAAAAAAAAACAAAACAAAACAAAACAAAACAAAACAAAACCAATGAAGATCATCAAATAAGGTATCATTGATATATCAAACATCAAATAATAGTAGCAAAGTAAGTCATATGCGGTGTAGTCATGAACTGACTGACAATGTTGAAAAGCATGGGCGATGTTAGAATGAGTAATAGTGAGATATGTAAGATTGCCAACCAACTACTAATAAAATGTAGGATTCAAAAAAAGAGTATGTCTTTTATCATCAAATTTGGCGCTAGTTCAGCTGGGATTTTTAGCAATCTTGTTATTAGTGAGTCCAAGAAAAATTATTAGTGGCAAATTTTTCTTGAAAAGGATAATAGATAATGTAACACCCTCGATACCAACCCAATGAGGATCGGCCATAAGGTCCTACATGAATCAACCATGGGCCATTGGCCATGGATCGATCAGTTCGATCGATAAGGAATCAAGGATCGGTCATGGTCTGACCGACCGACTGACCAGTCAGGAAATGGTCTAGGTGTCGACCATAAATTTTCTACTGACCATACTGATGGGATAGGATCACCATAAGATGACTTTTTTTATCACGAGGATTGGTCACGGGATGATTTTGGATCAATGTATGGTCATGGATCGATCCGACCAGTCATAGTGCCTAGTTGCGGGTGATTCCGCTCGGCTATATACCGATACACAGATGATCCAACTTGATTAAATGTGATCGTCTTCTGACCAAAAATACATCATTCCCTATTTAATTCTTAGTGATCGGAAAGGAATCCCGAATTGGTGACGTCCAATTGTGGATCGATAATGCACCAACCATGAGCCATACGGATGGATTGAGTGCCGACCGGAATGAGCTTAAGGATAGACCCGGCTATTCCGTCACTAATTCTGAGGTCTGTGAGTGTCTTGGCTTAATGTTAGGCCATGGGTAGCCTTAGGATTGGCCTTGAACCGATCCAAGGAAAATCAACCCTTTAGGCCGACCAACTGTCCAAAGGAACGATTCGAGCGAGCATGGGGTGTGATGGCCGAACCTCGGGTGTACGTGATTTGATTTTCGAGATGTATCTAATGATCCATTCTCTGGCCCTAGAACCAACTCGGATGATAGAATTCTCTAGATCGCCTTCTTGAGGAAGAAAATGACAAAGTGAAGAAAATTCTAGAACCACCTCATTAAATGAATGAGTGATGTGTCCTTTGAAAATTCAAACATCATGATGGTGGTCAAAAATATCTTGGATGTTCTAGAGAAAGACAGCACACACGTGGACCAATCGGAGAACGATACACGGACCCCTCATTGATGACCGAAGAATCTAGATGCCGAGTTGGCAACCTTGATGGCCTTATCCTCAAACTTCATTAAATGCTCATTAAATGCGGGATACAAATGGCCTAATGAAATGGCGAAAAGTGAGCCATCATCGATGATGCCTACAAGCTAGATTTGCCAAGTGTGACCTTTTAGTCATCCAACCCATTCTTTTAGGTGCAATTATTAGACAAGTAGGCTTGCCAACTAAGTAGGTGGGACACTTGGAAAAATTAAAATGGACCATTTGGCTTGGTAATTATGGCTTGAGATTTTCCTTGGAGAAGAAGTTAGTAGTTCATGCTTAGGTGTCCTCTAGACTCTTAAGCTACAATGACCCTAAAATTTAGCCTTGGTGAACAAGGCAAGAGCCAACCAATTAGAAGAAGACATTAGGTATCAAAAGGGCTTATGTTTCCCTTATGACCATAGGCACATCATGAGCCTAAGTTGAGCCTTAGAGAGCAAGCCAATAGGTAGTCCAGTAAGAAGATGGCAAGTGTTCTTTTAAGACCCTAGGCTTGCCATCTTGCACAATAAGCTTGCCACCTTGTTGCCATAGCCGTTCCACTCTAAGAAACGTGATTATACTATTTGGATGAGTAATGATTAGCTTGGTGCCTATAAATAGGGGAGGCTCACATTCATTTTTGCCACTTTTTACACCCCTTGCCGTTCACGCCTACCCTCCTCGCCCTTCTCCTTTCTCTCAGCGTTGCATCATCAACCCACCAAGCTATTTAGGTTGGTTCTCAAGTTTACCAAGGTAAGTAAAATTCATTTTTCTCCTCTTGGAAGGTAAATTTCATTGTTGAGGCTAGGTAAGTGCACACCCATCAAGCCATGGATGGTGTGTGATGTCTTTTGTTTGGTTTTACTTGCAATTGTGTTTAGCCATGTGCTTGTGTCATGTACGTCCGGAAATGAAACCAAGGTTCGCTCAGATTGAGTTCATCGCAAGGCAAGGCCGTCCAAACCATAAGGCCTTGAATTGGCATAAATAGTGTACTGGTTCCAAATCTCGCTTGGTACGGGGATCGCCCAAGGCTGCAAAGTCCTAGATCAACATTGAGGTGTGCCGATTCTAAACCTTGATCGGTACGGGAATCGCCTAAATCCACGAGATCTTGGTAAGGCACACAAGGATGTTGATTCTAGGGTTCGGTTTGGTGCGGAGACCTTGCGCTTGATGTTGAATCAAACCAGGAACCAATGATCATTCATGGCATGTGGTATGTTCACATCGGGTCGAACCGAGGTCCGTCAAGCTTAGGATCTTCACCTAAGCGAGGTGTACCCAAGCCTCAAGGTCACGGATTGGCATTGAGGCGTGCCGTTTCCGAGCGTTGTCTAGTGCAGGGATCAATGCTAAGTGATTGGTTCAAGTTATGGACCAAGGATCATTCCCGACATGTTTGTTAGTATAGTACAAGAACTCATGGCACACACAACCGAATGAGCACGCCTTCGAGTCATGCATGTGTTGACTAAGAGAAAAGATAAGAACCGACTTGTGTAATGCATTTGTGTGTGTGCACTTAAAGAGGAAAAAGCAACCGTCGTCACATAGCTTTGGTGGTGATGCCTCGTTCATTGAACGGGATGCCTTGGTTGAGCTAGGAAGCCCCTAAGAGTATGAGATGCCTGACCTAAGGCCAGATGCCTAGCCTACAATTGGAAGCCCCTAAAAATATGAGATGCCTGACTTGATGGCCGGATACCCTAGTTGAACCAGGAAGCCCCAAAAAGTATAGGATGCCTGGCTTGATAGCCGAATGCCCTAGTTGAGTCAGGAAGCCCCTAAGAGTATGGGATGCCTAGCTTGAGGCCGGATGCCTAGCCTGTGGCTGGAAGCTCCTAAAAGTATGGGAAGAATCGTTTATACAGTTAATGAACTTATTGAACATGTTCCTATGTGATGTTGATAAACTTGTTTGGTGAAATAGCTTAGTTGAAAGTGGATCACATACAGATAGTTGAGAGGTGGCAATGGACTTGCGATTGATCTGCCATCAACATTATTTGCAAGTGTTATACTTGCTAGACTTTAACGATGCAATGCTTTCCTGGTAGAGAACTAGGAATTTTACTTATTGAGTTTCCCCAAAACTCATCCCTCATCTTTCAGTCTTATAGGCATGGAAGTTTCACGTCATTTTTGGGAGCTACAGTCATGCTAGAGGAGATAGGATTTCCCTTGGTCTATGTTGAAAACTTGTACTGTGATGTAAAAAAAAAACAAAGAGGGCCCGTAGAGAAAGGGCTTGTAAAAGTCTTATTATAATATAAATCAGTGTGTTCTGTGTGATGTATGTCCCAGTCTTCCAGCTGTTATTTGTCTAGGGAGTTATTTGTTCACGTTTTCGCATGTGCATGATAATAAGATAAAAAGAATCAGGACGGCAACAAGCCTGAGACGTCATGAAAATAACCTTTGTCGCTTGTGACCCTGGAGATGGAGTTGGGGTCGTGACAACTAAGAATTTGAAGTAACCTCCAAGCCCAAAAAATAGGTGACTTACTCGAGGTCTTTAATTTCAAACTGTTGATTGAGATGCTTTGTAATGCTAATACGATTATTGCTAGTAATAACTATGTCATCTAGACTACACGTTAGGTTTTATGAGATCAGTCTTCTAAAAGCTTAAATTTTAGAGGAAGACGTGGTTTGATACTTACATACTCTAACACTTCCCCTCACATGTAAGGCTAGACTTTGGCTTAAAACTTCGACGTGAAAACATATAATGGGGAGGCAAATAAAGGGTCTTAAAAGATTCAAACTCAAGACTTCCTAATCTAATACCAAGATCAGAATAAAATAGAAAAGAGAATGTTTTAATTCATTTATATTTAATAATGAAGAGTAAATGACCCTATTATATGCTTTGCAGGACAATTATCTAAAGTAACAAGATGTTACAATATCATTTATAATAGGAAAATGGTCCAAAAAGTCATAAACCTTTTAATTTTACCAATTTAGTCATAAATCTTTTCACAATTTACCAATTGAGTCCATCTGATTAATTTTGGTCAGAAATCACCGATGTGCATGCTAGGTGCCACGTGGACAGCCGGCACTTACATTTATAATTTTTTTGAATTTTTATTTTATTCTTTTTTCTTTCTTTCTTTTCTTCTTCCTTTTGCCCATGCCGGCCACCGGCTACGGTCGTGTCGGCTAACCTTGCCTTCCACAGTATAGGCACAATAGACAATTGTGAGGTTCACCCTCACCTTACCTAGACTTGACTAGGGTCAGCCTCGCCTAGGCCAAATCTAGTGAGTCTAACCCTCGCCCAAGTTAGGGTGGCCTCGCCGACCGTCGGCTGGGCAAAGGCCACCCTCACCATATTTGGCCTGAGCAAGGCCAACTCTCGCAAACCTAAGAGATATGTGGAATCGAATGAAAATATATATAATCTTCTAAATGTATTTCTAATAATATAAAATGTGTCATTTTAGAAAATTGATCAACCACAGCCATGACCAGGTCTTTCTCGTATTGAGTTTTTGTAATACCCATGACAGGGTCCATGCTCACATCTTTTCCAAGCGCTTGCGGAATAGGTAGCGACACGAATTTACAAGTGTTTTGACCGCCCTTTTTTTCTTGTCATCCAATGTAGCAAATTTTGCATCGCTCAATATGCCGCTTAATGGTTTGTTACAACCCAAAATCACCAGATAGCACACCGTAATTGTTCAAAAAACTTAGCTTGCCGCAATGAACATTGCACACAAATTATAGCGTTGAACATAAAACCCTTGTACACGCTTAATTTTTCACAGAGATTTGACTAGATCTTTGACCAAAACTCAACCTTGCTAAAATCATGATAGAAGGGTACAATTAAGACCTGCTCTGCAAGATCTGTATAATGACACCAATTTTCCCAAATCGAGCATCTGGATTGCTGAATTTGGCAACTTATGGTCAAAGTTGTCAATCTCAAAGTAGTCAAGAAAATTATGATTTTCGCAGATCAAGCAATGAAATCATGTAAATCCAGTCGCAAACTTTTCAAAGCCTCAAGAGCCTCTTCGGTCAGCGTCTTCTCAATAGTTCATGACTCCTCATACCCTCCGTTGGGCTCGATCCAGGCCTCTTAGTGGCCACCGGTCTCTGGGCCATGCAAGGCCCAACGTTGGCCCAGTGGGCCTGGTCTTGACCCAGTACCATTTGCGCACTCGCCCAAGGGTGCGCAAAAATGGGCCAAACGTATACATTCCAGCCAGGTGGAATCCCTTCTTCAGCCATTTTTGGGCTCTTGCAACCAAAATTCGGCCCTTTTCCAGCATCTGGGGGCCCTTGGCAAGCTGAATTAGAAATTAGATTTTGATTTAAAATTAGGTCTTTATTCTGCTGAAACTAATTTAGAGAATTGTCTGTGCTTATTTAGATAAACCCCCATTCAATAGGCTGACCCCATAATCATCCGGAGAGGTGACCTTGAAGGACATTGGTCCGCGACCGAGGCCCCTCGCACGAGATTATTTCACTACGCATCTAGAAATTATTAAACAAAAAAAAAAATTATCCATTTGTTTTAAAATAATCGACTCCATATATTTTATTTTGGAAATTTCGGGAGTTATGATTTGAAGTCATACATCTTGTATTGTGTCATTCTTTTTGCATTATCAAAAAAATTGGAGAACTTGTAAGTCATGTCAATAGTACCGATGCCCCGTAAGTCGTGTGAATAGTACACACATTATTCTGCAATTCACACGATAATTGAATTCCTATGTTGATTTTGAATCACTTCTTGATTGAAATCGCATGCTAATTGGACATCGTGTATGCCAATAGAAAATTACAAGGTGATTGAAAATTGCACGTTGATCAAATAATGTCGCATTGTTATTAAATGTTGAATGTCTTTTATTGTGAAATAGAATGTGGTTGTGAAGGTGCAAGCGCATTGAGTGACATGATGTCGCGATCGCGATTGGATTCGTCCTCATTTGCTTGATTGATCGGAGGTAAGGCTGATTGATTGGAGTCTACATGCATTGTAGTTTTCACGTGTTGTTTGATTGATTGTTTCGGAAAAGGAAGCTAATGACACACGACACCACGGAGACAGGTGTTTTTTTGTCGGTTTTCATCTTAGGGCGGGCAAAGGAATTTTCATATTTCAAATTGCAGAGGAAAATTATATGCATGTGAAATTTGGAAATCACGTGACATCACATAAAAGAATTTAATCAGAGATGGTGATACCGAAAGGGCGGAATGAGGGTGCTAACCAATTTCCATGCCTAGAAATTTGATTTTCGTAGATCATTTGAGGGATAAGTACGTTAAAATTGCCAAAAGTTGTGTACAGCGCTCACTTTAGTGCCAAAAGTTTTTTACGGATCACTTAAGTGCTACTTTAAAAAAAAAAAAAAAACGATCATTTAAGTGTCAACTCAGGTCTGAATTGCCGAAAATCCGACGTGGCTATATATTATTAATTTCTCAATCCTACGTGGCTCACCGGCATGCCTAATCAACATATAACCCCTAAACAACATCGTCCAAAAGTTATAAATAGCTATCATTTAAGTGACAAATTTTATTAAAAAGTGATCATTTGAATGCCAAATTTTAGTTAAAGTAATCACTTCAATACCAGTCATGGTTAAAAAATAATCACTTCAATGCCAAGCATGTCACGTGGAAATGCCACGCGGACTGAATTTTTTAAAATTTTTGCCAAGTCATATTATAATTTTAATAATAAATGACACGTAATCAGTTTGACCGGAATTTCTTGCCATTGACACTAAAGTGATCATTTTTCCTCCGATTTAGCATTTAAGTGAGCCGTCGAAAACTTTTGGCATTAAAGTGAGTATCGTACACAACTTTTGACACTTCTAGTATATTTATCCCATCATTTGACCTTCTCAATGATTAGTTGAACTTTCCTCTGACACCTCGAATTTTTAGGACCCGACATGAGAATGATTAGTGCAACTCCTAGAATGTTTAAAGAATTTGGATTGTCATAGCTCACCTGACCTAAGAAAGAGATGACTCTAGTGCATGGAGTATGGGATGAGTTTTTGAAACTCACTATTATCGATTTGCTTGAACTTTCTCCGACACCTCAAATTTTTTGGTTTTCTTTCGAAAAATCATCATCGGGAGCGGCGGAGGCGCTACAACCATCTTGTTGGTGAAAACCATCCACTATTCAGGTGGAATTTTGATCCATAAAATCTCGATCTTCTTCATACGACTCTTTCATTGCTTCAAATCCGATTAGCTTCACTTGTATAGTAGAGAGAATAGTATGTACTTGACTCAAAAGCATTGGCCACTAGATTTTGAGCGCCAGATTTATGTTTAAGGAGAAAGGGAAAGCGTTGCAAAAATTCACTCCAAGCTGCTCGTCGGCCATTAAACTTCCGTTGAGAACTCAAAAGCTTAAAGTGCCTTATGGGATCCATCCATATCACTTCACTAATCGCCACGTATCCAAGAAAAATTTTCTAGTCAACAAGTGAGAATTCTTGAGATAAGTAAAGAAATTTTTGCTATCTTAATGGTTAGAACACTAGTTCAGATGCATCGTGCGTTCATCCTTATTGTTCATGTAGACAAAGATCTATCATATCATATGACAACAGAAAGACTCGAAAAATTCTAACTAGATAAAGGTACTTGCAACTTTCGAAAGGTAAGTCAAGATGACATGGACCTTTTGGAGCTTAGATGGAGCATTCTACTATTGAAAACCTCCGGAAAAAGTACTAAAATGTTCTTAAATCACTTGCACTTATACCGATTCAGTCTTAAATATTTAAATTATATTAACTGAGTCCTAAATATTTTGATAATTTATCAATATAGTCCACCTACCAATTTTTTACTAGAAATTGCTAATATAGACGTTGAGTGTCCTACATTACACGATCAATACTAACAATGACAAATTTTTTAATTTTTTAATAATTTTTTATTTTTTTCTTTTCTTTCTTTGCTTTTTTTCTTCTTCTTTTTTACAACTCTAGACAAGCAAGGTCACAGGCTACAAGTGAGGACCAACAACCCCCCTATTTTAGGCAAGGGCGTCGTGGCCCTCACTAGCCACAAGTGAGGGCATCAAGCCCTAGGCTAGACCTTATCGATGGCTAGAGAGGGTCAGCCAACATCACCATCGCCATCCCATTGTTGGGAAAAAAAAGAAAGGGATGAAAAGAAGAAAAAGAAGAGAAAAAGCCAAAAAAAAAAACAAAAAAGTAGTTAAAAATTCATAAGATTTAAAAAAAAAAAAATTATCAACATTAGCATTGATTGTGTAACACAGGACCACCGGTGGCCATATTGACGATTTTTGGTCAAAATTGACTAGATGAAGTATATTAGCAAATCATTAAAAGATTCAGGACTTAATTGACGCAATCGAAATGTTTAAGAATGAATTGACATAAATGTAATAAATTTATAACTTTTATTTTACTTGCCCGAAAACTTCTCTAGTAGACCTTTTGCAAATTTTTAATAACTTTTTTTTATATATATTTTTCTCGTTTATTTGCCTTCCTTTTTCTTTTCTTCTCTTGTTATTTTCCTCCTTTGGTCCACGACCTTGGCAATGGATGGTGAAGGTTGTCTCGCTAGCCACAAGCAAGGGTTGTCATGCCCTCACCCAAATTCAATGAGGGCTGCAACACCCTTGCCCTTTGGTTGATGAGGGTCGTTATGCCCTCACTATGGTCGACACAAACTTCAGGCACTACGGCCCTCGTCGGCTAGGGGTGTGCATGGTCCGGGTGGGCGGTTCCCGGCCCCTACGGTCCGGGTGGGCGGTTCCCGGCCTAGAACTGAGAACCGCCCACTAAGGACCGGTTCCAAAAAATTGGAACCGGGAACCACCCGTTATTGTATGGATCCACCTGAGAACCGGACCGCTGGTCTAATCCGGTTCCCGGGTGGATCCATGGAACCGATCTCACCAATAATAATATCATTTTCCAAATCCCGCCGTGAGTACTTTTCATATCGAGTAATATTTTTTCTTTAAATCGAACCGGCTTAATTAAGGGTACCATTTTTCTTTTATTTTATTGGAACACACTACCAAATAAGAGAAATAAGTTTCTTTCCTATTTTTGAATCATTTTAGTTGAAATCTAAAATATTCTTTAAGTTCAAGATTTTGAATGATTGTCATATGTAGATCATTTTTTCTTTTATCCTCTAACAATGCTCAATCTCTTACAACATTTGCTTTACTGAATTTTTTTTGTAAAAACAATTCTACCGGTACTCCACATATTCTTGAACATAGTGTCATATGTGAGTCCCAAAAGTATTATTTAAATGAGCCATTTGTTGAGTTGTTAAAAGGCAACTTACACACTTTACTAAATTCTTATTAAAACATGGAAACCATGAGAGGATATGGAGCCCTAAAATTTAGATTTGCTAATTAGTAATTTCGAAAGTTATTTTAATATTAAAAATCAATATATTATTATAATATAATCGGTCCGGTCCGGGTGGGCGGATCCGCCCATGGAACCGGGAACTGAACCGGTACCCACCGGTTCCCATAACTTGGAATCGGGAATCGGATTGGTTCCCTTAAGAACCACCGGTTCTGGGCAGTTCCGATTCGATTTCGGGTAGTCCGAGGGGGTCCCGGTTATTTTGCACACCCCTATCGTCGACCATAGTCAAAAGAAAAAATAAAATAAAAGAACAAAGGGAAAAGGAAAAAGTCATAAAAATTAAAAAAAAAAATTATCTAAAATTTATCGAAATTGTCTACTTCAACATGGATTGTGTTACATAAAATGACAACATCTAACTCAATGATTATTAATCAAAATTGATCGGAATAAATACATAACAAATCATGAAAAGGTTTAGAGCAAATACCATCGAAACTCCCCAAACTATACCCATTATGACACTAATATCCCTAATTTTTTTGTGTCACTAAAAATCATAAACTTGCCTATTGTGACATAAATACCCCCAACTTTTTTATTTCACTAAAAAACCCAAACTTATACATATGTAACATACACAGTTCTATTCAGGGTATATTTGTTATACTAGCATAAGTTCGGGATTTATTTGTCACACTAGCATAAGTTCGGGATTTTTAGGACAAAAAAAAGTTTGAGATTTTTGTGTCATAATAGATAAGTTTAGGATTTTTAGTAATATAAAAAAAAAGTTTGAAATAGTTGTGTTATAATAAGCATAGTATGAGGATTTTTGCATTATTAACCCCAAAGGTTTTGATTAAATTGAAAAAATTAAAAAAATTAGGAGTAAATATCTATACAATAAATTTAGGACTTTTTAATAATTATCCCCACAACTAAACCTGGACCAATACTAAACGTCTGCCAAGACGTTTTTCATTAGTTCTTTAGCTTGGTATTAGAGTTCTTTATGCTCCATAACGCACATGTGGTAAGCCAACTTGGTATGGATAATTGCTCTAGGCATTCAATATATGCCGTGCTAGGGTAAATAGTCATAAAAGTCCTAAATTTATTGCATGAATACCAATTTAGTTATAAATCTTTTAAATATGCTAATTTAGTCCTAAATATTTTGATTTAATGTCAATTTAATTCTTCTGACTAATTTTGATCAGATATTATTGATATAGACGTCAGCCAGCCTATGTAGCATAACCGACGCTGACGAGAGACATTTTTAATAATATTTCAATAATATTTTAATGTTTTATTAATATCTTTTTTTCCTTTATTTTCCTTCTCTTCCCTTTTGTTTTCACCTCTTTTCAATGACCAACATGGCCATGGCTGGCAAGGGCTGGCCTCTACTAAGTGAGTGTCGCCCTCACCGCCACGAGTGAGGGTCGGCCTCGCAGAATCGCTAGTTGCACTCCTGTCCGATGACACAGCAGTGGTGTCCTATTCTGACCCGACGCATGGATCTTATCCTAGCATTCTCGGCGACCGTCATGACCAAAGACCCTTCTTTCATTCTTCCTTCTCAAAAAGCTCCTTCCATTTCTCTTCTGCAAGGAACGCGTTATCGGGATCAAACGATACAAATAAGGAAGGAAGTCCCGAAATGACTAGACACAGCAAAGTGCGTTCGGTCGGAGGAGCAAATTACATGCCTTGTCCAATTCGCATTGACCCAAAAGCCCAAACAAAAGACCCACCACCACCAGTAGATCGTGTCATCCCCCAAAAACAAAATGGCAACAAAAAGCACTATAGATTGTTGGCGGGATTGACGAAAGGAGATATGAAAAAGCCGAAGCACCCAGGTGAACCTGGCCTCGCTGGTGCAGTAAGGCCGATGCTTGCCTATGGCGGCAAGGGCCACCCTCGCTTAGGAGAGGCCAGCCCTCACTGGCCCTAGCCACGGTCACTAGAAAGAGAAGGAAAAAACAAATAAAAAAATTATAAACAAATTGTTAAAATTATTAAAACATTATTTGAAAATTTCCACGTTAGTGCTGGCCATACCATATAAGCTAACTAACGTCAATAATATTCTATCAAAATTATCTGGACAGATTAAATTAGAATTAGACAAAAAAAAGTAGGACTAAATTGATATAATTAATAGGTTTAGAACCAAACCGGTACAAATACAATAAGTTTAAGACTTTTTTTTTTTTACACTTTTCCTTCTCGTGTTAAATATCGCACAATAGAGCAATTGAAATCTTAATGGAACATCTCTAACCATGAGATGTGCAGGTTGTTGACACCTCAAACTTTACAAACTTTATATATGTTTTTTTAAAAAGTTTTCAAGTTTAATTGATAGTTGATCAAGGTTTGACCGATAAAGTACAAGGCAAAAAACACATTTAGAAGATCAAAAAATGGGTTATGCTCAATAAAATGATTGATTTGATACCCATATTATCACCCAAATCCGACACTCAATTTATTTTTATCCTTTTTTTGCAGTGTCAGGAAGTTTATGATCTCCGGATTTCAATTGCACATTATGAACTTAGGGATTGCAATCGTTTCGATGCAATAAAAATCGGGTCGACGAGTTGTTGAATGAGAAAGTAATCACTAGTCAAATTTCAGTCAAATCTTCGGCAGCTCAAAAAAGGTACGAGAGCTCAAAACCATACCTGGAGATTTTTACAATCGAATAAAGTTTCCACACCTCTACTTTATGCTAAATAAAGATTTATGCTCAAAACTTCTGACTCTTGATTTCTCGATTTTACACAGAAGTATTACGCTCTTTGGGAAGCTCTTGCGACTAGGGGTGAGCGTGGTTCCCGGGTAGAACCGGGAACCGGAGAACCGAACCGGAGGTTCCGGTTCGGTTCCCAGTTCTGGAGAGGCCGGTTCCAGTTCCCAGTTCCCTATTCTGGGAACCGGCGGTTCCTGGTTCCGGTTCCGATTCCTATGAGAACGGGAACCGGTAGGAACCGGAACCTATTCCTAAAAACCCTAAATTAATTTTTCGCTTATGCTCAGTTCAGTTCTCCTCTCTCTCTCTCTCGTGACTCGTTCTTTGCTTCTGCCCTGTCCCCAACGTTGCTCGCCCTCGATGCCAATGCCGGACTCCGCTCGCCCTCGACGCCACCGCCGAACGCCGCTTATCCTCGACGCCGCCGCCGGACATCGCTCGTCTCACCGTTGGACGCCCCTCACCCCCTCTTGCTCCCTCGACACCGTCACCCCCTGCTCGCCTCGCCGCTCAGCCACCGGACGCCGCTTGCCCTCGACGCCGCCACTGGATGCCGCTCAACCCCCCGGTGGACGCCACTCGATGCTCGCCCAGTTGCCCCCGATGCCGCTCGCCGCTAGCCCAACCGCCCCCGACGCCGCTCGCCGCTTGCCCAACCGCCCCCGACGCCGCTCGCCACTAGCCTAGTCGCCCCTGACGCCGCTCGCTAATTTTTAAGTATTGTCAAATAACATGCTATTTTGTAAGTATCGTCAAGTCTCTATAATGTTGATTTCTTTGTGATTTCAGGTATTAAAATGTTTGAGGATGTTGCTGAGTCCAAGGTATGTGTAAGCCTTCTGCTTTCTTCTTTCGTTGTTCTCACGTGTCTCTTATGTTTCTATAGTACTTGAAGGGTTTTTTACTTGATCAGAATTAAAAGATGCCTCTTCCGGTAAAAAGCATAGTCAGCATACTTGCCCGTGTTTATGTTGTCGCATTATATAAATTGCTTCTCTTAATAGACTGAATGTTTTGGTAAAAGTAATCAAACTTGCTTGATAAATCCAAGCCCAAGATGTAAAATTTTCTGCCAAATTGGTACCAAACAGTTACAATGCTTGTTGTGATTTGCAGATGAGAAAAGGTGCTCTTGTGAAGTCTGTTGGTGTTGTTGATGTGAGTGCAGACACTGAATAGATCTGGTACTCCCATAATGGTCGCTCTGTAATTCCATTTGTCTACCTATACATTTCAGGTCTTGTTGCTAAAGTTTTTGATCGCACAAGAACTATGGCTGATGTTTATGGTGCTTTCTATGATTTTCTTGTATCCTGAAGTCGAAGGTATGAAAGTCAAAGACTAGAATGCATGTATTGCATTCTATTCTCGTGAACTCACATTCTCTTATCATATTTATTTTTAGTTATTATTTCTTGAAAATGTACAAGCAATAACTAATGTGAGTTCTATTAGCATAATACGTTTAACCTATGAGTGATCCAAACTTCTCATATCATTGTCCAACCACTTTTATTCCTTGTTTTTTCAGATGGGCTATGTGGGAACACCAGCGAATCATGGAGATTTTTTTTTTTGGATGCAGATGCATGTATTATCATACATTTATAGTTTGTCCTTCTCCCTCAAATAAAAGGAAATAAGTACAATATCTCACTTTTCTAAAAATTCATTTTAGTCTCAACTTACTAATTCCACATTATGTCGCCCCTTACTCCCGGCAAATCCATCTTTAAGTTGATACTTTTGAATAACTCACAATATAGAATGGATTACGATCATTAGCAGTTGCACTCGCAACTCCAATTTTGCATTAGTTGTCTGTACATCTACTTCCAGACCTTAGTAAACTCCTGAAACTACGTGCATTAATATCATATCACGCCACTAAGATTTGAGGAAAAAACAATAAGATTAAGAAGATAGAGAAAGAAAAGGAAACTAAGTAGTTCTCATATCCAATTACATGCTAAATTGCTCTATTTGTCATCAAAGGAGCTAACTTCTTCACAGATTGAGCTCCTGACAAATATGTGCTTGTTTGCACAATGCAGGCCGGATGAGATCTCAAATTCATAAGTCTTTCAATGAGTGGATGCTTTTTATTGGGTGCTTTGTTGCTCTTGGTAGGGGTATGGAGCTTACATTCCTACCATCAAATTGCATGATGTCTTCAAACTTTTTGGCTATCTGATTGCCCTAACATTGCTCGTTATCCTTTCTTGTAGCTCTTGAGCAATAAAGGGTATGGATTGCCAGGTTGCTGGTGCGCACTTGTTGGATTTCAATGGGTATGGCTAAATTCTTTGTCGTTGGCTTCTTGTCCAGCATTAGTCACTTGCTTGGAGACTAAATTTTATTGTGGAATGTGTCCTTATTGGGACTCAACTTATTCATGTGATGATGTCAGGCTCGGTTTTTCCTTGCTCTCCAATGCCCGCTGTCTCCAAATGGCATACTTCATGAAAATGATTCAGGCAAATACAAGCCAATTGACCTGAGAGCTACATAGCTTTAGATCCGTGTCTAATTCGCCTTGTCAACAAATTAGCAATCATGAAGCTGGAATGAGTCATCGAAAATGAGCTAATGATACTTCTGGGGAAGAGAATTATGTACGTAGATGAGAATAGGCGTGAATCTGTACATGTCATGCTAGACAAAGTGTTTAAAGGCCTAGT
This sequence comes from Eucalyptus pauciflora, assembly GCA_007663325.1. Classification (NCBI taxonomy): domain Eukaryota; kingdom Viridiplantae; phylum Streptophyta; class Magnoliopsida; order Myrtales; family Myrtaceae; genus Eucalyptus; species Eucalyptus pauciflora. Next base: position 1,599,302 of record VMYD01000388.1, read on the forward strand.
TGCTGCTTGATTGTTTTCAAATTCTGATGTTGTAGTGTAGAAGAAAGGGTCAAATAATTGGAATGGTTGTGGCTCTGTGACTTTGCCTAGCATCCTTACAACCAAAAAGCGTGAGTCCGCTGAAACTTCAAATGCATTGATTGATTATTTGTTCCGTCAGATCATAATTCTTCTTTTCTGGGTCAAGAAAGATAACCAATCGATGCAAGTATTCTCTTTTATCTAGTTGAATTCCTTGTCAAGAATTGTTTTTCCTCTGTTGATAGTTCTCTTCATTTTGTATACTCTTTGATGAATGACAAGTTTGTTTATTATTGTTACATTCATTTCCGTATTTTTAAACTAAAAATGAAATTACAAAAAAAAAAAAAAAAATCTGTTGGAACTTGGAACCGACCCCGGAACCTGTGACAGGGTAGGTTCTAGGTTCTTGGTTCCGATGGGTAGATTCCAGGTTCCAAAAACTGATGAACCTATACTCGAGGGTAGGTTCCAGATTCTAGTAGGTGGAACCTGTAAAAAACCTAGAACCGCTCACCCTATTCGCAACACGCGTACCAACGCACAATTTCCGCTTACACAAGTCCAACCGATGTAACTACAAGCATTGTCTCGTACTGACGAACGCCCGAGCCGCCGTTGTCATAATCGAGTCCAGTTCGACATATTTTATTGCATAAATATAAAAACTTGATTTGGCCAAAGCATTTTAATATTTATTTTCTATTGACAACCTGCAATGCGACTAGCTGAAATAATTATATCACAATCAAATTCTTTTTCTTTTCTTTTTTTCTTTTTTTTTTTGTGGTTCAAAAGGGAACAAATATATTGCATTCGCCATCAATCTGAAGATAACATTTTGAGAAGCAAACACCGTCACGGACCATCTTCAACCTTGCGACGCCTGCAACTGGGGAAAGTTAGCCATGGATTTCATCCGCCGGGGATTCATTTGAAGCAGGTCTAAGCTTTAAAAGGTACTCTCGATTTGCATCTTGACGTCGAGCAGCTTGTAAGTGATTTTAGCTGAATACGAATCGATCAGTATACTTTCTTCAAGGATCGGTGTTGATGACATGTATGTTTATTTGAAAAAATGGATGAACGCATGTAATAAAAGCTAATATATGTTAATTTTTTTTTTATTTCATTTCCTCTTTCTTAATAAATATTTCCTGAGTCGACCAGAATTTACTGCTATGACCCAGGATGTACTTTCTGGAGTGAAGTTACTGATAATCCGATTCATTCCCATCGGATGTATAAGAAAAGTGGTTTTGTGACTGTTGTAGAAATTATTAAGTACCCTGCTCATAGGTTGGTTGTGATTTCCTTTTGCTAAGAAAAAGGGTTTGGACAGGACTGGAATCGACCTCATAGACTAACCAAGATTTGCTGAAATCGATTGGAAAGTTGAACCCATGGTTTGCAAATCAAGTCTTAGACAACACGACCAACCACCTGGTTAGTTGTGATGCAACAAGAATGAAATGTCCAACATTTACTTAAGATTTTCTACCATCAGTTCTACTTCATTTGGGTCACATGATGCCATGATTAGATAATCCTTTTGTAGTTATACCGTCTGAAATCTGTATGTTTTGCATTTACTGGTGGTTTAGCCTTTCAAATGAAGTGTAACATTCAAAAAAGTATTCAGGTTCATAGTTTTGCATATTAGCCTAAAAAGAATTGGCAAGATTGTTTCATTCGCTCATTTACCTCTTTAGTTTAGCTTGTGTACACCATAAAAACCCCTTTGGGTAGTCTAATGAACGCAAGGGAACACGTTCTATCCAAGCATTGCTGCATGATATCATAGCAAAAGTGAAATGTTTGAATCTCATCACTCCCTCATCTCGCTGCTTTACCTGTCTTTGTTGTAGTGTTTTCACCCGACGGACTCTACGACGTGCAATGTTCAGCAACTACTCATTTCAAAACCGAACAGAGAGGTGAAAATGAAAGAGGAAGGAAAAGATTATGAAGAAACCGATCAAGATTTTGATCACAAGAGCACGTGCACGGAGTGGGAGGCCATACTACCAACATTGCCCAAGCAAAAAGGGTGGATGACCAATCATCTTGTGCAACACCAAGGAGTTTGGTTAAGCCCTTCTGGTCTAAAAGGAGTCATGCTGGCAAGAGACCACTTCAAGTCTCTACCCACAGACATTCTCTTATCCACTTCTCCGAAAGCCGGAACCACATGGTTCAAGGCTCTTCTCTTCACAATCATGAACAGAAGAAATTATCAGTTCTCTTCACACCCTCTACTCACCACCAATCCCCATGATTTAGTACTCTTCATAGAAGCCATGTTTGATCAAACTCCTTCATCAAGTCCCATTAAGAACAGCTTTTCATCTCCAAGGTTGCTTTCTACTCATATACCGTATCCCTTGCTACCGAATTCCGTCAAAACCTCCAGTTGCCGAATAGTGTATGTGTGCCGTGACCCAAAAGATGCACTCATTTCCCAATGGCAGTACTTGAACAAGCTAAGGCCGAAAGAAATGCCGCCTTTTCTGCTCGAAGAAGCGTTTGAATTGTTCTGTGACGGGGTCTCGCATTTTGGGCCCTTTTGGGACCATGCCTTGGGCTATTACAGGGCTAGTCAAGAGTCACCCGAGAAGGTACTGGTCTTGACTTATGAAGCCATGACGATGGATCCAACAGTCAATATCAAGAGATTGGCTGACTTCATTGGCCACCCTCTTGACCCAGAGGAAGAGAGTGGAGAAGTGTTGGAGAGGATGGTGAGCTTATGTAGCTTTGAGAATATGAGCAGCTTGGAAGTGAACAAGAGTGGGGTACAGCAATTCACTGCCCAGTTCAAGGTGCCTAACAGCAATTTCTTTAGGAAAGGACAGATTGGGGATTGGAGGAATCATCTCACTCCTACAATGCTGGAGAGTCTAAACAAAATAAGCAAGGAGAGGTTTGGTGGTTCTGATTTGGAGTTTCTTTACAGCTGATTAAGCGTTTGAGGCAGGTCAAAAGAATTTTGTTTTGATTTTGATTTTGATGCGGTATAGAGCTAGAATTGAGACAGAGAGGAGTAAAAGCCATAGTCGGAATATGCCTTCTAATGTCATCTGCATGAAAGAACATTTCGTTGGGTGAGAATTCAATTATTGCTCATGTAGGGTGAAAAAAATGTACATTTGTACTGTTAAGTTATTAGAAAATTATCACCTGTAATATGAAATTATTGTAAATTTTGTTTCTTTTACTCTTAATTTCCAATATCAACCTTATCGATTAATTCGGAAAGATAGATAGTTCTTTTCTTGATGATCATCACTACATATGCAAATGCACGTTTATATGATACATCTTTTGTCAATAACTTCTAACAAACATGGTCAATCGACGTATGTTTCTCCAAAATATATATATATATATATATATATATATGCTTCATCCACATATGAATAGTATAATTCCAAATACTGAAATTTTACTTCACATCAAAAGTTGTGGTATAAACGGATGTATTACATGTAATCGTGGACATTAAATTACAATCTCTCACTAAGAAAAGGACTATCTTGCATGTGATGAAATTCTGATAGAATATATAGCTAAACGATTATCTTAAACATTTTGTTGCGACTTCTTAAGTTACACTGGTGTGACTTGAATTAGAAACTATCTAATTACCCTCGGCTTTTTAAGTTCACCATCAAAATCCTAGGGCTCAACCCCGGATAGGCGTTGAACACTACTAAGTGGGAGTATGATAGGGGCGGAGGGAATTTCCGGTGGAATGCATGAAGATCGGAAACAACACCAACAGCAAAAGCACAATGCTAGGCTGACTAACACTAAGAGGCGAAAAGACTACTGACATTAAGTGGACAACAAAAGTTTTACAATTGGAATTCTTTGAGTAAAGGATGTCATGCCCAATGGTGAAAAGTACTTGGGTTTAGCACAAAGGAACGCTGTGTCTCACTTCTACATTTACCTCCCTATTGCTTTCCCAACCACTGCATAGACCTATATCGCGAGTCATCAATTATTTTCCCAGGACACTGAACACCTCAGCGTGCTCTTCTGCAGCAGTGCCCCAGTCGCTAGGCATTAGAGCGGCTGAGGCCATCATTAGGATACAAATCTGTGTAGACGAACCCGTGCGAGTTACAAACAGGAGCTCACTAAAAGGTGCAAAGCAGAAATCTTTGCGCGGTCTTTATCCTGTGTCGATTCCACTTGGAAATTCCACGACCAGTGCGAGCGACTATTAGCAGATATTGATTCGTACCTGTTCGGCATTACATTCCTTAAAGATATCCTTTTGGAAACGACAGAATGTTTTCGGCAGTCGTGTAGGACGAAGTGAGATCTTAGCTGTGTTCGAGGCATCGTCAAAACATGTTCCTGGTGCGATCTGCCAGACCCTCTTGGAAGTACTTCGGGTGAAATACTGATACAAGGCAATTCTGATCGGCATATACAGGGCTCCGGCACCCAGCTCAGCCACAGATCAACCAACACCACAAAGAATATAGGGATGATTACAGGAATAAACCTAAAACTGTGCCTTCCAGTAATAGACTCCTAAGACTTTTTTTATGTGCATTTAGGTCTTGAAACTTGCACACTTTATGCCTGTCAAGACTTCTGTTCGTTCGTTTTTCTTTTAGGAATGAAAATCTCACATGGCTTCTTTTGCATCTTCTGTCATACATGATGGAGGTTCCTGAGATACAAAACGGCATTGTTTCACTAGCGCCCCATTAGAATTTTGAAATTCAAAAAGAAAACTGAATACTGAAAGAATAGGTGACAACTAGAAAGAGAGATTCGAAGGGTGTGTCAACCCTCGCCTGCTCACAACTAGGGTGCTTTGGGCCCTCACTGACGAAGGAGGCCTTCACCCAAATCTACAACCTCTCTTTCTTGTCTCTTTCTATCCATTTACTTGTTTAATTTTTCTCTTTTTCAAATGTGGCATCTATTTTGCGCCACATCAGCGCCACATGTTTGCAAAAGAAAGGGAAAGATTGGTAAAACAAATTCCACATAATATAAGGACTTAAAATCTGAACCTGAATAAGTTTTATGACTTGAATACACAAATAATTTTATTTTTTTTAGACTCGAGAGTTGAAGAAGCACAAGTTTTAAGACTCTTGGTGTTAATTCCCCAAGAATTGTTCAGAAAGATAAGCTCTGCCTTCTGTATAAAATGCAGTGTTTGCCACACTACTTCTGTTTATAATACAAATTTAACATAACCAGTGGGCAACTGCACACCTTGAAGGTCGTTAATATAGATCTACACTGAATTCACACTCCGAAACTACAAAAATGTAACAATGATAACTTTTACAGGAGGTAATGTATAAGTTTTTCAAACAAATGGGCATCTGCATAGTAGAGAATGCATCATAACTTTAACAAGGAATTACTTTGGTTGATCAATTATGAACACAAATACTCACCGGGAATGCTCTGTGTCAACCAGTGGTAGTTCAGCCTTAATGATAGGTCTCAGCTCTGCAGTTTCGTCCTTGTATTTCCTTTTAAAATTCAGGCAATTCTGCATTTCACTCGGCTTCAAAAGCAGTACGATTTCATTTAGAGGGAACCAAGGAGGTACTGCCCCTATACAACATGGCCTCACATAGAAGCTGCCCGTATACAAATTCATGCGCAAAAAACTGTTTCTAACAAGTTGATTATCCATACCAAATTGGTCTCCCTCACACAATAGAGAGAGACATTATTTTGTTATTTATTCACTTTTTATTATCATCAGGTACATGGAAAGCAGATTTGGCCATGTACACTGTAATTTCCTTGGCTCTATTATGTACACTGTAGTAGTTGGCCTTGTCAGGTTAACCATAACCTACAGTCGTATTTCCATTATCAAAGAGTCAAAAGACGCTGGGAAAATGGCATTGCATTCAGAAAAAAGATAAAAACAATAATTGCAATATGCCAACAGATTTTCTCCTCCTCCATGAGTTGCCCACCCGGACTCTCATGTTTGTATTTTTACCAGTAAAGTACTCAATTAACAGATTAAGTTTGAAAAGGGGGGAAAACTCCCAATTTCTCCGTGTAGTAACAGCTAGAAAGCTAACTTCTTTCCCTTAAAATTTTTCCAGGTGTGCAACAAAACCGCCATTTGCAGTGGATAACTAACCTCAATCAAAATAGGCTGTCTTTGAAAGCCTTTGCTTCCTTGATGACAGCAGAAAAATCATAACCAAGGTTACCATTTTTCGCCCATATAACATGCCAATGTAGAATGTTGAACCATTTGTCAACACTCGGTGAATGCAATCTCCTTGTCACCGTCAATAGAGATGTGGTCTTCATCATAGAAACAATCACCTTCTGAAGTCCCCACTGCTCAGCGAGCAACAAGCTTCATTTTCCTTACCTTCTATTTGACAACCATCTCCAAAAAAATATCATATCTAAAGTGAAGCAACATAAAAACCATTTAATCACACTACAGTCTATACCTTCCAAACAAACAAAAGAACGATATCAGGAATCGGAACAGAGATTTAATGGAGATGCCATGCAAGAGACTTCATTCAACAAACCTGAGCCTGATAGATCCTGGCAATCTTCATAATTCAATTTTTAACCAAGCACCTGCACCGTGCTCAAATTAACAAATGGGACTTAGGAGAATTGCACAGATCAGCTGAAGTAATTTACGACAATAAAAAGCAACCATCTTCAAGTATGCAATGACATTAACAATTGGGAAGAGCTTCCTATGTAAAACTTAGTTACACATTAAAGTACATGATTGTCAGCTTTTAGATGTAGGTGCACAGTGATTGGCTCAGTCATTTGTACAACTTAATGTGCTCATAAAGAATAATTACTTTCTTCCATGAGGCCACAAATTTGAGTTATGTTGTGAGTGACTCTTTGGTCAATATGTGCCGTAGGCATGTGCTATCTCGTGTGGAGAGACTTCAAAAATTCTACCATGCCAGTAACGTTCCGATGACAAGCTCATACACCTAGGGTGGAATGAGTTGCTATAGCCAAAACTTAACATTTTGTAATGGGTATGAATCCCTTATGGTGACATCCAGAGGGTGCTGGTCACCCCTCCCCACCCATTCACTTAACAGAAGAAAAAGAAGAACCACCCTAGCTAAACTTTTATAATTTCACTGATATCAATTACATTAATCTGCTGAATGCTTTATATGCATTTATTAAGCAAAGCCTTCCATCAAGATGATGGTGTCATCCACACATTTAGTTGCAACCAACAGCAACGGTTCATTAGTGAATAGCCAATCTGATATGAAAAGTATATATAAAAGGTTGAACAAGAATATGGGAGAGTTTAAATTCCTGAATATTGCACAGAAACAGATAATTGCTATGGCATATGATGATCCAATCAAGACATAGATTCTGTTGTGCACTCTCATCTCAACCCTAGGCCTTGTTTAACCTTTAGGAGCAACAGGATGAAAAGCCAGCTTTTTCTGTCTTATCAACCAAAAATTCCAGCAAGTAGCAAAATTAGATGGCATGAACATGAGCAATGGGATATAGGAGAATCAGACTATCGAGCGAATAAACATGACTAACTTTAATAATAAAATGGTTGAAGAAATCCTACCTTAAGTGCATGCCAGTAAATTGACTGCTTTTGAACTTCAAGATCTAAATCAATGTTTTCACAGAACAAAAGCATTGGTCTAGCAAAGTCAAAGCATAGTTGTAAAACTCAGATCCCAGCTTTTGCAGATCTTCATCCAACCTGTTTCCAGGTTCCTAGTCAAACGAGGAGATCGAATGGCTGCAAAACAAGAAGGATGGTTAGAACATGTCAAATCAAAAGCCAACATAATTACACTCGAAAGGCATAATCTGCTCCAAAGCTTCTCGATTTGGTATAAGTTTTCCTCAAGACATTTTTCACATTTCTTTTAATAATTCATCAAAACAGGTTTCAAATAAACTATTACATTTCTCTATTTGAAGTTTTTATAATTGGAATTAATAGCTAACATCTACCAGCACGATCATCCATTGCAAGGTTCTCAATCATAACTTTAATTAGCAGCCCCAGTGGCTTGGTGTGGAATCATTGAATTCTCAAAGGACTAAAGGCACCGAGGGTCCATGAACCATTGCAAAATGTTCAATCAGTTCTCTCTACTTTTCTTCTTCTTGTTCTTGTTCTTGTTCTTCTTCTTCTTCTTCTTTGCAATTGAGTCCTTAAACTTTATTTTTCTACTCAAATTGGTCCTTTTGAGAAAAAAATAGGCGGAGATGCTGACATGGCCGTCAAATGCAGTCAAGATGGGGCCGCATTTCATTCTTGTAACGGGTCAATGCATCTGCTCTTCCTTTTCTGGCACCTTAATTAGCAATTAAAACATACAAAAGTGTTTTCAGAATTTTAGAGATATATAACAAAAAAAATCAAAAAGATCATTCTACCGAAGTGCATCTGTCTCATCAAGTAGGTTTCAACAGCATTCTGGAGAGTTCGCATTTGTTTTTTAACAAATAGGTTCTGCTTAAAAAAATAATTTGTGAAATTTTTACCAGAGATTTCTCACTTTTTGCCTGCAATTTCTTCACTTACCTCTACAATCTTTCACCGAGCTTGCAGAGAATCTGCAGATTTTATTCTTCGATCTTCTTCACAGGTTGCCACAGAAGCACGCCTCTCCAAGTCCCCGACCTTCACAACGTTCACCACCTCAAGGTCGAGCACTACCACCCACTTTGATATTCTTTGACGACATAGGCTATGACCCTCACCTCAGATCTGGGTGAGGGTTGCAGATCTCAGCGAAGGCCACAGCCATCACTGCCAGAGAAACGAGGGCCACTAGTGGCAAGGTGGCAGCAACTCTGGCCGGCAACTAGCAAAACCAGTGATGACCACAACCTTGCCTGGCTCTTTTTTTTTTTGAGCACGCAAAAGTAGCAGCAAGGGCTGCACCAACTTCACCTGAGCCCGGCAAGGAATGCCCTCCCCCACCAACGCATGGGTGGCATCAGTGCTGCTTCGGCCTTAACTGTAGCTACCATTGTCCTCAACTTCTCCTCTGTTTGAATTTTCCTTTTCTTTTCCAGATTTCAATTTTTCTAAAATCTTGAAATCAACATTTTTCAATTACCATGTAAGATGCCATATAACATGACATGCCAACATTTAATAGCCACATCAGCATCTCCATTTATACTTTTAACAGAAGGACCAACTTGAAGAGAAAAAAAGTATATATTTCAGGAACCCAATTGCACAAGGACAATAATTGAGGGACCTGATTGACTGTTTTGCAATTGTTCAGGGATCTCCGGTTGCTTTGTTTCTTTCTCAAAGTTCAAACACTTTCTTTAGTTAAATAATTTTTTTTCCATAAGCTCACCCACAGCTGCAGATTGCTCAACATGAGTAAGCTGGATAGGTCAATTGAAATGCATCATACACTATTATTCCCTCAAAAGTCAATTTTGAGCAAGAGTTTTCTGATTCCCTCTGTATCACTAGCAACTGCAAGTCAAGTTGTGAAAGAATAGTGTGACAACAGATCATCTGCACTGAATAAGCTGATATCTACCTGCAACAGACATACAAAAATCAAATTTACAAAAATGAATAACCCCAGATCCGGATAATATGGTTCCTAAACTGATTTTTGTCTAGGACACAAAAATCATCACTTGTATAGGAATTCGAGTGCATTCCCTAGGAAAAAGCATGGTATGGGAGCTCAGAACTTTTCCATTGAGAGGAAGGAAACTAATTGGTCCAAATCAAAGATTTAATCGAAGTTATTGCCCCCACAAATGCCATCCATGTAAGTCCAGGATAATTTGTTTGGGTTGTCTGATTATATGATTAAATTTTAATGTAATGGTATAGTTAGTGGACAGAAAAATGTTAAAAAACCTTTAGTATTTCTGAAAACTTTCATGGTTCAGCTTGGGCACAAAAGGAGTGGGAATCAGAGTACAAAGTGCAACAGCAGCTCTATTAGTGCAACTCTATGGGTATAATTCGAGTTCAAAGATGATGAAAGGAGAATATGAATTTCATTTAAACATGCAGGTGTAAGATCTCCCATGTCCCTTAACTGGATTAGGAAACGATTTAAAGAAAAAAAGACCCAGTCACCAAAAGACACAGACAAATGATTCAAATAATGCACAGACAGGTTATACCTTGCTGTGACTTTGAGAAATGTCTCATTAAAGATCTAAGAGAAATTAAATGGAAATTAAAAATAAAATAAAAAAATAAAAAAATAAAAAAGTACGGTGTAAACTCACCATTTTTGACATCTTTCATGTAATAATGCATTCGAAAAAAGTAATTTTTTTGTTTAAATTATATACCCTTATTCCTTTGAAGTTCTAAGAGATCAACATAAAAGTCATCCCACATGCAAACAACAACCACCACAATGACAGCAACAATAGTAACCAAAATCTGACTTCCTAACTTTCTAATGACAGCTTGAACTAACACAAAAAATTTGGGAATCACACAAATAACATGAAATCTGTTAAGGAAAAATGGAGTGCGCACACTAAAATCTTGACAAAAAGAATATTAAAATGCTTGATCCCCAATTGTTAATTAATTATTTCCTGTCTTTCTATACCTTTCTTGTCATCTCACTAGAATGAGCTAGAGCTTTCTATTCCATAGCAATTCTAAAAAACCCCCAAACTGAAATCTAAGAGGAAATATAAGCACAACCTGTCATAGCAAAAACAAATGGAACCTCTATGCCCAGGGAGCTGGTTATTGATGTAGCTTTTCAACCTGCAACATTCAACCATCAGCAACAAAGTTAATCAAGCCAATGATAGACAATGATCATTAAGAAGCATCCACATCAAGGACAAACCTGGAGCTTAATGCAGCATACAATACAAAAGGGCACTCTAGACAAAAGCAAGCATCATTCATGGCCATGTTGGGTTGAAATTGAAACATGACCACGTGAAAGATGTTTAAGCACCAACATGATCTTCATTACCTGGATGACTATCCTGCCATGGATCTTGTCTTTCCATCACCCACATAAGTAAACTTAGAACGACATAGATGTCTTCACCTCCATGATATTGTAACTGGTCTTCCCTGAAAGTGAATACATGATTATTTACCCCAATCCAACTACATCCTATTGTCTTTCTGACACCCCCATCTTTCATTGCCATCCTAACTCGAACAATGCCCTCCCATCTGCCCCTCATTTCATATTCCCTAGCTAGGACCAAATAAGGTACTGATGACTGAGGCTCCACTTCCATCATCCTTCTTACAACTTCTTCCATGAGTTCCAAATCTCCAAGCAAACTACAGAGCTGAAGCATCAATTCCCACATCTCATAATTGGGCTCATAAGGCATCTTTTCTACAACATTGACAATTTCTTGGAGTTTTCCATATTGGCTCAACAAGTTCAAGACACAGGTATAATGTTCTTCCGCAGGAATTATTGCATACTCTTCTTCCTCCATGCATGAAAATGTGGCCATTCCTTCAGCGAAAAATCCTCCATAGTCACAGGCTTGCAACACGGCATATAATGTTATTCTATCTGGTGGCAGACCCACTTGAAGCAATTTCGCAAATAAGCCTAGTGCCTCAATTACCTTTCCATTGCGAGCCAAACCCATAATCATGCAATTCCAAGAGATCAAATCCTTTGCAACCATATGAAGAAAGACCTTCATGGATGAGTTTACTAAACCAACTCTATTGTACATATCCAAAAGAGAACTAGCGAGAACTACATCTGATTCCAAACCTGTCTTAATAACCAGGGAATGCAATTGATTTCCCCGCTCTGCCTGATGAAAAGAAACAGCACCCAGAACACTGCTTAAGGTAAACTCAGTCGGCTCGAGGCCTTTCCTCAGAACCAGAACAAAAAGATTTAGAGCAACTTCCCGATGGTCATGGAAAATGTAGCTCGAAATCATGGAATTACACAGAGCTATATCCCATTTTTCTACTTTGTCAAAGAACTGAACCGAATCCTCCAATCTGTTGCACTGGGAGAATAGATCAATGATGGCACTTGCAACTATTGCATTGGAAAGAAAGCCCATCTTTGTAGACAAACAGAAAAGTTGTTCACCCTTCTCTAGTTGTTGCAAGTTGCAACAGATAGTGAAAATCAATGAAACTGTAAACTCATCTGGAGATTGTCCTACATGAAGCATTGTGGTGAACTGCTCCAGTGCAGATTGACTTTGCCACGAGTTGCATAGCCCTGAAATCAGCGAGTTCCAAGAAATGATGTCAATCTTTTCCATGGTCATAAAAACTCTATAAGCATAGTCAACAAGACCAAGCTTCCCATACATGTCAATCAAAGAATTTCCGAGCACCACATTGTGTGCATTCATGCCACTCCTGATCATTCTAGCATGGATTTGCCTGCCATGATTAGCACATTGGACAAACGACGCCACCATGGAGTATGTGTACTCACTCGGTTCAACTCCAGCAGTTTGCATTTCCCAAAACAGCTCCAATGCATAATAAACAAACCCATTAGATGCATACCACGAGAGCATGGAATTCCAACTTACAACATCCCTTTGAGGCATTCCATCGAACATTACACGTGCCTTTCTAATGTCGCTGCGTTTCAGCAACCCTTTCAAGCAAATATTCCAAGATACCATGTTCTTGCCGGGGATATCATCAAACACGTTCAAGACATCCTTCATTGTGCCAAAGCACGCGTACAAATCCAGACATCGATTACCCAGAAATGTTTGGCGAGCAAGTCCGACTTTTATCAACTGCGCATGGATGGCTTTGGTATAATGAAGAGATTTCAAAGACAGACATTGATTTATGAGGTCAGAGTAGGACACCAGCGAGGACCTTTGCAGCCTATCCACTTGCTTTAGCAATGGGGACATACAATACTGTGGCCACACTTTCAATGCAGAGGTTCGTCTCGTCTGTGAGCGAAAACCATAATTATCCCGTCTTCCACAGCATGCCCACTTACAACACCGGTTCCTATTCCACACCCATGACCTTCGTTGGACTGGATAACGAATTGGAGATAAAAGTCCCGTCAAAGAATCCCGCTTTGTTGGGTGGCAAGCATTCAATCGAAAAGAAAATATCATGTACCGAAAGTCGACGATGAGCGACCCATAAAGGATTCTACAAAGGCCTGGCAGTACCTCTTAGTTGCAGAGACCGAAATGCTCGACGAGGGAAGAACTTCGCGCCGCAGAGCGCGACCGCGAAGAAACGCTCGGAGAGAAGAAGATACACAGGGCAGAAGAGGAGAGAAAAAGACACGGAAGAACACGGGAGCGGCTAGGCGGGAGCAAGAAATGTTCTTATTTAAGAGTTGGAATTTATTGTTTATAAAAAAATTATCATATGAGAAAATATGAATACATTACGTACATACATACACACACACACATATAGTAATTCATACTTTACATTTTACAACATGCGATGTTTAGTTGCCTTTTTTGATTACTAATTATTAAGTCATGAAACAAACATGCGTCATTAATGATTATGTTTCTTAATTAGTGATCATTTGACAAATTAATATTAAAAATTGTCTGAATTTTTAGTACTAGTAGTCCCCAGAATTGAAAAGCCATAAATTGGGGCTTGCCTGATCTTTCAACGATTGGACTGAAGTTTAAGTGGTGCTCAAAAATCTCAAAAGAAATTCGAGATCACATTTAATTTGACCTAAAATTTGATTTGTGATTATTCTCATTCGAATGAGGAAGATTGCAATGATTCAAAACAACTACAAGCACGCTGGAAAAGGGAGACCTGAGCTCGACTTCATGAGCAGCATTGACGTAAAACAAGCAAATACCAAGGAGAAATCCTAGCGGAATCGTTCTCTCCAATTTCATACATCTGTAAGGTGTGCGACCAAAAAAAATCCCTGAAGTTAAATGACGGCCAACACTTTCAGTGGTTATAGACGATTAAGACTGTCCCATAGTCTCCGAAGCAGAAAGGACAATACCTTATCAAGGTGTCGGAGGAAGACTACGACTCTTCGAGAAGAAAGATAACTACTTTTTCTTTTTTGGTCGAAAGTACATTTACTATTCATTTACTTAGGCAAGTTTGGAATAATTACATCAAAAGTATCGGTGCATAATAAATCAAACAAGGCTGTCGGGGATTAGTTACCCAATTACTAAGAATATAATTCTCTCTTTAGGCTTTTGCAAGCCAGTCAGCGGGTCTGTTGGCTTCTCTGTTGCAATGGGCCAAGGAAAGGCCCTGGAATTCTTTTATTTTTGCCTTGATCCGGTCCATAATCGGCGCCAACTCCCAGCTGAACTCTGTCGCAAACAGAAACCCCTTGCACGAGCAGCATACAATCAGAAAGTACTTCAAAGAGCACAATGACTGGGCTTTTCCCAGTGAACACCATGAATATCCAAAAGAAGAGGTGTTGAGTACGATTCAACGTTTAAGCTAGTACCTTGAAAGCGCAAGTTTGCAGGACAAAACTTGAGGAACGAGTGATACAACAAGCCTAATATGATAAGCCCCTGTTATGAGGAAGGCTACCCTCCTGAAAAGCATGAAAAGAAAAAGGCCCAATAACCCTTAGAAGGCTCAGCAGCAAGACCAAATCCACTGGACAAAGGCTGCATAGGCTAAAGTAGCACCTTTCCCGACGACAGCACAAACTAATGCCAAACTAGAGGCAAGGTTTGGTGTAGACTCAGAGGTGATTGTTGAATGCATAAATAATGGAATTCCAAATTCGTCACGTAAGTTACATTGAGTGCTTACATTTGTTGTCGTAAGATGTAAGCGCAGGAGCAGAATAAACACTGACCAAAATGCAGGCCTTCTTTTTGGAAAATGTAGACAAGGATTTAACTGAGAACATCACAACGGTTAACATTATATATAAATAACAGCACAATGACAAATACATGACTTGGATTAAATTTGAGGTGCTTGAGCTCACGCATGCTAGGCCCTATTAAGCGACCAAGAGAGGATTGAATTGGTTTTTTGAATGCGTAAAAGCTTATTTTTAATTCGAAAGTGAGATTTATAGAGATTTTGTTTGGATGTGTTCACTCCTATTTTACAATTCTACCCATTATATAATGATCAATTCAGTCCTAAACATTTTAATTATGTCAATGTAATCTTATACATTCTGACAATTTGTCATTTTAGTCCTAAACTCTTTAGATTTGCCAATTTAGTGATAAATCTTTTAACATAGACAACTCAATTTTTTTTTTTAAATTCTAAATTTTTCCTTTCTTTTCCTTTCGCCTATGGTCAATACTCAGCCATAGCCAATGAGGGCCGCGAGACCCTCACCTATGGTCGGTAGCTAGCCATGGCCAAGTACTAGCCACCAACAAAAGGAAAAATGAAGGAAAAAAAATAAAAAATAAGGACTTTGGAAAATATTTAAAAATACAAAAATTTTCTACAATTGTGCCAACTATACCTCGTAAGCTGGTCAACATCCAAGTTAGCAATTTCCAAGCGAAATTAATTAGAATGTCTACATTGGTAAATCTTTAAAAGGTTTAGGACTAAATTGACTCAATTGAGAGCTTTATTACTAAATTGGCAAATTATCAAAAGGTCCAAAATTAAATTGACCCAATTTAAAGATTTAAGATTGAATTGGCTATCATAGAAGGTCTAACACTTTTTGAACAATTTTACTTAGTTCAACTAGGTTCAAATACTGCATTTTTACAAGGATTGACTCCTTTTGTAGCTACTTACTATAGACTAACTAACTATTGTAGCACTTCCAAAAATTATTTTCACACCTTAAACATACAGCATAGTAGACTCACTCTCCCCTAACTGTAAACCAAACCTCTAAGTGTTTACAAGGAGTCCATCATACATTTGGTCTCTTTGTTACACAAACATCTACACTTTAAATATAACCATTTGTCTCATGTGTTCACAGAAGAGTTTGCCACTTTGACTAACTCTTAGGACTAGCACTCAGTCAACTACAACGAAGCTATGAATAGATAGACATCAAGAACACTCGTTATTTTTCAATTATTGTTTTTGAAGCACTTGATGACCAGCTCCATCCTTCTCATGGTTTTTTCTTCTTAGAGGTCTTCAAAAACAAACATTAATTATAAACCTACTAGCCATTATGTCTGTTAAATATGACTCGAGTTTGAATAATTGCAAAAGGCGATTTACTGGACTAAAAGAAGAAATATAAAATAAAATAAATGAGGAAAGTTCTTTGCTGCGAAGCCTGCAGATTCCGAACTGAAGAAAAGACGCGTGAAGTCTTGCACGTGAAGCCCAAACGGAGGAGGTGGGGCCCAAGGTCAAAAGTTTGACCTTGGGGGCGCAAACCCACGTATAAAACAGATTATATATTTTGCAGGTCTTCTTTAGTCCAGTGAGAAGCCACCGATTCAGATGCACGTGATTTGTGCCGAATTTCTTTTTTAATTCACGGTGGGCCCAAAGCTTGGGCACACACGCACATAAAGAGCAGAAACATATTCTTTTTGGGGACTAGCGTGAGCGGCACAAAGAAACCCTACGTAGAAGAAGTGATCGTGAAGCCGCACGTCTGCCGAGTCATATTCCGCGCGAAGCTTGAAGAAATATAGAGTGTATTGTTTAAGCTTGAACGCGCGGTAATTTTGTGCCTTGAGTTTATACCAAGTGAGTTGTTTATTTATAAACACTTTGGGTTTGGGATAAATTAGGGTTTGGGAAACACCGAGAGAGTGTTTGAGTGACTTGAGTGTCTAATCTCCTTGTATCACTTGACCTATAGTGAAATTCGCTGCTGCTCTCCCCGTGGACGTTGGTCTTTACGACTGAACCACGTAAATCTGGTGTCCGATTTATTTATTTTTTATATCTATATTATTGTTCGATCGCTCGCCCTATCGCAACAATTGGTATCAGAGCCAGGCTTGGCTGAGTTGAAGTGAATCGATGGCGACAGAAGAAGTAAAAGTGAGAATCGACAGATTTGATGGGAAGCATTTTAGTTTCTGAAAGATGCAGATTGAATATTATCTTTACCATATGAAATTGCACTTGCCATTATCTGGGGAGAAACCAGAGACAATGAAGCAAGCTGATTGGGATTTGCTGGATAGACGAGCTATGGGTGTTATTCGGCTGACGTTGGCTCGTAACGTCGCGTTTAACATCTTGAAGGAGAAGACCACTGCTGATCTGATGCAAGCCCTGTCGGATATGTACGAGAAGCCCTCTGCAATCAACAAGGTCTGTTTGATGCGACGTCTGTTTAATTTGAAGATGAGTGAAGGTACGTCAGTTGCAGATCATATCAATGAATTCAATGTGATTGTTAGTCAATTGAGTTTAGTTGAGATTGATTTTGAAGATGAGGTACGTGCTTTGATTATGCTATCCTCATTGCCTAATAGTTGGAATACTACTATTGTTGTTAGTAATTCCTCTGGGTCAACAAGTTTGACGTTTGATGGGGTTCGAGATTTAATTATGAGCGAAGACATTCGTAGAAGAGAATCTGGCGAACATGTATCTGTTGTTTTAGTAGGTGAAAATAGAGGAAGATCTATAACACGTGTGGGTAATAGTAGTACTAATATAAACAGGCGTAGTCAGTCTAGGACTGCTAATGTTGTATGTTGGAGCTGTGGCAAGAGGGGGCATCTTAGAAGGGATTGCCTTAAGCTGAAGAATGAGAAGGGTAAAGGAGTTATGGTTGATTCTGCAGATAATGTTGCAGCTGTAGCAGATAGTGTCGATTATGTCTTGTCTGTCACTAATGATTCATCGCTTGATGGATGGATTTTGGATTCTGGTTGTTTTTTTCATGTCACACCAAATAGAAATTGGTTTATCACTTATCAGTGCACGGGTAGTGATAAAGTCCAGTTAGGGAACAACGCTGAGTGCGATGTTGTGGGTGTTGGTGATGTTAAAATCAAAATGCATGATGGTATTGTGAGGACATTGACTGGAGTAAGGCATGTTCCAGAGTTGAAAAAGAACTTAATTTCCTTGGTGCCCTAGATTCAGTTGGTTGCAGGTATTCTTCAAAAGGTGGAGTTCTGAAGGTTGTACGAGGTGCCTTGGTGATAATGAAAGGAATCAAGCATGGAGGCCTGTATAAACTTCAAGGTGAGATAGTGAAAAATTTCGCTGCGGAGACGTCGGATGCATATGTTCGAGAGTCTTTTGACTGCTCGAGGAAGACCTGGGTGTTTGTGCCAAGGCACAAGTTTAATGCTAGTGTCAAGATCACGCAGTCAAGAGCTTTGATCGAGACGGAGACTAGTAAGTCGATCAAGCATGTGCGGACTGACAATAGCATGGAGTTTTGCTCGGAGTTGACAAATAAAGTCTGCATGAAAGAGAGCATAGTGAAACATCGCACTAATGCCAGTAAATCACAACAATTTGTAGAATTGATGAGCAGAACATTACTAGAGATGGCCCGTAAAAGTATCTTTAGTGCTGGTATTGCTAGGAGAATTCTAGCTAATGTGCTAAGTACGGTAAGGTGCCTGGTAAATAGATCCCCATCAACTGTTATTAAACGGCAGACTCCTGAAGAAGTGTGGTCAGGTAACGTTGATGGTTATTCTATTATTAGAATGTTTGGTTGCCCGTGTTATTTTCGAGTGAGTAATGGTAAACTTGATTGGAGGGCAAGGTGCATATTCCATGGCTATGCACAAGGTGAGTGGGGCAATCAGTTGTGGTGCCCGGATATAAATTCACATGTTGACAGCAGAGAAGTTACCCTTGATGAGTCTCCAGTATTTTTGGCTAGGAGTGATTATAGCAATATTCAAACGGATCTAAACGGTGTTTAGCTTGAGGTGGAGTTGCGACCAGAAACTCCTGAGGTAGCGTATACAGGTACTAGCAAAGTAATTGACACAGATGGTGCTCATAGCGAGGTGGAGCCTATAGAGCCAATGGTTGCTGTAACTGCTGATATTGACAAGGTACGTATTCGATCTCCTGACATATATGGATGCAATAATGGTTTTGCTTTATCTGCGATTAAGGAGGTTGCGTCGAAAAATCCTTGCGGAGTAGTTAAAGGTGCATGTGGAGTTTGTATTCTGATGAGGTCCTCGGTTATGGCGAAGTTCAAGCGAGGCTTGGACTTGGATAATATCTGTGGCGGTTGAGCCCATCGGGGCTATAGGAAAGTAGCAGCAGAGTTTGAATTTTTACGAAGCGATTGTAATTTGGCTCAAACGTCAAGCCAAGGTGGAGATTGTTAAATATGACTCGAGTTTGAATAATTGCAAAAGGCGATTTACTGGACTAAAAGAAGAAATATAAAATAAAATGAAGGAGGAAAGTTCTTTGCTGCGAAGCCCGCGAATTCCGAACTGAAGAAAAGACGCGTGAAGTCTTGCACGTGAAGCCCAAACGGAGGAGGTGGGGCCCAAGGTCAAAAGTTGGACCTTGGGGGCGCAAACCCACGTATAAAACAGATTTTATATTTTGCAGGTCTTCTTTAGTCTAGTGAGAAGCCACCGATTCGGATGCACGTGATTTGTGCCGAATTTCTTTTTTAATTCGCGGTGGGGCCCAAAGCTTGGGCACACACGCACATAAAGAGCAGAAACATATTCTTTTTGGGGACTAGCGTGAGCGGCACAAAGAAACCCTACGTAGAAGAAGTGAGCGTGAAGCCGCACGTCCGCCGAGTCAGATTCTGCGCGAAGCTTGAAGAAATATAGAGTGTATTGTTTAAGCTTGAACGCGCGGTAATTTTGTGCCTTGAGTTTATACCAAGTGAGTTGTTTATTTATAAACACTTTGGGTTTGGGATAAATTAGGGTTTGGGAAACACCGAGAGAGTGTTTGAGTGACTTGAGTGTGTAATCTCCTTGTATCGTTTGACCTATAGTGAAATTCGATGCTGCTCTCCCCATGGACGTAGGTCTTTACGACTGAACCACGTAAATCTGGTGTCCGATTTTTTTTTTTTTATGTCTATATTATTGTTCGATCGCTCACCCTATCGCAACAATGTCCACTTGTCTTCATGTCAAAAGTCCCCTAGAAATTTCTTCAATATCACGTCTAAAAGCTTTCGTTAATAGGCCGGTTGAGCAATCTTCTATATATGACAGATTTCGCCCTTATCTTTTTCATCAATCTCCAAAAGGAATTTTTCTATTGATTTAGGCTACAATATACTAAGGATATCCATAGTTTTTTTTTTTTTTTGGACGGTCCAACATTATGTACTTTTTTATGTGCATTCAAACAACACGGTTCTTCAATATTAAGATGAGGCGCACAAACTCAATGCAATAAAGAGTAAAAGCAAGAAAAAAATTGAGAGATAAGGTTTATCCCGATTCATTCTTAAATTAGCATTGCATCCAATAGAGGATTCTAATAAAATTAACACCACCCTTACAACTCTCAATTACAAGAGAAATAGATTATATACTCAATAGTTATTCATGAGCCAAAATCCAAACTATCTATAATATACGGGTCCAAATTGTAATTGCCCCTTACAACCCTTGCCAGGGCGGCCCTTGGTCGCTCACCGAGGAGCAAGACCTCCATGCCGTCCTATCGATTGGGAGTATGAACCATATCCCAACAATCAATAGGAAGCTTCATCACTTGTTTTTAAAATGTCCTTCTATAGTTCCTAGTAGTTGTCTAATTTATCCTTGCAAGAGTTTAGTTCTTGTTTGCCTGTGAATTCTTCAGATGATGGTCCTCGCACGTCCCATTTCCCTTCGTTGTTATAGTATCTTTTTTCTTGCTCTGTACCTAGCAATACCTCCCATAGTTTTACATCCCATGGATCCTAAGATCCATATGAGGCCTGAGATGATGCCTTTTTAATGTCATGCTTAGGATGGCTTAGTCCTCATTATCTCATTAATTAACGCTACATACTAAATCAAGTTTTTTAAATACTTGATTATGTATTATTATTTTCAACATCCTTTTAGGAACGTTTTCAGTTATATTATATATAAAATCTAAAATTTTAACTTGTCAAATGTTTGTTTTTTTTTTTTTTTATGGCAAGACCATCTTGTAGATCCCTACCCTAAAGGAGATTGAAGTTGTCTTGTCTCCATCCACCTAACTAAAGCACCCAAACTGGATGAGAAGCCCAAATTATTTTTCCTACACAAAAAGTTGCTTGAAACTTTCATCACATTAACCAATGCCAAATGATGCTTTAAAGGTGGAACATTGGCAACCAATCAGCCTATGAAATGTGATGAGCAAAATCATTTAAAACATGTGTGTATCAAATCAAGCTGATGCTATCTGTTATTTATTCCAATAAACAAGCAGCATTTATTTCAAGTAGATGGATTTTCGAATGTTGTTATTTCCTTTAAGCTTATTCATGAAATGAATCAGTGTCGAGGACAAGGAAGATGGGGAGGAGCCTAGCTTGATATGCCCAAAGCTTACAACAAAATGGAATGGTGTTTTCTTCTAGAGGTTTGATGCGGATTAGGGTTTGACAGGAGCTTGTAAATCTTTTTGTTTAATACTTCTCAATAGTTACTTATTCCATCCCAATCGATGGATCACCTTATTGTCCGATACAACCCACACGTGGACTTCAACAGAGTGACCTCTATCAATATCTTTCTATTTGGCATCGAGTCTAGTCCTTGCTAGGGAAATTTGATTGTTGATGAAGATAGAACAATAATTTATAGTTCTTTGATGCTTTGATGTGTGATGATGATCATTGTCATTAAGGTATTATTTACCCACAATAATGTTCTATCGTGTTCAAAAACAAATACACTTCTAAGATATAAACCAAAGTCACAAAGAAACGGGTTCAACAATCACTCAATTTTTCTCTTACAACTTCATCTCTAATATGTTGTCAAATTTATACGTAAAAATAGAAGAATAAAGAATGTTGTGAAAAGAACAAATTTGTTGTTGGTATAAATTATTGTGATGAACCATGTATGATTTGGTCCTATTTATAGGCAACCAAATCAATACATCTTCTAGGAATATGTATATTATTGCCCACCATCAACACTTTTCATGATCAATTATCACCACTATTCATAATCAACCATCATTTTTTTTTTCATGTCGACAATCACTTCTTCTCATATTGAACAATCACTTATTTTCATGTCCAACAATTACTTCTTTTGATGATGACAAATTATTTCAACAATCTCCTACTTAATTTGTTATCTGTAGTAATATTACATAAATTCATACATACAAAAAAGGTATTTATTTAGATTTGAACTTTTAATTAGTGTAAATAATTTCATTAATGAAATCAGTGTTAGATAAATCTTTGAGTCATATTCCATGTGTTAATCAAATTATCACATATGTGAATTTACACACATTCGATTATAAATTTCATAAACATTTACAAAAGTTCATCTACTTATTGTTAGAAGTGGCACCATGTCTTATGTTCATATAGGTGAAATTCTTAACTTATTACCTCAGTGTTACCTTGCTAAATCCATGAACTTCATTAAGAGTGTTTTCTTATACTCACTCTTCTAACTTTCCATGAATACTGACCCCGATCACTGTCAAGAATACAATAGCTTGTTGTTATTCATTGAACTTTGACAATTTTTTTAGAATTGTGAAGTTAGGTTTCCACCATGATTGACTATTATCAATTGGTCTAAGATCCATTCCTTTGATAGTGGTGCTAATAAAATGTCTTGAGATTTTTTTAGTGAATGGATCGGCCAAGTTATTATTTGTCCAAACATTTAGTAATAAAATAATTCCATCAGTAATTAACTACCAAACAAACTCATGTCTCAAGCCAATGTCTAGATTTTCATTGCATATTAAGTGTATGCCATAGATATTATTACCTCACTATCGCAATGTAAAGATATGGCTACCATTAGTTGTGGCAACAACTTTTTATCTATTAGTAAATTTTGAGCCATTCAACTTCTTTACCAATCTTCGATAGTGCTATAAATTTATATTCCATCATTAATGAGTTATACCCATTTGCTTTATTGAAGCTAAAGAGACTACATCATTTGCACAAGAGACTGCATCATATGCAAGCTTGAAAATCCAACCAAATTGTGCTAGTTATCCAACTACCCTCTGAATATCCTTCTAGGATCGTTGGTTGTCTTTCATGAAATAGATCATAATGAAATTTTTTTAAAGTAACCAAGAATTTTACTTATGGCCTTCACCAATGCATAGTACCGTGATTACTAGTAAATATGGACAATTTACACACAATAATTGTTATATCCGGTATAATGTAATGCATAGAGCATACATTAGACTTTCGATTATACTAGCACATGCTAATTGTGCTAAAGGTTGCCCAGTATTTTCCATTGATATAATTAACACTTCATACGGTACATTTGACTCTTTAATACGCAAATGTTGGTATTTTTGTATAATTTTTTCCACATTGTGGCATTGACTTAAAGTATAACCCCAGTATGTTTAATCACTTTGATATGTAAAATTATATCCACTTCTCCCAAATCTTTCATTTTAAGGATGAGAATATATTATTTTATTTTATGACATGTATATTTGTATCAATAATCAACATATTATCTACATATAAGTACATTACAACTCCATATTCATTGGTGGACTTTGAATAAATGCAATTATTAGCATTGTTATGCTCAAATCTATATGATAATACCATTTGAGATTGTGGCCTTGCTTTTTTTGCCAATATGTGTCCCCTTGACATCAAGTCCCATTCCACCATTTGCGCCCATTGATATAGTTCATTATAATCTTTTAAGCTTAAAGGCACCAACCGACCTCTAATGTCCAACCTTAATCCATTTAAGAACCTCTTAGCCTTGTCTTCTCGATCTTCCACTAATCTAGGGGCAAACCTAGAGAGCTCCACAAATATTGCCTCATACTGGTCCACTATCATGTTGTTCTAATTCAATTACATGAACTCCATCACTTTCTTATCTTGAGTGCAGTCTAAGAAATGCTTTCCAAAGAAGGCCCCAACAAATCCAGCCTTAGTTGCCTCCGTACCATCAGGGAATATCATTTTTTCATCGCTCTCCACCAATTATCAACGTTTCCCTAAAGCTAGTACTCTGTTAAGGATACGTTCTTTGTGTCCGTGCAGTTCAACAACGCAAATATCTTTTCCATTTCATCTATCCATAACTCCGCTTCCATGGGATGACCAATCCAACAAATTGTGACGGCTTCAACTTCAAAAATTGTTCCACTAGTCCTTGTATGCTGCATTTCGTGCCTGCCTATTGTCAGGCTTGCCTTTCCAATAGGGCTGTCACATTAGCAAGTGCTTGTAAAATTCCTTCCATACAAGGGTCTGCCCTTTAAGGAAGACCCATCTACAATCGTTCCTCATCCAATTCCTCTCATTCTAGCAACTCCTGATTTTTGCACATCAATCACTAATTATTAGTCGATCGAGCACCTTTACAAAACTAACAAGTAACAATTGTCACAATTGTCATCAATACCCCATAAGTAACAAAAGTTACTAGTTCTCTTCAAGGTAATTTCAACAATCAAAGAAAATTAATATTGTAATGCATGCATTAATCCTATCCATTCTGATCACTAGTGCATCTTATCACTTCAGGTAAACCTATGCTTTGATATCACAAAGAACAAAGCTATAACATCCTAGTAGCGTCACTTACTAATTGTAAGTAGAAACTAATTATTAGTGCAATTATAGGACCTGACTTAATTAGTTATTACACAAGAGGTATTCCACCCTGAATGATTAGCATGTATAGCATGAATATTATAAGGAATTGGAATCCTCTAAGGCACGATCATCGAACAATTCAACTCAAGAATGCACGGTTCATCATAAAAGTTGTGCCATTTCCATTTCCTTTCTTACATGTTTTACTTACATTAACATGAGAGATTCTACTGTACCACGCATACCGTTAGAAATATTTACATGTTGTAAACCAAAAGTGTATGCATCAAAAGCCTGGGAGGAGCGTCAAAAGAAGCCTAACTTCACTACCCCGTAGACTAACCCATGTCACTAGATAAAAAATAAATAAATACACAGCTTCCACACGATCCAAGTGCTCTAAGCACCACTCGCTCCCGCTCTAGGGTCCATCATCTCCAAACTAAAGAGGCCCAAGCAATTCTCCCTCGTGGTTAATGAACCATGCCATGAATTGCATAAGTATCTAGTCAGTATGCCCGTCATCCATCCATAAGGTGGCTTTGTATCACGTGTGTAGGTCAGGTTAACGTCGGGGTCGAAAACATTATGAAAAGGAACGTCAATCTAGACAATGACCATGCATCGAGTGATGGGAGGGACATCCATTCTAACAATCTAAAAAACATAAAAGAATGAGCAATGCCTAGTAAAGAAACAATGGAGCTCTAAAGTAAACAATCCATCAGTCACTAAGAGAAATGCATGATTCAACAATAAGCAGCATACATAGACTAGAACATGTTATTACATGATTCCCTCGTTGTCACACATATTCATATTCACATGCACCCCAAGCAAAGCACAACAATTTCATTACACAATTATTATTTAACCATCCAATGCCAAGATAAGATGCAAACCACACATGAACACACACACTAAGTATATCTAATTCATGATATGTCCAATATCCACCCTCGAATCAGATTTTTGCTAGATCACTAGCTAGTTCGATCGAGTCACTTCCAAATCATTCATCCGAACTTCCATGGAATCCTCACCATGCGCATCTCACCCAAAGGATCTCAATATCACACAGTCGAGGCATCCCAATCACACATCAGGGTTATCTCACTTTGAAGTATCTAGGTTTCATAAGCGAAGGCATCCATGATCAAATAGCATAGACAACCCATCCCCCAGGACATCACCAGTATCACAAAACCGATGGAAACCTCTTATAATTAATTTATTTCACACAATCTAAACATTCACACATTAGATTAGTCACACCACAATAGCATACTCGTAAATTTAGCATATTAAATCATTTCAAAGCCAATACTCAAGTGGTCACACATGTAACTTCATGGTGTGCTTCATCCATCGTACAAGATACTCGATCAATCCCAACTCAATATCACCTTATTACATGTAAGAGATAGATATATATCAATTGAAAAAATATAAGAGACCACAAGGTTTTTGAAAGGTCGCCAAAAGGCTCAAACCAATTTTCTACAAATGTTTGTAAAAATCGGATTAGAGAAGAAAGTGGACAGTTTTGAGCAGTTTGGAACATTCGAATCAAAACATTAGTACATCACCTTGAAAAATTGTGAAATTTTAATATGTTATAGAAAATATAATGATAAACACTTTCCATGAAGGACACTAGACCTATTTCTTATTGTATAGAGAGCAATAAGTCTTTGCTTAAGCTTTAAATAGGTAAAAGTTTTCCAGAATTGTCACACACTAAGAAAAGGCATTTTGATACCCAAAACAAGACCAATTGCCACCAAATTTTAGTATGTTATACGTGAGAAAAACCCTATAACTTTCATGAAGAGAGTATGACTTGAATCTATTCCAAAAATGACAGAAAAAACAAGGAACACATTAACATCCCCTGTTTGCACCCCTCCACAGATCACTACCACGGAAAGTATTCACATTTTCACTACTTGCACTACTTTCAAAAAATTTAAGGAAACTATATAACAAAGTATACACGGTTTACTATAAATTTATGAAGAAAAGAAGACTAAATTCACAACAGAATCTTCGGTAAGAAATTCACAAAATATTGAGGCCTCAAGCATGCAATTCAGGACAGACCACAAGTAATTTTAGGATTCTACAAACTTTGTCTCAATTACTTTACAAATCCTTATATATGTCTCATTCAAGCCTCAAGCATAGACATGTACAGCATCTATACCCCCACACCAATCACCAAAAGTTCTCCCCACACTTGAGCGAATTTCACATCTATGACCAAGCTACCAACCTGCATAGATTAACATGCAAGACGTTTTTGCAGCATACCCAACCTTCTACCAACCCAACAACAAACCATAACTCCTCTTCTACACTTATTCTCCTTATACCCGCCATGAAACCCGCATGCAAGCCATAAAATGCTTATCTAACTTCACGACAAGCAATATAAACCCAAAACAGAGCCATCAAGAGTCTTTTTTTCTCCCCAAACCCGCACAATCCGCACTATGCTTAGTGATCCATAGATTATCCTAACTTAGTACCCCACCATTTCCTTACCCCGTTGAT
Source organism: Eucalyptus pauciflora (assembly GCA_007663325.1). Taxonomy (NCBI): domain Eukaryota; kingdom Viridiplantae; phylum Streptophyta; class Magnoliopsida; order Myrtales; family Myrtaceae; genus Eucalyptus; species Eucalyptus pauciflora. The sequence continues at coordinate 1,626,559 of VMYD01000388.1, forward strand.
CCTTCCTATGCTTGCTGGCTCTTTAAAAACTCGAGCCTCTAGAGCTCAAAACTGTAGAAAAATGCAGAAGAAAAGAAAGGGTTTTTGCTGAGCTGAAGGAAAAAAGAAAGGAGAAGAAGTGAGAGGGAAGGAGGGGGGAGAGAGAGAGATAAGTCGGAGGGGAAGAGTGAGGAGAAAGAGGAAATGATTAACTTTCTTGAAAAGGTTTCCTAGATTTTCATGATTCCTAGGCAGTTCATGATTGAATTTTTTTTTTCTTTTTTCAATTCCCACTTCTTTCTATTTAATTATGGAAAGTTAGAATCTAATTATTATGATATATTTGTCTTGGTTCTCCATTGCATATTCGTTTCATTTCTTTCTACTAGTTAGAATATGTTCATTTCATTTGTTTATACTAAAATTTCTTATGATAGAATCTATCTATTTGTGAATCTATCCCTTTGTGAATATATTTGTTGATAAGTCTATTTATTGGTTTGGATGGACTTTACTGAATACGGATATATTCCTTGTTGAATCCCTTCGTTTGTTGATTCTGTCAATTTATAAATCGATTCATTGTTGGATCTGTTCTTTCATTCTATAAGCTTTTATCAAATCAAAATTTATCATTTTAATTATTTAGACTTTACGATCAAAATTTACTTATTCATTCAAATTCAGAATGTACTCATTAAATGCCCATACTTTAACAACCAGAATATGATTACATGTTATTAAATATGTGATTATTTGGTTATGCATTAAATTAAGTTGAAATATGTGTGCTATGCTTGTGAGTACGCATATATTGTGGCATAAATGATATTAATGTAATTCCATCACCCATACAACAATGAGTGACGATGTCCCGTGATGGAAGCTTGCAAGATGTCCCAATGGTTAGGATGCCCTAGGAGTGTTTCAAGATACCTCAAGAGTCGAGATGTCCTTGTGGTGGGTATGCCTTGTGGTGGAAGTTTGCAAGTTGCCTCGAAATTTAAATGCCCCGTGTATCGAGATGCTTCATATGTTGAGATGCCTTAGGAGTGTTCAAGAGAATGAAACACTAATAAATAAAATGTATTGTTATGTGTATAACCAAATCACTGTGTAAAGATTGGTGTGCACATACACTAAGTAGCACCGACACGCAACATGGACACGCGATACGACACAACACGTCGACACGTCATTTCTAAAAAATAGAGAATTCTGACACGTTGTATTTTTAATTAATTTGATTTAAATTCATAAATAATTAATTAATTAAAAAAAGAGCCTATAATAAATTTACAATAATAATATTAATAAATCAATTCATTTGAAATTCGAAAGATATATTCATAGTTAATGCGAAACATGTTTTTAACTTTAATAAAAGTTATTGATGAAACTAATAATTAATAAGAAATTAGAATCAATTTATTTAAATAAATCCATGATTTTCTACAATGACCAAAATTTATCATTATTCAAAATTCAATACTTTATTTTTCGAAATTATTTTTTTAATTTCATTTATTTAATATTTCAATTAAAAAAATCCCCAAAATCCACCCCTTCTTTCCTTTGTCCATTTCCCTCCACCCCAAATTTATTTTACTTTTTTCCCTCCCCCACTACTGACAAACAAGCTGTCAGCCTTCACTTTCCCTCCCCCAAAGCTCAAAAGTACTATTTTTCTTCCATGAGGTCTTTCAAATTAGGGTTTTCTTGATTTTCGCAACACCTAATATTTATCTTTTCTTTCTTTTTTTTTTTCTTTGGCTTCTCTCACAGTCCACCTAGAAAAGCTACAAGGGCTTCGCACCAGTTCTATACGGGGCTGCTTCAGTGCGTAGCGTGTACTATCTCTTCTCAAGTGGTGTTTAGCTTTTATGGGGGTGTCCTTGGCGGGGGCGTTTCGAAGATTCGTGTAGCTCCATAGCTTGTCCTGTGGGATTTCATTGGGCCGATCGTCGGGTTTCTTTCCGTTAAAGTTGCGATTTTTACGGGGAGCGAGGGCGTTTGAGCTAGTAAAGTTACCCTAATTCGAGAAACCCTAGTTACCCTCCTTTTCCTCCTCCTTCTACCACTCACCGCACAACCCCTTCGGCCATTCCTATCGATCTTTCTCCTCCTCCTCCTCGCTGCACAACCACCTTCCTCTTCGCACGACCCCCTTCCTCTCCTCTTCCTCTTGATCCTTCTCCTCCTCCTCCTCGTCGCCAATCCATTGCAACAGTGGCAACCCTCGCCACTCTCTCTGGCCGTCTCTCGCCATCGCGGTGGTCCATTCGTGGCTCCATCTCACCGGCGGGAGCTTGCTTTCTCTCTCTTCTTTCTCTCTGTTCAGCTCTTTCTCTAGCCGTCTCTTGCCGTCACTCGTGGCCTCTGCTCCCTCGCCCTCCCTTGCCTCCACCCTCCATCAATCTTCCGAACACGCGTCGACATGCGTGTCGAGAAAATTTGACCATGTGTCCGACCATGTCGGACACGATACGGAAGCACGGACACATAGCACATGCATGAGTTTGGATGGACGTTCTATTGGTTAACAATTTCTGTGGTAGATGAACATAAAATGTAAAGTTTGTTTATATTTGTATCATATTTATCGGATGATTATACATTCATTTTATGTATATTAGATGAAGTGGTAAGATGATTTTTGTAATTTAACACTATAGATTTCATTTATTAGGTTTTGGCTCATCCCTTTTTATTTTTTTCAGGTGTGTAAGATGGACACCCCTCAACCCTTGCACAATGGAGTCTCTATGTATAATGAAACTTTTTATGAAAGTGTGTTTAAACTAGAGTTTGGAATGATATATACCAAGTGTAGTTTTACGATATGAGTTGATGTAGGAGGCTTTGTGGAGTGGGTTCTTTCCACTTTGTTACTTGGTATCGGAATCTTGGTGGAGAGTTAGTTGGTCCATTGAGTAGCTTCGATCTAAACGCTGGAGACGCAGCAGAATGACTCAGTCTAGTCATTTGCATTGGTCATTTGCATAAGCAAACTTATGAAAGTATAGTATAGTTTGAAGATAAGTCTCCCTACCCTACTCAAACTTCTGTCTTTTGCTCAAAATGTAATGAAATTGTAAATTCATATGTGATATAAATAAAAGAAGCAAAAGTATGTTATAATTATGAGGCTTTAATCATTAAAATAATATTCATAAATGTTTGTTTTCGCTTATGTACATTAAAAGAAAGTAGTAATATGATAAACGCGTGTTGGGTGACATTCTGAGATGCCACAACTAGACCCACGTCTGTTGTCCCTTCAAATTTCATGCAATTCATAGCTTCCTAATGAACTTTACATTGATCTTTACTAGTGATCTCACCTTATACCTTGCTCCCTCAACACCAGGAACACCCTCCTTCCATTTAAAAACCCATTTACTTCCAACAATCTTTTGATTTTTTGGTACTTTGACCTACTCCCATGTCTAACTTCAATGGAGTGATTCAATCTCTTCGCTCATAGCCTCTAGCCACGGCAACAACTCACTGCTAGCCATCGCCTTAAAGTAAGACGAAGGCTCATTTGTCTCCACTTCGTCATCTACAGTCAATGCATAAGCAATATCTATATAATCATAACGTACCGGTGATTTAATTTGCATTCTCTATCTATCTACCGCTTTAGTGTGTTGCGGCTATGCTAGTTATCCACTATCATAGACTTCAGGAACTTGGCCTTATCTGCAATTTCAATTTCTATTACTTTGAAGTCTCCAGAGTCTCCACCTAAAACTCCACCTCACTAATGACATCATGATCTATCTACTCTGCTTGTTGTGTCTCAAAACTCTTCTATTGAAGCATTGCAATCTCGTTGAATATCACATCTCTGCTAATTAGAAAACCAAGTTATTTGGGATCGGTGCACCACAATTGATAGCCTTTCACCCCATGTGCATAACCTAGAAATATGCACTTTTTCACCCTCGGCTCAAGCTTACCATCATTCGCATGGGCATACACAAGACATCCGAATATACATAATCAGAAGCAATCAACAGGTCTTCTACTTGAGAGCAAATGATGGAAATCGATTAACCTGATAACATGCCATGTCCATTTCTTCAACCCAAAATTCATTACCAAGTCTTGCATGCGAAAGCATGCATCAAGCTCGCTCAAGCAAAGTTCTATTCTTCCTTTCTACCACGCCATTCTATTGTGATGTCCCAAGTACTATGCGGTGTCTCACAATCCCTTCTTTCTTATAGAACTCGATAAAATCTTTACCACAAAACTCTATGCTATTATCGGTTCTCAAGCATTTGATCCATTTATCTGACTACTTGTCAATCAATGCCTTAAATTTCTTAAACTGATCAAACACATCATATTTGTGCTTTAGAAAGTATACACATACCTTCCTCAAATAATCGTTGATAAATGTCAGCATATATCAGGCAACTCCTTTTGAAGAAACCGAAGACAAGCCCCAGATATTTGAATAAATGTATTCAACTGGTCGTTTAGTCGAATGATAGCTGTGGTAAACTTAATTCGGCGCTGCTTTCGAAAGATGCAGTGCTCACATAAGTCCATCTTCCCTATCTTTTGACCTTTCAACAACCCCTTTTCACTCAGCATCATCATACCTACCTCACTCATGTGCCATAAATGCATATGCCATAACTGAGTCAAGTTAAAGTCCGACTCACCCAATGAAACTACAGCAATTCTGAGCACGGTCCCCCCCAAAAGATGATAGAGAGTATTCACTTTTTCCCATTCATCATTGTCATGACACATCGAGAGATCTTCAATACTCCACCTTTAGCGGTGTACCTACACCCAATGTCATCGAGTGTCCCTAGAGAAAAATATTCTTCTTAAACTCTAGTACATGTCTCACGCTTGTCAATGTGCACAACACCCCATCATGCATCCGAATCCGAATTGTCCCTATCCCTACAGCCTTGTAAACTGCATTATTCCCCAAAAGAATTATATCACCATATATAGTCCGTAGAGGTGGCAAAATGGGTCATGGACCCATTTTGCACCCATATTTTTCATATATGGGTCGAATATGGGTTAATAGCCCATTACAACTATTAACCCACGTTCGACCCATTTTTAGTTCTATTTTATATGGGTCGAAAATGGGTTACACTCTCTGACCCATTTTCGACCCATTTTTAAAACCCAAAAAACGTCGAGTCTTCGTCTTCGACCTTCAGTCCTTCACCTTCGACTTCGAGTCTTCAAGTCTTCGACCTTCATCTTCGTCAGTGACTCAGTGACCCATTTTCGACCCACCTCCGCCGCTCGCCTCCAAGCGCCTCCAAGCCGCCTCCGCCACTCGCCGCCGCGGCTCGCCTCTGAGTCGCCTCCACCGCCCCCCTCTGAGGCTCGCCTCTGCCTCTCCCTCGAAGTTCGACGAGCTTCGTCACCCACCTCCGCCGCTCGCCTCCGCGGCTCGCCCACAAAATCGGGGGTGTCCAGGCCGACGCCCTGCGGTTCGGCCTCCATGGCGTCAGGAGCGAGATCGTCGGATCTCACCCTCTCGAATCCGCCTACCAATCGGTAACCCCTTTTTTTTTTCTCCCTTTCCGTTGGTGCGGGCGGGGGACTTTCTATTCGCTCTTTGTACCGCCCTCTCGTCTCGGGGATGTTGGAATTAAGCGGCATTGGGTTCGCGTCGATGTTGGTATCCAGAATCGTTGCTCATCAAGAAGATGTAGCGACCAATCATCGAGACGAAACGAGGCGTTTTCAGCTGTGTGCGTAGCTGGTTTTTTTTATCATCATGACTCAGCATGATTTTATCATCATGACTAAGCAAGCGTGCATTAATTTTTTTTTTGTTTGCTATTCTAACGCAGGCAGTAATTGCGGATGGTAATCCGGTAGTTCCCATAGGCAGATGTTATTTGGTTTCTGAAATTCTGTTTCCAATTGCGGTGCCCCTTGAGGCGTCTCTTGTGGTTGCCCTCTGGGTCTTTTTGTATTGTTGTTGCCATTGTTGATATTGATATCACTGATTGGCACGCTATTTCAAAATTCAAAGGTTAGTCATCGGTACCATAAAGCCACAATCTATGTTAGTTTTGTTACCGAGTCAATTCCTGCAGATGTACTTGTCCATGAACAAATAGAGCTTTGACTAATATCGACTGTCATTTAAAGGTGGAATTTCCTAAATTAGCAGTGATACTTTCAGAGTAGTTCTGGTTATTTTTGAAGATCAACATTCTAAATATCATTGCTATAGTTAGGAGACTTGTGATTGGACAGTGGCGAAGTTCGTTGTTTATCTCTTGAAATAATAAATCGGTAGTGGTTGTTGCTTGTGGAAGAATTTCCCCAAGTAGTTATCCATAATCTTCTTTGGCTTATCTGAAAATGGAGCCATTATTAGACATATGCTACTAATTTGTGAAGAAGAAACATCATCTCATATGTGTTCTACCAAATCAGTAAATGTTTTTGACAGTCAACAGATTTTTTGGCATATTTGCCACCTGAGAAAGAGGTTGTGTTACGAGTATGTTCCTTTGTTCTCGACCTTGCAATCGTGGGAAGTAACAACATGTTAACCTTTCTTGGAGAAGTTCTCTTTTGCTTTTTTATTTTGTGGGTTCTGGGTTTGGTTGTTCCTAAAAGATCTTAAAGGCACTATCTTCTTGTGATATTGTAATACCCTGTCTCCCATTTTGGAATATGCATTTCACAAGGCTAGGGCTTCTGCAAACCTGATGTCATATGATTGAGATAGCTTCTGTTTTTCTAAAACAAAGTTGAATTGTGCATCTTGAGTCCACAAGTACAAGAACAGTTCTCTGCATTGTTGCAATGCTTGTTGTGATTCTGCATTGAAGACTTGAAATCATATGCTTTTGGAGGGAAAATATCCTGTTAATCTATCTATTTTAGTAGCCATGTGAAGGGAAGCTTAGACTGCAATGAATTTATAGTTTCATAGTCATATAATCAAATTGAGTTTGTTTTTCAGAGCTTTATCTTTATTTTTTTGGGTTCTCTTGGCAATCTTTCATTTCCTGCATTGATGCTGTTCAATGTCATTTGTCACTCGGCTAAGTTGGAGATTTTTATGTTGCTGTCTGGATCTTAGCCTATGGTTTATGGATTTTCCGTCCGTGACAACTTCAAGATGATGTCTCTTGTTCTTGCCTGAATTTTCCTTTGAACCAAGTCTTTTGCTACACTGGCCTGAAGCTGGCTTACTCCTTTTTCTCTTATGTGGCCAACCATTCATTTTTTACCAAGGCGTGTTTTCCCTCCCACTGTTTATGACATATTCCCCCTTATTTTGCAGGCCCCAGTCTGTCAGCAGCCACTGAGGAGATTCCCCAAGAGGAGATTCTTTGTTGGTTTAGTTTTTTGTTGTAATTGAAGGTGGATAAAGCAGGGGCGACTGTGCTGTTTGAGGAGCCAACTAAGGGGAGCAACAATGTGGGAGTGGTGGTGAGTCCAGTTCGTCTTGCCAGCCTTGGCGAATTCGGGAGTCCTCAGTTTGTCGCGGACGAGCTCATACAAGCTGAAAAGCACAAAGTAGGTGCTGCTTCAATCGATTGCTTGGTTTTGAATGTGGAATGTCTTAACAATATTGCATCTGAAGCCTCTTATGTTTTGGGGCAATCGATTATTTGGTAGATAATTTGGTTCTTGGTAGAGTTGCTGAGAATTGTGTCTTGAAGCTGTCTTATTGAGGGGAAACATTGAAGTGAAGTATCTTTCTGCAGTGCTGAAGAATTATTCCTTCGTATGGTCACCATACGAATTTCTTACTCAAAAGGCTGGAAATGTTAGCTTCATATCTTAATCAAGATGATGAACTCATTTGTGAGTAAATAATTTGACCTCAATAGTATGCTTACTTTAAATAAGAGAAGCATGTGTATAGTTTAATTCTTCATAAATATTTCAATTTAATTTATAGGTTTTTTAACAATTTGTATTTTATTTACTATTTTTTAATTTAATTTGAGGTTTTTATCCAATTAGCATATAGCTTAAAGTGAGCGCGGGTTTTTTTTTTAGAATATTAGTAAGTTTTAGCGATATGGGTCGGGTCGGGTATGGGTCATTATATTTACATGACAAGAATATGGGTCAAAATAGGTTAAATGGGTCGACCCATTTTCGACCCGACCCATACCCGACCCGACCCACCCATTTGCCACCTCTAATAGTCCGATATGTACTAAACCAGTTCTTATGAGGCATTATATAAAAAGAATACCCTGAATTTGGCATGCATTCGTTTCTTGACGAACTAGTAGTCACACATAAAACAACTTCTACATCACTAGTGCTCCCATTGGCAACATTCCCCGCACTGCTTGTAGCATTCTGTCTATCACCTTTATTCCTTTGTTTCGGACAATCTCTACTGATGTACCCCTCCTCGTGACACTTAAAGCACCTCACACATCTCTTGAACTTTCTATAGTGTGATTTCGATTTGCTTTTATCTCTATTGCCACTAGGCTCTTGATGTTGCCCTCTACCCCGAATCATTAGTGCTTGCACTACCTTGTGCCAAACTATCATCTCATAACTTTCTCTATCACTCCTTAGAGAATAAAGCAGACTTTACTTCTTCCGAGATAATTATAGTACGCTACTACTATAGTAAATCTACAAAGTGCTCCCATGACCCTAGTAAATAAGCTACAACGTCATGCCTTATTGTTCATCATCAAATATCTTACCAACGTTCTTCAAATCCATCATAAGTTTATTGAATTCATCCATTTGAGTTTTGATAGACGTACATTCAGTATATCTAAACTAAACACCATCTTCAACATGTACAAACAATTTTTTCAAACCCTTATTTACATAGAGTGCTTAAAATTTTGTCCATATTGCTGCGGCATCCCTCTCCTTAGCCACTTCTATTAAAAACTCATCCTACAAGTTGAACAAGATTGTACTCTTTGCTCTTTTCATTAGCTCTACTCTCTCAGAAACTTTCATTATAATCAACAACTCATCTTCACCATCTAGTACCTTAGCCAAACCTTAGGTTGTCAATAACGCCCGCATCTTGGTACTCCATAACGCAAAGTTGTTCCTTCCATTAAATTTCTCAATTTCAGCTTTCGCCTTTGACATTATTGCAATAACAGAATTTCCAAATAATAATCAGATAAGCAAAAACCCCAAATCACAATCAAGAAATCAGATCTCAAACTCTAATACCAATTGTTGAAATATAATATGCGAAAATAACAGGATCTTGCAATTTACATAGACGCAAAATCACCAGAGAAATAAATGAGGAATAATAAGGACACCGAATATTTACATGGTTTGGTCCGAATATCGATACATACATCCACAAGGAGAGCCAGCAGTAAATAATCCATGGAGAATAAGAGTTTATAATTACTCAAATGCTCGAATGTTTCCAACACCTAAATTTAAGCCCAAAGCCAAAGTGTTTATAAATAAACAACTCACTTGAATGTAAACTTATGATACAAAATCACTACACGTTCAAGCTCAAACAAAACGCTCTATGTCCACCAAAAACAAAGACTCCAGCATTTATCTTTTTCTCCATGTACGTATGACTTCGTGTTCTAGGCTTCATGCAGCTTCTTCTGACGTGCGGCTTCTCTCTTCTGTCTTTTTTTCATGCGGCGCTCTCTATGTGCAAATGGAAAAACCTAGGCATTTTTTTTATGAGTGCAGACAAAGGAGCATCTAGGATATTCCGTTGGGCAAAAGACCTTGGGCCCAGCTTCAACAAAAAAATGCCAACAAGAATTCGACTTTTGCAGGAGAGAGTTTCCTTCTTTTATCTCTCCCAGCAAAAACACATTTGCCCCTAAAAGATAAATAGATAAAATAAAATATAGTGTGCCCCTTTTTGTCTTATAGTGGCAAATCACATATTCCTTGCTTTCTTTTGTACGTCCAAAAGAAGGTCCAAGAAGGAATTGCCTCTTGATCCGATTTCTAATCTGCTTGGGAAATCTTTCTCAACAAATTCTGTTTAACAAATTGAAATACGAATTTAAACTCGAGACATTAATTTAACAATTTTCAAGGTATTTCAAATATCTCTAGGATTTGAGTAAGATCAAAAAAAAATTATATGGATTATCTGACAAGGCATTAAGAATTCTTCATCAATTGTTTATTTCTAAAATGATGCATCTTTAGATGCCATTGCCTCATTAAACATTCTTGGATCTTCATCCAACTGAAATAACATGGGTAATTTATTCACAACATTTTCCCTATCTCCTTCTATAATACACAAGGCATCAAACCATGCTTTAAGTATTGGACATTTGGTACCCTACCTTTCATAATTCTTATGGAGATATCTTCAATTTCCTTGTAGGAATTTTTTTGTGAAGATGACATACAGTAAGAAGATGACATAACTCCATAAATTATTAGCTATTTTGCTTGTAGATCAAGGATTTAATCAAATCTACCAAAATTTGATTCTTTCTTTATACTAATTCAATTTGTTGTGGTGTATAAGGTACACTTACTAATAAGTATTCTCCTTCCCAATCACTATTGGATTTTTGCATCCTTTTGTTTTTCAATTCCAGCCTTACATTTCTTGAAGACATTAAATGCTTGAAATGTTGATTTTATAAGGTAAACATGAGTACATCTAGAGTAATCATAAATAATATAATAACAAAATGATTTCCACTTTCAGATATTTGTATCTTTGAGAATGACTTCTTATTCATCTTTACTTGTAAACATATTTCATAATTTTTCTTATCTAGATCATCACATGACATCATACCACTTTTATTCATAAATTTCAAAGTTCTATAGCCAAAATGAGATCATCTCTATTGCCAAAATGAGATAATATCTATTGCCACAAAGAAGATGACTCAAGCATATAAATAAAAACAAAAATTTCAATTTTGATGCAACCACTATCGTCATCTCTATGAAAAACTAATATCTTAATATTGTTAAATAAAAATCGACTCCCGATGAAGATAGAGCAATGGTTTATAGTTTTTTGGATAATTCGACGCATGATGATGATCATGGTCCTTAAAGTATTATTTACCCTATTATTATTGCTACCGGTTAATAAAATAAATATACCTCTAGAATATACATCAAAACCAAAGAAAAATGTGCTCAATAATTACTCAATTTTTCTCTTGGAATTTCACTATGTGTTGTTAAACTTCTAGGTGAAAAGAGAAGAAGAGAAAATGTTTGAAGAAAATAGAATTATTATTGTTATGAATAGTTGTGATGGATAATGTATGATTTAGTCCTATTTATAAATAACCAAATTAACGTATCTCCTGCGAATAGGTACCTTATCCCTAGCAACACCACTTTTCATGATCAATTATCACTTCTCTCCATGTCAACAACCATTTCTATTCATATCCAATAGTCACTTCTTTTCATGTCCAACAATCACTTCTTTCAATGATAACAAATCATTTCAATAGACTCATATCTTAACACAGACGGAGAAAAGAAAAATGAACTCATGCCAAGGCCTCTCAATTAGATTTACGACAAACGCAACCATGCTATATTAATTTTGCCAAAGTTCTCGATAGTGTGTTAAGTTTGATGGAATCGAGAGTATTCTTTCTCACACATTATTGACTCTTCAACATGAAGCAGTATGTTTAATGCTAAGGTTAATTTCATGTGATGACTTTTTCACCTACTCAACAAAATTTTAGTGGTTGATGTCATGTGATGAGCAAAAGCTTTGGATGAAAACACTAGGCAGAAATAATAAATCATACATCTTTTTTAGAGGCCACACTAAAGGTTATATTAAAATTACCAAAAAAATCCTAGACTTTTTGTACGGGTGCCAATTCAGTTATAAACTAGGGATGAGCATCGGTTCGGGGTTAATCCTAGATTGACCCTGGACCGGCCAACCCTTATAGTGCTAGTCTGGCCAACCCTTCTAGTGCTAGTCTAGTTCCTAGGGAGACTAGGTCAATCTCTAGTCTTGGGGCCCTTAATATTTGTAATGTGCGAGTTGATCTTTGATCCTGAGGCTTAAGGTTGGTCCAATCCGACCAACTCTAGGTATAACCTAAAGTGCCCAGCCCCTCCTCTTCATTGGTCCCTCTCTCTAAATCTCACTCTCACTCTCTTCCTCAATCTCAAATTTTTCTCAACCTCTCAGCAGCTCAATCTCTTTCGCTCTTACTTTAGCAACAACCCTCCCTGCTCATTTATTCTTCGTCGATGATGACCATCAACAAAGAAGACTCTAGGATCTCAGCAATTTAGATTGATCCTTTTTCACAGTCAACATGTGCATCTCAAAGGTAAGTATCTCTATACTCGGTTCTAAGAGAAACAGAGGCCAAAAATATTAAATTTAATGGCCACATTTATTTTGCATCTTCGTTGACAATCATATTAACAATTTCCATTTGTTAATGTTTGATGCTTCCACATTAAATACTATTAACTTGAACAAACATTTTAGCCTTTGAAAGAAATAATAATAAAATGGGGGCTTGTAACTAGAGTCCCTCACAATCTGTAATATCATAATTTCCCTTATCATGCTCAAAACAAAGATGATAAATTTGGGGATCTAAGTCTATGGCATTATGGGTTTTCAACTCTACTCACACATATGATATAAATAGTGAGATATTCGATCAATTTCACCAATAGTAATTTCAATTTAAAACTATCATTAAGTATTAACTATGTTTATTTTTGTTAGTGTTAATAATTTGAAGTAATCTAATAAGAACAAATAAGATATGAAGTTGCAAAATTCATGGTTTATGTTACATGTTTTGAAATTTTTAATTTTATTTCACATTTTTGTCTTTCAAGGTTTGTTACTTTTGGCAAGTGGAGATTTTTGTTGTTGCATTATCTAAGATTTTTGTTTGATTTGTATTGGTGTTTACAGTTTAGTTGCTCAATATCACGTTGTTGATGGATATGTAATTTTAAATAATACATTTGTCCTTTCAAGAAATACAAAATGAAACACAAAAAAGAATTGGTCGATCTCGAGTTCCACACCCACAGGATCGGTCCAATCTTTGGTCCTAGCTCAATAGGGTTGATTCATGGTCCCAAAAATTGAGGACCAACACTGTGCGGATTAGTCCCTAAATTAGGTGTTAGACCAACCCAACCCAAACCTAACTCGCCCCTATAATAAATCATTCAATTTGATCAAATTAGTCATAAGCCTTGTTATGATTTGTCAATATAGTGATCCCAATTAATTTTAGCCAAAATCGATAACGTGGACGCCGACTATTCTACATGAGATAGCGACAACTGGCGTTAACATGCACAATTTTTTACATTTTTTTTCGAATTATATATATATTGTCTTTCTTTTTTTTCTTCTTCCTTTGCTAGTCACTAAGCCTCGGCGATGGCCAACAACCAGCCATAGGCAAGGGCTAAACTCGCTAGCCTTAGGCAAGGCTCACCCTCACCTATGGCCAATCACTGGTCATGGCAACCAACGGAGGAAGAAGGAAAAACAAGAAAAGAAAAAAGAAAAGAAAAAAGGGAAAAAAGGAAAAAGATCAAATAATGTAAAAAATTGTCTACGTTAGCGTTGGTCGTACCATGAGGACGATTGGCATCCACATCAATGATTGCCGAATAAAATTCGGCAAAAAGACTAGATTGACAAATCGTCAAAAGATTAAGAATTAAATTGACACAATTAAAAGTCTTATGACTGATTTGGCCATTGTAAAATAAATTTAGGACTTTTTGAATAATTTTCCGAAAAGCTGGAGATTCAAGTTAGTGGAGAGCAAGCTTAGCCGGCCAAAGTACTATCATAGAGCAATCTTAATTCCTTCATCAGGTGTCCATTCATTGATTCGAGTTTGGGATCGCCTTTAAATCAAACCTAATAAAAAAGCATAGCACAAAATAAACAAAAAGATTTGAATGAAATCCCTCGGCATATCGAAACAGATTGTGGAATCTATATCTTCATGAAAGGCTGAAAATTTTCTTATCGATTTGGATTCCGTTGTGGCATTGAACCAGGAGATTTTCAATGCATGGCCACAAGTGTCCGCTGGCGCCTAAGCAAATACCCATAATCAATGATCATGGACATTCTTCCGCAAACTCAACATACTTGTTCGGACGATAAAAGGCATGGTCAAAGCATATTCCAGAGTATGCACCAAAGCGGAGAGCTGATATTATTGTAATTATGGTGGGTTAATAGATCAACGAAAGTGAGCAAAACAAGATACATTGTTTTTATTTATATATCTCCTTAATTCGTGTATCTTTTGAGTTCGTGTATCTCTTGAATTTGTGTATCTACTTAATTCATACTTCATGTATCTCCTCAATTCTTGTATCCATTTAATTCTAGATTCTTCTATCTATTTAATTCACGATTCATGTACCGCTTCTATACATGAATTCTAAAACTCTATAAATAAACTTTAAAATCTTCATTCCAAGAAGCAGAAAAACCTACATCTCCTCTCTTCAAAGTGTGCCGGTTTCAAGAAGTGTTCAATAGAGTCATGTTCGTATAGTGTTGATATTAACAAGTTCGAGGTGTTGTGTATTGGGAGGTGAAGTTCGTAAAGCTATTTAGCACCGTTGACATGAACTAATCGTCTAAAGGAAATTCGATTAGCCGTACCTCACTTCCAATTACTATTGTTATCAATTTCTCAAATTATTAATTTTCTAGTTACAATGTATTCTTCCCCCAATATGTTTATTCTTCTTCTTCTAATCCTCTCTATTTTCCAATAGATATCACATATAGCCGGTCAAATGGCTCTGGCGGACAGAGGTCTATAGTCCATTTTCGAAGTGATTACTTATCTACAACGTCTAATTTCAAGCGCTTAACAATTCATATACTATGTCGGGAGTTACGTCATAAAGTCTTTCCTCCATCAAAATTTAGTTTTCCCCAGGCGGAAAAACATGACAATGATGAAATGGATAAGAGGGCGGTGCTCTATAAAAGACGAACGAACGAGAAAGTTGGCCCATCCCTTCCCATCATGACTCCCTTTCATCCAAATATAAAATAAGGCTGTTAAAAGTTGAAAGCACCGCCCGAATCCATGCACCGCTACATCTTTCTTATCTACTTCAATCGTGTATGAGCCCCACATTTTATCATAAGATTTGTTCCGATTCTCAGTGGAAATGATTCATTTCTTAACCAGAGGCAAAATTAATTGGAGGAACTCCATTGTTGAGTGCAATCTAATGTTTGATTAGAGATGCAAATCTTGTAAAATGCTCATTGATTTCTCTTGTCAACTTAGCCACGTAAAATGATTGTCAACCTTGATTTTTCTCCTCATTTTCTTTGAAATATTGATCACTCTCTTTTGGTACTTCATCCATTTATAGATGTGTGCCGACTGTGCCATCCTCAGGTTTTCCAATCATTTCGAATGCCATGGACTTGACATGTCAGGCGTTGCGCTAAGAAAGTCCCACGCTAGCATTTCGCGAGTGCTTTCCACAGAAAAACTTTGACGGTATGGCCTTCATAAAATCATTTTCATAAGTTATCTGAGTACTTGCACTAGAAACCTTGAAATTGCAGTGATGAATACCTTTGTCATTCTGCCTAGTTTTCCCTCTTGGCTTATTAGTTCCAATAATCTATCTTATATAAATCAAAAAATTATCCAATCAGTCCTAATTTTTTTAATTTTGTTAATTTAATACCTTTAAGTAAAATTCTAATATAGTCATTCTGGTCATTTTTCACCAAAAAATGCTAACATAGCGGGTCCAGTTATCACCGGCCATTTAATGTGACACACCTTAATGACAGTTATTTCCAGGAAAATTTGGTCAAAAGAACTACATTGGAATTTTGAGTAAAGGTTTATGACTAAAATGATAAAATTGAAAAGTTTAAAACTGAATTGGCATACGTACAATAAATTTAGAATTGATTGAATTTTCCTTGATATAAACCATGACCAAGTCTTTTTTTTCTTCTATGGTTGTTGTTAGAATATTCAAACCAAAAATTTATGCTAATAAATGAAGGGTGATCATGTGCACATAAAAAGTTTATAAACCGATGTGAATTACTTTTGACGATAGCAATGTCGACTGTATTTCTATCTCCTCTCGATGTCATCCACAAGATTGCAGCCCAATAAGGTCTGCAATCTGATTGGTATCGCCGTCTCTACTTGGTCTACTCGATAGATCTATCGAAACCACTATCAAGTTATATTACTCGGATATGCGTACGGACACCGTTAGTTGACAAATATGATATTTATAGATATGCTCGCAATGTGGTGGATTGTTTTGTCGAATCCCATTGTGGAATAAGATAATGATTTTCTCTGCCCGTATACATATTTGTCACTTGGATAGCAATCGAGAATATGACAATAGAAAGATGGGCGATTCTTATTAGATTCCCAGAGTTGCCAAATATAGAACCTCCTCCTCCATATCATCATTCACACGCATAAAGCTTTTTGTTGTGCCTCGAGATTGACGAATTTGAATATATTATTTTGGCCGGCCTTTAAAATGGTCCCCAAAAGAATCGGTCCCAATGCAAAGAATACGTGCATGCCCTTAGGATTTGATTCCACAATCCACCATTCCCGCCATACCAAATTGACTTAGGACAAATAAGCCTCGTCGTGGGGCTCAACGACTCGATACGTTGTCCCCTGGATTGCTTTATGACAAGTAAAGCTGATAAGCCACCAGTCTACCACCAAATTGACTGGCCCAGTGAGAAAAGGGTCCCAGCTATCTAGGGGCCAGCTGTCTATCATGAGATAACGATCCAGCTTACTTCGTGAATGAACGCTCTTGTTGTGTTGCCTAACTGTCACATAACACGTATAGAGGGACTTCTCGGCTTCTAGCATGTTGGTGGGACGGTAATGACGAACTTGCTAACCTCAATATTCAGCTTCGGGTCTCAAGTACCGGAGTGCAATAGCTATGAGTCCTAGAACTCAAACTGAATACTTTGTAGTGGGTGTGAGACCCTATACAATAATGCACAATGGGTGTTGCTAGCATTGGTCGTCCCTTACTAACTTCAACTAGAAAAAAAAAATTACTAAATTAACTTTCAAGGGATGATAATAATGTAAATAATAACCTATAAGAAAACAAACATATTATGAAATTATTTTGTAATAACCAAGAAGATCACTTTATGTAAGTAATTTTTCAACTCGAGAGAGTACTTCACTGAACTCATAACGCATGGGACAGGCAAGCAAAATTCGATTGGATAACCTCAGCAAGCTTGTTGAGAATAATTTCCATCTCAACACCAAACGATTTCATGGCTAAAGCGCAAAACTTCTTATAGTGATGTAATAGTCTGCATTTGTACTCGCGGCATATTAAAACTGTGTCGTACTTCTAATCCTTATATGAAGTCCGCCTCTTAACCAATTTCGGGGAACTTGCTTCTATTGATGAGTCCTTCATGCATAGATCTATTATTCAAATATATGGTGGAGACAGAAATCGAATTCGTAGTATACATGTAATCCTCTAATACATGTCCATCCTTAAACCACCTATACACAAATTAGATGGGATTGAATTGATTACAAATTTAACCTTTTGCTAGAACCTCACCTCACCTATAATCTTTTTACACTTTCATATTTATGTGAGAAATAGAAAAATAGAAAATGCAAAAGATAAATTATCTAATCTCCTAAAGACAAGGCTTGTGATAAATTACTTGTATAGGTGCTCCAAAATATTATATTTGCATACATAATAAAGAATCTTGATTTTAATTGCCTTGAAACCTCATAGACAAATTTATGTTATCTTTATCCGTCCAACATAATATAGGATAGGTAATTCGCGTTAGAATGTCATGTTTGTGTCAACTATTTGTGCTATTTTGTGCTATTACAAAAATTTTGCAAAGTAATTACATATTTTTTTCGCAAAAAAAAAAAAAAGAAGAGTAAAAACATGTCAATTCGTGTCAATTTCAGATCAAGTTGTGCCATGTTGTATCCTATTAGTAGACTTTTTGAGCTGGGTTCAAGTTGTGTTTTCATGTCGTGTAAGGAATTACACCTTTAATATCATCGCACATCAATCACTCACAGTTGGCATAATTGGTTGGGGTGTTAAGGGATCTCTAGTTCAAGAGCTAAAGGTCACATGTTCAAACCCCATATATTGTGTGCAAACTACTCTAGGTGGGTGGACTCGCCTCGAGCCTAAACCTCCTAAGGTCCTACCCGGGCCTAAACTAGCCTTGAGCAATTGTTGAGGCCTACCCATCGAGCCACCTTTCTATTTTTCAAAAAGAAAATAATTATCAACTAAAAAAAAAGGTAGAAATGGAAAGTAAGTGTAAAATAATTTTAGAGTTTTGTGTTATTTATTTATTGCTTTATACATGAGTTTTATACTATTTTTCTACTATATTAGAAATTTGGGCTAATTTTATCTTATTAGTGTTTATAAATGTTAAATGACAAAGTAAAATTATTATTATAGCATATTTTCTAATCTCTTTTGATAAATATATGGGCAAGCTAGGCCAGGCTTAGCCTCAAGGCCTTTGCATGAATACAAAGTTTCGCAATGCCTTAGACACATTAGAATCCCCTATCTAAAGGCGTAAATTTTTGGATTGAGCATTCATACATCCGAATTAAGAATTTTTT
The DNA here is from genome assembly GCA_007663325.1 of Eucalyptus pauciflora. Lineage (NCBI taxonomy): Eukaryota > Viridiplantae > Streptophyta > Magnoliopsida > Myrtales > Myrtaceae > Eucalyptus > Eucalyptus pauciflora. The sequence continues at coordinate 1,645,200 of VMYD01000388.1, forward strand.
ATTTTTTTGGGTTGTCTATTTCGACCGACTGACTTTTAAATCATAATTCATATCCAGAAAACAATTTAATCCAACGCAATGGCATTTAGAAGGATTGGCATCCAGATACTAGGGATTGACACCCAGATCCTCTTGCCAAAAGAGCGCGATTGAGATCTCTAGGAATTTGGTCCGGTTTGAAGCACGCCGAAATTGATCGCAGCAACCTCGATGCTGGCGCCGATTTGATGCCGACAGGGAGCGAGCGAAGTGGGAGGCAGCAAGCTGACGTGTGTTGTGGAGGTGGGCGCCCGTAAGTGGGTGCGAGGGATGATGCGACAAGGTGGGTCGCGGGTGAGTTTTGGGTGTTTTTAATTAGGTGGAAGTTACTTTGGGAAAAAAAATTTGCCTACCAGGAAAGTTTAGGGGAAAAAGACATAATCCTTTTTCTAGTCTGCTAATCAGAGGTTTGATTGGACGAATTCTCTCCTCCAACCAGTGATGGAATTGGTGCGTCCTTCGGAGGGATGATTTTATAAACTAAGTTTAAAGGATCCATGTTCCAAAGAACCGAATGGAAGTTTGGAAATACATATACCGGCCTTAGAAAACTGTGAGGACTAAGAAATTTAAGTCGTCTGGACTTTTTTGTCTGATGGAATAAGGTCAAATTTGATGAATTCAGGCATAATATAGATGTGGATATATGATGTTTGCGACATGAGAACTGTGCTCGTTGATCGGGCCATGTGCCACGCAATCTCCTTGAGGCGCGGCCAACGCAAGGTCACAGGCAAGAGCGAGTGCGAGCCCCTCCCTTGCTAGGCATCAACAACCTCTTGCTGACAAATCCCGTCTCATCCTCCTCGCATCTCCCTAGATTTTCAAGCTGTTGCAAACATCCAAACTACTTGTGCATCACCAACGCGCAAAATCTTCAGCAACCACCAGTCTCTGCAATCTTCAGCAGCCACGATCCCTCCTCCACCTCATTGCCAACCTTCAGTCTTCTTCAACCGCTATTCTAATCGCCGCCCCTACCCCATGGCCAACGCCGAGGTCGAGGCCCTACCTAAGGTTGGGCAACCTCCAATCTATGACACTAAACCTCAAAACATCTCAAATTCAAAGTCTCAAATAGTGGATCTAGCGCTAGTTCGAGAACGTGAAGCTTGTGCCACAATGGAACTTGTTCAGATATGTGGAAGCTCACACTAGTCTAAGATGGCGATCAACCATGGCTCACATTTTTCTTTTTAAAATTTTTTTTCAAAAAAAATCTCCGAGATAGAAGACATCCTATCTAGGTAGATCCCACCCTCTAGATGGATTTTTTGTATCCAAATTAGGGTCCTATCCTGACATATCCATATTTTGTATATCCCAAACACCGTAAACAATATGAGTTAGTTGTATTCAGAATTATCCGGCTCACTAAATGTAGCCTTCATTGCATCAAGAATAATCATTCTTAGGCTAAGAGCTCCTCATATATATTAACACTGTGATGAAAAAATGACTAATGAGGTGGTTGGCTAAGTTAGTTATAATTTATTTCCATGGAGTTTGCAACTCCATTAATCATAGTGTTAAATCCTCTGTTTTTTTTTTCTCAATTACAAGAAATCACGATTTTTTTGTGTCGTAGATTTTATGCGTGCAAAGCATAGGGATCATTTTGGTTTTACGGGCTCACTCAGAATGGGTAGTAGTTATATTGAAACAGAGCATTCTTAACTGGGGGTATGAAACTCTTTAGAAAACGAGAAGAAGGGCGTCCACATTGATTATCCCTTTCCACCCCTTTTTACATATAAAAGGACCACAAAGGGAAATGCTTTATTCTTTTGGGGAAATCAAAAAGGAAAATGCCTATTGGTGCATATTGTTCGAACCCATAAAGGGTTGACAAATGCAGATGGGCGTGGTTGGCATGGAATGGTCTTGGCCAATTTGTGGGGGCCATATCACACATCTGTCGAGATTCTATTCCATGCAAAGCCATTCAAATATTCACCCCCACCCTCTTAAACGTCAAATAATGGCAAAAAAAATAATAATGAAGAAGAATAGGCCCCTCAAATCTTGCAATTCGGCTCCACCCTGCCACACCCATTTGAGTAAGACAGTGAATGACAAGATTTCTGCAAAATGCCTTTTTTTTCAAAATAAACCGAGATATATTCAAAAGTCGACGAATGTTTTCGGTGCTTTTGTTGGTTTTTTCGCCGAGTGTGGCCTTTGGCTGTCACTACAGCCACTTGCTTCTTTTGGAATTTCCTTGGCTAAAATATGAGCGGTCATAATTCTCCATTCACTACTACACAATCCGATCAATATAAATACCGCACCCCCCATCTTCAAGTTCTACACACAGAAAAACATTAGAGAGCAGTCGCTGTATGTGATGAGAGGCCTCGCATGAAGAGATATAGAGGTCACTGCAGCCAAGGATGACTTGCCGGCATTGTTGAAAAATAAGACTCCTTCTTCGATGCGTTTCGAACTCCTCCGGCTCCGGCAAGTTGTTCTTGGCTACATAGGGCTCTTTTCTCTATCATGCGAGGCTGACTTGTCGATAACAGACCTAGAAACTAGAGAGCTCGAAACGCCCTTCGTCCGAAGAGGGCAAATTTTCAGGGATGTCACGTCTCACCGTTTTATTGTTGCGTTGTCGATGTGCCTTGCATGAAGAGGCGGAGAGTTTAATGCAGCCAAGGATGACTTGCCGGAATTAGTTAAACGACCAGAGGACGGGTTCCGCTTTTTTCGGCAAGTTTGTCCTTGGCTACATTGAGCTCTCCTCTTCTCATGTGAGGCCCTGGAACACGAACCATCTTCTCTTTTTCGGCACAAGCTTTTGGGGGTCTCACGTTTCTCTGCAAGTTGCCGAAAGGTCGTCGACCGGACATGATGTGATATAAAGGTGTGCACTGATCCTGCAAGATCATTACATTCTCTCTCTCTCTCTCTCTCTCTCTCTTCACGTGCTTCCAAATCCCTCTTGCGGCTTTTTCTATGAGGGGGTAAAAGCATAAAGATGATAGAAAAGCCTACGTTGAAAGCAACGGGTGTAGAGATAAAAGAAAGTAGGCGGTGCAATCATAGTCGCAATTTTTCTGCAGGAAATGCAATCTTTCTTTTCATGAAAGCGGATATGATGTTCTCTCTTATCCATCATTTTGGGATCAAAATCTGGAGATGGTACATCGAATTTTATTTGATATTTTCATTGTATTATTTATGCATTATTTGGGCAAATATTGAAAATAAGATGTAATTTCGCTGCTTCCGGCTTTATATAATTAACCTTCCTATAAGTATATAGGGACATCACGTGGAGGAAGGTTTGGAGTTGGCGCAAATTAATATGAACATTTGGCATTCAAGTAATTAGTATATCTTTTTCAGTCGAGAAACCCCATCGGATTCACCACCTGGGCTCATGGATTCGGGGCGATTTGAGTATCATCCTTTTATGATGTGTGATGACAAAAATGGCCAACCATCAAAACAGCGCAGACAGGTTAAAGTTTGGGTGCATGTGTTGATAGCACAACGCTATCAATGGCAAATGAGGCGGAGTACTTATTGGAAGCAGATGACCACATTTATCTACTTTCGCTTTGATGTAGTAAGATTTGCGGAAGTCTACTATATTGTAAAGAGGAAACGATATTACATTGTCAGCACTAGGGAACTAGTGTTTTCTGTATTAATATGTAGTTCTTCATCATGTGAATAGACAATAATTACTCCACATGATTTATATGACGCTTTTTATTTAACTCACTTGATATATTGTAAATTGTCTTTTGGCCTATCCAGTTAGCCTCACGGTTTTGTCCTCTGATGTACAGATGGGCACTTTCTCAAGATGTCGACCATCTTGGAAGTGCTCCCCTACCCGAGCATGCTAAACTTTAAAGTTCCACAATTGAGCATTAGCATTATGCCAAAATGCGCCTCTATAAATTAAGTCTAGTTTTCATATATATATATATATATATATATATATCATAATCGTTTTTCCATGTTCAATGCACAGTTTAGTTTATTCCTACTCCTTCCCCATCCTAAAATCTTTTAGGCATCGCTCCTTATCCTAGCCCTTTAGCCCTCATGACCACTCTCCACCCTTATCAAACTGAGCCACTACAAGCCTACCAACTTTTGTGTGGTTCATCCGAGAATCACATACCTATTGGAGGGGTCCTGCACCTTGGATTTAACTCACTCGAAATATTGTTCGCGTTCATCCCATATGAGCCTCACAATTTTATCCTTTGACATATAGGTGAGCACCTTCCGAGAAGGTCATCCATCCTGGAATTGCTCCCATCTGAGCATGCTTAACTTTGGAGTTCCGAAGCGCTTTAGTGAGTTAATTCGAATTTTCAGAAGTAGATCTCATAATCACTCTCCTCTTGTTTGGTGCATAGTTTAGTTTATTCCTGCCCTCTCTACCAAGAGCCGTCAATTGTTTAGGTTCTTTACCCTTGGCGACAACTCCACACCCTCATCAGATTAAGTTGTTATAGTTTCACTATTTTCACTATCCTCGTAATCACTATCAACTTGCTATTTTATGTTTTGGAGATGAAGCTGTTTAGGCACTTATGATGAAAGGCCACATAAAATTGGGAATAAAATTCCAGAAAAGTCCTAAATCCATTGTACAACAGCCAATTAAGTCTTAAACTTTTCAATTATGCCAATTAAGTCTTACACTTTTTAATAAAAGGCCAATTTAGTCCTAAAGCTTCTTTGTGTCATTTAATCCTAAAACTTTTGAAAATTTATTAATTAATCCTAAACCTATTATTTGGATATTTGATCAGAAAAATTACATTGACAAATCGTAAAAAGTGTTTGGAGCTAAATTGGCAAAATCGTCAAAACATTTAGGACTAAGTTAGCACATTTGAAATGTTTAATAGTGAATTGGCATCCATACAATAGGTTTATGACTTTTTGGACAATTTTCTCCATAAAACTACATGGTTGATGTACAGATCATTTGTTTGATAAAAGATGTAATCAAACGTTCTTCTCATTAATCCTCACTAGACTTCGACAAGTAATATCTCCGTTTACCCTAGCATATGAGTTGATCACATTACGTATTGTTAACCAATTGATCGTGCGTATGTTTTCCTTCTTGTTTGCACTCCTAATCAGGAGAAATTTCATGGAAGTAACGAAAGTTTTCACTAAGTTTAATACGTTGGAGTTTTATATTTTTGTGTACTAATAATGCGCAAATTTCGTGTAATTACATAGTCCTCCCATGCCAGCCAACCCAAGATGAAGTGTTAATTACCAGGACCAAAAGCAACATAACTAGCAAGCCAAGGCATAGCAACCTTTAATTTTTTGCATTTATCTTGCGAAGCTGAAGGATCATGGAGTTCCATCACTTTCTATGATTCTCAGCCTTAAAGATCATATTATAATCCAAAGTGCTCTAATGTCACATTAAATCAAAAGAAATATTTATCAAAGGTACGTTATTAAACTATGCAAACACCGAATGAAGGAGATAGTGCCTAGAGCATATAAATTTATATGCACACCTCCACATTAATTAAATACGAGATTTCAATGGAATTCGACATATGTTTTGTGCACTTCACAATATGAACTACCATCAAGCTGCATTATGGTACTCTGTTGAGAGATCGACAGATCAACAAGATTGAAATTGGATGGTACACTTTTTACTCATTGTTTTGTTCCTTCTTCTCGTCGGCCATTCTCTTTTCAAAACTTCTCCAAGGCTATCATGAGCTTGATTAGCTGGTTGCACCAGCCGCTATTTCAAGAGGGACATCAACGTGCGATCAGGAGGAAAAGTGCGGATGCTTTGCTCAGAAACATGTGACATTGAGGCAGCCGGTCTACTAATTTGAAAATCGATATCATGACTGATGGCTTTAATCATTCGTGGTCGCAACACGAACTCGATTCATTAACAAGTAGCGGGACACGAAAGCATGTTGCTAGCTAAGAATATCGTCCTTTTGTCTTCTTGATGTCGGTAGGTAAAAGTGGACTGAGTACCTTGTATAAGTGTTCACCGGGAAGCAAAGTTACATTATTCTCTATGTTTGAGGGGTGGCGCATTTCATGCAGCTGCTGTTCTTCCCGAGAAGCGAGATTGCTCCACGTAATGCTTGTGTATTCGTGTCGGTTGAAACTGTAATCACGTGCTCGGACTATCACACATATGTACACAACGAAATAGCCCTATGATCTTATGGAACACTTGCTGGCAAAATTTTGGGAAGACCTTTGTTTTTCTCCTCTCTTTCTATCGGTCTCACCGTACCCAGGCCTGACTACTTTAGAAGCACGCACGGTTTGCCCTTTGAGCGTGAGAGTGTTTATCCTACGCACGCCACCAGTGCCAGAGGTGATTGCTTGTGTGGGAAAAGCAATCTCAAGCCTGCCTGCCATGCCTTATACTCTCATTTTGATGTCTGTGGGCGCCTCCAATTCATAGAGGATTGCAGTTCATCTCTAGAACATAAAGCACATTCTAACGAAGACAGCTCACGTCTTTCATTTACTCTAACAGAGTATATTACATACTGCAATGCAAAATAGAACAGAATTTACATTATACGCAATGCCAAAGCATTTGAGTACTTTGGGAAGAGGCTTTGTGAAGGGATCTCTTATTTTATAATGCGTAGCTATGTATTTCTCCGCAACTTCTCTGTCTGCTGCAACGTCTCTCCCAAAGCAATAATGGTAGTCAATGTGTTTGGTCTTCGAGTGATATTAGTGGAATTTCAGAAAAGCAAATGCTGCTTTATTATCACAATGTGTCGTCACTGGATCCTTTGAACTTTCGGCGACCCCCGAATGATCCAAAAATCGTTCTCAACCAAACAAACAGCTTCTTGCACCGCAGGACAGCCTACAACGAATTCAAACTCCATTGTTGTTATGCATACACCATGCTGCTTCTTGTTGCTTCTCCCCGCTATGGCATCATTATTTAGCATAACCAGAAGTTGATTTGTGATCAACTAAATCACCAGTTAAATTAGCGTCAAAATTGTTGTGATTAACACGAAAACTATCGGATCTTGCAATTAAATGAACGAAAATAACCAAAGAACTAAACGAGAGACAATAGAGAACAACAAGAATCTCCATGGTTTGGTCAAAGTATCGGTGCCTACTCATGGGGAGAGCTAGCAATAAATAATTCACTATATAATCAAAGAATCATAGAGCAATAATCACTCCTACACTCGAGTGTTTTCCATCGCTATATTACACCCAGACCTATAGCATTTTACATATAAAACCACTCAATTGGACATATGAACTCACAGCACACGAAAACCCTAGTGCCAATAAACATGCATGCGCGCTCGCGGGGAAGAAGCTTGCTAAGAAGCACCGACACTCTCTGGAAGCCTCCGTGTCATGTCCGACACTCCAACATGTGTCCGACACGCTCCGGCACGTTCCGACACGTGGTCAACGAGTGTCGGGAAATCTGACACTTGGTCAACTTTTCCCGACACGCTCCGACACGCGAGTCCAAAATTCCGACACGCGATTCCGACACGCACAGAGTCAATTTTAAAAATTTTCAATACTTAAGGGGTCAAAATATAAATATATAAAAAAATAATGAAAATAACAAAAATAAAAGGGGAAGAAGAAAATTCTCACTCTCAAGTTTCTTATTTATAAGTTTTGACATCCCATGAGTGACAATGGAACGCCCATTTTCTCGCCAACATCGCTCCGCCGTTCCCGCAGACTTAAAGTTGTGATTTTTATTTTTATTTTGCTTCTTTCCGCCTCTTGCAGGCGTCACCTATGAGTTATCTCTTTTGGTTTATGTCATTAGCTTGTGAGTTATCTCTTATATTTTCCATGGCGAATTTAGTTATTTCCTTTTCTTTTGGTCGGAGTTCTTGTTCTAGATTTTTCATTTTTTTCGAACCTTGTTTGCAAAAGAGCTCCAAGCCAGTCTATATCATGAATTTCGAACTCTGTCTGGGACTATAAGAAATGTCAATAATTTCCAACAAGTGTAAGAAAACATGACACGTTCATTGAAATTTACTCTTTTGTGTTTGCAATTTTTGAATTTCTTAATCAATCTTTATTAAATTAAAACAATGAATGATATTAACAAATGTTGAATTAATATTTTTAGTATAGATTAATTATATGCTCTTTTTATTATTTATTTTTGCATTTATATATAAAAATATATATTTAATATATAACGTGTCGGAACGTGTCGGAATTCTCTATTTTTTTAGAACTAACGTGTCGACATGTCGTGTCGTGTCGTGTCGTGTTACATGTCGCGTGTCCATGTCCATGCTACATAGGAAGCTTGCATGATGTTCTTTTGTAAGAGAACAATTCATGTAGCAGGAAGTTTTGGCTGAGAGAATCAAGCAGTCCGAATAAAGACAAAGAAGTAAAACAACAAAATAGAGAAGGAAACAAGTCCAAGAGGGAAACAAATTTTTTCTAGCCAAGATTGGGGGAATCTCGATATGTCTGGGGGCAAATCACGGCTGAATGGAGAGAAAATCGAAGGAAATTTTCAATTATTAATTAAAAGTTGCAAGATCGGAGGCCAAAAGTAGAGCAACGTGTTTGGCTACAAAATGCGTCCGAACCAAGACATTTGTTATTTAATGCAAGACATTGGAAAATCATACACTCTTAGAGTCAATTAATAATAATTAAGTCATATAGATAATGTTAGTTACTAATTTCACATGCATCATCCGCATTGCATATGGATCATATAGCATGAAAAATATAATAATCAGTTAGTATTGCATCATTCAACTATAAGTTGCATCTTAATGGCTAGTTCATTAGATCACATTGAAATTCTAGGATTTAAATTTGCTGTTTTCATAAAATAAAAATTAAAAATAGCATTTCATGTAGTTTCCATTATAGAGTTGGTCCATAGTTATTTTGATATCTGCTAAGTGACTTAGGATTGCATATTTAACATTGTCACACATTTAAAATATGTTTTCTTATTTAGATTGCATTTGTCACTAATCTTGTAGTACTTCAGGGCATGCATATTTAATCTAATTTATGGTTAGAAATGATCACTTATTTATTTAATTTGTAGACTTTTTGGGTCATTTGTCTTTCTATTAATTAACAAAGAAAAAGAACAAAAAAATTGATTTAGAGAGTACCATATAGATTGCATTAATTAGGAGAATTAATTTTTTTTAAATTCATATTACGTGTCATTGAGTAGGTCACATGTCATTTAGGATTAATTTTAATTGGTCTCTCATAAAGATGACATTTTGAATTAATAAATGTTGAATGTCATATCATATAATTTAGAATTATCATAACACAGACGATTCCAGCTTGGTCAATCATATTCCCTTCATGGTCATGTACAAATATGTTTTTTTTTTTCAGGGGGGGCATTTGCTTGAAAGGCACATGATACCCATTCGGTGATACTCTCTCTTATAAAGAAACCTAGATTACATTCTCGTTTGATCCGAAGATAAGACAGTTGCTATGTTTTCATTCCTAAGGACAATATCGTTGAAGGCATAAATTCCCATTTCCTTTATCATCGCACTCATTTCATCTTTGTGTTCAAGAAAAATACACTCAGAGAAGAAATGACCAAGAAGTGGGCACTCAAAGGAAAGAATGATAGGATGGCACGGCCCCAACGTCAAGTGGACGAGCTGAACAATCCTCTGCTACACCTATCAAATAGCTTAGACAAGCTCATTCTGACTCCACCTCCTCCTCCAAAGTCACATGCAATGAGTCGAGTAGAGCTCACTATAACATCTGCTAATTCTTCCTAGAAGTGGAAGTCAAATGTTTGGAAGAGGTATAAAGAATGTGATCAGAAGTCAATATGTTGGGACAACCAAACGACGAATATGAGTACTGTCTTATACACCAAACTGCCAAGTACTAATATTGATATCAAAGACATCATGCCCAATGGATGGAATGATTTGCGGATGATGAAACTGTCTAAGCAACTGGTGATACCGCCTTTGCCACTAATGAGGAACAAGATGATTGGATGAGTTTGAATAGCTTAGAGTGGGACCATATTTAATTATTCGCACACTCCTTTGTGTATAAGTTTTTCCTCTTTTCTACAGTTTTTTGATTTTTTTTTCTAGATTTTATAGAATTTGATTGCTTTCTAATATTTCACCCTTCAAAAAAAAAAATCCTAGAAAGCATGAAATACTATCCTTCTCAGAGATGTGCGAATAATTGAAGATGCCTGTACTCCAAAGTATTCAAACTAATCAAATCATTTTAGTGCTTATCAACGGCGAAAACGATATTACTAGGTGTTTAAACACTTTTATCGATAAATTATCCTATCCAATGAAGATGATATCATTGATATCACTAATAGCCCTTGGCGTTTTGGAGTTTAGGACATAATAGTCATATTTGACCTTTGTCCCAACTTAACGACTTCAGGATCTTATTCATCATATCTTCTCCGAAGTGAGGCATTCGACTTTCGTAAAAGAATTAGCGGATGTTACAACTTTGCTGTGAGGAAGAGGTAAAGTTGAAGTGAGTTAGTCCTGACTATCTGACAAGCGTAGCAGTGCACTGCTCACCTCGAGACAGATCGTCCACTTGAGTTGGCTCTTATCCTGACGATCTGACAAGTGTAGCAGTGCATTGTTCAGCTCACACACTCGAGTTGGACCCATGCCATGCCATCACTCTCTCTTTTGAATGCCCACTTCTTGGTAATTTTCTTCTCGAGTGTCTTTTTTTATAACACGAAGACAAAAAGGACTGCAATGAGAAGAAAAAAAAAAGAATTGTGGCCTTAACTTCAGATCAAAGAATGCGGTCTTTCGCTAGAATTTCATTATATGAGAAAGTATCACTGTAGTATTTTGTGCCAATCAAACAAATGCACTGTTGGTATGAAAATACTTGCACATGATCATGAAGAGCATATAATTGATCAAGATGGAATGTCATCAATGACATGCATAATGAATTCTCAATTATTTGATATGAGATTCAACTTATATTAATTTTAAATGATATCTATATGAGATACAAGTTAAAATTAAACCTAAATGGCATGAGCCTACTAAATGACATTCAATATGAATTTTAGAAAAATTAATTCTCCTAATTAATGCAATCTACATGATACTCCCTAATTCAGTTTTTTTCTTTTCTCTGTTAATTAACAAAAAGACAAATGGCCCTAAAAGTCTACAAATTAAATCAATAAGCAATTCTAACTACGAATTTGATTAAAAATGCATGACCTAAAGTACTAAAATATTAGTGAAAACATAATCTAAATCCTACGTGCAATATAGCATATATTATAAGTACAAACTACATGAAATGCTACTTTTTATTTTTATTTTTTTGAAAACAACAAATTTAAACCTTAAACTTCTAGTGTGGCCTAATGAACTAGCCATTAATATGCGTCTAGTAGTTGAATGATGCAACTCATTATCTTATTTTCATGTTGTAGGAACTATTGTCGTGACCTTCCCAAAGTTGAACCAACAAGGAAAGTTAATGGACTACTAAACCATAACGAAAACGAGAACGAAGGTTCCTCTCATGATGCCTTCACTTGAGTTTAGCATAGACTCTCCCAAGTCCCCCCACCCATAGCAACTTGGTACTTGATTTAACAAGCAAATTTCTTACTTATTGGAGTCGCCAATAATTAATTATCAGTTGATCAAATAATAAATAAAATGTGAGAGTACATTCTACTTTGCAACTATAGATTTAATAAATTTGGGACTTGATTACGCTAGGCCTTTTGGTAGCTTTTCTCTTTATTTAAAAAATATTTTGCAAGCAATCTTGGCCGATTTTAATTTTAAACTATTAACATGCGATAGGTAATCATACGGGTGCGCAAACAATTAGTGTAATGCTCAATAATCAAAACATATAAATAAATTACTTAAAGGAAAGGAAAAACCTGGATGCGCTAAATAACTTAAAAGCTCAGCTCCATTACAATCCAATGCGAAAGGTTCTGCAACATATAAACTTAAAAGGAAGATAATAATGTGAAATATGCATGCATGTTATGAGACTAACTAATCCAATGCATGCATGTTATGAGACTAACTAATCCTATATGCTATCTATGTATAACTAAAACGACATTTTTTTTATTTGAGTTTATTTGATTGTGAAAAATATAAATTACCCTAAGTCTACATGAATTAAATGCATGATTCTAATATGGAATCTCTAAATCATGGATACACCTAAGTTTTACACATATGTACGTGCCATATAACATTATAATATATATGTGACGATTAATAAATCTCGTGAAGCATTAAAATATGTTTCTTACTCAAAATTAATTCAACTTCATGACATATTATTTCAAAGCAATCTAAGTCTATTGCAAAAGATACCTGATTAGTCACCAACAAGACAAGAAACAAGGTTAAGGCTCCATTCTTTAGTCACAATGGCCTTAATCAATGCAAGGAATAATCAAAATAAACCTAAGGACATTGGACCTACCTTGTTTAAGTTGAACCTAAAGATTTAATGTGAGGTAGGGACGCGGCTGTCACTTGATGGTCACCGGCGAGGGAGCTGGATTTAATGGTCTCCACAATGCGAGGTGGCTGAGGACTAACCTGTGGACGTTGCAGGTGGGTTAACGAGAAGCCTGGAAGCATTGACGGTCCGTCGACAATTGGTGCTGCAGTACAATGTCTGGGACACCCGCAAGATGTAAAAGCAAGGCTCGTTCGTGTTGGAGGTGTCGCAGGAAAGTCCGGTGCTCGCCTTTTATGCGTTGTGTGTCGTGGAAGTCCACGCGTGAAAGATGAAATTCCTCCCTCGGGGTTGGACTTGGGCCTCCAACCTCAAAATAGTTTTCTAATTGATTCCTGAACACCGCACGAGCAAATCAGCAACCTTGACTTATTCGGATGGCTCAAAGAGGATGGCCGGCAACGAGTAGTGCACAGGAGCGTCCGGAAAGCTTGTCGGTTCCGGAATTGCTGGACTGGTACCGCCGAGGCTGTCGGCGCGCGGCAAGATTCGCAGGAAATTGCCAGTGTTTGCTAGTAGGGGTTGTCAGAACAACGCAAAAACTTGCTCGCTGTACGCCCTCCTGGAAGCTACCAGGACGTTACCGGAAGGTGCTGAACAAACTTGATACCGAGATTCTGGCGCAGGATGAGCAGTTTCTGGGCTTACCTGTGCTGGGAGGAGGAGCTGCGCTGATGGGCTGACGCTGTAGGGAGTGCAGAAAAGTAGTGGCTGAGCTTGGTTCGGTGCTGGGTCACCCGGACTTTCCCCACCCAAAGCTCGCTGGATGCTGGCTGGACACAACAGGCTGGATACGATGGGCCGAAGCACTACGAGGTGAATTGCGCGCGATGGTGGCTGCAGGAAATGAGAGTGTTGCTGGACAGACCGAACCGCTGCTGGAGACTCGCTGGGAACTCCTTGCGTCACGTTACGGACCAGCTAGCAGAGACATGGCATGCTTAGTCAGGCCCGTTCGGCACTGACTGTTGATGAGTACTCACTGTTGCTGCAAGACGTCACCAGGAACTCCTGCAGACCACCGAGGAAAACGCAAGACCACCAGGGAGAGAAAAATGCTTCACCTTGCTTTTACAAAGACTTCCTTTTGAATCACTCCTTGTTTTCTCTATCGATTTTCTGTGAGTGTAGGGTACGTGAAATTTTTTATGAAGTCCTTGAAGGTGCAGGCCTTCTCCTCTGTGGGAAGCCATTCCTTCAATTAGTTAGTACGACAACGCCCGCCGGAGGTGACAATATTACCTTGATTAAGACTAACCCAGGGCACCAAAGAGGTCGCGGCAAAGTAGGAAGAAGGCCACAAGCTGGAGGGATCGCCAGAGCTGCGGGAAGGCGCTTGTTGGAGCCGTCAGTGATGTCCTTGAGGGCCGGCCACAATCCGAGTACGATCAACGACTGGTAGCAGATGGAGAGCGACGTACAGGTTTGGTTAGGACGAATGAGTTGGACCTGCTGAAGGAGCGGTTGAGATGCTGAGGAATCGCCGGAGTCGCTGGACGTTGAAGCCACGGGGGTGTCGGGACTGTTTGAGAACACGCCGGGATAGCTGACCTCGCTAGACTCCCCTGACGCCTCACCGGAGCTGGCTGCTGATGCTGGAACTCCTTGCAGACTGCCTGAGGGAATCTGATGAGACGTGAGGTATACACTTACGAGGAGATCGTCTTATCCAAGAAAGTGTCCCTGAAGCTTTGAAATTTCAAAACCCAGTTTCGTTTGTTTATTCGATCTCATCCTTTGTCCTCCTCGTTGACAGCGTCAAATCCCACCAACTTAGCTAAGAGGGCACTCTTGTCTTTATCTCCAACTCTTTGACTATGCGTCTCTTGCTTTCAACTCTTTCTTTAAATTTGCCCGAGTTATCTCTGCAGGAAGAGAACAAGAACAACCGCCTGAGCCCCATGTTTATACTTCCATCTAATCCTAGGTCATCTCTTTTTTTTCCATTTCTAACTTCCTTTTGGAACCAACACCGAACACTCCTGAAAATTCCCCGAAACTCTCGCCCTCTCCATCTCCATCGCTTCGGATTTCTCGTTTGAAGTCAAACTAACATCTTTGCTTTGACCAAGTTATTTGAATGTAACCACTTGATGGGGTGGCCTAAATTTGGCCAAAATTCCAATCCATATTTACAACAAAACCGTGTCTTCGCAGTGAATAATTAAATGGGGTGCCATAATTTAAGTGTTAACAACTATATCGAATGCAGATGATGTATGTGATGTAATTAATTACTAACATTATCGATATGGCTTAGTTATGGAGAATAAACTCTAAGAATATATGATTTTCCAAATGCCTTACTTTAAATAACGCGCATGCTACGAGACTACTTAATATTGAATTTACATGCAAGCTAAATGACATTTTTCTATTTTTTTTATATTAATGAAAACTATAGACTATCTTAAGTCCATATGAATTCTATCCGTGACTCCAAATATGAAAACTCCGTAAGTCCTAAACAAGCAAATGACATAATGACACGCCACAAATGACAATTCATAAACTTAATCGAACATTAAAATACACGTTATATTTATAATTTACTAATTCATCCAATAATATGGCATTTCAAAGCAATCAATTAAGCATCATAAAGATCATACAAGACAACGTTAGGGGTCCAACCTTTTGTTTCAAAGGTCCGAAGCCTTAACACTTCCTTATTAATGCAAGAACTAATCAAAACATGTAAGGTCATATATCTAATAATATGCAACAAAAATTATATGTTAATCAAACAACCTTGGACTTACCTAAACTAGATTTGACCTAGCAATATCAAGACGGACCAAGGAGAGCAAGAGAGGCCGCCAACATGAAGGACCGTCGGTGAGGCGATGCCACCAAGGGAAGATAAGATGGAGACTTGCCCGGCACTGGAAAGCGGCTTGGCTCATCGAGGGGCTCTGACCCTAAACAAGCAGCAACGGTGAGCTTGTCAAAGAGTAACATTTGGGAAAGGCCTTGGGAAGGGACTTTGGATGTCCAAATCCCATTTGACCAAATATTGCCAATCCCATTTGGAGAAAATTGGCCTTCACATGGCTTAAAGCCCAAGACAGGTCCTAAGTTGCTTTAGGCTTTCAACATTCTTCACATGCCCTCTCTAGGGTTTAGTATAAAAATTTTGTTCCGAAACTATCCTTACTCAGTTTTTGTTTTTCTGTTTTTGCCATTGTGATATCACCGTTCATCTTCTTCTACGTTGAGTTCGCCAGCATGGTTGCGCATGGCTACAATGGGTCGGCGATGAGCTGGAGAGAGGCCGACAGCAGTTGTCTCTAGGGGTTGCCTGAGGTCTTGCAACCTCAGATGTCAATCGTCGGCGATAGATTTCGATCACTAGAGGTTGTCTGCCCTTTGCTGGCCAACTGTTTTTTTACTTTTGATAAAAAAAAAAATTCTTTTTTTTTTAATCAAAAGCCCTTTATAATTTCTCCAAATACTATTTTGCTCAAAGGTACTTTACAATGAACTTTCAGATTATAATCTAACAAACACAATTTGCATTTTTAAAAAACCTACTTAAACTCCTTTACATTTTCCTAAAGGTTTTCCCCAAAAGTACAACCAAAAGCACCTTAAGTTGTAGCATCAAGGCTGCTGCAGGGCGTGGCAAAGAACCTGTAAATGGAAAAATTCGAGCGCCCCATTTAGTAGGCTGAGGAAGCGTGGCCAAAGTGCATAGCCACAAAACATGGCAACGCGAAGCACGGCTGCAAGGCGATGTCAAGAGGCTTATCGGGATCGATTGCTAGCTAAGAATATCGTCCTTTTGTCTTCTTGATGTTGGTAGGGAAAAGCGGACTAAGTACGTGGTATAAGTGTTCACCGGGAAGCGAAGTTATATTCTCTATGCTTGAAGTGTGGCACATTGCTTGCAACTGCTGTTCATCTTTTTCAATGAAAAGAAAACCTCGAAGTCCCAATAAGCAAGATTGCTCCATATAATGCTTGTGTATTTGTCTTGGTTGAAATTGCAATCACGCGCTCGGACTATCACACATATGTACACAACGAAAATGCCCTTTCATCTTATAAAACAATTGTTGGGGCAAAAGAACACTTCAAGTGCCATAATGTGGCATAAAGGGACACTTAAGTGCTATAACTTACGAAAGGTACACTTAAGTGCCAAAATCATAGTAAAATGGATCACTTGAGTGCCAATTCGACCAAAATCCGGCCAAAACGCTAATGTGTCAATTTTCCGGCGAAGTGAGTGCAAAATGGCGTTGTTTTGATGCTGACGTGGTAAAAAATTTAATATAAAAATTAAGTTAATTTAATTTAAAACTAAATTTATTTAAAACATTTAAAAAATTAAAAATTTAAAAAAAAATTAAAAATTTTCCAAAATTTCAAAAATTTCAAAAAAAAATTTAAAATTTTAAAATTTTAAAAACAATTAAAAAAAAAGGGAGGCAGCCCCGGCCGACCCTCCCCCACCTTCCGACGACGGCGGGGAGGCGGCGGCAGCGAGGGCTCTGCCCTCAGCTACTAGCTACCTTCCTCCTCCTCCTCCGTTTTTTTTTTAAATAAATATAAATTATATTATTACTATTATTATTTTGTTTTAAATTTAATTTAATTAATTTTTATATTATATTAAAATTCAACTTATGCCAAAACAACGTCACTTTGGCCGATTTAAGGGCTCTATTCTGGCCAACACCCAAAACGACATTATTTTGGTGTTGACGTGGTAAAAAATTTAATATAAAAATTAATTAAATTAAATTTAAAAATAAATTTGTTTAAAAAAATTTATTAAATTAAAAAATTTTACAAAATTAAAATTTAAAAAAAAATTAGAAAAAAAAAGAAAAAGGAGGTGACTGAGGGCTGAAATTTTTTGTAAATTTTTTAAATTTTTTGTAATTTTTTTTAATATTTTAAAGTTTTTAAAATTTTTAAAATTTTTAAATTTTTTAAATTTTTTAAATTTATTTTTTAAATTAAATTTAAATAATTTTATATTATATTAAAATTCAAATTATGACAAAACGACGTCGTTTTGGCTAATTTAAGAGTTCTATTTTGGCCAACACCCAAAATGGCGTCGTTTGGGATGAATTCGAGCTGACTCAGCTTTCCGGCTAGACACATCAGCGAGAAATATTAATATTTTAATGCCACGTATGATTTCCGGCCAACTTCGCCAGAGATGGCACTCATGTGTCCTACTTTTCTTAAAATGTGGCACTTAAGTGTACCTTTTGTAAGTTATGGCACTTAAGTGTTCATTTCTGCCAAGTTATGGCACTCCAGGAGTCTGTGTGTCCACTTGCTAGCAATTTTGGGAAGACCTTTGTTTTTCTCCTCTCTTTCTCACAGTCTCACTATACCCACGGCTGGCTACTTTAGAAGCATGCACAGTTTGCCCTATGAGCGAGAGAGTCTCATCCTACACACTCCACCGGTGCCATGGGTGATTGCTCGTGTGGGAAAAGCAATCTCAAGCCTGCCTGACGTACCTTTTATTAGCAAGAAAGCTGATTGGTTGGAATTTCTCCTATGACGAGATATGTTTTTCCTTAAGAGTCATTTTTCAGTTTTTAATTAAATGAGATAGGGGTTCTGTATAACAAGGAAATCAACAACTTCAATTGAAATAGAACTGTGCAAACACAAAACATGCCGGAACTTTTCTAACCAATAGGCCTGGAAAATACAAACTCTATGACAGAACTGAATGTAAGCAAACCATGCTAGAATAATCGACAACAAAGCTTTAGAACACAAATAAGTTGTGCTAGAATTTATTCGACAACGCAACACCCAAGATGAAGATACAAGTCGAAATTTAATCGACAATGCAAGTCTAGAATATAAAAGTACAATGTAGGAAAATAAAGATAACTGAAAGGTGGGCTTTAGCATATGAGCAATGGTATTTATAGTGGTGATACCATAACCACTTCTAAGCAATTTCCAGTTGTTGTATCCATAATTCTCAACTTTCAAGAATTTTGTGCCCATACTCCTACGATATCATGGTTGTTCTTGTACAATTTTTCGTTAAAAAATGCATGCTAATTGTTCTACGATCTCAATTGCCTTGTTCTCCAGCGACTTCAAACTTGTAACTATATCTTGATGCTCCTTGTGCATTTAGTTCTCTTCCAACACCTTGAAAGTTTATCAATGTTACCCTCGTCGATCATTGTTAACTATACGTCATTGTTTATCGACAACTAGTTAGTAATAATAGCCAATGTGTGCCAATATCAGTACCGATCATTGTGGTCGTTGACAATGAGTCATGTGCTTGACTATATTCAAAGCTTCAGTCACGTCTCTACCCATATCGACGACATGGCTATATGTTGGGTGTAAAACATATGCTTCATTTTTAAGAGAAATAAATGTAATTTTTACTTCTTTTAAAGATAAATACCTGCACCATGCGGGTTTTGGCTCTGTGAAAAGTACTAGGGTGTGTCAAAACGACGTTGTTTTAGCCACGTGAGCCCAATGTAGGAGAGAGAAAAATTATAAAAAAGCCATGTTAGTATTTTATATTAGGCAAGTTGAACGGAGATAATGGAATGACTTAATTACACTAACTTAACAAGTTTTAGGACTACATTGCACTTTTTGTAAGTTTTTGGACTAAATTGCACATTTTATAAGTTTTTGGACTCAATTACACTTTTGTGATAAGTTTTAGAATTTTCAGTGCACTTATCCCGATGAATTAATAGTTTAGACTTTAGGTAATATAGTAAAGCTAGACAATCAAAAATAAAAAAACAATTAGATGTTGGAATCACTCTTCTAATAAATGGTTGGTTTAGTCTAGATTAGCCTTTTCGCCTAATAAAAATGAGTAGAATTAGGCTCACTCCAATTTATCTCAATTTAAGGGATTAGGCTTAGTCTCTAATATATGGGGGTTCATGTTCCAAGGCTTATAACATGGCATTGTATAATATTTGCCTGACTTAGCATCGGGTCAAGCTTATGAGGGTTCATGTCCCGAGACTTGGGAAAAGGCGATATAATATTTTTTTGCATGACTAGTTTTTTATTTCCACACTTTTTACTTCAGTCATTTCAACTCCTGAGTGTTTAATTCTTGTGCTTTTAAATATATTGGTTGTTTCTTTTTCTTTCTAGAATGATTAGGCTCACCTTTAGGATCATAATAAAATCTCAAGAATATTGCTTGAACACATAGTGACTTCATATGACCTTTAGGATCATAAAATTATTTGATCACTTAGATGAACAACCATACCAAGCTATAGGTACTAAAAGGGAGTTAATTAGATGATTAGCATAATCAAGTTCCTGAAATTAGGTAATTTCTCATCGTGTAGAAAACATGACAAAACTCCCATGTCTCATTTTGTTTCTAGCCAATCTTGAAGGGTTAATGGCAACTCCTATAATCTATTAGGCTAAAAAAATACCTAAAATAAAATTCAACATCATGCAAGGTATGGACTTGAAAGAATTTGCGCATAATCAATGTCACAACCCCAACTCTATCTCTAGGGTCACGAGCAATGAGGGTTATTTTCACGATGTCCCAGGCTCCTCGCCGTCTTGATTCTTTTTATCTTGTTATCATGCACATGCGGAAACGTGAACAAATAACTCCCTAGACAACCTACAGCTAGAAGATTGGGATATACATTACATAGAACTTACTGATTTATATTGAGTGCTAGACACCTAGAGTGCCAAAATTTAGCATGGAGGGACACTTAAGTGCCAAAAGATAGGAAATGGACACTTAAGTGCCAAAATCGAAGCAAAAATAGATCACTTACGTGCCACTCCGACGAAAATCCGGCCAAAATGCTGACGTGGCGATTTTCCGGTGAAATAAGTGCAAAACAACGTCATTTTGATGCTAACGTGGTAAAAAATTAATACAAAAATTAATTAAATTAAATATAAAAATAAATTTATTTAAAACATTTTAAAATAAAAATAAAAATATTCTTTAAAAAATACAAATTAAATAATTAAATATTTTAAAAAAAAAACAAAGGGGGGCAGCTGAGGGCTGAGCCCTCGCCACCGCCGCCAGGAAGGGCCAGCAATGGAGGGGGGAGGGACAGCCGAGGTCACTGGCCCCTTTTTTAATTTTCTTTTTAATTTTTTTTTAAATTTAAAATTTTTATTTTAAAATGTTTTAAATAAATTTAGTTTTAAATTAAATTTAATTATTTTTTATATTATTTTTTACCACATTAGCATAAAAACGACATTGTTTTTGTATTGTCTAGTCATGTCAATGTGCAAAAGACGTCGTTTTGCACTTATTTCACTGAAAAATCGCCACGTCAGCATTTTGGCTGGATTTTCGCCGGTGTAGCACTTAAGTGATCAATTTTGCTTCGATTTTGGCACTTAAGTGTCACTTTCCTAACTTTTGATACTTGAATGTCTCCTCGTGCCAATTTTGGCACTTGGGCTGAATTTCTCCCGATTTATATTATAACAGTGTTTTTACAAGCCCCTTTATCTATAAGCCCTCTTTTCTTTTTACATCACACTACAAGTTTTCCATATGGCCAAGGGAATTCCTATCTCTTCTAGCATAATTGCAACTCTCAACACTGACACGAGACTTTCATGCTTACAAGACTGAAAGATAAAGGAGTGAGTTTTGGGGAAACTCAGTAAGTAAAATTCCTAATTCTCTACTAGGAAAGCATCTCATCATCGAAGCTTAGTGTTGACACCTAAATTTTTGCTTAATTTTTGGGATAATTTTTACCAAATTAAAAAAAAAAACACACACACACACGGCATATAGTTTAGAAACATTTATGTTATTATATATATTTTAGACCGCCGGTGAGGGAAAGATTTTTCACATATTCCACCGGTAAGGGGAGGGAAGTGCGCAGAAGATTTAGGAGAGACAAAGATTTGGATTCAAAATGAAAAGAGGGAGCAGAGGCCGTGAAGAGGGATGGAGGGAGATAGAGCAGAGCAAGGCGAAAAGCCGAAGCTGAGCTCGTCGGATGCAAATGTTGAATCGAAGCCTCCAATGGGGCTCCGGGAGGCGACAGCGGAGGCGGAGGCGTGGTCGGGGGTGAAGTGCACGGAAGGTTGAAGTCGAGCTCATGGGAGGGAAGGAGGAGAAGTCGGGAAACGAAGAGGCAGAGCGCGCGCAGAGATAACATGACGAGCTAACGGAGAAGTAACTGAGAGAGAGAGCGCGGGGGAGTTTCAAAAATTCTGACAGGGTGGGTCCGCCGAGGCAGGTGGCGCACAATGAGTGGATTATCCATTGCCCACGTGGAAAGTCAGACCCGCCGAAAGTATCCTCTTTTTCTAAAGTCATCCAAACCCCCCACCATTTCCTTTCCTTCTCTTTTTCTGGTCCATGTAAGTCTTCGTCTTCTTGGATGAAGATTCATCTCTTTTCTTTCCGAAGAAGTATCCTGCAAACTTGTCCCATAAGTCAAAAAAAGAACGGATTGATTGAAACTCCTGATAGGATCCAAGGTCTTCCTTGAAACATCTGTTTACTCTTCTGTGGGATACAGGGGAAATGTCCGGAGAGGAGGACCCCTTTCGCATGCATGTACACATCCTTCCCAACGAGAGGTGGGTTTGTAATTTCTGTGGGTATGAGTATAGCGGAGACACGACGAGGATCAGGGCCCACCTTGCTGGCGTTGCAGGATATGGGATTCAGGGCTGCGAAAACGTCGATAGCCAAGTGAGATCAAAAGCCCTCACTGCGTGGAAGGGTAAAAGACCGGCGAAATCAAGCAACAGGCAACGCTACCTTGAAGGGGGTCCGCATCTGCGTGCGACTCCGAACGATGAAGATGATTGTATAGTGACTTCATTCGCTGCCTTGCTGGACCTAACCTCTGATGTCATAAGCACTGTAGCTCCAAGTTCATCTGCTTTTCTTCCATTGCCTGAGACTGTGAACAATGAAGATGATTGGACGGTGACTTTACCCGTTGCCCGGCCGGACCCGAGCTCTGGTGTCATGAACACTGTAAATGCTAGTTCATCAGCCGTTCTTCCATTGCCAAAGACAAATTTGCCCAATCAGTCTCTTCCTCCTCAAAACATGAACCGTCAGGGGGACTTTCCATTCTGGCCACGACGCCCTCAATCTCATGCGGTTGATTCTTACCCTTTGCCGTGGAGTTTTAGCCGTCTCATCCGCTTCATCTGCTTCATCGGCCAACGAGACCTTGTATCTAAAGATTTGACTGACATGCTACGCCCAGTGAATGCAGAAGTGGAAGAACCCAATACCAAGGTTCCACAAGGTAATGTGCATCTCCAAATTCCTCATATGTTAAAGCTCATGCAGCACGCTTAATTTGTCTTCTAATTCTTACTTTAAGAGTAGGCATATAGGTAGGACGCTCAGATTTCCTATAGTAACTAACAGCACAAAATAGGCAGGAATTAATAGGAAGAGAGCAGTTTAGGAATCGGTGAATGATAACTTATAGTTCTTTGAAAAGTAGGAACAAACAAATGCTTTTTAAGTGTGACATTCAAATCTAGAAAAGCCATATCTCTCTCTATTCCCTCATATCACAAATGAAAAGAGTTATGTGAAACACAGAAGCTAGAACTCACACCAAAATTTTTGGATGGGACATAGGCGTATACCCTTGCGTTCACGGAAATTAAAGTGAATGCTATTTCTGTTATATAAAGCTTTAAATCAAAGTACTATAACTTGTCAATTCAATCCAAATGCAACCTATCACATGCAAAGATTGAGGCAAACAATAAACTCGCACAAATTGCTGCTTGCACATAAGTTCACTTGATTAGTGAACTTTCTTTATTGGTGGGCTGACTTTGGAGATGGACAGTTACATCAGTACACATAAAAGCATCAATCTAAATTTAATCTCATGTACCAATGTTGTGGACGTCATTTCAAATTTCATCCATGTTTATCTTAGGGGTGATACCTTGAATTAATTCACTCAAAGTATTGTTGCCTTTAACCCATCCCATACTAAGTTGTTTTCCATCCCGACAATTACTCCCTACCCCTGTCGAACTGGGTCGTTATAGGCCTACCAGTTTCCGAATAGTTCGTCCTCAAATCACACAGCTACTAGAGGGTTGTTGCTTTGATACCACATTGTCCCTTGATTAATTCACTTGAGGTATTGTTTGTTTTAATCTGTTTCATATCAAGTCTCATGGTTTTGTTTTTCGACGTATATGTAGGCACTTTATCAAGAGATCACGGGAAGAAAATCAAATATGGAAGTTTTGACAAAAAGGATAGCCTTCCTAATGTTGGCATTGGATGGCGTAAAATTGGTAAAATCCACGTATCAAGAAAAGAAATAGCTAAAGGAAGTAATGGGACCATTGTCCTTGAGGGCACCTATGAAGATAGACCTGTTGCAGTGAAACGCCTTGTTCGGGCCCATTGTGATGTTGCTTCCAACGAGATTCAGATCTTGTTGGCATCTGACCAACATAAAAATATCGTT
The DNA here is from genome assembly GCA_007663325.1 of Eucalyptus pauciflora. Classification (NCBI taxonomy): domain Eukaryota; kingdom Viridiplantae; phylum Streptophyta; class Magnoliopsida; order Myrtales; family Myrtaceae; genus Eucalyptus; species Eucalyptus pauciflora. The sequence continues at coordinate 1,669,256 of VMYD01000388.1, forward strand.
CGTTATCATGGAGTGGAGTATGACCCGGATTTCGTGTATCTTGCTCTAGAGCGCTGTGCTTGTAGCTTAGACGATTTAATTCAAGTACACTCAGATTCTTCAAATAACTCTGCGTTCCCCAGTGATCCAGCATCAACGGATGTTTATAAAATCAAATTGGATTCTGTTAGGGGTATGATGCAAGATGTTGACTTGTGGCGGGCAGATGGTCATCCCTCACCTTTGTTACAGAAGCTGATGAGGTAATTTTATATGTTTTGATTTGCCGAAAGGGTATGAATAGAGAGATAACTGCAGTATCTTATTGCGGCACTCCTAAAATCAACTGTCACATATTTGTATTTGTAGTGAGCTTGCTTACATATGTTTTACATGACTCAGAAGCATCTCATAGAGATCACTAGCTTCATGTACTCTTTTTTGCTGGCTTATATGGGTATCAGGTGCTAGTTGAAGGACTTAATAGCGCTCCCGCAAAAACTTCCAAGTGATGCATGATAGGGAGAATTATTAGGTCACTACCTTGACTGTGGTGAGCCCAATGCAATCACCATCGTGGGCTAAGTTTTGAACCTTGCAGCCTCCTTTATAGAGTCCGTTAAGTTCAATCTCACCGTCAAGGCTAAATTCTCAGTTTTCTTTCCATGGAAATCAATTAGGTATCATCAATTACCTAGTAATAATTCTATTGATTTTCCCATCTTGGTAAAAACAGTATGCCTTCTTTCCTCTTGATTTGCGAATGCTGTAGGATCCTCACGCACTCAAATCGGTAAATGTTCATGTGATTGATACGGCGATCATATTCTATACCAAGTTTTTCATTGTAGAGTTTATGTAAAGAACCTATAACGGTTTTTTCTCCAGTGTACTTCTACATCCTTATTGGGTCTTAGTGTGTTAAAGAAATTCATTATTTTTGAATAAGATATGGCTTAATATATGTATATGATGCCTTCAAGTGGCCCGGATGCTACTTGGTTCCAAATACATTGTTGATTTAAGTCATGATGTCTTCTCTATATTATGATACAGAAATGTGGTATCAGGACTCAGCCATTTGCATGACTTGAGAATAATCCATCGGGACTTAAAGCCTCAAAATGTCTTGATTACTAAGAATCGACCATTTTCTGCTCAACTATCTGATATGGGCATTAGCAAACCCCTTCCTGAAGATAAATCTTCCCTGGGATATCATGCCACCGGTAAGTGCTGATGATAGCTTTATCCAAATCTTTGATATTCTTTTACTCAAGATTGATATATGCATAATTTGAATCTATACAGTGGTAAAGGGCCGTCAAATGGGCGAGTCGAGTCGAAAATGGTCTGACCCATATTGATCCATTTTCGTGCAATGTAAATTTGATGACCCATACTCAACCCAACCAATACACTATCCATACTCAACCCAGTCCATATTATCGAAACACATTGATATTTAACTCAATTTAGGTTAATCCACTCCCACCCATTTAATTCACTTTAAGTTCTTCACATATATGTTGAATAAAAATTTCACATCAAATTTAAAAAGTAAATTAAAAAATAAAAATAGTAAATAAAATAAAAAATGTGAAAAATCTTTAACTAAAACTAAGAAAACTTATTTTGTATGATATTTACAAAAAAAAAATTGTTATAGCTAAAACACTTTAATACAATATAAATTTAATGGACAATTTTTATAATATTTTTTAAAAATTATTTTAAAAAGTGAAAATTTTAATTATTTTTTATTTTTTTAAAAATCAAAAATTTAATTATTTTTATTTTATTTTTAAGATATAATTTTTAATTGTTTTTTCTCTTTTCTTTTTTCCTTTTTCTTTTCTTCTTCTTCAACTGGCCGTCGGCTACTACGATGGCCAGCTACCGGCCATAGGCAAGCTCGAGCTCTCCTAACGCTAGCAAGCTTTAGCCTCGCTAGTTGTCGACGAGATCAGGCTCACCTAACATGGGTCTCGCTAGATCGTCGAGGCTCGAGCCTTGCTAGATGTCAACGAGGCCTCCACCTCGCCAGTCAACAGCAAGCTCGAGTTTTGCCATATCGATGAGGCTCAAGCCTCGCCCATCATCAGTGAGGCCTCGGCCTTGCCAGATCAGTGAGATCGAGCTCACTCGACACCGACGAGCTTGAGTTTCGCCAGATCCAGCAAGTTCGAGCCTTGCCAGTCGTAAGAGACCTTAGGGGCCGGTGAGCTCAAGCCTCACCTGGCCAGTCACCTGCCATCATCTAAGGAAGGAAGAAGAAGAAAGAAAAAAAAAAAAACAAGCGAGCTCGAGCCTTGCCAGTTGTCGGTGCTGGCCACCGACTAAGGAAAGAGGAAGAAGAAAGAAACATAAAAAGGAAAGAAAAAAGAAAAATAAAAAAGGAAAAGAAAAATGAAATATAAAAAATAATTCTAATTACAATTTTTATCAACAAAAAACTTGTTATAAATTTAAAGGGGGGAAGAGAGAGTGAGGTTTGGGTTGGAAATGGGTTTTTAAGTCCAACCCATTTAACACCCATTTAACTAATCTCTTCAACATGTATGTGAACCATATATGACCAATTTATGATTTAAACGTGTCATATATGAATTTAAGACCCATTTTGACACCTCTAGTAATTTAGGGCAAGCATGACAAAATTTCTAGAACAAAATATTGATTTCTGAATTTCTGTTCCTTTAATAAGTTTCTAAGCAAAGAAACGCATTTGACAACTATTCAAAATGTTACGTCTGGGATTTCTGTATTTGAAATTATGTAATATTCAGAAATTTCCGTATGTGATAATAATACTTAAATTTTAAGTTAAGTATTATTTGCCTTAGTATTCGGACAAACATGCAAAAAATTTAATCAAAACGTAAATCTCATGGGATGCGACGGGTAATTTTCGTAAACGTAAATCGTTTCGGGTTCGACGTGTGAATCGGATTATGCACGTGCTAATAATAAAATGGTATTAATTAAATTACTATCATCTTACGAGTTCATTGTTGTTATTAATTGTGTAAGTTTTAATTAATTGATAATAATAGTGAATAATTTGTGTTAATAGTACTAGAAGAAGAAGATTACGTTCTGCTTTTTACATTTTCCCTTACAAAATTTATTAAGTAAAATTAGAATTGCCATGTGTCCTCGTACGAAGCTTTGCATGACCTTGTAGTTTCTTTTACACCTAAATTAAGTGATGATTATTTCAAATGACTCATTTTCTTCTTTAATTTCCCTTGCCACATGCAAGGGCCTTGTCTTGCATTTGTGCCACATTAAATTGAAGATTAACATGTAAATTTTCACCTAACATTGCAAGAAATCAAATTATCTTAATTAATTTTAACAAAACTCATTCTATCTTGCCAAAAAAACTCATTTTCGTTCCTCCAAAAACTCAAACAGAAGCTAAATGTGTTAATTCCGCTTTTCAATCCAAGAATTTGGAAAGCAAACTTCATATTCAAGAGTAATTAAGGTAGAAAAGGCAATTGGTAGCTTGAGATTTGTGGTTGTGTCGAGGTAAGTGAAATTTCTAGTGTTAAGTTAGCTTAAATCTACTTAGTTATTTCTAACTTGGTTGATTGAGTGAGATGTGAAGTTTTGATGTGAGTATGATGGTTATTACGTGGCCTTGACAATTTCTTGCAAGTTTATTCTGCTTCGCTTTGATTTATCCCGGTTCGTTCTGTGTGGTTCTATGTGGTTCTTAGTAGTCAAAACATGATCGTTCTACAATATTTAGCTTGATAACTCATTACATGTTCGTTCTGTCTCATTCTAAGTAGTTAGAATCTGGTCATTCTGCTATATTTGTTTTGATAAACCATTGTATATTCGTTTTGCCTATTTTTGCCTCAATCTGAGTAATTAAAATCTAGTCATTATGTTATATTTATCTTAATAACCCATTGCATGTTTGTTTTGTTAGAATTCTACTAGTCATAATTTGTTTGCTTCACTTATTTCTACTAGAATTTCTGTGATAAATATGTCCATTTGTGAATTGCTTGAATATGTTCATTGGAGAGTCTGTACATTTGTTGAATCTGTCAACTTGTGAATCTGTTCAGTGATGAGTCTATTTATCGGTTCAAACAGATTTGACTGAATATGAATCTATTCCTTGTTGAATCCGTTCATTCGTTGATCCTATCCATTGCTCAATCTATCCAATGCTCAATCTATCCATTTGTAAATATGTTTATCGTTGGATCTATTCTTTTATTCTATTAGCTTTTATCAAGTCAAAATTTACTATTGTGATTGTTTAGACTTTACGATTAGAATGTATATGTTTATCCAAACTTAGAATTTACCCATTTGATTTACTAGATTTTAATGTCCAAAATCTGCTCAATGTTCGGACTCTAAATATACCCGTTTGATTTACCAAATTTTAATGTCCAGAATTTGCTCAATGTTTAGACTTAAGAAATATACCCATTTGATTTACCATATTTTAATGTCCATAACTTGCTCAATGTTCAGACTCAGAATATATTCATTTGAATGTCCAAACTTTAACAATCAGAATATGATTGTATCTTACTTCATATGTAGTTATTTACTAATGCATTAAACCGAGTTAAGATATGTGTGTTATACCTCTACATGGCTTGAATGACATTAATGTAATTTCATCACCCATATAGCGGTAAGTGACGATGTCCTATGGTGGAAGTTTGCGAGATACTCTAGTGGTTGGGATGCCCCGGGGAGTATTTCGAGATGCCTCGGGAGTCGAGATGCCCCGGGAATTGAGATGCCCCTATAGTAGGATACCCTATAGTGGAAGTTTGCAGAATACCTCAAAGTTGAGATTCCCCAGTGATTGGGATGTCCCGTGAGTTGAGATGCCCCGGGAGTGTTCGAGAGGAGGAAACATTAATGAATAAAAGGCATTGCCATGTGTAGAACTAAATATTGCTTAAATTGTTTATTTATGTGAAACATGGCGTGTATATGCATGAGTCTAAATGGACGTTTTGTTGGTTGTCGATTTCTGTGATAAATGAAAATGGGAAATGTAAAGTCTACTTATGTTTTATCACACTTACTGGATGTTTATGCATTTATTTGTATATTCCAAGTGAAGTGGCAAGAGGATTTTTTTAACTTAAAATTAGAGATTTCATTTACTGAGCTTTGGCTCATCCCTTTTATTTTTCAAACGTATAGGATTGGCACTCCTCAACCCTTGCGCTATGGAGTCCCTATGTATAATGAAACTTTTTATGAAAATATATTTGAACTAAAGTTCGAAATAATATATACCAAATGTAGTTCTATAATATAGGTTGATGTAGGAGGTTTCATGGAGTGAGTTCCTTTTCGGTTTGTTACTTAGTACCGGAATCTTGACGGTGAGTTAATTGGTTTGTTGTGTGGCTTCGATTTGGACGATGAAGACGTAGCAGATTGAGAAGTTATCGACTCGTGATTTCCATCAGGCCATGTATATAGGCAGATTTTTGGAAGTACAATATAGTCTGGAGATAGGTTTCCCCACCCTACCTAGACTTCTGTCTTTTGCCTATAATGTAATGAAGTTATGAACTCAAATGTGGTATAAATAAAATAAGCTTAAGTATATTGGTTACATTTGTAATTTTTTAATTGTTACAAGAATATTCGTAAATGTTTGATTACATTTCCGGAAGTTAAAAGAGAGTAATAATACAAGAAATACGTGTCGGGTGATGTTCCAGGATGTCATAAAAAAATTTTGTTTATGGAATAGAAATTCGTTATAATAGAATAAAATTTCTATTTCTAGGGTGGTAGACGGTGTCCGACATCCAATGACTTGTGTCCAACACGCGGGGGCGTGGCGTCTGGCGTTTGACAACTTGCGTCCGACACGCAAGCGTGTGGCGTGCGGTAATCGGGGTGCAGGCATCCGGCATCCGGCGTCCGATGGCGGGCGGTGAGCATCCAGCGATGAGTGGCCAACGTCCGACATCTGACGGCCGGCATTTAGCGACTAGCGGCAAGTGTCCAACGTGCGGTGATCAATAGGCTTTCGGCAACTGACGAATAGGTGACGGCCGATGACGAGAGTGAACGATGAGAAAAGTTTTCATTTCTCACTTTTGTTCCAAAAATAGAAAAGCTAATTGCTCTAAATCTATTATGTTATCAAATAGATTTATGTTCCAAATCTATTTCGGGGAATAAAAATCAAAATAAAAATTGAGAAACAAAAATTTTGTCGTGCGCACCCTTACTTGCTAGAGAAATCTCTTCTTTTAAAGAAGACTATTGAGTTGGAAGTCAGGTTGCATTGTATTGCTTCTTATGTTGCGGTAAAGTTTGTGGAGATTTAGTAGTCCTAGCCATTTTCATTGACTAATGAATCTATCGTATTTATCTATATATGGTCCAAGTGATGAGGATTGCTCTATTAATCTTAGATGTCTGTCTTGTAGGTTGTGGAACCTCAGGATGGCGAGCACCTGAACTGCTGCTTCATGGTGGGCACCAAACGCCGGCAATGGATGTGTTTAGTTTAGGTTGTGTCTTGTGCTTTTGCTTCACTCGTGGAAGACATCCATTTGGTGAAAATCTAGAACGTGACCACAACATTGCTTGCAACAAAATGGACCTCTCCTTTGTGGACATACCAGAAGCTCATGATCTGTTTTCGTGTTTACTAAACCAAGATCCCAAATTGAGGTGAGTGTATTGTCATCCTTAATTTGCATCACCACCATTTTCATTCTGCCATTTGATAGATTTTTATAGCCATTGCTAGTTGACTGAATTCCAACATCACTTAATCTCACAAGTACTAAAGGTGGCCTCAAATTCGTCCAACATGGCTTAAATATCTATCCTGCTGGTGGGGCTCTACTTAATGAGCAAACAAAGTGTAGATCCCACTCATTTCTTTTGGCAATCGACAACAGTAGTCGAAGAAAAGGTTGACCATGTGATAGCCTAAATGCCTTTGACAATTGTGATATTCAAATGGAGATGATCATTATGGGAGGCCTAGTTATTAGGGAGATAAGTTTGTTACCCACCCACGAATAAATAAATTCCAACCATTCCTAACGTAGTATTAGATTTGCTATACATACATTGAAGAGGATTTCATGCGAAGATTCCGAGGGTTTAGCATATGACGCTCAATATGAAATAAGAATCCTCGGGACTGGATGATTAGATTTCTAATTTAAGGTACCTGGAGTAAATAATTCCTGAGTTCTTGTTGTAGTCAAACAATTCCCTTCATCCCGGACTCGTGAGTTGTGAAGTGCATGGAAGTTTTCAGACATTTTGCTTACTCTTTCATTGAGTTAATGCAGTTTTAATTGTTTTAAAGATTGCAAGAATGCCAAATTTGCGATGCTTTTAAACTCAAGAAGTCAGCCCTCTTCAGTATCGTTCGTATAATTGATTTCTTTGAGCATGTTTGGTCAGTGGTAAATTACTTTTTATGACTAGCAGGCCAAAGACATCGGAGGTGCTTCACCATCCATTTTTTTGGAGTTCAAAGATGAGATTAACCTTTCTTCATGACATCAGCGATGAAGTAGAATCGGAAGCTAGGAAAGGCAATTTAGATCTTCTAAATGCATTGGAGAACATTGCGCAATCGGTTTTTGATGGGAGTTGGGATGAGAAAATAGATAAAGATGTTATGGACGACCTACGTCAACACAGACGTATGCCCTATGACGGTAGCTGTGTCAGAGACTTATTGAGAGTCGTGCGAAATAAGTTTAACCATCTAAGGCATGCTCCAGAAAAAGTTAAGGTACTCTCTCACTCTCTCTCTCTCTCTCTATGGAACAGTGATGATATATACAGCTGCATGCATACAAGGCTCATATATGTTATTGCTTTGATGATACTGGCAGGCGATCCACGGATCGGATCCTAATGGTTTGGATGCTTACTTCGCGAAACGATTCTCCAGACTCTTGATTGAGTCATACAAAGTGGTGTCCCAAAGCTGCAAAAAGGAGAAATTGCTTGCGGGAGTACTTTCTAAGTAACGTGCTTTTGACCCTTCGGCCGCTTCCCACGGTGATTCCTTCTTCAAGCCAGCAGGGTTGGCCATGAATATTACGGGACATTCCACTTGTCCCTTGTGTTGTGTACGCTATCTTGGTTACGAGGATCAAGTTGGACGGGCTTAGTACTCCGTTCGTATTTTTCCTAATATCAAATTTACATAATTTTATGGTATACTATTGCCGCATACTTTAAATGTTTATTGTATTGTTCTTGATATTGCATAAACAAATATTATATTTCAATTTCGTGCAATTTTTTTTCAATATCGCAATTTTTAAATTTAACTCTTGCACTTTTTTTTTTCCAAAAATTGTGTTTGTAGAGTTCAAAAAAAAAAAAAAAACAAAGGCCCAGGCACATGCTTGGCCCAACACGGCCCGGTGATCAGCCCTCGTCGACACTTTCATCAACAAAAAGTACCTTTCAACCCGTTAGTAGTTCAGCAACCTGTTTGCCTAGCTAGTAATTTTTTTCCATATGCAATCTAAATATCTAAAGAAAAAAAAAATAGGTTAAGTAAATGTCAATGGAGTAGGTAACATTCTCAGTTATGAAAGAAATGTCACTCTACTTGCAAGTATTTACCTATGAAATAGACATAACTCTATTATTTTGAAGTATTTACCCACATGGTTAACGATTTTTTAGTGTAATTTCTAACATATCTCGTGTAGTTGATAATTTTCTCTCATTGGAGCTAATGGCTTTGGGAATTGAAAGTATGAATCCACATGTAATTAAAATATATATAATAACACTCGTGTATTTCAAAACCTCATAAAGAAATAAATGGCAAGAAAATGCATTTTAATGGTTCTAAACGTAATATAAAGTGGACGAAAAATCTTATGTATCATCTACATACTCCATCCATTTTCTAATCAAATTTATGTACATTTAGTTTGTCCAATCAAGTTGTTCTAGTTTTATAAAATTTCAACACAAGTCTATCCGCCACACAAAATCAGACCAAATTCACAAACGTGGTATCAAATGACCCCAAAGTATGATGTGAAAGATATATATGAATGCACACATGGATGCGTGTGTGTAAAAAATAACTGACATGGACAATATTGAACTATGAGTCGTTACCCAATGTTGACGCTTGTCTGGACATCTACATTGGAAAAAATTTAATCATGTCATACTCATTACGATATCACTCGATGGTCATGTAAGCTAGATTTGGCTACATTTGGTGTCAAAGCGACTTGACTGAAAATTTTGTGAAAAAAATAGAAGGATATTATTGAACAAATTAAAAGAATTTCATTAGAAAACAAAAATAAAACTATAACAACAAAAAGTAAAAGTTTTTGTAAAATAATATTTGGCTTTTGCATGGATCGTCATTGTGGCAATATTTCTATATGGATACTTAGGGCGTGTTTGGTCCGAAGAACAATTTCTTTTGAGAAATAGTCTTTTTTCCATTTTCATTCCGTGGAACAATTTTTGAGTAAAAAGAACATGTTTGATAACTATACAAAATTTTTATTATCGGAATATAAAAAGAATATGAATACATTTAGTACGACTCACAATTTCTTTTAATTATTTAATAATTATTTTTTATTTTCCTTTTTTCTGCTTACAATGGCTGACGGCAGTGAGCAATAGGGGGTGGCTAATGGCAGGGAAGGAAGAAGAAAATAAAAAAAAATAAAAAAACATATTTTTAGAAATTGTTCTCAAAAACAAAAAATTACTTTTTCTACTTCTTGTTTCTGTTTCAAATCTATTCCTTGGCCACTTTTCTATTCTGCTCTTTTTTTTTTCTTTTTTCTTTTTTGTTTCGGGTAACAAAACAATAAAATAATACAAAAATTGGCGAATTGCCATGCACACCCTTGTATGCTTTATTTTTTTTCACTTTTGACATACGATGATTTGGCTAGTAATTTATTTTCTTTTATTGGTATTTGGCTTTATAATTTTACTTTGGTGATAGGTAGGTACTCAGAATATTTATTGGTTTAGAGAGAGATAGGAAGAATAAGATTGGATTTCCCGTGATTACAAGAGTGTGTTAGGTGCTCAGAATATTTATTGGTTTAGAGAGATAGGAAGAATAAGCGTGTTAGGTGTTTTTTCTCTCTCTCTCTCTCATTATTGTGTGAGAAGTTTTGAAATAGTTCAACCCAAGAAAAAAATTCCATTATAGGGATAACAATCATTAACACGTTCTCGTTTTCCAACTTGAAAAGCTTTCTTTCGTTTTATAATTTGACCTTATCATCACGTAATCGTGATTATAGAGCATGATATAATTTCTTTTCCAAACAATTTCTGATCACATTCACCACGCTAAGCTTGGCGAGCCTCAAACATAAAAGTTTTTTTTTTTTTTGGTAACAGAGGACTCCACCATGGGCCCCCCCGTGCCTAGACGGCACTGAAGGACCGGGGCCCTATATCTTAGGAGAGACTAGTACAGAAACCCATCACCATGGCCCCCCACTTAAGATGTGTTAGCAGCTGCGGAATTTCGACCCTAGAACCTCCGGGATGAAGTGCCCAAAGGCGAACCAACTCAGCTGCCAACTGGTGAGTCTCAAACATAAAAGTTGAAGTTCCATAATAACAAATTTTCACGAGGCCGTGCATTTGAACTACTCGGATTTGCCATGTGTTAGTTTTTAATTGGTCTCACAATGTCGACTTTTCTACACAGACCATATGTACGTCGCATAAAATAAGGTAATCAATGCATGCCACAGTGATAATCATAAACCACCCAATTTACGGGGAAGGGAGCGACGGAATGGAATCTGCCACGCCACCAAATTGGTTCTTTTTTTTTCCTTTTTAAATTTCTCTCCCTTTTTTTTTAAAATTCTTGTATTTGTTATCTTTCGCATACTTTTAAATTTTAATTCTCATTGATTTTATAGGAAATTTTGCTCTTTTATATATTTTATTTCTTTCTTTTCAATCCATTTATCGTGTCCATTTATTAGCTTAAAGTTTACTTTTCAACTTAAATTTATCTCTATCAATCCTTTTTCTAGTAAAATTCAAGTACAATCAAATTGTCACATATTTCTAAAGTCATAGATAAAAGGTACTATTTTGACATTATTATCGAATGTTATTTTATTTTTCATTATTGATTCGTTTATGTGTCCCTTTTTAAGGCTTGAAATAATTTTTCACTTTAATTTTATTCAAGTTAATCCTTAAATATTTGCTTTTAATCAAATTCAAGAATATTTAAATCGTTGTAACTTAGAAGAAGAGGTCACCCCTTCAATGTTGTCATCAAATGTTATAGTGCTAATATCTTTGAATTAGTCATCATATAATGAGAACTTCCCATGACATCACATATTTTAATTTCATACTTTGTTAGCTGAAATAAATGATAATTTAGCCAACAGTGCTTACTATTTAAAAAATGTCAAAATTACTGTTCTTGATTAAGCAAGCTCCTCATTGGCCCATTTCAATTCACATGGATTGATGACTTAGCACAACGGATGGCTTGGATGATCTCACGAAGAATGGCCAATATCACTTGCTTCGCTATTTGAAAAGGCTTCCATTGGTTCATTCAAGTTGACAAGAATTACTGACAATTTGGTAATTTTTGCCACATGAGGGCATTTTTGTAATTTTCACATATGGGATAGGATTGATCGGTTCTTGGAACAAGAATCGGACTGGGAGGACCGGTTCCCAATTTTGAGAACCATGGACCGGACCATTTAGTCCTTGGATTGGGAATTGGTTCCGGTTCGATCTAGTCCAATGAAGCCGACCACCTTCTTTTTTTTTTTTTTTTAAGTAAAGAGTGGCCATGCTCTAGACCGATCAATCCTTCGGACCAATCAATCCAATTTGGTTCCTGGGTGGCCCAATAGAACTAATCGCACATGTCTCCAAGTGCAAAAAATTCAAACTCCACTTGTGTGAGCATCAATCACACTTCTTGTGTTTCAGATTCAATCTTAACCATAAAAGCCATGAACAATATGACTAAAGGTTGTACTTGACCTGAATTTTATAGATAATCTCTCTTATGCTCTGTGTATGTGCTCCATGTGGGACTCTTGGAGGCTTGTAGTGCCTTGTCTCTTGCAAGTGAGGGGAGCAAGAGAGAGAGGAAGTGAGCATGAGCCTTGGGGAATGAGGGTCTCTTAGAGTCTTAGTCCCGCATCGGATAAAAGAAGAAACTAACAAATAGGCTTTGTCTTTAAATAAAGAGGAACAAGAAGAGTTTTTGAGGTCTTTTGGTCACATGTGAGGTTGTTACCTCAATTGCAATTTTGGTTGCAATAAATTTTATTATATATATTAAATATATCATAAGTATATATTTAAAAAGTTGATCCGGTCTGATTCCCACTTTGGAATCGGGAATCAAACCGACCGGCCATTGGGTCCAAGAGTAGGAACTAGAAACCGGACCGCCAACCGTGGGAACTGCCTAAAACTGACTAGTATGGGTGCAGTTCCCATTGCACGCTCCTATATGGGGAGGGCTCCATGGCTTGTCTAGTTGGAATAAACTTGCCAGACACTTGGTTGGAAAATAGTCAGAGATGGTTGACTGGCCTCAACGGGTCAAGATCAATCGAATTGGCTTGAGCCAATCGGACTAGATTGACTTGGGCCTTGGCCGGCTCAATTAAGCTCCAATTTTGTTCCCATTTTTCTTAATTTTGTCTAATCTAAGTTAAATTGAAAATTCCCAAATGAATTAGATCAAATTAGATGCAACTGACTGAATTGACTTGACTTGGTTTGATTAATTTGACATGAAATGCCGTAATTCCCCCAATTTCGATTAAAATTACATCGTGAACTAGACCAAAGTGTAAAATTGAGGTTCCATTGGCCAAATTGAAATTCAATTGATCAAATTGGATGTTGGTTTGAAATGGATCAAGTTGAATCAAGCCGGCATTCCATCTTTGATTTTTCAATTGCATGTTCACTAATTTGGTCATTCCATCTTTGAATCTAACCAGGATTAGTAGCTGATAATGTGAGACAGCCTCTAACCTTTAGCATTCACTAAACACTCATTATATGAGGTTATTTGTGTATCAAGGTTAGAAAATAGGCTTGAGCTTTATCTATAAAGTTTTAAGCCACAAACCTTTCATTACAAGCCGTGCTTTACTCGGTTCACATTAGCAAGTTCCATATTAGACTAATTAAGAATTTTTATATTTCACCTCAATAGACTAATTATGTACAGTAAATTACAATATCAATTAATATAACTCACATAATAAATAAATAAATAAATAAATAAAAACTCTTACATTAAGAGCTGTGGGCTTAGCTTCCATTGAATTGCCATAATCCTCATGATGGGTTGACATTGTTTCTTCATCGACATTGCTCCCTTGAAAATTTTTTAACACACTCGTTGGCAATTGACTGATTTATGTGTCGACCTTACTAAAAAAACTGTAACTTCCTCCAAATTGATATCTTGGGCAGCCATGAAATCTTCTTTCCCCGTACTCCATTGGTCTTGCTGCTTGTAGAGGAGATTTCAAGTCACAAGAGCAAAACATAGATGTATCATTCTTGATTAGAGGAACCACAATCATTGATTGCGACAAATTCGCTTATCTCTTTGCGGATTTTGATTTGGCAAAGTGGAAATTGGGGATTCTTTTCATGAATTTGGGTTAGAGGTCAATTTTGGGGTTTTTTTAGCGAACTGAGGGAGTTGAATTTGAGGTTTTTGTGGCTTTTGCTTTGTTTTTTTGTTAGATTTGATGAAACAAAAATCGATGTCTTTGTATTGAGTTTGTCCACGTTAGATCGCTGGTCATACCACAAAATATGGTTAAGATGAACATCAGTAATTTCAAACGACGGTTGACTGAAAGGACCACATTAAATTTCACATAAGAGATTAGTATTGCATTGGACCAATTAAAAATTTTAAAATTACATTGGATTTTGTGAACTGAAGTAGCAATTTTCCTCTAATTACGATTATTGTTTCATAACAAAAAAGGTAGTACATCCGCCACTTCTCCAATGAATGAGTCAAAACAACCACTAGTAGTGGATAATTGTTCGAGTGAAGTGATCGAAGGTGTTGTTGTGGGATTTCTGGAATCCGCAAAGAAGTAGAGAAGTGCCAAAAAAGTCCTAAACCTTTTGTCTTTGTGCCGATTTAGTCCTAAACCTTTTTTTGGTGCTGATTTAGTCCTAAACATTTTTACGTTGTGCCAATTTAGTCATTTTCGGCCAATTTTGGCCGGATTTTACAGACTAGACGCCTGCCGACTGACATGGCCTGATTGGCGCTAACGTGGACAACTTTTAATAATATATAATTGTTTTTTTCTTTTTTTTTTCTTCCTCCAGCCGGTTCGACCTCACCGGCCACCTTGCCAATGCCCGCGAGGGCGGCCTCGCGCGAGGCGGTGAGGCTCACCCTCGCTGGCCATGGCCGAGGCTCGACCCTCGCTAGATCCGGCGAGGGCAAGCCTCGCTCGCCCGACGTGAGGCTGGCCTCGAGGCTCTCGCCGGCTGGCAGGGTCACCTCGCCCATGGCCAGCGAGGGCGAGGGCGAGGAGGTGGCCTCGCTGCAGTCGCGCCGTCCCTTGCTCGCACGCATGTCCGTGCGTCTTCGCCTCTCACACTCGTCACCCACACCCTACTCACCGTCCGCCAAAGCTAATCCAACTACTTGCCGTCACCGTCGAACTGGCCTCACGCCGAGCTAGCGGGGCTCGCCCTCGCCGCCCCACGCGAGGCCTCCCTCACAGCCACTGGCGAGGTGGCCAGCAAGGTCAAGGTCGACCTTGCCGGTCGTCGCCTCTGGCCAATCGCGAAGCTCCGGTGACCGACTTGAGGAAGAAAAAAAGAAAAAAATAATATAAAATAAATATATATATTAAAATATTATTAAAAATTATCCACGTCAACGCCAATCAGGCCACGTCAGCCAGCTGGCGTCCAGTCAGCAAAATCCGGCTAAAATTGGCCGGAAAGGATTGAATTGGCACAACGTAAAAAGGTTGAGGACTAAATCGGCACCAAAAAAAGGTTTAGGACTAAATCGGCACAACGACAAAAGGTTTATGACTTTTTTGGCACTTCTCCCCACAAAGAAGTGTTTAGTCGGTGTCACAACTAGTAGATTTTCCATACTTTCAGGTTTAATTTATAT
The DNA here is from genome assembly GCA_007663325.1 of Eucalyptus pauciflora. Classification (NCBI taxonomy): domain Eukaryota; kingdom Viridiplantae; phylum Streptophyta; class Magnoliopsida; order Myrtales; family Myrtaceae; genus Eucalyptus; species Eucalyptus pauciflora. The sequence goes on from VMYD01000388.1 coordinate 1,684,428, forward strand.
CGTGGAATATGAATGATTTGGAAAATATTTTCTTATAATTGATTGCTTGTATTGCTTAAATTAATTAGTTAATGAAATATGTTTTCATTATTGATAACATTTGTATCTAAACATCTTTGTAGATGATGAAATTATTAATTTTATTCATTTTCATAAATAATATAAGTGATCATATTTAAAAAATATTTTTCAAATTATTTACTTTTCGCTAAACAAACGGAAGCTCTTACATTTGACTAATGCTTTTGACAGAAAAAACAGTAGTGCTCATTTGACTTCAACTTGTAAATATTTCACAAGAGGCAAAGATTTATTATAACTTTCCTTCGCGCATAACTTTTTGGACAATTTCCCATGCGAGTCATGTTCCCATAATGGGAAGTCTAGAAAGCAGAAGTTTGAAAATCCGAAGTTGTCGATCATGACCCCAAATGATGTCCAAGATCAAGGAGCGCATGGCGATGGGTATGCTGAGCTGTGTTGTTTTCTTTTATTGTTAAAGGAGGACACATATTGATGTTTGACATTACTTCATTACTGTAGACGGATCGTCGATTGACAATTTTAGTTGTTAACCCTTAATTATGGTTCTTCGTTGTAACATGGAAACTGTGATGAAACTGTTTGACAGTGTCGCGACCAATTTTTCGGAAGCACCACCTAGGGTTTGGCTAATGGATTACTAAGCCTAAACTTAGCTCGGGCTCTCCCAAGCCCATACAAATTCGCGACTTAAGTTCAAATTTCTTAACATGCAAATGAATTTTATCAAGGAGTCGCCACTAATCAGTTTACGGTAGGTCGATTAGACACCTAAGTAAAATAATGAGAGGATTATTTTACTCCTACAAACCAGAGATTTGTGAGTTCGGGGACTTGATTACGTTAGATTTCTCTAACGCCCTTTCGGTACCTTTCTCTTTTATTTTTGAAAAAAATGTTTGGCAAGCAGTTTGAATCGATTTTAATTTATCTCCCTAATATGTGATGTCATCATATGAGTGCGCAAACCACCAATTAAACACCCAAGTAAAGCAATAAATAAATTAGAAAACTTATCTCAAAGCAACGAAAGTATTTGCAATGTTAAATCAGAATTCATATCAACAGTACTAGATATGATTTATAATTAACACGCAATTTCTTTTTTCAGGATTTTCTCTTGTTTAATGAAAAAAATGTCTTGTGCAATGCATGCTACTAATCTAACGTGAAATGATATGGCAATATGACCGAATGACCTCATTCTAATTATGGGCAATTTTTAACTAAATGGACCTAGCAACGATAGCTAAATGAATCTACTTCTATATGACGTGCACATGACATTTCTACTTTCCTTAAAAAGCATGCAATTTTGTCCTAGAGAATGAAATGAATTTACTCTAAGACAATTTTTTGGATTTTTCATGAAATTCGAAATTAAGAAAAATGCAAAAATTATCTAGCTAGATAAGATTCTATCCAACTTACATTAAGATTTAGATTAGGTCAAATCTTAATTTAAACTAGGATGTTATCCCTAACCTAAAATGCAATCTATCTAGGAAAGAAAAATATCTAAACTTAAAAAAAAAACATGCAATCTTATCCTAATATGCACTGACGTGCAAAGAATGCCCTAATTCTAGTTTTTTCTTTTTCTTTTTATGAAATTCGAAATTAAAATTGCCAAATAATTAAACGTAAAATTTATTTTTTTTTAAAAAAAAACTAACATCCTAAATGAATGCATTTTTTTGGATTTTTGTTCTAAAAAGATTCGAAATAAAATTTCTATTCTAAATATGCAAGGTAATACTAAAACGATAAAAGAACCTAATCTAACTCAGATTTTATTTGATTTTTTTTTTTTTTACGAAAACAAAGTCGATTCAAATAACACGATAGCACATCCAGCAAGATAAGATCGATATCCATAAATTGACGAATCATATCCCGCGCATGGGATCGGATTGGTCAATTTCAAATAAACCGCGAATCAAATATCGAGCATGAGATCGGATTGGCGATTTTTCGTGCAATTGCGAGTCATATTTTGGGCATGAAATCGGACTATCAATCGTATGCACATTATGAAATTAGGGATTAATCCCTAATTTGAAAGGCTACTCGAGATTACGGATACGATAGCATATCGAGAATTTAAATAATGTGCATCAACAATATTTCAAATAAGGAAACGGAATATTCAAAAATCGAAATAGATAAAGTTTTCACCTAGTTCGAATATCGGCCTTCAAAATTCGGATCCTCGCGACTCAACGTGGTGGTGCTAAGCTCGCGACTAGACGTGGTGGTGCTAAGCTCGGTGGACCACGGTAACCAATGACTCACGGGCTTGGTGAACAGCTTGTTGGACAGCTTGACTCCAGGAGATGCACATGCAAGTAAAGAGAGGGGATATGTGCCCCTTTTGTGCTGGTCTTCCCTCAATTAAGAAAGTAATATCGGTGTTAGAATAAACAAGAGTCCCCCTCCTCCACGTCTTGTAGCGAATGTTCCCTGGATGCTTTTGCCTCGTCCGAGATTCCGTTCGTGTTTGTGCAAGAATTCCTGTTTGTTCTGCTGAGAATTCCCTGGTTTTTACTAACCTCTTCGCGTCCGTGTGGCGAGGAGCAGCTTAAAGCTCGCGGTGCGGGGACTTGCAGCGACACTTATTGCAATATGACTATTCTTGACAAGACCTGCAAAATGGCAGCAAATTATCTCAAGACGAGAAAAAATCGGTAGCAACGTCGGTGGAGGGAACGGCAGTGTCAACGATCAGGGCAAGGAGGACCGCCACGGAGTGGAACCTCTGGTAAGGAATCTCGCAACGACTCACAATCGCAACGGTAGATGCTTCTTTGCTAAGACCAACCCGATCGACGCTTGTGGTGGTTCGCGAGGCATGGTGCAGCAATTCACAACTAGGATGGTGCGCGTCTCATTGGTTCGCAAGACGCGTGTCGAAGCACGCAAGGGCAAATGGGCAAAGGGAGTAGATGAGCGAGACTCTACTCTAGTTCAGCAATAATTTTTCGCTTTGCCTCGATCTCCAAGTATCACCAAGGGGATTATTATTCTTCTCTGTGGGAGTGGATATTGCTAGAACGATGAAACCAGCACTAGGAAAAGAGCATCGTAGACTCTCTTTTTTTTTTAAATTGGAAAAAATTGCAGCTTAGAGCAAGAAATCTCCAGAAGGCGATGGAGTCCACCGATTCGCCAAAACAATGGCTGCTTTTGGGCCAACAAGAGGAAGATGCTGCAATAGATGGTAGCAAGCAAACAAAGTCTCGGCAGTCTCGGCCGTACGTGTGGAAGCTCAACCGTGATTCTCTCTCGTGAACGTGCTCTCTCTCGATGGTGACCGTGTATGGAATTGTGTGGCCCCCAAAACCCTAAGTGAACAAACCTATTTATAAGCCAATGATTAGGTTTTCAATTTTTCCAATCCGATATCCACGAAGATTCTTTTTTTTTTCAAACAACAATATTCGTTTTGTCAAACGCAATATTTGTTTTTTCACTTGCCCTATCTGAATTAATCATATCCCAGGAAGATTTCAAAATTTCTATTTTCCCACGAGATAATTTTCGATTATTAAAAAAAAAAACATGGGCTTGGGCCAACTTGCTCATTTCGTGGGCTCAGTCCAACTAATTTGAACCCATCCGTCACCGGTCCAATAAATCAATGCAAAAAAATGCAAATTAAAAGTAAATGCACCTAAATCTATATGCTATGCAATTAATATTTTTTTAGGGATAAAATTAACCCCTAATTTTCTATGCAATAAATAAATTATCAAATCGCAAAAATTTAGGTGTCAATAGACAGTTAAACATCCTTGGGCAAGCAAACATTCTGCAATGTTTATTTACATGAATATGTTGTAACCCGTTCTTTTGCTTGCTAGAATGACTATGGACAACATTATGCCTGCGTATAACCAAATTAAATAAGGTTGGTATCAAATGGAACTATGCAACTTTTATCATACTGTAAAAGAAACTTGTTTTGTATGTGAATTGGTTGGGGTGGAATGAATGTTGGATTTGTATATGCAAGAATCTATTTAGGCATGCTTGTGGAGTTCTCTGTGATCAATTTCATGTAGTCCAATGATTTGGAGCACGATCTTCCAGGGATGGTAAATAGGTAACCTCTTCATTCATTTCTGTTCGACCACATTGGGCCATTTGATGCAGTAGGTACTATGTTTTATGCAGGTAGTAAGGGACGAGGATCGATTCAAGTTGGTTGTTGGATTCATTAAATCTTTCATTTAATGCTCGCCGGGATGATGCAACAATCAGCGCGTATGAACATCGAAAGAATCAAATGGCAGCGTAGGCTGATTTTTGTTAGTATTTGGCATCACTGTCACATTGCGCACTTGTCACCCAGGTGTAATCTTGTACCTAATTAAAATTCTCGATCGGTGATGAATGTATGTAGGTGTCCAATGGAGCTGAAGGGATCGGTTTTTTGTGTGCTAGATGTTGCCAATCTTAGGCACGTTACCTGTTGATCATTCCGAAATTGTTAATATGATAACCCCACTTTTTGTAGATCTTGATGAATTTGAAGTTAGACGTATTTGATTCTTTTGTTCAAGCTGTTCTGACTCGATTGGATAACTCCATCCTTCTCGTGGGCAGACGCAAACTTAACGATCAGAATCTGATGCAACGACTATTGTAATGTAAAGTGACGTTGCTTCTATAGTTGACGCTATAGATGGATATCGAATAAATTTATAATGGACGACTAGGTTAGATGCGATGATATCAGACATTGTGCAGAATATGACAGGTAAGGAGTAACATTGGCAGGTGACGATTTTTCCAAAGTGGGAATGGCTATCATCAAAAACCATCGTTGAGTTATCAACTACGTTAGCCAAGAGTTGGAAAGCAACCGGTAATAGCTTTTTTTCTTCTTTTTTTTTGGACGGATATCGATATTGAACATAGGAAAAGTAAAAATAAATAAATAAATTAATTAATTAAATTTATTGTATTGGTACCAATTCAATCTTAAAACTTTTAATTGGACTAATTTAATTTTATGTATTTTTGCATTTGTACCAATTAAGTCTATTAGGTCAATTTTGACTAGAAATCGCTAGTATAGATGCCAATTGTCTCACCTGACACGACCTACGTGAAATAACTGATGCTAATGTTAACAAATTTTACAATTTTTTTTTTTCATTATGGCTTGTGAACATCGCCAGCAGCCCTCCCTAGCCACTAGGCAAGGGCTTGCAAGCCCTCATCGGCCATTGGCGAGGGTCGCGGCCCTTGTCCAGGTTGCAAGGATCAAGCCCTTGCTAGAGGCCACAAAGTTGTGAAAATGTGAAGTTCTTATCCCAACATTCTGCTTAATTGACAACCACAGTCTGAAAATTAGTTCCAGAAGGTAATTCAGAATAGAAAAAGTTAAAGATTGCATGTATTAAAGAAATGCTTCTTCTAGAAAATTTTCTCCTGGTATTAATTATCATTAGCTGGTTGTGTTGACAAAAGATTAGCAATATGCACTGCGAAGCATCTAAGCCTTCCCTATCATCTGGACTATCTTCTGAAATCTCTCCAACATCAAACCCTGGGAGCATGCATCAAAACATACTTTTAAATTACAATATTCATGAATTGATCATATTGGAAAAAAGAAAAGATAGGAATAGATTAATCATCTTACTTGCGATACGAGGAAATTCGCCTAACAAAGCCATGGTAAGGGTGGGAGCAGTTGGACAGATCCATTTAATCCGCTTGAGGAAAATTTCCCCTAGATGTATAAGCCTGCTGACATCAAACTAATTCTTTTCTGAGCAGCAGAGATTAAGGAGGAGCGCACTCACACAAGGAAGAGAGACGGATTCCAAGTGCTGGAACAAGCTGAGCCAGCCAAAGAAAGCAGATTTAGAGTTTACAAGCTGAGCCAACCCAAAAAAGCAGATTTAGAGTTTACTTCATCTTGAAATTTTCATGCAGACGAAGGACATCGAAATATGCATAGCCTCAGGACCAACACAGTGGGAAAGTTTCATCTCAAAATCTCAAGAATCTACAATGACCACCCCAGAAAAGTTCTTCTACCCCCAGTTTGGACATTCTCATCCGCCGTAGTCATTTAAATGGCTACACCGTAGTGTGAATTCTCTCTATAACATCATCTGAGATTGAGTGTCCATAAAAGTCTCTCCAAGATCATTATATTTGTTTAAGTTAGGAATATCATTATGCGAAATCAGTGAGCGGTCATTCAGCTGCAGTGAAACCCAGTGGATTAGTGGTCCCCCATCATTAAAAACTACTACAAACACTCTCATGCAGGCTAAGCTGAAGCCTTAACTCAGCTTCAGATAAGACAACACGTGAACATACGTACAAACATACCACCCATATAAGTCTATGATATATTGGAATAAGCACAAGCTAGAATCTTCAAAACAAAGTTGCATCATCTGGACCACAATATCCGGTGAATTGTTGAACATGCCAAGACATATCCGGTAGGAAGCCTCAGTCTAGATGCAGCTCTTTGCTCATGGAAATCAAATGTATACCCACGGCCGGTAGGAGCCACAGTTTTCGCGAGCGACGTGGTTGATGACCCGCTTCCCGTCCCCGATTGGAGAACCCCACAACCCGGAACTACTTCTAGCTCAATGGAATATATTCGCAACTCGTCGGACGCAGAGGACGAATCGGAGCTGCCAATGGGGCTCATCGATGGAGGCGGAGGCGGCGTCGGAGTAGAGAGTAAATAGAAAGAGGCCTCCGCAGTAAGGGGAGGGAAGCGCGCAGAAGATTTAGGAGAGACGAGGATCTGGATTCAAAATGAAAAGAGGGAGCTTTCGGTGGTGAAGAGGGAGGGAGCAGAGGTCGCTAATGAAGGGAAGAGGGGTCGTGAAGAGGGATGGAAAGAGGGAGAGAGCAGAGCAAGGCGAAAAACCTAACCTTAGCTCGTCGGACGCGGACGTCGAATGCAGAGAGAAACAGAACGCGCGCAGAGACAACATGACGAGCCAACGGAGAAGTAACGGAGAGAGAGAGGCGCGAGAGAGTTCCAAAAATTCTGACCGGGTGGGTATTGCGAGGCACGTGGCGGACAATGAGTGGACTGTCCTTTGCCCACGTGGAAAGTTAGACCCGCCGAAAGTATTCTCTTTTTCTAAAGTCATCCAAAACCCCCACCATTTCCTTTCCTTTTCTTGTTCCGGTCCATGTAAGTCTTGTCTTCTTGGATGAAGATTCATCTCTTTTCTTTCCGGAGAAGTATCCTGCAAACTTGTCCGATAAATCAAAAAAAGAACGGGTTGATTGAAACTCCTGATAGGATCCAACGTCTTACTTGAAACATCTGTTTACTCTTCTGTGGGATACAGGGGAAATGTCCAGAGAGGAGGACCCCTTTCGCATACATGTACACATCTTTCCCAACAACAAGTGGATTTGTAATTTCTGTGGGTATGAGCATCGTGGAAGCAAGACGGCCATCAGGGCCCACCTTGCTGGAGTTGCGGGATATGGGATTCAGGGCTGCAAGCGTGTTTGTGACCAAGTGAAATCAGAAGCCCTCACAGCGTTGAATGGTAAAAGAGCGGTGAAATCAAGCGACAACCAAGGCAATGTTGAAGAGTGTCCGCATCCGCTTGAGACTCTGAATGATGAAGATAATTGGATGGTCACTTCTTTTGCTGCCTTGCCGAACCTGAGCACTGACGTCATAAGCACTGTAGGTCCAAGTTCATCAGCCTTTCCTCCATTGCCTGAGACTGCGAACAATAAAGATGATTGGACGGATGATTGGGTGACGCTACCCGACGATCATTGGGCGGTGACTTTACCCAAAGATCATGGGGCAGTGACTTTACCCAAAGATGAGGTTCCACAAGGTAATGTGCATCTCCAAATTCCTCATATGTTAAAGCTCATGCAGCACGCTTAATTTGTCTTCTAATTCTTACTTTAAGAGTGGGGATATAGGTAGAACGCTCAGATTTCCTATAGTAACTAACAACACAAAATAGGTAGGAATTAATAGGAAGAGAGGAGTTTAGGAGTCAGTGAATGATAACTAATAGTTCTTCAGAAAATAGGAACAAACAAATGCTTTTTAGGTGTGGCATTCAAATCTTGAAAAGTCATAGCTCTCTCTATTCCCTCATATCACAAATGAAAAGAGTCCTGTGAAACACAGAAGCTAGGACTCCACCTAAATTTTTGGAGACTGGGACATAGGTATATGCTATTTCTATGATATAAAGCTTTAAATCAAAGTATTATAACTCGTCAATTCATTACAAATGCAAATTATCACATGCAAAGATTGAGACAAAAAAAAAAAAACTCGCGCAAATTGCTTCTTGCACATAAGTTCACTTGATTAGTGAACTTTCTTTGTTGGTGGGCTGACCTTGGAGATGGACAATTATATCAGTACACATAAAGCATCAGCTCAAATTCAATCTCATGTACCAATGTTGTGAACGTCATTTCAAATTTCATCTATGTTTACCTTTGGGGCAACACCCTGGATTAATTCACTCGAAGTATTGTTGCTTTGACCCATCCCATACTAAGTTGTTTCTCATCCCGACAATTACTCCCTAACCCTGTCGAACTGGGTCATTATAGGCCCGCCAGCTTTCGAGTAGTTCGTCCTCAAATCACTTGGCTACTAGAGGGCTTGTTGCTTTCATGCCACATTGCCCCTTGATTATTTCACTTGAGGTATTGTTTGTTTTAACCTGTCTCATATCAAGTCTCACAGTTTTGTCTTTCGACATACATGTAGGTACTTTATCAAGAGATCATAGGAAGAAAATCAATTATATAAGTTTTGACAGAAATGATAGCCTTCGTAACGGTGGCATTGGATGGCGTAAATTTGGTAAAATCCACGTATCAAGAAAAGAAATAGCTAAAGGAAGTAATGGGACCATTGTCCTTGAGGGCATCTATGAAGGTAGACCTGTTGCAGTGAAACGCCTTGTTCAGGCTCATTGTGATGTTGCTTCCAACGAGATTGAGATTTTGATGGCATCTGACCGACATAAAAATATCGTTCGGTATCATGGAGTGCAGTCCAACTCGGATTTCGTGTATCTTGCTCTGGAGCGCTGTGCTTGTAGCTTAGATGATTTAATTCAAGCACATTCAGATTCTTCAAATAACTCTGCGTTCCGTGGTGATCCAGCATCAACGGATAATTATAAAATCAAATTGGATTCTGTTAGGGATATGATGCAAGGTGTTAACTTGTGGCGGACAGATGGTTATCCCTCACCTGTGTTACAGAAACTGATGAGGTAATTTTTATGTTTTGATTTGCCAAAAGGGTATGAATAGAGAGATAAATGCAGTATCTACTTATTGCGGCACTCCTAAAATCTGTTTTACATGACTCATAAGAATCTCATAGAGATCACTAGCTTCATGTACTCTTCTTTGCTGGCTTATGTGGGTATCAGGTGCTAGTTGAAGGACTAAATAGCTCTCCTGCAAAAACTTCCAAGTGATAAATGATACAGCGAATTATTAGGTCACTACCTTGACTGTGGTGAGTCCAATGCAGTCACCATCGTGGGCTAAGTTTTGAACCTTGTAGCTTCCTTTCTAGAGCCTGTGAAGTTCAATCTCACCATCAAGACTAAATTCTCAGTTTTCTTTCCATGGAAATCAATTAGGTATTATCAATTACATAGTAATAATTCCATTGATTATCCCATCTTGGTAAAAACAGTATGCCTTCTTTCCTTTTGATTCGTGGATGCTGCAAAATCCTCATGCACTCAAATCGGTAAATGTTGATGTGATTGATACGGCAATTAGATTCTTTACTGGATTTTTCATTGTAGAGTTTACATAAAGAACCTATAACAGTTTTTTTCTCGAGTGTACTTTTGACATGCTTATTGGGTCTTAGTGTGTTAGAGAAAGTCCTTAATTTCGAATAAGATATGGCTTAGTGTATATATATGAGGCCTTCAAGTGGCCCGAATACTATTTGGTTCCAGATAGATTGTTGATTTAAGTCATGATGTCTTCTCTATATTATGATACAGAAATGTGGTATCAGGACTCAGCCATTTGCATGACTTGAGAATAATCCATCGGGACTTAAAGCCTCAAAATGTCTTGATTACTAAGAATCGACCATTTCGTGCTCAGCTATCTGATATGGGCATTAGCAAATGCCTTCCTGAAGGTAAATCTTCCTTGGGATATCATGCCACTGGTAAGTGCTCAAATAGCTTTATCTAGATCTTTGTTTTTTTTTTCCTCAAAATGTCTTGTTTTTTTTTTTTCCTCAAGATTGATCTATGCATAATTTGAATCTATACAGTGGTAAATGGCCGTCAAATGGGTGGGTCGGGTCGAGTTAGGTTAGGTCGAAAATGGCCTGATTCATATTGACTCATTTAGTTCGTTTTGACCTATTTTCATGCAATGTAAATTTGATGACCCATACCTGACCCGACTCATACACGATCCATACTCGACCCAACTCATATTATTGAAACACATTGACATTTAACTCAATTTAGGTTAATCTACTCCCACCTATTTAATTCACTTTAAGCTCTTCACATATATGTTGCTTGAATAAAAAATTCACATCAAATTTAAAAAGTAAATTAAACAATAAAAAATTAGTAAATAAATAAAAAATGTGAAAAACCTTTAACTAAACCTAAGAAAGCTTATTTCTTATGATATTTAAAAAAAAATGGTATTGCTAAAACACTTTAATGCAATACAAATTTAATGGACAATTTTATAATTTTACAAAATTATTTTTAAAAATTCGAATTTTTAATTATTTTTATATTTAAAAAATCAAATAAAAAATTGATTTTTTTTTTTAAAAAAATTATTTTTTCTTTTTCTTTTTCTTCTTCTTCGGCTGGCCGCCGACCATAACAATGGCTGACGACTAGCCACAGGCAAGCTAGAACTCACCTGACACCGACAAACTCGAGCCTTGCTAGATCAACGAGCTCGCCCGATGCTGATCTCGCCAGATCAACGAGGCTCAAGCCTTGCCAAACGTTGGCGAGCTCGAGCCTCACCCATTGTCGACGAGGCCTCGACTTGCCAAATCGGCGAGATCAAGCTCACCTAAGTCCGGCAAGCTCGAGCCTCGCCAATCGTCAGCAACCTTAGGGGCCGGTGAGCTCAAGCCTTGCCTAGCTGTCATCATGTCAGCCATCAGCTAAGGAAAGAGGAAGAAGAAAGAAAAAAAAAAAAAACCGACGAGCTCAAGCCTCACCTAGCCGGTCGCCGGTCGCCAGTCGTTACTGTGCTGGCCACCGGCTAAGGAATGAGGAAGAAGAAAGAAAAAAAAAAGAAAAAAAAAGAAATATAAAAAATATCATAATTTCGATTTTTATTTAAAAAAAAAACATTTTTATAAAGTTAAAGGGGGAAAGAGAGTGTGAGACTTGGGTTGGAAATGAATTTCTAAGTCCAAACCATTTAAGGCCCATTTAACTAGTCTCTTCAAAATGTAAATGATCCATATATGACCCATTTCAAAATATAAGGGCATGTTTGTTAAAAAGTGTTTATGTTCCTCGGAGCAAAAAAAGTTTTGTTCTTTCGTTCAAGAGAACAAAAAAAGAACAGAAACATGTTTGGTAAAACTTTTGTTCCCGGGAACAGATTTGGAACAGAAACAAGAAATAAAAAATAAAAAATAAAAAATAAAAAAAAAGTAGCTTCTTATTCTTGGGAACAATTTCGAGAATCAATTTTTCTCTCTTTTCTTTTTTCTTCTCTTTTCTTTTAGGGCTGGCGACCTTGCCGGAGCGTCGCTAGTCGTTGGTGACGCTGAGCCTCGCCATGGCTGGGCGAGGCTCAACCTCGCTAAGCTAGGGTAAGGCCGACCACGCGCCGCCTAAGCGAGGTCGAGCCTTGCCGGTGGCCTGGCGAGGCTTACCTAGCCATCGAGGCCACCAGCGAGGCTCGGCCTCGCCCAAATCTAGCGAGGCCGAGCCTCACGGTGGCCTGGCAAGGCTTCGGCGAGCTCGCCAAACCTCGCCCAGCCACTTGCCAGCCGCCATCGTGGTCGGCGACCAACCACAAAGGAGGAAGAAAGAAAAAAAAGAAAAAAGAAAAAAGAAAAAAAGGAAAAATATAATAAAAATATTGAAAAATTAAAAGAAACAACAAAATTATACAAGTTTACCAAACACATTTCTATTCCTGGAATAGAAATTTTCTGCAATTACTAAGCGCGTTCTAATACTCGGAAATTGTTCCCGATGACAGAAATAGAAAAAAACTATTTCTATTCAAAAATTGTTTCCCGGAATAGAATGGTTACCAAACGCGCCCTAAGTAACCCATTTATAATTTAATGGGTCATATATGGGTTTAAGACCCGTTTTGACACCTCTAATAATTTACTTGTTAGAGAAATCTCTTCTTTTAAAGAAGATCGTTGAGTTGGAAGTCAAATTGCGTTGTATTGCTTCTTATGTTGTGGTAAAGTTTGTGAAGATTTTGTAGTCCTGGCCATGGCCTCCCTTCATTGACTAATGAATCTATGTTTTCATCTATATATCGTCCAAGTGATGAAGATTGTTCAATTGATCTTAGATGTTTGTCTTGCAGGTTCTGGAACCTCAGGATGGCGAGCACCTGAACTGCTTCTTCATGGCGGGCGCCAAACACAGGCAATGGATGTCTTTAGTTTAGGTTGTGTCTTGTGCTTTTGCTTCACTCGTGGAAGACATCCATTTGGTGAAAATCTAGAACGTGACCACAACATTGCTCACAACAAAATGGACCTGTCCTTTGTGGACATACCAGAAGCTCATGATCTATTTTCGTGTTTACTAAACCAAGACCCCAAATTGAGGTGAGTGTATTGTCATCCTTAATTTGCATCACTACCATTTTTATTCTGCCATTTGATAGATTTTATAGCCATTGCTAATTGACTGATTTCCAACATCACTTAATCTCGAGAGTACTAAAGGTGGCTTCAAATTAGTCCAACATGGCTTAAATATCTATCCTGCTGGTGGGGCTCTACTTAATGAGCAAAAAAGTGTAGATCGCACTCATTTCTTTTGGCAATCGACAACAGTAGCCGGGGAAAAGGTTGACCATGTAATAGCCTAAATGCCTATGACAATTGTGGTATTCAAATGGAAGATGATCATTGTGGGAGGCCTGGTTATTAGGGCTATAGGTTTGTTACCCACACACGAACAAATAAATTCCAATCATTCCTAGCACAATTTTAGATTTGCTATCCATACACCGAAGAGGATTTCATACGAACATTCTAAGGGTTTAGCATATGACGCTCACTATGAAATAAGAATCCTAGGGATTGGGTGATTAGATTTTTAATTTAAGGTACTTGGAGCAAATAATTCCTGAGTTCTTGTTGTAGTCAAACAACTCCCTTCATCCCAAACTCATGAGTTATGAAGTGTATGGAAGTTTTCAGACATTTTGCTTACTCTTTTATTGAGTTAATGCAATTTTAATTGTTTTAGAGATTGCACAAACGCCAAACTTGCAATGCTTTTGAACTCGGGAAGTCGATCCATTTCAGTATCGTTCGTGTAATTGATTTCTTTGAGCATGTCAAGTCAATAGTAAATTACTTTTTGTGGCTGGCAGGCCAAAGGCATCGGAGGTGCTTCACCATCCATTTTTCTGGAGTTCAAAGATGAGATTGACCTTTCTTCATGACATCAGCGATGAAGTAGAATCAGAAGCAAGGAAAGGCAATTTAGATCTTCTGAATGCATTGGAGAGCATTGCGCAATTGGTTTTTGATGGGAATTGGGATGAGAAAATAGATAAAGATGTTATGGATGACCTACGTCGACATAGACGTAGGCCCTATGACGGTAGCCGTGTTAGAGACTTATTGAGAGGCGTGCGGAATAAGTTTAACCACCTAAGGCATGCTCCAGAAAAACTAAAGGTACTCTCTCGCTCTCTCTCTCTCTCTGGAACAGTGGTGATATCTACAACTGCGTGCATACAAGGATTATATCTGTTATTGCTTTGATGATTTTGGCAGGCGATCCACGGATCGGATCCTAATAGTTTGGATGCTTACTTCGCTAAACGATTCCCCAGACTCTTGATTGAGTCATACAAAGTGGTGTCCCAAAACTGCAAAAAGGAGAAATTGCTTGCTGGAGTACTTTCTAAGTAATGTGCTTTGGACCCTTCGGTCACTTCCCACGATGATTCCTTCTTCAAGCCAGCAGGGTGGGCCATGAATATTATAGGACATTCCACATGTTTTTTTGTTACGTTCGCTGTCTTGGTTACGAGGATCAAGTTGGACGGGCGTAGGTCTCTATTCCCATTGTTCCTAATATCAAGTTTTTACATAATTTTATAGTATACTGTTGCCGCATACTTTAATTGCTTGATATATTGTTCTTGATATTGCATAAACAAATATTATATTTTAATTTCGTGCAACTTTTTCTTTTCAATATCGCAATTTTTAAATTTAACTCGTGTACTTTATCTCAAAAAGTTTATTTTTAGAGTTCAGAACAAAAAAAAGGCCCGGGTACACGCTTGGGCCAACACTTTTCATCAACAAAAAGTACCTTTCCGCCACCTGTTAGTAGTTTAGCAACTTCTTCCCCTAGCTAGTAACTTTTTCCATATGCAATCTAAATATCTAAAGAAAAATAATTAGGTTAAATAAATCTCAATGGAGTAGGTAACATTCTCAGTTATGAAAGAAATGTCACTCTACTTGTGCGTATTTATGTATGAAATAGACATCACTCTATTATTTGAAGTATTTACCCACATGGTCAACTATTTTTCTGTGTAATTTCTAACATATCTCATAGTTGATAATTTTCTCTCGTTGGAGCTAATGGCTTTGGAAATTGAAAGTATGAATCCACATGCAATTAAAATATATATAAAAAATAACACTCGTGTATTTCAAAACCTTAGAAAGAAATAAATGGCAAGAAAATGCATTAACGGTTCGAAACCTCATATAAAGTGGATAAAAAATCTTAAGTATCGTCTACATACTCCATGCATTTTCTAATCAAGTTTATGTACATTTAGTTCGTCCAATCAAGTTGTTCTAGTTTTATAAAATGTCAGCTCAAGTCTATCCGACACAAAATCAGATCAAATTCGCGAATGTGGTATCAAATGACCCCAAAGTATGATGTGAAAAATATATATATGGATGCACACATGGATGTGCGTATGAAAAAAAAATAGCCGGTATAGACAGTATTGAACTATGACTTGTTACCCAATGTTGACACTCGTGTGGACGTCTACATTGGAAAAAATTTAATCATGTCATACTCATTACGATATCACTCGACGGTCATGTTAGTTGGATTTTCCCGCATTTGGTGTTAGAGGGACTCGACTAAAAAAATTTGTGAAAAAAGTAGAAGGATATCATTAGACAAATTAAAATGATTTGATTAGAAAACTTTGATTAGAAAACAAAGTAAAAATGAAATGATAAGGACGAAAAGTAAAATTTTTTGTAAAATAATATTTGGCTCTTGCGGGGATAGTCGCTATGGCATTCTTTTTATACAGACACTTATATGCTTTATTATTTTTCACTTCCGACATAAGATGATTTGGCTTATAATTTATTTTCTTTTATTTGTATTTGGCTTTATAATTTTACTTTCATCATAGATAGGTATTCCCAATATTTATTGGTTTGGAGAGATAGGATTTTAGTGTGGTCCATATAAGAATAAGATTGGATTTCATCAATCATTAAGTCACTTTTGAAATTGTCTCGTGTGAGAGGTACTAATATAGTTCGACTCCAAAAAAAAAGAAAAGTTCTAATATAGGCACCACAATCATTAACACGTTTTCATTTTCTAGCTTAAATAGCTTTCTTCCGTTTTATAACTTGACCTTAGTCATCACGTAATCGTGATTATAGAGCATGGCATAATTTCTTTTGCAAATGATTTCTGATCACATTCACTGTGCAAAGCTTAGCGAGCCTCAAACATAAAAGTTAAAGTTAAAGTTGATGTTCCAGAATAACAAATTTTCATGAGGGCGTGCATTTCAACTATCCGGATTCGCCACGTGTTAGTTAACAATTGATCTCACAATGTCAACTTTTCTACACACGGACCATATATACGTCGTAGGAGAATTGTCCAAAAAGTCTTAAACCTATTGCACTTCTGCCAATTCAGTCCTAAACATTTTCACTTCTTACCAATTCAGTCCATCCGGCCAATTTTGGCCGGAAAATGCTGACGTGGACGCTGGCGGTGTCATGTACAACCGCCAGCGCTGATGTGGACAATTTTTAATAATATTTTAATTTTTTTTTGAATTTTTATTATTTTTTTCTATTTTTTCCTTTTTTTTTTCCTTTTCTTTTCTTCCTTTTCTTTTTGGCTTTTTTCTTCCCTTTTCCGGTGGCCGGCTGGCTGTCGCTGGTGGCTAGCTGTCGCCTATGGCCGGTGGCCGGCCACCGGAAAAGGGAAGAAAAAAGCCAAAAAGAAAAGAAAGAAAAGAAAAGGAAAAAAACAGAAAAAACAGAAAAAATAAAATCAAAATAAAAAAAATAAAAAAAATAAAATATTATGAAAAATTGTCCACGTCAGCGCCAGCGGTCCTATGTGGCACCGCCGACGTCCACGTCAGCATTTTCCAGCCAAAATTCGCCGGATGGACTGAATCGGCAAGAAGTGAAAAGGTTTAGGACTGAATTGACAAAGTTAAAAAGTTTAGGACTGAATTGGCAAAAGTGCAATAGGTTTAGGACTTTTTGGACAATTTTCCCTATACGTCGCATAAAATAAGGTAATCAATGAATGCCATAGTGATAAACCACCCAATTTACGGGGAAGGGGGCGATGGAATGGAATCTGCCACCCCGCCGAAATGGTTCTTTTTTTTTTTTTCCCTTTTTAAATTTCTCTCCTTTTTTTTAAAAAATTCGTGTATTTGTTATCTTTCATATAATTTTAAATTTTAATTATCACTGATTTTATAGAAAATTTTCTCTTTTATATATTTTATTTATTTCTTTTCAATCCATTAATCGTGTCCATTTATTAGCTTAAAGTTTATTTTGCAACTTAAATTTATCTCAATCAATCATTTTTCTAGTAAAATTCAAGTGCAATCAAATTGTCACATGTTTCTAAAGTCTTAGATGAAAGGTACTATTGTGACATTATTATCAGATGTTATTTTATTTTTCCTTATTGATTCATTTACATGTCCCTTTTTAAGGCTTATAATTAATTTTTCACTTTAATTTTATTCAAGTTTATCCTTAAATATTTGCTTGAAATCAAATTTAAAAATATTTAAATCGTTGTACCTTAAAAGAAGAGGTCACCCCTTCAATGTTGTCATCAAATGTTACAGTGTTAATATCTTTGAATCAGTCATCAATCATGATATAATGAGAACTTCGCATGACATCACATATTTTTATTTCATACTTTGTTAGTTGAAATAAATTATAATTTAGCCAACAATGCTTACTATTTAAAAAATGTCAAAATTACTATTCTTGGTTAAGCAAGCTCCTCAGTGGCCCATTTCAATTCACATGGATTGATGACTTAGCACAATGGGTGGCTTGGATGATCTCATGATGAATGACCAATATCACTAGCTTCGCTATTAAGAAAAGCTAAAAGAAGCTCCCATCGGTTCGTTCAAGTTGACAAGAATCGCTAGCAATTTGGAAATTTTTGCCACATGAGGGCATTTTTGTAATTTTCACATATGCGAAGGGCTTCAAGGCTTGTCTAGTCGGAATAAACTTGCCGAACGCTGGAAACTTGGATGAAAAATAGTCAGAGATGGCTAATTGGCCTGGACCGGTCAAAATCAACTGAACTGGGTTGAGCCAGTCGGACCGAGTTGACTTGGGCCTTGGCCGGCTCAATTAGGCTCCAATTTGGTTCCCATTTTTCTTAATTTTGTCTAATCTAAGTTAAATTGAAAATTCCCAAATGAATTGGGTCAAATTAAATGCAATTAGACTGAATTGACTTGACTTGATTTGATTAATTCGACATGAAATGCCATAAATTCCCCCAATTTCTATTAAAATTGCACCATGAACTAGACCAATGTGTACAATTGAGGTTCCATTGGCCAAATTGAAATTCAATTGATCAAATTGGATGTTAGTTTAAAATGGATCAAGTTGAATCAAGTTGATTAGGGCATTCCATCTTTGATTTTTCAATTGCATGTTCACTAATTTGGTCATTTCATGTTTGAATCTAACCAAGATTGGTAGCTAGTTATGTGGGACTGCCTCTCACCTTTATCATTCAGTAAACACTCATTATGTGAGGTTATTTGTGCATCAAGATTAGATAAGAAACTTGAGCTCTATCTATATAGTTTTAAGCTACAAACCTTTCATCAAAGGCCGGGCTTTACTCATTCCATAATAGCTAGTTCCATGTTAGACTAATTAAAAAATTTTATGTTTCACCTTAATAGACTAATTTTGTAAACGGCAAATTACAATATCAATTAATGTAGCTCACATTAAAAAAATGAAATAAAAGATCTTACATTAAGAGCTTTGGCCTTGACTTCCATCGAGTTGCCATAATCCTCATGATGGGTTGATTTTGTTTCTTCATCAATATTGCTCCCTTGAAAAAAAATTAACACACTCGTGAGTTGACTGATTTATGTGTCAACCTAACTAAAAAAACTATAACTTCCTCCAAATTGATATCTTGGGCAGTTATGAAATCTTCTTTCCCCGTACTCCTTTTGTCTTGCTGTTTGCAGAGGAGATTTCAAGTCAGAAGAGCAAAACATTGAGGTATCATTCTTGATCAGAGGAACCGCAATCACTGATTGCGACAAATTCGCTTATCTCTTCGTGGATTTTAATATGGCAAAGTGAAAATTGGGGATTCTTTTCGTGAATTAGGGTTAGAGGTCAATTTTGGGGTTTCTAGCATACTGAGGGAATTGAATTTTGAGGGTTTGATGGCTTGTACTTTGTTTTTTTGTTAGATTTGATGAAACAAAAAACGATGTCTTTTTATTTGAAATACAAAAAACAAAAAACACCCCTCTTCCCTTCAATCACGACCTTTGCTCCCTCCCTCTTCAAAGTCCAGGATTAAGAAGTACGGTGGAAAGGAAAATTCACATCTGAGAATTAGACTTCACATTTCTGCTTGCACAAGATAATCCAAATACAAGCAATTTGCAAGTTCTCACAAATAAGTTACATACCTTTTCTGGAAGCTTCTTAGCTTTAAACAACTACTTCATGTATCTCTGCAAAAAGTTTTGGTGGAAGTCATTCCTGATGGCGTCAATGATGAAGCGCTTAGGAGACTTGGTTTCACCACAGGCTGATTCTCTCCTGAAAAGGTGGTTTGGTGTGAACTATACAGAACTATGGGTACTAGCAACTTCGTGATATCCTTTCCACAACAATAGACGCAGAGTATCGTAAACCAAAAGAGACCACTTGATGCGATTGCTCCCCAAATTCTTTTTTTTTTTTTTTTTTGCTTTTCTAAACAGAACTTATGGAGAAAAAGAGCGTGGGCTGACTATTTACATGAAAAATATAAAATGGTTTGAATAATTACCTTGAGCCTGGAAACCAACCACTCAAACCGATAACTGCCCTAAGTTGATAGGGGTATGGACTTCCAATTGCGTATTTACCCAGGGCAAAACAAGTTGCTGAGTAAAGAGCTGTGGCAGCACCTGCACTGAAGCCTCCGATGCCAACTTTCACCGCAAAAACATGAAAAGCAGTTGCTAAATCACAAAATGTTATTTGAGATGGAATTGTTGATTGATCAGCAATTTTTCACTAGTAAATATCAGAGAAGCACATGGCACATACAATGAAGCATACTATCAGCCAAAAAGACGAGTGGTGTTACCAATGATTGTGACTGCCTTGGGTATAAGGACAATCTATCAGTAATCTTTCCTACTTCAAAAGTTGCGAAAATGTGAAGTTTTTATCCCAACTTTATGCTTAATGGATATCCAGAGTCTGGAAATTAGTCCCAGAAGGTGATTCAGAATAGAAAAAGTTAAAGACCGCACATATTAAAGAAATGCTTCTTCTAGAAAATTTTCTCCTGGTCTTAATTATCATCAGCTGATTCTGTTGACAAAAGATTGGCAACATGCACTGCGAAGCATCTAAGCCTTCCCAGCCTTCTGGACCATCTTCTGAAATCTCTCCAACATCAAACCCAGGGAGCATGCATCAAAACATAATTTTAAATTCCAATATGCGTGAATTGATCGTATTGGAAAATGAAAATATAGGAATAGATTAATCATCTTGCATGCAGTACAAGGAAATCCGCCTAACAAAGCCATGGTACAGGTGGGAGCAGTTGGACAGATCAATTTAATCTGCTTGAGGAAAATTTTCCCTAGATGTATAAGCCGGCTGATATCAAAGTAATTCTTATTTTGAGCAGCAGAGATTAAGGAGGAGCGCACTTACACTAGGAAGAGAGACGGATTCCAAGTGCTGGGACAAGCTGAGCCAACCAAAAAAAGCAAATTTAGAGTTTACTTCATTTTGAAATTTTCATGCAGACGAAGGACATCGAAATATGCATAGCCTTAGGACCAACACAGTGGGAAAGTTTCATCTCAAAAACTTGAGAATCTACGATGACCATCCCGGAATCATTTAAATAGCTGCATCATAGTGAGAATTCTCTCTTTAACATCATCTGAGACTGGGCGTCCATAAAAGTCTCTCCGAGATCATTATATTTGTTTAAGTTAGGAATATACTTATGCAAAATCAGTGAGCAGTCATTCAGCTGCAGTGAAACCCAGTGGATTAGTGGTCCCCCATCATTAAAAAAATACTACAAACACTCTCTCATTCAGGCTAAGCTGAAGCCTTAACTCAGCTTCAGATAAGACAACACGAGAACACACGTACATAAACCCATATATGTCTATGATATGTTGGAATAAGCACAAGCTAGAATTTTCAGAACAAAGTTGCATCATCTGGACCACAATATCCCGTGAATTGTTGAACGTGCCAAGACATAACCGGTGGGAAGCCTCAGTCTAGATGCAGCTCTTTGCTCATGGAAATCAAATGTATACCCACGGCCGGTAGGAGCCACAGTTTTCGCGAGCGACGTGGTTAATGACCCGCTTCCCGTCCCCGATTGGAGAACCCCACAACCCGGAATGACGTCTGCACCCGACGAGCTCAGGTTAGGGAGCAGAGGCCGTGAATGAAGGGAAGTCGTGAAGAGGGATGGAGAGAGATAGAGCAGAGCAGAGCAAGGCGAAAAGCCTGACCTGAGCTCGTCGGACGCGGACGTCAAATCGGAGCCACCAATGGGGCTCCGGGAGGCGACGGCGGAGGGGGAGGTGGAGGCGTGGAAGGTTGAAGTCGAGCTCATTGGAGGGAAGGAGGAGAAGTCGGGAAACGAAGAGGCAGAGAGAGAGAGAGAGAGAGAGAGAGAGAGAGAGAGAGACAGACAGACAGAGCACGAGCGCGCAGAGTGCTATAACACGACGAGCTAACGGAGAAGTAACGGAGAGCGAGAGAGCGCGGCGGAGTTTCAAAAATTCTGACAGGGTGGGTCGCCGAGGCACGTGGCGCACAATGAGTGGACTGTCCTTGGGAAAGTCAAACCCGCCGAAAGTAAATTTAGACCGGCCGAAAGAAATTTTCTTTTTCCAGAGTCATCAAAAACCCCCCACCATTTCCTTTACGCCAACGCTGTGCTCTCTCTCTCGCCCCCCCGGCTAATTCATGCCTCTCTTCCAGCGAAACGCGACCCAGACGGCCCTCGACCTCCACCTCCGCCGGTTGCCTCCGTCGCCCCTACGCCGACGCCGACGCCCCTTCGCCTCCCTCTCCGCGAAGAAGATTCATCTTCTTTGCGAAGAAGTATCCTGCAAACTTGTCCGATAAATCAAAAAAAGAAAGGGTTGATTCAAACTCCTGATATGATCCAAGGTCTTTCTTGAAACATCTGTTTACTCTTCTGTGAGATATAGGGGAAATGCCCAGAGAGCTGGACCCCTTTCGCAGATTTGTAGAGAGCTTCTAACAGCAACTGGATTTGTAGGTTCCGTGGGAATAAGTAGGGCGGAAGCATGACGAGGATTAGGGCCCGCTTTGCTGGAGTTGCAGGATATAGGATTCGTGGCTGCAAGCGCGTCGATGGCCAAGTGAGATCAGAAGCCCACGCAACGTTGGGGTTATAAGAGCGGTGAAATCAAGCAACAGCCATGTCAATGCAGAAGAGGGCCAGCATGAACAACGAAGATGATTGTAGAGAGATTTTAGACCCTAGCTCTGATGTGATAAGCACTGTAGGTGCCAAATCATCACCTGATCTTAGTGAGCCGAATTTGCCCAGTCAGTCTGCCGTGTTGTCCCCAGTCATATCAGATGTAGAACTCCTTGAATCTTGTCCTGTTGCTCTAGCGTCCGCACCTGAAGAGTGCAGTTGCCTCACTGACATGTCAATGCAGAAGAGGGCCAGCATGAACAACGAAGATGATTGTAGAGAGATTTTAGACCCTAGCTCTGATGTGATAAGCACTGTAGGTGCCAATTCATCACCCGATATTAGTGAGCCGAATTTGCCCAGTCAGTCTGTCGTGTTGTCCCCAGTTATATCAGATGTAGAACTCCTTGAATCTTGTCATGTTGCTCTAGCGTCCGCACCTGAAGAGTGGAGCTGCCTCACTGACTTGCGGCCACGCCCAGTGAACGCAGAAGTGGAAGTATCCGATACCAAGGTTCCACAAGGTAATGCACATCTTCAAATTGTTTTAGAGATTGCACAAACGCCAAACTTGCAATGCTTTTGAACTCGGGAAGTCGATCCATTTCAGTATCGTTCGTGTAATTGATTTCTTTGAGCATATTGGTTCAGTAGTAAATTATTTTTAATGACTAGCAGGCCAAAGGCATCGGAGGTGCTTCGCCATCCATTTTTTTTGGAGTTCAAAGATGAGATTGACCTTTCTTCATGACATCAGCGATGAAGTAGAATCAGAAGCAAGGAAGGGCAATTTAGATCTTCTGAATGCATTGGAGAGCATTGCGCAATTGGTTTTTGA
Source organism: Eucalyptus pauciflora (assembly GCA_007663325.1). Lineage (NCBI taxonomy): Eukaryota > Viridiplantae > Streptophyta > Magnoliopsida > Myrtales > Myrtaceae > Eucalyptus > Eucalyptus pauciflora. Next base: position 1,707,540 of record VMYD01000388.1, read on the forward strand.
TGGGAATTGGGATGAGAAAATAGAGCCTGCAGTTAGGGCCGAGCTTTGGAGATGGAGGTGCTACGACGGTAGCCTTGTCGGACACTTATTGAGAGCCGTGCGAAATGTGTATAGCCACCACATGGAATTTTCAGAAGAAGTTAAGGTACTCTTGCGCGGTCTCTCTCTATATCTGAAACTGTGGTAATATCTGCAGCCGCATGCATGCAAGGCTTAAATGTGTCGTTGCTTTGATGATTCTGGCTGGAGATCCTTGGACCGCTTGATGATGGTTTGGATGCTTACTTCGCTATACGATCCCCCGGACTCTTGATTGAGTCATACAGAGTAGTGTCCCAAATCTGCAAGGAATTGCTTGCGGGAGTACTTTCTAAGTAATGTGCTTTTGACCCTTTGGCCACTTCCCACGGTGGTTCCTTCTTCAAGCAGAAATTCATTCCACCTGTCTTTTTTGTTGTCCCCGCTGTCTTGGTTACGAGGATCAAATTTGGACGGGCTTAGGACTGTTCGTATTATTCCTAATATCAAGATTTAAATCATTTTCTAGTATACTATTGCCACATACTTTAAATGTTTTATGTCTTGTTCTTGATATTGCATGAACAAATATTATCCTTCAATTTCGTGCAATTTTTTTCAATATCGCAATTTTTAAATTTAACTCATACTTTTTTTCCAAAAAATTTGTTTTTAGAGTTCAAAAAAAAAAAAAAAGCCCAGGCACACCCTTGGGCCAATAGGGCGTGGTGATCAGCCCTTGTTTACACTTTCATCGACAAAAAGTACCTTTCAACCCGTTAGTAGTTCAGCAACTTCTTTCCCTAGCTAGTAATTTTTTTTCCATATGCACTGTAAATATCTAAACAAAAATATTTAGATTAAGTAAAACTCAATGAAGTAACACTCTCAGTTATGAAAGAAATGTCACTCTACTTGCAAGTATTTACCTGTGAAATAGACATCACTCTATTATTTTGAAGCATTTAACCACGCAATTAATGATTTTTCTGTGTAATTTCTGACATATCTCATATAGTTGATAATTTTCTCTCATTGGAGCTAGTGGCTTTGGGAATTGAAAGTATGAATACACATGTAATTAAAATATATATAAAAAAAATAACACAGGTATTTCAAAACCTCAAAAAGCAATAAATGGCAAGAAAATGCATTAACAGTTCTAAACCACATATAAAGTGGACAAAACATCTTAAGTATCGTCTACGTACTCCATGCATTTTCTAATCAAATTTATGTACATTTAGTTCGTCCAATCAAGTTCTAGTTTTATAAATGTCAGCTCAAGTCTATCCGACACAATCAGATTAAATTCGTGAACGTGGTATCAAATGACCTCGAAGTATGATGTGAAAAATATATATATGGATGCACACGTAGAAGTGCGTATGAAAAAAAGTAGCTGGTATAGACAGACAGTATTGAACTATGACTTGTTACCCAATGTTGACACTCGTGTGGACGTCTACATTGGAAAAAATTTAATCATGTCATACTCATTACGATATCACTCGACGGTCATGTTAGTTGGATTTTGCCGCTTTTGGTGTTAGAGGGACTCGACTAAAAAATTTGTGAAAAAAGTAGAAGGATATCATTAGACAAATTAAAATAATTTGATTAGAAAACAAAGTAAAAATGAAAGGATAATGACGAAAAGTAAAAGTTTTTGTAAAATAATATTTGGCTCTTGCGGGGATAGTCGCTGTGGCATTCGTTTTATACAAACACTTATATGCTTTATTATTTTTCACTTCCGACATAAGATGATTTGGCTTATAATTTATTTTCTTTTATTTGTATTTGGCTTTATAATTTTACTTTCATCATAGATAGGTATTCACAATATTTATTGGTTTGGAGAGATAGGATTTTAGTGTGGTCTAGATAAGAATAAGATTGGATTTCCTGTGGTTACAGGAGCGTGTTAGGCTCTCTCTCTCTCTCTCTCAGATTGCTTCTGAGATTGCTTCAGATGTTGCAAGTATTTTATTTTGTTTTGTTTTATTCTAACCACACATAATGGGTGAGTATCTCGAGAGTCCAGGAAAAAGGTTACAGACATATAAATAATAATATTATCAAACAAATCACGCCGACATTTATTCGCAACCAATCCATCCAAAACTATCATCAATCATTAAGTCTTTTGAAATTGTTGCATGTGAAAGGTTCTAATATAGTTCGACCCAAAAAAAAAAGTTCTAATATAGGCACCACAATCATTAACACGTTTTCATTTTCTAGCTTAAAAAGCTTTCTTCCGTTTTATAATTTGACCTTAATCATCACGTAATCGTGATTACAGAGCATGGCATAATTTCTTTTCCAAATAATTTCTGATCACATTCACCGCACAAAGCTTAGCGAGCCTCTAACATAAAAGTTGAAGTTGAAGTTGATGTTCCAGAATAACAAATTTTCACGAGGGCGTGCATTTCAACTACTTGGATTCGCCACGTGTTAATTAACAATTGATCTCACATTGTCAACTTTTCTACACACGGACCATATATACGTGGCATAAAATAAGGTAATCAATGCATGCCACGGTGATAAACCACCCAATTTACGGGGAAGGGGGCGATGGAATGGAATCTGCCACCCCGCCGAATTGGTTCTTCTTTTTTTTTTCCCCCTTTTTAAATTTCTCTCCCTTTTTTTTTTAAATTCGTGTATTTGTTATCTTTCATATACTTTTAAATTTTAATTTTATCACTGATTTTATAGAAACTTTTCTCTTTTATATATATTTTATTTCTTTCTTTTCAATCCATTAATCGTGTCCATTTATTAGCTTAAAGTTTATTTTTCAACTTAAATTTATCTCGATCAATCCTTTTTCTAGTCAAATTCAAGTACAATCAAATTGTCACATGTTTCTAAAGTCTTAGATAAAAGGTACTATTGTGACATTATTATTGGATGTTATTTTATTTTTCCTTATTGATTCATTTACGTGTCCCTTTTTAAGGCTTAAAATTAACTTTCACTTTAATTTTATTCAAGTTAATCCTTAAATATTTGCTTGAAATCAAATTTAAGAATATTTAAACCGTTGTACCTTAAAAGAAGAGGTCACCCCTTCAATGTTGTCATCAAATGTTATAGTGTTAATATCTTTGAATCGGCCGTCAATCATGATATAATGAGAACTTCGCATGACATCACATATTTTTATTTCATACTTTGTTAGTTGAAATAAATGATAATTTAGCCAACAATGCTTACTATTTAAAAAATGTCAAAATTACTATTCTTGATTAAGCAAGCTCCTCAGTGGCCCATTTCAATTCACATGGATTGATGACTTAGCACAATGGGTGGCTTGGATGATTTCATGATGAACGGCCAATATCACTTGCTTCGCTATTAAAAAAATCTAAAAGAAGCTCCCATTGGTTCATTCAAGTTGACAAGAATCATTGGCGATATGGTAATTTTCGCCACATGAGGGCATTTTTGTAATTTTCACATATGGGAAGGGCTTCGAGGCTTGTCTAGTCGGAATAAACTTGCCGAACACTAGAAACTTGGATGGAAAATAGTCAAAGTTAGCTAAGGGCGCGTTTGATAATGCTTATGTTCCCATAATCATTTTTGAAATTCTGATAATAAATGATTATTTTTTATTCTGTTTGCGGGAACAATTTCTAGGTATTTTAATTTGTTTGATAACTATCCAAAATTTCAATTCATAGAATATAATTGCGTTTGGTACCATTCTGAAAATTTCTAATCCAAATCATTTTTTTTTTATAATTTTTAAATAATTTTATTACTTTTTTCTCTTTTTTTCTGTTCTTTTTCTTCTTCTCCTTCAAGGTCTGCCGGTCGCCAGCCTTGGGATGATCGACGACCGGCAACCTCACCGAAGCATTGCCAGTCCTCGGCGAGGCGACACCTTGTCGACCAAGCCTCGCCGGTAGCTAGGTGAGGCTCAACCGAACCTTGACCGGGCAAGCCTCACTAGTGGCCAAGGGAGGTCCAGGTGAGGTTCGCCTTACCGATGGCTGGGTGAGCCTCCGGCGAGCTCGCTGGACCTTGCCCTAGCCTAGTGAGCTTCCAACGAGCTCACTGAACCTCGCCCAACCGGTCGTCGGCGACCTGTGGCGATGGACGGCAACGGCGGCGACGACGGCAGTTGAAGAAGAAGAAAGAGGAAAAGAGAGAAAATAGGTTGGTCGATTATATAATTATTCCCGGGAATAAAGAATCAACTTTTTTTTACTTCTCAATTATGTTCCAAACCTACATTCGGGAACAAAAAAATAGAAATTTGTTCCCGAGAACAAAAATTTTACCAAACGAATTTTTGTTCCAAATTTATTCCTAGGAACAAAAGAATAGAAATTATTACTATTTGGCAAGTTGTTAAACAGAGCCTAATTGGCCTCAACCGGTCAAAATCAACTGAACTGGGTTGAGCAAGTCGGACCGAATTGACTTGGGCCTTGGCCGGATCATTAGGCTCTGATTTAGTTCCCATTTTTCTTAATTTTGTCTAATCTAAGTTAAATTGAAAATTCCCAAATGAATTGGTTCAAATTAACTGCAATTGGACTGAATTGACTTGACTTGACTTGATTTGATTAATTCGACATGAAATGCCGTAAATTCCCCCAATTTCTATTAAAATTGCACCATGAACTAGACCAATGTGTACAATTGAGGTTCCATTGGCCAAACTGAAATTCAATTGATCAAATTGGATGTTAGTTTAAAATGGATCAAGTTGAATCAAGTCAATTAGGGCATTCCATCTTTGATTTTTCAATTGCATGTTCACTAATTTGGTCATTCCATCTTTGAATCTAACCAAGATTGGTAGCTAGTTATGTGGGACTGCCTCTCACCTTTATCATTCAGTAAACACTCATTATGTGAGGTTATTTGTGCATCAAGGTTAGAAAGTCTATAGAGTTTTAAGCTACAAACCTTTTATCAGAGGCCGGGTTTTACTCATTTCACAATAGCTAGCTCCATGTTAGACTAATTAAGAATTTTTATTTTTCACCTTAATAGACTAATTCCATAAACGGCAAAATTACAATATCAATTAATGTAGTCCATATTAAAAAAAAATAAAAAAATCTTACATCAAGAGCTTTGGCCTTGGCTTCCATCAAGTTGCCTTAATCCTCATGTTGGGTTGATTTTGTTTCTTCATCAATATTGCTCCCTTGAAAATCTTTTAACACACTCGTCAGTTGACTGATTTATGTGTCAACCTAACTAAAAAAACTATAACATCCTCCAAATTGATATCTTGGGCAGTCATGAAATCTTCTTTCCCCGTACTCCTTTGGTCTTGCTGTTTGTAGAGGAGATTTCAAGTCACAAGAGCAAAACATTGACGTATCATTTTTGATCAGAGGAACCACAATCACTGATTGTGACAAATTTGCTTATCTCTTCATGGATTTTGATATGGCAAAGTGGAAATTGGGGATTCTTTTCGTGAATTAGGGTTAGAGGTCAATTTTGGGGTTTCTAGCAAACTGAGGGAGTTGAATTTGAGAGCTTTATGGCTTCTGCTTTGGTTTTTTTGTAAGATTTGATGAAACAAAAAACGACATCTTTTTATTGAGTTTGTCCACGTAAGATCACCGATCATGCCACAAAAGATGATCAAAATAACTAGATGATCACATCAGCAATTTCAAATGATATTGACCTAAATGACCATATTAAATTTCACATATGAGATCCGTAGTGCATTGAACCCATCAAAAAGCCTAAGATTGGAATCTGTGAGCAGAAGTAGCAATTTTCCTCTAATTACGATTATGGTTTCATGACAAAAAAGGTAGTACATCTCTCTCTCTCCCTCGCCCTCTTCGTTTCCCAACTTCTTCTCCTTTCCTCCAACGAGCTCGGCTTCAACTTCCCATGCGCTTCACTCCCGACCACGCCTCCACCTCCGCCTCCGCCGTCGCCTCCCGGAGCCCCATTGGCAGCTCCGATTTGACGTCTGCGTCCAGCGAGCTCAGGTTAGGTTTTTCGCCTTGCTCTGCTCTCTCTCTCTCCATCCCCCTTCACTACCCCTCTTCCCTTCATTCACGACCTCTGCTCCCTCCCTGTTCAAAGTCCAAGATTAAGAAGTGCGGTGGAAAGGAAAATTCATATCTGAGAATTAGACTTCAGATTGCTGCTTGCACAAGATAATCCAAATACAGGCAATTTGCAAGTTCTCACAAATAAGATACATTCCTTTTCCGGAAGCTTCTTAGCTTTAAACAACTACTTCATGTATCTTTACAAAAATTTTCAGTGGAAGTCATTCCTGATGGTGTCAATGATGAAGTGCTTAGGAGACTTGGTTTCACCGAAGACTGATTCTCTCCTGAAAATGTGGTTTGGTGCGAACCATACAGAACTCTGGCTACTAGGGACTTCGTGATATTCTTTTAATACCAACAGAAGCAGAGTCTCCTAAAGCAAAAGGTCTACCTGATGCGATTGCTCCCCAATTTTATTTTTATTTTTTTGTCTAAACAGAACTTATGGAGAAGAAGAGTGTGGGCTGACTGTTTACATGAAAAATATAAAATGGTTTGAATAATTACCTTGAGCCTGGAAATCAACCACTCAAACCGATAACTGCCCTTAAGTTGATAGGGGTATGGACTTCCAATTGCGTATTCACCCAGGGCAAAACAAGTTGCTGAGTAAAGAGCTGTGGCAGCACCTGCACATAAGCCTCCGATGCCAACTTTCACCGCAAAAACATGACAAGCAGTTGCTAAATCACAAAATGTTATTCGAGATGGAATTGTTGATTGATCAGCAATTTTTTACTAGTAAATATCAGAGAAGCACATGGAACATACAATGAAGCATACTATCAGCCAAAAAGACGAGTGGTGTTGCCAATGATTGTGACTGCCTTGGGTATATGGACTATCTATCAGTAATCTTTCCTACTTCAAAAGTTGCGAAAATGTGAAGTTTTTATCCCAACTTTCTGCTTAATTGACAACCGGAGTCTGGAAATTAGTCCCAGAAGGTAATTCAGAATAGAAAACGTTAAAGACTGCACATATTAAAGAAATGCTTCTTCTAGAAAATTTTCACCTGGTCTTAATTATGATCAGCTGGTTCTGTTGACAAAAGATTGGCAACATGCACTGCGAAGCATCTAAGCCTTCCCAGTCTTCTGGACCATCTTCTGAAATCTCTCCAACATCAAACCCAGGGAGCATGCATCAAAACATAATTTTAAATTCCAATATGCATGAATTGATCGTAATGGAAAAATAAAAAGATGGGAATAGATTAATCATGTTACATGCAGTACAAGGAAATCCGCCTAACAAAGCCATGGTACAGGTGGGAGCAGTTGGACAGATTCATTCAATCTGCTCGAGGAAAATTTCCCCTAGATGTATAGGCCTGTTGATATCAAACTAATTCTTATTTTGAGCAGCAGAGATTAAGGAGGAGCGCACTCACACTAGGAAGAGAGACAGATTCCAAGTGCTGGAACAAGCTGAGCCAGCTAAAGAAAGCAGATTTAGAGTTTACTTCAGTTTGAAATTTTTTTGCAGACGAAGGACATCGAAATATGCATAGCCTTAGGACCAGCACAGTGGGAAAGTTTCATCTCAAAATCTCGAGAATCTACAATGACCACCCCAGAAAAGTTCTTATGCCCCCGATTTGGAAATTCTCATCCGTCGTAATCATTTAAATAGCTACAACATAATGCGAATTCTCTCTATAACATCATCTAACAATGAGCGTCCATAAAAATCTCCCCAAGATCATTATATTTGTTTAAGTTAGGAATATACTTATGCAAAATCAGTGAGGAGCCGTTCAGCTGCAGTGAAATCCAGTGGATCAGTGGTACCCCTCATTAAAAACTACTACAAACACTCTCTCATTCAGGCTAAGCTGAAGCCTTAACTCAGCTTCAGATAAGACAACACGAGAAGATACATACATACCACCCATATATGTCTATGATATGTTGGAATAAGCACAAGCTAGAATCTTCAAAACAAAGTTGCATCATCTGGACCAAAATATCCCGTGGATTGTTGAACATGCCAAGACATAACCGGTGGGAGCCACAGTTTTCGCGAGCAACGTGGTTAATGACCCACTTCCCGTCCCCAATTGGAGAACCCCACAATCCGGAACTACTTCTAGCTCAATGGAATATATTCGCAACTCGTCGTACGCAGAGGACAAATCGGAGCCGCCAATGGGGCTCATCAACACAGGCGGAGGCGGCGTCGGAGTAAGAGAGTGAATGGAAAGAGGCCTCCGCAGTAAGGGGAGGGAAGCGCGCAGAAGATTTAGAAGAGACGAAGATTTGGATTCAAAATGAAAAGAGGGAGATTTTGGTCGTAAAGGGGGAGGGAGCAGAGGCCGTGAATGAAGGGAAGTCGTGAAGAGGGATGCAGAGAGATAGAGCAGAGCAAAGCGAAAAGCCTGACCTGAGCTCGTCGGACGCGGACGTCGGATCTGAGCCACCAATGGGGCTCCGGGAGGTGCACGGAAGGTTGAAGTCGGGAAACGAAGAGGCAGAGAGAGAGAGAGAGAGCGCGAGGGAGAGAGCGCGCGCAGAGATAACACGACGAGCTAACGGAGAAGTAACGGAGAGAGAGAGCGCGGGGGAATTTCAAAAATTCTGACAGGGTGGGTCCGCCGAGGCACGTGGCGCACAATGAGTGGACTGTCCATGGGAAAGTCAGACCCGCCGAAAGTATTCTCTTTTTCTAAAGTCATCAAAAACCCCCCACCATTTCCTTTCCGCCTCCGCTGTGCTCTCTCTCTCCCCCCTCCGCGAAGTCGTGCCTCTCTTCCAGCGAAACGCGGACGCTACCGACGCCGTCGCCTTCCCAAGCCCCACCGAAAGGCACCCCAGCAGAGGCGGAGGGGAGAACGGGGAGAGAGAGAGGAGAGAGACGGTCTGCAGCGGAGAGCAGAGGAGAGAGGAGAGAGAGCCGAGGAGTGCGCCGGAAAGGATTCTCTTTTTCTAGAGTCATCCGAAACCCCCACCATTTCCTTTCCTTTTTCTTTTTTCTGCTTCATGTAAGTCGTCGTCTTCTTGGATGAAGATTCATCTTCTTTGCGAAGAAGTATCCTGCAAACTTGTCCGATAAATCAAAAAAAGAAAGGGTTGATTCAAACTCCTGATATGATCCAAGGTCTTCCTTGAAACATCTGTTTACTCTTCCGTGAGATATAGGGGAAATGTCCAGAGAGCTGGACCCCTTTCGCAGATTTGTAGAGAGCTTCTAACAGCAACTGGATTTGTAGGTTCCGTGGGAATAAGTATGGCGGAAGCACGACGAGGATTAGGGCCCGCCTTGCTGGAGTTGCTGGATTAGAGCAAGCGCGTCGATGGCCAAGTGAGATCAGAAGCCCACGCAACGTCGGGGGTATAAGAGCGGTGAAATCAAGCAACAGCCATGTCAATGCCGAAGAGGGCTCGCATGAACAACGAAGATGATTGTAGAGATATTTTAGTCCCTAGCTCTGATGTGATAAGCACTGTAGGTGCCAATTCATCACCCGATCTTAGTGAGCCGAATTTGCCCAGTCAGTCTGCCGTGCTTTCCCCAGTTATATCAGATCTAGAACTCCTTGAATCTTGTCCTGTTGCTCTAGCGTCCGCACCTGAAGAGTGGAGTTGCCTCACTGACTTGCTGCCACGCCCAGTGAACGCAGAAGTGGAAGCATCCGATACCAAGGTTCCACAAGGTAATTCGCATCTTCAAATTCACTATTGGTTAAACGCTCATGCAGCATTGTCTGATGCTGACATTGGATGGCGTAAAATTGGTAAAATCTGCGTATCGAGGATAGAAATAGCTAAAGGAAGTAATGGGACCATTGTCCTTGAGGGCATCTACGAAGATAGACCTGTTGCAGTGAAACGCCTTGTTCGGGCTCATTGTGATGTTGCTTCCAACGAGATTGAGATTTTGATGGCATCTGATGGACATAAAAATATCGTTCCTTATCATGGAGTGGAGTATGACCGGGATTTCGTGTATCTTGCTCTCGAGCACTGTGCTTGTAGCTTAGAGGATTTAATTCAAGCACACGCAGATTCTTCAAATAACTTTGCGTTCCGCGGTGATCTAGCATCAACGGATGATTATAAAATCAAATTGGATTATGTTAGGGGTATGATGCAAGATGTTAACTTGTGGCGGGCGGATGGTTATCCCTCACCTTTGTTACAGAAATTGATGAGGTAAGTTTTATGTTTGGATTTACCAAAACGGTATAAATAGAGAGATAACTGCAGTATCTTACTTATTGCGGCACTCCTAAAATCAACTGTCCCAATTTGTATTTGTAGTGGGCCTGCTTACATATGTTTTACATACTCAGAAGCATCTCATAGAGATCACTAGCTTCATGTACTCTTCTTTGCTGGCTTATGTGGGTGTCGGGTGCTAGTTGAAGGACTTAATAGCTCTCCTGCAAAAACTTCCAAGTGATGCATGATACGGGCAATTATTAGGTCACTACCTTGACTGTGGTGAGCCCAATGCAATCACCATCGTGGGCTAAGTTTTGAACCTTGCAGCTTCCTTTCTAGAGTCTGTTAAGTTCAATATCACCATCGAGGCTAAATTCTCAGTTTTCTTTCCATGGAGATCAATTAGGTATTATCAATTACATAGTAATAATTCCATTGATTTTCCCATCTTGATAAAAACAGTATGCCTTCTTTCCTTTTGATTTGCAAATGCCGTAGAATCCTCATGCACTCCAATCGGTAAATGTTGATGTGATTGATATGGTGATCAGATTCTATACCGGGTTTTTCATCATAGAGTTTACATAAAGAACTAACAGTTTTTTTTCTCCAGTGCACTTCTGACATCCTTATTGGGTCTTAGTGTGTTAGAGAAATTCATTATTTTCGAATAAGATATGGCTTAGTATATGTATATGATGCCTTCAAGTGGCCCTGATGCTATTTGGTTCCAGATAAATTGTTGATTTAAGTCATGATGTCTTCTCTATATTATGATACAGAAATGTGGTATCAGGACTCAGCCATTTGCATGACTTGAGAATTATCCATCGGGACTTAAAGCCTCAAAATGTCTTGATTACTATGAATCGACCATTTTGTGCTCAGCTATCTGATATGGGCATTAGCAAACCCCATCCTGAAGATAAATCTTCCCTGGGATATCATGCCGGTAAGTGCTGATGATAGCTTTATCCAAATTTTGATCTTCTTTTCCTCAAAATTGATCCATGCATAATTTGAATATATACGGTGGTAAAAGGGCTGTCAAATGGGCGGGTCGGGTAAAAAATGGTCAGACTCATATTGATCCATTTTCATGTAATGTAAATTTGATGACCCATACTTGACCCAACCAATATACGATCCATACTGCATTGTATCGCTTCTTATGTAGTGGTAAAGTTTGTGGAGATTTAGTAGTCCTAGCGGTGGCCTCCCTTCATTGACTAATGAATCTATCGTATTCATCTATATATGGTCCAAGTGATGAGGATCGTTTTATTGATCTTAGATGTCTGTCTTGCAGGTTGTGGAACCTCAGGATGGCGAGCACCTGAACTGCTACGTCATGGTGGGCGCCTAACGCGGGCAATGGATGTGTTTAGTTTAGGTTGTGTCTTGTGCTTTTTCTTCACTCGCGGAACACATCCATTTGGTGAAAATCTAGAACGTGACTACAACATTGTTTACAACAAAATGGACCTGTCCTCTGTGGACATACCAGAAGCTCATGATCTATTTTGCGTTTACTAAACCAAGACCCCGAATTGAGGTGAGTGTATCGTCATCCTTAATTTGCAATACTACCATTTTCATTCTGCCATTTGATGGATTTTATAGCCATTGCCAGTTGACTGATTTCCAACATCACTTAATCTCGTGAGTACTAAAGGTGGCTTCAAATTCGTCCAACTTGGCTTAAATATCTGTCCTGCTGGTGGGGCTCTACTTAATGAGCAAAGAAGTGTTGATCCCACTCATTTCTTTTGGCAATCGACAACAGTAGCTGGGAAAAAGGTTGAACATGTGATAGCCTAGATGCCTTCGACAATTGTTTTATTCAAATGGAAGATGATCATTGTGGGAGGCCTAATTATCAGGGCTATAAGTTTGTGACCCACACACGAACAAATAAATTCCAATCATTCCTAGCGCAATATTAGATCTGCTATACATACACCGAAGAGGATTTCGTATGAATATTCCATGGGTTTAGCATAGAGTGCTCACTCTGAAATAAGAATCCTAGAGACTGGATGATTAGATTGCTAATTTAAGGTACTTGGAGTAAATAATTGCTGGGTTCTTTTCGTAGTCAAACACCCGCCTTCATCCTGTCGTGAGTTGTGAAGTGCATGGGAGATTTTAGACATTTTGGTTGCTCTTTCATTGAGCTAATGCAATTTTAATTGTTATAGAGATTGCACGAATGCCAAACTTGCGATGCTTTTAAAATCGGGAAGTCGGTCAATTTCAGAATTGTCTCTGTAGTTGATTTCTTTGAGCATATTGGTTCAGTAGTAAATTATTTTTGATGGCTAGCAGGCCAAAGGCATCGGAGGTGCTTCATCATCCATTTTTTTGGAGTTCGAAGACGAGACTGTCCTTTCTTAGTGACGTCAGCGATTTAGTAGAATTTGAAACCAGGGCTGGCAATGTAGATCTTCTCAATGCATTGGAGAGCACTGCGCAATCGGTTTTTGTTGGGAATTGGGAAGACAAAATAGAGCCTGCAGTTAAGGCCGAGCTATGGAGACGGAGGCGCTACGACAATAGCCTTGTCACACACTTATTGAGAGCCGTGCGAAATGTGTATAGCCACCACATGGAATTTCCACAAGAAGTTAAGGTACTCTCTTGCGCGCTCTCTCTCTATATCTGAAACTGTGGTAATATCCGCAGCCACGTGCATGCAAGGCTTAAATGTATCGTTGCTTTGATGATTCTGGCAGGAGATCCTGGGACCGGTTGATGATGGTTTGGATGATTACTTCGCTATACGATTCCCCGGACTCTTGATTGAGTCATACAGAGTAGTGTCCCAAATCTGCAGAAGGGAGGAATTGCTTGCGAGAGTACTTTCTATGTAATGTGCTTTTGACCCTTTGGCCATTGCCCACGGTGGTTCCTTCTTCAAGCCAACGGGGTTGGCCATGAAGCAGAAATTCATTCCACCTGTCTTTTTTGTTGTGCCCGCTGTCTTGGTTACGAGGATCAAATTTGGACGGGCTTAGGACTTCGTATTATTCCTAATATCAAGAATTGAATAATTTTGTACTATACTATTGCCACATACTTTAAATGCTTTATGTCTTGTTCTTGATATTGCAAGAACAAATATCATCTTTCAATTTCGTGCAATTTTTTTCAATATCGCAATTTTTAAATTTAACTCGGTACTTTTTTGCCAAAAAATTTGTTTTTAGAGTTAAAAAAAAAAAAAAGGCCCACGCACACGCTTGGGCGAGTAGGGCACGGTGATCAGCCCTTGTCGATCCTTTCATCAACAAAAAGTACCTTTCAACCCGTTAGTAGTTCAGCAACTTCTTTCTCTAGCTAGTAATTTTTTTTCCATATGCACTCTAAATATCTAAAGAAAAATATTTAGATTAAGTAAATCTCAATGAAGTAACACTCTCAGTTATAAAAGAAATGTCACTCTACTTGCAAGTATTTACCTGTGAAATAGACGTCACTCTATTATTTTGAAGTATTTAACCACGTAATTAACGATTTTTCTGTGTAATTTCTGACATATCTCATATAGTTGATAATTTTCTCTCATTGGAGCTAGTGGCTTTGGGAATTGAAAGTATGAATACACATGTAATTAAAATATATATAAAAAAATAACATGTATTTCAAAACCTCAAAAAGCAATAAATGGCAAGAAAATGCATTAAAAGTTTTAAACCACATATAAAGTGGAAAAAAAATCTTAAGTATCGTCTACATACATTTTCTAAACAAATTTTTGTACATTAGTTCGTCCAATCAAGTTCTAGTTTTATAAAATGTCAGCTCAAGTCTATCCGACACAAAATCATATTAAATTCGCGAACGTGGTATCAAATGAACCCAAAGTATGATGTGAAATATATATATATATATATATATATATATATGGATGCACACATAGATGTGTGTATGAAAAAAAATAGCCGGTATAGACAGTATTGAACTATGACTTGTTACCCAATGTTGACACTCGTGTGGACGTCTACATTGGAAAAAACTTAATCATGCCATACTCATTACAATATCACTCGATGGTCATGTTAGTTGGATTTTGCCGCATTTGGTGTTAGAGGGACTCGACTAAAAAATTTGTGAAAAAAGTAGAAGGATATCATTAGACAAATTAAAATAATTTGATTGGAAAACAAAGTAAAAATGAAAGGATAATTTCACGAAAAAAAAAAGTTTTTGTAAAATAATATTTGGCTCTTGCGGGGATAGTCGCTGTGGCATTCGTTTTATACAAACACTTATATGCTTTATTATTTTTCACCTTCGACATAAGATGATTTGGCTTATAATTTCTTTTCTTTTATTTGTATTTGGCTTTATAATTTTACTTTCATCATAGATAGGTATTCACAATATTTATTGGTTTGGAGAGATAGGATTTTAGTGTGGTCCAGATAAGAATAAGATTGAATTTCCTGTGATTATAGGAGTGTGTTAGTCTTTCTCTCTCTGAGATTGCTTTTGAGATTGCTTCAGATGTTGCAAGTATTTTATTTTGTTTTGTTTTATTCTAACCACATAGTATCTTGAGAGTTCAGGAAAAAGGTCACAGACATATAAATAATATTATTATCAAACAAATTACGCCAACATTTATTCGCAACCAATCCATCCAAAACTATCATGAATCATTAAGTCACTTTTGAAATTGTTGCGTGTGAGAGGTTCTAATATAGTTGGACCCCCCAAAAAAAAAAGTTCTAATATAGGCACCACAATCATTAACACGTTTTCATTTTCTAGCTTAAAAAGCTTTCTTCCATTTTATAATTTGACCTTAGTTATTACGTAATCGTGATTATAGAGCATGGCATAATTTCTTTTCCAAATAATTTCTGATCACAATCACCGCACAAAGCTTAGCGAGCCTCAAACATAAAAGTTGAAGTTGAAGTTGATGTTCCAGAATAACAAATTTTCACTAGGACGTGCATTTGAACTACCCGGATTCGCCACTTGTTAGTTAACAATTGATCTCACATTGTCAACTTTTCTACACACGGACCATATATACGTCACATAAAATAAGGTAATCAATGCATGCCACAATGATAAACCACCCAATTTACGGGGAAGGGGGCGATGGAATGGAATCTGCCACCCCGCCGAATTGGTTCTTTTTTTTTTCCCCCTTTTAAATTTCTCTCCCTTTTTTTTAAAAAAAATTCTTGTATTTGTTATCTTTCGTATACTTTTAAATTTTAATTATCACTGATTTTATAGAAACTTTTCTCTTTTATATATTTTATTTCTTTCTTTTCAATCCGTTAATCGTGTCCATTTATTAGCTTAAAGTTTATTTTTCAACTTAATCAATCCTTTTTCTAGTAAAATTCAAGTACAATAAAATTGTCACATGTTTCTAAAGTCTTAGATAAAAGGTACTGTTGTGACATTATTATTGGATGTTATTTTATTTTTCCTTATTGATTCATTTACGTGTCCCTTTTTAAGGCTTAAAATTAACTTTCACTTTAATTTTATTCAAGTTAATCCTTAAATATTTGCTTGAAATCAAATTTAAGAATATTTAAATCGTTGTACCATAAAAGAAGAGGTCACCCCTTCAATGTTGTCATCAAATGGTACGGTGTTAATATCTTTGAATCAGCCGTCAATCATGATATAATGAGAACTTCGCATGACGTCACATATTTTTATTTCATACTTTGTTAGTTGAAATAAATGATAATTTAGCCAACAAAGCTTACTATTTAAAAAATGTCAAAATTACTATTTTTGATTAAGCAAGCTCCTCAGTGGCCCATTTCAATTCACATGGAATGATGACTTAGCACAATGGGTGGCTTGGATGATCTCATGATGAATGTCCAATATCACTTGCTTCGCTATTAAAAGAAGCTAAACGAAGCTCCCATTGATTCATTCAAGTTGACAAGAATAAGATAGGTTTCGCCCATTCAGGCTCTTCTCCTCCGTGCTTCAGTTGCCGAGTATGATTTTGTATAGTTTCAAAGTTTGAAGCTGGAGCGTCACGTCACGGAACGAATGAAAAGGACGGACAAAGCATTTAATGAAGAGAGAGGGGGGAGGCGAAACCTTCTCTGAAAAATAATGGTGGGTCCGGAAAAAGCATGAAGGATTTAATGAGAAGAGAGAGGGGGGGCGCAATTTGACTAAAAGTAATGGTGGGCCACAGCGGAGTTTCAAAAATTCTGACAGGGTGGGTCCGGCGAGGCACGTGGCGCACTATGAGTGGACTGTCCATGGGAAAGTCAGACCTGCCAAAAGTAATTCTCTTTTTCTACTTACTTTATACATTACATAGGTCATCGATTCAGCATTGGCTAAGATAAAAAATGTCAAGAGAAATTGGTACAAGAAGCCGTGGATACACTTCTTGAGAGTCATGTTGACGCCTAAATTTTGATTAGGTTAGGCTTTAAACTTCTTTTTTTCCTCTTTTTCGTATAATAAATAAATAAATAAACGAAACAAAAACCAAAGAAAACAACAAAAAACAGAAAGGAAGGGGGGAGGCCTCCGCATGGGCCTCCACGGCCCATCCCCCTCAGCCCGGCCCAGCCGGGTCTTCTTCTCCCTCGCGCCTCTGAAACGCACGCGCGAGGGTGCGGCGCCGGAGAGAAATCGCCGAACGGCGACGCACGTGGAGCAGGGAGGAGCAGGCGGCGATGGGACGTGGAGCAGGGGGTAGCTGGCGTCGGATGGGATGCCGGTTCGGCCGGCGAGGGCCGCGGCAGCCACCGGTCGAGCTCCGTCGACCGGCCGCCCCTCGGCCTATAAATAGGCCCTCCGTCGGCGAAGAAGAGAGAGGGAGGCCGATCTAGGGCTGCACTCTTCGGGTTCCCCACTGAGAGACATCAGAGGGGTCCGAGGACGCATGGCCGTGGATCCAAGCTTCGCCGGAGGAGGGAGAGAGAGGGAGAGAGAGAGAGAGAGAGAGAGAAGCCAAAGGGAAAGGGTCGCGTGGGTTGCCGCCGTCGCTGCCGCTCGCCGTTCGACATCCCCCGCCGCAGGTAGCTACTGCCGCCGCCTTCACCCGCCCCCGTCGCCGCTGTCGCTGCCATCGCCGCCGCGTCCGCCCGGTCCTCCTCTCCTCGGCGCCGCGAATCGGGAACCCTAGGGTTCCCGATCTTTTCCGGGTCGCGACCCGGGTCGTTGGGTCAAATAATAAGTAATTTATTTATTTTCCAAAAAAAATCAAAAAAATATTTTTTTTAAATTTTCTAAAAATATTAGAAAAATATTTTATTTTCCAAAAAAACAGAAAATATTTTGTTTTCGAGAAAAATCAAGAAAAATCAAAAAATACTTTATTTTCCAAAAAATATAAAAAATATATTTTATTTTCCAAAAAAAAAATCAAAAAAAAAATCAAAATATTTCATATTTCCCAAAAAAGGGCCAAAAATTCAAAAAAAAAAGAAGCTAAAAAGACTTGCATTTTTCCAAAAATACCAAAAATCCAAAAAATCCCTTTTATGTCCAAAAAATTGAAAAAAAGGTCCAAAACATGTCTTTTTCCAAATAATGCATGGAAAATCCCTAAAACATCCAAAAAACCTCAGGGTTTAAACAAGGTTAGGTACCGAAAGGGCATTAGTGATTAACTAGTGTAATCAAGTCCCCGATCCTAATTTCTCTGGTTGCGCAGGAGCGAATATTTCTCCCAATATTTCGCAGGGATTTCTAATCAACCCACCCCAAATTAATTAGTGGCGACTCCGTTTTAAAAATTAACTTACAGGTTAAAAACTTTGACCATTAAAGTCGTGAATTGGTGGACTTGGGAGAGTCCGGGCTTAATTAATCTAGCCGAGCCATTAGCCTCCTTAGGCGCCCGCCCCGATCGGGCGCCGGAAAAAAAAGAGGTCGCGACAGCTTGGCGACTCCACTGGGGAATTTGAAGACTTAGGCCTTTTTTTTTGCCTTGTTTAAATTCTTTACTGACTTAGGTTTTTTTTTATGCAGGTCAATAGCTTAGAAATTTATTTTAACTTTGCTTAAAATAGATTGTCTTGTGAATTGTGGTGCATGCTTTACTGTTTCAGCACTACACATGGCACACATAACCCGGCCGCCGGACCTGGGCCGCCATAGGATATTTAGGATGGTGTCAAGAAAGATACGACCTCGAACGCGAGACTGCGATGTAGAGGTTGCCTTTCTTTTCCCCGAATTTCTCTAGTCGAGATTAGGAGGGTATGCTGCTAACGCGAGACTGTGATGGGCGGATATCCTTTTAATTTCAACAAACCTTCTCAGTTAGAAATCGAGCCGCACATTTCATGTGCATGTCTTTGTGCTTGCCATTTTCTTTAAAAGCAAAGTAATTTATTTACTTTTACTCAGTCCTTTTATTGACCCATGGCAATTTAGGGTAAGTTTTTCGAGTCCCAGTTTATATGCGATGGGAGAAGATGACATCCAGCTTATTCCCACTCCCAAGGCAGAGCTCTTCAGATGGTGGGGTCAATTGGACCAGTATGCCCAAGAGCGTGTGAAAGCCAAAGTCGGCCATCTTCTATCGTTGATCCGAATCCGTATTCACCCCGAAGTCATACAAGCCGTGGCACATTTTTGGTGCCCAAAGACGACTACTTTTATATTTGGTGGGTTCGAGCTAACTCCAACTCTGGAAGAATACAGCATCATCACTGGAATGCCTCTCGAGAAGAGGCTTGTTAGGCCATCAACGGGCATTATCCCGTTGCGTGGGTTAGCACGACTCTTAGGAGCTGAAGTTCATGTTATGAGGAAAATTCTTGAAAATAACCATAGTACCTGCCCCTTAGTATTTTTGACTGCCTATTTTGAAAATCAACCCATGACTCAGAAAAGCGAGATTTTCCTCTTGACCTTTTTCGGGTTCATCATTTTCCCCCATCAAAGAAATGTCATAAGTCCGAAGATGACATGGATAGTTGATCAGATCTTAAGGGGGCAAAATTATGTCAACATGATTTTAGCTGAAACATTCTTGTCCCTCAATCGTTTTAAAGAAAACACGGAAAAGGTCATGCGGGTCTCCCCAGAAATTTTACAAGTCTGGTTCTTTTCTCACCTAAGCGAATTTGGAGGCTTCATGCGGTCATCTGAAATAAATGTTTTTGAAAATCCATTTCAGAAATTTATGGTTTTAGGACCATACATTCCTAGCCAAAGCTGTTTAAATTGGATAAACTTTCTAAGAAACCCAGCTCCTGAGGTGTTCCAATGGTGTGCTGGTTGGTTCCATGAAAAGAGAGTTTACTTTGCTTACAGACGCCGCCATCCAATTCCGTTGCTTGGTTTCACCGATGGCATCTCTTATTTCCCATATCGGGTGGCGCGACAGTATGGAGCCCTTCAGGAGATCCCACCGCCTTTCAAGAGGAAGGCCCCTCCACTCCTTTTCACCCATCAAAGTCGTGAATACACATTCGAGATTGACATCATCGAGGAAACGTGGAGCAGGTGCCATCGCAAAAGAATTGTGATACCTGAAGGGCTTGAGGGACAAGAAAAGGCCCATCACGCCTCTGAGTCCTACATCCACAACCATCATATCCCGACAAAGTGGAAGCCATCGATTCCTCACCCAATCAGCGAGATCAGCCAACATGAACAAGCAGAGCTTATGCAAGGGGATTTGGGGATAGGCTGGATGCATGTCTCAGAGCCGGTCCAAGAAGACAAGCACCTACGCAAGAGCAAGGCTCCCTGTCGCATATAACTAGCGATCATGTGTCCCTTAGTATTGATATTGTAAAAATTCCGTCCCATTGTTTAGGGACTTTTGTTTAATACATAGTATTTCCTTCTGTCATTTCAAGTTTTAAATGTCGGAAGTGTGTGGTCTATGAAATCATCTTTTGATAAATAAAGAAGCAGTCAGACCATTGCCATGGGTCAATCTTTGTTGCTTTCGTACTCATTCATGATTTTTGCGACACAGGTAATTATGGATCATCAACTATCAGCCACCCGCGAATGGCCTCATGTGATAGGACCCGATCAGAATGATGTACAAAATCGTCTCACCAACATTGAAGACGGCGTAGGACAGATGTCCATTGTCCTTCGACAACTCTTAAGGCAAATGGAATCCACCCAAGCTAAACCCAACTCCATAACTACTTTAAGCACACTTCTGGCACCTGCAAATCTGCCAGATAATAGCCAACAAGATGAACAGCTTGAAAAGATCATGAAAAAGTTGAGACAGCTGCAAGAGCCGAATCCCATTGACTCGTCCAATTATGTCAGTTTTAAGATCCCTGAAGAACTTAGAACGCCTGAATGCGAAAGGTATGCTGATACCTCCCCCCCAGAGACCTACTTACAAGCCTACCTGGTCCAAAGGATGATTCAATCGTACCAATCAAACCTGACCGGCCCTGCCTTGCGATGGTACATCGTCAGGAAGATTAGTTCCCTTAAAACCTGGAAGGAACTAATTCATGTTTTCCACCGAGAATATGATATTGACATCGGCCCTGACATCGCCTTGCCCTACGAAGAACCGATGATCCCGGAGCACGAGGAGCCGTCAAATGTCAATGAAGCCTTGCATGATAAATGGGCAACTGACCAACGTCATATTATTGAAAAGTTTCCCACTCGGAAAGGTAAGGAACCTATGTACGAGATCACAGGTACGGAGCTTGTTCAAGACCGGGGCACGACAGGACAACTCCCCAAGCTTACTGCAAGAGCTAGGGTTCAAAGAATACCAACCCCTATCGACATAGAAAGTGAAACAGAGAGTGAAGCCTTAATATCTCTCGTTCCCGTTGACAAAATCGAACTGGCAAGACGAAGGGCCTTACTCAAAAGATCTGGACCAGGAGCCAAGAAAAGAAAGCCTAAACCAATCAATTCAACATCTACCACCGAGTATAGGCGAAATTTGATAACTGGCGAACCACTGCATCAAAACTTCGAGCATTCTTTGGAATACAACTCTGAAGGCTACCTTCCTCTAGAATATGACCCTGATGACTTCCAGTCCCTAGAATACAATCCCAAGGATTTCCAGCGTTATTTCGATGGAACTGATCACTCATCATATAACTGTTTCCTACTCTCACCCGGGGATGAAGACCCGTCAGAAGAAGAAACATACGTCTTTATCTGCTACGACCCTGACGAGCTACTAAACTCGTCCTCCAACCATGAGGATAGCTTCAATACTTCATACTCATTCGGAAATTTTGACCCAGAAGAAGGCAATGGAGTGATCTCGGTAGAGTCCAACTTCCCTGAAACAGAAAAATTCACCACTTCAACGAATATGCAGTGGGAAAACCAGTGGCCTAACCAAGACATGTCAAGCCCGTCTTGTCCTCATATGATCATGACCCCGAGCGAAGTGTGGATACCTAATATTTGCAAGTATAATGGCACGACTTGCCCCATGGCTCATTTGCAATATCTTCACACTGAAATGAGTCAGTACCATGGCCCGATGTCATTCACGACTCAGTCGTTCCAAGAAACTCTTACGGGGTCTGCATTGCAATGGTTCGTCACAGCAAGTATTTACCTCATAAAGGATTGGAATGAGCTGTCTTCCACATTCTTGCATCAGTACCAAAACCAGATTGGAACTGAGCTGCCTTGCGAGAGTTTGGCCCACTTCGGAAGAAGACCAATGGAGGATTGCCGAGCATATGCAGGAAGGTGGAGGGCTTTTATGATGCAAGCCTACCCTCAACTTACTGAAGAAGAATTGATAAAGCAGTTCACAGAAACTTTGCCCCACGAACATTGCCGTTGGCTGCATGGGTTACACTTCCGTAGCTTCAACGAAATAGTCATCGCATGCGAATACTTCGAATCTACTGAAGGCGAGGAATTCAAAGACGTTTGACTTCAGGACCAGCACTATCAAAGCGCTCCTTTTCATATGAGTTTTTATTAGTTTTGTTTGTTTTTATCTAGTGTGCTACTGTCGTCTTTTTCATTCCAGTACTCTAATGTATGGTTATAAATATTTTGTTTTGAAAGCATGAGGCGGTATCCCAAACCAGCCCAGTGATGCTATCCAACCATGAAAACAAAATATCATCCAAGGAGAATACTGAGGGCTGGGCTTCCTCATGCTTTTTCTCCCCCAAAGACATGTTCTAAAAATAAAAATAAAAATATATTTCATCACCAAAAGCTTTCGGCAAAACAAGATGATGAATTTAATCATGTTTGTCTTTCTGACTCTCTCACTTTATGTCTCAGAATATCATCCCCTTTGACTTAGTGTAATAAAAAGCATTTCAAACTGGCACATCATATGAACAGACCAAGTTCAAAGACACCCTTTCAAGGAAGCAGGGGCAAACAAAAAGGATCATCTTGTTTCAAAGAAGGTAAGTCTTATTCCTTAACATAATTTTGAAAATGATGTCTCCTCTCTTCTATGTACAGGGAACAGAAGATCGGACATAATAGGCATAGGCATGCGGTTAAACCCGACGCATGCACACCATGGTAGCTCGAGGCAGGATAACCTCCTCCAGGTTGCTTTCGACCTTCCCATGCTTGCAGGCCATCCTCAGGAGCTCTGTGCATTCAACCTCACTCCTGTCCAATTCCTTTTCAAGACGGAGCAAATATCTCCTCCCCCTAACATGCCCGAACAATTAGACGTCACAGTTTCATTGAAGGGATTTCCAGCTTCGACAAGCCAAGAAGTACAAGGAAGAAATTTCTTCTCTTGAATTCATTGCTGTCAATAGGGAGAAAATCCAGACAGTCAAGGCGATCTATAGCCCCCACTCCAGACAATGACTCCAGAGTCTGGAAGCTTCACTCCGTGTTCCAGACACGTATTCTTCAAAAAATAAATTGCTATCAGAAAGCTGGAGGTTTTTGATTGTCCATCTCAAATTCCATAGAAGCTTGAGGTATGTGACTTTTTGCTCAATGCAGCTATAGTCAGAGACAGAAGAAAAATTCCACAAAAGGAAGGCGTTGAAGATGAATCAACGACCAGCAATCATGCATATAGGGCCACAAAGGAGGAGGGCCAATAAAAAGAAACATCGAACCGTGTCAAAGACAAAAGGCCGTCATTGACACTCAAATATCCCTAGGAGTCAGCAAATATAAACTCTGGGGAAGAGTAATTTGGTATCATTTCCAATACTCCCAGTATCTGAACTCATTTTTGACACATTTTCTCCTATTGACAGGAATCCTAGGATTCAAGAGCACAAGCTTAGTGGTTAATTCGTGTAGCCCATATCGATTTACCTGGCTTGGTATGAAAGGACGTGTCGTCCAAAAGCCGATTCGGTTAAATGGAAAAAGAAGCGCCCCTACAGACACCGTCAGCACCTCTGGTCGAGTGGTACCCGGGAAGAAGCAGAATGGTCCGAAGTCGGGGGTTCGAATCCCCGATGCGACCGTTAGCCGCTTAAATGATAATTTGCTTCTCTTGCACCTGCAAATGACAAGAGCGCAAATGACCTAACGGAGTAAAAATTACAGGAATTTATATCCTCCTCGTACTTCAGGTCTATTCAAACATCTGTAAACCAATGAAGGGTAATGTTGTATCACCTCCAAGTTATTCGACTCTTGAAAGAGTTTCTGACTAACATGATCCCCCTCGTCTGTCGCAGGATCACCTGATCGTCAAAGATGCAGAAAACAAATCAATGAGAGTCAAGTCAAGACCGTGATAAGCTCTCCCAAGCCAAATGGCGTCTCAAGTATCGCCAAAACAGATGATAGAAACCTTTCAGGCCTCAAATCGTGTGTGATATTGACCCTACTAATTGATCTATTTCCACATCTTCTCTTCTGCAAGGGCAAAAGCAGAAGGGCCATCAAATCAATGATCAGATCCTCAATCCCAGCTGATCCTTCTTGTGTCATTTCCCTACTTAATTAGGATAATCCATTGACACCCCTTTGTAAATAACTCTTTTGATATTCAAAATTCAGCACATTTGTAAATACAATTTCACTAAGTAAACACCCCTAAAGTTGTCAATAGGGTCTCTTGAGTAAAAAATCATTCATTTGTTTTGAGAGTACAAACTCTCTCATACTTCAAAAAAATGCTGCATGTCTACTCCAAATGGATTTTTGCATGATGATTTTGTATGTCTAAATCACTGATTCCATTAAGGATTGCTAAAATAGACAGCTAAGTGAAGAATACAAGATTAGTTGAGCATGCTGGATGAGGCACGACATAATGATGACAGGCAAGCCATATCCTACACACAGTCCCCCATCTATACACTTGTGAAATGAGTGCAGAAAATTCCATGACTGCAGGGTAAAGAGTTCTCTCGCGAATGGTACGATAACCCAAATAGTGAGAGGCATTTCATTGCTCACCCCCCCTATTGAGCCCCATACACTGGTGAAGCTTCTCTCATCAAGAATCACCTCACATTGGAGCATGTCAAAGAGAAGGCAAATCAGCATCACAAGGTGAGAAGAGGGATAGAAATTCTCTTGCTCGCACTTGCATCAATCTTCGAGTGTCTTTATTGCATATGAACACTCGCGTTAATTTAAGTGCCTCAGAATGACGAAGAGCAATTCCTTCTCTATGCATTTGTATACGTTGTACAACCCAAGTGAGTCTGTAATTTTACCCTCACATTGAGACAAAGCAGAAGTTATTGCCATAGCTTAGAGTGCTGGCTGAAGATGAAGTCTCAAAGTCTAAATAATGGTGCTTCAATTGAACTCGCCTAGATAAGTTCCTCAAGCAACAAAAATGAAAAAAGCAGGGGCATAAAAAAGCAGTGTACCTAGTAAAAGCAAGGTCAATGCCCATAAATGAGGAACTGGAATAAAAGCAGGGGCATAAAAAAGCAGTGTGCCTGGTAAAAGCAAGGCCAATGCCCCCCAGTCAAAAAAATGCAGCCAAGAAAAGTTGTGGTTGTAAAATCTCCATTTGATAATAAGAAGAAAGACTAGTGATGAATGCTAAGACAGTCACCAACTCTCACCCTTCTACATGTGAGTCGAGTCTACGTTATATTCCCATTGTAAAAAGTCTCTTCAGACTAGGGGCACTTCAATTAACGTAAGATTTCATATGTGCATAAATATCGCTCGAAGAATTACGAGCAAGATTACTCTATCTCTTTTCGCAGGGTTCCTGACTTGTAAACCCAAAGAGAATCGTGCAACATTTTCATCCATTGACTTCAACCTTGATGGTCCCCTTTGATGAGCTGCTAACCAAGTCTTCATCACAATTTCAACAAAGACCTCTCACATTGGTAAAGTCGTACTACTTGCGAGAATACTCGGACCCCTGCTGACATGATGACAGTAAGAAGTGCGATCCTTATAAATCCTGCATCAATGGTCAGGATAAAACAGTCTTTACATGAGAGTGAGTGAAAAGTCCTTTCAGACTGAAAGTCCCTCATCTGGCATGCTCAAGACATCTACATTCTAAATGAGGGTTGTCTTTCAAAATCTTCCCCAGTGGGATTCGGATGATACAAAACTGACAAAGTTGTCATGCATAAATCGCATTTGAATTTATAGCATATACAATCATTGTGTACATGTCTGCATATTGTGTAAATAGCAAACATACTCTCAGTGATCAGAGATATTGCCAGGCAAGCATATCCCTATCCCCATCTGTCTTAAAGTGCCTACCACTGTCTAGGTACGCTCTTCTTGTCACTCGACCTATTCGAGTCGTCCCCTGAGTTTGGGTGCTTGCAGCGGTCTAAGTATCCTCTTGCTTTTGAGTACCCACCATTTGTCGGGTACTCCCTCTTATCGACGCTCGACATGCGCGAGTTGTCCCCAGAGTATTAATATTTGCAACTGTCTAGATATCCCCCTGCTTTTAAGTGCCTGCCATTACTTAGGTACTCCCTCTGTTGACACTCGACCTGTTCGAGTTGTCCTTAAAGTTTGGATGCTTGTGACTGTCCAAGTATCCTCTTGTCTTTGAGTACCAATCATCGTTTGGATACTCCCTTTCCGTGACACTCGACTTGTCCGAGTTGTCCTCCACATTATATCTTTGAATACTAGCAGCTACTCAAGTATTCCACCACATTATGCGCCTGCAATCACCTAGGTATGCTTTCTTACACTCGGACCAGTTGAGTGGTCCCCGATCATATCATTAAATGTCTGTGTTCATCCAAATATTTCTCTACTTTGTACACCTATGTGCCTGCCGCCATCCAGGTAAGCCTTGTGCTACATTCAAATCCTCAATTTCCAGAAGGTGAGAGACCTTCACGAATATGCGGGGCATGCCTTCGATATTCCCTAAATACCAGGAGGTGAGAAACCTTCACGAATATCCCAGGTACATCCTCGATATTCCCTAAATACCAGGAGGTGAGAAACATTCACGAATATGCGGGGCATGCCCCAGGAGGTGAGAAACATTCACGAATATGCGGGGCATGCCCTCGATATTCTCAATTACCAGGAGGTGAGAGACCTTCACGAATATCCCAGGTACGTCCTCGATATTCCCTAATTGCCAGGAGGTGGGAGACCTTCACGAATATGCGAGGTACGTCCTCGATATTCCCAATTTCCAGAAGGTAAGAGACCTTCACGAATATGCGAGGTACGTTCTCGATATTCCCAACTACCAGGAGGTGAGAGACCTTCATGAATATCCAAGGTACGTCCTCGATATTCTCAACTACCAGGAGGTGAGAGACCTTCATGAATATCCAAGGTATGTCCTCGATATTCCCATTTCCAGAAGATAAGAGACCTTCATGAATATCCAAGGTACGTCCTCGATATTCTCAACTACCCGGAGGTGAGAGACCTTCACGAATATCTCAGGTACGTCCTCAATATTCCCATTACCAGAAGGTGAGAGACCTTCAAAAATATCTCAGGTACGTCCTCGATATTCCCCAATTATCAAAAGGTGAGAGACCTTCATGAATATCCAGGTACATCCTTGATATTCGCAAACTACCAGGAGGTGAGAGACCTTCACGAATATCTCAGGTACGTCCTCGATATTCCCAAATACCAGAAGGTGAGAGACCTTCACGAATATCTCAGGTACGTCCTCGATATTCCCCAATTATCAAAAGGTGAGAGACCTTCATGAATATCCAGGTACATCCTCGATATTCGCAAACTACCAGGAGGTGAGAGACCTTCACGAATATCTCAGGTACGTCCTCGATATTCCCAACTACCCGGAGGTGAGAGACCTTCACGAATATCTCAGGTACGTCCTCGATATTCCTAACTACCAGGAGGTGAGAGACCTTCACGAATATCTCAGGTACGTCCTCAATATTCCCATTACCAGAAGGTGAGAGACCTTCACGAATATCTCAGGTACGTCCTCGATATTCCCCAATTATCAAAAGGTGAGAGACCTCTATGAATATGCAAGACCCATCCTCGATATTCCATTTGCCAAGTATTTTTTAGAAATTCGTACTTGTGATCATCCGAGTACCTCTTCAACGCCTGCGAACGTTCAGGCATCCTTCAAAGTCTGTACTTGTTAATATCCAAGTACTCTTTTGACACTTGCAATCAATCAGGTATTTTCCAGCATCTAGTATTTGTGATCATACAGGTACCCCTTCGATATCTGCGAACATCTAGGTATCCTCCAAGAGTTTGTACTTGTGATCATCCAAGTACCCCTTCAACGCCTGCAAAGGCCCAAATATCCTCCAGGCTTGTACTTGTGAATATCCAGGTACTCTTTCAATGCCTGTGAATGTCCAGGTATCCTCAACAAATTGATGCCCTGCGAAAGGTTGGTGCATCCCCCGAGAAAGATCGGGTACCAACTGGTGTCTTTGACGAAGATCAAGCACCTAACAAATCGATGCCCTGAGAAAGATCGGTGCATCCCCCGAGAAAGGTCGGGTTCCAACTGGTGTCTTTGACAGAGATCAGACACCTCACAAATCGATGCCCTGAGAAAGGTCAGTGCATCCCCCGAGAAAGGTCGGGTTCCTACCGGTGTCTTTGACAGAAGTCAGACACCCCAACAAATATGATGCCCTGAGAAAGGTCGGCGCATCTCCCGAGAAAGGTCGGGTACCAACTGATGTCTTTGACAGAGGTCAGACATCCCCACAAAATCGATGCCCTGAGAAAGGTCGGCGCATCTCCCGAGAAAGGTCGGGTACCAACTGGTGTCCTCGATACAAAACATACACCCACAAATGAGATGCCCTGAGAAAGGTCAGTGCATCTCCCGTCAAGGCGACCGAAGAAAGGTTCGAGTCCTAGACAAATCATTGATTGTTTTAACAGGCGACCGAAGAATGGTTCGAGTCTCGGAGAAGCAATTTCTCGTCACGGCGACCGAAGAACGATTCGGGTCCGAGATGAACCACTAATTGCTCTAACAAGCGACCGAAGAATGGTTCGAGCCTTGGAAGAGCAATTTCCCGTCAAGGCTACCGAAGAAAGGTTCGAGTCCTAGACAAATCATTGATTGTTTTAACAGGCGACCGAAGAATGGTTCGAGTCCTGGAGAAACAATTTATCGTCACAGCGACCGAAGAAAGGTTCGATGTCCAAGACAAACTACTGATTGCTCTAACAGGCGACCGAAGAACGGTTCGAGCCTTGGAAAAGCAACCTCCTCATATCACCAGGTAAGATGACGCCTTGATACTTGCCAAACTCGGGGTTCACACCCTATCTCACTCACTTCCGGTAAGTAACTACAGGTATCTTCTTAGCTGTCTTAGTATATGTAAAGTTATATTACTCTTCTTCTGCATAAAATAATAGGTCCCAAATAAAATATAATCTGCTACGCACGCATGATTAAAATTTAGGCATCGGTTTGTCTTTGAATGCAACCTCTGCGAACTCACCTTCAAAGAGGGGCAGCTGTTGACGCATAAATTTTGATTAGGTTAGGCTTTAAACTTCTTTTTTTTCCTCTTTTTCGTATAATAAATAGTAAAAACAAAACAAAGAAAAAAAACGAAACAAAAACCAAAGAAAACAACAAAAAACAGAAAGGAAGGGAGGAGGCCTCCGCATGGGCCTCCATAGCCCATCCCCCTCAGCCCGGCCCAGCCGGGTCTTCTTCTCCCTCGCGCCTCTGCAACGCACGCGCGAGGGTGCGACGCCGGAGAGAAATCGCCGAACGGCGACGCATGTGGAGCAGGGGGTAGCTGGCGTCAGATGGGATGCCGGTTCGGCCGGCGAGGGTCGCGGCAGCCACTGGTCGAGCTCCGTCGACCGGCCGCCCCTCGGCCTATAAATAGGCCCTCCGTCGGCGAAGAAGAGGACACGGATCAAGAGAGAGGGAGGCCGATCTAGGGCTGCACTCTTCGGGTCCCCCACTGAGAGACATCAGAGGGGTCCGAGGACGCACGGCCGTGGATCCAAGCTTCGCCGGAGGAGGGAGGGAGGGAGAGAGAGAGAGAGAGAGAGAGAGAGAGAGAGAGAAGCCGAAGGGAAAGGGAGTTCGCGTGGGTCGCCGCCGTCGCTGCCGCTCGCCGTTCGACATCCCCCGCTGCAGGTAGCCACCGTCGCCGCCTTCACCCGTCCCCGTCGCCGCTATCGCCGCCATCGCCGCCGCGTCCGCCCGGTCCTCCTCTCCTTAAAAAAAAAAAAATCGCGACCCGGGTCGGGGGGAACCGGGTAGGGTTTCACCGGTTCCCCCCCCAAAACGACGCCGTTTCGATTAAAAAAAGAAAAAAGAAAAAAGCTAAAAAAATCTGAGTCGGGCCCGCGTTGCGGGCCGGTACGGCGTCGTTTTTCTAAATTCTGTTTTAAATAATATTTTAAATAAATAAATAATAAATAATTTATTTATCTTCCAAAAAATATATTTTTAAAAAAAAAATTATTAAAAAATATTTTAATTTCCAAAGAAAAAACAGAAAATATTTTAAAAAATAAAAATATTTTATTTTCGAGAAAATCAAGAAAAATAAAAAAATACTTTATTTTCCAAAAAAATATTAAAAAAATACTTTATTTTCCAAAAAAATATTAAAAAAATATTTTATATTCTGAAAAAAAAAATTCCATATTTTCCAAAAAATGCTAAAAATTCAGAAAAAGCCAAAAAAAGCTTGTATTTTTCCAAAAAAAAATATCAAAAATCAAAAAATCCCTAAAACATCCAAAAACCTCAGGGTTTAAACAAGGTTAGGTACCGAAAGGGCATTAGTGATTAACTAGTGTAATCAAGTCCCCGATCCTAATTTCTCTGGTTGCGCAGGAGCGAATATTTCTCCCAATATTTCGCATGGGTTTCTAATCAACCCACCCCAAATTGATTAGTGGCGACTCCGTTTTAAAAATTAACTTACAGGTTAAAAACTTAGACTATTAAAGTCGTGAATTGGTGGACTTGGGAGAGTCCGGGCTTAATTAATCCAGCCGAGCCATTAGCCTCCTTAGGCGCCCGCCCCGATCGGGCGCCAGAAAAAAAGAGGTCGTGACAATAATACTACAATTTTTTTTTTCTCAATATAACCATATGGGTCTATCCATAAAATTAAAACGATTAACTCTTTCATGAGGTTCCGGAGCCTAATAGCCCAAGTAACAACCTAAAAGAATGTTACTAACACTGCTTTCATAGTATAAGATGACATAGAACTTTATTTACTGCACTTCCTACTAACATAAATATGTATTATGTTATTGATCTCATGTCATCATAACAGCTACCAAAGTTTATATCTAAATACCCTACTAAACGCAAGAATTAAACATATACACATATTAACATATAATATTTTATCCTCTTTAAGTACCTTAAAACCTTCTTGGCAGCAACACAATAATCACGTCCTGAATTTGATTGATGTCTGCCTAGAAGTCTCGTCGCAAAGACGATATTTAGTCTAGTGCAAATTCGAGCACTAACACAAGGTACACCCTCTAATTAGATTTTCTCAATATCTAAATGAGGACAATGTGATAGATTCAATCCATCACCTTTAACAACAGGAGCAATTCCTGGCTTGCAATAATGTATATTGAATATTTCCAATATACAATCAGCAAATGTCCTCCGAGAAAATCTAATATAATATGGCAAAAACAATCCTTACAAACCTTAGTACAAAAGATATAAGATGTCTCAAGGTCACAACTTGTAAGCAAAATATCATGTACATAGAGTATGAGAAAAATAAATTTCCACCCACTGACCTTGCAGTATATTGAATTACTTTGTTCCCAATTGAACAAAATAACAACACTATGAAACTTTAATAATATTGCCTGGAAACTTGCTTAAGACCATGAATTAAGACTTTTCAGTCTACACACAAGTTTACTTAAATCTGCTGCAAAATTCTCCAGTTGCACTTATATAGATTTTGTATCTCTTTGACGTAACTCCATATAAAAAATAAACTATCAATGCCACGTTCACTCTGAAAGAATTAGTAGTAAAGAAATAATTATTTATTTCTTCACTAACTATCCACCCCTCTTTCAGAGTAAAAATATTATTATCCTTTTTTATGGTGTTTAATCACATACTTAATTAAGAACAAGAAACGACATTTATATCAGTTGCTAAAACAACCATGTAATGGATATTGTAATCATGCTCTCACAAATAGACTATATAGTCTGATGGTATAACTAATTGTCTTTCCCTAACAAATCTCCTTAATAAAGCTACAACCACTTCATTCTGCACTTGAGAGGTTTAAGAAATTTCATTATAAACTATATCAAGAATAGTACATTAAACCTCAACAAGTTTAGTTTATGGTACAGGAGATTCCACAATTATCTGTATAGATAAAGACAAAAACACAGTAACCCCCATCACACTATTATCTTTAATAGTTTGAGAGGAGCTATCCTCTACAATTACATCGATCTTAAGAAATTTTAGAGTATGGGATTCCATAATTCTTGTACCTTCTTTAGGGTCATAAGATCAATACCCCTTTAACAATCTATATAAGATACAAAATAATTTCGAGTTGATCTGAATTGCAATACACTTTAAAATTGGATTAGATAATCTCACTTCTGCATGACACCCCTAAATTTAATATGATTCAAGTAATCTATGCCCAATCTATAACTCAAAAGAAGTTTATAAAACAACTTTGATAATGACACTTTTTGTATGTGAAAAAGTTGCTTTCATAATATCAACCCACAGAAGACTGGATAAATTAGTTTTACTCATCATACCCATCACTATGTTCATTATGATGATTCATGCCTTTTAGCCAAATCTTCTTGTCAGGATTTTCAAGCATAGTAATTAAATTACCACCTCAGAATTTATCAAATATTTGACAAATGACCCTTTAAGCTATTCCGCATTGTCATACTTGCCAAAATACTCACTGTCACTATTAAATCTGACAACCTTTAAGACTAATTCTAACCAATTTATTCTTTATCTCGGTCAATTTTACTTCCACAATAATCTATAGAAGTCTTTAGAGAACCGTTAAGAGTAAATAGAAAAATTTTGGAAACAACTTTTTCATCCTTATATAAGATGTATATATCATTAGGACTTAAACACAATCTTTGCAGATATGTCCTAATTTCAATATCAAACAAGACATAATTTCAAGCAACTAAGGCTTCCATCATCTTATAGCAGTGCAGTTCGCAGACAAATCTCTTTTCTAGTGTTCCATAATGGAACGCTTCATGGACAGTAAGCAAATTTTATTGCATACTCAAGCAACAAATCATATGTCCACAACTTAAAATTTGAAGCAGTAAAAACCTCAATAATAGTGGAATTATTAATTACAGAAAATGTGACTGAAAAACAAGCAATGTATATAATTAGCATCATGTGAGCACTGTGTAACTTGACATACAAGTACACATCCGGAGAGTTACATGCATAATCATATAATCACCTTTGGGCAGAATACATGACATGCAGTTGTACACTCCCCACATAATAGCGGTTATGAGAATATATTCCAATTCTTCGTGAATTCATCACCTTTGGGCATATGAATCACTAGAATCAGTCACTTCTCCACCATACCATCATGTATCCCTCCATGAACTAATACACAATCACCTTCTTTGGGAGTATGACTACACATTAGACCATGAAACATCCCAATCAATATACGAGACCAAAATTTCTCAAACCTAATCAAGCGTGCCACTTTGGCGGTCACTACTCAATTGAATCCTTGAAACTCTCTCATACTAGGGATATAAATTTTACTCCTCACATACACCATATACATGTGATTTTAGCTTTAGTGATAGGGGCATCATATCACCAAAATCACATATTATGCTAATTACATTGCTTTGTTCATTAATAAAATCTTTATAATACAGATATATATATATATATAAATGATCTGAAAGATAGACTCCAATGAGATCACGGAACACAGTAACACAAGAAACTTCACATAACATAGGAAAAAACGTCTCTTGTGCACCCAGATAACATATTACTATAACAACATAAAGAAGATAGTTGATTTAGAGGATCTATCACAAGTTAACATCAATAGCAATACAGGATACCCCAAATCGACAAGCTTGACAGCTGATCCATTATCACTCATGAGTTCATAAGGCAAAACATGACTCCAAGGCCAACAACTAATTTATTAGCCAATTTTTTAGTAACAATTATCATTGTAATCAACCAGTGGCCTATTAATTGAGTCAAACCAGAGAACCAAATATCTAAAATTTAACACTAGATACTATTGCTCTACGTAAATGTTGTCATACTCTTTATCCATAAAAAATATTCAACTTGATAGACATTAACAAGTGACCAGATGAGTTCATGTACAATATGCAGTAACTTAATTGACATGCATTACCCACATTCAACAAATGAGTTAATCAGTACAATCAGTTTGGTCACGAGTTCTTAAGATGTTCATCATTCAAAGATTACCAGTGTGTAAAGGAGTATACTTAAACAACAAAAATTTTATAATCAATACATAGCTCAATTACTATCCCATAATGGTTATATCTCATTAAGCCAACTTCAGTTCACAATAAAGTTTAATTTTTTATTAATGAATCACACCATTATAATATTTATGTGATAACATACCTGTAACTCAACACTTATATTTCCAAAATCACAGAAAATATAAGAAAAATACGCAAAAATACACTAAAAATACACGTATTTAGGGTTCTGTATGTATTTTCACATCCATAAAATTACCAAAAGATAGAGGATGAAGATACGAGTCAAGCTCATTAGACCGTGGTGGACCTGGGTGGCACCGGCCCGTTATCCTTCCACTGCCGAGAGCGGGAGGTCTTCGCTGCTCTGTGAAGCTAGCCTGACGCATACCCCTCCACTCTAGGACCCGAGTGACCCAAGCTTTCGCCCGGGCCGCACGGATCAAGTCTCTCCTCTAACCCAAATTCTCACATGTATCCTCACCTAAGGGGCGTTTACCTAACGTTAAACGTGAAGGGGGCCGCCTCATTGAGCCAGTGATATGGAGGGCAATAGAGGAGAAGGATTTGATGCGTGGATCCCCTTGATATGTGAGAAATCCCTTTTCTGCTTCCGCTTTATGCTTGATGGATCCCAAAACAGGTGCGTTAATCTTTCTACTCAATTATGCATGTTCTTGTTTTGGTTATAGAGATCTTGGGATTGCGCAATTTGCGTCCATCATCACGTACTTGGGCCTCACTGACGAGGGGAAGTTTGGGACGTTGTGGTTCGATGGTCTGTACGAGTCTCGGCTTCGAGGTTCGACTGAGACGGGGACTGTTTGATCTGGGTTTTGTAGACTTATCTGCTCTTGTTGCTCGGCCATTTCTGCAGAAAAAGACAAGATTTTTGCAGCTTTAGAGGTTTTTTGTGCGTTTCTTCAGAGGGGTTTCCTGAAGAATAACAAAGGACGAGAGCTTGGAGTTCCAAAAGCAAACGGAGGGAAATAGCAGAGAGAGAGAGAGAGAGAGAGAGAGAGAGAGAGAGAGAGTCTTAGCAATGCACGAGGAACATTGGGGAGTGTTTAAGGTGGATTTATAGAGAGAGCGTGAAGAGCATAAAGGAGTTATTATATGCCTATTGCTAAGATAAGGAGAAGATTTCATATAAGGATTTAAAGTGAGTCATTTTTTTAAAAGATGTCATATGGTGAACCTTTTTTGTTTAGATAAAGGTATAAAGTGATATAGTTAATGTCAAATAAAAATATGAGACTTTAGAGGTCAGATCTTATATATGCTCGGGGGTATTTTCCATCTAGGTATTTTTTAAAATCTTTTTTTTTCTCTCTTTTTGTTTTCTTTTCTTTCTTTCCCTCGTTTTCTTCATCGTCTTCCTCATGCCTCCATCTCACTCTTTCCTCCTCCAAAGTCCCTTACCATCTCCCCGCCAACCTCCACATTGATGCCCTCAACCTCATTCGCCACTGCCCTTGACTACAACTTCAGTGCCTTCGTCATCAGATGAAGGTCGATTTGAGCCCTAGATCAAGCACGAGCAATCCAAGATTTGACGCATGCTTGATTTGAGACCTAGATCTCGTGCTTCTGGTCAAGCATGGCGACAGTGGAAGACGAAGCTCGGAGGTGTAAGCCATTAGCTTGTTGCCCTCCCCTCTGTCATCCTCAATGCTTGAACTTTAATTTGACCTCGAACAAGCTCTCATCGGTCTGGACAATGAGACTAGATTTATTAGAGGTTCTCGTGGACAGATTCTTCTCTTCATGTTGTAATTGTGGTGTGCTAATGGATCAATGAAAGTAAGCAAAATGAGATGCGTCTCCTTAGTTCATGTATCTCTTGAGCGTATGTATTTCCTTAATTCGTACATTTCTTGAGTTCATGTATCTCATCAATTCATATATCTCTTGAATTCATATATTTCTTCAGTAAATGACTTTTCAAACTCTATAAATTGATTTGAACTATTCTTCATTCATACATTAACAAAACTCTTATCTCTTCACTTTAATTTTCTCTAAGTGTACCGATTTCGAGAAGTGTTCAATAGAGTGTTGTTTGTATAGTGATAATTCAAACGGGATTGAGATGTTTTATCTTGGGAGGCATAGTTTGTGAAGTTATTTAGAACCGTTCGTAGGAACTAATCGCCTTAAGTTGATTCGATTAGCCATACCTCACCTTCTATTCTATTTTGTTACAATTTTATAGTAATTTTGCTAGTCTCTATCGGGTTTGCGTTGGTGTGCTCTTCACTTGCATTCATGTACCATTGACTTGATTATTATTAAAGTTGTTATCTTCTCTAAGTTATTATTTTTCTGGTTACAACAAACAATGTTTCCTTTTTTTTTTCCAATACGTTATTTTCCAACACTTCGATCTCTTCAAACTGATCATTACCCTAGATTGAGTACGAGTGATCGAAGACCTGACGCTCGTGCTCAAATTGAGACCTAGATCTCGTGTTTATGGTCGAGCATAGTGGCGGTGGAAGACGAAGCTTGGAGGTGTAAGCCGTTAGCTCATTGTCCTCCTCGTTGTCGTCCTCAATGCTCGAATTTAGATTCGTCCTCGAGCAAACTCTCCTCGGTCTCGACAATAAGACTAGATTTATTAGAGGTTTTTGTGGCCGAATTGTTCTCTTCTATACCTTCGAACTCATATTCGTCCTTGAGCAAGCTCTAGTCAGTCTCGTCAATGATACTGGATTTATTAGGGGTTTTTGTGGCCGAATCATTATGTTCATTCCCTTCAATCATTTAAACTTCCTTCTTCAACCATCAGCTGCGTCCTTCTCTCCTACTCCTCTGCCACTAAAATTGTTCAGTATGCCATTTATCCAGCCTGATGCTTTTCAAAAACTGATAAATCACCCCTAAATATCAACAATTGCCTTATTTACTCATGTTCATAATTCTCAATTTATGGGATTTCTGATGATTTGGATCACATTACAAGCTGGTGTGTGTTGATTCGTTCTGTGAGTAGACAATAGGTGTGCGTTACACAATTGCACCCTCTCAGAAGCCACATATTCCACCTTAGTGCCAGCTGCATCTATGAATGTCATGAATCATATAACCCAAAACCATCAAAGCATTCCAAAGAAACTATAAATTGATGACCGACTGAAGGTGATATCAGCTGGTTTGTGGAGATGAGAGAGATATTGAGAATCTTTTTTCACTCGGGGTTTGAGTGTTTGTAATTTCTATGTTTTTGGTTTTTAGTGTGTTTTATAAATTTTTACTCATTGGATCTCTGCTTATGTATCAACCATTTAGCGATCACATATTAAGATGGAGGTGATGCGGAGCAAAGAAGGAATGAGGAAGATGAAAGAAAACAAGGAAAGAAAAGAAAATAATATAAAAAGAAAAGGAGAGAAAAGAAGAAAAATGAAAGAAAACACAAAAATCCCCAAACAAAAATACCCCTCGCATTATATAAGATTTGATTGGTCAAAGAGCTCCAATCCTTATTTGAAACTAAATTTATACTTCTGACCTTTAATTGAGATTAAGTTGACCGCTTCATGTCTTTATTTGACATGAGGTCCACTATAGACCAACTATTGAGAAAATGCATTCACTTTAAGTTGTTATTTGGAATTTTCCCTTAAATAAATTTAGGTCAAACACTTGTTAAGAGATGAATAGTTGGTACACATGTCCAACTAGTCTTTGGCAATCGTTGGATGACGAGTGCCACGTGTTGATTAGGTGGAAAGCATTCGATTGAGATTATAAGAATAATCATCTGCTTCAAGTGTTTTAGTTATCAGATGATAAATGAAAAATGGTTTTATATCTTCATATTTCATCTTGCGAACGAATCGATTTGATGATGTAGATTCGAATATATACAAAGCGAGTTCCATAGTTGAAGTGTTGTCGAGAACCAATTTGTATGGAGAAGGAAACCAAGAAATGAGTGAAAGAAGATGTGGGGAATTGCATTGAGAACTCTATCTATGGATGAGGCTGTGATCTGTCCCCATACCAGGAGGACCCTAAAATGTGGAGTGGGGTGAAAACCTATGTACGTCCGAAATTATTGAGTACTCATGTACTTGCTATCAAAACACGATGAGAAGAATTATGATGCGGTGAAAATGTGGTAAATAATAATTTAGAAGAAAACTAAATTTGCAAACACGAGAAAAAGTTGTCTCTCGAATGTATACTGATTAATGATTATGAGTCCATTCTTGATACGTAGCACTTTTTATAGTAGAGTAAAGCGTAACTCCTAAAAAGGACAAAATATCAAATCCCTAATTCAAAATAGCAGCAAATCAATATCCCTTTTTCCTATATAAAAAAAAAGTCCCTAAACGTAATAAACACAAAGAAGATATCAAACTATATGCAAATTCCTATTATAAAATATTTATCACATCTTGATATCTTCTTGAAAACTCTCACATAAATCTTGTCAAGTTCCTCGTCCCAAGCTTCCTTTGACTATGTTTCCAAAAAATTTCTAGGCAATCGCATCCATGTTAGAGTGTACGGATATCTAAAAATACTTCTTTTCATGAGAAAATCGATTTAATGATGGATGTGTTGTATATAAAGAATGAAGCTCATAGGTGGGTAAAAAGGGTGCCCAAGAAATCCAATTCGAAACCTCTAAGTTGAATATACCAACTTGAAACTGAATATTTATTAAAGTACAAAATTAACTTTATATCATAACCATATCCACTACATATTAAATTTAATAGTCCCATAAAAATCTTCAATAGGGTTTTGTCAACAAGTTTTTTAAGTGCACCAGTTAAGACTATTACAACAGATAAATATGCATATCCACGCATTCTAAAAGTCTGAAAGTGTCACATCTCAAGAAATCATCTACTTTGATTATAAAAAGATGTACATTTCAAAAGTACAATAAAAGAACGTTAGCACATGCCTTGGGCCACCTATTAACATCTTTGAATTTAATAGTAAACTCTCATACAAAAGCAGAGTGTATTTGAGAGAGAGTGAGATACAACTACCCCAGCGGACCAATTAATTGGTTAGCTGAGTGTGGACATTGAATAAATTTCTCTTCTTTTGGTTGGGAGGCATTGAATGGTTACATGATGGGTTAGATCACCATCACCGGTTTGACATACAACGCATGGGCAAGTGCGTTATTATTACTTAAGATCGGTATTGGTCGGCGCTTATATCACATCGGTAGTCCGATTCGGTATTAGTCAGAATTCAGTGATTATGTTGTTGAACGATGCATCTGTACCATCCCCATTGAAATTGCTTGAGATAGCAACAATAGAGTGGAAGCAGAAGAGCATCAACTATCGGATGATAATGTCACTCAATAACAAGAATTGTAGGCTAATTATTGGAAGGTCCACAAAATTACAATGACCTAGATTCGGAAAAAAATACAAAAATAAAATAAAAAATACACATCCAATTGCCATAAATCGAAAAAAAAAGACAAAGCCTTGAGCGGAGAAAGCACAAAATGAGAAAGCAACATGGCTCCCAGCCACAAGAATATCCCCACACGGCAAAGAAGCCCTAACCTAACCTTTGGCCCCATTAACCGAGAAAAAAAATGGAGACTCCGACATTCTGACAATTCATCGAACACGTGGACTGATCAGTCCACGTGTTCTGACTAATACCGAATCGGACTATTTTTTTAAACTCATGCAAGGGGAGCCTCGCCCATGGCCGGCGAGGCTAGACCTCGCCAGATCCGGTGAGGGCGAGCCTCACCCATGGCCGGCGAGGCTCGACCCTCGCCCGCGAGGTGGCCGGCGAGGTCGGCCTCGCCCTCGTCGGCCTCCGGCTCTGGCCGGTCGCCGGACCTCGGTTACCGGCCGGAGAAAGAAGACAAAAATAAAATAAAATAATAAAATAAAATAAAAATTCAAAAATTCAAAAATTCAAAAATATTAAAATATTATTAAAAGTTGTCCACGTCAGCCGGTCGGCGTCCAGTCAGCAAAATCCGGCCAAAATTGGCCGGAAAGGACTGAATTCGTACAACGTAAAAAGGTTTAGGACTGAATCGGCACCAAAAAAAGGTTTATGACTAAATCGGCACAAAGGCAAAAAGTTTAGGACTTTTTTGGCACTTCTCCCCCAATTAATTCCTTAGATGAGCGTGTGCATTGAATGGATACCTTTTTTTGGGTCGGGAGGCGTTGAATCGTTTACTCAACTGGGGAACAGCGGGTTTGACAAGGTATTGCCACATCGTCACCAATTTAATATGGAGCGTGAGAGTTGATGCGTAATAATTTCTTGCGAGAGGGACAGCCGGCGCTCCAACCGCATCGGTACCGATCGGAACTCGATGATTGGACGTAACATGTTGAACGATGCATAATTGCCATGCCCCATCGAAATTGCTAGGGATAGCAACAAAGCCTTGAGTGGAGAAGGATCTTGACTTAACCATGCGTGGAGAAGGTACTGCGAGTCAATCAAGTCACGTATCACACCAGGTTGGTCGCCGATAGGGTAAAAGACCAATTAGCCTTTTTTTTTTTCCTTTTTTTATTTTTTTTCTTTAAAATAATGCGTAACTTGTCGACTAAAATTCAAATATCAACATCTAGATTATCACAAATACATAAAACATTTAAATACCTAGATAATCATAAGTATTTGAAAATTTGTGTAAACATGCACTTACACAAGTGACAGGGCTTAGAGAGGAAGCACTTGGATAATCGCAAATACTTGACATATTCAAATATTTAGATAACCACGAGTATCAGAAAATTCTCGACATATTTAAATACCCACGTAACCATAAGATTTGGAATGATGCTTGCTTATGTGCACAAGGCAACATAATAATTAAGGATTTGCGTATCCTTCGGAATCAACTTTGCCTATATTGGCAAAATCCCAACCGAAGCGCTTATTTCGCATTAGATCGATGGACAACGCTTATGGAACATAGACGGGGAACTCGTGAATATCGTCCATCCATGGATTGTTCTCCTTCGCCGGGTCGACGGTCCTCAACGCCTGCCAAACTACGCTGTTGCACTTGAATCCGGCCCCAAATGCGAGTTGCCATGTCCTATCGCCTTTCCTAATCCTTCCTTTGGCCTCCAAATAGGCCAATTCATACCACACTGCGCTACTCGAGATGTTCCCGAATCGGTATAGAGTCATTCGTGATGGCTCCATGTGCCACTTGGTGAGGCCGAGACTCTTCTCCATCTCATCAAGAACAGGTCGGCCTCCAACGTGGATGCAAAAATGCTTAAAGGCCAACTTGAAGTCGGGAATGTATGGCCTAATCTTCATCTTGAACACCTTCCTTGCGACCAAGGTCATGAAGAACCAGAGCTGTTCTGACATTGGGAGCACTGCCGGGCCAAGGGTCGTGATGTTGGTCTTTATGGCTTCCTTCATGACCGCCACCAAGTCCATGGATACCGACAAGCCGATCTTCTTCTTCTTGTCCTCTCGCTGGAACAAGCAACCATAGCTTTTGTCATCCGAGCCTTTGTGGGTGCGCACGGTGTGGATGTGCTGGTACTTAGAGCGGCGGCGGTCGGAGGATCGGTTGGAGAGGAGGATGGCTGCCCCACCCATTCGGAAGAGACAGTTTGAGATGAGCATCGACCGGTCATTGCCGAGATACCAGTTGAGGGTGACGCTCTCGATGCTCACCACTAGGGCATAAGAGTTATGATGTACCTAGTGATTAACCCATAAGAGAAGTAATAACATTGGCTGAACTTTAATTTTGTTGAGACATAAATTGAATCTCCCTAGTAAGAAAATTTTTTGAGTACCTAGTAGATAAAGCATATAGTAAATTGAGAATGTACAAAGCTTAAATTGTTCAATTTCGTTGTCATATATCGAATTCATAAATGATTTCAAATCTAGCTATATTTTGTGGCATAATAAATCTTGGGTTGACTTATCAGTGGATCATTTTGTTCAACAACATCTAGGTTTCGAGGGTTCCGAGTTCAAACCACTCACTAGCTCCTACTTCTCTACCAACCAAAGCGTAAACTAAGCAAAGTAATTACCTAAAATTTTACTGTCGACACAACCTAAATAAAGTTGTTTTTTTTATGACTTTATTAAAATAACAGTCTTGGGGCTACTATGTAAATAATAATTTGTTTTGAGCCATAAAATTTTAAAGGATTTGATCCCAAAATAATTTATAATTATTTGTTGAATGGATTTTTGTGGTTTAGAACATTATGTTATTTTCACATTAGATTAAAAATTGTTACTTAATCATCTCATTTTTTTTTTTTGTAATGATTCTAATTTTATGATATATTTTTAAATTGAATGGTGCTAGCATCACCGTCTCACGGTGTAACAATCAAAGGATGTCCACAAAAATTTCCTTTCTCAAACACAATACATGGAAATTTCCAAGTAAGACATAGTTCTCCCTCTCTCTCATTTAAAATGCGTGGCTCAGGATTGGCCGTCCGTTTTCCAAGCTTAACAATATGGCTAGCTAAGCATTTTCCTTTTAAATCACATGACACATTATCAACATAAAGACTATGTTTGATCGTTCAGATTTCTAAAGAGGATGAGACTAGATAGTATAAGATATGAAATCCAAAAATTTTGTTATATCAATCCATTGTTTGATGATCGAAGTAATAAAGTCGAATATATTTTATTATATCATGTATGTTGTTTGGTATAAACAACATATTAGTTTAAATGAACAAAAACATTTACAAGTAGAGATGGTAAAAATCTCTCACAACACTCTTGCCTACTTTATTTTTATTTT
The DNA here is from genome assembly GCA_007663325.1 of Eucalyptus pauciflora. Lineage (NCBI taxonomy): Eukaryota > Viridiplantae > Streptophyta > Magnoliopsida > Myrtales > Myrtaceae > Eucalyptus > Eucalyptus pauciflora. The sequence continues at coordinate 1,750,439 of VMYD01000388.1, forward strand.
TTTTTCTTATTTTTTTTCCTCTCTTTTTTAATTAATTTATTTTTTATTTCTTTCTTCCCCTTCCATCATTCTCTAATGAAATTTTGTTAAATAGTAAATTGTACAAACATACCTAAAATAATAAAATACCTAAAATATGTAATAATATAAATAGATTTTATATTTATATATTTAATTTATGTTGTGAAATAGAATTAATTTGAATATATAAATATAAATAAGATTAAATGAAAATAACTAAATTGTTATTTTTTATTCTGAATTTATTATATTAGAATTCAAATATTATTTATATTGAAATATAATTTTAATTTTGTTAATGTAAGAAATTTGTTATTCAAGAAAAATTACTTTCCTATTGTGGATGTTACAAATCCTATCTACATTTATCCCACCTCTCCCATAGGATAGTTTTATCCAATCTATTTTTCTCTTATATCCGACTTTTATCTTATGTATCAAACGTAGGATATAATAAATTTTATCATATCTTAAATTGTATCTTAATTACCAAACGCAGCCAAAATGGATGCTATTTTCTAGTGAACCTAAGAAAAAAATTCCTACTACCCAACTTATATTTAGCATTTCATTGGTCAATGGAAGTTTTCATTCTTTGTTTGCTTCGATATCATTGAGGGTGTTATTCATAAAAAGTTCCTATTATCAAACTTATACTTTGAAGAATAGAAGAAGAGAGGGCAGAGAAGAAGCCAAACCTGTAGCAATTGCTTAGCAAGGTCGATAGAAATCAACCCAGCGCTGCAACCCATCCCACCAAGATTGTAGCTCAACACGTTCCCTCTGAGCTTGTAGTGATTCACGATCATTGACGACAGGGACGGTGTCGGGTTGAACAAGCTACAGTTCACAACGAGGATCCCTATGTCCTTAGCCTTGACCCCGGTCTTGGCCAGCAGCTGGTCGATGGCCCCGAACATCACGGCCTCAGCCTCTGCCCGTGCTTCTGCCATGCATAGGTTTGGTGGGACCTGGAGCATGGCCTCGGGCAAGTAAGTCCGCTGCCCGAGCCCGGACTTCTCAAATATCTTCTGCTGGAAAGCAAGGTTCTCCTCGGTGAAGGCAGTCGTGAGCTCCGAGATCTCCATGAAGGTCTCGCCGGTGCATATCTGGGCCGGATTGGGCTTGTAACAGGCAAAGTCAACAAGGTAGACTTTGCTTGGTCGGGTCATGAAGTAGGGAGTTACCAGAAACACCATGACGGCAGGGAAGAGGACGACGGTGACGAGGTTGAACCTCAGTTGGTCCGAGAGTTGGGCCAGGTCTCGGGCCATGGCTGTCAGGATGTGGGCTGAGGAGATGCCGAGGAGTGGCACGAGCAGTAAATACATGGCGTTGGAGATGAGGTAGTGGTAGCCGAGCTTCACGTACTTGAGCCTCACTGACGACAGGAAGCTTGGGAGGTTGGGGTTCGATGGTTTGTCCGAGTCTTGGCTTTGAGGTTCGACTGAGATAGGGAAAGCTTGGCTTAGGTTTTGCAGACTTATCTGTTCTTGTTGCTCGGCCATTTCTGCACAAAAACCAAGATTTTTGCAGCTTCGGAGGTTTCTTGTGCCTCTTCTTCAGAGGCCTTTCCTAAGAATAACAAAGGATGAGAACTTGGAGTGCCAAAAGCAAACGGGGGAAATGGCAGAGAGAGAGAGAGAGAGAGAGGGTCTTAGCAATGCATGAGGAACATTGGGGAGTGTTTGGTGTGGATTTATAGAGAGTGCGTGGAGAGCGTAGAGGAGTTATTATACGGTTATTTTAAAATTCAAATTTTGATAATTTTTCTTAAACAATTAAATGAGCTAACGAACGGTGGAAAATATTTTCCACTCAAATTTTAGGTTTTGGCCGAACACCGGAAAATAGAGTCATTTTCCTGGAAAATGACTTCCAGGAAAATGTTTTCTAGAAATGTGATATTTTCCGTGAAACGAACGGACCCTAAGTGAAAAATGCATATAAGGATTTAAAGTGAGTCATTTTCTTAAAAGAGGTCATATGTTGCACTTTATCTCATATAAGAATATAAAGTTACCTATTTAATCTCAAATAAAGATATGTAGTTATAAAGGTCAAATCTTATATATAGTCAGGGGTATTTTCGTCCTGATATTTTAAAAATTTTCTTATTTTTTCTCCTTCTCTTTTTGTTTTCTTTCTTTCTTTCCGTCTTTTTTTTCCACCGTAATTCCTCACACCTCCATCTTACTCTCTCCTCCTCTAAAGTCCCTTATTCTCTCCCCGCCAAACTGCCCATTGAGATCGACCAAAAAAAATAAACTGCCCATTGACGCCCTCAAGCTCGTTCACCACTGTCCTTGACCGCAACTCCAACACCTTCGTCATCAGATGGAGATCGATTTGAGCCCTTGATCAAGCGCAAGCAATCTAAGATTTGACGCAAATGCTTGATTTGAGACCTAGATATCGTGCTCGTGGTCAAGCATGGCAATGGTGGAAGACAAAGCTCCGAGGTGTAAGCCATTAGCTCATCGCCCTCCGCTCACTCATCCTCAATGCCTAAACTCTAATTTGTCCTCGAACAAGCTCTCGTTGGTTTGGACAACAAGCCTAGATTTATTATAGGTTCCTGTGGATGAATTCTTCTCTGTGTTGTAATTATAGTGCGTTAATGGATCAATGAAAATTAGCAAAATGAGATACGTCTCTTTAGTTCATGTATCTCTTGAATCCATGTATTTCTTTAATTCGTATGTCTCTTGTGCAATGGTTCGGTGGGACCTGGAGCACGGCCTCAGGCACGTGTGTCCTCTGCCTGAGCCCGGACTTCTTGAGGATCTGCTGTTGGAAAGCAAGGCTCTCCTTGGTGAAGGTGGTCGTGAGCTCCAACCGCTCCATGAAGGTCTCGCTGGTACATATCTGGGCTGGGTCGGGCCTGTAGCAGGCGAAGTCGACAAGATAGACCTTTTCTGGGCTGGTTCATGAAGTTGAGAGTGACCAGAAATATGACGAGGGTCGAAAAGATTATGATGGTGACGAGGGTCGAAAAGATTAGATTACGATGGTGATGAGGGTCGAAAAGATTACGATGGTGACGAGGTTGAACCTGAGTTGTTCCCACAGTTGGGCCAGGTCTGGAGCCGTAAGGATCGAGAGGTGGACCAAGGAGATTCAAAGGACTGGCACGAGGAGTAAATACATGGTGTAGGAGATGAGGTAGTGGAAGCCGAGCTTCACGTACTTGAGCCCCTCACTGACATGAGGAAGTTTGGGAGGTTGTGGTTCGATGGTCTGTCCAAGTCCTGGCTTCGATTTTCTCCGACTGAGAGGGGGACTATTTGGGTTGGGTTTTGTATACTTATCTGTTCTTGTCGCTCGGCTATTTCTGCAGAAAAGACAAGATTTTTGCAGCTTCGGAGGTTTCTTGTGTCTTCTTCAGTGTGGTTTACTGAAAAAATAATGAAGGACCGGAACTTGGAGTTCCAAGACCACACGGAGGGAAATGGCAAAGAGAGATAGTCTTAGCAAATGCACGGGGAAGACGGGGCAGTGTTTGGGGGTGGATTTAAAGAGTGCGTAAAGAGCGACAGTATAGAGGATAGTGGTAAACATATCGGATCACTCAAATCCGATTGGATTGGCCGGTTTGGGCTGATTCCTGGGGTTTCCTGGTTCCATAAAAATAGATCCAACAATTTTTGGGCCGGTTCCTAGTTTTGAGGGGAAACCGAACAGATACTTTTTAAAAAAATACATTTTTTAATTTTCATTTGTTAAGTGGCTAGTTCCAATGGACCGGACTGGACCAAGAATCGATCACCCTCATAGAGCATGTGCCTCCCGAAATTGTTGTGTACTTACTATCAAAATACGACAATAAAAATATGATATGGTGAAAATGTGGTAAATACTAACTTAGAAGAAACTAAATTTTCAAAGACGAGGGAAGGAGAAAATATTGAATCTCTATTTCAAATTAGCAGCAAATCAATATCCCTTTTTTTAAAACTAAATCTAGACAAAGAAGATATCAAAACTATATATAAATTCCTATTATAAAATATCCATTGCATCTTGATATCTTCTTGAAAATTATGGCGTAAATCATCATCAAATCTCTTGTTCCTGGCTCTTTGACCACGTTTTGACTTATCTGAACGTTATAGAAAATTCCTACGCAGTCGCATCCGCATCATAATATATTGATATCTAAAAACGCTTCTTTTCATGAGAAAATCAATTTAATGATGAAGGTGTTAAGCTGTATTAAAGAATGAAACTCATAGATGATTAAAGAGGAAACCCAAGAAATCCAATTCAAAACCTTTAAAGCTACGTTTGGTTGTCTGAATTTCTAATCATGAAAGAACCGAATAAGATAAAATATGAAATCTATGGGATTTTGATAAATCATATCTATTGTTTGGTGATTGCAGTAATAAAGTTGAATATATTCATATCATATCATGTACATTATTTGGTATAAATGACACATTAGTAAAAATGAACCAAAAATTTTATAAAATAAGATGGTAAAAATCTCTTGCGATACTCTTACTTAATTTATTTTATTTGGTTTTTTATTCTATTTTCCTCTCTTTTATTAATTAATTTCTTTTTTATTTTTCCCCTCCCATCATTCTCTAATAAAATTTTGTTAAATAGTAGATTGTACTAATATAACCAAATACTAAAATACCTAAAATATATAATAAATATATCTATATTTATATATTGAAATTATTATATAAAATTAAATTAAATTCGAATATATAAAAATAAAATATTAAATTAAGATAACTAAATTGTTATTTTTTTGCGATGGGCTTCACTCGACGGCAGCACGAGCGGGGAACTTTAAGTTATTAGAATGCCGTGACAACAAGGGCAAGGGAAAGGAGAGGGAGCCCATCGTCATGAGGATAAATAGAGTGGCTGAAAACAAACTCAAACGAGACTTAATTGCTAAACTAGGTGTCGAAGAAAAGAGTTTAGGTTGGTGGGGCTAAGATCTGAAAGCCCGACACTTAGTCAACTAATCAAAGCCTTGCAAGCAACTTGGCCTGGCACGTAAGACACAAGAGAACGAGTGGAGCTTAAGGCATCCTTTAATTATATTGAGATATAATTTTAATTTTGTTAATATAAAAAAACTTGTCCATCAAGAAAAATAACTATCTCTTGTGACACTTTTGCTTACTTTATTTTATTTGCTTTTTTATTTTATTTTCCTCTCTTTTTAATTTTTTAATTTTTCCCCTCCCATTGTTCTCTAATAAAATTTTATTAAATAGTAATTTTTACTAATATATGTAAAATACTAAAATTCCTAAAATATAATAAATATAAATATATTTATATATATTGAAATAATTTTTTTAAATATAATTAATTTCGAATATATACAAATGAAAATAAGATTAAATTAAAATAACTAAATTGTTATTTTTTGTTATTTTGAATTTCTTATGTTAGAATTTAAATATTGTTTATATTGAGATAAATTTTTAATTTTGTTAATTTAAATAATCTGTCATTCAAGAAAAATAACTTCCCCATTATAGATACTAGAAATCATATCCATCTTTATTCCACTTCCCCCAATGCATAATTTTATCTAGTCTATATCCCCTGATATCTCCATTTATCTTATCTTAAATATACATCAAACATAGGATAGGATAATTTTATCATATTATGAATTTTATCCAGATTGCCAAACACAGCGTAAGTTGGATATACCAACTTGATACTTAGTATTTATTAAAGTATGGCATGAAATTATCTTTATATTGCAATCGTATATGCTACATATTAAAATTATATTTTAATAGTCCCATAAAAAAATCTTAATAGGTTTAGTCAACAAGTTCTTTAAGTGCACCAGTTAAGACTATTGCAAATGATAAAAAAGCATATGTGACGTGCCGTCCATAATTTTCGACTTTCAGTAATAGTATTTAGGATGATTTTCCAAGGTTGTAGTCACTGAAGTGCTATTTTTTTTTAGATTAAAAATTGATAGGTGTTGACATGTATATCAACGATGTTGAGTGGCAATAATTAATTTACCACCATATTAGTTGTAGTCCTCAAATTGCAGTTTTGACAATATTCAAGTTTTAAATTTACCAAATTGAGATTTTCTTGGCATCCGTTATTTTTCACTAATGTTTTTATTAAGGTTCAAAATATTTTTCTAATTTATCCATGCTTGAAATGGACATTGATTTCCTTATTTATGTATTGATTTTCAAGATTCTTTAATAACTTAACCAAAATATCTAATTTGGAAACCATACAGGTGAGCCATTTGTCCATTTTTAATTTATATACTTTTTCTTCATTTTTCCACTTGGTATTTTAAGCCCCACATCCTTAGTTTCTGACATTGAACTTAGTTTAACCTTGATATCATGCATTACATCATCTCTTTCAACTTTAGCCCGTTAATGCTCTCAATTACTCATTTCTTTTACTTGGACAACAAGGAGCTCTCTCACATTTCAATCAAAATATCTCATTTTGGCTACTTTTATTAAGCCACTTTTGAGGCCACTTGTATCCTTTGGAGTAAAGCACCATTCCTCTCTTTACACCTAGCTTTTTTACTTAAGATCATTATTACTTGGTTTATCCACATTGGATGATATGATTATGTCACTTCTGGTTTTCTAACTTGACCACCTCTCTTGCATTTCCACCTAGCATATTTTTTTTAACCTTAATTCATCATTTTTGTTAACTTAAGTTACTAGTTCTAACCTCCCTTGGCCTATAAATAAGTCCCCATATGTCTTCAACTTTAAATAAGAATTACAACTTATTTTTGCAAAGAAAGAAAAAGAGATCTTCCTTTTATATTTTCATGTTCCTATCTTTCATGTGAAACGAAAGATTTTATTCTTTTGTTGTCAAATCTTCAAAATTCCATTTTTCAAGAGCTTACAAGGTGAAACTTTGGGTTTTATTATCTTTTAAAAGGTTGAGAGATGTTAATCTTTTTTCTTGATTATTTTGCTTTGAGGGTGATGAAAACTTTGATTTTATTCCAACCTTCTATTTGAGGTAAGTGAAAACTCTAAAGGCTAAGTTAGATTGATCTACTTAGTACTCTTAACTTGGATGATCGTTCATTGTTAGGATGTAATTGGCTTTTGTTGTCAAGTGTAGTTAAGCTACAATAATGGTATGTGAGATTTTTGTATTCACTTGAATTGGATCATTAATTTTGTTACATGTCTAAGATGTGTTTGATAGATTTCTTAGGGCGTCTTCGATTGTTTTTCTAAGATGTGACGGCAATCTTTTAGTGATAGGAATGTGAAAACGACGAATATCAAACCATAAAGTGATATCTTTGTAATTCAACTAAGCTACCAATTTACTAGCTAAGTGTTGCCGATGTTTCCTTTGCCGATTATTTGAGTTGTCGATGTTCATGTTGTCAATAATATGAGTTGCCAATGTCACATTGCCGATTATATAAGACAATCGAGGGATGCCAAAGTGGGACCTTCTTTAGTAGGTGTGTGGTTTGGGGATGAACCAGACTAAAGTTGATAGGCCTATAATGACCAAGTCTAAGTAGGGAAGGGAGTGATCGTCGAGGCCAGAAGGCTCGAACAAGAAGTGGCTCATGGCAAACTTTTGAGATGGCGAAGGGAGTAGAAATGAACCAGATTGCACACCGAACGGGAGCAGAGGAATGCTCTAGGAGTGTTCAAAGTGCCTCATAAGTAGAGATGGGTCCTAGCCACTTATAAGTATGAACTCATCTATATATATATTAGATATCTTCATGATCAATATGAACTCATCTGCGTATGTTGGTGAGCTTCATGACAAATATGAACTTGTTTATGTATACTAGTGAGCTTCATGACCAGTGGGGAATACACATTCCCTATGTATAAATGTGAGCTACTAGGTGATGCCGGTGTATCATAAAATAATGTCATTTGCTTGTTTTTGAGTGAATGAACTTGCATATTTTTAATGGTTTTCATTGGCATGTCATGATCTAAAAAAAAAAAAAACACTTGCTTATGCATTTGTCATGCATGGTTATTGCCTTTGACTCACGTTGTTTGTATATATACTAGGTTGAGTAATATGATAATCTCCTACCTTAGACTCAGAGATTTCATTTAATAAGTTTTGGCTCACCACCAATTGTTTAGCTTACCACTTATTTTTTAGTCTTGTAGGATAGATCACCTTCCGCCACTACGATTTGGAGTTCCTTTTTATTTTGATTTTACCAAGATGTGCGTATACCTGAATATATACTAGGTGTGTTTATTTTGGGGAAAATTCAATGATAAATGAAAATTTCCAAAACATTTTCCAAGAAAATGGTTAATTTTTGTTTTGTTTGGTAATGTATGATCGAAAATATTTTCTAATGTTTGGATCTTATTGGAACATGATTTCAATCTCATGACTTCATCTCAACCAATTTTTTAAAAATTTTAAATGATTTTTATTTTTTAAAAAAGTTTAATTTCTAATTATTTTTATTTTATTTTGTTTTCCTCCTTGCTCCACTGTGATTGGCTAGCAATGGCCATAGGCGAGCTCGAGCTCGTCGAATATGGCGAGGCCCAAGCTCGAGGTTAAGGCAAGCTCAAGAGACCTCAAGCTCGAGAGCTAGGTCAAGGTACAAGTTCGAGGGCCACGTTACCAGGCGTGTGAGGTTGAGGTGAGGTCGAGGTGTGACATTGCTTGGATCTGGCAAGTTGCGAGCTCGCCATGATCAATCGATCCACAAGCTCGCCCACCTTGGCAAAGGTTGAACTCACCTGGATTCGGTGAGGCGCGAGCTTGCTGGTCTTGGCAAAGCTTGGGCTATCTTGAATTGATCGAGCCTCGAGCTCACTGGTTGCATCTTGGCCAATCGTTGGGCTGCTAGCCGTCATTGAGGCACATGACTGACACAGGAAGAAGGAGGAAGGAAAATAAAGAAAAAAGAAAAGAAAAAAAGAAAGAAGAAAGAAAAGAAAAGAATTTTAAAAAATAATAATATTTTTTCGATTATTTAAAAATAAAAATAATTTAAAATTCAATTTGTATTAAAAAAATAAATATAACAATAAACATTCCTGTGGACCCGAGCCTAAGGTTCGGGACTAGAACTCAAGCGTTGGAGACATGAATGCAACCTTTATAAACCCAAGTTCGGGTACTAGAGCATGAGGTATGGGCATCAGGGGGTTCGAGCCTAGCCTAGCTAGAATCGAATGTGGGTGTTGAGGGCCCACGCCCGTCCACAAGAAACTTGATTTTGAATGCCTAGACCCGATAACCAACGTTAGGAGTTTTGTGTCCAAACATAGAATTTTGAGTTCAAATGCCAATAACTAGTTATATTTTAGAAAATATTTTTAGATTCTTTCAAAGAGAAAATTATTTTTTAAAATTTAAGCTTTAATAAAATAATATTTTTCGTTGATTCATTTTTTTAATTGAATTAATTACTGAAAAATGAGGCGAATGTTTTTCGAGAAAATGTTTTCTGCAAAAAGACAAACCCTAAGGATACAGTTTGTTAGACCATGTTAGGTTCTTGGTTCGGCTCTCCCATATTCCTGAGAAACTAGTAATTGGACCAAATCTCCTTAGAATCCGAAACTAGACTGGTTCTCATTAGTCCAATTATCCAATTCCTAGTCGTATCGTAAAATCATGCTCCTCTAAGCAAAAGTATAGAATGGGCTCTTAACTTTTGGCCATTGGTCAATTCATGCCTAAAATATTATTTTGATGGATTGAGCCTTTAATATTTTGCAAAAAGATGTTCAATCAAGTCTCATACTAGATTTCCAACGTTGAAAACAACGTATAATTCTACGGTCCATGGCTAGGCAACATTAGAGAGAAAGGCCATGTGAGAGACGTAAAGGATTTCTAGCATTTAAGACTCACAAAACCCGTTAATAGAAAATTCAGGAGTTGATTACAGCATTTTTCAAACATTAAGGACTCAATTAATCAAAATAAGATGTTAATAACTAGATCAATCAATGGCAAAATGTCGTGGACTGGCTACGCATTTATCTCAACTTTAGAAGGTGATAGATAAGCACTTCTTTTTGCTTTAGTGGTTCCAACTTTGGAACAATCAACATATTGGTTTAGCTTAGAAATGCCGGTACAGATTGGATTGAATCGATTTAAGTGGTGTCAAGTAAAAAGGAAAGTAGATAGGTTTGATTTCCACATAAAGAGGTAAGGAATCAGAGAATCGGACTAATGGGAGATAATGAATATAAATAAATTTGTTTAGGCATGCCCACATCAATTTATATTCGTGTTTTAAGTGCGAAAACCTTGAATTCTTAGAGCGGGAGAAAGAAAAGGAGGGAGTGTATGTATATAATATATATGTATATGTACATATATGTTGCATTTATTTGTATCGTCAAATTTGATGGCTCATCCTGTGCCAAGCCTCTTATCGTACAACTCATAAAAGTTTGTATGCCAACTTCATAAGCATTTTTTGAAAAAAGAAAAACTTGATGAGCATTTCGTGCACTCTCCCCCTTTATGAATGTGACTGATACCAAATTATGTAGGCATTAAACTCATCTTGTACTCCCAGTTGAGAAATACTGTGCAAAACATAAGTTAATCTTGCAGTGGATGTTTCACCAATCCCTCAACTTTCACAGGTGCGGACAGCTACTGTACCAACTTATCAATTCCTTAAATAAGGTGCGGTGGAGTCTACACGCTTCACTTGAAGGGCCATCTAATCTTTTAGTGTAGTTTTTTCTTTCACATTTAGGAAAGAATACCCTAAGTATGTTATGTCCCAAAGTTCAGACAAAATAGTTTTAGGATATATTTGGATATATATATTTATGGTCAAAATTTGATGGCTCCTCTTATGCCAAACCTGTCATCATACTACTCATAAAAGTTTGTATGTCAACTTGATGAGCATTTGTTAAAAAAAAAAAAGAAAAAAAAAAAACTTGATGAGCATTTTGTGTACTCTCCGCCTTTGTGAATGTGACTGATACCAAATTATATAGGCATTTAACTCCGTTCATATTGGGTTGAAATCCTTTACACTTAAAAATTATTAGAACCACTCATTTGTTTTCCAGAATTCACACCGAAAATTCTAACCATGAACTGATTCCCATCCACCTTATTCATTGCACTCCATCTCTATTGCCAACTTGCGGTCACATCTCTCCAACCGTCACGTCATTCAGCCTCACGAGTCATTTTGGATAGATAGCACATCTTTTTTGGCTGTCGCTCTCTCTATCAACAAGGCAAAGGAGCTTTATGGTTGATGCGACCGCCACAATTGTTGTTGGATCTGAGCTTGCAGCTTAAGGCTCAATGTTGTGAGCCCCAACCGGAGGCCAGTGAGCCCCAACCTATAGAAGAGAGAGAGAGAGAGAGAGAAATTGGTTTTGGGGGGAAGGGGGGAAAAAGGGGGAAGGGGATGGGGGGCAGAAGTGAAAAGAGGGAAAATAAATTTTAATGTGCTATCATTTATCTCTTTATTATCATAACTACTCCTTGTAATGTATCTATTTATAATCACCATTCCTTGTTATGTCAAACTATTTCCAATACTGGTGAAGTTTAATTTGTTATAATAGACAAAAGTCCTTCATAGTTTCTCGTTCAACCTCTTTACCCCCTTTAAATTGTATTGTGAGCCTCAATAATTGATATGAGGGCCTTGTTACTTGTTAATTGGGATTTTTCCTAAATTCGGATTAATGAACAACGGGATCCTTGGCGTAACAGCGCTAGAGGAAAGACAATTGTGATGGTAGGTCGCCGGAGCTCTGGTGAGGACCGTGTAAGAATTAATGTGGCCCACATGATATGATTTATGTTATATAGTTTAATAATTATTGTTATGTTATAAAATAAATAATTATTGGTTACGAGGAGTTACAACTCTAATAAAATGAAGATGTACGACTAAATTGAAAGGGTATATTGCTTTGATGGAAGGCACATTTTCAACGAACGTATAAATAGAGTCCGGTCCTCTCTCCACCCACAATCAACAACAATAACCTAAGGAATTTTGATATTCTCTCCTCCATCGATAGAATACATCAAGAATAATGGTTTATGATCTCATGATTTTTCCGTTTATAGAAATATTATGATTTATGTTTGATGATTTGTTAAACGATCCTGTTCGTAGTATTTATTGTTGTTGAAATGTTTTCGGATGATTATGTTAAAGAAAATCCGAATAATAAATGTTTTCATAAAAGGAAAATGTCGAAAATGGAAGATTTGAGGGGAAACAGAGAAGGAAATGGCGAAGAACAGGTTTTTTGGTCGCGCGGGGAAGAAGGCGCGTGGGTTCACGCGCGCGCTGCAGTTGCTAGCACGTGGAACCCACGCGCCACGCGCCGTTTCGCGTGCACCAACCACAGGCGCGTGGGGATCACGCGCGCGCGCGAAACGGCGCGGCGCTTGGCAGGCACGTGCAACGCACGCTCCCGCGACAGTTGCCGTTGCACGCGCCTGCGCACCGGACGCACGCGTGCCAAGCACGCGCCTACGTGCCGAACGTGCGCGTGCGGGGCACGCGCCCGCCGAGGATGAAGGCATGTGCTCGGCACGTGCCTGACGTCCCGCGGGGCCCTTTTTACGCTTTTGTCCCTCCCGCAACTCCTATTTACTGTTTTCCCCTTCCTTTTATGTTTATTTACGATTTTGCCCTTGCTGTTTATTTACCATTTTGCCCCTAGATTATAAATTTATTATTCTGCCCTTATGGAATTATGATTTTACGATTTTGCCCTTACGCTTTGATTAAGGTTTTGTCCTTGTGTGCAATTTGGTAAATATTTGTAATTTACAATATTAAAAATTCATATTATGAATGGTTTGTTAGTCACCAAAGTGGCCAAACCTTGAAGTCTTTTGAATTTTTTGATATTGTAAATTGTTTTATCCAATTACCCATGATTAATTGATGCTATTTATGAAATTGATATGTTTCATATCATTATTGATGTTATGGGTATATTGAAGTTCATTTATTATAAGAACTTTGGGATTAACCCAAAGGTTAATTATTTTCTATAATTCATTAACGTTATGGTTGATAATTAATATGACTTATTATTTTTTGTTTGTATATCCAAAGATAGCAAATAAATTTTAATAAGATATATTTACAATTATCAAATAAAAGTTATTAGCATCAGTATAGTTTTATATATTTGTATATCATAGGATCGCCCAAAGGAGAACTATGATGTACATGTGTAGTTTAGTTTGAATCTGATTAGGTGATATTCTCAAGGCATTATTAATGTATGAGTATTTTCTCGCACACATTTGTAGTATATGTACATGTTTCACTCCATTCGCATGCTTCGTCTGTTCCCTTATTCAATGGGATAAATTTTCCTGATTGGAGTGAACAAGTCCAGTTTCACTTAGGTGTCCTGGATATTGATTTAGCACTTCAAGCTGAGAAACCAGCTACTATTACTGATGAAAGTAGCAATGATGAAAATTCTTTCTATAAAGATTGGGAAACATCGAACAGACTGAGCTTAATGTTCATGCGAATGACAGTTGCAAACAATTTAAAGACTTCTCTTCCCAAAACTGACAATGCTAAGGAATTTATGAAATTTGTGAAAGAGCGTTCTCAAACTGCTGATAAGTTACTTGCTAGTATATTGATGAGTACACTGACCACCATGAAATATGATGGTTCGCGTACCATGCATGAGTATATACTTGAGATGACGAATTTAGCAGCAAAGTCAAGGACTTTAGGGATGAACGTGGATGAGTACTTTTTAGTTCAATTTATACTTAATTCCTTGCCTCATGAGCAATATGGGCCATTTCAAATGAATTACAACACTATAAAGGATAAGTGGAATGTAAATGAATTGGCCAGTATGCTAGTTCAAGAGGAAACAAGGATAAAGAATCAAAAGGCTCATTCTATTCATCTCTCAAGTCATCAAGAAGTTCGAAAGAATTTCAAGAGGAAAGGTGGAAGGAGCAAGAAGAAAGGACTACACGTCCTGAATGACTCTTCAAAGGCTTCTCAAATCCACAAGAAGGAACACAATCTTATTAAGTGTCATTTTTGCAACAAAATTGGACACTTGAAAAAAGATTGTCTGAAATGTAAAGCTTGGTTCGAAAAGAAAGGTAAGCCTTGTGCTTTAGTATGTTTTGAATCAAACTTTACTGAAGTTCCTCATAATACTTGGTGGATTGATTCTGGTGCCACCACTCATGTGTCAAATACGATGCAGGGATTTCTTACGATCCAAACTATAAAGCCAAATGAAAGTTATGTGATTACGGGGAACAGAAACAAAGCTCCAGTTGAAGGCATTGGCACTTATCGTTTGATCTTAGATACTGGACATTATTTGGATTTGTTTCGAACCCTTTATGTACCTACTTTTTCTCGCAATTTAGTTTCTTTGCCAAGACTTGATGTGGCGGGATTTTATTGTAAGTTTGGTTCTGAATCTTTCAGTCTATTTAAGAGTGATACTCTTATTGGAACTAGAACTTTATGTGATGGTCTCTACAAATTTAGACTTAATAATACTTTTGTTGAGACATTAATGACCTTGCATCATAATGTTGGCACTAAACGAAGCTTGGTGGATGAAAATTCTGCTTACTTGTGGCATAAACGTTTGGGTCATATATCCAAAGAAAGAATGCAAAAGATTAGTGAATAATGAAATTCTTCCAAATTTGGATTTTACTGACCTTGGAGTGTGTATTGATTGTATTAAAGGTAAACAAACAAAACACACTAAGAAAGGTGCCACAAGAATCACAGAACTTCTTGAAATTATACATACTGACATATGTGGTCCATTTGATGTTCTATCTTTTGGTAAGGAAAGTTACTTCATTACCTTTATTGATGATTTTTCACGTTATGGTTATATTTATCTATTGCATAATAAGTCTCAATCAATAAATGCACTTGAAGTATATATTAAAGAGGTTGAGAGGCAATTAGATAGAAATGTGAAAATAGTAAGATCAGATAGAGGCGGTGAATATTATGGAAAGTATAATGAATCGGGACAATGTCGAGGTCCATTTGCTAAATTCCTTGAAAGACATGGCATTTGTACTCAATACACAATGCCAGGTACACTACAACAAAATGGTGTAGCAGAAAGGCGTAATCGTACTTTAATGGAAATGGTTAGGAGTATGATGAGTCATTCATCTTTACTCTTATCTTTGTGGATGTATGCTTTAAAGAATTCTATGTATTTATTAAACAGGGTTCCTAGTAAGGCAGTTCCAAAGACTCCCTTTGAACTGTGGACGGAAAGGAAACCTAGTTTACGACACCTGCATGTTTGGGGTTGTCAAATAGAAGTAAGAATTCACAATCCACATGAAAGGAAATTGGATTCAAGAACGACCAGTGGTTATTTCATTGGTTATGTAGAGAAATCCAAAGGGTATAAATTTTATTGTCCTAATCATAGTACAAGAATTGTTGAATATGGAAATGCTAGGTTCATTGAGAATGGTGACATCAGTGGGAGTGAAAGAATGCGTGATGCTTGCATTCAAGAAGTAAGGGTAGAAGTTCCTATACCCGAAGCTTCTAAAGTTGTTGTTCCTGATATTATAACACAATCTAACAATAATCAAGAACAACAAATTAATGAACAACCACTCCATAATGACGATGTCAATATTGAACATCCAATAGCTGAGTCACAAGAAATAGCATTAAGAAGATCTCAAAGAGAAAGGAGGTCGACTATTTCTAATGACTATATGGTTTATCTACAAGAGTCAGAAATTGACTTAGGAATTGGAAATGATCCAGATTCATTTTCCTAAGCCATGGAATGTGAAGATTTTAATGAATGGTTTAATGCCATGCAAGAAGAGTTAAAATCCATGCATCAAAATCAAGTTTGAGATATTGTTGAATTGCCTAAAGGATGTAAGAAGGCCGGGTGTAAATGGGTCTTTAAGACCAAGCGCGACTCAAAAGGCAATATTGAACGACAGAAAACCAGACTTGTTGCAAAGGGTTTTACGCAAAAAGAAGGCATTGACTATAAAGAGACATTCTCACCAGTCTCTAAGAAAGACTCACTTAGAATCATTATAGCTTTGGTGGCTCATTATGACTTGGAGTTACACCAAATGGATGTAAAAATCGCATTTCTTAATGGGAATTTAGAAGAAGAGGTTTACATGGACCAACCCGAAGGCTTTTCAGTTAAAGGAAAGGAACACAAGGTATGTAAATTAAAGAAATCAATATATGGATTTAAACAAGCTTCCCGACAATGGTATCTTAAGTTCAACGATACCATAACTTCATTTGGATTTAAGGAAAACACCGTTGATCAGTGTATATATATGAAGATTAGTGGGAGTAAGTTTATTTTTCTAGTTCTGTATGTTGATGATATTTTGCTTGCTGCTAATGATCTTGGTTTGTTACATGAAACCAATAAGTTTCTCTCTAAGAATTTTGAAATGAAGGATATGGGAGAGGCAACATATGTGATGGGAATATAAATATTCCGTGATAGATCACAAGGATTATTAGGATTGTCTCCGAAAGCCTACATTGAGAAAATTTTAGAGAGATTTAATATGAGTAAATGTTCAGCAGAAATAGTTCCAATTCAGAAAGGTGATAAATTTAGCCTTATGCAATGTCCGAAAAGTGAATTGGAACGAGAACAAATGAAAAATATTCCTTATGCATCTGTTGTGGGGAGCTTAATGTATGCACAAACTTGCACCAGACCAGACATCAGTTTTGCTGTCGGAATGCTGGGCAGGTATCAAAGTAATCTTGGAATGGATCATTGGAAAGCTGCAAAGAAAGTTCTTAGATACCTGCAAGGAACGAAGAATCATATGCTTACTTATAAAAGATCTGATCATCTCGAGGTGATTGGGTATTCAGATTCAAACTTAGCCGGATGTGCCGATACAAGAAAATCAACGTTTGGTTACTTGTTTCTTTTGGCTGGAGGGGCAATTTCATGGAAGAGTGCGAAGCAGTCAGTTATTGCTGCATCCACTATGGAAGCTGAATTTGTGGCATGCTTTGAGGCCACTATTCATGGATTATGGCTGCGGAATTTTATTTCAGGGCTTGTGGTTGTCGACAGTATTGCCAAGCCGCTGAAAATTTATTGTGATAACTCTGCAACAGTTTTCTTCTCAAAGAACGACAATTATTCTAAGGGTGCTAAGCATATGGAGATCAAATACTTGTCTGTTAAAGAAGAAGTTCAGAAACAAAAAGTGTCAATTGAGCACATTAGCACCAAACTTATGATAGCAGATCCCTTAACAAAAGGACTACCGCCCAAAACATTTAATGAGCATGTTGAAAGGATGAGCATTATTGAATGTCATTAGTGTTTGTATTATGATTGTATTAAGTTTATGTATTTGACACTTTGAGCTCACTTACGTATTTATGATATTTCCTGTTTTCTATTTAGTATACATTATGGAAATAGATGAATGTTAAACAGGATAGTTTCTAAGGAAACATTATAGTTGGACTTTTACTATACTTCTCATTTATGGATCATGTTAAGTAAAGTACTATAGTTGTAGTGCATAGAAGGGACTATGTCGATTAATGACATACAACCGCTATGACTCGCATTAGTTTTCTTTACTTAATTGTGATTATTATGTGATTGCCAATTTGATGAAATTTTATAGCATAATGTTATTGTGCACATTACAGTCTTTATTAAACTATGAAAGGAATATCATATGAGCCAAGTGGGAAAATGTAAGAATTGATGTGGCCCACATGATATGATTTATGTTATATAGTTTAATAATTATTGTTATGTTATAAAATAAATAATTATTGGTTACGAGGAGTTACGACTCTAATAAAATGAAGAGGTACGACTAAATTGAAAGGGTATATTGCTTTGATGGAAGACACATTTTCAACGGACGTATAAATAGAGTCTGGTCCTCTCTCCACCCACAATCAACAACAATAACCTAAAGGATTTTGGTATTCTCTCCTCCATCGATAGAATACATCAAGAATAGTGGGTTAAGGGAGAGAAATCAGATTTCTTCTTTTGGTTCGAGTTCTTTGGGTTTTCTACAACGATCATCAAGTGCAACAATATGGATAAAAGGTATGTCTTCATCTATTTGTGAAAAACATGAAGATTAGAAGATCATTGTGTTTATTATGAATTTCCGCATTACAAATTTATGATGTATAATGACTTACAGACCGGTGGTAGCAGCAACTAGCAAGCAAAGGGGGCAGAGCAACTCAGAAAAGGGCGGTAGCTGGCGGAGCTAGGCGGACTCGGGCGGAGGGGAGGTCGGTGACCGGTCCTGGCGTCGCTCGGGCGTGCGGTGGCTCGGCAATAGGGGAGCTTGGCGACCGGTCCTGGCGTTGCGATTTGCAGCAGTGGTGGGCGTTGGGTCGTCGTGAGGAGTTAAATGGCTACTGATGGCGGCGATGGAAAGCTAGCTGTAGGTCAAGCGGAGTAGGAGCAGCGCTGAAAGCATAGGTTGCAGCAGCAGGGGAGCTCGGGTGCTGGGCTGGTAGAGGTGGGTCGTGATGACAATGCAGCAGGTAGCGCTGGGTCGAGCAGAGGCGGTGGGTGGAGACATGATGGGCGAGGCAAAGGGGGAGCAGTGACGGCGAACGGGCTGCAGGCGAAGCACGACAAGGATAGCAGTGGCGAGCGTCATAGGCTGGCATGGGCTGCAGGCGAGGCATCAGCAGTGGCAAAGCGGTGAGTGAGGGACTCAGCCAAGAAGAAGATCAGTACTTCTGTTTTTCTCTGTTTTTTCCTTTTTTTCTTCCCTCTCCCCTCACGTCTCTCATGTCACTTCTCTCTATTTTGCTTTCCCTCTCCTTGTCACACGTCCACTCTCTCTTTTCCTTTTGCTTTTTGTTGACTTTTCCTTCTCAAGCTTTTTTTTCTTTTTTCTTTTTTGTCTTGTGCCGAAAGAATGAACGAAGAAAACCCCAAGGAAAGCTTTTCTTCTTCTTTTGTGTTGAATATTTTTTACCTAAAACTTGAGAAAAGCCCCCCAAAACCCTATGTGAACAATCGTTTTATAGGCCAAGGATTAGGGTTTTAATTTTTCAAATCAATATCCACGAAAATTTCTTTTCCGAATGCTATATTTGTTTTTAATACGATTCAGGATTGTAAAATGATTTATCTAAAATTTCAAATCCTACAAAGTTGAGCTCACAATATTTTTGTCACACTTTCCCTATCTGAAGATATTAAAAAAAATCCCCAACATATCCCCGAAAAATTTCAAATCTTTATTTTTCACAAGATAATTTTCGATCATTAAAAAAAGGGGCTTGGGCCAATTTGCTCGTTTCATGGGCTTAGTCTGGCTTGTTAATTTAAAGCTCAGAACCACCAATTCAAACCCATTCGTCACCAACCCAATGCAAATGCAATAATAATAAATAAATGCATCTGAAATTATATGCTATGCAATTAATTTTTTTTTTTTGTGGGGATTAAAATTAGTCCCTGATTTTTTAATACAATAAATGATTAAACGGGTCGCCAAAACTTAGATGTCAACATGATGTCTTTTTCATTTTACAGATGATGATAGGTTGGTGCTTGCACTTTTCAATTCGATTATACTTGATTATGCAATTTCAATATATCAATTATTATTTTCTTGGAATGGTTAGGATGAATCTTAAAATCTTTAATGGGCTGCCCTAATAATTTAGTTAGCAAATAATCAATTTTAGTTATTGAAAGAGCTCTAGTTAAATAGCTAAGGTAATCAAGTCTTCGATTTTGAAATCTTTGGTTGCACGTGTATTAAGATGACACTTCCTTGTCTTGATTAGGGTTTTTAGCCAACCCTCAACAATGGCTAATGGTCACTCCTTTTGAACATATAGATTAGGAGAACCAATGTTGGTATGGACTTCGAAAAGTTCACGCTTTACAAATATCTCTAAATCTACTCCCCCAAAGGTAGTCCCCTGAAGGCAAGTCGCAACAAACATTTAAGTGGAATTAGTTTTCTTAAACCTACTTTCCACAGAAAGACAATTGGGACCAAGGATTTGAGTGTGACTAGCCAAGCCTTTGGGGGGTTGAATTTCAATTGTAACAGCGAGTTGAGGCCAAAATACAATTTTCAAAAGTTGCAGGACCAATTCACAAATTTAACAAAATTTGCCTAAGCTCTTAAATCATCATTTTTATCCTTTGACCCCCAATTAGTTTGAAACTGAATGGGGGCCAGGTTAGATTGATCAAATCAAGCCAAAAGGACTAAATGAAATCATATTTGGCATTCTCTAACAAGAAAATGGCCTACTTTGATGAATTTTCTTGCAAAATTAATGGAAGAAAATTGCAAATTTGGTAATGGGCTTAAAATAATATACATAGACTTTTCAATTGATCAAAAACTCCAACAAAATTGATGGATTAAAGCACTTGAACCAATTGACAAAAGTTAGTCCACAATTTGGCCATAATTCAAAGCTACTGAGTAAGTAATTGTGTAGCCCCATCGTATCCTACTCAACTACCCTATTAGCCCAATCTTTGGGTGAGATGAAAGAAGACCACTTTTTGTGCAAATAGAAAATAATTAGCCATGGATAATCTGAGAAGAGAGCATGGAAATTTAATCTAAAACAGCCAATTCAGCAACAATACAAATTTGAAAATCTAATAGAGAGTTGGTGAAACGGCTCAATTGACAACCTTTTTGTGTGGGCAATGATTGACCAAAAGCTAGCTTGATTTAGCAGATACATTCCATGAAGCGCGCTCTTCCGAAGTATAAAAAGCTGAAGACAAGAGGCAACTTAGAGAGTTCTCCACAACCTCCACAAACCACTCAAAAAACTTATGTCAATCCAAAAATTTTAGACAGACCCATTGAGAGAAAATGCAATCTTCATAAACTCCCTGCTAGAACTAGCTAAAATCTTCAACTAAAGAGTGAAAGTGCACTCAAAGACATTTCCAACCATAGGTTGCATGTCCCAAATGGAGGTTGGAAAGACCTCTAAACGCCTGTCCCTTAGGCGAAAAATACCCTATTGGCAAGCAGGGGAAGAAGTCTGAAGACAAGAGGCAACACCTTTTTTTAGTGTTGGAGGGTTGGTCCCAAGCCAAGAAAAGAGTGAGCTTTTGAAAGAAATGAGAGAGTGTTGAACTAAAACACTTGAGGTCAAAGTTTTTATGTTCTAGTTTAATAAAATATGAGTTTCGTCCCTTGATTAGCTCTATATGATCTCAACTTAAGGTGAGATAAATCACCCCTAAATATCAACGATTGCCTTATTTACTCATGTTCATAATTCTCAATTTATGGGATTTCTGATGATTTTGATCACATTACAAGTTGGTGTGTGTTGATTCATTATGTGAGTAGACAATAGGCGTGCGCTACACAATTGCACCCTCTCGAGAAGCCAGGTATTCCACCTTAGTGCCAATTGCATCTATGAATGACATTAATCATATAACCCAAAACCATCAAAGCATTCCTAAGAAACTATAAATTGAAGACCAACTAAAGGTGATAGCAGCTGGTTCATGGAGATGAGAGAGATATTGAGAATTTTTTTTTTTTTCACTTGGGGTTTGAGTGTTTGTAATTTCTATGTTTTTGGTGCTTAGTGTGTTTTATAAATTTTTACTCATCGAATCTCTGCTTATGTATCAACCATTTAGCAATTACAAATTAAGACGGAGGTGATGCGCAACCAAGAAAGAATGAGGAAAGAAAATAAAAGGAGAGAAAAGAAGAAAATGAAAGAAAACACAAAAATCCCCAGACAAAGATACCCCTCGCATTATATAAGATTTGATTGGTCAAAGAGGTCCAATCCTTATTTGAAACTAAATTTGTACTTCTGACCTTTAATTGAGACTAAGTTGACCGCTTCATGTCTTTATTTGACATGAGGTCCACTATAGATCAACTATTGAGAAAACACATTCACTTTAAGTAGTTATTTGGAATTTTCCCTTAAATAAATTTAGGTCAAACACTTGTTAAGAGATGAAAAGTTGGTACACATGTCCAACTAGTCTTTGGCAATCGTTGAATGACGAGTGCCACGTGTTGATTAGGTGGAAAGCATACGATTGAGATTATAAGAATAATCATCTACTTCAAAAGTTTTAGTTATCATATGATAAAATGAAAAATGGTTTTATATCTTGATATTTCATCTTGCGAAGGAATCGATTTGATGATGTAGATTCGAATATATACAAAGCGAGCTCCGTAGTTAAAGTGTTGTCGAGAAACAATTTGTATGGAGAAGGAAATCGAGAAATGAGTGAAAGAAGATGTGGAAAATCGGATTGAGAACTCTATCTATGGATGAGGCTGCGATCTGTCCCCATTCCAGGAGGACCCTAAAATGTGGAGTGGGGTGAAAACCTATGTACGTCCCGAAATTATTGAGTACTCATGTACTTGCTATCAAAACACGACGAGAAGAATTATGATGCGGTGAAAATGTGGTAAATAATAATTTAGAAGAAAATTAAATTTGCAAACATGAGAAAAAGTTGTCTCTCGAATGTATACTGATTAATGATGATGAGTCCATTCTTGATACGTAGCACTTTTTATAGTAGAGTAAAGCGTAACTCCTAAAAAGGACAAAATATCAAATCCCTAATTCAAAATAGCAGCAAATCAATATCCCTTTTTCCTATAAAAAAAAAAGTCCCTAAACATAATCAACACAAAGAAGATATCAAAACTATATGTAAATTCCTATTATAAAATATTTATCACATCTCAATATCTTCTTGAAAACTCTCACATAAATCTTGTCAAGTTCCTTGTCACAAGCTTCCGTTGACTATGTTTCCAAAAAATTTCTAGGCAATCACATCCACGTTAGAGTGTACGGATATCTAAAAATACTTATTTTCATGAGAAATTTGATTTAATAATGGATGTGTTGTATATGTAGAATGAAGCTCATAGGTGGGTAAAAAGGTTGCTCAAGAAATCCAATTCGAAACCTCTAAGTCGAATATACCAACTTGAAACTGAATATTTATTAAAGTATAGCACGAAATTAACTTTATATCATAACCGTATCCACTACATATTAAATTTAATAGTCCCATAAAAAAATCTTCAATAGGGTTTTGTCAACAAGTTCTTTAAGTGCACCAGTTAAGACTATTACAATTGATAAAAATGCATATCCATGCATTCTGAAAATCTGAAAGGGTCAGATATCAAGACATCACCTACTTTGATTATAAAAAGATATACATTTCAAAAGTACAATAAAAGATCGTTAGCACATGCCTTGGGGCACGTATTAACATCTTTGAATTTCATAGTAAACTCTCATACAAAAGCAGAGTGTATTTGAGAGAGAGAGCGAGATGCAACTATTCCAATGGACCAATAATTGGTTAGATGAGTGTGGGCATTGAATAAATTTTTCTCTTCTATTGGTTGGGAGGCATTGAATGGTTACATGGCGGGTTTGATCAGCGTAAAGCCACGCCATCAACAGTTTGACATGCAACGCATGCGCAAGTGCGTTATTATTACTTACGATCGGTATTGGTCGGCGCATGTATCACATCGGTAGTCCGATTTGGTATTAGTCAGAACTCAGTAATTATGTTGTTGAACGATGCATATGTACCATCCCCATTGAAATTGCTTAAGATAGCAACAATAGGGTGGAAGCAGAAGAGCATCAACTACCAGATGATAATGTCACTCGATAACAAGAATTGTAAGCTAATTATTGGAAGGTCCACAAAATTACGATGACCTAGATTCGGGAAAAAAAAAAAACACATCCAATTGCCATAAATCGAGAAAAGACAAAGCCTTGAGCGGAGAAAGCACAAAATGAGAAAGCGACATGGCTCCCAGCCACAAGAATATCCCCACATGGCAAAGAAGCCCTAACCTAACCTTTAGCCCCACTAACTGAGAAAAAAGAAGAAGGAGACTTCGACATTCTGACAATTCGTCAAAAATATGGACCGATGAGAAAGCTAATGTCCCCAAGATGAAGCGGTGGACGGAGAGTTGCTTAAACCAAAAATTCAATTAAACTTCCACGATGGATATTTCTCCGAATCGATCACTAAGTCGAAGATGCTGAAGTCATGAGGGCAGAAGGCCTGACGACTAATGCTACAGCGACCACTTTCGTTCTCTTCCCTCCACGTTGTGAGGGCCCACTCAAGTATGAATAGAACCATGTGAGAGCTCATCACTTGCGCCTTCCCACAGCCGGCGGCGGTGACAGCAATGAAGAGCGGTGTCTGGACTTTCAAGAGGAAGAATTTTTCTTAGAGAGGAAGACGGCCAAGGAGTCACTCTTGGAGAGGAAGATTAGGGCTTTTGTAGAAAGAGAAAGCCAAATTGTATAGGACAATTTCTATTTTAGGGTTTTGTAAGTTTCCACTCCGGCTCTCCCAAGAACTGAACCTCATATCCCAGTTTCCTTGAAATATGGAACTAAGAATCGGACCATTCCCATCGATCTGATTTTTCAATTCCCAATTCTACCTAAAAATGTTCTCGTGCTGTATAAAATTAGAATTCTCAACCTTTGACATTGGACAAGCCTATTAGAATTCTCATGCCTTATAAAATTAATCAAACAACGAGCCGTGATCCAAAGGTAAAAGACCATTGCATATATAATTAACACTTTTGATATATAAATATATATTGAAGAATCATCCTCCAACGATAACAATAATGATAATGAGGATATGGCATTGTTGATTTAAGAACTCCAAATGTTCTTGAAAAGAAGAAGAAATCCTAGGATAAGATTATCGTGCACTTTAAACTCAAAAAGAAGAAGAAAAGTTGTAGGCCAACCGTCTACATGGCATTATTGGCACTAACGTGAACAATTTTAATAAATTTTTAATTTTTGTTTCGTATGCCAGCCCCAAAATTGGAAAAAAAAAATAAGAAAGAATAGAAATTCAAACAAATAAAAAAAATTACAAAAAATTGTCTATATCGACATTGACAGTATCACATAAGATGTTGTGTTCACATCAGCAATTTCCAACCAAATTGACCGAAATGACTACATTGATAAATCATTGAAAAGTTTAAAACTAAATTGATACAATAAAAAAGTTTTTGATTGAATTAACTGTTATACAAATTGTTATACAATAGGTTCAAGGTATCTTTGATAATTTTCCCAAACTTTGTCCTATAGCAATAGCTAGCGAAGTCTAGCATATAGTCCACTCAATTGACTCTTTTACTTATCAAGTTTGTACTTATATCGATTGTAATCAAAGAAAATAGACCATGAATCTCTAAATGACTTGCAATTTTCATAATATAGTTAGGTTTGTCTCCACCGAGGGCCAATTTTTCTCCATTCTTAATTGGATGAACATCACCCTCATTTAGACTAATACAAAAGCACACAAAAAAACCTAATCTCCCCCTCCACCCTTTTCTCTCTCCCTCTCTCTCCCCATCCATCCTTAATTGGATAAACATCACCCTCATATGGACTAATCTAAAAAGCAAACACAAAAACCTAATCTCCCACCCTCCTTCTCCTCCTCCGCACCGCGCCCCCCAAAACCCCCCCCCTCGGCGCCCCTCATCCCCCTCCCCCTTCTCTCTCTCTTTCTCCCCCTCCCGCCCTCCCTTCGCGATCAACTTAGTGTAATATTCATCTAAGTAATCAAATGGCTTTTTAACAATTATGAGTCCTAAAGGTATTAATGTCGCTAAGCATTCATGCAATTTTTCTTAGGGTTTATTATGTTCTTAAGGGTTAACCTAACCCTTAAGTTCATTAACTAATCAAAGCTAAGGTAAGCTAATGAGCCTAATTCTACTCACCATCGATCGCCACCTCCTAGACTTCTCATCACTGTTGACGTTCTCTAATGCCTCTCTCATTCATGCATTCAATCATGCAATCGTTCAACTCAAGGCATTAGCAAGCTCACACAATCAATTAACAATCGAGAAGTTATTATTCAGTTTGGTAATTTGATGTCAATAAGTGACTCAATCACCCATCCACCTCATAAAACTAAGCATCGATTAATACGGTTGATAGAAATCAATCTAGTGATACAACCTATTGTCTATCCTTACTAAGGATTTAACTAATGGATTATAAAGCCTAAACTTAGCTCAAATTCTCTCAAGTCCATATGAATTTGAAAACTTAAGGTTCAAGTCATTTAACATGTAAATCATTTTCATTTAAAAATTGCCACTAATCAATTTGTGATAGGTCAATTATATATCTAGATAAAGTAACGGAAGAATGATGATTGAGTCAAGGACATGATTACACTAATTATCCAACTAGTATCCTTTCAATACTTAATCTTGTTCAATCGCCAACCAAAATATTCAGGCAACTTTCTCGCTAATTATGAGTCCTAAGATTCTATTACCATTCAGACATAAGGGAGACAACAATCAACGTATTAAAAGTGCACAATCAAGTAATAATCGAAATAGAGATGCACAAACAACAATATATCATTTGTCTTTAAGAACATCCCAAATCCTATTGTAAAGTCTCGAGAGTTTATCAATCTTTGGGCCAAAAAAAAATGATTAAAGTTTTTCGCACATTTCTTAAAAGAAAACTACATAAAATCTATTTTTAAAGCTTTATCCTAATTTAAAAAAAAATGAACTTTTTGTTGGAATTTTATACCTTTCTTATGTTTTCTTTTTTTCTATTTTTTGATAAAAAAATTTATTTTAATTTTTAAAAAAATAAGAATAAATATTACAAAAGTAACATGGACGTCGGGCCATAAAGCCCGATCGGCTCGTACCCGACCCGGGCTCGCTGATTAGGCCCACTACCCTGGCACCCTTCTTGAATCTTCGGTCGAACTAGGCTCTAACAAGAGCCCAATTCGACTTAACTACCCCGTATGTCTAAAACTTAGAACCAGATTCTGTTTGAGCCCAAACCAACCCAATACTTAAATGTCTATAGACCCCACCAAGCCCATTACTCACAACTCACGGCCACGAGCACTCTCTTTTCCCTGTAAACGGAGAACGCTCGCGGATTTACAAACTAACACGTTCGATCTTCAAACGACAAAAAAAAAAAAAAAATCTTAGTAAAACAAACGCAAACTGAATAAACTGAAGCCGAAAGTTATGATTTTCTGAAAAAAAAAAAAATCCAGATATTTTGATTCAAAAGAGTTTCCTCGAACAAGAACGTAGCTTCGTTTAGACATTATCATGAACACATGGCAGTCAGCTCGGGTGCAAAGCACAGAGACAGGTTTACGCGAGCTTGGTTTAAGCATTTCGTCGAGCAAGTGGTGGGCACGAAGTGAGGAGAATGTAGATATATCCGAGACTCAAACTCAGACCAAAATGCGCAAACAATGACAAGCAAGACTCAGCTTCTGCGCAGGGACAACTCATTTGCACTCAGTACTGGCATGAATGAAAGACAGCAAGTCTCGGCCATAATTGAAGAACACGAACGGGCATCTATTGGAGGCATTTTGTCAAGCAGGTGGCGTGCACCGTTTGAGGAACGAACAAGCCAGGGCTTCAGGCGAGGACCGAGACAAACGGCAAAGGACTAAAAAGGACCGTCCAGCAGCAAAGCACAACGTAGTTGGGTTGGGACTCGCGGGAACTGGAGAACTGAAGGATCCAGCCCGGCGTGCCCAAAACAGGGCACAACAGAGTGCGTTTGCGCGCTCGGGCGAAGAGGCACTACCAAGCTCGGCGACGGCGGCAAGGAAGCGAGCCCGACGCTGGTTCCTTTCCTCTCACATCAGCCCCCTTTCCCTTCCATCTCCAGCTCACAAACTGCCGTTGATCAGCCTACTCCCCCAGCCCATGTATGCGCCTGCAGCGATTTTGGTTCTTGGGGCAAGTTGGTGGCATTTTCGGCTAAGATAGCAGCAGTTGGTCTTGGGTTTTGTCAACCGCAAGTGCTGCCACGCTGCAGCCGTGTGTCATCGCTTCCCTTTTTTTCTGAAATTGTAGCTGCCGCCCTCTCGTTGCAGATTCTTCTTCTGCTTCGTCGCTTCTGTTCGTGCGAGGGGGAGAGAGAACGACGTGGGGTGAGGGCCGGGCTAAGAAGGAGAGAAAAAGAAAGGTCTCGGCCCTACATAGCAAATTTCAATCTCTAATTTTCAATGTAATTTATCATTGAATGTTAAGCAAAAAATGTAAGTGTTGACGCCCATCCCAACAAGATTGTAGCTCACACATTCCCTCTAAACTTGTAGTGGTTCATAATCATCGCCTACAGCATTGGCATCAGGTTGAATAACCTGCTGCTCACAACTAGGATTCCTATGTCCGTAGCCTTGAACACCGGTCTTGGCCAGCAGCTGGTCGATGGTCCTGAACATGACGGCCTCAGCCTCCACCCGCTCTTCTACCATGCACAAGTTCGGTGTGACCCGGAGCACGGCCTCAGGCAGGTACGTCCGCTGCCCCAGCCCACACCACTCAAAGGATCCGCCGCTGGAAAGCGAGGTTCTCCTTGGTGAAGGCGGTTGTGAGCCCTTTCTCTCCATGAGGGTCTCAAGGGCGCATATCTGGGTCAGGTCGGGCTTGTAGCAAGCGAAGTCCACGAGGTAGACTTTTCTGGGTCGGGTCATGAAGTAGAGAGTGATCAGAAACACCATGACGGTCAAGCAGAGCACGGTGGTGATGAGATCGAACCTGAGTTGGCTCCAGAGCTGGGCCAGGTCTCGGGCTGTGAGGGCCGAGAGGTGGGCCGAGGAGATGCCGATGAGTGGCACGAGGAGTAAATACTTTGCGCTAGAGATGAGGTGGTGATAGTCGAGCTTCACGTACGTGAGCCTCACTGACAAGAGAAAGTTCGGGAGGTTGTGGTTCGATGGTCTGTCCGAATCCTGGTTTCGAGGTTCGACTAAGACAGGAACTGCTTGACCTTGGTTTTGTCGACTGATCTGTTTTTTTTTTTTTTGGTCAGTGTCGACTGATCTGTTGATCGGCCATTTCTGCAGAGAAGACAAGATTCTTGCAGCTTCGGGGGTTTCTTGCGTGTCTTTTTCAGAGCGGTTTCCTGAAGATTTCCCGAAGAATATAAAGGACGAGAACTTGGTGTTTCACGAGCAAACAGAGGAAAATGGCAGAGAGAGAGAGAGAGAGAGAGAGAGTCTTAGCAATGCACGGGGAAGATGGCAAGTGTTTGGGGTGGAATTAATAGAGTGCGTGGAGAGCATAGAGTAAGTAAAACTTCTATTGCTGAGATTAATCGTGGGCTTTGATAGCATAATAGTCTTTGAATTATTATGAAAATATCAGCTTGTTGTGGGCTGCAAATTCTTAAATGAATAGATCTTACAACAATTTATAATTATTTATTATTTAATTTTGTGTAATCCACAATAAACTATTATTCTTATATTAAATTAAAAACGGTCACCCAATCATTTCTCATTAATTTATATCAAATACTTATCAAGAGATGATAAGTTATTGTTGGGAAAATATGGCTTCGAATTGGATAGAACAATGAAGTTTGATCTTTAGAGTAATCAAGTCGAACTTCGAGGCATGATATTATTTTCTTTAAGGATTTATTTACCCCATAAAGTTGCTAATTGTCACGGGCAAATTTCCTCTAGGATACAACAAAATCTCAAATGAGAATACTAGATAACAATTCTAATATTTCTCTAGGGTCTCTTATGGGAAACAATTGAAAACAATGGCTGTATAATCTTTCGAAAAAAGACAAAAATGAAAGAAGATAATTGTTTGATCTCAAAACAATGTTACTTATCTTTGTCTTTTGAATAGAAGCAACTCTTCAAAAGGTTTCAAAAAAGAACAAAGGCAACCTTTCGGGAAATGTTGCAAAATGAACAAATATGTCTTAAAGGTTACGTTGAAAAGATATAAAAAATTCGAAATTAAATAAATAAAAAATAAAAAATAACCGTAACTTTTTATGAACAGTCGCACTATTTCAATCAATACTTTATGGTTAATTTTATAGAAATAAATCCAAATTTTCAATAAATAAAAATAATGATTATCGGTTAGTACCAAATCTCATTCACGTGCGCACTCATATCTTTTCGATGTGGGACAAGACACCTTTTCATTTGTTTTATAAACAAATTACCAGCAGTTATAATATGTAATTTGGTACATGTGTCTAGCTAGTTTGTGGCAACTATTGGATGATGAGGGCCCCAGATTGATTAAGTGGGAAATATATGACTTCATATAATTAGTATGAATTTAAGATATAAATGAATAAGTGGTCACTTCCTCTTGTGTGATATATTGTGAATCAATGTCAAACAACTTGAGTGCGTGCTTAATTTGATGCTTGTGCATGTGTTTGCTAGATGAATGCTCGATAGGTTGCCTATTGGGAATTGATTATAAATGAATTAGGGATTAGTTAATATTAACCATTATTATGCGAATGTAAATGGTGGCCAATCATCATTAACCATTAATTAATGAACCCTAGTCATTAAGAGGTCAGGGGTGGTCAAAATGCATGGAAAGCAAAGGCCGATCTGAGGCCATTTTTTGTTTGATGTGTGAATGTTGCTAATCTACTTGATTGCTTGAGTTCATGCTTGTGAATGGATGAATGGGTCATATGGAAACCGACACCACCAATGATGGCTATGCGAGGCAGTCCATGGAGGAGGTAGCCGAAAACCATAAAAACTGTGGCAAGAGACTGATATCTATTCCGAAAATTTAGAATTAGTTAATCACTTTTGGGGTTATGGCGACTCCTAATAATGCTTCTAGTCGATCCACTAATAATGGCTAATGGTGACTCTTAACGATACTTTGACTAAAAGAACTTGAAAACAATCCCGTGTCACGTGAGGTATGTAAAACGGATCGAGTCGGATCACCATTAGATGATGTGTTCGACCTGCCTTTTAAGATGCCAATTTGGACCGTTTTATCAAGAAATACCTCTCTCGATCAGGTAGGTTGTGACACTCAATTATAACTAGAGCAAAGCCCAAACCTACCGAGCTAATTTCAAGCTCACATCTACCAAGACCCAATCACGCCCTGATTGGCTTAAAGCCATAACTAGCCCACATTAACTAAAGTCCCTCTCCAGCCTTTTATCTTTTTCTTCTTTCACTCTCTCTCCATCATCATATATTACCGAGGGCACCCGAAACTTAATCTATACTCAAAGCCGAGACACGATAACATGAGTGCCACACTTCACAGTGAATCAAAATACGTCCATGACCGTACCTCCGTCGCAGGCTACTTCCAGTCACAGGACAAGCGTCCATTGATGTCCATCTCCATTATTATTCGTTCAAAGCCCATGCCAGCAGCCACACCACGACCACAACAAGCAGACCATATGAGACGTGATAGACAAACCATTGCAGATGGGCAAGGAGTTTAACATTCAAGCCACTGATTCGTAGCTGTCATCGCGGATGTTCCTCATTGGCAATTACCATGAATCATCGTGGGAACATTTCAAAGCATGAAGTAAAACGTGACAAGAAGGAAGAGATTCAGATGCAGTCTCAACAAATGATGAAATGTCGACTCAAAACAATGCGTTTATATGGACTTGAGCATGTCTTTAAAAGTTTTGTTTGAACTTTAGGATGTAAAATTTGAGAGCATTTCCTCCCAGGTGGGGAAGAAAAATATTTGCCTGGGCACTTGGGGGCCATGGGGTGAGGCTTCCCGTCATTTCTTCTTTAATGACTATTGCCGAATAAACAGTTATAGTAGCCTCCCGTGCTTGGAATGAGATAGTGGAGCACTCTAATGCTCCTACCGGGACGAGATGGTGGAACACTCCGATGTTTCAACAAATGATTAAATGTAACATAACTCAAGACAATGTGTTAATAAAATGACCAATCCATGTTCATGTTGTAAGTGCTAGTATGAACACTTAGATGAGGGTGAATAGACGTGAAGACAATTTTTGCAAAGAGTAATACAAATATTTTACTTTTGAAACTGAGTATGAAGAACAACAAAGTTGAACGAGTTCAGACTTTAACTATAAACAGAGCTACGAACAAAGTAAAAGAGTTTAGGGAAGAGAATAAGAACACGGAATTTATAGTGGTTCGGCTTAGATCGAGCTTACGTCCACTCTCCCACGCTGACAACCTCCTGGCCGGTTCCCACTAAGAATCAAAAGAGAATTTACAATCTATGATTTCAACTTCACAGTGAAGAGTCTCTATTGCTCTCTCACAAAGTCACACTATAAGTCTCTATCTTTTTAGTACAATTTTGAGCTCAGTGTAAGAAGTAACAAGAGAATGGAAAGCTTCAGACTTTGGAATTTCTCTTTCACGCCCTTTTTCAAACAACTGGAGAGTCCTCCTTAAATACTCCTTCATGCCTTCTCGACCGTTGGCACTTTCCAAAGAAATTCTTCCAATCAACCCGTTGGACAAAATCAATCAAGGAGATCTTGAGCCGTTTGAAGATTGTGATGAAAGCCCGTTAATCATGTTCGCCCATACAATCAGGATCTTGGTTTCCATAAGTAGATTCTTTCCAAATTTACTTGCCTTTCGAAAAGATTTGATGTATCTAAATTGATTCAATAAAGATAATCAATCTCGTAAGTGATATTTCCAACTAGAAGACCATATATAATCCATACGAACCGAACCCTTGAAGAAAGAAAGATAATCCCGTGTTTGGATAAGTCTTCATTCTTCACTTACATTCAGTTTGGAATTTATCAAAGTGAACAGACTTCTGATGTAAAACAGACTTTGACATAAAAGTCTAAGAGTCTTCAAACTTTGACATAGAAGTTTGGAAATCTTCAGAGCAGTTTGTAAATAAGTTTTTTTAGCTTCAAAACATCAAAGACTTTTTCTCCAACAATCTCTCACTTTTTTATGGTGACAAAAATTTCCTACAAATTTAAAGATTTATAACCTACAAAACAACTCTTAGCAATACATGATATCTTATAAAAACAATTAGTTAAGGATCTGGATAACATTGATTCTGCAACCACAGAAAACATGTTAATCTTGAAAAAATTAGACACACATCAGGATTTAAACATCCACATCCATAAACTACCACAATGCAGGATATAAGTGTTCAAAACATCAAACAAACTCAAATCAAATTTGCAAAAAGTTAAGTTCCAATGCAGAGTATAAGTGTTCAAAACATCAAACAAACTCAAATCAAATCTGCAAAAAGTTAAGTTCAAGTTCAGAGTTCAAATCTACATTTATTCTCCCCATTTTTGTCAACAGCAAAAAGTGGAGAAAGTCAAAATAGAAAAGTGATAAATGGAATCAAGGTTGTCGAGGAACTCGAACTAGTTGGAAATCCCCCATGGACTGCACTGCCTCCTCAACCTTCTAGCACTGGCAATGAACATTCTCGACTTGAGTCTAAATAGTCTGATTATTCTTGGCCACATTCTGAGAGACTTGTTGATTCAAAGTCTATACCTGAGCGTCTAAGGACTGTACCTTTCCAGTGTGAAAATCAGAAGAGGATCTCAACATAGTGTGAAGTTTCTGAATCTCAATCTCCATGGCGTATTGCTGAGCTTTAACTTCGAAAAGGAGTTCTATCATCCTTGGATAGTTATCATTCAGTTCAGTCTGTGCACTAGCTTCAGCGAATTGAATTCGAGGAGAATTGAGAGATGAGGGAACATCAACTTGTCTAGTACCAAGACTCGGAGTAGATTCTTCAATGTCAGCTTCAGGAAGCATAAAAATCTTC
The DNA here is from genome assembly GCA_007663325.1 of Eucalyptus pauciflora. NCBI lineage: Eukaryota > Viridiplantae > Streptophyta > Magnoliopsida > Myrtales > Myrtaceae > Eucalyptus > Eucalyptus pauciflora. The sequence goes on from VMYD01000388.1 coordinate 1,784,192, forward strand.
TGGGTCTACAGGAGATCGACTTATGCCATCACTCACAAAAGGAGGAGAAGTCTCTGTTTTCTCAACAGCTCCCCTTGTTTTTGTGCCTACAGATGGAGAAGGGATTCCTTCTTCTTGTGTCTTCTCGTTTTCAGAACGAGAGTGATGTTCTTTCTCTATACGTACTCCTACTGGTCCACTCCTAGTTGCTTCTGAATCCTTTAAAAAGATATTGCAATTGTCTCTTCATAAGAGTCATCCTCACCCTTCTTTTCAGAATGACATTCTTCTTCTTCTTCAGCTCTTGCTCTTTCTTCTCTTTCCGCTTCTTCCTTCTATGTTTCTTCTTATTCTTCTTGCTCCGTTTCTTCTCTGTTTCCTTCTTCTCTTTCCATTGCTTTCTCAGAACTAACAAAACCTCGAAGATTCTTTAAGACAATGGCAGAAATGGTAAGATCATTTTCATCCTCTTCATCCTGCAGGATAAGTGATCTCCTCTTCTTTACAGGTTCATGCACAACTTCTTTGCCTTTCCTTTTTCTTCCAGCAGAATCTTCGTTGGTTTTGCTTGATGACTCCTTCTTTAAGCACTCAATAGCCTTGTTCAGATTGTTCAACCTCATCTTCGAAATCATCTTCAGTCCTATTACCATAGGAGCAATAATTCAAGAGCAAAGTGAGGCGAGAAACTGGATCTGAAAATGTCTAAATAACTTTGTAACCAGCGCAGAATAAGGCAATTGTCCTTTGTCCTTCATAATTGTCCTGTACATGTGCATCGAAATAGTATGAGGGAGTGAAAGTCTCAACCCATTGCAGATGGCAAACATGAGTCTTGCTTTGAATCTGGAAACATTTGTTTTTGATGCAGCCTTTGGTTTGATGCAATTAATGACAATTTTATGCAACAGAACATTTGAGGCTGGCAGTCTCGAGTATGTGATGCCTCATTCTAGTAATTTTTCCTTTACAAGAAATCTGGTGGCTTGTCCTATGGAGACACTGATCGGTTGAAAATCACTCCTTTCTACCCCAAAAATGTATGCTAGAATGTCAACATCCACCACATAGTCTTTATTACTCACAGTAAACTGGATTCGATTTTGGTTAAGAAAAGATAGATTTGAATAGAAAAATGCTGTCAATTCTGGATATCCAACAACCGTCTCAGAATAGAAATTCTTGAGTTGAAGTAAGGCTAACTTTTCCCTCAAGTTAACCTTGATCAAGTCTAAGAAGTCAAAATTGACAATTCAAGGGTTCATCACCCCTCTCTTTAGCATTTGGGTGTAAACCCTTTTGTGCTCCTTAGAACGAAACAATTTTGTTCTCTCTCCAGGGACATCAACAGCAACACTCATTCTAGGTTTGAAAATTGAATAAAACCGCTTGTCATCATCCTTGTTTTCAAGATGCTCAGAACTGAACCTAGGGTCTAAAGGAAAATAAAGAAAGGCTTTGTCTGCCAACCCTTTCGGTGCTATACCCAACCATTCTATCGTTCTTAAGAATACAGTCTCGTTTCTATGCCCATGTCCTCTTAGAAAATTAGTGATAAAAGTCATAGGAGTACCACCTTGCTTCAAATAAGTGTAATGCTTATAAAGAACCTGGGGTCTCTGAGTTCAGAGAGGAATTGCGTCTTGCTCGACTTCCTCTTCTAGAAGTTTGTGCGGAAGATTCTGCGGATAGTGCTGCGAAGAATTCTGTGGAGAGACTTCTTCAGTGAGATCGAAAATGCACTGGTCCTTCTGGCATGCTTCGAGAGGATTTCTGAGAGGATTTCCTTTGGTAAGACATGAATGCAAGCTTGGAGGATTTCACATACATGTTCGAGCGAAGAAAAGATGGAAACTTGTAGAACAAACTTGAGAGTAAAAGATGAGGAAGTGAATCGATATTCTAGGGTTTGAAAAGAGATGATCGAAAGAAATACTAAAAAGTATTTAAAGAAAATGAAAAGACACAACGGGAAGAGGTATTTGAACCGTCATAAAGAAAAATGCCTTTTCGGAATAACTGAAAATGAAAACTGCCAAAAATTCAAAATTTGAATTTTAGCGAGAAAAGATAATTGCTAAAAATAAAATAGGCAAGCAATGATTTGAATAAGAACGTACCTTTTCAGAGTTTTCATACTAAAATTAAAATACCTAGATCAAAGTGATTTTCTCAAGTTAAAGTTCTGAGTTCGAACAACATCAGACTTTAGTCGATAGGAGAAATAATATTCAGCTTGTTGTGAATAGACTCAAATAGGCTTTTCTTTAGAGGCTCTGTGAAGATGTTTACCAATTGATTCTTTGACTCGATGAATTGAACCAGAATCTCGCCATTTTGCACATGATCCCTTATAAAATGATGTCGAATCTCTATATGCTTTGCCATTGAATGAAGAATTGGGTTTCTGGTGAGATTAATGGCACTTGTGTTGTCACATTTGATCTCGGTGCAGGATTCTTCTATTCCAAAGTCTCTTAGTTGTTGTCTTATTCATAGAATTTGAGAACAACAACTCCCAAAAGCAACATATTTTGCTTCTGCTGTTGATAATGCTACAGTACGCTGCTTCCTTAAGAACTAAGATACTAGCATATTTCCCAGCAATTGACAAGTACCAGATGTACTCTTTCTATCGACTCTATAATTGGCTAGATCAGCGTCAGAATGTCCAAGTAGAGTAAAGTCTCATTCTTTTGGATACCATAGACCCAATTTTAGACAAGTCGCAACATATTTAATGATGTGTTTTATTGCACTTAGATAAGATTCCCTTGGATCAGACTGAAATCTTGCACATATGCATACACTGAATAGAATATCAGTTCTTGAGGCAGTAAGGTAGAGAAGAGAACCAATCATGCTTCTGTATAGCTTCTGATTACTTTCTTCCCTTCTTCATCCTTGTCCAGTTTCGAAGAACTTAACATTGGTGTCTCTGTTTTCTTGCAATTCTCTAACCCAAATCTCTTGATGAGATCTTTGGCATATTTTTTTTGGTGAATGAATATACATTTCTTCGATTGTCTAACTTGCAATCCTAGAAAGAAAGTTAACTGACCCATCATGCTCATCTCGAATTCATCCTGCATAGATCTTGAAAATTTATTGTAGAGACTTTCGTTAGGAGAACTAAAAATAATATCATCTACATAAATTTATACCAGTAGAAAGTCTTTTCCTTCTCTCTTTATAAACAAAGTAGAATCAACTTTTCCCTTTTCAAAACCATTATGAGTTAAAAACTTACTCAACCTTTCATACCAGGCTTAAGGTGCTTGCTTCAGTCCATACAATGCATTTTTCAGTCTGTAGACTGAGTTTGGCTTTCTTGGATCTTCAAATCCTAATGGTTCTTCCACATAGACTTCTTCTTGTATGAACCCATTTAGGAATGCACTTTTGACATCCATCTAGAATAACTTGAAATTTTTATAACAAGCAAAGACAAGTAATAATCTAATTGCTTCTAACCTTGCTACTAATGTATAGGTCTCGTCATAGTCTATCCCTTCTTCCTGTGTATATTCTTTTGCCACAAGTCTTGCTTTGTTTTTTACCACTTTTTCCATTCTCATTCATCTTGTTCTTGAAATCCCATTTTGTTCCAATAATATATTTGCCTTTGGGTTTTGGAATTAGCTCCCATACATCGTTGATGTTGAATTGTTTGAGTTCTTTCATTAGACAAAACTTCGTCTACTACTTTTGGTTTATCTCATAAACAAGTGCTAGAGTATTGGACTCTTCTCTTCCTTTGGATCTGGTGCGAACTCCTTCATCAATGTTGCTAATGATGAGTTCTTTGGGATGAATTGACTTGTGCTTCCAGTTGTTGTTTGGTCTGAGAGTCTGTTGATCCTCTTCTTTGTTTGAATCTTCTCGTTCTGCTTCTTGTTGTTCTCTAGAAGTATGAACCTCTTCGGGGAAAGTAGACTTTGTAAAGTCTGGAACGGGTTCAAACTCCTCAAGTCGAGTCTGATCTGGTAGATTCTCCACATTATCCTGAAACTTAATGTTCATAGATTCTTCCACGGATTGAGTCTTTTTGCTAAAGACTCAGTAAGCTTTGCTTGAAGTCGAATAGCCAAGGAAGATTCATTCGTCTGATTTTTCCTCGAACTTTCCAGATCAATCATTTGCATTCTTCAGAATAAAACATTTACACCCAAGACATGAAAGTAGGAAACATTCAGCTTCTTTCTTTTATTCACTTCATAAGGAGTTTTCTCTATAATAGGCATCAAGAATACTCTGTTGATAATATAACAAGCTGTGGAAACTACTTCTGCCCAAAATCGAGAGGATATTTTGCTCTCTATCAAGAGAGTTATGGCCATCTCCTGTAAGGATTTGTTTTTCCTTTCCACAACCCCATTTTGTTTTAGAGTGTATGGAGAAGAGAAAACATGCTGAAAAATCATATTCATCACAAAACCTCGCAAAGTCCTGATTTTCAAACTCACCTCCATAGTCAGTTCATATGCTTGAAATTGCATAACCCTTTTCATTATGAACCTTCTTGGCAAACTTCGAGAAATAAGAGAAGGTTTCAGACTTACTTGCTAGAAAGTAAACCCAAGTAAAGCGAGAGTAATCATCCACAATTACTAGGCAATATTTCTTTCCACCAATACCCCGAGTTCTGGTTGGTTCAAAAAGGTCCATATGAAGAAGCTACAGAGCTCGATTGGTAGAGACTTGATTCATAGGTTTAAAGGAACTTCTGACTTGTTTTCCCAAGACACAGGGAGTGCATAACTCATTCTTCTGATAAGCCAGATTAGGAAGGCCTCGAACAAGCTTCTTAGAAGAAATCTTGGCAATTTGCTTCATGTTAACATGACCAAGCTTCTAATGCCAGAGACTTGCTTCATCTTGAATAGAAATAAGGCACTGAGAACTTTCTGGGTTTACATCCATAAGGTATATGTTGCCATGCTTTCGACTAGTAAAGGATTGAGAGAAGTCTTGACTCGTTCCAGAACAAATACCTTCTTGGAAGTTTATTCTGAAACCGGTGTCGCAAAGTTGACTTATCCTCAGTAGATTGTAGTTCAATCCTTCCACCAAGGAAACGTTGTTGATAGTCAGGCTACCAATCTTCACAGTTCCACATCCTACAATTTTTCCTTTGCTATTCCTCCAAAAGAAACTTTTCCCCCATTCAATCTAACAAGCTTTATGAAGCAGCTTAAGTCTCCTATCATATACCTCAAACAAACACTATCCAAATACCATTTGATCTTTCTTTTAGTAGTGACTTGTAATCAAAAGGAAAACTCAAACTTTCTTTGGTATCAAGATTTTCTTGGGTCCAAGAGAGTTACTATTAAAAACAGTCTTAGCCTAGTCCTTCTTAATTGGTCTCCAAACCTTGGGACATTCTTTCTCTAAATGTTCTGAGCTGTTACACTTCGAACAACTGAGTGCACTTCGGCCAACAAGTTTTTCAAAAAAAATTTGAAAATGATTTTTGTAAAATGCCTTTTCAAGTCTTTGTTAATTTCTTTCTTTTACTTTGGGAAAATCGATTAATGGAACTATTGATACATAATTTTGGCAATCCTAAGAAAATAAAAATAAAAATCACAAATAAAAAGAAAAAACAAGGGAAAATCAATCTGATTAATTATGCATGAAAGTTGGAAATTTCAAATCTTGGTAAATGCGGAAGCAATTCCCAATCGAGGATCAAGATTTAGGGAATTAGGTAAATAAAGAGCAATAATTTTGATAAAATGGAAGGAATCGAAGCAAAATTGAGCTAAATGCGAAATTACGCTCTGATATGCAGCCATGAATTAATGCAACATAAGATGGAGTTCATGAAAGTGGCCGTCTGGAATCACTATAAAAGAGAGCCACAATTTTTGTGACTAAGTGGGGGAGGGGGGTGGGGGAAGCAAAAATTTTCAAGAGAAAAATCGTGCAAAAACAATTTGTGAAGAAAAGAGGGTTGGTTTTTTCCTTCGTTCAACACAAAAAAGGAAGAGAAAAACTTGCTGAGGGAAAGTAAAAAGTCAGTAGAAGAGGATCAGAGAAAAGAACAGGGAGAGGATGTGGGATGTAACGTGAGGGAGACGTGAGGAGAGAGAAAAAGAAAAAAAAAAGAAGAAAAGAAAAGAAGAAGGGGGCTACTGTTCATCTTCATCGTGCAGCCCCTCATCGACACCGCCGGGCCTCCGAACGCTAGTGTTTCCCTCTGTCGGCCATTGCCGCTTCACCTACAACCTAGTGACGCCGCTGCTGTGACCTACGGCAGCCCACAAGCCCTTTTGCCAAGCCTCTGCCACGTCTCTGCTCACCACCGTGCCTCACCTGTGACCTATAAACTCGCCCTGCAATAGCCCACTCGCCATTGTCTTCCTTCCGGTGACCCAACGCCTGACGCCTTGTAACACCATCAGAGCCTGACGCTGCTATTATTGCTTCCCTCTTGGCATTGCTATTGCCCCGCCTGACGTCGAGCGCCACCCGCCACCGCAATTTTTGCAAGCAGTAGCCACGAGCACCAACAGCGACCTGCAATTCACCTCTGTTGCCGCCAACGTCCACATCTCCACCCATTGCCGACCTGCAGCATCGAACGCTAGACCCCTCGACGCTCAGCCTCCACCGCACCTCAGTCGACCTCTGACACCACGATCAAGCGCTACTCTCGTTTGCAGCTCCACAGCCGCACCACTGTCGCTTCGCTGCAGCCACCAGCCTCACTGTCGCTGCTCACGAGCCTTCGTTGGAGCTCCGATGTCAGCCACCCCATGTCCCAACAGGCACAACCCAACCCTAGCCAAATTGTTGGTCGTCGAGTGACTGTCATTTTTTAAAAAAAAAAAGAGAGAAAAAAGTCAAGGTAGTTTTTTTTTTTTAAGTTTCGTTATTATTGTACAAATTGGAACATTGGAAGGTGATTTTCATTTTATGAATATTCTAGGCATTATCCACAGGGTTTTACTCAAATTTACTGTAATTATTAATTTGATCCGAAAGATGTTGGATAATTTATTTAATTAGATTAATTTTTTGGGCATTTTAATATTATTTTAACTTATTAAATCATTACAATTGTTAATTTGATCCATAAGACTTCGGATCAAATTTTTAATTATTTTGAATTTTCTTATATGTTGTGATATTTAGGGTTAAAATAATCATTAATTTAACTCGTGAGACAACGGATTATTTTAATCCTTTATTTGATGAATATCTTGATTAGTTTAGATATAATGTTTATCCGATAATTGCTTGTCTCGAAAAACACTAAAAAATAAAATAAAAAAATGAAAAATCAAATCTTGCATCGGAGTGTGTTGGTTTAGTAAATTAGGATTGCACTTTTAGATAATTTTTGGAATAGATTAGGATTGATTTTTTTTTTTATATAGATAGACTCTTAGATGATGTTTGCACATTTTAATAATCTCATTTTTCTTAAGAAATAGTTTTCTAAGATAGGATAGGGTTTAAGTCAAATTAATCCCTAAAATCAATTAGAAAACTATTTATTTTAGATGGTTTAATTAGGTTTCCTTTTTATTATGAATTTTAATAAAAAAATAAAAATATTAGGTGCATGTCAATTAATTTGCATGTTAGGTTCATTTAGTTAGAAGTTACCTGTTAGTAGAGTTAAGTCACGTAGTTAAAGTGTATGTTATATAGTGAAGTTCTAATTTCAAGATAAAAGAAAACCCAAAAATTACTTGTTTTGTGCATTTAATTCTTTTGATGCAAGTTATTTGATTAATTGAGTGTTTAATAATGATTGAGCACCTGTGTGATCACCCTTTTGCATGATAGAGATTTAGGTTAAAATTAATCCAAACTGCATTCAAATACATTTTTGAAAATAAAAAGAAATGGTACCGAAAGGGTGTTAGAAAAATCTAGTGTAACTAAGTCTCTATACCTAAAGTCTCTGGTTCGTAATAGTAAAATAATTCTCCCGTTATTTTACTTAGGTGTCAAATCGACCTACCATGAAATGATTAGTGGCGAATCCTAGATAAAATCCATTTGCGTGTTAAAAATTTGAACCTAAGTTGCGAATTGGTATGGGCAATTTTTTTACTCGGCTTTTGAGTGTTTGTAATTTGAGTGTCTTTGGTGATTAGAAGGTTTTATAGATTTTCAGTCGTTGGATCTCCACTTATGTATCAACCATTAAGAGGTTGTAAATTAAGATGGACGTGATGTAAGGCCAAGAAGGAGGTGTGAGGAAGATGAAAGAAATATAACCATCAACAAAAATACCCTTGGCATTATATAAGATTTGATCGGCCGATGAGCTTAAATCCTTATTTGAAACTAAGTTGGCCCTCGAGGTCCATTATAAATCATCTTTTGAAAAAACGGTTTTGTTTAAGCTTTTATTTCGAATTTTCTCTAAGATTAATTTAGGTCAAACACCTGTTGAGTGTTACACGTGTCGAACTAGTTTGTGGCAATCATTGGATGATGAGGGCCTCACATAGATTAAGTGGAAAGTACACGTTTTGGGATTATAAGAATAATAATCTACTCCCAAAGTTTGAGTTATCATATGATGACTTTCATGTTTACTCTCGAGTGGGAATCGATTTGATGACGTAGATTTGAATATATGCAAAGCGAGCTCCGCAATAAAGTGCTGTTGAGAAACAATCTACATGAAAGAACGAAATGGGTGAAAGAAGATGTGGGAAATCGGACTGAGAACTCTTATCCATAAATGAGGTTGAGATGTGTTCTCATTCCAGGAGGACCCTAAATGTGGAGTGGCTGCCATTGCCGTGGGTTGAAAACCTATGTACGTCCTGAAATTGCTGTGTACTTGCGTACTTGCTATCACAATATGACGAGAAGTATACGGTGCAGTGAAAATATGGTTAATACTAATTTATAGAAAATTGAATCTCCAAACACAAGAAAATATGTTCTCTCTCTAATGTATACTAATTAGATGAAGAAGCTATCTATTCTCGATACATAGCACTTATTTATAGTAGAAAAAAGCGTAACCCCTAAAAAGGACAAAATATCGAATTCCTAATTCAAAATAGCAGCAAATCAATATCCCTGTAAAAAAAAAAAAAAAAACTTAAACTAAATAATCAAGACAAAGAAGATATAAAACTATAATGAATTTCTACTATAAAATATCCATCCCATCTCGATATCTTGTTGAAAAATCACATAAATCTTCATTGAATTGCTTGTCTCGAGCTCTTTGACTATGTTAAACTTATTTGAACGTTCTGGAAAATTTCTCAGCAATCGCATCCACATCAAAATATATTGATATCTAAAAATGTTTCTTATCATGAGGAAATCGATTCAATGATAAGGTGTTAAGGTGTATATAAAGAATGAAGCTCATAGGTGGGTAAAAAGGATACCCAAGAATTTAAATTTGAAACCTCTAAGTCAGATGTACCAACTTGAAAGTTAGTATTTAGTAAAGTATGGTACAAAATTTTAGTCAAAAAAGTATGGTACAAAATAAATTCTAATTATGACCGTATCCACTACATATTAAGTTATATTTTAATAGTCCCATAAAAAATCATAATAGGTTTTGTCAACAAGTTCTTTAGGTGCACTAATTAAGAGTACCGCAAATGATAAAAAGGCGTATCCATGCATTTTTAAAATTTGAAATGGTGAACATTTCCAGAAATCACCTACTTCAAATATAAAAAATGTACAATTCAAAAGTACAATTAAAGATCGTTAGCAATTGCTTTGGGGAACCTTATTAACATTTTCCAATTTCATAGTAAAATGTCGTGCAAAAGCAGAGTTTATTTGAGAGAGAGCGAGCAGCATCTAATTCACAGGACAATTAATTCCTTAGATGAGCGTGCATTGAATGGATGCCCTTTTTTGGGTCGGGAGGCATTGAATCGTTTACGCAACTGGGGAAACAGCGGGTTTGATAAGGTATAGCCACGTCGTCACCAATTTAACATGGAGCGCGAGAGCCAACGCGTAATAATTTCTTGCGAGAGGGGCAGCAGGCGCTCCTACCGCATTGGTACCGGTCGGAACTCGATGATTGGACGTAACATGTTGAACGATGCATATTTGCCACGCCCCATCGAAATTGCTAGGGATAGCAACAAAGCCTTGAGTGGAGAAGGATCTTGACTTAACCATGGGTGGAGAAGGTACCGCGAGTCAATCAAGTCACGTATCACACCAGGTTGGTCGCCGACAGGGTATAAAACTAATTAACCCTTCTTCTTCTTTTTTTCCTTTTTTTCTTTTTTTTTTCTTTAAAGCAATGGTTAACTTGTCGACTAAAATTCAAATATCAACATCTAGATTATCACAAATACATAAAACATTCAAATACCTAGATAATCATAAGTATTTGAAAATTTGTGTAAACATGCACTTACACAAGCGACAGGGCTTGGAGAGGAAGCACTTGGATAATTGCAAATACTTGACATATTCAAATATTTAGATAACCACGAGCATCAGAAAATTCTCAACATATTTAAATACCTACGTAACCATAAGATTTGGAATGATGCTTGCTTATCAGCACAAGGCAACATAATAATTAAGGATTTGTGTATCTCCTTCGCCGGGTCGACAGTCCTCAATGCCTGCCAAACTGCGCTGTTGCAATTGAATCCGGCCCCACATGCGATTTGCCATGTCCTATCGCCTTTCCTAATCCTTCCTTTGGCCTCCAAATAGGCCAATTCATACCACACTGAGCTACTCGAGGTGTTCCTAAATCGGTATAGAGTCATTCGTGATGGCTCCATGTGCCACTTTGTGAGCTCGAAGCTCTTCTCCATCTCATCAAGAACAGGTCGACCTCCAACGTGGAAGCAAAAATGCTTAAAGGCCAACTTGAAGTCGGGAATGTATGGCCTAATCTTCATCTTGAACACCTTCCTTGCGACCAAGGTCATGAAGAACCAGAGCTGTTCTGACATTGGGAGCACTGCCGGGCCAAGGGTCGTGATGTTGGTCTTTATGGCTTCCCTGAGGACCGCCACCAAGTCCATGGATACCGACAAGCCGATCTTCTTCTTCTCGTCCTCTCGCTGGAACAAGCAACCATAGCTTTTGTCATCCGAGCCTTTGTGGGTGCGCACGGTGTGGATGAGTCTGGTACTTGGAGCGGCGGCGGTCGGAGGACCAGTTGGAGAGGAGGATGGCTGCCCCACCCATTCGGAAGAGGCAGTTTGAGATGAGCATCAACCGGTCATTGCCGAGATACCAGTTGAGGGTGACGCTCTCGATGCTCACCACTAGGGCATAAGAGTTATGATGTACCTAGTGATTAACCCATAAGAGAAGTAATAACATTGGCTGAACTTTAATTTTGTTGAGACATAAATTGAATCTCCCTAGTAAGAAACATTAGAATTTTGAGTACCTAGTAGATAAAGCATATAGTAAATTGAGAATGTACAAAGCTTAAATTCTTCAATTTCGTTGTCATATATCGAATTCATAAATGCGAAATGTCCTATTTCAAATCTAGCTATATTTTGTGGCATAATAAATCTTGGGTTGACTTATCAATGGATCATTTTATTCAACAACATCTAGGTTTCGAGGGTTCCGAGTTCAAACCACTCACTAGCTCCTACTTCTCTACCCACCAAAGCGTAAACTAAGGAAAGTAATTACCTAAAATTTTACTGTCAACACAACCTAAATAAAATTGTTTATTTTTATGACTTTATTAACATAATAGTCTTGGGGCTACAATGTAAATAATAATTTGTTTTGAGCCATGAATTTTTAAAGGATTTGATCCCAAAATAATTTATAATAATTTGTTGAATGGATTTTTATGGTTTAGAACATGTTGTTATTTTCACATTAGATTAAAAACTGCCACTTAATCATCTCTTTGTTTTTTGTTTTTTGTTTTTTTTTTGTTTTTTGGAATGATTCTAATTTTATCAAATATTTTTAAATTGAATGGTGCTAGCATCACCGTCTCACGATGTAACAATCAAAAGATGTCCACAAAAATTTCCTTTCTCAAACACAATACATGGAAATTTCCAAGCAAGACATAGTTCTCCCTCTCTCTCATTTAAAATGTGTGGCTCAGGATTGGCCGTCCGTTTTCCAAGCTTAACAATATGGCTAGCTAAGCATTTTCCTTTTAAATCACATGACACATTATCAACATAAAGACTATGTCTGATTGTTTAGATTTCTAAAGAGGATGAGACTAGATAGTATAAGATATGAAATCCAAACAATTTGTTATATCATATCTAATGTTTGATGATCGCAGTAATAAAGTCGAATATATTTACATTATATCATGTATGTTGTTTGGTATAAACAGCATATTAGTTTAAATGAACAAAAAACTTTACAAGCAGAGATGGTAAAAATCTCTCACAACACTCTTGCCTACTTTATTTTTATTTGTTTTTCTTATTTTATTTTCCTCTCTTTTTTAATTAATTTGTTTTTATTTCTTTCTTCCCTTTCCATCCTTCTCTAATGAAATTTTGTTAAATAGTAAATTGTACAAACATACCTAAAATAATAAAATACCTAAAATATGTAATAATATAGATAGATTTTATATTTATATATTTAATTTATGTTGTGAAATAGAATTAATTTGAATATATAAATATAAATAAGATTAAATGAAAATAACTAAATTGTTATTTTTTTATTTTGAATTTATTATATTAGAATTCAAATATTATTTATATTGAAATATAATTTTAATTTTGTTAATTTAAGAAATTTGTTATTCAAGAAAAATAACTTTCCTATTATGGATATTACAAATCCTATCTACATTTATCCCACCCCTCCCATAGGATAGTTTAATCCAATCTATTTTTCCCTTATATCCAACTTTATCTTATGCATCAAACATAGGATAGAACAAATTTTATCACATCCTAAATTGTATCTTAATTACCAAACACAGCCAAAATGGATGCTATTTGCTAGTGAACCTAATAAAGAAGTCCTACTACCCAACTTATAATTAGCATTTCATTGGTCAATGGAAGTTTTCATTCTCTGTTTGCTTCGATATCATTGAGGGTGTTATTCATAAAAAGTTCCTATTATCAAACTTATACTTTGAAGAATAGAAGAAGAGAGGGCAGAGAAGAAGCCAAACCTGTAGCAATTGCTTAGCAAGGTCGATAGAAATCAACCCAGCGCTGCAACCCATCCCACCAAGATTGTAGCTCAACACGTTCCCTCTGAGCTTGTAGTGATTCACGATCATTGACGACAGGGACGGTGTCGGGTTGAACAAGCTACAGTTCACAACGAGGATCCCTATGTCCTTAGCCTTGACCCCGGTCTTGGCCAGCAGCTGGTCGATGGCCCCGAACATCACGGCCTCAGCCTCTGCCCGTGCTTCTGCCATGCATAGGTTTGGTGGGACCTGGAGCATGGCCTCGGGCAAGTAAGTCCGCTGCCCGAGCCCGGACTTCTCAAATATCTTCTGCTGGAAAGCAAGGTTCTCCTCGGTGAAGGCAGTCGTGAGCTCCGAGATCTCCATGAAGGTCTCGCCGGTGCATATCTGGGCCGGATTGGGCTTGTAACAGGCAAAGTCAACAAGGTAGACTTTGCTTGGTCGGGTCATGAAGTAGGGAGTTACCAGAAACACCATGACGGCAGGGAAGAGGACGACGGTGACGAGGTTGAACCTCAGTTGGTCCGAGAGTTGGGCCAGGTCTCGGGCCATGGCTGTCAGGATGTGGGCTGAGGAGATGCCGAGGAGTGGCACGAGCAGTAAATACATGGCGTTGGAGATGAGGTAGTGGTAGCCGAGCTTCACGTACTTGAGCCTCACTGACGACAGGAAGCTTGGGAGGTTGGGGTTCGATGGTTTGTCCGAGTCTTGGCTTTGAGGTTCGACTGAGATAGGGAAAGCTTGGCTTAGGTTTTGCAGACTTATCTGTTCTTGTTGCTCGGCCATTTCTGCACAAAAACCAAGATTTTTGCAGCTTCGGAGGTTTCTTGTGCCTCTTCTTCAGAGGCCTTTCCTAAGAATAACAAAGGATGAGAACTTGGAGTGCCAAAAGCAAACGGGGGAAATGGCAGAGAGAGAGAGAGAGAGAGAGGGTCTTAGCAATGCATGAGGAACATTGGGGAGTGTTTGGTGTGGATTTATAGAGAGTGCGTGGAGAGCGTAGAGGAGTTATTATACGGTTATTTTAAAATTCAAGTTTTGATAATTTTTCTTAAACAATTAAATGAGCTAACGAATGGTGGAAAATATTTTCCACTCAAATTTTAGGTTTTGGCCGAACACCGGAAAATAGAGTCATTTTCCTGGAAAATGACTTCCAGGAAAATGTTTTCTAGAAATGTGATATTTTCCGTGAAACGAACGGACCCTAAGTGAAAAATGCATATAAGGATTTAAAGTGAGTCATTTTCTTAAAAGAGGTCATATGTTGCACTTTATCTCATATAAGAATATAAAGTTACCTATTTAATCTCAAATAAAGATATGTAGTTATAAAGGTCAAATCTTATATATAGTCAGGGGTATTTTCGTCCTGATATTTTAAAATTTTTCTTATTTTTTCTCCTTCTCCTTTTGTTTTCTTTCTCTCTTTCCGTCTTTTTTTTTCCCCATTAATTCCTCACGCCTCCATCTTACTCTCTCCTCCTCTAAAGTCCTTTATTCTCTCCCCGCCAAACTGTCCATTGACGCCCTCAAGCTCGTTCACCACTGTCCTTGACCGCAACTCCAACACCTTCGTCATCAGATGGACATCGATTTGAGCCCTTGATCAAGCGCAAGCAATCTAAGATTTGATGCTCATGCTTGATTTGAGACCTAGATCTCGTGCTCGTGGTCAAGCATGGCAACGGTGGAAGACAAAGCTCCAAGGTGTAAGCCATTAGCTCATCGCCCTCCCCTCACTCATACTCAATGCCTAAACTCTAATTTGTCCTCGAACAAGCTCTCGTTGGTTTGGACAACAAGCCTAGATTTATTATAGGTTCCTGTGGATGGATTCTTCTTTGTGTTGTAATTATAATGTGTTAATGGATCAATGAAAATTAGCAAAATGAGATATGTCTCTTTAGTTCATGTATCTCTTGAATCCATGTATTTCTTTAATTCGTATGTCTCTTGCACATTGGTTCGGTGGGACCTGGAGCACGGCCTCAGGCACGTGTGTCCTCTGCCCGAGCCCGAACTTCTTGAGGATCTGCCGCTGGAAAGCAAGGCTCTCCTTGGTGAAGGCGGTCGTGAGCCCAACAACTCCATGAAGGTCTCGCTGGTACATATCTGGGCTGGGTCGGGCCTGTAGCAGGCGAAGTCGACAAGGTAGAACTTTTCTGGGCTGGTTCATGAAGTTGAGAGTGACCAGAAATATGACGAGGGTCGAAAAGATTACGATGGTGACGAGGTTGAACCTGAGTTGTTCCCACAGTTGGGCCAGGTCTGGGGCCATAAGGATCGAGAGGTGGGCCAAGGAGATTTAAAGGACTGGCACGAGGAGTAAATACATGGTGTAGGAGATGAGGTAGTGGAAGCCGAGCTTCACGTACTTGAGCCTCACTCACATGAGGAAGTTTGGGAGGTTGTGGTTCGATGGTCTGTCCAAGTCCTGGCTTCGAGGTTCGACTGAGAGGGCGACTGTTTGGGCTGGGTTTTGTATACTTATCTGTTCTTGTCGCTCGGCTATTTCTGCAGAAAAGACAAGATTTTTGCAGCTTCGGAGGTTTCTTGTGTCTTCTTCAGTGTGGTTTACTGAAAAAATAATGAAGGACCGGAACTTGGAGTTCCAAGACTTTCAGGTTTCTTGTGTCTTCTTCAGTGTGGTTTACTAGTTTTGGCCTTTCAGCATTTTGAAGGCAAGTTGAAAGCTGAAAGCCGGCTTCAAAATTGAACCAAACAGTCCAACATTTTCTAACTTAAAAGTCCCTTGGAAATGCTGAACCAAACGCAGCCAAAATGGGCTCTTAACTTTTGGCCATTGGTCAATTCATGCCTGAAATATTTTTTTGATGGATTGAGCCTTTAATATTTTGCAAAAAGATGTTCAATTGAGTCTCATAATAGATTTCCAACGTTGAAAACAACGTATAATTCTACGGTCCATGGCTAGGCAACATTAGAGAAAGACCATGTGAGAGACGTAAAGGATTTCTAGCATTTAAGACTCGCAAAACCCGTAAATAGAAAATTCAGGAATTGATTACGACGTTTTTCAAACATTAATGACTCAATTAATCAAAATAAGATGTTAAGAACTAGATCAATCAATGGCAAAATGTCGTGGATTAGTTATGCATTTATCTCAACTTTGGAAGGTGATAGATAAGCACTTCTTTTTGCTTTAATGGTTCCAACTTTGGAACAATCGACATATCGGTTTAGCTTAGAAATGCCAGTACACATTTGATTGAATCGATTTAAGTGGTTTCAGGTAAAAAGGAAAGTAGATAGATTTGATTTCCGCATAAAGAGGTAAGGAATTGGAGAATCGGACTGATGGGAGATAATGAATATAAATAAATTTGTTTAGACATGCCCGCATCGATTTATATTCTTGTTTTAAGTGCGACAACCTCGAATTCTTAGAATGGGGGAAAGAAAAAGGAGGGAATGTATATATATATAATATATATGTATGTGTACATATATGCTACATTTATTTGTATCGTCAAATTTGATGGCTCATCTTGTGCCAAGCCTCTTATCGTACAACTCATAAAAGTTTGTATGCCAACTTGATAAGCATTTTTCGAAAAAGGAAAAACTTGATGGGCATTTCGTGCACTCTCCCCCTTTTTGAATGTGACTAGTACCAAATTATGTAGGCATTAAACTCATCTTGTACTCCAAATTGAGAAATACTATGCGAAACACAAGTTAATCTTGCAATGGATGTTTCACCAATCTCTCGACTTTCACCGACGTGGACAGCTACTATACCAACTTATCAATTCCTCAAATACTCCTTAAGAGATGCGGTGGAGTCTACACTCTTCACTTGAAGGGCCATCTAATTTTTTAGTGTAGTTTTTTCTTTCGTATTTAGGAGAGAATGCCCTAAGTATGTTATGTCCCAAAGTTCAAAGAAAACAGTTTTTGGATATATTTAAATTTATATATATGTTAACTTTTTTTACGGTCAAAATTTGATGGCTCCTCTTGTGCCAAACCTGTTATCGTACTACTCATAAAAGTTCGTATGTCAACTTGATGAGCAATTTAAAAAAAAAAAACTTGATGAGCATTTCGTGTACTCTCTACCTTTGTGAATGTGACTGATACCAAATTATATTTAACTCCATTCATACTGGGTTAAAATCCTTTACAGTTAAAAATTATTAGAACCACTCATTTGTTTTCCGGAATTCACACCGAAAATTCTAAACATGAACATTAATTCCCATCCGCCTCATTCATTGCACTCCATCTTTGTTGCCAACTTGCACTCACATCTCTCCAATTGTCATGCCATTCAGCCTCCCGAGTCGTTTCCGATAGATAGCATGTCTTTTTTGGCCGCCACTCCCTCTAGTAACGAGGTGAAGGAGCTTATGGTTGATGCGACTGCCACAATCGTTGTTGGATCTGAGCTTGCAACTTGAGGCTCAACGTTGTGAGCCCCAACTGGAGGTCAGTGAGCCACATCTCTCCAACTGTCACGCCATTCAGCCTCACGAGTCGTTTCTGATAGATAGCACGTCTTTTTTGGCCGTCGCTCCCTCT
Organism: Eucalyptus pauciflora; assembly: GCA_007663325.1. Lineage (NCBI taxonomy): Eukaryota > Viridiplantae > Streptophyta > Magnoliopsida > Myrtales > Myrtaceae > Eucalyptus > Eucalyptus pauciflora. The sequence goes on from VMYD01000388.1 coordinate 1,801,866, forward strand.
ATTAACGAGGCGAAGGAGCTTATGGTTGATGCGATTGTTGGATAAATTCTCTTAAAGTATTTTGAAGTTGACAAAACATTTTCATCAGTCTAGTCTAAAGACTTACAGAATCTATTGACAAAGTCTGAAGATCAAAGTCTGAAGCTAGCAAGACTCATGTTTCAAAGTCTACTCTCATGGACAGTTTCCAGACCGACGTTTATTCTGATCTTATATGATTGTTGTTCTAACGGCTAGAGAATATCTTTCTACTGGATTCAGCACTAGAAGATCTTACTTTCGTATTCGAATATGTATAGATTCTCTAAAGATTTCACAACTTGGAAGGATCTACTTATGGAAATCAAGATCCTGATTGTATGGGCGAACATGATTGATGGGCTATCGCAAAAGAGCTCGAGATCTCTCTAATTGATTCTGTCCAACGGGTTGATTGGAAGAACTTCTTTGGAAGGTGCCAACGGTATTGAAGGCATGCAGAAGTATATAAGAGAGATGCTTCAGTTGTTGAAGGGTGCCGGATAGAAGAATTCCAAAGTCTGAATCTCCTATTCTATTTTGCGATATCATTCTTCGAGCGATATATGTAATCAAAAGAGAGATCATATTGTAGTGAGACCTTGAGGAAGTGTAGTAGAGTTTTCTACACTGTGGACTCAAGAGCATGAGACTGTAATCACTCTTTTTTATTCTTAGTGAAATCCAGCCAGAAGGGCTGTCCGTGCGTGAGAGTGGACGTAGGCTTGATCTAAGCCGAACCACTATAAATCTGGAGTCTTGATTCTCTATCCCTAATCCTTTTATCTTTCATTACTTTCATTTGCTGCGATTGTTGTTTTTAAATCATTAATAACTCATTCGGATTAAATTATTGAAATTGCTTTAATCACCTATTCACCCCCTCTAGGTGCTAATTCTAGTCCTAACAGCGATCGCCACAATCATCGTTGGATCTGAGCTTGCAGCTTGAGGCTCAATGTTGTGAGCCCCCAACCAGAGGCCAGTGAGCCACATCTCTCCAACTGTCACGCCATTCAGCCTCACAAGTCATTTCCGATAGATAGCACGTCTTTTTTGGCCGTCACTCCCTTTATTGACGAAGCGAAGGACCTTATGGTTGATGTGACTGCCACAATTGTTGTTGGATTTGAGCTTGCAGCTTGAGGCTCAACGTTGTGAGCCCCAACCGAAGGGCAGTGAGCCCCAACCTAAGGAAGAGAGAGAGAGAGAGAGATTGGTTTTGGGGGGAAGGGGGGAAGGGGGGAAAAGGGAGAAGGGGATGGAGGCAGAAGTGAAAAGAGGGAAAATAAATTTTAATGTGCTAACATTTATCTCTTTATTATCATAACTACTCCTTGTAATGTATCTATTTATAATCACCATTTCTGATTATGTCAAACTATTTCCGATACTGGTGAAATTTAATTTGTTATACTCGACAAAAGTCTTTCATAGTTTCTCGTTCTACCTCTTTAGCCACTTTAAATTGTATTGTGAGCCTCAATAATTGATATGAGGGCCTTGCTACTTGTTATTTTAGGTTCTTTTATTTCTAAGCATAAAGATTGTGTTATGGCTAACTCTATGAGATGTGTTTTCTCAAATTTCTTGTCATTGATGATCCATTCTTTAAACTCGCGATTTTTGGAATTATTTTATTGCTTTTAAGGATTTCTTTATTTTGAAGTGAAATCTTCCAGATTTGTATTTTACTAAAGGTTCTTTTAAAATTTATGAACTCTCATTCTTAGTTTGGAAAGATTCTTTTTTTTTTTTTACTTTAATTAAGCTTGGACAAAAGATTATCTAACCTAACTGAGCAGGGAGAAAATATTGAGTGGTTGCTAACCACCAAGTCATTGTCCTATGTGGCACGTGTGAGCTGAAGTGGCTCCATTGAAAAGTTGACATGTGGCCTCTGATATGGACTGGTCACAAAATGGAAAAGTTTAAAAGGTGAATTTTCTTTTTCTCGCTCCTCAGGTTGGCTGTCAAAAAAGGACAGTTGTCACTTCTCCTCCTCCTTTCTCCAGCAAGTCCATCGCCTCCACCTCCCTAGAAGCCTTGCCGGTCGTCGCTTCCGCCAAGAGCTTTGCTGGTCGTAGCTGTTCTCGCCTTTGCCTCCGCCGTTGCCTCTCAGAGCAGTCGACCCTAGGCGATGGTTCCTAGGGTCAGTCGACCCTTAGGCAACAGTTACCAACATGCATGACCCCTTGGCCAACGATCGTTGGCCTCCAATCAACTTTTCCGTGCTGTGGCCTTCAGAGAAGATGAATAGTAACTAAGGATCAGGACTTGTATTCCAAGAATGTAACTTCTCGAAGGACCTCAGACCTACTTTAGGCTAAATGGAGCTCTTTGGAAATGCAATTGTATTTCTCCAAAGTTGAGTAAAAGAACGAACCAAATGCATTTGTGTTTGGCCAGGGGACTTTAGAATCCCAAAAAGCCATTGCAAATGTTGAACCAAACAGAGCCTTAGTATAACTTTCTTGAGACCTAAATTTAAGCCATCTTTTTAAGGATTTAATTGCATAGAAATTAGAGACTAATTTTTAAACCTAAAAAAATTATGAAAATTGCATAGCATATAGACATTAGGAGCATCTATTAATAGTAACAGAATTTATAGAAAATACAAAAGGAAAGAAAGAAAGAAAGAAAATTGATTAAGACTTAGGGTGTGTTTGTTTCACGAAAAACGTAACGTTTTTTGGAAAATATTTTCAAGGAAACCATTTTCCAGGGAAACAATTATTTTTCCTTTGTTTGGTGATATGTGATTGAAAATATTTTCTAGTGTTTGGATTGCATTTGAAAAATGATTGAATGGCATTTGACCTAACAATTGACACTAGTGTGCCTCTTACTTCCAAATTAATTTGTTGAGTCCATGTTACTTAATAAATGGATTTTTCTCGATCAGTTTAGTAAAAATCTAGAATTTGAACCTGCAAAATGAAAAGGAAACCTGAATTCGTACACTTTTTTTTTCTTGAAAATTGACATGATTTCCGGTTACATTTCGGGCATTCATCAAGTGAATTAGCAAATAGGAATAGTGATCGAAGAAGCGATGGAACCAAAAGGCCAAGAAACAATTAGGTTGAGCTCGAAAGGAAATTGTGATGATCGTATTTTTTTTTGGCAATTACAGATCACTCCTGGATCCAGAATTAGCTCAATCTCCACAGCCGATCACCCATAAAAAGCACCAGGACTCTAGAACAGATTGCCACCAAAAGATGAAGCGGGGTTGGAATCGAAGAGGCGGCATGAAGAAGAGTGACAGTTACTGAGGAGAGAGCGAACTCAGAGTCTTTAGCCTCCGCAGCTCCTCGACCCACTTCAAGAGTAAACTGAACTCGTTCTTACAAAAATATGGGTCCTTCACCGCGAAACCGTTCAAGGCTGGGGACAGCAGCAGGTACTCCAGATTCTCCCTGGACGTGTCGAGGCACAAATCGTGTCCGAACCGCCCCCGCCCTGGCCGGCGGCGGAATCGCGGGTCAGGCTTGGGGGCTCCGGGTTCTCGGGAGGGGTGGTGTTGCACTCCCCTTGCATTGTGGTATACCACCCCTGAATCGATTTGATTCAAACGAGAAGACAAGAAGAAAAATCGAGATTTCGGGACGGAAGAGAGATTTCGACAAGGGGAAGGGGACGATTCTCGGAACAATGCGCGGAATTTCAAAGAAATCGGCGGGGGAAGGGAAGGGAACGGTGATGGTGAAGAAGATGAGCGTCGGTGAAGAAGAAGGGTGAGCGAAAAAGCGAAGGGAGAGCGAACAACGTACCTCAGAAAAGCGAAAGAACCTGGAACCATGTTGAGCATCGTTGAAGAAGTGCTAGACCTTCAATGATGAAGAAGATCTGGACCTTCAATGGCGAAGAAGATGCGTGTCGTTGAAGAAGAGCCGAAGAAGAAAGATGAGTGAAAGATCAAAGGGAAAGAACATCGTACCTTAAGAAAAGCGAGAGAGTCTGGAGAGGAAAAGTGAAAGGTCAAAGAAAAAATGGTGAAAAGGGAAAGTGTTTTCACCTTCTGAGTAGAAGGAATTCGTTTTCCTAAAATAATACATAATATTTGTGTTGACAAGAAAGTATTTTCCATTGACCAAATCTTTTTTAAAGAATCAAATGGCTGAAAATCGGGAAAACACTTTATGGTAAAATACTTTCAGTGAAACAAACACACCCTTAGAAGATTGGTTGTTATTGAGAGAGAGAGAGATAGAGAGAGGTGGAGTCGAGCCGGGTCGAGTAAACCGGACCCCTATCTCTTTTCCGACTAGGCCTGGCCCAACCCCTTTCTCTCCTTTCTTTTCCTCTACTCGGGGCAGCCCATCATCCTTTCTTGCAAGCCTAGCCCACGTGATGGTCCTCTTCCCCTTCACGCCATTCACACTTCAGGAGAGAAAGAAGAGCAACAGAGCCAGAGCAGGAGGGGAGCAGGTGACGGGGCTGGCTTGGCTGAGAAACGAGAAGAAAGCTAGAGAAGTGTGAGAGGAGAGAGTGCAACTTGAGCAAGCAGAGAGAGAGAGAGAGAGAGACGTAATGGAGCCTAGATTGAGGTTAACTTGGTGGGATTATTCATGTGAGTGATCGTACATTTTTTTCAACAATTGTGATCCCTAATGGTCTTACTAACTGTTCATGCAATGCTCTTTGGAGTTTATTATGTCCCTAAAAGTTAACCTAACCAGTCTATAAAGAAAAAAGGACAAACAATGTATTTAAAATGTAGGAATCGAACATTCAATCATTGAAAGCTCAAAGTAAAAGTGCAGAAATAAAAATCCGATATTAGTTGGGAAAAATTATTACGTCACCTCGTTATAAGCCCTGAAACGTGAATTCATGTAAGCTTGACTCAATACCAAGTTGGGTAAAATATTACATCGCCATGTTCTAAGCCTTGGGACATGAACCCAAATAAGCTCAACATTAGAAACTAATCATATAATCCCTAAAAACTTAGCAACATTAGGGCAAGCCTAAATTCTACTCATTTTATTAGTGGTGACAAGGCTAATTTAGGCTAAGCTAAGCATTTATTGGGAAAATGTTTCTAAATCTAATTGGTTTTTATTTTCTAGCTAGACTATACTAACTAAGGTCTAAACAAATTTGAATATTAATTCCTAAGTTCATTAACTACACAAGCCTAATTAAAGCCAGGTAAGCTGATAAGACTAATTTTAATCACCATGGATTGCCACCTCCTAGGCTTCTCATCACCGCCAATGGTCTCCAATGCGGATCTCATTCATACGTTCAATCATGCAATCACTTAGCTCAAGGCATTAGCAAGCTCACACAATCGATTAACAATTGAGAAGTTTGGATTTAGTTTGGTATTTTAATTAGATCACCCATCCACCTCATAGAACTAAGGACTATTTAATTAATGCCAAGTGATGATTAACCCAACTTGCATTTCACAAAGCGGTGGGGTAACTCACTTGCACCTAATTAAAGTCTAATCCCCCCTTTTCTTAAATCATTTGCCGACGAATCATGGGTTGCCAATCCAATTCAAAGTTAATCAATCATCATTTTAATCATGGCCACGGTTGATTAAGAATATGATAGGCTAATAAGCCTTAGAAATCAAGGAATCGATTAGTTGCCCAAGATGGCAACTTATCTATTTTTCCCCTACTTTTGTAAATTTAACCTGACCACTCAGGATTCGACCCTGTTCTTACCCGACTTTTGTAAATTTCGAGAAAAATAACAAACGGAGTGAAAATGATGCCAAATTTTACAAACGGCTGACTTAAAGTGCGCTCTTCAATTTTCGTTTTTTAAATTTCTGCACATTAGCCCTCCAACTATGATGAAATGAAATGCCTGATTTTTCAAAGGACTCGCTCTGGAACAGTTTTGAAGGCCGTTCTTACCTTCTCCGAATTTATTTAAATCAACCGCCTAGATCTAAGTAAAAAATTATGAAACTTGCAATTTAGGACTTCTTTTACAACTTTCAATTTTTAATTTTTCACAAGAAAGGCCTCTTAAGTACTTTTAAATTGCAAAACAAGTTTGGTCGACGTTGGAACAGTTTTCACAGATCAAACCCTTCTTTTCTTCAAAAATATCGGACAGACTTTTCATGACTCAAATGATATTCAAAATTTATGATCTTCATATCAATTTAAAGCTAAGGATCTCAGCTACAAATATTCTGAAGATTAGTTTTCATAATTCTTTATAGATTTTTCCAAAATATTGAAGAGCACAGCAAGGTCAAATCAGGCTTCGCACACTTTTCTCACTCGTCATTTTTCATGATTTAGCCATTTACCAAATGAAATTGGCCAACAAACCAAGACCTACTCATTAAGCCACCAATCAGTATCTTAGTCAAACATACCATCAAATAGCAGCAATCACAAAAGAGCAACAATATATTAAAGCATATGAACTTGAGCTTTAGACCCTCATATCCGAACAAAGTGTAAGAACCTTACCTCGAGAGAGATCAAATTCCTTCTTAATCAATCGAACACGAATCAGTAGGAGGATGAGTTTGAGCCTCTTTGGCACTATCTCATTAGAGAATGATGCATGCTCATGTCATTCATAGAACACCATGCATATGCTCCATTTTCAACCATCATAGAATTAGACTCCTCGTTAAACGGTCATCTCGGGCACAAAATTAAAGTATTCCGGGTATGAGATAAAAGTGAAAATCATAGTATCAGAAAAGTCATCATAAAAGGGTTGAAATCCAGTCCAAGACATCTCCCAACAAAAAGTCCACAAGCTGTGCAGAGAGACGCACAAGCCATCCATAAAAAATATAAAATATCTCCCCTCCTTGACACACACAAGACATCTCTAGCCAACACCTAAATTTTTGCCCAAAAATTGTGTTCACATATTTCTAAAAAAATAGAAACTTGTTTTTCCACAAGAATATTTCATCTTTAGGCCCCGTTTGGTTCAGTTTTGGGGAATGTTTTAGGGAAAATACAAATACCTTTGGGGTAAAGGGATTTTTCGAAATACAAATAGCATTTCCTGAATTGTAATAGTATATTGGGAAACAATTTTGGCTTAATACCATTCAGTAAAAATTACATTTATAAAGGATTTTTACTAAATTAAGAAAAAATGTTTTTGCTGTTTTTTTTTTTGGGAGTTCAACCATCGGTAGACTCGCTTGAGGTCATGCGACCTCAGGCGAGATCTAGCTATTGGACGGCCTCATTTTAGGTCGACGATCTCCAGCGACAGTCGCTTCAATTTGCGTGACCCTGACGATGGTCCCTAGGGTCAATCGACCCCTAGGCAACGGTTACCAACATGCATGACCCCTTGGCCAATGATCATTGGCCTCCAATCAACTTTTCCGTGCTACGGCCTTCAGAGAAGATGAACAGTAACTAAGGATCAAGACTTGTATTCCAAGAATGTAACTTCCCGAAGGACCTTGGACCTACTTTAGGCTAAATGGAGCTCTTTGGAAATGCAATTGTATTTCTCCAAAGTTGAGTAAAAGAACGAACCAAATGCATTTGTGTTTGGCCAAGGGACTTTAGAATCCCAAAAAGCCATTGCAAATGCTAAACCAAATAGGGCCTTAGTATAACTTTCTTGAGACCTAAATTTAGGCCATCTTTTTAGGATTTAATTTCATATAAATTAGAGACTAATTTTTAAACCTAAAAAAAAAATTAAAATTGCATAGCGTGTAGACATTAGGAGCATCTATTGATAGTAATAGAATTTATAGGAAATACAAAAGGAAAGAAAGAAAGAAAGAAAATTGATTGAAGACTTAGAAGATTGGTTGTTATTAAGAGAGAGAGAGAGATAGGTGGAGTCGGGCCAAGTTGAGTAAACCGGACCCCTATCTCTTTTCCGGCTAGGCTTGGCCTAACCCCTTTATCTCCTTTCTTTTCCTCCGCTCGGGCCGGCCCATCATCCTTTCTTGCAGGCCTCGCCCGTGTGATGGTCTTCTTCCCCTTCACGCCATTCATGCTTCAAGAGAGAAAGGAGTGATAGAGCCAAAGCAGGAGGGGAGCAGGTGACGGGGTGATCCACGGGTCCAGGTCAGGCCAACCGGCAAGCTAGCAATGACAGGAGCCATGTGCACTTGCCAGTTGGCCTTAAAAGCGAGAGAGGAAGAAAGAGCAAAAGGGGGCTGGCTCGGTTGAGAAACGAAAAGAAAACCAGAGAAGCGTGAGAGGAGAGAGTGCAGCTCGAGCCAGCATAGAGAGAGAGAGAGAGAGAGAGAGAGAGAGAGAGAGAGAAGAAACGGAGAGAGGCCGAAAGGGTGGCCAGTTCGTTAGCTAGAGTCAGCAGAGAGAGGGAACCAGCGAATGAGAGTAGAGAGGTCTTGCTTGGCTAAAAGTTAAGAGAAAAACGAACTCGGGAAGAGAGAGAGAGAGAGATTCTGTTCACTAGTGGTTCCTCCAAGTCGCCTGAACCTTCGGAGGCCAGCTCCCTAGTCGTCGTCCGCCATGAACCAGGCAAGCTCTATCACACCCCGATCCTCGGGGATGCACCCATCCTTCTACTTGGTCAATTTTAAAATGTGATATCCCAAGACTATGTATCGCCGACTCTTTAATTTATAATGCACATGCGGAAGCAGTTAAAATCCCTAGACAATAAAACAATAGGATAGAAAAGGGGAGAAGTACACTATCAGTGCCATAAGTTGTGTACGACGCTCACTGTGGTGCCAAAAGTTTCTGTCGGATTACTTAAGTGCCAAATTGGATGAAAAATGATCACTTTGGTGCCACCGGCGAAAGATTTCGGCCAAAATTATTACGTGGCTTTTTTTTAAAAAAAATCGACAAGGCCTTAAACGACATCATTTTCGGTCCTCCTTAAGAAAACGATGTCGTTTTTCCGTCCTACATGGATGACCTCACAAAAACGACGCCGTTTAACTCATTTGGGGATTGAAATTAGGGTTTCGGCTTGGCCGCCGAGTGGCCGTCGTCGGGGTTGGGGTCGGGATCGGGGTCAGAGCTGTGGCCGCTGAGTAGCCATCGTTGGGGTCGAGGTCGGGGTTGGAGCTACAGCCGTCGAGTGGCCATCGTCGGGGTCAAGGTCGAGGTCTGAGCAGTAGCCGCCGAGTGGCTATCATCGCGGTTGGGGTCGGGGCGTGACACTATATGTTCAAAAGGAGTCACCATTAGCCATTGTTGAGGGTTGGCTAAAAATCCTAATCAAGACAAGGAAGTGTCATCTTAATGCATGCGCAACCAAAGATTTCAAAATCGAAGACTTGATTACCTTAGCTATTTAACTAGAGGTCTTTCGGTAACTAAAATTGATTATTTGCTAACTAAATTATCAGGGCAGCCCATTCAAGATTTTAAGATTCATCCTAACCATTCCAAGAAAATAACAATTGATATATTCAAATTACATAATCAAGTATAATCGAATTGAAAAGTGCAAGCACCAACCTATCATCATCTGTAAAATGAAAAAGACATCCAAAAATCCTATGGTAAATCCCTAAAGGCATGTTCAATTGGGTTTCAATTTTTTAAGGATTTTTCATTTTTTTTAAAGAGAAAACTACTCAAATTGCTAGCTATTAAGTTTTTTTCCAAAAATTTCTGATTTTTTTCTAAATTTTCTGAAATTTTCAATTAATTTTATGAATATTCTAATTTTTTATTTTTAAATGTTTTTGGTATTTTTGATTTTTTATTAATTTTAAATATTTTTAATTATGGAAAATAGACTCTAGACTCGGTCAGCGAACCCGGTCCGGATATGAGTCTGGCCCGGACCCATTAATGGTCCAGGCTTGGTTTGGAATTCGGATCGGCCTATGGGCGTAGTCCGAATCTACCCGATTTCTATTTTGTTTACTAAGCCCACAATTCCTGACCTATATCTAATCCTGAACAAGCCCATGGATTTTTGTTATCTTGCTTTCTCATTATTCTTTTCATGTTTCTTTTGTTTTCTTTACTATTTTCTATATTTTATCTTTATCGTTTTCTCTTCCCTCCACTTGGTCATCTTCCTAGTGAAGCCGTCTCTTCCTCCCGACGTCTTCCCTCTTCGTGACGTCCTTAGCCAAACCAGCACCAATACTCGATGAGCCCTCACCGAAGCTCAAGCCACCGCCGGCCCACCATCCAACGTCCGTAGTTCGGTTCAACCGACGCCAATCATAGCCGGCCACTAGCCGAGGAGCCTTTCAAGCTACGAAACCTTTACAACCATATTCAATCATAAAAACACACTTGTATGCATATTAAAACGAAGGGGAATGGACTAACAAGGGCAGCTGCAAACCGCGGGCTTGTCCGACGAGAGGTTCACGGCCGACTCAGACAATGCGAGATATGCCACCAAAAATCAAAGAAAATGCCGACATTAGTGTCGGGACATCAATATCAAAACGAATCACACAGGTAACGGAGAGCAATAAATTCCAAAGCGGCGACGCCAATGGGGCTCATACCAGACCAAAAAATGGCCCGCAACTTCTTGCTCGAGTTGGAAAACCAGTGCTGCTTGCAGCTGGCTGAGGGCTGACTTCGCGGGTTGCTTCGCTGGAGTCGATCGGGCCAAACAAAGACACTAGGAAGAAGATGGGTTGGCATTAGATGAGGCGGCAGGGCACGCGGACGTGCTGGCGGTCAACTTCGTGGCCTTCTGTTGGGGGGAAATTGACCGAGCAAGACACAAGATGGTGGAGGTGGCTGCATGTGAGTGGGGAAGGAGTTTCGGTGGAGTGTGGGTTGCTTCGGCGGCTTGTCTTCAAGCGGCTGGATGAAGACACGAAGAAGGAAGAAGAACGAAGGGACAGAAGGCTTCGGTGGAGATGGCAATTAGCTGTAGAGAAGAAATGAAAGCGAAGCAGAAGACCGAAGGAGCTGCACACTTCTTCGAAGAAAATAAGAAAGAGACAGAGGCGGTGAAAGGGGGAGACAGCAATGAGAGGGGCAACTAGATTTGCTTGATAAAAAAGATTGGAAAATGGGGAAAAGTCAACAAATTTTATCCCCTCAAATGAATGCTTTGTCCCCTATTTCTTTCTTGAAATAATCTCCCACAATAATCTAAATTGAAGCCAAAAATCCCATCCCCTTGCCTAGCTCCGAATTCTTCAAATTTGGACTTCATTTCTTTGCGAAATTCCCCAATTTGATGTCCCAATTTTGTTGAAGAAAAAGCCCACACAATTTCTACAATTTCCTTTCACAAAGTAGCTCGGTTTGGAAGCCAAAATTCCCTTTAAATGAGCCCATCCAAATTTCCGTTGTTTTCCAAAACGTTCGAATTGATTTTCCATAAAAATCTCGTAATCTCCAAAAATTCTTCGAAAGATGAGTCAACATTCATAAAATAAATTGTAACATGATAAAACTTTCAATTTCACTGTTAATTTCAATCTGACGTGATTTTAGCTTGACCTAACATACCGGGTAGTTTTTAGGAATTTTTAGTACAATTGACCCGTGGTCGATTATTTTCGAGCCATATTGTACATTTTCAACGCATTTGCGACTCTCGGTTGTCGTGAAAATATCGAGGTTTCAAATACAGACACCAGATATAGAAATGACAGAAAAATCGGTCTAGTACCGTTCGATAGAAATTTTGCAATCAGGTGGAATCACCCACACACTAATCACATATCTCTATTGAATCAACCTATCTCCGATCCCTGATCGATTTTTGACTGTGCTGTAATGACCCTTGCAGATCAACATGGTCAAGCAGTTGATTCATGGTCAAATTCTCATGTCCATTACGTTAAAATCCCTTAGTGGCTTCCCTAGATAGTCTAGTTATCTCATGAGTGATCAGCTCAAAGAATAGAACTATAGGCGTATCGATGAAAGGCCCGATTCATTCAATCGAAAACAAAATCTGAAAATTCAGGATATCACATATAGATTAGGAGAACCAATGTTCGTACGAACTTTGAAAAGCTCACGCTTTACAAGTATCTCTAAATCTACTTCCCTAAAGGCAGTCCCCTGAAGGCAAGTCGCGACAAACTTTTAAATGGAATTAGTTTTCTTAAATCTACTTTTCACAAAAAGAAAATTGGGACCAAGGATTTAAGTGTAACTAGCCAAGCCTTGGGGGGGGGGGGGTCCAATTTCAATTGTAACAACGAGTTAAGGCCAAAAGACAATTTTCAAAAGTTGCGGGATCAATTCACAAATTTAACGAAATTTGCCTAAGCTCTTAAATCATCATTTTTATCATTTGACCCCAAATTAGTTTGAAATTGAATGGGGACCAGGTTAGATTGATCAAATCAAGTCAAAATGACTAAATGAAATCATATTAGGCATTCTCTAACAAGAAAATGGCCTACTTTGAAGGATTTCTTGCAAAATTAAGTGAAAAAAATTGCAAATTTTGGCAATGGGCTTAAAATAATATACATAGACTTTTCAATTGATCAAAAACTCCAACAAAATTGATGGATTAAAGCACTTAAACAAATTGACAAAAGTTAGTCCACAATTTGGCCATAATTCAAAGCTACTGAGTAAGTAATTGTGTAGCCCCATCGTATCTTACTCAACTACCCTATTAGCCCAATCTTTGGGTGAGATGGAAGAAGACCACTTTATGTGCAAATAGAAAATAATTAGCCATGGATAATCTGAGAAGAGAGTGTGAAAAATTCATCTAAACTAGCCAATTCAACAACAATACAAATTTGAAAATCTAATAGAGAGTTGGTGAAATGGCTTTATTGACAGCCTTTTTATTTGGGCAAGGATTGACCAAAAGCTAGCTTGATTTAGCAAATACATTCCATGAAGCACACTCTTCCAAAGCATAAATAGTTGAAGACAAGAGGCAACTTAGAGAGTTCTCCACGAACTCCACAAAATACTCAAAAAACTTATGTCAATCCAAAAATTTTAGACAGACCCATTGAGAGAAACCGCAATCTTCATAAACTCCCTGCCAAAACTAGCTAAAATCTTCAACTAGAGAGTGAAAGTGTACTCAAAGATATTTCCAACCATAAGTTGCACGACCTAAATGGAGATTGGAAAGACCTCTAAACCCCCCCCCTCCCTTAGGCGAAAAATACCTTATTGGTAGGCAAGGAAAGAAGTTTGAAGACAAGAGGCAACACCTTTTTTTAGTGTTGGAGGGTTGGTCCCAAGCCAAGAAAAGAGTGAGCTTTTGAAAGAAATGAGAGAGTGTTGAACTAAAACACTTAGAGGTCAAAGTTTTTATTTTCTAGTTTAATAATATTTGTGTTTCATCCCTTGATCAGCTCTATATTATCTCAACTTAATGTGAGAAATGTACACCAGAGTAAGCTTATAAACCCAAAAAACCCACAAACTTTTTGGAAGTGCTGAGACCAACTAGTAATGTGTGGGGAAAACGAGAGGTTTTAGGCAAAATGAGAGACATCTAAAGAAAAGTGTGACTTGGGAATTAAACTAGGATATACCTAGTAGAAGTTGGTTTCAAATAAGTATACAAAAGAGATCTAAGAGTAGGCTTTTGCATACTAATAAAAACCTCCGTGGTTAGTTTTCTTCCTTGCAAGTCTCCTTTTCAAAGTTTTTTTTTTTTGTCAAACTCCCTTTTAGCGTTGAGGAGACCAACCTTGTGCGACTTTGAAAGGCATTTCTTGGTTCCTTGGGCCAAGAATCTTGTGACATAGAAACTACAAAGTAAGGTAAGGATCCAATATTTATTTTTGATCCAGTTTGACCATGGTTTGAAGTTGGTGATCATGGCATTGTTACCAATATGCTTCCTTCACTAGGGATTGTCTTCTCGTATAGATACTTCATCGGTCACAAGAGTCCAAAACTTATTCTTCTTTGACATTGTGAAATCACCACCTTCACATTAGGTAAAATTTTCACACTCTTGACAAACACTTTAACTTTTCATTCTAACAATTGGGCTTCATATCAACATTTATTTACTCTTTTTTCTTATTTTTCTCTATTTATTTTTTCATCTCCCTCTCTCTCTCTCTCATTTGTTTGGAATTTTCTAGCAACACATTTTTTTTTTGCTAAAAATTCAAAGACTAATCATACTCCAATTTGTGTTTCCATTGGCTCTTGAACAATTTAGCACTTTGGCTTCTCCGAGTCTTTATCTTTAGTGGATGCTTCGAATCATATTGATTAATTGTGGTAGCTCATGTGCCTTGCTCTAGTGTGGGAGATGTTCACCTACTTGGAAATGAATTTTGCAAGTTTAATTAGGCTATGCAAAGAATAAGAGTGTGTATGATAGAAAAAAATGCTCTTCATTATTTTAAGGCACTTTTTGAGTTCATCTGAGATAGTTGAAGATTGATTCAAGTGAGGGTGAGAAAGATCTATCCATTTTTCTCACCTTGCATTGTCAATCGTACCTCTATTGGAGTAATTCTTGATGAGAGTAATTTGAAAGAATTCTCCAAATAGTTTACTTGCATTATTTAGGACAGAGAATAAAGTCCTTCTCAACATTTCGGTCCACTTACCTTTCGTGAGAAAACTCTACCTTGAGAACATAGAATTTGTTTCACTCATCTTGCAATATCTAAATAGGTGATTGTGTATAGGATATGGCTTGTCTTTCATCATCTTGACGGTGGAGACATCTACTTCTCCCACTGTTCTTGCCAACTTCAAGTAGAAGTTCAAGAGATCAAGACCACCCTCTCTTCAATGACAAGATATTGCTCAAGATCGTATGAACGCTGCTTAGTTGAGATTGCTATTAGCCCGTTTGCCCTGAACATGAGAAAATTGAGCTAGAACCTCTAACCTCCTCTTAGCAAAGAAAATGCCCTCACACTTAAAAATTTTAGTAGTTTCATTTACTTATCCTTTTCTTTTTGCTAATCATATCTTGTTTCTCTTTTAATTCAATGTACCGACATGACTTCATTATTAGTAAAGCTACGATTTTCATTATCTCTTTTGACTAATGACAAAAAGGGGCAGAGTTGAGTTGTTGATGTGAAATGCTCACATATTATGATATATTGATAATTTTTACAGTCACATGCTAAATATCTTGATAACTTTGCATGTATCACAATATTCTAATATCTTTTATATATCTTTATTGTCAAGAATGGGATCATTAAAATAGGGGGAGCATTCCATTGATATTATCTTAGAATCCCATATTTTGACGATGCATGTTATCTAGAAGATTTATGACTGCTCACTTTCATTCTAAAAAGATCATCTAAACTTCATCTCCATTTTATATTTTATGGAGATCTTGATATCTAATTATGGCGCACACTCATTGAAGAAAAGATCAACACATAAATATCCATTTATTTTTTACTGCAAACTTATTAAAGATTATCTTTCATATCTATGGGATAGTTATGTCATCATAAAAAATGGGGGAGATTGTTGGAAAAACATATCCAAGTGATTTTGATAATGTCCACACTATCCTTATTATTACTATGGTACGTGCAAATACTTGTAACAAATGATTACATAATATCCATGTTGTGACATGGTAGATAAACGAATACAATATGTCTTTATATGAATTTTTCGTAAATAGTACCAACTGACTTAAAATATCAAATAATGTAAATGTCTATGATGATGCTATAAATACCAAGTCATTGGTGTTGTGGCAATAACATTCATTTGATGATGTTTGTTGGTTTAGCAAACTAGTCGTTATGGCAGTGAATTTGCAACAACATACAAGTAATAACAATAATCAAGAAACTAAGTTGTCTAATATATTTATAAAAAACTACAGTAAATGGACAACAACAAGCGCTATTTTTAGGCAGCCTGCATATGTTGAGAAAAATGACTAAATGGACAGTTCTATATTTGAACAACAGCATCAACAGTAATTCTAATGGCTTTTTACTTCTCCAATCTACCTCATATGAAAAGATTGAAGATGGTTAAGAATGAGAAAATCTCAAAAGTCAAATGTTTGAGAGAGACATGTGTTAAAGTCTAAAATTTGCTACACATTATGCTCTAAGCAAAATGCTCTCTTTCAACTGTCTTTCTAAGTATTGTATTCATGCTATTTGATAATTGTGCTAAAAGTCAAATGTACAAGAGTAAAAGTAGCAGTTGAATCCTAATAGTGTGATCTATCAAGTGATTGGATTAGTCTTGCCAATTGTAACTTTCTAGGTAGATTACTAATGCAATTCGGCCCAATTTGTGGTTATTACTCTAAAGAGTGAATGTAGACTTGGGGATAAAAACAAATCACTATATATCATTATATGCACCATTTTTTTTATTACTTCCACAAGTACACATTATGCTCACGAGATTTGAAACATCATCTTGATCAAATCTTTACTTATCATTAATTATTTTCCATGAAAGATTGTCAAGTTTTTTAAAACAACCTATTCACCCCCTTACATTGTTTTGTTAGCCCCCAACAAAAATAAGTACTAGTGCAATCACAAAATCACACAAGGTTGCTAAGGTAAGCACAAGCAAGTACTGGTACAGTATTGTGCTTAAATTAGCTACAAAAATAAGTGCAAGTGCAAGCACAATATTATAGTAGGTTGCCGATGTAAGCATAAACCAATACAAGCAAGTGTAGTCTTGTACTTATATCAGCTGCAAAATAAGTGCTAGCACAAGCACGAAACTGCATCAAGGTAATAGTGCTTGGATCAACAACACAAGACTAAACAAAATTTACGCAAAAGATAACAACCATAAAAGTAAGACAAAAATGGGAAAAGGCAAAAGCATAGACAAAAAACATTGTTTATCTGAAAATCTATCTGTTAATCTCGAATATGATAAAACATCTCAAAACCAAACATATAAAGCTACTGCAATAACCCCAACAATCGATATTAACCTCCCATTAGTCAACTTCTCCTCTCACAAAATATCTCAAAACCAACCCAAAAAAAAATTATTTGTAGCAACTCTAACAATCAATATAAACACCCATCAATCAAACTCCCATCCAAAAAAAAAAAAAAACTAGATCTAGCACCCTCTCATCAATTAATATTCACAACCCTATAGTTACTTTTCCTTTTGATGGATTTTTGATTTAGTTCATAATCCTTGCACTCTTTCTAATTAGAGCTATACCTGCAGGTAATTGAAGTAACTTTCCTGTTCTAAGTATCTTCTTCTTAACAGCAACTATTCTCCTTATAAGAGAACATAAGGTCATTTGATGGAAGCTTTCCATAAATGATATTGGCTTTATGGTAATAATGCTAGTATCATTATTGGTGCCAGCATCAATTGGTTTAGATGAAAGAAGTACATAGTTTTTTGTTAGTAGCTATTTTGGAACTACACCCAATATCACCTTCTTTGTAGCCATCTCTATTGTGTTTGAACCTAACACTTGTGTTGTCTGTTTTTGTGCAACATTTGATTGATTTTTACTAGATTATACTTCACTTGCTTTTGGTTGAGTTTCTTTGGGCTTGTTATTGTGTTCTTCCTATGGGTGTAGCCCACGACTCTTGACTAGGGCCACCTTAAAAGATCAACATCTCCAAACTACTCTCAAACTAAAAAACATACCCATATTATTAATAAATCACTACTATAAATTAATTGCACAACAATTATAAAACTTAAATTCAAAATTGTCATTCCAGTATTGAAGTCTATAAATAAGCCATTACTATATTGCCTTATCCTTTTACTAAGAGCCTATCTTGTTCACTATGGTGCCTCACTTTCAAAAACCTATTTAGATGGTTTTCTTATCACATGAGAAAGACATAATGAACTTAAATTTTGCCAACATATTGACATAAAACAACACAAATACAAATTGTACAACTTATTAGATATTTTCTCTCTGTCTATGTAATAGTCAACTCAAGGGTTGGCCTTGCACCTATAGCAAGCCCTTTAGCTGGCCTTTCAGATAACCCTTTAGTTGGGCCTTTAATCAACTTTGCACTAAGCTTTACATCACGCCCTACAAAAGGTTATTATTGTTTCCTCAATTTTCGGCCTGCCTTATTATGCCCTTACTTACACACAAAACAAAACGCGTAACAGCTGAATCATAAGAACACTTATATTTCATTTTACCCACAACTTTATCACCATCTTTTTTCTCATTCTTTGAACTCTTAGTCTCATTATCAACGCTACTTTCTTCATATTTAGTGTCATTTTTATCAACCACTAGTTGAGATCTATGCGATTCTCCAAGTGTTGCAAACTTATTTTTCTAAAATTCTCTCTACTTTTGCCTTAACTATGCAAGTTCCTCATCATTATCACTTGAGCAATCATATTTGCAAAGTTTCATCATCTGACTTACTAGATAGAGAAACTTCCCAATTTAGTCCAGTCATTTCTTCATCGCCTATGTCTTCACTAGAGACTTTGGGACATGTACCCCTTTACTGAACTCTCTCTAATATATAAGTTGTATGGCTTGCCTCCTTTTCCTATTCTCCTTCATCTAAGATAGATCTATCTCTAACTTGAGTAGTTGGTTCAATATCATCTCTTACTTCTCCTATTTGAGTGTTCTCGCCATCTTCATTATCATCGTGACACTTAACATTCACTTGAGCTTCCTCACCATGAACATAATGGGAAAAAGAAAAAAAAAAAAAAAAAAAGATATCCCTAATGCCATTACTATCATGGAAGTATCTCAAAAAGCATCCTTCGGCTCTTAGAATGCAAATTTTCTATTTTGCATCCTAACTATTGCACTATATCCCTCACAAAATCAATAAATGACAACATATTTATATTGACAAAGATAGTGTCAACATTTCCACCAACATATTTCTACTAATTGCTACTAATAACAAAATCCCTAACATAGGAGGTGATGGGTGCAGTATTGTCTCCTATACTGACATTGCACCCAAGAAATAAAAATTAGCTTTTGTGACCACTATGAAGAAAAGACGATAACTTCACATGAGTACCCTATAATCACGCCTTTGATTAAACAATGACTCGGCAAATACAAAGCAACAAAGCTAGCATCGAAGTGATTAAACAAATTGAGGTCCCCTTGTGTGACTCCTCCTCTAGCACCAACATCCCCATAATTGCACAAAAAACCGAGCCCTAATTTTTTCCTATGAGCCCTAATTTCCTAACAATTGAGCGAGTGAAAGAGGATGACGAACCTTGGGTGAGTGACTAAGTGAGAGCGTCAAAGCTGGCACCGAGCGAGTGATAGTGACAAGGAGAGATGATGAAACACAAGTATTGAGTGATGGTGACCAAATAATACCTATTTCAGAGTCAAGCGTGCAATGTCCTTTTTCACCTAGGAGTTGTGCGACGTTTTTAGGCAAGCCAGCCATGTTGTCTCCTGCGACATCATTGAGGATGTCCACATGGACTGGTTTTTTATTAAAAAAATGCCAACTCATATTAAATTCTTATTATAAAAGCCACATAACTTTTTCGGTGGAATTTCTCTAAGTATCATTTTTTTCCCGATTTGACATTTAAGTGAGCTAGCAAAAAATTGACACTAAAATAAGTACCGTATGAAACTTTTGGTACTTATAGTGTTCTTATGCCAAAAAACAAGTTAGCGCAAGAGCCACCACTATACACAATACGGTTCATTTTGACGAGGTCAAATAGGATGCCCTATTCCCCACCACGTGAAGGGTGCGTTTGGAGATATGTTGACGCCTAAGTTACTTGCACTCTCTCTCCTTATTATTCTGCATTGATTTCTGGAGTTCATGTTTTGTTCTGGCTCTCTATCTCCAATACCTTTTGAAATGTTCAGTTGATTCCATGCGCTTGATTGCTCATTGATAGAAGCAGACATTCTTTGACTATGTAGCTGTTAACTTCCACAAGTTAGGCATACAAAGTGGTTGTGCAAACTCATGCTGCCATGTGCATTCATTGCGTGCCATGAGTCATGCCCATTTTTTGATACAAGAACAAGTACAGAGTCAACACCCAACTACCCAAGTCTCGTCTATTTTGCTTTCACACGATGACTCCTGAAGTCACTCTCAAGGGACTACTGTTACGAGTCCCCTGACTAATAGTTATCTCTCACTAGGATCATGATAAACTTTCGTTTGACTGAGTAATTGAATGTCGGGTTGGAATACAATGAATCTTGATTCGAATAGCAGTGTCTCTCGCTCATATTAACCTTGGGGACCATGTGAATGAAGCCTTATTCGGTATATATAGACGTGATAATTTATGTATATTTATAGGAATTAATCCATCCATGAGGTAAGGATAGCCCATGTCATAGGAAATTCGTACATTTGACATATTGCTGATGCTTTGAGACGGACTAATAAATTCTATAGTATCAATGAAAATTAGCTTTGCCTTTTAACTTCAGCATGTGAACTAATGGTTTGCTACATGATGTGTACATCACACATGATGTGTAATGACGTGCAAGTTTCTTATCAATTAGAAAATATAATACTGTATTTTGATCGATCAAAGGCATTATTTAATACTTTCACTTAGTGAACAATTTTGGGCATTGTCTGGTGGAGACAAAACGCTCAAATAAGATCGTTTGGAGACCTGAGTAAGGCACTCAAACCTTATACCTTATAAAATTCCTTAGGATCATTCTTTCACTCAACCTATCTACCTTTTTCTTTTTCAAAAAAAAGGGCGAAGTGCTCAAGAATTCTCAATGAAAATATCTACGCTTTTCAGCCAGCAAGAAACCTATGAGAAGTCCTGACCGTAATGTCTGTTGACCCTTTCTTATGCAAAGAAGAAATTCGTTGACCCAACAACTGCCCTTTCTTTTCATTTCTTTTTCCAATTGTTAAATTGGTTCGTGAGTCACGCAAGCAATTTTGATCCCTTAGAGACGCCGACCGGTAGCGTAAGTTGCTTACCAAACTCTGATTTAGCAATTCTAGAAGACTTGACTAATCTTTTAAAGCCAGTGTATTTGGTTCTGTATATAAAAGAACTGTATCTTTTTACTATTTAGGCTTTGTATATTATTATACTCTGGGTTTCATTTTCATTCAATCATGTCCTTTAAGTCACATTTAAAGATCCAAAAATGACGCGTGAGAGCGACGGAATTCAATTTCGGATATTCAAGTGATATATAGATATTTATTAATGTATTATGGTGTACCGCCTATTCTAGATTTATAGCACTGTTTTTTTTTTCTTTTTTTGAACTTCAAATAGGTTCTATTATTTCATGGCATTATGTTCAGTAACAGCTTGTGGTTTTTCTCTTTATGTACGCTATATTATCATCGTAAGATAGTAATAAGGATCTTGTTAACAAGCGTGTAGCTGTTAAAAATAATTTTATAAAAATATTTCAATTTTCAAAATAATTCTTACACATTTCATCTAAACAGTCGATGTGTTAAAAATTATTATATTTCCTTAATCGGTTAACAAGTACCCCTGAGGTATTCTTTGACGAATTTACAACTATTATTAAGGATAGCAAGCGTGATGCTTTGAGCTACTTTGAGTTATTCAACATATCCATACATTATTTTTTGGATTTCGTGAAGAAACATCATTATGTACTTGGTAAGCAGTAAGAGAAAAGAAAGAAGAAAATATTACAACTTTTAAAGTATAGATTATTCTCATGCTATGTGCAATCAATATTTTAAAATTAAATTATTGTCCAAGAATATTTAGCAATTGAAACAATGCAAACAAAATCCATATTATAAAGGGATAATCACGTGAATGATCTCTGAATTTTTAATTTCCATGAACTTTATTCTAATGTCAATGTGGTCCATAAACTTTTAATTTATTGAATGGATCTATGAACTTTTGGTACATGCTCAATTCTTCGTTGAACTCTATGAAAATATTAAATGTTATTCTCTCATTAATTCAAGTTCAGAGACAACATTTAATATTTTTATATATTCTTAAGACTAAATAGGTACTAAGTTTAAAAGTTTAAGAACGATATTGCATGTTCGGTTAAAGTATATGAACCACATTGAACAAATTAAAAGCTCATGGACCACATTGCACATTACACATTAGAGTAAAGTTCAATGCTCTAGGACTATTCTTGTCATTTTCCCTATTATAAACTAGTTTCCTACCACTAGCAATTGTCATTTCTTAAATCTTTGTATGGACCTATCAACCGTTATTTCTACTTTTAGTAATTGCTATATTTATTACCTATTGATACTATTGATGAGGTTTTGTTACTGAGAGGACTCCAAAAAAATGAACCCTAATGACTAAAAAAGGGATCGTGAGACCCTTATTAAGTAGCCAATTTGGAAATTATGCAGCTTTTCAATGCACTAACTATTCTTATGTTATGTGTAACCAATATTTTGAAATTAAAATTATGCATGCCATGATAACATTAAGTAACATTATATTATTTACTAAGGAACATTTTTTCTTGTAAAAGCTAAACATATACGAACAGGCTAGGCTGGGAAAATAAGGAGAATCTTTTCTACTATGCATTCAGTCAATACTAAAAAAGTAATTCCACGTATAATGCTATCTCAATGACTTATTATTACTAGTATTATAATTATGATTAATATTATTATTATGTAGGAACTAATACAAGGAATAATGACGTCATATTCCACAATTAAAAGTTCCAAAGATACCTACCCATCATTCATTCACAAGTAAGGATTTCACATGAATTCTAACAACTGTCGTAGGAAACTCAATAGGTATAACAGGGAGAAAATTACCTAATTGTTCTTGAATATATTGTAAGGATGTTAATCTAATGCCAAATTTTTCAATTTTTCAAATTTAGCATAAATTTTTTGTGAAATTTAATGTAGTTCTTCTTATCCACTTTTGCCGAAAATCATTGATATAGTGATCCAGTCATCACTGGCCTATATGGCACATTGCCACATCAATAATTCCCGGCAAAATTGGTGGGAGGAATTACATTGAGAATTTTCACAAAAGTTTAAGACTATATTGGCAAAGTTAGAAAGTTTGGAACTAAATTAACATAAGCATAATAGATTTTAAATCGACTAGACAATTTCCCCTAACAATAGGAGAAACCATGATGGAAGAAGACAAGCTCAAGTTATGCCAAAACTCTGAAATTTTTCTCTGATCTCATTTCCACTTTCAAATCAATGTCCTTTACTTTCAGCTTCAGTTTTAAGGTCAAGTTTTTTGTTCGTAATGTTCAGTATGAATATCGGTGCTCTGTTTGGTACCCTTCGAGCGTAAATGTGTTTGTAACTTTCAAGTTATTTTAATTCTAATGAAGCGAAATTTCGGTTTCTAGTGTTTTTTATTTTTTTTTTATTTGAGACTGGAGGAGCCGCCTCACAGTGAACGCTTGGTGTAAACCCCCAGGGAGCACTGGCACGGGGACCTACCTTCCACAGTGTTCCACTTAAGTCGCACTAATGCGCACGCAGTGACTCGAACCTTCCCCCTTCCGCAATTAGAGGAGGAAATGCCCAAACCAACTCACCCACAATGGGATGGGTTCGGTTTCTAGTGTTTCTCCTTCAAATCCTTTAAAAGTCAATGTCCGTAAGTTTAATTTCAGCGTCAATGTTTCAATTTCTTTTAAAATTTGCATGTCTCGATCTTGTACAGTTTTAATTCTAGTGTTCTCCTTGAAGTATGGTCTAATTTCCAATTTTCTGCACTTTGGTTTTCCAACACTTTCATTTCTTCGGCATTCCAATCGAAAGAAACCCTTTGTAATCACATTTTGATCTCAAGAGCTGGCATGCCTCACGCCTTTCTTTCAACTCAAATTCATCTCCATTCAGTCCGAAATATCTGTTACGTGGAAATTTGATCACTTCTATCGAGCTCGAACCCAAGAACAAATCTTTTAGTTTGTTCTCTCAATTCCCCGTTTGTCAAATTATCCTAGATAGATTTTAGACCAACATACATCAAAGTCAAGTTCGCTTCTTCACAATTATTTGATATTTCGTAATGACTGTAGATTCTAATTTACCTTGGCATTCCCCTTTCTACAGTTCCATATCACTTTCTTGATTTGATCCTTTTGTTTCTTAATTTATTTTAGCCCTTTGGAAACTCTCCATTTTAGTCAATGATAGTCAAACGACCATATCTGTGTCTCCATCAAGTGTCAAACTTCAATAAAACCAAACCAGTGAAAGGGAAAGTGCATATAGTCCACATTCATCGTCGTGTTAAGCTCGAATCTTTTACCAACCACTTCTTCTAAAATAAAAATAGTTGGTGATAATCTCAACTTTCGGCGTCTCTAAATAAAATATTTGAGAAACTTCACTTCTAATAAAAGGTTTTAAAAAAACCAATTAGAAGTACTTGTCGATTATTCACCTAAACACAATATATAATCACGTTATAGGGGATTGTATAATTGATTCCACGGTCTAAATGATTTCCTGCACATAAGACGGAGTCTGCGGTTCGGACCTTTGGTTCACCCTTGATATTTTTGTCCCATGTAATAAAACGACAGACGCGGTCGTCTAACCAACCAAAATAAATTGCCGTTTGACTTTAGGTTTCTAGGTTAGTTCTTGCATTGAAACAAGTAAGGATTCGAGAGGTAATAACATCTAAAAGCCTTCACGGAATATAAAGTTCGAAGTCTCGATTTTACTATGCAATATAGGTGAACAGCACAATAGTTTCTTCAAGTAATCCAGCCATAGAAAACATGCTTTGACCGGTCATACAGACAATTACAAAAGCTAAATGCACACTTCTTCCAGGAATCGATTCAGGCGAAGAAAAGTTTTATTCCAAGTAGATCTAGAATGATGCTTGTGTAAGAACTCAAGGCAAAAGGATAATTAAGGGTCTATGTGTCCTTCAGAATCAATCTCGCCTATCTTGGCGAAATCCCGAACGATGCGCTTATTTCGTGGTAGATCCGATGGACACCGCTTTTGGAACATGGACGGGGAACTCATGAATCTCATCCATCCATGGATTCTTCTCCTTCGCCGGGTCGATGGTCCTCAGCGCCCACCAAACTGCGCTATTGCACTTAAATCCGGACCCGAAAGCGATCTGCCATGTCCTATCACCTTTCCTAATCCTTCCTTTGGCCTCCGAATAGGCCAATTCGTACCACAGTGAGCTACTCGACGTGTTCCCGAATCGGTATAGAGTCATTCGTGATGGCTCCGAGTGCCAATCGGTGAGCTCAAGGTTCTTTTGTATCTCATCGAGAACAGCTCGACCTCCAGCGTGGATGCAAAAATGCTCGAAGGCCAGCTTGAAGTCAGGAATGTATGGCCTAATCTTCATCTTGAACACCTTCTTCGCGACCAAGGTCGCGAAGAACAAGAGCTGCTCCGACATCGGGAGCACTAATGGGCCGAGGGTCGTGATGTTGGTCTTCAAGGCTTCCCCGGCGACTGCCATCAAGTCCTTGGAGAGTGACACACCGACCATCTTCTTGTCATCCTCTCGTTGGAACGCGCAATTGTAGCTCTTGTCATCTGCGCCTTTGTGGGTGCGCACAGTGTGGATGAGCTGGTACTTGGAAAGGCGGCGGTCAGAGGACCGGTTGGAGAGGAGGATCGCTGCGCCGCCCATCCGGAAGAGGCAGTTCGAGACGAGCATCGATCGGTCGTTGCCAAAGTACCAGTTGAGGGTGATGCTCTCGAGGCTGACCACTAGAGCATAAAAGTTACGATTTACCTGGTGATTGATTCATCAGAGAAGTATAACGATTAGGCCCAAGTTTCATTTTCATGAGACCAAAATAAAATTTCCCTAGTAAGAAAGTCTAGAAACTATTGTGCCTAGTAGATAGAATAGATAGTAATTGAGAATGTACAAAGCTCATGTTCAATTCCATTGTCAATTATCGAATTCATAAATGTGAAAAGTCCTATTTCAACTCTAGCTATATTCTGTGGCATAATGAATCTTGAATTGACTTATCAGTGGATCATTTTGTTCGACGACATCTAGATTCTGAGTTCAAACCACTCATTAACTCCCACTACCCAACCAACCAAAGCATAATCTAGGGAAATAAAATACGTGAAAATTTACTGTATGCACCACCAACATAAAGTTGGTTTTTTATGGAAATGATCGGGTCACAATCTTCAATTTACTGCGAAAATGATAGTTTGTTTTAGATCACAAAAATCAAATAACAAATAATTATAAACTGTTGTGGGGTCTACTCTTTCGAGAATTTATGGTTCATAATTAGCCATTACTCTCACATTAGCTCAAAAACTGTTATGCTAACAATGCTTTCTTTTTTCTGTCTCAATTCTAATTTGTATGAAATGGTTTTAAAATTACATGACACGCTATCAACATAAAATGGCCTGCGGTAGTGAACCTAATACAATTTCTATTACGCAATTTATAATTAGCATTTCTTTCGTAAATGAAAGATTTTATTCCTTGTCTGCTTGGATAGCACTGAGGTTGTTGTTCATAAAAAGTTCTTATTATGAAACCTATAATTTGAATAATAGAAAAAGAGAGGAAAATAGAAATGAAACCTGTAATAACTGCTTAGCAAGGTCGACCGAAATCAATCCAGCACTACAACCCATCCCACCAATATTGTAGCTCAACACATTCCCTCTGAGCTTGTAGTGGTTCACAATCATCGCCGACAGCGACGGCGTCGGGTTGAACACACTACAGTTCACGACAAGGATCCCTATGTCCTTGGCCTTGACCCCGGTCTTGGCCAGCAGCTGGTCCACAGCCCCGAACATGATGGCCTCAGCTTCTGCCCGTGCTTCTGCCATGCACTTGTTCGGTGGAACCTGAAGCACAGCTTCAGGCACGTATGTCCGCTGCCCCAGCCCAGACCGCTCGAGGATCCGCTGCTGAAAAGCAAGATTCTCCTTGGTGAAGACGTTCGTGAGCTCCGACCGCTCCATGAAGGTCTCATGGGTGCATATCCGAGCCGGGTCAGGCTTGTGGCAGCCAGAGTCGTCAGGCTTGTAGCAGGCAAAGTCGACGAGGTAGACTTTTCTGGGTAGGGTCATGTAGTAGAGAGTGACCAGAAATACCATGAGGGTTGAGCAGAGCACGACGGTAATGAGATTGAACCTGAGTTGGTCCCAGAGCCGGGCTAGGTCTCGGGCCGTGAGGGCCGACAGGTGGGCCGAGGAGATGCCAAGGAGTGGCACGAGGAGTAAATATATGGCTTTGGAGATGAGGTAGTGGTAGCCGAGTTTCACGTACTTGAGCCTTACTGATAAGAGGAAATCTGGCAGGTTGTGGTTCAATGGTCTGTCCGAGTCTTGGCTTCGAGGTTCGACTGAGACGGGGACCGTTTGATCTGGGTTTTGTCGACTGGTCTGTTCTTGTTGGTTGGCCATTTCCGAAGGACCCTATTGCAGAAAAGGCAAGATGTTCAGAGGAGTTCCCTCAAGAATATCAGAGGACGAGAACTTGGTGTTTCAAAAGCAAAAGGAGGAAAATGGCAGAGATAGAGAGAGGGAGAGAGAGAGAGTCTTAGCAATGCATAGGAAAGATTGGGAAATGTTTGGGGTGGATTTAAAGAGAGTGCGTGGAGAGCGTAGAAGAGCTAGTAGAGGAGCTATTATACGCGCATGGCGGATATTAATTTGTGTAATGCGGATATTAATTTAGGTCAAACGGAGTTGAGAGATGAGAAGTTATACCATGTAAACGGTACATGTGTCCTGCTAGTCTGGGGGGACCGTAGGATGACAAGGGCCCCAAGTCGATTGAGTGGAAATTATCATGTAATTACTAATTCTACATGATATATGCATGTTTTTTTTTTTTTTGTGATTTTCTTTTAAACTACAATAGGAAACTACTTAAAATATGTAGTTACCTATTTTAAACTAGGAAATAATTTACTTTACATCCTAATCTAAATTAAGTAATTTCCTAATTAACTACATGGTTACTAAATATGCAATTCCAAGTTAGAAACTATACAAAAGCAATCTATCCTAACATGCAATGCAATATTTTTTGTATTTTTCAAAATAGGTAAATTTCCTAAATTAGTGGTATGCAATATTTAAGCTCACATAATCAAAAAATTTCCACGATTCAAAATAGGAAATAAAAGAATTTCAAGGATCCAATCTTAAGTCTTAAAGATCGAAACCCCAATTATCATAATTATGCATGACTCAAAAAATATAAATTTCCTATTTTGGCGATGCCAATAATTCCATACCAAATCAAATGAGAACCAAATAATCCAAATTAGGTAATCAAATATTTAAATTGGATTTAGTTGAAGAAATTACCTAAATTGGACTTGATCCAAGATGATCGGCAAGGAAAGTTTGACGACAAAGGGCAAGCGGCGGTACCGCAGTGAGGCTACGACAGTAAACGAGATAACCATGAGGAGAGCACAGCGGCAGTTGGGCACATAGGAAGAGCTGACCACCAGAGTTGGTGTGAATCATGACCAAGGATTGGGCTCGATGAGAGTTGGTAGCTCATGGTCAAATCCCTACGTCTCTAAATCTTTAATGCTCGATTCCTTTGGTGAGTGAAGAAGTATGCGTCATTAAGATCTGCTTAAATTTTCAACGCATTCTAACCTAGAACAAACACATGCTCCCCGTTTTTGCGAGGCTGCACGTTGAGCTGTCTTGTCTTGATCCAGTAGCCTGACCGGTTCAGTTTTCTATGTCGAAGACATACTTTCAGATATTTTCTCACCAATCCCGCCAAACAAATCTAAAAATAATGCCTTGCCATACTCTCCATAAATTTTGAGCACAATCCAACAGCGCACTTGTTGATTTCGTGAAACTGCCTGCTGAAATATTTTTTACTGCCAAGGAAGAGAGCTTCGCCATTTTCTCAAAAAATTTCTGCACGTCCCTCCTGTTTCTTGCTCTGCCAAGAGGGGATCTTTATAACGTCTAATAGGTCGGGTTTCACTAAAGATCAAGAATTATCCAATAAGAATTTGATTGAATTAAAAAACCATTTCAAAGCTTAATCGGTTTTTGTCATTGTTGACACTCAAATTTTGGCGATTCAGTTAGTTATTATTTGCATAGAAAATTAGGGACAAAAATTTAGCCCCTAACAAAAATGTTAGTTAATTGTGAAATGAGATGAAGATCTGCGGATATTGAAGCATGAAGAAGGAACAGCTTTTTCTCTATTCACTTCAATGAACAATCTGTACAATTTGCTTGTAAATATAATACAAATTATGTATGAACAAAGGAAATAAATGATTCTATGAATCAATCTATGTCTAGATCTAATCTTAATTGATTATGTAAATAATTCTAATCTTCTAAATAAATCAATAATAAGAAAACAGATCTTTGGTTGATTTGCGTGATCCGCATATCTTCCAACACTCCCCCTCAAGCTGATGGTCTGTATATGTCTAAGACACCCAGCTTGCTCAGTAGATATGCGTGTTGCCTTTGACATAGGGGCTTGGTAAAAATATCTGTTGGTTGCTCCATTGTCTCAATCCCTCTTGTCTCAATCACGCATTCTTGAATCTTTTCTCGAGTGAAGTGACAATCGACTTCAATGTGTTTGGTTCTTTCATGTACTATTGGATTCGCTGCAAGCTTTAGAACTGCATCATTATCACAATACAACCTGGTTGGTCCTTGTACTTCTATCCCGAGATCCTTAAGTAAACCTCGCATCCATACTATTTGACATGTGGTCTTGGCCATAGCTCGATACTCAGCTTCAGCTGAAGATAAAGACACAGTAGGTTGCTTCTTGGTCTTCCATGAAAGGAGTGATTCCCCAATTTTAATGCAGTAACCTGTGATTGATCTTCTACTTATGGGACATGTTGCATAATCAGCATCACAGTATGCTGTCATCTTCATGTCGCATTTCTTTGACAGAAGTATCCCAAGTCCTGGGCATTTCTTTAAGTATTTCACAATTTTCAAGGCTGCATCATAATGAGATTGTTTGGGACTATGCATGAACTGGCTCAGTGTCTGTACTGCATAAGAAATATCCGGCCTAGTCATTGTCAGATATATAAGTTTCCCAACGAGTCTTTGATATCCAGATGGATCGCTGAGTATGGGGTCATCATCTTTGGATATGCCCTCATCATAAGCTGCAGAAGTCAACTTATTATTCTGCTCAATGGGAATTACTGTGGGTTTGCATCCTGATAACCCTGCCTCTGATACAATCTCCAATATAAACTTTCGTTGACTGAGGGAAATTCCTAAATCAGATCGAGCAATTTCGATTCCAAGGAAGTATTTAGGTGCTCCTAAATCCTTAATATGAAAGGTGGCATGCAAATATTCCTTGAATCTTTCTATGGCAGCTTTATCATTTCCCATAAGAAGAATATCATCGACATATATCATCAAGTAGATAGATGACATACCTCTATTTCTTGTAAACAGTGCATAATCATGCTTTGATTGCTGAAATCTTGCTGTTGTAAGAGCATTTGCAAATTTTGCATACCACTGTCTGGATGCTTGCTTCAGCCCATAAAGGGATTTGCGGAGACGACATACTTTATTCTCCCCATGTCTCCGTAGACCTTGAGGGACATCCATGTATATTTCTTCATCTAAATGACCATGAAGAAATGCATTATGCACGTCCATTTGGTGTAGATGCCAATCATTGATAGCAGCTACAGTAAAAAAAGAACAGACTGTGACATCCTTGGCGACTAGAGAGAATGTCTCACGATAGTCAAAACCTTCCCACTGGGTAAATCCCTGGGCAACCAAGCGTGCCTTGTATCGTTCAATAGATCCATCTGCACGATATTCAATCTTGTATACCCATTTGCACCCAATTGGTTTTCGATTAGGTGGCAATGAGACAAGATCCCATGTGTGGTTGTCATTCAGAGCCTGTAATTCTGCTGCCATTTAGGGTCAGCAGCTGCCTTATCATAACTAGAGGGTTCTTGTTCCTCTGATAAGCGACTGATGCAACATCTATGTTCCTTTGATAATCTATCAAAGGAAACATAGGAGGATACAGGATATTGAATACCTGGAGAGTTATGAGTGGCACAGACATAATCTTTGGTCCATGTCGACAGTCGAATTGCTCGCCGAGTGCGTCTTGGATAATCTTCAGCAGGAGTGGGAGTTGCCTCAGTGATTGGTAAGACGTTAGGACTGGTGTCTTCTGCAGTGTTACTGGCATCTGCAGCTTCTTCTTCTGTCAGATTTGCTGATGATGGTGGAGTCTCTATTGAAGATGGAGTCCTCCCTGGAACATGAGTGGGAATTGGATTCCTTGATTGACCCAATGGTATGTAACTATGATCTGCAGAAAATATATCATCATAAGAGAAGTGATGAGAATTATAGTTGAGGTTGAAATTCTCATTTGTTGACACCATGTTGGGGAAAGGGAATATGTCTTCATGGAAAACCACATCACGGCTGATAAGAAATTCCATTGTTGATACATCAAGTAGTCGATAGCCCTTCTGCAAATTGGGGTAGCCCATGAAAATACATTTTCGAGCACGTGGGCTCAATTTGTCACGAGATCCCAATGTTGTAGCATAGCAAAGACAACCGAAGATTCTTAGATGTTGCAAGTCTGGTTTCCTGCCATAGAGTAGCTCAAAAGGAGTTCGTCCATTGAGTACTTTAGTGGACATATGGTTGATTAGATAAGCTGCTGTGATGACACAATTTCCCCAATAATCATCTGGAACTGAAGCTTGAAACTTCAAGGCACGTGCGACTTCCAAAAGATGCCGATGCTTGCGCTCAACCACTCCATTCTGTTGTGGTGTGTAAGTGCATGAACGCTCATGTTGAATGCCATGCGAGGAGAAGAGTATGGAGCAATTGCGACTGAAAAATTCTGCACCATTATCAGTTCAGATCCGCTGGATTGATTTCCCAAACTGATTTTTAGATAAGGCGATAAATGTCTTCAAATAAGAGTAAGCCTGATCCTTTGATTGCATCAAGAAAATCCACGTTGCACGAGAATAATCATCTACTATTGTGAGGAAATAACGAGATCCATCGTAATTAACCTTATGATAAGGTCCCCAAATATCAACGTGTATCAAAGAAAAAATTTGCCTAGCACGAGAGTCACTAGATGGAAAAGGAGGTCGAGACTGCTTTGCTAGAGGACAAATGGGACACTTTGAGTAAGGAAAGGTGGCACTGTGGCCTAATCTCATATGCATGAGAGAATTTTTATCATTCAAGCTCAAATTACATAACGAGGATTTATTCAAAGAAAAGCTGGATGAATTAAAATTACTTGGAAGACTTGACTAGAAAAAAAGTCCTTCTGAAATACTACGCCATCCCATCGGTTTGCCAGTCAAAAGGTCCTGAAATAAACAGGCATTAGCATTGAATATTACTTGACACGAATTTTCTTGGCAAACTTTCGACACGGAAATGAGATTGAACTGGAATTCTAGGACATATAAGACATTTTTAAGAATAATTTCAGGGCTGAGATTGACTGTTCCTGTCACATTAATATGACTAATGTTTCCATTAGGCAATTGTACGGAAATAGGAAAATTCAGCTCCTCATTTATTCTTGAGAAAAGACCCTTGTCACATATGATATGGTCACTTGCCCCTGAATCGATAATCCATGCTTTCCTTGATATAGAATTAATCAAGCTATGTGTAATACCTGAAAAACTGCCTCCTTTGTCAAAGAAATCCAATTTCTGTAGGGCTTGCATCAGTTGTTGGTACTGTCCATGAGTAATCGGATGATCCGAATTTGGACCGGTGGATCCATGCAATTGATATGCCGCCGAAATTCTTTTTCCCTTTTCTGATGGTTTCCCGTGTAGCTTCCAACAATTATCAATGGAGTGATTAGAACGCTTGCAATACTCACAAAATAATTTACCCTTTCCTTTAAAATTTTGCCCAAATTTTTTTGATGACGTGGCAAAAATCTGTCCGTCGGATCCTTTTGTCGCGAACTCATCTGGGCCGTCAGATTCCTTTGAAAAAACGATCTCCTATGAGCCGTCGGATGAACGGGCTCGATCTGAGCCGTCCATCCCTTCGCTTTTATAGGGTTGCATCTCTCCGCGTGAACCGAGCGGTCCCTCTGCGCAGAACCCTAGCGTTCGTCTCTCTCTCCTCTCTGCTAGGGTTTTGCTGGGTCTGACTCTTCGCTCCCCGCGAATGGCGAGAGCGATACTGTCGCCGCTCTTCGTGTTCTCCGGTGATGCGAATCGTTGGCTTTCCTCTTGTACTGCCAGTTGGTAGATCCGCCCGATTGATGGCATCGGATCCATATCTAAGATCTGCGATCGAAAGGTATTAAAGTTTTCGTTCAAAATTAGCAAAAAACGTGTTGCTTTCTCCCTGTTCTTGATCGATTTGTACTGTCGGAGTGTGGATTCGGGACCCTCGAGTTTTTCTTCGACTGCTTCGAGGCTGTTCCATAACGACGATAGCTTGTTGAAGCAAGCAGTGACCGTCGAGTTTCCCTGTTTTAAATCACTAAGTTCCTGCATGAGAGTGAATATTTTTGCTTGATCCAATCTCCCGTACATCTCCTTGATATTGTCCCACATGTTTTGGGCATCTTCTGTCGGTGGGAGTCCGGCCGCGACCTCTGTGGAGAGACAATTGCCGATCCAAGTTCGGATCAGGCGGTTGCTCTTCCTCCAAAGTCGAGCTAGTCGCTCGTCGAGGGGAATCGGGATGGTTCCATCGAGAAATCCATCCTTGTCTTTTGTCGCTAGGGCACGCCAGAATTCTTGTGACCACTTGGGATAACTCTCTGGCCCGGTCAGTTGCTGACTAATCAGTCGCAGTTCTAGTCCGTCGGCTGCGGAGATGAACAAGGGATCGCCTGGTTCTAGCCGCCCGGCGAAGGCCGCCGCTGGAAACGGCAGAAAACTGGGCGTATGATTCGGGTAGGGATTTGTCCCGTAACCCGATTCACTCGACCCGAAAGAAAAACCCGCATTCGGAAACCCCGGGTAGGGATTCGTACCCGGACCCGTTTCATTCGACCCGTGCATTCGCTCCATTCCGTCGGTCGGGTTTGCCCCGTCTGTGGCTGGTAAACCCCCGTCGGATTGGACGTGGCTTTGGTGGCCCACGTATCCGGGCGATGATGAATTTGGGCTCGGCCCAACGTAGATTGGATATGGAATCCATTGGAAAGGTTGGCCCAACATAGGCTGCCCCATATTGGACTGAGCCTGTGTGGGCCGCCATTGCACGGGCTGATTCGGAAATAAGGTTTGCTGCTCTGTTGTTTGAATCGTAACAGGTGGAGTCGATGTCTGAGGCAAGACTCCAGCAGCAGGGATGATTTCACTAGCGGATTGATTACCGATAGTGGATGCTTCATCTTGCAAATTTGCCATGGTAAGTAAAAATTTTCTGAGTGTGAAACTGTGTCTGGAAAAAAAAAGATTTTCTTTGCAGAATAGAGTGTCACAGCAAAGAAGAAAGGATGGCTGAAGCAAAGGGTCTTCGCAAATCAGAGAAGAGAAATAGCGGAAGCAAGAAATGGGTTCAGAGATTCGACCGCTCTGATACCATGAAAGGAGATGAAGATCTGCGGATATTGAAGCATGAAGAAGGAACATCTTTTTCTCTATTCACTTCAATGAACAATCTGTACAATTTGCTTGTAAATATAATACAAATTATGTATGAACAAAGGAAATAAATGATTCTATGAATCAATCTATGTCTAGATCTAATCTTAATTTATTATGTAAATAATTCTAATCTTCTAAATAAATCAATAATAAGAAAACAGATCTTTGGTTGATTTGCGTGATCCGCATATCTTCCAACAAATTGCATATAGTAAGTGGAAATTTGAGCTTAATTAAATCTCTTGGACTGAGAGTGCACAAAAATTAGGCCAAACCCATTGAAATTTGTATGGCGGTGTGTACCCTCAGGCGCCGCCTACTGCTATCGCTGCTCCATCCCGACGATCTGCCGTGCTGACGAAAGCGCTGCTGCTACGAAGCCCCATCGGCAACGCCAGCACTTTGCACCGTCACTGGTCCCTGCTGCACCGCGAGCCCTTGGTGATTCTCTGCTGCCCTCCTTGCACCGTTGCCGAACTTTTAATCACGACCAGTTGCTGCTGGACCTGCCACTGAGAGCTGCTCAGCCAAGACGTCCAGCGAATCCAGCAAACATTAAAGCAGTCCTGGCGGCCTCCTGCATCTCCGACGTGTTTGTTGAAGATCTCTCTTACGACCAGCAAGTTTTTTGTCTTCTCTGGTGTCCACGAAACCTCGGTCCGTCCCACCCGCTGCACCGTCAGTGATCGAGAGTGGATAGAAGAGAAGAGGACAAAAGTTGGGTGGTGAATTGAAGATTTAAATAAGAATTTCAGAGTGGGAGATCCTCAGGAGCATTCCGTCGGCTGGACCTTCCCAGAGGAAGAAATAAACAGAAAAGTATAAAGAGTTGGAGCGGAAAAGAGTGACTGGTCCCCAACGTGCTCAACCGAAAATTCTACACACAACTTTAATATGATCTCCTCTCTCTCTCTCTCTCTCTCTCTCTCTCTCTCTCTCTCTCTCTCTCTCTCTCTCTCTCTCTCCACCCACGTTCCTTCTCTGTCATTGCACCCCACCTCCGCTGCCAACTTGCCGTCACATCCCTCCCACCGTTGTACCATTCAGACCCCCTCAGTTATCCCCAATGGGTCGCACTCGTCACCGGTTCTCGGGAGCTCCCTCCACTAATGAGGCGAAGGAGTTCATGGCGGCAAGGCCAACAACGTTGGAGCTGAGCTTGCCGCTTATGACCCGACGTTACGAGCTCTAACCCAAGGCCAATGAGCCTGAACCTGAGGCTGAGAGAGAGAGAATGTGCGTCTCTCAAGGATGTAAACTTACGATGTAAATCCTTTTTTTTTTAATTTAGAGAATTCACTTCGATTGGTTCATAGTAAACAATTTAATTATGGATTAAAATCAAGTTATTATCTTTTTCACAGAAATGTAATGAAAGGCCTAAAGCCCCCATCTTTAGTTTCTGACCCCAAGAAAGGAGGAGGATCAATGTGGACCAGCCATGATCCTCCCCCACTTCTCATCAATGGGAAAGCTGGCTGGCAAATGCCTACTTAGACACGATAAGTGTCCCCAGCAGATTAGTGCGCAGCTGCTAACGCAACAAATGGGTCCATGCGCACTACGCATTCGCATTGTATACATTTCGGGAGAAGTGCCAAAAAAGTCCTAAACCTTTTGCCTTTGTGCCGATTTAGTCCTAAACCTTTTTTTGGTGCCGATTCAGTCCTATTGTGCCAATTCAGTCATTTCTGGCCAATTTTGGCCGGATTTTGCTGACTGGACGCCGGCCGGCTGACGTGGCATTATCGGCGCTGACGTGGATAACTTTTAATAATATTTTAATATATTTGAATTTTTTTTGAATTTTTTTTATTTTTTGAAATTTTTATTTTATTTTATTTTGTCTTCTTCCTCCGGCCGGTCACCGAGGTCCGGCGACCGGCCAGAGCCGGAGGCCGGCGAGGGCGAGGCCGACCTCGCCGGCCACCTCGCGAGCGAGGGTCGAGCCTCGCCGGCCATGGGCGAGGCTCGCCTCGTCAAATCCGGCGAGGCTCGACCTCGCCAGATCCGGCCATGGGCGAGGCTCACCCTCGCCGGATCTGGCGAGGTCGAGCCTCACCGGCCATGCCATGGGCGAGGCTCCCGGTCGCCGGATCCTCGGTGACCATGGCGGAGGAATGGCGCAGGCTCAGACAAAAAAAAAATAATAAATAAGGAAGAAGACAAAAATAAATAAATAAATAAATATTCAAAAATATTCAAATATTATTAAAAGTTGTCCACGTCAGCCGGCCAGCATCCAGTCAGCAAAATCCGGCCAAAATTGGCCGGAAAAGACTGAATTGGTACAACGTAAAAAGGTTTAGGACTGAATCGACACCAAAAAAAGGTTTGGGACTAAATTGGCACAAAGGCAAAAGGTTTAGGACTTTTTTGGCACTTCTCCCTATACATTTCCAAGCCATCAATTTTGTGTTGTGTATGGAAATTGGATTTCGGTTTTGCTTTGTATTTCTCTCTTCTCCTTTTTTTGGGTTTGTATAAAGTTTGGACTTCGCAGACCATCCTGGATATTTATTATGTGCTTTATAAAATTCACTTTATGAAATTAAAAATTAAAAAAATCAGAAAAAAAAAATTTATAAAAAATTATCTATGTGTCGCGACCCAATTTTTCGGGTGTGCCACCTAAAATTAGGCTAATGGATTGTTAAGCCTAAACTTAGCTCGGGCTCTCCCAAGCTCATACCAATTCGCGACTTAGGTTTGAGTTCTTAACATGCAAATGATTTTCAATTAGGAGTCGCCACTAATCTATTTTTGGTGGGTCGATTAGAAACCCAAGTAAAGCAACGGGAGATTTACTTTACTCCCCTACAAACCAGAGATTATGGGTACGGGAACTTGGTTACACTAGATTTCTCTAATGCCCTTTCGGTACCATTCTTTAGAAAAAATGTTTGGCAAGCAGCTTGAATTGATTTTAAATTTATTTCTCTAACATGTGAGGTGATCATGCGGGTGCGCAATCCATCAATTTAACACCCAAGAAAGCAATGAATAAATTACAAACTTACCTCAAAGCAACGAAAGCATCTGCGTTGTTAGATCAAAATTCACATCAGCAATCCTAGATATGATTTCTAATTAACAAGCAATCACTCAATTTTTTTTTGTTTTCATTTATTCAATGAGAATCATGCGATGCAATGTTATTAATCTAACATGAGTTGATATGACATGGTAACATGACCTAAACTATATGACATGAGTAAAGGTAATTTCTAAAGAAATGCGATAATTAAATATGCAATCTAAATTAATCAATTAAACCTAACTCTAATGACAGGCAATTTCTAATTAAATGAACCTAATAATAATCACTAAATGACATGCATTTCATGAACCTAATTCTATATGACGTGCACATGAATTTTCTATTCTAGAAAAATGCAACATATTCTAGAAATTGAAACTAATTTATCCTAAAACAAATTTGTATGAAATTCGAAATTAAGGAAAATACAAAATACAATTATCTAGATTAAGATTCTATCTAGTTTATATTAAGGATCGGGTCAGACTAAATCCTAATTTAAACTAAGATATTATCTTAACCTAACAAGTTCTATCCTAAGATGCAAAAATAAATCTAAACTTAAAATAAAACACTTAATTTATTCTAAAATGCCATGACGTGCAAATAATGCATTAATGCCTAATTTTTATGAAATTCGAAATTAAAATTAAACATGCAATTCAGATAATAAAAGAAAAACTAACAATCCTAAATGAATGCACTTTTTCCTTTTTTTTTCATGACTCAAAATAAAACCCTATCCTAAACATGCAAGATAATTAAAAAAACAAACCTAATCTTTTTTGGATTTTTTCTTTTATAAAATTGACTTAGAGACGACGACATCAAATCAACCAAGATAAAATTGATATTCGAAAATTGGCGAACCATATCTCGCGCATGAGATCGGGTTGTCCAATTTTAAAATTAAATCGCGAATCGAATCTCGGGCATGAGATCGGATTGTCGATTTTTTGCAAGGGATTGCGAGTCGGATTTCGGGCGCGAAAATCGAACTGGCAATCCCTAATTTGAGGGGTAGTTTCATACCAGAATATCAATCATCTATTTAGGAACAATCTCACTAAAAAAAACTGTAAGGAAAATATAAAAAAACAAAAAACTATAAGTGAATAAGTAAAACAAAAGAAACTACCTAATTTCTTTTTTTCTTTTTTTTCTTTTTTCCTGTTTCTTTGTTTTTTCCTTCCCACGCACGGTTCACGGGTCTCCAAGGGGCAGCCGGTCAGAGTGGGTCACCGGCGTTCGGAACTCCGGCAAGGACCGTCGGTGGGTGGACCGGCGGCAGCAGCAATTCGCGGATGGTGCGCTGCAGATGTCGGCTCATGTGATTGCAACTTCTGGGCAGACCAAGCGGAGGCTAGCGAGCCGGGGGCGTCCGGATTTAGCACGGGGTGCTCCAAGGACAGCAACGCGGCGGTGAGGGGTGCGGCGTTCGGAGGAGGTTGCTGCGGATGCTCGCGAGCAGGGTAGAGGCGCGCGATGCAGGGGGCGGAATCAGATCCGGCAGCTGGGCTAGGCGCTAAACTCGGGCGTTGTGGGCGTTACGTGGGCTCGAACTGCCGCAAGGGGATCGGGTGTTGCGGACGACTGGGCCGGCGGCTACTGGTGTCACTAGGGCTTGGTTGCAGGAGCAGCAGCAGTGGCGAGGGGCTGCTGCGTCGCAAGTCAACCGGCGGTAGGGCGGAGCAGCGGCGGTGGTGGCGCGGGCGTCGTGCGACAGATGCGGGCTTCAGGCGGTCACGGCTCCTTCGGGATTTCAGGAGAGCCTCGCTGAAGAAGATGAACAGGAAAGTTTTTCATCTTTTTTTAACTTTTCCCTCTTCTCTTCCCTCTGCAGCCGCACACCACCTTTTTCACTGTTGCTGCTGTCTTTTTCTGCCTTCTTCTTTTCCTCTTTTTCCTTCAGAATTCTTGCCACACTTGCTAACTTTTTCACCTTTTTGAGCCTCTCTAACGAAGGAAACCCAAAAGAAAAGTTTTCCTTTTTACTTTTATCTTTCTTCCCCCAGAACAAAACCAAAAGAAACCCCCCAAGCTTTTCTTCGCGTTGAATTTTCTTGACCTAAAAATCTGAGAGAAACTCTTCGTGGCCGTGTATTTTCTATTGTGTGACCTCCTAAAAACCGAACCCTACGTACACCTTTTATAGCAAAAAAAAAATGTGATCCTATCAAAATATTTCGAAATTTCCTTATATCCTCCGAATCACAAAAATCCTTATCTCCTTAATATTTTCAAAAAAAATGTTATCACCTAAAGACTAAAGATA
This sequence comes from Eucalyptus pauciflora, assembly GCA_007663325.1. Classification (NCBI taxonomy): domain Eukaryota; kingdom Viridiplantae; phylum Streptophyta; class Magnoliopsida; order Myrtales; family Myrtaceae; genus Eucalyptus; species Eucalyptus pauciflora. Next base: position 1,841,669 of record VMYD01000388.1, read on the forward strand.
AGATTTCAACCCGATTCTTTTAAATTCGAAAAACCACCGCAATATCATATCAAATCTCGATTTAGGTAATTTTTGTCATTAAAAGAAAACGGGCTCGGGCCAATTTTGCACGTTTCATGGGCTTAGTCCGGCCCATTAATTTAAACTCAAAAACAATTAATTCGACCCATCCGCCGTCCTAAAAAAATGCAAAACATGTAAATTAAAAAAACGCACCTAAAATTAATGCTATGCAAATGAATTATAATATTTAAAATTAATCCCTAATGACTAAATGGACCACCAAAATTTAGGTGTCAACAGCTGCCCCTCTTTGACGGTGAGCTCGAAGAGGTTGCCTTCAAAGATAAATTGAGACCTAAATTTTGACCATGCACATACATTGAATGATTTTTTGTTGGATTTGTTTTTTTTGTTTTTTTTTTTTTTTTGCTGGAAAATGTATTCCATTTTTTAATGCAATTTATATGATGCATGGAAACACAAATGAAAAAAGAACCTACCTAGAATAACTTACCTTCAAGGAAGGTAGAGTAACTCAAGATAGATTTGTGTTACACATCCAAGACCCGTACCATTCTACAGTCGCCCAGAATAGTAACATGACTTCATAAAGAAAACTGTTTTCCCAGGACCCGTACCATTCTACGGTCGCCTAGTATGACAGACTTTGGTTGTGTCTAGGACCCGTACCATTCTACAGTCGCCTAAACGGGGATTTACCTTCCAGGACCCGTACCATTACTCTACGGTCGCCTGAATAGGGAAATAAAGTTTTGTCTAGGACCCGTACCATTCTACGGTCGCCTAAACGGGGGTTTTGCTTGGCTAGGACTCGAACCATTCTTCGATCGCCCGGCGTTGCAATCTGGAGAAAAATCTTTAGGGACAACTCTATCGAGTGTCAAATTACTTAAAAGCGAAAATACCTGTACAATGACAAGTATTTAAGGTATAGATAGAGATACACTTACCTGGTGACATCTCTGCTCATTAGGGATATGTCTCCTATAAAACATGATTGTAGGAGATGCAACATGTACTTGTGTTTACAAATAAACACGCATTATTACCTTCCAGGACCCGTACCATTACTCTACGGTCACCTGAATAGGGAAATAAAGTTTTGTCTAGGACTCGTACCATTCTACGGTCGCCTAAACGGTGGTTTACCTTCCAGGACCCGTACCATTACTCTACGGTTGCCTGAATAGGGAAATAAAGTTTTTGTCTAGGACCCGTACCATTCTACGGTCGCCTAAACGGTGGTTTACTTGGCTAGGACCCGAACCATTCTTCGGTCGCCCGGCGTCGCAATCTGGAGAAAAATCTTTAGGGACAACTTCATCAAGTGTCAAATTACTTAAAGTGAAAATACATGTACAATGACAAGTATTTAAGGTATAGATAAAGATATACTTACCTGGTGACATCTCTGCTCATTAGGGATATGTCTCCTGGGCCTTGGGCTACGAAAACACGCCAGGATAATATAAAATGACTCTAGGTTACGAAAGCACGCCGGGTCAATTTTAAAGGAGGGACTCTGGGCTACGAAAGCATGCCAGGTCAATTTTAAAGGACACCGGGCTACGAAAGCACGCCAGGTAAATTCTAAAGGAACAGCTTGACCGAGTCAAGTGTCGAGAATGGGCAGAGATATACTTACCTGATGATATCTCTGATTCTTTGGGATATGTCTTTTAGAACTTAGATATCCTGTGGAGGCCTCTCACCTCCTGGTAGAAATAAATTTTGGAACATTAAGGATGCACCTTGAATGCTCATGATGGTTTCTCATATCCTCATATCATGAGGCATCTTGAAAAGAACCTGAATGTTAGGAGCTCTTGAGTCTTTGAAAAAACATTATCTGTCAGACATGATTAGAGCAAAAATGCATTCACCAAAGAGATAAGCAATTAAGGCTATTCTAGAATGCAAACTTTAAAATCTATTGAAGCTTTTATTAATTCAATCAAGATTCATGCATAATGACTTTTGCATCATCCGAATTTCCACTAGAGAGAATTATCATTCAAGACAATTTTCACTCATGACATGGATTTCTTAAGAATACTAAATGAGAGACTTTCAGTTAGAAAGGACTTTCACTCACTCTCATTTAGAATGGCTATTTTATGAGAATCACTCAATTTCATCATATCGACATGGGTCCGAGTATTCTCGCAAGCGGTACGATCTTACCAATCTGAGAGGTCTTTAACAGGGACCATAATGTGGGCTTAGCCAACGGCTTAACAAATGGACTCTTTAGTCAAGGATATTGAATGAACAGTCTTGTAATCATTTCTGGGTTTATAAGTCAAGAACCCTGCAAAAACGAGAAAGAAATAATCTTGCTCGCACTTCTTCGAGCGATGCTTATAAACATATGAACTCCTACGTTAATTCAAGTGCCATAATCTGAAGAGACTTTGTAAGGGACGTAACGTAGGTTGGGTTAATGGGTTGAGAAATGAAAGGATCATTAGGCTCAAAAAGTGTGTAAAGGGTGAGAGTTGATGATCATCTTGACATTACCACCAGTTTTCTTTTTCACCATCGGGGATTGTCTTCATGAAGTGCCCCATTGATTGTAAAAACTCAGCATTTGAGTTCTTTGAGTATTGCTCCATTAGGACTCAATTCTTGCAATTGACAGTCACGTATTTTGACTCTCTTTTTTCATCTATGGGCATTGGCCTTACTTTTACCAGGCACACTGCTTTTTATGCCCCTAGTTCTCATGCATTTTTTCTTCACTTCTTTTTTCATGGGCATCGGCCTTGCTTTTATCAGGCACACTGCTTTTTCATGCCCCTTAGTTCTATTTTGAATTCAATTCTTGCGCATAATGTATGGGTTAAGCAATTACACTTTAAATGACACTAGAACTTTTCAAGAGCCTTCATCTGCCTTTGCCTTGCCCCAGTGTGGGGGTTGATCATCAACTGGTTTTGCATTGCCCCCAATGTGGGGGATGATCATCAACTGGGTTTAAAAAAATGAAATTGCAGGCTCAAATGGGCTATGCAAATGATATAAGTGTATATGATAGAGAAAAAAATGCTCTTCGTCATCCTAAGGCACTTAAATTAACACATGAATTCAATGTAATAGCATGACTTGAAGATTGATGCAAGTGAGAGCAAGAAAATTTCAATTCATTTTCCTAACCTCATGATGCCATTTGATCTCTTAGATGCCCCGATGTGGGGCGATTCTTGACAATGGTGATTTGAAAAGAATATCCATAAGTGTATGGGCTCAAAAGGGTTAAGCAATTGATCACCTGTAGTGTTTGGAATATAACAATGAATTGCCTCTCATCATTTCAGTTGCCGTACCTTTTGCGAGTGAACTCTTTACCTTATAGATATGAACTTTCCTACACTCATCTCACAAGTGTATGAATATGGGACTGTGTATAGGACAAGGTTTGCCTTTCATCATCCCGACTCGTCTCATTTAGTATGCTCAATCATTGATGTCACTCTATTGAATTGTCTATCTTGACAAATCTCCACATGAAATTGGTGAGCTAAATCAATATGAAAATCCCCTTTTCAAAAGAGTCTAGCAACTTTAAGCATGAAAAGAGTTTGTTACTTCAAAACAAACAATTTATTGCGCACTCAAAACATGGTTTTAAGTACTCATTTAGGGGAATTGCTCCACAAAAGAATTTACTCAGCAATGGATGTCCTTGGATCGTCTCTATCCATTAAAAGTGGAGACCCGCTTTTGCCCCTGCATAAGAGAACGTGCATGAATAGGATACTATGCAACATCAGAGTAAATTCAAATTGCACAACCATTTTGGCTCGGATCGAGATTTTGTCTCAGTCATGTCATTACTAGAATCTGTAGTGCCCAATTCTTCATCTGCAAGAAAAAGAACACAAGTGTCAATTCCGAAATTAATTATATTCATGAACGCAATGTATCCATTTCATCCAAGATGGATGATCTTCTTTTGACTTGTTTCATCATTTTCTCATGGAAATGAGAAACTTCATTTGGCCTTCGAAAACGACATCTGACACCAATTATTATGAGAGGTGTCACATATCACACTTTGGAATCAAGATGATTTTCTTCACTCTTGGGAGATGTCATCACAATCGGCTAGGAAATGATCATTTGCCTTCATGTCTATTTTCCTTCGGATGTATGTTCCAAAATCAACGGGCGAACTATCACTGGAAATTGACGCATTATTTTCAAATGCCTCTCTGTTATGCTCCCTAATTAAATGAGGAGATCGAACTACTTAGGACCATGAATCATGTGTACTTGGATTTTTCACCCTCATTGATCTTGTAATGTGAACCCTTCAGGTGAGATATTTTTCCCTCTAGATATGTCATTAGTCTCTTCATGATGACATTAAATTCGGCTATCTCGGGAAAATGAGACGATTCAAAAAGTCTTCTTGGCTCTCTCCTTAGAGTCGCAATTTCTCATCGACTATAGATCGCAGCACTATTGCTTGACGAGATTAGCTCTTTTTGATCCGTCATTTTAGCTCTTGATCTGAACGGATGGGTGAGCGAGATTGATCCATAATCACCTAATTCAAATGAATGGGAACATATAAGCATGAGGGTAAATAAAAAGTCAATCCATGACAATGATCTAATTGATTTTTCCATTTTTTTTATCTATTCATGAAAAGTTCGTACAAGAAGGGCATTTCCTAAAGAGAGTTGGAAAAATAGACACCCTAGTGAGATCAAATGTCCTAGGCATGAATTGCAAACAAATTCTCCAAAGTTTTTTTTTAAATGATTCATTGCATGACAATTTCCTAATTTCTTTTTTAATTGACAAATGAATTAGATCAAATGACTAACCTAGATTGTCATGGACGAACCAAAAGTAAATTGCATAGTATAGGGATAGAAGACTTACTTCACCAAGAAGAATCAATGGTAATCACATAAACATGCGCATGGTAAGTGGCTCGATTTCTAATCTATAAGGCTTATCAAAGTGGAGCCACAAGTATGATCAGACTAGCCACGGGCTTGTGGACTATGTCGGGTCCTCATGACTCCGGCTTGGTCAAAGAGCCGACCCGGGTCGCGGGCATGCAGACCGAGGTGGGTACTCTTGACACCATGAAATAAACTTCGGGATTGAGGTGGGCGACTCGTACCGCGAGCATGCGGTCGGAGTGGTATCCATCTCAATACCATCCTAAATGATCCTATGCGGCCCAGGTCCGGCGGCAGGCTGTGTGTGCAAAAGTATAGTGCAAGATGCAAGGCATGCACAACAGTTTAAATCACACAACACTTCAATAATTTGAATTCAAAACATTCATTCTCAACTCCAACCTGCAAGACAAGGGTTAACAATCACTACTCCCCTTATACCTCCCAATCTGCAAAAACATTTAACACCTAAATGTTAGGGACGTACCTGGAATCCTCGCTGCCAAACAAAAACATTTTTCAAAAAAAGAAAATTGGCCTAAGTCCACTAAGAGTTTCAACTCAAGTCCCCAGCGGAGTCGCCAAGCTGTCGCGACCCAATTTTTCGGGGCTTGCCACCTAGAACTAGGCTAATGGATTGTTAAGCCTAAACTTAGCTCGGGCTCTCCCAAGCCCATACCAATTCGCGACTTAGGTTTGAGTTCTTAACATGCAAATGATTTTCAATTAGGAGTCGCCACTAATCTATTTTTGGTGGGTCGATTAGAAACCCAAGTAAAGCAACGGGAGATTTACTTTACTCCCCTACAAACCAGAGATTATGGGTACGGGAACTTGGTTACACTAGATTTCTCTAATGCCCTTTCGGTACCATTCTTTAGAAAAAATGTTTGGCAAGCAGCTTGAATTGATTTTAAATTTATTTCTCTAACATGTGAGGTGATCATGCGAGTGCGCAATCCATCAATTTAACACCCAAGAAAGCAATGAATAAATTACAAACTTACCTCAAAGCAACGAAAGCATCTGCGTTGTTAGATCAAAACTCACATCAGCAATCCTAGATATGATTTCTAATTAACAAGAAATCACTCAATCTTTTTTGTTTTCATTTATTCAATGAGAATCATGCGATGCAATGTTATTAATCTAACATGAGTTGATATGACATGGTAACATGACCTAAACTATATGACATGAGTAAAGGTAATTTCTAAAGAAATGCAATAATTAAATATGCAATCTAAATTAATCAAATAACCTAACTCTAATGACAGGCAACTTCTAATTAAATGAACCTAATAATAATCACTAAATGACATGCATTTCATGAACCTAATTCTATATGACGTGCACATGAATTTTCTATTCTAGAAAAATGCAACATATTCTAGAAATTGAAACTAATTTATCCTAAAACAAATTTGTATGAAATTCGAAATTAAGGAAAATGCAAAATATAATTATCTAGATTAAGATTCTATCTAGTTTATATTAAGGATCGGGTCAGACTAAATCCTAATTTAAACTAAGATATTATCTTAACCTAACAAGTTCTATCCTAAGATGCAAAAATAAAGCTAAACTTAAAATAAAACACTTAATTTATTCTAAAATGCCATGACGTGCAAATAATGCATTAATGCCTAATTTTTATGAAATTCGAAATTAAAATTAAACATGCAATTCAGATAATAAAAGAAAAACTAACAATCCTAAATGAATGCACTTTTTCCTTTTTTTTTCATGACTCAAAATAAAACCCTATCCTAAACATGCAAGATAATTAAAAAAACAAACCTAATCTTTTTTGGATTTTTTCTTTTATAAAATTGACTTAGAGACGACGACATCAAATCAACCAAGATAAAATTGATATTCGAAAATTGGCGAACCATATCTCGCGCATGAGATTGGGTTGTCCAATTTTAAAATTAAATCGCGAATCGAATCTCGGGCATGAGATCGGATTGTCGATTTTTTGCAAGGGATTGCGAGTCGGATTTCGGGCGCGAAAATCGAACTGGCAATCCCTAATTTGAGGGGTAGTTTCATACCAGAATATCAATCATCTATTTAGGAACAATCTCACTAAAAAAAACTGTAAGGAAAATATAAAAAAACAAAAAACTATAAGTGAATAAGTAAAACAAAAGAAACTACCTAATTTCTTTTTTTCTTTTTTTTCTTTTTTCCTGTTTCTTTGTTTTTTCCTTCCCACGCACGGTTCACGGGTCTCCAAGGGGCAGCCGGTCAGAGTGGGTCACCGGCGTTCGGAACTCCGGCAAGGACCGTCGGTGGGTGGACCGGCGGCGGCAGCAATTCGCGGATGGTGCGCTGCAGATGTCGGCTCATGTGATTGCAACTTCTGGGCAGACCAAGCGGAGGCTAGCGAGCCGGGGGCGTCCGGATTTAGCACGGGGTGCTCCAAGGACAGCAACGCGGCGGTGAGGGGTGCGGCGTTCGGAGGAGGTTGCTGCGGATGCTCGCGAGCAGGGTAGAGGCGCGCGATGCAGGGGGCGGAATCAGATCCGGCAGCTGGGCTAGGCGCTAAACTCGGGCGTTGTGGGCGTTACGTGGGCTCGAACTGCCGCAAGGGGATCGGGTGTTGCGGACGACTGGGCCGGCGGCTACTGGTGTCACTAGGGCTTGGTTGCAGGAGCAGCAGCAGTGGCGAGGGGCTGCTGCGTCGCAAGTCAACCGGCGGTAGGGCGGAGCAGCGGCGGTGGTGGCGCGGGCGTCGTGCGACAGATGCGGGCTTCAGGCGGTCACGGCTCCTTCGGGATTTCAGGAGAGCCTCGCTGAAGAAGATGAACAGGAAAGTTTTTCATCTTTTTTTAACTTTTCCCTCTTCTCTTCCCTCTGCAGCCGCACACCACCTTTTTCACTGTTACTGCTGTCTTTTTCTGCCTTCTGCTTTTCCTCTTTTTCCTTCAGAATTCTTGCCACACTTGCTAACTTTTTCACCTTTTTGAGCCTCTCTAACGAAGGAAACCCAAAAGAAAAGTTTTCCTTTTTACTTTTATCTTTCTTCCCCCAGAACAAAACCAAAAGAAACCCCCCAAGCTTTTCTTCGCGTTGAATTTTCTTGACCTAAAAATCTGAGAGAAACTCTTCGTGGCCGTGTATTTTCTATTGTGTGGCCTCCTAAAAACCGAACCCTACGTACACCTTTTATAGCAAAAAAAAAATGTGATCCTATCAAAATATTTCGAAATTTCCTTATATCCTCCGAATCACAAAAATCCTTATCTCCTTAATATTTTCAAAAAAAATGTTATCACCTAAAGACTAAAGATAAGATTTCAACCCGATTCTTTTAAATTCGAAAAACCACCGCAATATCATATCAAATCTCGATTTAGGTAATTTTTGTCATTAAAAGAAAACGGGCTCGGGCCAATTTTGCACGTTTCATGGGCTTAGTCCGGCCCATTAATTTAAACTCAAAAACAATTAATTCGACCCATCCGCCGTCCTAAAAAAATGCAAAACATGTAAATTAAAAAAACGCACCTAAAATTAATGCTATGCAAATGAATTATAATATTTAAAATTAATCCCTAATGACTAAATGGACCACCAAAATTTAGGTGTCAACACTATGTCAGCGCCAACAGTGGCATATAGGATAGCCGGCATCTATGTCAATAATTTTAGACCAAAATTTATATGGATGACTGCATTAATAAATCATCAAAAGGTTTAAGACTAATTAAATTAGTACAATAAAAAAATTAATGACCGAATTAACTACTATACACGATAGATTTATGGTTTTTTTTTTTTTTGGTAATTTTTCTAAACTTTGTCCCCTCAACAAAGGCTATCAGACTTTGGCATATATTTGACTCATTTACTTATTGAGCTTGTACTTATATCGATGATTATCAAGGCTATGAATCTCTAGATGATTTGGAAAATACAGAAGGAACATCTCAATCAATTGCAAAGTTGACATCCCATTTACCTTTTCCAAACGTAATAATTTTATGATATATTAATGACTGCTGCATTACATACACAAAATAAACCCCAACCACATCCGCTCCGTAAGGTCGACTACTCCAACGAGCAATGATAGAAATATTTACTTCTCCACTAAATTTCACTTTAGTGCTTAAGCAAGATTCGTTGAAATAAGTGATAGTCATCCGCTAAACATTGGAGATGATGTTTCAGCATTGTTAGCATTTCTCAGTGTTAGGATATAAGCTAGTTTCGGAAGCAAATTAATACACGATCAGGACATGTATAAGCTGACAAAACAGACCAATTTATTAGGTTATAGACGCAAGAGTCCATCCATTAATTTGATGTATCACTTGGGGCGATGGCAGGTGACAGATACGAGAAATTTAATACGGAGGCCAACCCCAGCTGGCTTTGACCACGCAGCAAAGTCATTGCTCACTCATTGACCAAGTGGACAATTAATGAAATGAACAAACTGAATCGACCTTTTTCCCCACAACAAATAAATATCTAAATAAACTACTAACCAACTGAATAGATAAGTAAATAAATAGATGGACCCTCTTTCGAACCGTTGCGTGTACTTATCAGCATCATCTTTTGATCAGCTGAATAAGCAAAAGCATTTCCACCATAACCCTCTATTTAATGCAGATAACTTCCAGCTCCCAACCTACGTAAGGACTGCCAATTTGCAGCCCCTTGTGGGGGCACCCCCCTTCATTTTCCTATACCACGCCCAGGTATTTCACTGGGGAAGGCGTCGCGGGAATCCAGGGTGGGATCCTTGCCTTCACCGCGAATGTGAGGGTGGTGGCGGAGAGCCCAGCAAGGTATACCCCTTTTCACTCGAAGGGAAACCTATTGAGACGGGGAGCCTTTTAAGGTCATGCTCGGGACCAACCATAACCCTCTATTTAATGCAGATAACTTCCAGCTCCCAACCTACGTAAGGACTGCCAAATTGCAGCCACAGCTCAGACTTCATGATATGGTCCACATGCACGAGTGGCCCGCTCATCTTGGAACCATGGCCTCCAACCCGGTTCGAAAATACTAGACGGAAAGAAACGTCTCATCCTTGTCTCATTTGTATCGAGACCAAGCAATGATTCAGAGAGAAGAAAGAAAGAAAGAGAGAGCAATGAATGAGAAGATATCAGTATATCGCTAGTGTGCACGTGATGTTTGCATGCGCCATGAGTTTTTTCTCTTTGTCAAACGTTCATGTGAGGAGCTCTAGGATAGAACGACTGATTGATCGCTTGAAGTTGTTAGAGAAAACTCTTTTATTATTTTGAAGTTGGCAAAACCTTTCCAAGACTATATCGGAAGATCTCAAGACTTTATTGTCAAAGTCTGAAAACTGACAGACCATCAGATTTTAATCTCAAAGTCTATCCTCACTAACAGTTCCAGACTGAAGTATGAAGACTTATCCAAATGTAGAATTAGTATTCAAATACAGGATTATCTTCAAGGTTTCGTTTCGTATAATTATTGGAAGACCTTATAGCTGGATTTCATAATTGCTTTATTGATTATTCTTATTGGAATCTACTCCGATACGAAGATCTTTGAAAGGTGAACAAACTTGGAAAGTTCTACTTATGGAAACTCAAAATCCTGATTGTATGAGCAAACAGGATTGATGGGCTATCATCACATTCCTTAAATGACTCGAGATCTCCTTAATTGATTCTGTCCAACGAGTAGATTGGAAGAACTCCTTTGGAAGTGCCAACGGTTGTAGAGGCATGGAGGAGTATATAAGGAAGACTCTTAAGTTGTTTGAGGTCGTGCTTGAAAGAGAATTCCAAAGTCCGAAGCCTTCTAGTCTCTCGTTTTTCATTCATCGAGCAAAAAGTTGTATACAAAAAAAGATACTCTTAGTGAGACTGTGTGAGAGTTCGGTAGAGACTCGTCACTGTGATAGTCGAGATCACAAGTTGTAACATCTCTTTTGATTCATAGTGAAATCCAGCCAACAGGCTGTCAACGCGGAGAGTTGACATAGTCTTAATCTAAGCCGAACCACTATAAACATTGTGTTCTTATTTTCTCATCCTTGAACTTCTTACTTTCTTATATCGTTTGTTTACTTGCTCAATTTGAGTTACTTTTTAAGTCTTTCATTATCAAAAGAAAAATTGATTCTCCAAGTCTTGTGAAAATTGTTATCTACACCTATTCACCCCCCTCTAGATGATAGTACTAGCCCTAACAATTGGTATCAGAGCTTATGTGCTCATTTTATCGAAGTGTTTTTACTTTTGAGTTAAATATCTATGGCTAGTATTTTGGCTCCAAGTTTGGTTGAAGACCAGAGCAACACCAGACCTTCTTACTTTGATGGAAAGTAATACAATATGTGGAAAAATAAGATGAATGCATTCATGAGATCGAAAGATGCCTTAGAATGGGATGTGGTAGAAAAATGAATCATTCCTAAAGCTACATCAACCTCAGAAAGAGGAAAGGAAGTTACAGATGCTGGCGAGATGAAACAAGCAGACATAACCAAGAGACAAGCTCTTGATGCTAAAGCTATCTACTCCTTATATTGTGCTTTATCTCCTACTGAGTATAACAGAATCTCATCTTGTGAAACAACAAAAGAAGTCTGGGATAGGTTGCATGCTACTTACGAAGAAACTGATCGAGTTAAAGAAACAAAGATCAATATTCTACTCGGACAATATGAAGCTTTCAAGATGAAGCCAGGAAAATCCATTACTAACATGTTCAGTCGTTTCACAGAGATTGTAAATGGTCTAGCATATCATGGACAACCAATCTCAAGACAGATGAAAGTCAATAAATTGCTACGTGGACTCTCCAAAGACTGGAATCACATTAAGATTTCAATGAGAGAAACACAGAGGATCGTGCCTTTGTCTGTAGACGAATTAGTTGGCACACTTCAATCATATGAAGTGGAACAAATCAATGAAGAAGAAGATCCCAAAGGTAAGAAGTTGATTGCTTTAAAATCTAACGATGATTCTGATGACACGGATTCAGAAGACGACTTGGACGATGAAGAACTTGCACTCATGATAAGAAGTTCAGGAAGTTGAACAATAAAAGAAGAAGGTTTAACTGGAAGAAGCAAATCACTCAAAGATTTCAGAAGAAATCAAATGAAGACAATGAGACAAACAAAGAAGTGATTTGCTTTGAATGCAAAAAAAAGTGGCATATCAGACCTAATTGCCCTCCGTTGAAGAAAAAGAAGGAAAACACAGAGAAATTCAAAAAGACTCTCAAAGCAGAGACATGGAGCGATACTAAATGCGAAGAAAGTGAAGATGATTATGCCAACATATGTCTAATGGCAAATTCAGAATCAGACTCAGACTCTAAAACAGATTCAGACTCAGACTCAGATGAGGAAATCGAGGTTAGTAATTTTAAAATTCCTACTAAAGTCTCAAAGTATATAGATGAACTTTGTCTCGGTCTCAAAACATCTCTTAAAAGGATTTCTGAACTAAAAAGGGAGAATTCTAAACTGAAGCAATAGGAAGTTTCTTGCAAAGAAAATTTTGAAAATTTAAACAAAAGTTTTAATGATTTGAAGGAAAATGCATATTCTTTTTCGAAAGAAAATATTTTCTTGAAAGAAGATATTTCAAATATATCAAAGAAGTTTTCAAAAAGATCTGAGAAGTTAGGAAAGATTTTTTTCTGTGCAAAAACCCTATTTTAACAAATCTGGTTTGGGTATGTCACTTGAAACTATTTCTTTAATTGATTTCCCCAAAGTAAAAGAAAGAATCAAACAAAGACCTACAAAAACACTTTACAAAGATCATTTTCAAAGAGTTTTTGTGAAACCCGTTGATCGAAGTGCTCTCAAATATTCAAAGTATAACAGCTCAGAACATTTTGAAAAAGAATGTCCTAAAGTTTGGAGACTTGTTAAGAATGATTAGGCAAAGACTGTGTTTAGTATCAACTCCCCTAGAAAATGTGAATACCAAAGAAAACTTGAATTCTTTTTGTGATTACGGGTCACTATCAAGAGAAAGATAAAATGGTATTTGGATAGTGGTTGTTCAAGACACATGACTGGAGATTCAAGTTGTTTCATTAAATTGTGGAAATAAATGGTGGAAAAGTTTCTCTTGGTGGAAACAGCAAAGGAAAAATTGTTGGATGTGGAACTATGAAAATTAGAAGTCTCACAATCAACAATGTCTCCTTGGTTGAAGGGTTGAATTACAATCTACTCAGCATTAGTCAACTATGTGATACTAGATTCAAAATATTTTTCCAAGAATGAATTTGTTCGGGAATCAGTAAAGATTTTTCTCAATTCTTCACTGGGCAAAGACATGGAAATATCTATCTGTTGGATGTAAAACCAGAAAGTTCTCAGTGTCTAATATCCATTCAAGATGAAGCAAATCTTTGGCATCAAAAGCTTGGCCATGCCAACATGAAACAAATTGTCAAGATCTCTTCTAAGAAATTTGTTCATGGTCTTCCTAGTATGACTTATCAAAAGTCTGATCTATGTACACCATGTGTTTTGGGAAAATAGGTAAAAAGTTCCTCTAAACTTATAAATCAAGTTTCTACTAATCGTGTTTTGCAGCTTCTGCATATGGATCCCTTTGGACCAACTAGAACTAAAAGTATTGGTGGAAAGAAATATTTTTTAGTAATCATGAATGATTATTCTTGATATACTTGGGTTTACTTTTTGGCAAGTAAGTCTAAAACATTTTCTCACTTTTCAAAGTTTACAAAGAAAGTTCAGATGAAAAAGGTTATGTTTTTTCAAAAATACGAACAAACCATGGAGGTGAGTTTGAAAATCAAAACTTTGCTAAATTTTGTGATGAATCTAGTTTCCAGCATATTTTCTCTTTTCCATATACTCCATAACAAAATGGAGTTGTAGAAAGAAAAAATAGATCTTTGCAAGAGATGGCAAGAACCCTTTTAATTGAAAGTAATATTTCCTCTCGTTTTTGGGCTGAAGCAGTTCTACAGCTTGTTATATTATTAACAGAGTATTTTTAAGACCAATTTCTTGGGAAAACTCCTTATGAAATATTTAAAGGGAAAAAGCCAAATGTCTCTTATTTTCATGTGTTTGGTTGTAAGTGTTTTGTTTTGAATAATGCAAATGATCGAACTGGTAAGTTTGAGGAAAAATTAGACGAAGGAATTTTCCTTGGCTACTCAACTACAAGCAAAGCTTACAGAGCTTTCAACAAGAAAACTCAATCTGTGGAAGAATATATGAACGTCAAGTTTCAAGACTCAACACAGAATAAAGCGGATGAAATTCAACTTGAAGATTTTGCACCTGCTCTAGGACTTACAAAGTCTACTTCCCCTGAAGAAGCTCAGACTCCTGTTGATCAACATCAAGAAGTGCCTAATTTGATTTTCAAATATTTTGCTTCCTTATTTGAAATATTGTGGATGAAAACAAATATTCAGATTAGGTGAAAATCTTGCCTACTTTGATTTTCAAATATTTCGCTTCCTTATTTGAAATACTGTGGATGCATATGATTGAATTCCTAAATATATTATCATATCCAAAATCTTGAGCAACTAATTTCCTAACGTATTATAATCGTTAATCCGATCTCACACCCTAAATACAATTTGCGATTGCACGGAAAATTGCCAATTTAATCTCATGTCCATAATATAATTGATGATCATGAAATTGCCCGATCCGACCTCGTTCCCAAGACGATTTTTCTTTTCCTTAATTTAAATTGCATGTTTAATTATTAGGCAATTTTAATTCCGAATTTTATTTAAAAAAGAAAACATAAAAAGCATGTCACATAGAATTAGTTCACCTATTGTTTAGAAATTGCATGTTTAGTTTAAGAAACGACTAAGAAGAATGACCAAAATTTAGGTGTCAACAGTTATCCCTCTTTGAAAATATGCTCATGAAGGTTTAATTTGAAGATAAATAATACCTAAATTTTGATGGTGCAAATGCAATGTAATGACTATTTTTGTTGGAGAGATAAATTTCAATGAGCCTACACCCATCTTTCAAAATGCAAGGATGAGTAATGAAAATGCAGATGCTAATTAAAGATAGAATACATAGCTGCCGCTACTTATCTGGGAATCCGGGAAAGCACACTTGGATACGAAAACAATTTCTAAAGAATCATCAAATTCTGGAAAAGACTGAATCCAACTCCTAGATGATCTACAGATATTCAAATGTTTTTCAAAGCAAGCACCCACATTAAAAACAAGGCTTGGAAAAGAAGCATCTGGATAACCATAAATAGTTAAAACTCTCAATCACCTCGACGACGACGACTACTTAAAAAAATAAAATAAGTACACTAAAAATCCTAAAACTTATCATTGAATCCTAAAAATTTCAAAAAGTACAATCAAGTCCTAAAACATATAACAATAGTACAATCGAGTTCTAAAACTTATCATGAAAGTGCAATCAAATCTTAAACTTTCGAAAAGTACAATTAAGTCTTAAAACTTCGAATTAGTTTAATAAAAAGATTTTTACACATATCGTGGAATTTTCTCTTATTTCTTCTGGAATTTTCTTGCGGAAAACTCACAGACTTATCACACTCTTGGTTGCATTTCCATTGGCTCTTGAATAGATCAACACTTTGGATTCTCAAGGTATTCATCTTCAATTGACTCTTTGGATCATGTTGATCCATTGTGGTAACTCATGTGCCATGCTCAAGCATAGGGATGATCACCAATTGGTTTGGGAAATGAATTTGTAGGCTCAGTTGGGCTATGCAAAATATAAGAATGTATACAATAGAAAAAAGAAATGCTCTTCATCATCTTAAGGCACATAAATTCTTGTTTGAGATCACCTACAATAAAGACACTCAATGATTGATATAAGTGAGTGCAAGCAAGTTTTATCCATTTTTCTCACATTATAATGTCAACCCTACCTCCATTCTAGCGCAATGTTGGGTGGTTTCAGACAAATGTAATATGAAAGAATTTTCCAAATACTCAAGCTCAAATGGGTCAAACAACGGTTTTCCTATAGTTGTTGACACCTAAATTTTGGCGACCCGTTTAGTCATTTATTAGGGGTTAATTTTATTTCTAAAAAAATTTGCATATCATATAGATTTAGGTGCATTTATTTTTTTATTTGCATTGTCTGCATTTTGTTGGACTGGTGGCAGATGGGTTCAAATTAGATGGACCAAGCCCACGAAGCGAGAAAGTTGGCCCAAGCCCATGTTTTTTAATAATTGAAAATTATCTCGCGGGAAAATAAAATTTTAAAATTTTTCCGAGATATGAACTTTTTTTGGATAGGGCAGATATGAAATAAATATTGCGTTCGGAAAAGTGAATATTGTGTTTGAAAAAAAAAAAAGATCTTCGTGGATATTAATTTTGAAAAATTAAAAACCCTAATCGATGGCCTATAAAAAGTAAAACGCATAGGGTTTTTGAGAGGGCCACACATTGAATATACAGCCACGATATAGAGAGAAACACACGAGTGAGAAAAGAGAAAAGGGTCACGGTTGAGACCCTCCTCGCGGCCACCACTCTGTCGACGCTAGATCCCACGTGTCCAAGTTCTTTTGCTGCCCACCACTATCGTTCCATCATCCGCGTTCATCCAATGACATTCATGTTGCAGGCTTTATTCAGCAAAGTTCGCCGTGATCTTCGATAGCGAATTCAGTACCCACCGTCCGCGTTTGGTTATCACCTCTGGCCGCGTTTCTCTTGCATTGAGCCGAACTTCCAAGAGTACGCTCAGGCCAGGTGCTGCACCAGATCAGCCAGCTTCTAGGCGACAACCCGCTGCACCTTCAACATTAAAGAAACAGTTTTCCCACCGCTCCAATTCAGCCTTGCTAGCTCACCCAATAGCCTTGATTTAGCCCTGCGATATCACAAATTTTGACTTTATTTCCCTGCAGGTCTTCCAGCTGCCATCATTCACCTTCAGGCGTTATTTTTATGGAAAGTTCGATCAAAGTTGCTGCTAATTGAGCAGCCCATCTTCAGTGATACGGAGACCAACGTTCTTGCTCACAGTCAGCAATTCTCGCGCTCATCATGTCCTTTCGGTGCCTCGCAATTGTGCGCAACGGAACGATCGCCGGATTCATCCCCTCACGCCTTCATCGGGGAAGTTTGCTGACCATCACCCAACAAAGCAATAGCCCCCTTCGACAGACAAGCACGTGGACGAGCGAGGATTACTTCTCTGGGAGGCCACACATTGAATACACGGCCGCATTAAAGGGACTTTTCTCGAGTTTTAGGTCAAAATCAAAAGAAGAAAAGTTTTCCCAGGGGTTCTTCTCTGGTTTTTTTAGGTCAGAAATTTGAACATAAGAAGAGGAGATTTTTGCCTTTTGGTTTTGGTTCATTCGCCGGGGGTCTTCGAAGGAGCAGCCAAAAAGTCAAAAGGGGATTGTTTGAAATTCTGAAGAAGTGCAGAGAGGGGACGTGAGTGGGAAACACGTGAGAGACAAAAACTGGAGAATCCTTCTTCTGCAAGTTGGACGTCTGCACATTGAAGAAGCCTTGAAGGAGAATCCGCGAGAATCATCGACACGCACTAGAGAGAGAACGAAAGATTCTCTCTCCACGACGCTGCCCGCAAAACCTTGACTCCATCTTCGTTGCATCGTCTTCACGTGACCATGGGAACAGCACGTCCAAAACCCCCACGAATCCCGCAAGTCGGATGCCACCCTTGCCGACATAGTTCCATTGCCTCACTCGAGTCCTTCGTGACGCCACTACTGCCCGAGATGTGCCACCCCGACGTTGAGCCGCCCCCTGATTTGTGGTGACATTGCCTACCGTTGCTTTGCTGATCTGTCCATTGATTGCTACCCACGGGCACCTCGTTGACCCACCGTCAGGCACATCACCACGAGCCATAGCTGTCCCACCCGAAGCGCCGGTTGCAATCCCGGTCCAATTGCGCAAAGTCCAAATTGGAAATCAATATTCGGAATAGGTAAAAAAAATTATTATTTTAATTCTTGAAAATTCCGTTTCCTTATTTGATATATTCGTTGATGCACATGACCGATATTCGCAACTCGAGTAGCATTGACAATCCGATTTTCGCGCCCGAAATCCGACTCGCAATCGTTTGCACAATCGTCAATCCGATCTCATGCTCGAGATACGATTCGTGATTTAATTTAAAATTGGTCAACCTGATCTCATGCGCGAGATATGGTTCGCCAATTTTTGGATATCAATCTTATCTTGCTTGATTTGCTGTCGTGTTTGAGTCAATTTTATTTTCGTAAAAGAAAAATTCCAAAAAAAATTGAATTAGGATTAGGTTCGTTTTAGAATATTCCTAGTCTTAGGTTTATCTTGCATGTTTAGGATTGCAATCTTATTTTGAATTTTTGAAAAAATGAAAAATCCAAAAAAAAATAATGTATTCATTTAGGATGTTAGTTTTTTTAAATTGCACGTTTAAATATGTGTCAATTTTAATTTCGAATTTCATAAAAAAAATAGAATTAGGGCATTCTCTGCACGTCATTACATATTAGATAAAATTGCATGTTTGATTTTAAGTCTAGATAGATCTTTAGATGAATTCCATGATAGGTTGTTTTTTTAAATGCGTGTTTAGAAAGCATTTAGAGTAGATAGTATTTCACTTTAGTTTGATTTTCATTTTTAGTGATTTTAATTACAAATTTTCGTTAAATAAAAAAAAATCATCATGTGCACGTCATATAGAATTAGGCCCATTAGTGATTGTTGCTAGGTTCATTTAACTAGAAATTGACAATCATTAGAATTAGGTCATCTTGGTTAATTTAGATTGCATATTTAATTACTGCATGTTCATTAAAAAAATCACAAAAACTTTTACTCATTCATATAGTTAGGACATTTTGCCATGCCATATTATTTCATTTTATATTAGAAGCATTGCATTGCATATGGACTATATTCTCGTTAAAAAGTGAAAGCAAAAATTGAGTGATTGCTTGTTAATTAGAAATCATATCTAGGATTGCTGATGTGAATTCTGATCTAACACTGCAGATGCTTTCGTTGCTTTGAGGTAAGTTCTGCAATATTTAATTGATTTCCTGAGTGTTAAATTGGTGGTATGTGTACTCGTATGATCACCTCACATGTTAGAAAAGTGAATTAAAATCAATTTAAGCTACCTGCAAAACATTTTTTCGAAATAAAAGAGAAAGGTACCGAAATGGCACTAGGATAGTCTAGTGTAACCAAGTCCCCGTATCCAAAGTCTCTGTTTCGTAGGAGTAAAATGATTCTCCCATTATTTTACTTAGGTGTCTAATCGACCTACCACAAATTGATTAGTGGCGACTCCCTTTTGCATGCTAGATATTTGAATTTAAATCGCGAGTTGGTATGGGCTTAGGAGAGCCCGAGTTAAGTCTAGGCTTAGCAATTCATTAGCCTAATTTTAGGTGGTGCACCCGAAAATTTGGTCGCGACAATAGTGTTTAAGATAGAGAAATGAAATGTCTCTCATCACTCTTTACCTTGAGTACATGGAATTTTTCCACTCATCTCCTAGATAAAGGATTGTGTGTAAGATAGGGCTTACCTTTCATTATCTTAACATGTCTCATTTAACAAACTCAAATAATTCCACATCATTCATTAAATTGTCTATCTAGATAAATTCCAAAATGAAATCAGTGATTTAGATAGGGAAAATATCATGAAAAAAAAAATCCTCTTTTAAGGATATGAGCATGTTGTAAGCTTATTGCCTAGCAAGGGCTCCACCCTCATAGCCAGGCGAGGGTCATCCCTTGCCAAAAAAGTAGCGAGGGCTCACCTAGGCTAAAGTGTGGCGACTCTCACTTGCGACCAACAAGGGCCATGATGCTTGCCAGCCACAATGAAAATGATAGAATATAAAAAGACAATAAAATAAAATAAAATAATGAAAAATAAAAAATTATAAAAATTATTCACATCGATGCTACTAGTATTACATAAGATGGATGGGGTCCACGTCAATGAATTCTAGTCAAAATTGACCTAATGGACCGAATTGATAAATCGTCAAAAGGTTTAAGAGTAAATAGCCAAATTAAAATGTTTAAAACTGAATTGACGTAAGTGTAATAAATTGAGGACTTTTTTCGTAATTTTATCATTCAGAGAGGTAATAACATCTAAAAGCCTTTGTGGAATATAAAGTTCGAAGTCTCAAATTTATTTTTTCATTATAGGTGTACTTCACAATAGTTTATTCAATAAATCCAGCTATAGAAAACCTGCTTTGACCGGTCATATGGACAATTACAAAGCTAAATGCACACTTCTTCCAGGAATCGATTCCAGGAGAAGAAAAGTTCAATGTCGAGTAGATTTGGGATGATGCTTGCGCTTGAACACAAGTTAAAAGGAGAATTAAGGTTCTGCATATCCTTCAAAATCAACCTCGCCTATATTTGGCAACGTCCCGACCGATGCACTTATTTCATGGTAGATCCGATGGACACCGCTTTCGGAACATGGACAGGGAACTCGTGAATATCATCCATCCATGGGTTCTTTTCCTTCGCTGGGTCGACGGTCCTCAACGCCTGCCAAACTGCGCTATTGCACTTGAATCCGGACCCAAAAGCGATCTGCCATGTCCTATCACCTTTTTTAATCCTTCCTTTGGCCTCCGTATAGGCCAATTCGTACCACAATGAGCTACTCGACGTGTTCCCGAATCGGTATAGAGTCATTCGCGATGGCTCCATGTGCCAATTGGTGAGCTCGAGGTTCTTCTCTATTTCGTCAAGAACAGCTCGACCTCCAGCGTGGATGCAAAAATGGTCGAAGGCCAGCTTGAAGTCAGGAATGTACGGCCTAATCTTCATCTTTAACACCTTCCTTGCGACCAAAGTCATGAAGAACAAGAGCTGCTCCGACATCGGGAGCACTAACGGGCCGAGGGTCGTGATGTTGGTCTTCAAGGCTTCCCCGGCGACCGCCATCAAGTCCTTGGAGAGCGCCACGCCAATCTCCTTCTTGTCGTCCTCTCGTTGGAACACACAGCTGTAGCTCTTGTCATCTGAGCCTTTGTGGGTGCGCACGGTGTGGATGAGCTGGTACTTGGAGCGGCGGCGGTCTGAGGACCGGTTGGAGAGGAGGATTGCTGCACCGCCCATCCGGAAGAGGCAGTTTGAGACGAGCATCGACCGGTCATTACCGAAGTACCAGTTGAGGGTGATGTTCTCCATGCTCACCACTAGGGCATAAGAGTTAGGGTGTGCCTAGTGATTGATTCATAAGAAAAGTAATAAAATTAGGCCGAAGTTTCATTTTCATAAGACCAAAATTAAATTTCCCTGGCAAGAGAACCTAGAAACTTTTGCACCTAGTAGATGGTCCGGATATTAGAAGGTATGAAGCTCAGTTCAATACCATCGTCATATATCGAATTCATAAATGCGAAAATCCTATTTCAACTCTAGCTAAGCCAATATACGATTGGCTTTTTTATTCTGACCTACTTATTGCATCTCTCGATATATATGTAAGTACAGATACAGTTGGGAGTAGATAATCAATTCAAGACTCTAAATGACCAAAAAGTAGGTACCCTGAGCCACTGACCTCGTGAATTTATTGCTGAGGGCAAGCAAGAACATGTGGACGGGACAGGAACTCTTTCCTAGATTCGGTGACCTATATTCTGAGCCAAAATGAATCTTGGATTGACAAACTCCCACTTCCCAACCAACAAAAGCGTAAACTAGGGAAAGAAAATACCTTAAGTTTTACTGTCTGCACAACCTAAATAAAGTTGGTGTTTTTTTTGTCATGATTCTAATTTTTATGAAATGTTGTTAGATTAGATGACACAATCATAAAATGGCCTGCTATTCAATAGTGAACCTAATAAAATTCCCGTTACCCAACTTATATTTAGCACTTATTTTGTCGATGAAAGTTTCCATTCCTTGTTTGCTCTGATAACATTGAGGATATTGTTCACAGAAAGTTTCCACCATCAAACTTATACTTTGAAGAATAGGAAAAAAGAATCCAAACCTGTAATAACTGCTTAGCGAGGTCAATAGAAATCAATCCAGCGCTGCAGCCCATCCCACCAAGATTGTAGCTCAATACATTCCCTCTGAGCTTGTAGTGGTTTACGATCATCGCCGACAATGATGGCGTCGGGTTGAACAAGCTACAGTTCACGACGAGGATCCCTATGTCCTTGGCCTTGACCCCAGTCTTGGCCAGCAGCTGGTCGACGGCCCCGAACATGACGGTCTCAGCCTCCGCCCGCGCTTCTGCCATGCACGGGTTCGGTGGGACCTGTAGCACCGCCTCGGGCAGGTACGTCCGCTGCCCGAGGCCAGACCGCTCGAGGATCCGCCGCTGGAAAGCGAGGTTCTCCTCGGTGAAGGCCTTCGTAAGCTCCGAGCGCTCCATGAAGGTCTCGCGGGTGCATATCCGGGCCGGGTCGGGCTTGTAGCAGGCGAAGTCGACGAGGTAGACTTTCCTGGGTCGGGTCATGAAGTAGAGAGTGACCAGAAACACAATCAGGGTCGAGCAGACGACGACGGTGACGAGGTTGAACCTGAGTTGGTCCCAGAGCTGGGCCAGGTCTCGAGCCGTGAGGGTTGAGAGGTGAACCGAGGAGATGCCGAGGAGTGGCACGAGGAGTAAATACATGGCTTTGGAGATGAGGTAGTGGTAGCCGAGCTTCACGTACTTGAGCTTCACCGACAAGAGGAAGTTCGGGAGGCTGTGCTTCGATGGTCTGTCCGAGTCTTGGCTTCGAGGCTCGACTGACACGGGGACTGTCTGATCTGGGTTTTGTCGACTGATCTGTTCTTGTTGGTCGACCATTTCTGCAGAGAAGACAAGATTTTTGCAGTTTCGGGGGTTTCTCGTGTGTCTTCTTCAGAGGGGTTTCCTGAAGAGTAACGAAGGACGATAACTCGGTGTTTCAAAAGCAAATGGAGGGAAATGACACGAAGAGAGAGAGAGAGAGAGAGAGAGAGAGAGAAAGTCTTAGCAAGGAATGGGGAAAGATTGGGGAGCGTTCGGGGTGGATTTAAAGAAAGTGCGTGGAGAGCGTAGAGGAGTTACTATACGCGTATGGCGGACAAAAAAAAAAAAGAGGCACATGTGTCCAGCTAGTTTGTGGGGACCGTTGGATGACCAGGGCCCCAAGTCGAATGGATGGAAATTATATTATTTGAGATTACAGGAATAATCATTTTCTCCAAAAGTTTGAGTTATCATATGATAGAGTGGAAAAAGGATTTATATCTTGATATTTCCTCTCTTGAGGAAATCGAATTGATGAGGTAAAGTGTTGCTGAGAAAAAATGTGGGAGATACTAATCTACAAGAAAACTAAATTTGCAAACACGAGGAAAGATTTCTCTCTCGAATGTTTACTTATTAATGATGTTTGCTATCCATTCTTGATACATAGCACTTAGTTATAGTAGAGAAAAGCGCACCCTAAAAAGGATAATATCAAATCCCTAATTCAAAATAGCAGCAAATCAAAATCCCTCTTTTAAAATAAAAATAAAAAAAAATTTAACAAAGAACATATCGAAACTATATTTAAATTCCTATATCCATCACATCTCGATACCTTCTTGAGAACTCTCTCGTAAATTTTCATCAAATTCCCTTGTCTAGAGCTTGCTGACTATGTTTCAACATATTTAAATGCACCAAAAAATTTATCGGTAACCGTGTTCGTATTAGAATATATTGAAATTATAAAACATTTTTTACACATGAAAATCGGTTTAACATTGAAGGTCAGAAGCATGGATCTTAAATTTTGAGGCCCGAAGTTGGAGGATTTCTAAAGTATGAGGTTTATATTAAAAATGAAATTCATAGGTGGGTGAAAGGGTTATACAAGAAATCGAAAGTGAAACTTCTAACTCGGATATATCAACTTGAAACTTAGTATTATTAAAGCATGGCATGAAACCAACTTTATATTATAACTACATCCACTGCATGTTAAATTAATATTTTAAAAGTCCGAAAAGAATTCATGATAAATTTTGTTAACAAGTGCTTCATATGCATTAGTTAAGGTCGCTGCAAATGACAAAGATGCATACCCACGTGTTTTGAAAATTTGAAATAAACACGTTTGAAGAGATCAACTACTTCAAATAAAAAGAATTATATTTCAGGAGTGCAATTAGTGATCACCATTTTAAAATTTTCTCAATTACATATAGTGAATTCTCATATTATTTCTTTCATTGTCATTCAAAAGTGGAGTATATTTTTTAGAGAGAGAGAGAGAGAGAGAGAGGATGCAACCACTCGAACGAACAATAAATTTGGTTGGATAGGCGGTGGGCGTTGAATAGTTTTGACAATTGGGAAAACAGCGGGTTTGACCAGCGTACAGCCACGTCATCACCGGTTTGACATTGCAGCCCGCAAGCCAATGCGTAATAATTTCACGCAAGAGGGACAGCCGGTGCACGTGTCGCGTTGGTGCTGGTCAGAACGCGATGATGTGGAGTGGGCGATGTGTTGTTGAACCATGCCTGATTACCTCCCCCAACGAAATCGCTCGAGATGAGAAGTTTGATCACGTAAACCGCGGCAGCGATGACTCTCCTCCCCACATTCATCATGTTAGCTCATAGGCCATAGTCATGGGACATATATTGCCCACTTAGGTTTAGGTTTGACATAGTTTGCCCACTTAGGTTTAAGTTTAGGTGGGGTGTAAAAGTATAGAATCGGTTCTTAACGTTTTGGCCCCATCGGTCAATTCATGCATGGATGTTATTTCGATCGATTAAGTCTTTAAGGGTTTTACAACAAACGAAAGAAGAGTTGGACCGAGTCTTGGACTAGATTTTCAACATCAAAAACCGCTCGCGATTCTATGGTCCGTGGCTATGTAGCATTAGGGAAAGGCCGTGTCAGAGACATAGAAGATTTCTGTCGTCGGACCATTGACAGCGAGTTCAAGAGTTGATTGCGGTGCTTTTCAAACTTTAAGGATTTAATTAACTAAAATAAGATATTAAGGACTCGATCAATTGATGGCAAAACATTGAGAATGGGTCTCGCACTTAGCTTTAGTAGGTGATAGATGAACATATCTTTTTGCTTTGATGGTACTAGCTTTGGAACAATCGATAGATGGTTTTGATTTAGACATATCGATATAGAGTTGACTGAATCAATTTTTGTCCCGCTACGTTAAAATGGAGGATAGATTTGATTTTCAATATAAATAGGCAAAGAATCTCCATCTTCCTAGACCCTTTTGTTATTTTCCTGTTTTTAGTGGGAATTCTTAGATCAGGAAAGAAACAGGAGGGAGTGGATGTATATGCTGCATTTATTTGGGCGGTCGAAATTAATGGCTCGTCTCATCCCAATCTTTTATCGGACGACTCATATTTAATGTTTGTATAACACCTCCTAAAACAGCATATGTTAATATTTAGGTTATTAACTGCCAAATTACTCCAAAATGAAAATTACAAAGTAACTAATTCGCAACACCTTAATCTCCCGTGAATAAATGTGAGTTGTTGGATGTGAAAATCCTTGTTAAAACGAGAGGCGGCTCGACCCTATCAACAACAAATTAGAATTAGGGTTTTTGATGTGCCAGAGTTGTTATTTGTTTAAATTTAAAGCAATAAAACTTCCTCACACCACAATGGGTGTCTAGTTTACTCGAAAAGTTTTTAAAAAAGAAAATCGCTTATTAAAAAAGAGATTTGTCAAGATTGTCTTTTCTTTTTCCCTTGATAAGCATCTCATGTAGTTTCCTCCTTTATGAACATGACTTAAACCAAATTATAGTAGTATTTCACTCGGGTCATTATGGTTGAAATCCTTTAAAGTTGGGAATTACATAAGAACCATCTAATCACTCGTAATTTTTCTGTCAGAGTTCATGCAGAAAATTCTACACACGAACTTTAATATGATGTCCTTTCTCTCTCTCTCTCTCTCCACCCACGTTCCTTCTCTGTCATTGCACCCCACCTCCGCTGCCAACTTGCCGTCACATCCCTCCCACCGTTGTACCATCCAGACCCCCTCAGTTATCCCCAATGGGTCGCACTCGTCACCGATTCTCGGGAGCTCCCTCCACTAATGAGGCGAAGGAGTTCATGGCGGCAAGGCCAACAACTTTGGAGCTGAGCTTGCCGCTTATGACCCGACGTTACGAGCTCTAACCCAAGGCCAATGAGCCTGAACCTGAGGCTGAGAAAGAGAGAATGTGTGTCTCTCAAGGATGTAAACTTACGATGTAAATCCTTTTCTTTTTTAATTTAGAGAATTCACTTCTATTGGTTCATAGTAAACAATTTAATTATGGATTAAAATCAAGTTATTATCTTTGGTAAAGAGAGAAATTCACTCAAAAATGTAATGAAAGGCCTAAAGGCCCCCCTCCATCTTTAGGTTCTGACCCCAAGAAAGGAGGAGGATCAATGTGGACCAGCCATGATCCTCCCCCACTTCTCATCAATGGGAAAGCTGGCTGGCAAATGCCTACTTAGACACGATAAGTGTCCCCAACAGATTAGTGCGCAGCTGCTAACGCAGCAAATGGGTCCATGCGCACTACGCATTCGCATTGTATACATTTCCAAGCCATCAATTTTGTGTTGTGTACGGAAATTGGATTTCGGTTTTGCTTTGTATTTCTCTCTTCTCCTTCTTTTGGGTTTGTATAAAGTTTGGACTACGCAGACCATCCTGGATATTTATTATGTGCTTTATAAAATTCACTTTACGAAATTAAAAAAAAAATCAGAAAAAAAATTATAAAAAATTATCTACGTTAGCGCTGACATTGGCATATAGGATAGCCAGCATCTATGTCAATAATTTTAAACCAAAATTGATATGGATGATTGCATTAATAAATCGTCAAAAAGTTTAAGACTAATTAAATTAGTACAATAAAAAAATTAATTACTGAATTAATTACTATACACGATAGATTTATGGTTTTTTTTTTTGGTAAATTTTCTAAACTTTGTCCCCTCAACAAAGGCTATCAGACTTTGGCATATATTTGACTCATTTACTTATTGAGCTTGCACTTATATCGATATCAAGGCTATGAATCTCTAGATGATTTGGAAAATACAGAATGAACAACTCATCATTTGCAAAGTTAACATCCCATTTACCTTTTCCAAACTTAATAATCTTATGATATATTAATGACTGCTGCATTACATACACAAAATAAACCCCAACCACATCCGCTCCGTAAGGTCGACTACTCCAACGAGCAATGCTAGAAATATTAACTTCTCCACTAAATTTCACTTTACTGCTTTAGCAAGATTCGTTGAAATAAGTGATAGTCATCCGCTAAACATTGGAGATGATGTTTCAGCATTGTTAGCATTTCTCAGTGTTAGGATATAAGCTAGTTTCGGAAGCAAATTAATACACGATCAGGACATGTATAAGCTGACAAAACAGACCAATTTCTTAGGTTATAGACGCAAGAGTCCATCCATTAATTTGATGTATCACTTGGGGCGATGGCGGGTGACAGATACGAGAAATTTAATACGGAGGCCAACCCCAGCTGGCTTTGACCACGCAGCAAAGTCATTGCTCACTCATTGACCAAGTGGACAATTAATGAAATAAACAAACTGAATCGACCTTTTTCCCCAAAACAAATAAATATCTAAATAAACTACTAACCAACTGAATAGATAAGTAAAATAGATGGACCCTCTTTCGAACCGATGCGTGTACTTCCCAGCATCATCTTTTGATCAGCTGAATAAGCAAAAGCATTTCCACCATAACCCTCTATTTAATGCAGATAACTTCCAGCTCCCAACCTACGTAAGGACTGCCAATTTGCAGCCCCTTGTGGGGGCACCCCCTTCATTTTCCTGTACCACGCCCAGGTATTTCACTGGGGAAGGCGTCGCGCGAATCCAGGGTGGGATCCTTGCCTTCACCGCGAAGGTGAGGGTGGTGGTGGAGAGCCTAGCGAGGTATACCCCATTTCACTCGAAGGGGAACCTATTGAAATGGGGAGCCTTTTAAGGTCATGCTCGGGACCAACCATAACCCTCTATTTAATGCAGATAACTTCCAGCTCCCAACCTACGTAAGGGCTGCCAATTTGCAGCCACAGCTCAGACTTCATGATATGGTCCACATGCACGAGTGGCCCGCTCATCTTGGAACCATGGCCTCCAACCCGGTTCGAAAATACTAGACGGAAAGAAACGTCCCATCCTTGTCTCATTTGCATCGAGACCAAGCAATGATTCGGAGAGAAGAAAGAAAGAAAGAGAGAGCAATGAATGAGGAGATATCAGTATATCGCTAGCGTGCACGTGATGTTTGCATGCGCTATGAGTCTTTCTCTTTGTCAAACGTCCATGTCATGTGAGGAGCTCTAGGACAGAACGACTGATTGATCGCTTGAAGTGGGTTTGAAGCTTTGGGTTTTGTGTCTGGGTGTTTCCCAATGTTGGGTTAGAACCGGTCGTAATGCATACGGTAAAGGCTAATGATTTGATGAGAAGAGATTGACCAGCCAAACAGCTAGCATCCTCTTAGGGAAATAATTTTTTTGTTGGGGGCCAAATGTCTAGTTAGACAAGTATGTAAGGGGCCCCAACCCCCAAGTTGATGCATGCAAGCGTGACTTGAACAGACATTAGCAACAATAAATCACAAGAACGACAACCCTAATGACGGAAGAGGGTTTCTGTTTTTAACGATATCACGAATTTGAGATATGTCGTAAATAAATTTATGCTCAGATTTTACATTGAGCATTTATGACGTATCTTGCATATAGAGACTTTCATACTTTGGAAGTGTCACAACAACAAGCTCTTCAACCTTAAACCTTCGAGTCTAAGGTACTGACTAGCTAAAATCGGACAAAATTTTTGCC
The DNA here is from genome assembly GCA_007663325.1 of Eucalyptus pauciflora. Classification (NCBI taxonomy): domain Eukaryota; kingdom Viridiplantae; phylum Streptophyta; class Magnoliopsida; order Myrtales; family Myrtaceae; genus Eucalyptus; species Eucalyptus pauciflora. The sequence continues at coordinate 1,870,520 of VMYD01000388.1, forward strand.
AGGTACGGAACATTCATGACAATGCCGACATGTGGGTGGGGTGTTACTCTTCACTCTCTACATGCTTAAGCATTTGTACGAAAAGGAAGTTGAAAAGAGAATTGTTATCGGTTGAGGTACGTTTGAAAACATTTTTCTAGCACTCTAAATGCACCAACTATTAAATGCAAGCAAATAACTCCCAAGATACAAGTCAGCCTCCACGACTCTCTCAAAGTAAACGAGAACATGGGGCACTATTTGAATGAAGGAATACTTTTATAAACGACATTTGAACGCAGAAATCATTATATAAGGTTAGAATGAAAAATTACTGATAAATCTATTATATTTGTGTCAATTCAGTCTTAAACATTTTGATTATGTTAATTTAATCATAAACATTTTTCACGTTTTATCAATTGAGTCCATTTAATCAATTTTGGTCGAAAATCACTAACGTGGACACCTATGGCTTTAAGTGGCATGAGCAATGATAACATTGATTTTTTTTTTTTTTAAATGTCAATATTTTTTTGGATTTTTTTTAACTGAGGACTACACAAGCATCACGGCCCTTGTCAGCCACTAGGTGAGGGCTGATGAAGCCCTCCTTATGGTCAACGGGGTGTCACTAACCTTGCCCAATACCCTCGGCTAAATGTGACTAGGGCTGTAATGCCCTCACTCTGTTCAACGAGGGCCTGGCGAGGGCCGTGACGCCCTCGTCGGCCAAAGTAAGGGCATGCAGTCCCTCACGCTAATCTAGTAAGGGTTGTAACACCCTTGTAAGATCTAGACCAAGCAAGGGTGCCGTAGTCCCTCGCTCAAATCAAGTGAGGCTCGTGTCAACAAGGGTATCCCCACTCTCAATCCAAAAAAAAAAAAAAATTAAAGAAATGAAAAGAAAAGAAAATTTATAAAAAAAAAATGCCTACATCGACATTAGCTATACCACATAGGAAATCTAGTGTCCACGTAGGCAATTTTCGGTCTGAATTGATCAAATGAACTTAATTGACGAAATGTGAAAATATTTATAACTAATTTGGCATAATTAAATAGTTTATGACTAAATTGATAAAAACACAATAAGTTTAGGATTTATTTGGTAATTTTCACAACTTAGAACAGTGCATGTTGTCCATGAAGAAAATCATTGGACAGTCAGAGAGGTCAACTTTCAACGGACACAATCATACAAAAAACATTTACTCTAATTCTAGCCGAGATTGATTATAAATTATAAGTAAAGCCCATCCAATGCTCGTAGGTTCACTTGAGAACACATGTCCTTAAGTAAAATTTACTCTAATTCTATCATGTTTAAACTCAATACTTTCCTTCTGTTCTTTCCCATGTGAGGCTTCTTCCGCACACATACATCAGAAACTTCGTACAAACGTTATGACGTGAATAACATTTCTGCCCATCTAATGTTTTTAACACATTATTTAACCCATGTGCTTTGTATGGTGCGATCATTTTTTTTTTTCACTCCTTTAAATTTTTCATGAGAGATCTTTATACTTCGGTCCTCCTGAACTTAGATTTTGCTGAATTCCTTAACTCGCCCCCTTTCAAGTTAAAACTCTGCATCCACTAGGGCCTGTTTGTTTGGGTTTTGTTTCTATTTCCCGGAACACAATTTTTGTTCTTTTGTTCCGAGGAACAAAAAAAAAAACAGAAACGCGTTTGTTTACACTTTTATTCTAGAAAACAAATTTGGAACAGAAACAAGAAACAATAAAAACTCGTTTCTTATTCCCGGTAACACTTCCGAGAAATAATTTTTCTCTCTCCTATTTTTTCCTTCTCTTTCTTTTCTTCTTCTTTTTTCTTTGGCTGGTCGCCAGCCTCGGCCATGGCCGGCGACCGACCATCAAGGGTCAGCAACCGGTCGTCAAGGGCCGGCGACCTCGTTGGAGCGTCACCGGCCCCCAGCAAGGCTCGACCTCACCTTGGCTGGGTGAGCTCGAGCTCACCCAAATCCAGCGAGGCCGAGCTCGCCCATCCACCGGTGAGGCTCAGCCTCGTTGGGCCACCGCTGGGAGACACCAACCTGGCGGTGGCCCGGCGAGCCTCGTCGTGGCTGGGCGAGGTCGCCGGCCCTTGTCGGCCGGCCAGCCATGGCCGAGGCTGACGACCAACCAAAAGGAAGAAAGAAAAAAAAAAAGGAAAGAAAAATAAAAAAATATTAAAAATTAAAAGAAACAAAAAAATTATACAAGTTTACCAAACGTGTTTCTGTTCTTTTTCTATTCTAAGAATAGAAATTTTGTGTAGTTACCAAATGCATTCTTCTGGTCAAAAATTGTTCCGCGGAACAAAAACAGAAATAGTTTTTTCTATTTCTGTTCCCAGGAACAATTTTTTAACGGAAACGTTACCAAACGCAGCCTAAGTTTCTAATCTACAAGCTACAAGTTTGGCAACTCTTAACACCTTCAACAGATGCCTGTATGCTAAGCGTATTCGTATCTCTTGCTCAAGACTCGTATTTGGATCATCAGGGCGCTTGCCTTTTCTTTTGAGGTCATCATACTCAAGAACATGAACATTCCAATAATTTTCTCGTGTGCAAGGGACGACAAGTAGCTGCTAAATGACCTTCGTGGGCTTGACTATATGGGTACTCAAATGGGCCAGGTGGTGGAGCAAGATCATAAGGGTCTTTAAATGACTTGAGATTTTCAAGTTATTTGGCAAGATAAGGTACTATGAAAAAAGTCAATATCAACCATCACAACTATGCTTTTTTTTTTCTTTTTTATAAATTATTATCAAGCATTTGATGTTGTTTGGGCCTCTGAGAGGAACATGCACACATCAACGTACAACACAAATTCTTATTGCGCCCAAAAAAGATTTCATTTTGGGTAGATCATAAGTGGAAATAAGCAGATGATTTTCTTGAGACTTTTGGGCATCATTGTTTCACATTTATTAAACTAAATTTACCGTCATTGGCTGCATTTCTATTAACAAAATCAATTTAATTATACCATGATATTCAATGTAGATTCGTGCACATAGGTGGGCCAAGATTTCTTCAGGACGAGCTTTCCATATGCCTTGGTTCCTGTTAACAGCTGGCCCGGCCCAGCCCAAACAATCTACCAAATGGAGGATCTCACAAATTCTGATATTGTCTTGTTTGCATCAATTGGAAACTTTAACCATTATGGCCTTGTGCAAAATACTAAGAGCGTGTTTAGTTGCCTGGACAAATAGCCAAATAGTATAGAATTTATCTATGTAGCGTTTGGATGCATACTTACATGCTATGATAAGCCCAGACAAGTCCGGATATAGTATCGGACGACCTATCCAGGATCTTGGAATGGGATAGAATAATATACCATGCGGATAGATTAAAAGAACCTCAAAAATTAGACAAAAGGGCAATGGCGCCGCTCGCGACCACCGAGCTTTGGTCACGGCATTCGGCGACCTTGTTTCTGCAGTTGTTTCAGATTTCTTGGTGCCCTGCCCCTGTTTTGTCCCCACTTTCAAAGTCGACTTGGTGGTCGACCACCTTGACGACACATGAGACCACTGTCAAAGTGGTTGTCCTTGACAATATGTGCAGGTCAAGTACACATAAAGGACCCTGGATCTTGATTTGGACTCCCGATTTCAGTTGCAGTGGCCTCAAGTGATGGTCGTGACGGACACTAACCCCACATGGTCGTCGGGCTGACCACCACGATGGCAGGGGCTTGTAGTGGTCAGCACAATTAGATTCTAGAGTCCTCAATCCCTGCTTTTGTCTGTTCTTTTAATGAATTTTAAGCTCTACTTTCATTACTATGTTTGTTGTGATATCCCGTGTTGTACCAAATGGTAGATAGTTTATCATGAGTGCCCCCAAAATCTTTATCTTATTCAAATCTAATTCATGTCCGAATGATTAAACACGGTCTAATCACTCTCCTTCACTTTTGTTATCTTAATTCATGTGAGGGATGATGATTAAATTCCAGTTGGCTTTTCATCACTTTGAAATAATTGCTTCTATGTCTATTTATCATGCACGAAGAAAAATCAGATCTCAGAAATACATAGAAAAACATAAAGTATTGTGAATTGTAGCCACATAAAGCACTTTAGTCAGCTTAGGCTCCAAGGATTTCGAATAATGCTTCGGAAAAGATTCGCACATTTAATTGTGCTGACAAGGACTCTATATCTTTCCTTATAGGTGTAGTGACAAGGAAGATCTCTACTTGGCCTTTAAACAGAAGCAAAAGTCATTTTCAACAATGTTTAAATAGAGACTGACTATTTACTTTATTGACACTAGATTTAAATGGAATCAAATGTTACTTGCTCATTTAGCAAAGTGACATTAATTGTCCCAAATGGGGGCCATTAATTTTGGAATCCTCTAATAAAATTGAGGCTGGCTTTTCATGCACGAAAGGGAGGGCGACATTAGAGTCTGATCGATTCTTAATCATAGTCATATGAGGAATGATGTTTAGGCACAGCCTTGCATTATTGCAATATCAATAGTTTCTCTCTTTTTTTCCCCTTTTGAATTTTTTTTATTGAAAAAAATTTCATTTATTTCTCAAAATAATACTCAAGAGGTACGTAGAAGATTTCAAGTCTAGCAATTCTCAAATAACCATGGAATAAACCAAATGCATGAATGTAAATAAAAAGGCATAGTTTATAGCTAGAAGCACACTCTCATCCCTCAAGAATAGATTAGTCATTGTAAACTTTTGACAGCCAATTACTAGATTTATTGATGAGCACACACCAAATCTAACTTCATTTGCAACAATTTGCGGTGAACATCTAAGTTCAATGTCCTCATCATTATAATTGTAGAGAGACACCAACATCAATATGTTGAAAGAATGCAGATCGAGTACTTGTAAGGAACTCCCAAATCTATATCTAGATTTAGTTCGAGATAGTAAAATCCCCATATCTTAATCTAAATCAAAAGAAGAGAGTGGCTTAATCTTGAAGAGGTTGTGAAGCCATGTTATAAATATCCTTATTGGTGGTTGTCGACTAGACAAATGATCAAGCTAGTCTCCACGTTAACCCAAGATTAGTTGTGGAAATTTATCCACACACAAACTCTCAAAACAAATCAAGAGACAAGAAAAAACAATCAAAGTAGATAAAAGGAAAATCAAAGTAAGCTCTCGGCTTCAAAAACTGAAGCTGAGAGCCTACACGAGATTTTCAAAAGAGGGAAGAGCTTCTTTTCGGGGGAGGAAATCTTGTCTACCTCAAAATATTAGGTAATAAATCTCAACCCCGAAACAGTGATACTAAAAATATTTAGCATAAATCTAAAGTGATGACCCACCTCAATTAACTCATTGAGTGGTTACACCAAGTCTTTCTTAATGTACTTTCACATACACATTTAACCAATTATAGGAGATTTTGCTGAGCTGTCAATAAGTCGGTGCAATCAATCAACTCCTGAAAACCAAGTGAAATTGCCACTAATTTTTTTTTCTTAGTTTCTTTGTAAAATACAAAGCTCCATATGTCACATAATATTAGATGGTTACAAAATGATAAATATAATTTAATCTCCAACGATAAAGGGACACGTTAATCGAATTCTTCAGAATGTTAGGGCATCATCACTTGGCTATTAAGATTCCTCTTCCACTAAATAGTGCATTTGTGGGAAGGATCGATCAAGATAAAAAAGTTAAAGGTAATAGAAAAAGTAGCAAACATACACAAATCGAAAGTGACATTAGATTTTTTTCGCATCCTTTCATGCGTTCAAATTAGAATACAATCATTTGAAAAACTATTGGGAAGTGGAGATAGATCAAATCAATGTACTAATTAAATTGATGTTTTTAATAAGGCTCGCAAAATTGAAACTTGACCCTGATATGATGTCGAGCCCATCGAAAAATCGAGAAAGAAAAGAGTGCCATTCTTGTCTTTGCCTCATTCATTAGGTCTCCCTTGCCAACAAGCCATGTTCACAAGAAAGCCCTTGTACGTTGGAGAATAGGCGCAGTTTAATTTGTGATGTTGACACCAAAATCTAAAACTCTATTTTTAGTGGTCTGACTAGGGCTTATTTGGCAACTTATCGGTGTCTTGTCATTGGTCCACATGTCCAGAACATCCAATTATTCGCGACGAAATGATTAGCGGTCAAAATAGTATGCATGATTATTGCAACTTGCAATAGAGTGATATACTATATTAAAACGCAGATATTTTCAACCGCAGGAACATTTTTTATTGCGGCATCCCCTAGTCCTTCCAAGCACAAAGTGGTTCCAGAATTTCCTCAGTAATAATTTGTTTATTATACTATAAGCAATTAAATTACCATATCCTTTTATGATATTCTATAGTGTCCACCCAAGCCAATTTGGTTGGTAGAAGATCTTTCTTGGAGTCAAATGTCCTCATATGCTTGGTATATTCCAGTGAGGAAACTCTCATATAAGACAGAAAAATAAGTAAAAAGAGAAACACCTTTTGGTTTCTTTAGTTCTCTCTTGATAATAAGAATTGGGAGGAGCGACCGGTATAACTATCAACTCTAAACATTACTCACCTGCTATGAAATGTTTGGTTTAAGCTACAATTAATCGATCTACCCGTGAGTGTAGCATGTAAATCTCTCCACATGATGCAACATACTTTCAAGGTACAAATTGGCCATTCGCTCACCGCATGGTTCATAATTGTAATCTCGTGAAAGATAGTGTACTTCTTTTATCATTGGACAACCACACTCGGCACTATAGCTCTTTTGATGTTGAAATTTATCTTAATTATAAATATAATAGTTTGACGACTCCCTCAGATAATGGGAAATGCTTGTCTCATCGTTATATAAAAAAAAAATTGTCAAAATTATTTGTTTTTAGATTTTCTTGGCACTATTTAGTTCCTGTTTGGATTTCATAAAATGTCAACTGTATTTTGTGCTCTTGCTTTCCCAATATCAAGTGTTGCAGCTTGCCCCTTAAATTTTACAAAACACAGATTTATCAGCAAAAGCTTTCGAAATGTTTTAAATATAAATAATGTGCCTGATTCTCCACATGTTTCAGATATAATAGTATTGAAATTATATATTATATAAAGCAAGAAAATGTTTTATCTTAAGTACATCAATGCAGATCAAAAATATTTTTTTGAGCTCATTTCCAAATCTTGCCACAATAATACACATGTTTTTTTGCACTTCTTTACATCAATTTAAACATGAGCTGTGGCTACCAAGTAAATTTGTCATTTCGATGTTTAAACCAAGTAGTAAGTGAAAATTGTAATTTCGCCACTAGAGATCCAAGAAAAGCAATTGACTTTCATCCATGGTTATGAAAGCATGAGCTTTTGAGCTCAAATCCTTCTTGACCCCTATTTACTTACACTATTATATGTTTTCATTGCGATAGACAAGCTTTTGGCAATGAATCTTACTTTCACTGCGCTATGGCAACCATATGAATTCGTCGCCAAGAACTATGCTTATGCAGCTTCACTTATCAACGAAAGGTGGTGCCAAAGCTATTCTCATCGCGAGTGTCTGTAGTAGCAAAATTGTTGGTTTTACCAACGAATTTGGTTCGTTGGTAGAGCTCGAGTTTCTTATATTGCTAATTGACTAGACCCTTTTTAATAGAGACTGACTATTTACTTTATTGACACTAGATTTAAATGATATCAAACGTTACATGCTGATTTAGGAAAGTGACATTAATTGTCCCAAATGGGGGCCATTAATTTTGGAAACCTCTAATTAACTTGAAGCTGGCTTTTCATGCACGAAAGGGAGAGGGACATAAAAGTTTGATCGATTCTTAATCATAGTCATTCAGGAACGATGTTATGCATAGCCTTGCATTATTGCAATAACAAAAGTCTTTCTTTTTTTCACCTTTGAAAAAAAAAAAATTCAAAAAAAAATTCATTCATTTTTTAAAATAATACTCAAGAGATACATAGAAGATTTCAAGTCTAGCAAATCCCAAATAACTGCGGAACAACGCAAATACTAGAATTTAAATAACAAAGCATAATCTAAAGCTAAAAGGACACTCTTATCCCTCAAGAATAGATCTGTTACGGTAAACTTTCGACGGCCGATTACTAGATTTATTGATGAGCACGCGCCAAGATCTATAACTCCATTCGCAATGATTTATAGTACGTACCTAGATTCAACATCCTTATCACCCTAGTTGTGTAGAGACACCAACATCACTATGTTGAAAGAACACATATCAAGTACCTATAAAGAACTCCCAAATCTATATCTATATATAGTTCAAGAGAGTAAAATCCCCAAATCTAGACCTAAATATAAATCGGAATAAGAGGGTGGCCTAATTTCAAAGAGATTGTGGAGCCACGTCATGAATATCCTCATCGATGGCTGTTGACAAGACAAGTGGTCGACTTGATCTCCATGTTAACCCAAGATCAATTGTAGAAATTTATTCACACACACAAAGTCTCAAAACAAATCATGAGAGGAAAGAAAAAGCAAACAAAGTAAACAAAAAGAAAATCAAAGTAAGTAGGCTCTCGGCTTCAAAAACTAAAGCGGAGAGCACTAAAGCCGAGAGCCTACAAAAGATTTTCAAAAGAGGGAAGAGGTTTTTTTGTTTGGAAGGGGGGAATCTTGGGTACCACAAAGTATTAGGTAATAAATCTCAAACCTGAAACAGTAATAGTATAAATATTTAGCATAAATCTAAAGTGATGACCAACCTCAATTAACTCGCGAGTGGTTAAACTAAGTCTTTCTTAACTAATTTCACGTACACACTTAACCAATTATAGGAGATTTTGCTAGAGTGCGAGAAGGATTGACGAAGATCAAAAAGTTAAAACTACTGGATAAAGTAGCAAATATACACAAATCCGAAATAACATTAGATTTTTTCATAACCTTTCATGCATTCAAATTAGAATAAAATCATTTGAAAAACTATCTGAAAAGGGGAGATAGATCAAAACAACACACTAATTAAATTGATTTTTTTAGTGGGGCATGAAAATTGAAACTTGACTCTGATAAGATGTGAAAGGCATCGAAAGATTGAGAAAGAAAAGGATGTCATCCTTTGTCTTTGCCTCGTTCATGAGGTCTCCCTCCTTGCCAACGAGCCATGTTCACGAGAAAGCTCTTGTATGTTGGAGCCAACAGGCGTTGTGTAATTTATGATGTTGACACCCAAATCTAACACACTATTTCTAGTGATCTGACTAAGAATTATTTGGCAACTTATTGGTGTCTTGTCATTGGTCCATGTCCAGAACATCCAATCATTCGCAATGAAATAATTAGCCGTCGATAAAATAGTATGCATGATTATGGCAACTTGCACTAGAGTGATAAACTATATTATAATGCAGATTTTTTCAACAGCAGGAAAATTCCTTTAATGTGGCATCCGCTAGTCCTTCCAAGCACATAGTGGCTCCAGAATTTCCTCAGCAATAATTTGTTTATTATACTATAAGCAATTAAATTACCATATCGTTTTATAATATTCAATAGTTTCCACCCATGCCGATTGGCCACTACCCTGAATGGAATCTTAGCTAGGCAATTTGGTTGGTAGTAGATCTTTCTTGGAGTCAAATGTCCTCATATGCTTGGTATATTCCAGTAAGGAAACTCTCATCTTAGACAAAGAAATAAGTAGAATACAAGAAAGAGAAACGCATTTTGTTTCTTTTTTCTTTTATTGGTAATAAGAGTTGGGAGGACGGAGTTGTGCAATTATCCTATCTAAACATTACCCACTTTCCGTGAAATGTTTGGTTTAACCTTAACTTCTTTTATCATTGGACAACCACACTGGGCGGTACACCTCTTTTGATGTCTAGTTTATCTTAATTACATATGTACAAGTTTGATGACTCCCATTAATAATAGGAAATTCTTGTCTCATCCGTTTAAAAAAAAATGATTTTTTGTCAAAATTATTTGCTCAAAATTATTTGTTTTTAGATTTTCTTGGCACTATTAAGTTCTTGTTTGGATTTCATAAAAAGTCAACTTTTGTGCCCTTGCGTTCCCAATATCAAGTGTGGCAGCTTCCCCTTAAATTTTACAGAACACAGAATTATCAGCCGTGAAATTTTAATTTCTGTTGAATGAGTGTGGTTGCTTGTCCTCCTAAAGTTTTCGAAATGTTTTAAATATAAATAATGTGCTTGATTCTCCACATGTTTAAGATATAAGAGTATTGATATTATATATTATATCAAGCAAGAAAATGTTTTATCTTAATTACATTAATGTAGATCTAAAATAATTTTTTGAGCTCATTTCCAGATCGTCAAAATAACACACCTGTTTTTTTGCACTTGCTTCTTTAGATCGATTTAAACATGAGCTGTGACTCCTAAGTGAAATTGTCATTTCAATGTTTAAACCAAGTGTTGAATGAAAATTGTAATTTCGCCGCTAGAGATCCAATAAAAGCAATTGGCTTTCATCCATGGTTATGAAAGCATGAGCTTTCGAGCTCAAATCCTTCTAAAACCCTATTTACTTATACTATTATATGTTTTCACAGTTTGAGCTTAACAACGATAATCTAAATTTCATTGCTATAGACAAGCTTTTGGAATGAATCTTACTTTCACCACGCTATGGCAACCATATGAATTCGTCGCCAAGAACTATGCTTATGCAGCTTCACTTATCAACGAAAGGTGGTGACAAAGCTTTTCTCGTCGCTAGCGTCTGTAGCGACAAAATTGTTGGTTTTACCAATGAATTTGGTTCGTTGGTAGAGCTCGAATTTCTTATAGTGCTAATTGACAAGAACCTCACATGCCTTCCTCGCAAGACTAAAAAAAACCGTACGTACTTCCAACTAGAAAATGCCAAAAAAAAAGGTGCCAAATTGTTTAACAACGACGGGTTTAGTCATCTACGTTCTTGGTTGAATTTTGCATGCATTGTTTTAGCCTGGTGATCTATAGTTAGAAAGAATGTCGCATCAAAACCTCTGATTAATATAGGTTTTCTTTTAGATGCGACAAATCTCATGTTCAAATAACAAGTTTCTTTATTCGCAATAATCTGAAGTGTTATTTTCCTCACTCTATGAATTGCGCTCTATGCAAATGGCAGGACAATTTGTGTGCTTCCTCAGAATTAAATTAACCTAATAAATCAAAATATCTAGTGCACAAAGAGACGATAATTGCGACAACCTACACAAGTATTATAATCCTGCCTCCTCCATGTTCGTTTTTTTTATGCTGTTATTGGTTGGACATCACTTGTGCACTTCGATTTATGTGAATGCGCTCTTTCTAGTGTATGCACCATCAGTATCGAATAAATGGGATTTGTCGCTTTTGCTCCCAAAAGCGACAGCCGCTGAAGATTTTTTCATTGGGTCGTCCCCATTTGCTTTGTCGTTAAAAAATGAAAAAATAATGGAAAGGAGAAGAAAAGCATTATACGCGTATCAAAAGATAATTTAGTTTACCCTTATTTTTGACCGAGAATTCTTATTTAGTCCATCATGATTCATGTGAGACTCGAGGAATATAGATATATAGAGAGAGACGAAGAGTTATGAAATAGAAAGGAATGAAGATGAGTTTATAATAAAGTCTATTGTGATATAAAGGTGAGTGGGACCGAAAAATATGTGCTCTTTTCGTATTGTTATATATTTATTTGAAGTATAGTGCGCTAAACAATACATAATTAATATGTACTTTGTGTAGAAGCCACTCAAGTTTGAAAAGAAGAGTGGTTACAAGATCTGCGTTGCATTTAGAAATCTCAAATTCAATGATGAATCTGATACATGGGCAAATTGTCCAAAAATTCTTTTAACATATTGTATGATAACCAATTCAATCATAAACTTTTTAATTATGTCAATTTAATTCTAAATTTTTTGACCATTTGCCAATTCAAGCAAATGAAGTCCTATACCATTAAAGGATTTGTTGATTTAGTCCTAAATCTTTTAACAAATCACCAATATAGTACTTACAGCTAATTTTAATCGGAAATCACTGAAATGGTGATCTAATTAGTGCCAACTGTCCTACATGTTGCAAATATTGGGATTGTCCCTTTTGCTCCCAAAAGTGACGATCGCCGAAGATTTTTCGTTGGGTCATCCCCATTTGCTTTGTCATAAAAAAAAATGGGAAATAAATGGAAAGGAGAAGAAAAGCATCATACGCATATAAAAAGATAATTTAGTTTATCCTTATTTTTGACCGGGGATTCTTATTTAGTCCACCATGATTCATGTGAGACTCGATACAAGTATATTTTAGAGAGAGAGAGAAATATTAAATATGAATTTATAGTAAAGCCTATTGTGATATAAAGGTCGGTCAGACTAAAGAACATGTTCTCTTTACGTATTGTTATATACTTATTTGAAGTATAGTGCACTTAATAATACATAATTAATATGTACTTAATGTAGAAGCCACTCAAGTTTGAAAAGAAGAGTGATCACAAGATCCACATTGCATATATAATTCTCAAATTCAATGATGCATTTGATACATTCCTTATTCTTTTGCCAATGCAAATCTAAGTGGCTAGAGTTATCGAGCTGTTACTGACAAGCATCGCGAGAATGGCTAATACTAGGTTAAGTGAAGAAGGGATGACACAAGTGGTAAAAATAGAAGAGGATGTATGCTTAAGGAAGCAAGTCTGAACCCGTTATTTTATATCATACTTAAATTGTCGTGACACATTTTTATTTTCCTTCAAAGAAAAGAAAATTCTTCCTTCAAATTTGATGAATCGATACTCCTTGACCAGCAATTAGTAGCCACACAATTAGCATATACTTCAATTCTTATTTACCAAAATTCGGGGAAAAATAGAATGCCTGGTAAAGTCATATGTTAAAAAAAATAACAACAATAATAATAATAATAATAATAATTATTATTATTATTATTATTATTATTATTATTATTATTATTATTATTATTATTAAACGGTTTCAGTGTCTTCAATTTTCATGGTAGGGTTTGTTCTTGGATTTGGACGTACCCGAGTGGAGTATTTTCAGCAGCCACCGGAAATACGCATGAGGCCAAATTCATATAAAACAAAAGAAAAGGACATCAACGAGCTTCAGAACTCCCGTTTTAAGCGATTTCTCTACAAAGACGGCTAAGCGACAACGACAGCGCTTTGATATTTTTCTATTGAATATTTTATATGGCTCTTTCTGTCGCTAATGCGATGCGGACACTATTTTGCAAAAAAACATTAAGAAAAAATAAGGAAGAAAAATTAAGAAATTGTACGAGTCGAACATCTAAATGATTAATTAATTGGAATAGTGCAACTCATGTCCCAAAATATGGTGCTAATATTTTATTTTATTTTATATTGTGAAATTTATAATTAGGTGAAGCATCACTTGACGGGCTCTTATCATGAAAGGTGTATAAGAGCTTCTCTGCAAAAAAAAAAGTCCATGGCTCTTTTTTTCTTTTTTTTTGGGGGGTTTATATATGACCCATCATGAGTTTAATTTTCCTAGCACAAGCCCACTAAAAAAAGTGCAGGTGGTTTAGGAATAAAAGATTTACTTAGCCTACGTACTAAAGGCTAATCATTTGAATAAGCAAAATCTCTTCTTCTTCTTGTGCAAGATTGTACTCTCGACGTCAAAATTGTTGGAGAAAGAATTGGTGTGCTCCCTGTTAAATCTTCTGCAAATTGTTCAGGAAATCATATGAGGATAGGTTAAGTTTCAAGGAAATAGTCTCGCCATCCTACTTTCGAAAGAATATCGATATGGTGGTAAAGATAATCTTCATTTATTTTATTTGCAGATCGATCTAAATAATATAGAGCAAATTGCTAATCGATGGATAAATCGAACTCTCAATGCTTGTAACTTTTGAACATGCACTCAAAACAAGATCATTCCTTTCCAAAATTGTCCTTTACGTGAAAGAACTTTTATCTTTTATCAAGCAATTACATATATCTTTCCTATTTACATAAGTAAATCCCATTCCAGCTATACAAAAAAAAAAAAAAAATCAGTCAGCGCGTCCCCGCAGCGTGTTTCTCCATTGCGAAAGCGATCGGTGCAGAGCCGGAGGCCGCACCGCGCCCCCCACCAACCCCGTGAAGTGAACTTTCGCAGCAACTGGCGGAAAACGTCGAACCTTTGACCCGGAAAACCCCACCAAGTTGCAGCAAACTTCGGCAGATTCAGGAAATAATATTCAATGCAATTTGCGCATGTTGTTGTGCTGTAGATAATGAGTCTTGATGGTGGTGGTAGTGGCGGCCAGCCGGACTCCAAAACGACGCCCTCCACGCTCCAGCCCCGCAAACGTCGCTTTCCTCGGTCTTTCTCCCTCTCTTTTCCGAGAAAATTCCTGGGGGAAATGACGGAAAACACACCTCCAACAGGCCACAGCAACATCAAGGTGCTGCATGAGAACATTTCTCGTTCTCACAATTTCTGCTCTTTTATTCCCCGGAACAAAAAAAAAGAACGGAATCCCGTTTGGTAACGCTAAGTTGATTTCTATTCCCCGGAATAAAAAAGTTAACTCGATAATATAAACGAGAAACAAAAAAAAATTGCTTCTTGTCCCGGGAACAATTTCTAGAAATAAGCAAATTTTCTTTTTTATTTTTGTTCTATTTCTCTCTTGCCGTGACCACCTCCAACCGTCCGGAGGCACCGCCGTCGCCACCCGCCGCCCGCCACCGCTGACCGTGAGCAAGAATAAAAAAACAAATAAATACAAATAAAAAATAAACCCAAGAAAATAAAAAAAAAATACAAAAAAATACAAAAAAAACTTTTCCTTTCTTCTTTTTCCGTTTTCTTGAATCTGCCCTCCTGCGGATGCACGTGATTGGCCGATCTTGCCGCCAACGTATCGTCACCATCATCGTCATGGCATTTATTGAGGATCTGCCGATTTAAGGTTATTTTTTTATACAACGTTGGCGTCGCTGTCTTCGATTGTGTTTTTCGAAGCGGCGGTAACTTTCACCTAGCTGTCTTCCTCCATATGTTTTCTTTCCTTTTCGTGCGCCTGCTTCTTTTCGACAACTTGCTTTCCCGGAAAATATCTGCCGTTCATTTCCGCTTCTCTCTCTCCCTGCATTTCCGACAAAATAGGACTACTTGCGTCCCCCAAATGAAATGGACCAAATGGTGAATAGGAGATTCCCTCATCATGCACCTGGGCCAATCTTTATATTTTCTTTACGAATTATGGCGATGTTATAATTGCGAGGGGTGAGGGAGAAAAAAAAAAATTAGACTAGGAGCAAGAGAGCTCGAACCGACTCGGACCAAATATTCTATATTATATTTTCGTGTGAGCTAATGAGGGCCTCAAATTTAGGCCTGAACTGGCTTGGGCTAGCTCGAAAGAATTTTAGCGAAACAAGAATATAGCCATAAGCAAGTTCAATAAATATATCTGCGAAAAAATTCAAATGAACGAGAGAAAATGTGGTGGTAAGGATTCGAATTTTGAAAAGTGGCATGGAAGATTATGCCGACTGATTATGGCCATTGGAATTAAATGCAACAATATCACGAAGGAAAATCATCCCCCAAAAAAAAAGGGTCATTTATTTTTGGAATCAGAAATGCAATTAGTGCAGATTTTTACTTGTTGAAACCATAATCGCAATAAATCAAGTAAATCGCCTTCGCAAAATCGCCAACAAATCCTGATAAATGGGAAAGCTTTTCAAAAGGGTTCGTTGCATTTTTCCTAATAATCTCAATAATTTACAAAAGACAAATTACTGTATATAACGTGGATAATAATGGGGAGCTTCGGAATAATTTGGATTTGATTATCTTTGCCAGCTTGATTTCATATCGAGATCCAGTTTGAAAGCGCACAAGAGAAAAAGGGATTTTTTTTTTTTTTTTTTGTAGATGCGTTTCGTTTGTTCTTCTTTTCTATTCTCGAAAACAGTCAAAGCCCCCGAACGGCTCGAGCCAACGAGGAAGGCAGACCATTGATTGCACGTAATTAAGACCACGAATATGCCTGGATATTATTTTATTCTATTTACAATTTTTATTTTTTTTTGCGCAGACAAAAAGAGGTTTGAAAGAGTAAAAACCAATCAATTAATTTCGAGTCTTTTTTTATTCTTAGAAAGAAAGAAGGGGACTGGATTACTACGCCGAGTCAACACTACCTCATAAAGGGTACCAGGATAACCAAAGCCAGCTCGTCCTTCCCTAATTGACAACTAAACGATAAGGGAAAGGCCCTCCGGGAGGGCATTTTCGTAACTTCACCCAACTGGTTCTTCCTCGTTACTTCCGAAGACTCGTATATATATGTAAGAAGCTCCTGCAGAACCCTTCGCCCTCCGCCCTCCGTCAGCCACACCTCCCCTGTACATACCGCGGCGCGGTTCCATGGAAGGTCCGCCTCCTCCTCCTCCTCCTCCTCCTCCTCCGCGTGGCGCCGCCGATCTCGGCGGCTCCCAGCTTCCGGGAAGGCAAGAACTGGTGGCCCCTCCTCCTCCGCCGGCCACCGGCGCCGCGGCGGGCGGGGGGCCGAATCTCCAGCTGGGCCGCCAGGACTCGGGCGCGGCCCTCCTGGGGAAGTACCAGATGGGGCAGCTCCTCGGGCGGGGCAGCTTCGCGAAGGTGTACCGGGCCACGTCGCTCGCCGACGGCGCCCCGGTGGCCATCAAGATCATCGACAAGACGAAGCCCGTGACGGCCGCCATGGAGCCGCAGATACTCCGGGAGGTGGCGGCGATGCGGCGGCTCCAATGCCACCCCAACATACTCAAGATCCACGAGGTGATGGCCACGCGGACCAAGATCTACCTCGTCATGGAGCTCGCCGCCGGCGGCGAGCTCTTTTCCAAGATCGTCCGCCGCGGCCGCCTCACCGAGCCCGTGGCCCGCCGCTACTTCCAGCAGCTCGTCTCCGCCCTCCGCTTCTGCCACCGGAGCGGCGTCGTCCACCGCGACATGAAGCCCCAGAACCTGCTGCTCGACGCCGCCGGCTCGCTCAAGGTCTCCGACTTCGGGCTCTCGGCGCTCCCGGAGCAGCTCCGCGACGGGCTCCTCCACACGGCCTGCGGGACCCCCGCGTACACCGCCCCGGAGGTGGTCACCCGCCGCGGCTACGACGGCGCCAAGGCCGACGCCTGGTCCTGCGGGGTCATCCTCTTCGTCCTCCTCGCCGGCTTCATGCCGTTCGACGACCACAACCTCGTCGCCATGTACAAGAGAATCCACACGAGGGACTACAATTTCCCAGATTGGATCTCCAAGCCCGCGAGATACGTAATCTACCAGCTTCTTGATCCGAACCCCAAATCAAGAATGAGCCTCGAGGATCTCGTGAAGACTTCCTGGTTCAAGAAATCATTGAACGCGAAGCCCCGGTCCGATCAAACCCCGACCGCCGAACCCGATATGCCTGATGGTAAGCACCACGCGGTCGGGACGATGAACGCCTTCGACATAATCTCGCTGTCCTCGGGGCTGGACCTGTCGGGGCTGTTCGAGGCGACGACCGGTGCGAAGGGGAAGCGATTCACCTCGAAGGCGTCGGTGGAGGCGATCGCGGAGAAGGTCCAGGACGTCGGGAGCAAATTAGGGTTTAGCGTGGAGAGGAGGAAGGGGGGGAGCATAGGATTAGGGAAGGAGGTCGGGTCGGTCCTGACGGTGGAGGTGTCGGAGATCGCGGAGTCGCTGTTGATGGTGGAGGTGAGGACGGTTGGGAACGGCGGAGTGAGCCTCGAGGAGGTTCAGTGGGGGGATTGGAAGGCGGGGCTGGAGGAGATCGTGCTCTCGTGGCACCACGACGCGGTTTGAAGAAGGCGGCGCCGCCTGCACAGGGTGGAAGTTCATGGAACCTTGAGAAGTGATGAATACAGTTTAGGAAATTTTTTGGGTGGTGGGATGGACTAATCTTGAGGAAAGTGTGGGGGAGTTAATTTTGTATATAGGGTGGTAACAATTCGTTCGTGATTAAAGATTTTCGTTATAGATTTCAATCTATTAGTATGATGAGCATATTCCGGTTTCATGGTTTGCCGATGGTAAAATCCTCAGTTCTTGAGGAGCAATTCAGGATTATGAACCCACTCGAATGTCTTAACTTCTCATCCTTCATCGCATGCCGCCATTTGCGTCTAAAAGCGAATGATAGAGCGTAACCCTAACTAGGCGTCACCGGTAACTGGGGCTATCCCTTTAAGCATGGCTAAGATGGATTTCCAAAACAGATGGCTCGGATGTGAAGTTAGCTTCTATTGGGGTGTTAGATGAGATATATTTGGCTCCTTTTAGTGTGACTAAAATGGATTTCCAAAACAGATGGCTCGGATGTGAAGTTAGCTTCTATTGGGTTGTCAGATGAGATATATTTGGCTTCCATGACATGACACCACAAGGATGGACCCGAGCAAGTTCTTAAAAGACTTAGGGAGGAAACAGGCGGGATACTCGCCCTGGGATGGGAGTCCCCGCGCTATCATCCGTATTCCATTTCTGTCTGAAAGAGAAAGATAGGAGTTTCTCGATGGAAAAGATAGATTCCATATCAGGACTTGCTCTGACTACCGTCGAATAGAGTGGTATAATAGCTTACCACGCCTGAGGTGAGAGAGGGTGGATGAAATGTCAATTGCTATGTTAGCATACCTTACGACACAATACCTAACACAGTACCCCTGATTGAGTATCACGCTGTACTCCCTAGTCGGATGGTTGTTAGACGAGATGTATTTGGCTTCACGAGGACGTTTGGCCGTCCCATAAAATGGTGAAGGTAGGTATACCGGGTCGATTGGTTAAGACTATCGCCGCCTTGGAAGACTTTGATGAACGAAAAGGAAACTCAAATTTCGAAAGTCTAGAGAGGAGCCCCCACGGCTCAAGAAGTCGAGGTTTAACTACTGGTGGACCCACAGAGGTTTCTTTGTGCTTCTGTGGGCTCCATCAACGAGTTGAAAGGTAAATAAAGTGGAAACACTGATATTCGCATTAAGTCTTGGAATCATGCTTAGTCGGTGAATCACATAGAGCAAATATAACTCGACTAAATTCGAATAATTTTATAACATCTTCACTAATCGAATAAATTGCATCATGAGTTGAAAAAGGAAGACTTGGAAACCATATCTGAAATAAAGGTCCCTAAATGCAGGTAGTTAAATTGCATTAAATGGCGACATTAATTATATGGAATAGTAATCGTCATTTCATATGTAAGATGGGATTGGAAAACAAAGCAAATATTGAATATAAATAACTCCTTGTAGTGAGGTAATTTTTTAGCATACATAGACATAATTACCTTATCAAAAAATTCTACCGTTCTCTCTCTTCTTAGTATGCATTAACCACTTTACCAATTCTGATAATCTCTGTAGAAGAAAATGAGCAATGGAAGAACATCTCTCTCATCTTACGCTCCCAATTGAAGGTAGACATGTCACTTTCTGTGGATTTTGAATCTCGTGCATACATGTTTGTCACTCGATCATTCTACTAGTCAGAGTCCACCTCAATCTGAACTGGAGTATTGATGAGGAGAGTTGGGCCACTGTATGAGGAACGAATCGGTGTCAAGCAACAACAAATAGAAACAGAACCACCAGCCGTGGTGACTCCGCTGGATAAGGGTTCCGTTGATCATTCCCCAAAGCTGAGGGGTTCGAAATCCAATGGAGGCGCTTGATATCTTAAGTGTGACGTCGGGGTGGTGGGTTCTCTGCTAGCATCACCTCAGGTTTACCTCGCCGGCTACCAATTGTACGAGGATTCTCGAGTCATAAAAAAAAAAACAAACAGAAACAGGGTACTTGCTCTCTCTTCTGCTCTAAAGATCCAAATTGAAGCAACAGACTCCACAAACTTCTTCAGGATGCAAGCGGAGTTGCAGAGCTTGTGAGATTCCTCAAATCCCAAACCTCCCTCACGCTTTGGAGAACAAACCTCATCCAATGAAACTCTGCGGAGCACTTGCTTTCTATTTGCTTTGACAATCTTCTGGCAGCAGTAGTTAACCAAGGTAGATCTCACAGATTCTTTCGATTGCCATCTTCCTGCATGACTCGTGCTTTGAGATCCAGCTTTCCATTCTTGAAGTAATCCTAAGAATTAAAGGTTTGCTCTCCTTGTCTGACAACCTGCTAGAAATCGGAGACCGTCCTAGATATCCCGCACTTAAGACTGCCTTTCATGAACCCCCTCAGTTGATACAAAGCAGCAACGTGCTCATCATAAGCAGCTAGACCCAATTCGATTTTGTCTGGATTGAGGTTTAACCAGATATTGTACAGAATTGTTAAAAAATCTCTCTACCTTGGTCTCCAGTGGTGGCTGTCTAGGAACGCCAGCTTTTTAAACGTCATTCGACCCTCTCTTCTTCAGCTATCCTGTTTCTTTTTTTTCTTCTACTCTGTCCTCTTCCTTTTCCTTTTGCATTTACTCCTTCTGCACTAATCTAGGAATGGATAATAACCCAGACCCCAGCAATCGGATGGCTCTACTTTGCAAGTAACTAGGGAAGTTGTGCTCCAAAAATACGCTCATAGCAACATACAAGATACTCGCCACTTGGAAATATCCTCGCAGCACAGAGAAAAATCCTCTATTCATTAATCGCCCTAATTGTGTTGCTCACTACATGAAAAGAAAGTAATGTTCTGTGAAACTCTGTAAGGCGAAAAACTATATAATAAAAGGGTAACCCATGATAGGAAAATGCCGAAGAAATTATGTGCACATCTCGTTGCCTATAGATCGAAGAGGTCATTTCTGAAGAGCAAGTTTTACACTAACCTAGACTATTTTATTTTTTTTTCTTTCAAGACTTGCACTTTCTTTGACATGGGAAACAGAAGCCAATGAAAAGACATACTAGATGGAGCCCGAATCTTTTGTATTGTATATGTACAAGTCGGTACCTGCTGGAGTTTACATAATGTACTCTGATTGATAGAGTGGCATGCAATGATCAAAGGAATCATCTATGCTACTTGGACAATGGAGATGCTGTTGCACATCAATTTTTATCTTTTTCCTGTCATTGATATTTGCTGACTGAGTTTCTCGGGAACCTTCGGACCGCCCTCTGTTTTTATGCAGGAACAACGGATTTGGGCCAAAGAACCGGAAAGAACTGGAGACAAAACTGATTTCATTTGGTGGAGAATCTTAATTCTTAAGTAGCTTATGCTTTTTCTGCAAGGTAATCTTCTTATACGTTGATTATTTCTCGACTATAACCATTTTTAAGTAGTTTGAGATATGAGCCTCGTAATGGGAACATAACATTTTGATATAGATCTCCTTAAAAATAGTTCCCACAAAATAGATAAAATATGATCCTGCACAATGCGCGGATGTATTCTTTTTTAAGAAAATGGGCAGAACCATAATGGTAAAATGATCTACCTGTTATCATTTCAATGCAGTTTCTCCAAGCTTTCAAGTGACTACAACTTATGCCCCATTGGTCACTTTACATATACGGTACATTATGCTACGAAAATTAGAAATATATAGAGAGGATCGGAAGAAAGACACTAGAAATATCAAAAGTTATATACGGCGTTCACTTTAGCGCCAAAATTTTTTGTCAGCTTACTTAAGTGTTAAACCAGAGAAAAAATAATCATTTAAATGCCTCTGGCGAGAAGTTCCAATCAAAATAAGCACTTGTTATTTATAATTAAAGTTTAATATGATGTGGCATTTTTTAAGTAAAAAAATCAATCCACGTGGACAAATTAAACAATATTGCACAATCCTATGTGGTTCCATGAAGTAAAACGACGTCACAACACGTATGGGGAAAATGACGTTGCACCGCTCTCCCTATCATTGTTAGCTCAATCATCTTCAACATTGGCTAACCTTCGCATCACTCTCCCCGTCACCATTACTCTCTCGCCGTCTTTGTCGCTCACCGTCTCTGTTTCTCTCACTCACTTGGGTTCGTCATCCTCTTTGAGTCGCTCAATTGGAGGGAAAAGTTAGGGCTTGAAGGGTAAAATTGGGGGTTGGAAGTAAATTTTGGGGCTCTCAGTGCAGCCGTGGGATGATTGTGCTAGAGGAGGAATCGCGCGATAATGAAGAGTCAAGGGCTGCACCCAAAAGAAGACAAAAGCGGAACCTTGACTAATGATACTAGTAACAATGAATCAAATGATACTCCAAAACAAACGATGGGAGTGAGAGGTCCAAAGACAAAAGAAGAACCTTGACTAATGGATGTTGATATTATTTGATTTTGAGATGTTAGCTTGATATTGTTTGATGGAAGGGGAAGCTGCACATGTTGTGGGTTGATATTGTTTGGTAAGAGGGGAAGCTGGACGTGTTTGCTTTGTTACTCAGATCAACTAAATGTAAAGGAGCAATTTAATGTCGATGGCAACGGTGTTTATTTTGTCTATGCTTTTGCCAGTTCCATTTTTAGTCTGGCTTTTGGCTTTTGGCTTTGATGTATTGGATTGTGCTAGTTCGTGCTGGCAAGGTGCAGTTTTGTGCTTGTACTGCACTTCTTTTTGCAGGTGATGGAAGCACAACACTTCACCAGCACTTGTATGTATTGGTTTATACTTGCACCAGTTGGTATAGTTTTGTGCTTGCATGAACCAATTGGTCTTGCTTGTTTTTGTCTATCTTTGGCTGGCTTGTTCTTGTGCTGCTTGTGCAAGTTTGTCACGGGACTGCCGATGCTGGCTTTTATGTTGGTGCTGCTGGTTGTTAAAAGACAACACCAGATGTGCCGCTACCGCAAGCTTTTATGTAGGTGGTGCTGCTGATTTGTGCTTGCACCAGCACCTATTTATGCTGGTGGATGCTTTGGCACTAAAATAATCACCTTTTATTAATGACTAATACTAAAGTGATCGCTTTTTAACATTGACCGACACTAAAGTGAAAAGTGACCATTTTAAACAAAATTCGACATTCAACCGATAATTTTTTACAACTTTTAGATGACATCATTTGGGAGTTATTTACTAATTGGGCACGTCAGTAAGCCATGTAAGACTATTAATCAAATATTACCACGTTAGATTTCCAATAACCTTGGAATTGACACTTAAGTTATCTTTTTATAAAGTGACACTTCCAAGTAAGCGCCGTACAAACTTTTTACACTTATAGTGTCCTCCCTAGATACTTTTTACACTTCTGGTGTCCTCCCTAGAGACTCGCTTTCCCCGATCGACCAATCTCAGAAAACAGACTGACCTGGGTTTGTCGTTCCAAACTAGATATCGACTACATTGTGAAAATTTCATCAGAGAAACATAATTTATTGATGAGAATCCGGCATCATTATTCAAACAGAAGACCAACCCTTAACTTATATAGTAGGTCTTGCTCCTGATGAGCATGTACAATGTGCATTTTGCGGGGTCCTCGATTTTTTTCCCCAAAAATAGACAATGTTTTTTTTTTGGCGTAAATTTATGCAATGATTGAATATCAAATTTGAGGCATCTGATTGTTACCCATACAACAATGCAAGTTTCATATTCTGGCTTATTTGCAGTACTTCTTGAACCACACTCCAATGTTCAGGAAACTTTCGAAATCAGATTGTGGTCTGCATCAAAGGGGATTCTGGTTAGCCTCAAAAGTGGAATGCTAGTTCGAACTTAAAACTTACGGCAAAGCTAGAATGTGCAGAAATTGGAAATGGACCTATACCTGTCGATGCCATGAACATCATGGGGAAATACAATTAGTTTATGTTCGACTCCTTTCTCCTTTAGTGCCCGAGCATACTGTAAAGTTCAAACCAAAGTATTAATTAGGCAGATTAGCGAGAATTCCATGCAAAGTAACATACAGAAAAGTCCGAAAAGGGGTAAAATGAGAAGAGAGAGCAGGATAAAATTAAGTACAAGTAACATCCATGAAATCTGCTAAGTCGAAGGGACCAAAGTTCAGTCTCTGTGAATAAGTTATAATCAATGTCAGCATAGTCCGATCTCTAATTGAAATGACTCTTACCTGTAACCCATTAGAGAATGGAACACGGAGATCCTTAGCACTGAGAAGGAAAAGGGTTGGTGTCTTAACCTGCAATGTTTATCAACATAAATACTTCCAATCATTTCAGGAGAAACCATTAATGGGAGCAAATTGCTCCTCTAAACAAAGATGGCTGGAAAAAGGAAAAGAAGATGATCAGAAGAGAGAAGAAACTTAAAGCCAAAGAATATGTCGCAGAACACACTGGACATGAAGGAACTAAATTGCTATAATCCAACAGGAGAGGCATTTTCATATGGTTTTACCAGCCCCTCCCACTCAAAGTTAACCCCATTATAATCCACAAGCAAATCTGCAATGCATCTTGTATCTGTCATTAATATTCTGCTAAGTGTACCTTTATCTTGTCATGGAGTTGGTGTAACAATGGCATAAGGCATTGTCTAGTTAAGGCTGTACAAAGATTTGAACAAAGTGGAACAATTGTCTGATATAACATGCTTCAGCCACAGCATACCTTATGGAGATGAGAGATTGGAGACTTGCTGTAAAAGAGACTCAAATGTTCAGCCGAAGGTGCTTCTGTGAAATGCTTCTTCCCTTCACTACCAAAAGATTCGACATAGCACCAATCAGGAATATCAGAAGTCCCAGCCATTAATCCAAGGTTACAAACAGGATTCCTCGTAGCAGCAGCAATGAACTTATCCGGTGCCTGCAGATGTGAGTTACGACAGATAACTAGGATTAAGTCTGCTGACCATTTAGCCTATTCATGCTACAACTTTGACTTGATGCAAAACAAACTCAAAGGACATGGAAGCTTCTATAGTGTTAGAAGGGCTCCATTTAAAGCTGTGGCGAATAACTATCCCCAAAACTGAACACAACAAGGTGAAAGGAAAGTCTCATTTTTGCTGCATTGAGTTTAACCACTCACCTGGCCAATCAAATGGGTTGTTAAGAAGCCACCATGGGAACCACCCACTACAGCTATTCTAGATGGATTGGCAAGTCCCAAATTAACAGCGTGATCTATTGCTGTAAGTACATCATCGACATCCTACAAAAGACAGAACAATGCATTAAATTGCTGACCGAGTTAAATCTCGAGATTATTTGTTCCATTAATGAAGGGCGAAGTAAAAGAACAATAGAAACCTGTGAACCAGCTTTTCCTGGTAGGGACTGCAATGCTTCCTCCCCAAATCCTAGTGAACCTCTGCAAGCATTAATACGAAAGGATACCCTGAATGAAGAACTAAATTTCGCAAAAGAAATTGAAATCATAAGCATGAAAGATTTGTTCATGACACACATGGGCACTCTCCAAGGTAAGTGGCGTTTTTACATGCCTGTTACACAGCTCAATCTTGTTAGAGACTACATTCTAAATTAAAGTTCCAAGGAATCAGGTGACTAGGACAACCACAAGAAATCTTTCGTAAGAAAAAGATAGCAACTCAGAATAATTCGGGATAACTTCTCAGCTAATGAAAAATCCTTCTACCTTCAAACCCACTAAAATTCCTCCATGTATTTATCTTGCTACAAATTCCTTCATAAAATTATCAATAAGCTACTAGCTTGCTGATTGTTTTGTGCAGGTATAGATAATAGTTATTTCCTAGGCAATATACATCAGTTAAACCAGTACCTATAACAATTTCTCAACTCCCAAGCAGGAAGCAATAATTGAATAGTCATTCCACAAACTTAATGCTAATTATCCTGCCATGATGCTCAATTCAATGTATTTGGGGAAATAAAACAATTAATGCAAACATTCTATTGATACTCTTGAGACTTGGGGGGCTGCAACAAGGTCATGCCTTGTGATGTCTGTATCTTGGAGATAAATACTCTAAATGAAAATTTACCAGTTGAACCAATTGAACTGTTGATTCAAACCAGTCACTCAACTAGTTTTCATTGGTCTGGTTTTGAGAACATTGGGTAACAAGCTAATGAAAGAGTCTCACGCTGGCTTAAGGAACTAAACTGATTTTATTTTCAATAAATCAGACAACATTACGGCATACCTGAAATTCACAATTAGCAAGCTGAATCCAAGAGAAGACAAAAACGCCAAGGACTTTGAAAAGCTTGAGATGGCGACAGAATGAGGTCCACCATGAAGGACCACAATAAGTGGATCAGGCAAGTCATTCTTTGATTTTGTTGATACAAATATTGCCTCAAAGGGCTTTGAAGCACCTGTAATGAATCAAATACATGGACCATGAGGAGCAATAATTTTTCCATTGCCATAAGATGAGATTATAGACATTGTTGATACAAATATTGCCCCAAAGGGCTTTGAAGCACCTGTAATGAATCAAATATATGGACCATGAGGAGCAATAATTTTTCCATTGCCATAAGATGAGATTTTAGATTTTTGTAGGGATGGAAATTAAGCAAAAAAAAAATCTTTACCAAAAAAAAAAAAGAAATTAAGCAAAAACTACTTGTTATGATTTTAAAAGGCCTCACTCAGCCACTGGCATGCCATGTTGAGGGAACAAATTGAACCAAACTATGAGATTTCATCAACAAATTTTTATTTCTTGTTGAACCCCCTCTTACCAAAAACTTAAACTATCGCAAACGAGCCCACAAGTATAGCAAGCCTAAATCTCAACAGCCCCTTGCACGTGTAAGCTGAACCATACAAATAAAACATAGGATCCAGATGCAACCACATCAAACAATAACCAGAGGAGAAACAGGAGCAACAGACATAATGATGATATTAAGGAGTGTTAAGATTCAAACCATCGATCTAAAGCTCAAATACCACGTTGAATAACTGTCTCTCAAGAGCTTAGGCTATTAGGAAACATGCACACAGTACATATCAAGCATATATCTTGACACTTCTCCTACATAATTAGGTTCATGATCCTTCTACGAAATAGCCATTTTCTCAATTTATTGGCCTTTTGAAGCCCAAAGGTTAGTCATCATTTATCATATTTACAGATCATTTATCATTCATGATTCCTATCCATTTCATCGCAGCTTTTCTGTACAAATGGGACTCCAATAGCTCATCTAGCTTTTTGTTCAGCAACAAAGAATGAGTTGGTATTACAAAAGAGTTCCATTGTATTTCTTATGTGCTACTAGAAACCACTGCACCAAATCTTTTAAGCAACCCCTTGAAATATAATTGAGCATTAAAAACGTTACTGAAAAAGAAAATAATATGGAGTTTAGAATTAATAGACAATGCTTAATAAAAATATAAATGAACAGAAACTACTTGCTACATGTGTGGAAATATGTACATATGAAGCTTGTCCAAGCAGCAAGTGCATTTAGAAGGAGATTGATCTTTATCCAAGCCATTAGGCCAATATACATATAAAAAAAAAGAATGTGCTTATAAATGAATAACGATGCTGAGCCAAACAACTACATCAAAGTCTGAATATATTAGTGCTTGCTCATGAACATTTATGTGTCTAAGAAACTTAAGTCCAGTTAAAAATTCTAAAGATGCACAAAGGCACAACCTATACTGATCAAGGCAACAAACCAAGGAAGAAACATGAAAGAATACCATTTGAAAGGGGACACATGTAAGAATCGGATAGAAAAAAGAAAACCTTGAGTTTTCAAAGACTAAACAGAGTAGCAACAAGACAGAAGCTAAAAATGTGAAAGAAAAGGAGTCTCCTACTTTAAAAGAATGTTTAGTCCCCAAATGAATAAGAATGAAAAACACGATGATAAATGCAAAATTGATTTCCACCCACTTCTATCATGAAAAGTGACTTACACTTCATCTGATAAAACAATTGCAACAAGTTAAAATGAAAAACAAAAGAACTCCAGCAAGCATACAATAAACAAGCTCAAAAAGGCTTGCAGGCATCAATCACATCAGTGAATAAAAGTGGGTAGACCCTTTGTAAATAGTACAAATAGCACATGCTACCTTTTGTTGTACAAGCAGCAACGTTCTTGACTGGAATTTTAATTATGTTAAATTGAAGAGATCCCAGCAACATCTTAACCTGTAAAAAGTTGAGTGTTAGTCGAGATGGACACATATGGAGTTCAGTAACAGACTGTGTCTTGCCACCAAAAGAAGGACGAAGAAATTATATAATGACCTTTTCAGAACATTTGAATATGGAACTTGAAATATCCAGCCAACTCCATGAAGCACTTGATACTGTTTTGTCGATAAGATAACCATACTTGAGCTGAGGGACATCTGTGGGACTGCTAGAAACTGAAAAGGCAAGTTGCATATACTTATATTTCAAGTCATATCGCTTTCTCACAATGCATTGGCAAATATTAATTTCAGGTTACCAGCAACAATATTGTCCCCATCAAGAGAGAGAATTTCCCATGAAGCACTCGACTCAGTAGGGCTAATTCGTGATACACTCCCACTGCATATAAATAAGTGACATGGTAAGTCCAAATGAAAGGAAGAGAGAATCTCAATTGGAAAAAATAGCCATATAGAACAACTTTGTTACTTCAACACATTTACTGCAAGTATAACTTCACTGCTGCCCCAAATGGAAGACAGGATCATCGTGCATCCATCAGAAAGCCACGGGTTAGTAAGGAGACCGGAAAAGTAAAGCCCAGGAAAGTGCCCTTCTTCAGCATTCATTATAACAGGGATCTGCAATAATGACAGTTCAAGCAAGTAAAGATTGAGACAACAACAAAAAATGTAAATCTAGGCAGTATCCACTCTCAAAGCAAATATCATCAAAATCCACATACTTCTTATAGCACAAAAGTACCCAGAGTCAATACTTAAGTTTAGACCTGTCAAAAGCAAAAATCATATGAAGTCACTTACTTTCAAATGATAACACTATACTCAAAGTCAACACTGAAGTTTAGAATGTCACATATTCTACTGCAAAGTGGTTTGTGGTGAAATCCTGGAAGCCAATCATGCAAACACGTTGTTGGGAAAATTTGAGTACATGAACTACATGAATTAGTCAGTGAACCATCTATATCAACTGTAGTTACTGTTAAATCCGGCAACACTCTCTCCCAAAAGACTTGATAAATATTCGCTCCATTAAATCACTTGAGCATCTATTTTTTTAGGGGAAATTACCAACAAAAAGTCCTAAACCTATTGCATTTGTGCCAATTTAGTCATAAACCTTTCAATTTGACCAATTTAACCCCAAACCTTTTGACAATTTTATGTAGTCATTCCGGCCAATTTTGGCTGGAAATTGCTAACGTGGACACCACCCGTTCTACGTGGCACGATGTAGGACAGCTGGCACTGATGTGGGCAATTTTTATGATCTTTCAAAATTTTCAGGATTTTTTTTTTCTCTTTTTTTTTTCTTTTTCCTTTGTTTCCTTCTTTTCCTTTTTTTTTTCTTCTAAGCTCGACAAGGATTGCCGACCAATCTGAATTGTTGACATCAGCGCCAGCCATCCTCCATTGCATCACCCGTGTCCACGTCATCGAATCTAGCCAAATTTGGCCAAAATGACTACTTTAGCAAATCGTTAAAAAGTGGAGGACTAAATTGGCACGAGTGTGATAGATTTATGACATTTTAGGTAATTTTTCCTGTTTACATGTTGAATTTTATGACAGAAACATATTAGCAGGATAGGATCATCTCTATTACAATATCCGGCTGGTCTATACCTCTACCAAAAAGGGAGGCAAAGGGACAGAACTACAGTTAGTCAACATTCCCAACAAACAGATAAACATACCATCAACAAACAAAAAACGACAAAAGCAACAAAGGAAATTAGTCAACATTCCCAACAAACAGATAAACATACCATTAACAAACAAAAAACGACAAAAGCAACAAAGGAAAATGATAACTTACCACATCAACAATACTTCGGTGCAGGCTCAGCTCTCCATCCACTGGCCAATCAATTTTATGGAGTGAATTAGTAGCCCCATGTGCTCCAGAATCCACTGCACTCTTAGCAGATAAAAACAGGAGGTACTTCCCATCTGGGCTGAGAATGGTGATTTTGCATGGGAGAAATTGGTTAGAAAACCATTTCTCTTCTTGAGATCAATAGGCCAATATAATATCATTCAACTCATTTGCTTCTTTCAAGTAACAGAATAGTGGAGAGGCAATTCAAAGAAAAGCTGGATAATATGCATCTTTAAACATAAAGAGAAGTCTCGACAGTATAAACGCGGATTTTATAGAAAGCTAATCCTAATATTCATCTAGTAGGATAAACAACACTGATGCACAAGCTTCACTGTGTAAAATTATGCAATTATTCAGAGGTAACATTCCGGCTGCATTAAACAGCAGAGGAGAAATACAGCAAACAGTGCTCACAGATACTTAACAATGGAGAAAACGAAACTCCAAATTATCAAAAGGAAGGCTGGGTAATGCAAATTACCGTTAAGTTCGAAACAGCAAAAAGTTAGTCACAGTGCTTCCGAAACTTCATTAAGAGCATATCATACTGATGAACCAAAAAGTAAAGGAGTTCGAATAAATGAAGTACATGTCCTAGGAGGAGCATACCTGAAACGTGGAAGGAAGGCGCTGCTGATGCTCTGAGTTAGATTATACAAAGTTGAACCTTTACCAGAATCACCTCTGAAAATAGAATAGCTTAATTTAATTATTATGGTTTACATTAATTAATTATACTTATGATACATAATCTTCCAAGGGAATTCTTTGATGTCCTTAAACTCTGCTTTGCAACAGTCATGGTGCTTAAGTAGTGCAATTGTAGGACAACAGTCGGAATTTTCATCACAACACAGACAAAAAGTATAAGATCATTTTTGTACGAAATTTTAATACGAAAAAAGAACAGAATATTTGTGGTTGTTTTTTGGTCGTGAAGCCTCTCTATCCCTCAACTTTTGGAAACCCAACCATTCCAATTCCCTCCCAAACACAACAGATGAAGAGAAGCACAGCGCCCCTGCACCCCCTATTTCCTAAAAGCTAATCAATCCTTAGCGCAAGTGCTAAGAAAGCAAGCTATCTTATGGTTAAAAGTTCTAGAGAGAAATTAGACCATTATGGGCTTCCATTGGGTGAACAGCTGCCAGATATGTACTTTTCATATTTTTTGCGATACGAATTCCATGGTTATCGTACATCTGTGCAATTTATAAAAGTTTAAGGACCATAAATGTCACAAAGTAAAATTTAAGGACTAAAAGAATTCAAATCAAAACTTTAAGGATGTTACTGTGTTAAGCCCCGCATCTAATGGTAACAAAAAGTACATCATATAAGCAAGAGCAGGACACTGACAAAAGATGTGCTCACTTGAAATCTTTTTCATTTGCTTCTGATTGATGGAATGGATTTTTAGTTACATATAATGCACAGGGCCTATTGTAGCAGAATTTGATGCCAAGCTTCCTTTGATCTGATGACCACCCAACAAAAACCAAATGTTGATCTGTGCCTCCAGATGATGGTGCCCATATGACCTGGCCGATGCTCAAAGAACTTGCTATTCCTTGAACAGCTCGCACCTCTCCACTGATCATATGAAAATTCAGATTATAAGTTCCCACCTTAGAACGTTTGTCAGTTATCAAAGTATCAAAAGAGCTACGTAATTGACCTCTGAATATCTATAACAAAGAGTGCTGGCTTCCTTTTTCCTGCGTATGATTCGCCCCACTCCTCTTCAAAGTCACCTTGGCCTTTCCAGCTGCCACAATCTTTTTCATTTGAACTATCCTTTTTATAACCAGAACTGTTGAAGGTAGGCTTGGAAGGAGCAGGTTCTTCAGCAACATAAGCAATGAGAGATTCGTCAAAGTTCCAGGATACTCCCTCAAACCTATCCATTGAGAGATCTTTCAGTTTCTTTTAATTCAACAAATCTCACAAAAAAACATGGAAATCACCATTTCAGCTTCTTCCGCTGATAATAGTCCTACAAGTTACGAAGGCAGTACTGCTCCAACTAACATTACTACACATGCAAATAAAGAGGATGAAATTGGACACACCAAAAAAAAAAAAAAAGGATAGTTAACATTCAGGCTCTTCATGAGGAGTTTGAGAGTCATATAGTTTATTACCATTTGTCCGTGTATACAGAACCATGAACAGATTGGGGGATGTGGAACTCCTTCTCCAACTGAGACGAGCCCCATATTTCTAGTTGAACTGGAGAATCATTCTCGGGATTCTTCACTATCAGTAGCTTAGAACCCGAGGGTGAGGGAACAATTAGAGAAGCATTTTCCATCTCAACAGGGAATTGAGCCCACTGAAAGGTTACAGAATTGCTACTTTCACTGGCGATTTGAGCAGATAGAATAAATTTCCTCCTCTTATTTGCCAGAAGATTTGATTGGCTAACTGAGAACATAGCCCGTGAGCCTTTTCCTGTGATTGTTTATCTGATTTGAGTACAAAGAGGATGTGAAAGGAGGGAGATGAAAGACGGGCTAATCGGTATTTACCCTTTTCAGACTGAAATATCCATGCCTTGTCAATGTTGCAGACGTCAGTGAACTCTTGAAGTAGCTTAGACTGGGAAGCATATTCTTCTTCAGTTGCCATGACCGTACCCAAAGTCACCTCCTTTAAAGGGTCAGCCTGAGAAACATCCATGGCAAACAATGCTGAGAGTCTTCCACTACAAATGCAAGCAAAGATAAAAATCTTAATTAGGCAGATGAGCTGCTAATCGGAAAACTATTGCGAAATTAATATCGATGGAGAAGAGTGACAGCACTCAAACTCAAATTAATCTTGAGGAGAGAAAACACTGATAACCCAAAGCTATCCGGAATTCAAGCCGTCCGTACAAACGTGTTTGCAATAATGTTCAGCCTTCATGCTACGTTGCCACCCAAGAAGAAGCAAGTGCCACTTCTTATGCTACCAATCCTACTCCCGATTCGTTGTCTCGAATGTCGGCGCACAACTTTCGCCGTAACCTACTTTACTTAATCTTCCAGCTCCTTAAACTAAACTGTTCTACCGGACTATAAAAAGCACAAGGTCGTTTATTCCTTTAAATTAAGAAATTCCTTTCATTTCACTCGACCAATCCTGACATAACCGTCTTAAAAAAAAAGTCAAACTTTATCATCCGCAACAGCATGACTCGACACGGCTTCGCCGACGAGCGACGTCGAAGCGCATTCGGTAATCTTCCTTTCCGCGCGCTCTCAAAAAGCTCCGATTAATCCAATCTCCTGACGACGTCAGCCTACGTGCACTGTCCCAGGAATCATCCCCGCACGCAAGACAGGCGTGAGCGGAAAGAAGGAACTGACAGACCGACCGGCCGGCCGGCCGGCGGGCCGGCGGGAAGTCAAGAGCAAGCGCGAGTGCACAGAGAGAGAGAGATGCTTACGCAGAGCGAGAGAGCGAGCTGCGACGTCCGGCGGGAGGAGAAGGGAGAGGAGAGAGAGAGAGATCTTTACGGGGATTGATTCCATATGCGGAGCAGGTGCTCGGGTTTTTATAGGCTCCAGAAAGTAGGAGCTTCGAAAATGGAGGAGACGAGGCGGTGGGACCCGATTCGGCCATGGCCCCCAGTCGGGTTCGCCATTCCATACCTGGGTTCATTTCCATAGATGGAATGGGGTCATTTCATAGGCGCCGATTGACTATGGAGAATAAACGTGTCTAAAACCGAACCGAAAGCTTATTTTTTAGAAACGAAAAATATATACAACAGAAAAAAAAAATGCAAAAACCTAAAATTGAAAGCTAAAAACCAAAAACCGAAAAACCAAACCGAACCAAAATTTCGATTTGGAAGTTTTTCCTAACAATTTGGTTCGATTCGGTTTTTTTGAAAAATCGAACCGAACCGAACCATTGACATCCCTGATGGAGAATGCCGGTTTTTGAGATGGAGTTTATCTGATAACCTGCGCATTCAAACTCTTTGGTTTGACTAGTTTCTTGAAATGTATGGAAACCACCATGTCCACATGCATTGAATAAAGGACCATGCAAATGCAGGGAACTTCGCATTTTGATGGACTATGGAGAATGCCAACTTTGAGATGGAGTATATCTAATAACTTGGCGTATTCGAACTTTTTGATTTGACTAGTTTCTTGAAATGTATAGGGACCATCATGTCCACATGCATTGAATAAAGGATCATGAAAAATGTAGTGAACTTTGCATTTCGATGGACTATGGAGAATGCCAACTTTGAGATGGAGTCCGTCTAATAACTTGATGTATTCGAACTTTTTGATTTGACTAGTTTCTTGAAATGTATAGGGACCATCATGTCCACATGCATTGAATAAAAGATCATGAAAAATGCAGTGAACTTTGCATTTTGATGGACTATGGAGAATGCCAACTTTGAGATGAAGTCCGTCTAATAACTTGGCGTATTCGAACTTTTCGGTTTGACTAGTTTTTCGAAATGTACAATGACCACCATGTCCACATGCATCGAATAAAGGATCATGCAAAATGCAGTGAACTTTGCATTTCGATGGACTATGGAGAATGCCGGCATTTGAGATTTCAATGGATTACGAAGAATGTTGGCATTTGAGATGGAGTCCGTCTAATAACTTGGCATATTCTAACTTTTCGGTTTGACTAGTTTCTTGAAATATATGGGGACCACCATGTCCACATTGATCGAATGAAGGACCGTGCAAGATGCAACGAACTTTGCTTTTTAAAGTTAGAAGAATTTTATGATACGATTGGTTGCATTTCAATCAAAATAAATGGTGTTATTACCAAGTGACTAGGTTTGGTCATCAAATACCCTATGGTTGGATAATGGACTGGGTTTGTGCATTATCGCTTTTCAGCTGACACTTTGTTTTTTATTTGTTTTTTTGTCGATCCTACTTTACTCATATTCTAACTCTTACTCTTAGACTTTTATCATGCCTTCTTATAGGGCGTGGGAGTCGAAACCCACACTTAAAACTAACTCGTCCTCACCCTAACCCCCAAGAATGTGGGGATTCAAACCCCTCACATCTTCCTTCCATGTTGGAAAGATAGCCACTGAAACAAACTCCAGTAGTTTTTCAACTGACACTTGAAGTAGCTGATTATTAGACCTAATTACTAGGGAAAGATGCTATTATAGAGTCATGAAGAACTGTCAAATAAAATTTGACATAAAAACTATAGTTGACTCTAAAGATTGAAGAAGAAAGTTGGGTATGCACAAACGCACTCACTCTCTATTATTAACTCATGAGTCCTGACATTCTAATCTTAATCTTAAAATCATGTGAATCCTACGTTAGATATGTCAAAATCAGAGATTAAAAGGTTTGGAGCTCAAATGCATTGCAACCACCCGAGAGTTGGTCCGGAAAAACTTCACATAAAGTAATAAAAACAGACCTCAGGAAAGTAGCTGGGACTAAAGCCCATCAAGGATCAGCACAAGCTACAACAGCAGAGGGAAATCTTCAAAAACTATCCAGAGAGAGTTGAAGGACATCATAAATTTGGCTAAAGAAGCATATTCAATTTACGAGCATCCGGCGTCAACCTTAATACTTCGAACAGAGGACCGGCTTGGCCGAAAAGCAAAAGAGGAGTAGTGCAATGCGCGTGCTCATTAGGAGCAACCATAGAACACGAGTTGAAGATTCTGTCCTTATTAGAACAACAATTGTTACCGCATACAACATTTGAGGTATCCGAATTGTTATCCAGACGGCGACGGCGCAGCTTCATTCTTTTGCTCATTTGCAGTACTTTTTGAACCACACTCCAACATTCAGGAAGCTTTCGAAATTAGATTGTGGTCTGCGGAAAGAGGGACGATGGTTTAGAGTGAAGGAACAATGAAACACAACGAACATAAGACGGAATGCTTACGACAGGCCGATGTGTTTAAAAATCAGAAATGGACCTTCCTTCACCTTTTAATACCATGAACGTCATGTGGAAATAAGATGACTTTACAATCTACTCCTCTCTCCCTTAGTGCCCGAGCATACTGTAAAGTTTGAAGTTGGTTAGCAGGTGTATTAGCCAGACTTCCATGCAAAGTAACGTGAAGAAAATTCGAAAAATCATACGGGCTCAGATAAGAAGATAATCATCTCTACTGCTGTGTCAGTATATGTAAGCCGTCACTCAATTGACAAGATGTAAATGAACCCACAAAACTTATGTCTGCATGGCCCGATCTCGGAAGAAAATGAAATGAATCCTACCTGTAACCCGTTAGAGACTGGGACTCGGAGATCCTGAGCACCGAGAAGGAAAAGCGTAGGTGTCTTGACCTGCAATGATTATCAAGGATGATAAATCTATCACTACTGGATAAAACATTCATAAGAGAAAGTTGTTCCTCTAAAGAAGCCAGGCCAGAAAGAGGAAAGGAAGATTGTTTGGAGGAGAGGTGAATGAAATCAAAATGTATCTTCCACTTAAAGAAAACGAATATGTAAGAGAAATCATTACGACTTGGCGATAGATTCTCTGTTCTCAAGTCCAAATACGCAAATAAAAAAGCACCACCTATGATGGTATTTCACTCAAAGTTTCACCTTTATCTTGTCATCAAGATGGTGTAAAGTTGTTGTACGATAAGGTTCTACAAAGCTCTGGACCACATTGACAACCGTCTCATATAATGTGGTTCATTGATGGTGCATACCTTATGGATATGTGAGATGGGAGACTTGCTATAAAGGAGACTCAAGTGTTCATCTGAAGGCGCTTCTGTGAAAATATTCTTCCCTTCGATACCATATGAGATCACATAGCACCAATCGGGAATATCAGTAGTGCCGACCATTAATGCGAGGTTACAAACAGGATTCCTTGCGACAGCAGCACAAAACTTGTCTGGTGCCTGCATATATTATGCAAGTCACGAAAGAACAGTAGGATTCAGTGTGCTGACTATTTAAACTTCTTTAGGGTCAGGAGAGTGCCAGTTATATGGTTAAGACGAAATAACATGAGAGTGACAGAGAAAAGCCTCCAGTTTTGTGCATCTATTTCTCGTATCCACCCACCTGGCCTATCAAATGGGTGGTCAAGAAACCACCATGAGATAGTCCAATCACGGCTATTTTGGATGGATTGGCAAGTCCCATCTCAATGATATGATCAATCGCTGTAAGTACATCATTGACATCCTGCACACGACAGAAGTGAAGGCATTCATTAAATTGCAGAAATGAATTAAATCTTATGACTCTTTCTTTCATTGAAGTGAAGAAGGACATAGAAAAGAAAACTAATGACAGCAGGCACCTGTGAACCAACTTTTCCTGGTAGTGATTGCAATGCTTCCTCTCCGAATCCTAATGAACCTCTGCAAGCATGTACAACATTAGGAAATGCCTGAATGAACATTAGATATTGCAAGAAAGTATTGAGAATATCAAATGATGAAAGATCATTTCATGATATAAGCAGGGAAAAAACAGAGGCCATTGTGATCGAGATACGAAAATCTGCAGTGTATGTTTATGCGTCATCATGCTTGACCTTGTAAAAGACTAAATTTTGCAACTAGGATGATTCCGAGCCACAATAATCCCTAGTTAGAAAGCCACTCAGCATTCATTGAGATAACTTCTCGGCCAATAAAATATTTTAAAACACTCTTAATGAATCTACATACATAAATGAAAAATTTCCTGATGCCCTATGGATGTAATATTGGACCCGTGCCAATTCTATAAGCAATCTACAAAGTAAGATAGTACTTTCTGCTTATTTAGACATTATATTACAGAGTTTCAAATGCGCAGTTTATGCAAGGCAGGAAATCCAAGAGAAATTGAGGACTCTGACACCACATCATACCCACATAAATCCTCTATCTTATACGGCTTGGTCAGTTTCTTTTATAAATTCTGCATAAGCTTGCTAGCTTTCTGATCATTTTGTGAGTTACACACGTAAACTAATTGTACCAATTTCTCAATTACCCAAGCAAGAAAACCCGTAAATGAACAAATGCTTTCTTCACAATCTTAATACCAAATTACCAATTCTCCTGATGCTAGGAGAAATTAGCATATATACTTATAGATATTTGAATGCCAAAGTAAAGCCCAAAATGATTTAGAAAGGAATATATCCACAGTCTTCATCCACACTGCATCACAATGTGACCTAGCATCACAAAAACATCGAAACAGAAAGGGCAGAACATCAATCTGGTTCTCCCATATCAATTGCAGTCTATTGACTTTCGAAAGTGGAGGCTTTCTTCTCTAGCATTGGATAGAGGAGACAATTAAAGAAAGAAACTCCTTTTGTTATGCAATTTGTGAAAACTAATTGTCCAGTTCAACCATCAAGTAGTGGATCTGTCTGAATTCCGGTTTGGTTCATGGCACTAAATTGTACTTCAGATCAAACCATATTTAAAAGATTGAACCAATCAAAGCAAGCTTTTCCAACAGGTCCAAAACTGGTTCAACCAATTTCTGCTGGAGAAGGATTTGAAAATCGTGCTGGTGGTGTTCCAAACCTAGGCCTCAACCTTGAGAACACAATACTGAAAACACATAGGCATGCAATTTTTCAAATAAATGATGCTTAATTTAATGATACTCAACTTTATGTACTAAACATAATCAGTCAGGAATGCAAAACGAAATGATGCAAGCAGAGATTCAAACAAAGCATTGGCACCAGGGGGCATATAAGAAGACAGGCCATTTTAGCTTGGATCTTGGAGAACAAATAGATGCAGAGCAGCATAGCATTGAGCCAGTTGTTGCACACAAATCAGTCACTCAAGTGGTTTGTTCAATAGTCCGTCATTAAAAACATTTGGTTACAAGCTAATTCTGGAGTCCCACATTTGCTCAAGGAACCAAACTGAATCAAACCTTCTGCAAATTGGACAACAGAAGACCTACCTGTAATTCACAATTAGTAAGCTGAATCCAAGTGAAGACAGAAAAGCCTCAGACTTTGAAAAAGTTGAAGTGGAGACAGAATGTGGCCCACCATGAAGGATCACGATTAGTGGATCAGGCACGTCGTTTTTCAATTTTGATGATACAAAAATTGCCTCAAAGTCATTTGTAGCACCTGTAATGAATCAAATACATGGAACATGAAAAGCAGTATTTTACTCTAGTTGTAAGATGAGATCTTAGACATCTGAAATGAAAATGAAAAAGCAACTGGTGATGATATTCAAATAACTCAGTTGGCTACCAGCATGCTATACTGAAGGAACGAGTTCGACTGAAGTATGAGATATGAATTGACTAAGTTCTATAAAGATTTTTCACTTCTTCTGACAAACAATTCAAATCAGGATACTTCTATAGAAAAGTCAGTTTCCTTATCAAGTAGGCTTTCTGATCCCCTGAGGTGCAAATGTACCATATTTAGAGTTCCCTAAGCCCATCTAAAAAAAGATACTTAACTCATCTGGCAATTTGGTCCACTGATTTCTTACTCTTTCCATTAATTCAAGCTCTTTCTGTAGATGATCAACAGATCATCCAATCCTTTGTTCGACTATCACGAAATTAGTTGGCATTATGAACAGTTTCTGTCGCACTTGTTTCAAGCTCCTCACCAATCATTTAATTCAACCTTTCAAGCGGTCCTCAAAATCTTTCTGTTTTTGTCAAAATCCTTGGGAACCTATTTGGGCAAGGATAACATGGTCACATTGTACATGAATCGATAATAACATTACAGTGAAAAATATGAATTACAATAAAAAGGAGCAACCTCAGGATGCCTAGGATATGTAAATGAGCAGCAGCTATTAAACTGCACATTTGCAGATACTAATGTATGAAGCTCGTCAACACAAGTAAATGCATGTAAGAAGGAGACTGATCTTTGTCTAAGCTACCACATTACTTACAAAGGAAGACCATGTTGACCAAGACATCAAAATCGAACTTACTGTTGTTCATATGGGTCCACATTTCTAAGAACTTTAAGTCCAGCAGAAACTCATAAAGATGCACAAATGCACACATTTATCAACTTGACATGAAAAGGAAAAAGCAGGGGAATGTATCAATGAAAGGAGACAAATACACAAGCGCCAAGCAAAATAACAACTCGAGATTTTCATGGAGGAACAGATGATATTTACTGGTAGCGCCAATAAGAAGCTCACAATGTGGGGAAAAAAAGAGAGTAGAATTTCTCCATGGTAAACAAGATTATTTCATCCCCAAATGGATGAGAATGATGTAAAGAATGAAAAGCACCATAAGCAGTAATATGCAAAGTATCTAATCACTCCATTATTAAGCAAGCATAAAGGGAAAACCTTTTACTAGAGATTTTAGAATAAAAATCATAAATACATGTTAATAGCACATCAACAACAAAGTCACAAACAAAGTCACAAACAAAGTCACATCAGCGAATACGGGTGGGTATACTCTACATAAATAAGACAGATAACATGAGCTACCTCTTGTTGTGCAAGTAGAAACGTCCTTGACTGGAATTTTAATTAGTCTAAATTGACGAGATGCAAGCAACATTTCTACCTGTAATAAGAGGAGTTTTGGTAGATTAGGTCATACGTAGAAAAGTAACTGCAGGCACTTGACACAAATATGGAACAGAAGAAGTATTTTACGACCTTCTGAGAACATTTGAATATGGGACTTGAAATGTCCAACCAACTCCATGAAGCACTTGATTGTATTTTATCAATAAGATAACCGTACTTCAGCTGAGGCACATCCACTGGACTGCTAGAAACTGAAAGGCAAATTGCATGAACTTATATTTCAAGTCATGTCATTTCCTAACAACATACAGGCTACTCTCAGCTTCAGGTTACCAGCAATAACGTAGCCCCCATCAAGAGTAAGAACTTCCCATGAAGCGTCCGACTCCATAGGGCTGATTCGTGCTACATTGCCACTGCATACAGATGAGCATTTACCTGTTAAGTTCAATTAAAATAAAGAGTCTCTAACCAACAAAATCCATGCACTGAACAGTGTTCTTTCTTCTTTTAATTGTAGAGACAAACAAAAATGTATTACTTCAGCACATTAACAGCAAGTATCACTTCACTGCTCCGCCATGAGGAAGTCAGGATCATTGTGCATCCATCAGAAAGCCACGGGTTAGCAAGCACATTGGTGCAGTAAAGCCCAGGAAAGCACCCTTCTTCAGCATTCATGATGATAGGGACCTGCACTTATGAAGGATTGAAATATAATAAGCCAACAAAGAAGACACATTAGAGGAACACGAGAAAAGTAAATCTAGGCAGCATCCACTGTCAAAGTAATTATCAGTGTAGTCCACATACTTCAGATTGACAACAGAAAATATAGAGAACCAATCATTTTCCTTATAGCATTAGTATACCAAAGGTTATATCAGTGCAATTTAACTGCAAGTGGTATAAGTGAGTGTTCAAATCCTCAAATCCAATCATGCAAAACACATTTCATGGAAAGCTACACTAATTAGTCAATGAATTGACCTACATCCAATAAAGTTTCTAGTAAATCAAGCAGCACACAGAATGAAAAAACAATAAAGAAATGTTGGCTTTGTTTTTTTCCCCTGCTTGAGTACCTATGTCATTAAACTGAGTATCACGACGTTGACATATCAGCAGGATAGTATCATATTTCATGCGATACATACAACACAAATAAATGAAGTGAGGCAGCAAAATCTATCAGACTTCAATCAGGTGATGAAACTCACCACATCAGCAATACTTCTGTGTAGGCTCGGGTTCCCATCAATTGGCCAATTTATTTTATGAAGTGAATTAGTAACCCAATGCGCTCCAGAGTCCACTCCACTCTTTGCTGATAGAAAGACAAGGTACTTCCCATCTGGGCTGAGAATTGATATTTTGCATAGAAGCATTTGGTTAGAAAACCATTTCAGTTTCTGAGATTAACACTCATATTACCAACAATATTATATCATTCAGATAAAATTGTTCCTCTCAAGTAAACAGAATAGTGCACAGACGGTTTAAGAAAAGCTGGATAGTTATCATATTTGGATATATAGAGATAAGTCATGACAGTATATAGATAGGTCAGTCATAAATGGCTAACCTTAGTACTCTTTTTC
Organism: Eucalyptus pauciflora; assembly: GCA_007663325.1. Lineage (NCBI taxonomy): Eukaryota > Viridiplantae > Streptophyta > Magnoliopsida > Myrtales > Myrtaceae > Eucalyptus > Eucalyptus pauciflora. The sequence continues at coordinate 1,912,512 of VMYD01000388.1, forward strand.
CGTGATAATAGCACTGTCATATAAGCTTCCGAAATTTAATATTGCAACACATCCAATAGTAGACGACCCATGCCAAAGAATTGCAGCTGAGCATAAAACAGCAGAGAAAGATACAATACAGCAAAAATATGCTTGCATAAACCCAAGACACAAAAATTATGGAATCAAACTCAATGCTGAGACTGTACCCTTAATGTAAAGTTTGAATGAGCAAAAACTTAAAACAGAGGTGACAGGTGCTTCCAAAGTCTAATCAAGAACTTATACTCATCGTCAAAACAATAACAAATGAAGAACATATCCTAAGAGCCAGGAGGAGCATACCTGAAACGGGGAAAGAAAGCACTGCTGATGCTCTGAGTTAAATTACACAAAGGAGAATCTACACCAGCATCAGCTCTACAAATTTGGATGATGTATTTGAATTCTTAAAATCACATTTAAAAGTCATATCGATAATAGTCACATAAAGAAAAAAATTTGCAAGAGCAGGAAACCAATTGAGGATGTACCCACTTGAAATCAACTTTATCAGCTTCTGATTGATGGAATGGGTTTTTAACCGCATATATTGCACAAGGCCTGTTGTTGCAATACTTGATGCCAAACTTCCTTAGATTTGATGACCACCCAACAAAAACCATATATTCATTCATGTCTTTAACTGATGGTGCCCATATGACCTGGCCAGCACTTAGAGAGCTTGTGATTCCTCGAACAGCTCGTACCTCCCCACTGCACACAACCAGCGAATTCAGATCTTAAAGTTGCAATTTCAAACTTCTGCTAGTGAGCAGAGTATTTTAAAACTGTGTAATGGGACCTCTTAGTATTGACAACGAAGAGAGTTGGCTTCCTTTTTCCTGCGTATGTTTCCCCCCACTCCTCTTCAAAGTCACCCTGACCTTTCCAGCTGCAATGATCTTTTTCATTTGAGTTATCCTTTGTATAGCCAGAACTGTTGAAGTTGGGCTTGGAAGCAGCCGGCTCTTTGGCAACATAAGCAATGAGAACTTCATCGTGGCTCCATGATATCCCCTTGAACCTATCCATTCTGAGATCATTTCAATTTTCTACTGACATTATACAACAGATTCATTGGAGCTTGAGACTGATATAGTTTATTACCAATCATCTGTAAACACAGAACCGTGGACAGATTGGGGAACACAGAATTCCTTCTCCAACTGAGATGAACCCCAGATTTCAAATTGAGTTGGAGAATCAGTCTCAGAATTCTTCACTACAAGAAGCTTGGACCCAGAGGGTGAGGGAACAATTATAGAAGCGTTTTCCATCTCAACGGGGAATAGGGCCCATTGAAAGGTGATGGAATTGCTAGTTTCGCTGGAGATATGAGCAGATAAGATGAATTTCCTCATCTTGTTTGCCAGAAGATCTGGCTGGCTAAGTGAAAACATACCCTTGGAGCCTTTACCTATAACCAAACAATAACCACTTTTATCATAGTGTATATCTATGGAAGAGTAAGCATGGAGATAGCAGATGTGATAAGCACTGATACCATTTTCGGACTTAAATATCCATGCCTTGTCGATGTTGCAAATGTCAGTGAACTCTTTAAGTAATTGAGACTGGGAAGCATAGTCTTCTTCAGTAGCGATGTCCATCCCTAAGTGCGCCTCCATGTGAGGGACAGCCTGAGAAACATCCACGGCAAACAAGCTTATGAATATTTAAGTGCAAATGGAAGCAAAGAAAAGAAAACACATTATAGTAATTCCAATATGCAATCCAAAACTATTGTCGAATTAGTACCAATAAAAAAGAGTGGCAATTCTCAACCTCAACTAATAATGAGGAATGAGAAAACTCAGAACCCCAACATCTCCTGTGGCATTAAACAACTCTCACTGCAAAAATCAATGGATCACAACCGGTATTGACGACATCCATTCATCATACTTCATGTCTAACTAACAATAAGCAAGTATCATTACTTAGGTTATAATCGGACCACGGGACACACAAGCCCGTCACCATAAGTTGAGATAGACGTGAGATTCCTCTCATAGCACAAAAAAGTAGGAAAGAGGGGCTACACTTAACCAACTTCCCAGTTGAGATTTTCCCAAAACGAATAAGTTATCTAATGCAAACTCCAGCATACTCCCGAGCTCAAATATATTCATGTCAACGCAAAAGGATCGGTGGTTCTTTCGACGGGGCAAGTTGCAAAGTTCCATTAAAACCAAACAGAAAAGGAAAAAGAAAACAGAAACACGAGGCGTGGCGGCAGATGATGATCGAATGAACCCACTTTCGTGCTCCCTCGCTACTCGCGCATTCGGTGGTAACCCAACAAGATGCAGACACAACCCATTCGGAATTTCGACTGCGCATTCCGAAACCAGCCCATGAGAGAGGAAGAAGAAGGAAACTCACCGGTCGAGAGAGAAACGCACGGACGCGAGCAGAACGAGAGTGTCAAGTCAGAGAGAGAGAGTCAACGAAGTGCCACTGAAATTCAAAGAGAGAGGCAGTGGGAATATGATTCTTGCTCATCCGAGGATAGAGGAGAAAGAGTGAAGCAATTCGAGATTCACGAGGCTGTCGTGCTGATGTGGACTGATTATATATACATACATACATACATATATATATATATATATATATATATATATATATATATATATATTCATTCATTTATTGTTTTAAAAATACTGCGCTAAAGCATGGATGGTCTTGCTGTAGAATCTGGCTCCGGCCGGAGTCCGTCGCGACCGGACGGACTTTGTAAGATTCTTTTTGATGTTCGCTCGTTCCCGCCACCGTACTTTTGTGCCTTGTATATCACCTAGTTTCGGTAAAAGAAATTAGAGGATCAAAATAGGTAATTAGATGACAGAAAATGTATTTCAGAAACGTTTGACAACACATATATGTTGGAGCCAGAGTTACTAAAAGTTTAATTCCTAAGTAATTAAAGGAATTTGGTGAAATTTACCGTGTATTTAAATTGTAATCAAAACTCTTTTTATCTAGTTTTATTTCTCGTTCCCATCCATCAATTTTCCTGTTATGCAGAATAATCATCCCGATAGTTTCCTCGATATTTTTATTTTTTTAAAATATATTTATTTCTCTTTTCCTCTTCTCTATATATATTATCATTAGTAACATCATCTCTCTTTTGTGGAGTCCATTCATTTGTAAATTTCAATTGAGGCTAATAATGTCCATACTCTGTTGGGAGAACGAGGAAAAACAAAGGATGGATATTTGGATGGAATTTTTTTTTTTAAATGTTTTGAAATGTTGTGATAGGAGAGGGAAAAGGTTTTTAAAAATCTTCTTAAATCTTTTACTCGAATTATCTTAGTTTTGGGGAAAAATGGATATGTCCCATGTTATAGAACATTGAAATTTCTGAGACCAGGGAAGCCAAATTTTCCTTTGAATGCAAAACAATCTGTTCTGGATAAAGGGCAAATATCCCCGTTACCGTTCAATTTCAGTTGGTACGGTCACACACCATGCACTCGGTCCTACGGTAACGAAATAACTATCCAACCAGATGACGCCACGCCATCCGCAAACGGAAACGTGGACCTCCGAACCAACACGTGGGAGGATCCCATTGGCTGGCGCCCCGCAGCCGGAGCAGCCGCAAAGCGAAGATAAAAGAAAAACGGTCGATCCAGTGGAGGAAAGCCGAAGGCCGAAAATGGCGCTCTGCGTTCTCGCGGCATGCTCGGTGCCCGGAATCTCCTCTAAGCCAGTCGACGTGGCGCGGCGAGCGTCATGTCCCGCAGCCCCGGCTCTTCTCCGCCGCCTCGAGCCGTGGGGACGGAGCTCGGTCCGCCGGCTGAACGCTGCCGGACTGTCCCAGATCGAACCCGACCTGAACGAGGACCCGGTGGACCGTTGGGCCACGAACAGCGTCGACGAAGTAAGTTCTTGCGGCTTCCGGCACCCTCCCGTCCTGGCCGTGCGTCGTTCTTCGTTTGGCGAATTACGAAAACAATGATGCATTGATCATGATGCCTATGCGTTTAGAACAATTCCGTGAGTTACCCGATTGCTTGATTAGCTAATGGAGTCGAGTTGCGGAGAAGTACTCCGCTTTAAGCTATACTAGGCCAGTTACATGCCACTAGAATTGATGAATTTGAGAAATGCCGGGCCAAAGATGAGAGATGCATGTCCTTTCGTGATGAGCCGGTGTTCATGCGTGCGACACCGGACGACACCGGTGACCTGTTATGTAGCGCCGCCTCTCGCTGCTCCTGACGAACAATTTCCTTTGAATCCATGTTCTAATGTTTCTAGTTGACGTAGAGCATGTGCATGTTAGTGGGAGATGTGATCTGAAGCTATGTTGGTGCGGATGGCAGGAGGATTTCAAGTATGGAAAGTACGACGGGCACCACACTTACTACGAAGGGGAGGAGAAAGGTAAATATATGTTGCGAGCTATCTTCTTCTTTTGTTCCCTTTCGTCTTTTGCTCTTTTGTGGGTCGTTTTACTCAGAGTTGGAAACGGTAGAGTTAATCGATTTGCCAGCAATGTGAAGTGATTCCAGGATGAAACATGCAAATGAAAGAGACAATTTACAGTGTAATTGGATGGAATTTTTACATCATGACTTCAATTCCTCAGTATAACAGAAGAACTTATTCCATACATGCTGATTAAAGGACAGGTGAATTGCAGATTTGATGTCACAACCTTATTCAGGAGTTGTGTAGGCGAAGCACTTAAGGAGTTATATTTGTGGTACACAAGCGTGATGGTCTTTTGAGTTTCGAATGCGGAGCCAGATAGTGGCTTGCTTGCAGTAACCTTGCTTTTGACGGTAGAATGATACCTGCGATTTATGATGCCGACTGTCCACTAGGAAATTGCCTGTGCTGTAGGAAGAATCATCTTGTCCTTTCGACTTCCGGTTGATTCTTGATGATTTTTTATCTAGGAACTTTCTGGGGAGCAATTGCGGAAGATATTGCTGCAGTTGATCCGCCGACCGGCTTTCAGGGTACAACTAGTTATATCAAGCATCCTCCTGCATTTGATTTACAACTAATCAGAGGGACTTGGACGAACAACTGATTGGTGCAATCACTAATTGCAGGGCTCATCTCGTGGCTTTTCCTTCCAGCGGTTGCTGCAGGAATGTACTTTGATGTTCCGGTAATGTGAAGGAATATTTAGCTCTGCTAAGCATTGGACGATCCAATCTGCTATATTTCCCCTGTTAACCTGTGTTAAATGACTAAGGATAGCCTTGGCTTCCTTTTCCTTCAGGGAGAGTACTTGTACATCGGAGCAGCTCTCTTTACTGTCGTCTTCTGCATCATCGAGATGGATAAGCCTGACAAGCCCCACAACTTCGAGCCCCAGATATACACCATGGAAAGAGGAGCCCGCGATAAGTTAATAGCTGACTACAACACCATGGACATTTGGGATTTCAACGAGAAGTATGGAGATCTGTGGGACTTCACCATTATAAGAGATGATATAACCAAAAGATGACTGCTCATAAACTAAAGATGGCAACTGTTCTTTAACGATCTCTGTATATGAGGGAAATTACAGGTTCATGTCCTTCCTTTCTAGATTGCCTATTCTGTATTCTCCAGTTTTGCCTTTTTCACTCCCGTAAAGCTTAAGCAATATAAAGGAAGAGAAAGCTCTAGAAGCAGCTGTTTACAAAAACTGTGATGATGCGCGCCAGTGCAAAACTTGCATTGTTAGTTTCATCTCTTCAACTTCACATTATTATCCTGGTCCGAAAGTAAACTTAACTGCATTGCGCATATCACATTTCCTTTCGGCGGGATATAAGGTTCCAGTTCCTTGGACAATTAGCGGAATGGGCAAGTATATTTGATGCTAGGTGCATACGCCTTATTAGAGGTCATAGCACGAAAAAACCGATGCTAGTCATTTCTGCTGAAGAGTGAAGTAACTATCAAGGATATCCAGTTTCTTTCCCTTTTTCTCTTTCTTTTTAGTTTACCGTGGACTTGGAAAAATGGATATGCAGTGGCGTATATGCCATTCGACCTCTGGCAGCGTAGCGTGCAAAGCTTCTCTGGAGGGCCTAAGTGCTTCATTCGAGCTGCTTTTCAGGTGCCACAAGAGTCAGACTTTTAGTAGCACGCTTCTTGTTATGCTTCTATGCTTTGTGCACGCTCAGTGAGGACTTTTGCTCACGGTGCAGTCCAAGTGATATGGTGAACTGATGCGCTAAAGATTACTCGATCGAGTTATTCTTGGGGTACTTTGAATATATGCATAATTGTAGCTTGTGCAAGAAGAGGCCATGTTCTGGTTATGAATTTCTTTGACCTCAGCCTGATAATCGTTTGCTTATACCCTTACTAGCATTTTCTTTGTCAGCCTGACAATCAATTTATGACTAAATTGATTTAATTAAAATGTTTAAAAATAAATTGATGTTAATATAATAAGTTTAGGATTTGTTTTTTAATTTTTTCTGACGTTTGTTCTATTCAAAAATTGAAAATAGTTAGTGCAGCATTCAAGACCTATCTATTGGACCATGTGAGATCTCAATTTTCGTTTCTCCTTGATTGCACATGTTAATTCAGTCCATGGGCATTGGACACGAGTATAATTAAGAATCGAAAAGGATCGCTTCTCGAGTTCCTTCGTTGACAATTTGACAGAATCGAGGGAGAGATCTTTCTTGGAATTTCATGACAAAAGCCAATCCCCACCATCAATTCTCCGCACACGGCGTCCCACGACCGGGCCTACTTATCTACAGGTCCACCAAAAAACATGTGATTCGTCTTGGTAGACCTTATGATAATCTTGATCATATTCAATAATAAACATGTTAGGTAAAAATTGACCTTATGCTTGTTTATGACGCACTTGGACTCGTTTAGCCAAAGTGATCTAAAATATTCCCTGTATTAAGAAGTATCTTTTGACACGAAATACACTGGCAAGCATTTTTATATGTGATAATTCATATCTTAAATGTTTTGTGTTGTATAATTCATTTTATCGAAGTCTTACTTTTGGATTTTAAATTTTTGACATTATTAAAAAAAGAACATTTTGTGTTAAGATTTAATCTAAATTTGATATGAAACAATCGAGAGAAAGAACAAAAGAACAGTTTGTGAACTAAATTGAATGGAAACGAGATTAAGCAAAGATTATGTTAAGAGATACACTAAATAGAATGCTCCATCCATGTAAGTAAATTCGATGAGTTAATTTACAGAAATGAGCACTCTTTAAAAGTTTAGAGACGACATTGGAAAAAGAAATTAAGGAACTTCATTGGACATATTTTATGTTGGATAAAATCACGTGACTTTAGCTTCTCTTTGCATGTTCTACCTCGGCTCCCATTCTCTTCATAGATAAGCGTCTCTTCGGCTTTGTTTATTTCACATAAAAGAAAAAAATTAGGAAAATATTTTTCAAAGAATAATCGCTTGTACCACTCGAAATAATTACTCAATAAAAAAATATTCTTATTATTGACAACAATTTATATCTAAGTATCTTCGTAGATGATGAAAATATTTTTTGCTAATTCATTTTTTTAAGCGATAAGAACAATTATTTTTAGGAAAGTATATTGCAAATCAAATCATCCATTTTTGGTAAAAATAACTGTAACTTTAATTAAAAATGAACAATTTCATGCACAAGATCCCTCGCTCAGCCCCTCAAGAGTTTGATTTTGTTCATTTTCATCCGATGCACGTTCACAATTTTTATCCTAAAACCTTAATTATCGTTGGAAAGACTCAGCCACCAAAAGCATGACAAAGACACAAATTATTAGTTAATAATAATAGTTAATAATAGTAACCTTAATTATCGTTGAAAAAGGATCGTTTTTCAAGTTTCTGCATAGACAGAATCCAGAGAGAGAGAGAGAGAGAGATCTTTCCCGGGAATTTCACGACAAAAGCCAATCCCCCCCACCCACCAATCAATTACTCGCACGTGGCGTCTCACGAGCGCCCGCGCACGAACCCCGACGTCGACCACGAAAGGTGGGACACGTGCGTGCCCCTTGCCCCTTGCCCCTTGCCCTCGGGTCCTGAGCCGGTCGCGTTTCGCGCGTGCCGATTTCCTTTTGACGCTCCTCCGTTGTCGGGGCCCACCTATCTACAGTTCAACCGAAAAACACGTGATTCGTTATCTTCTTCTCGGCCATACAAAATGGCCTGGTCGGATCTCGACGGCCATACGCGAAGAAGATAATCCAAAGCTCTCTTTTATGGAGGGGCTTGCTTAGCCCGTTGCCAGCCGAGTAGTTTTCATCGTGGTACGGTGTCGATGTGATGACCGATCGCGAGCTCGATAATGCGACCTTGACTCGAGGAAAGCTGGTTGCCGTTATGACGCGGCGACCGGGGATCTGTCTCGTCTCGGGAAACTTTAAAGCCTCGAGCAAGGATGTGGTCGCCTTGATTAGAGTTGTTCGGACATTGGTACGTGACGGCAATGGGATTGGATGCCATGATGATTTATCCGAAGGACCATGTACTTATTTGAAAGGGTAGATGCTCGTCTCTTTTATACATGAAGCTAAATCTTGAATTTGTTGTCGACTTTTTATATGACCAAAATACCCTCAACTCGTTCTCTAGTCAATTATCAATCCTCATTACACGAACCAACGCCAGCCTGATTATTTATATTTAGGGTGGTGACATCATTAGTGCTCAACTTTTCCTCATTTTTTAATTTATTTTATTATATTTAATGTCATCTTTGAATTTATAAAATTTTTGTATTTCATTAAATGTTTAATGAAACTTTCTTACATTGTTGTTAAAGTAACTAACTTTTTGTTTTGTTTGTTTGATTTCATCTCGAAACTTTATTAGTTCGTTCATTTTTATTTATACCATTTGGTTCTTTTCCTAATGTTTTGTAAGATAAACCTCAATAACCCTTATCCAAAACTAGTCATTTTCAACACGACAGGCTGACAAAACATACACACCACACATCTTAACGTGCTTGTATAAGCTTGATCATATTCAATAATAAACATGTTAGGTACAATTTGACCTTATGCTTGTTTATGATGCACTTGGACTCATTTAGTCAAGTAATCTAAAATATTCCCTATATTAAGAAATATCTTTTGACACGAAATACACCGGCAAGCATTTTTATATGTAATAATTCATATCTTAAATATCTTGTGTTATGTAATCCATTTTATTGAAGTCTTATGTTTGGATTGTAAAGTTTTGACATAATTAAAAGACCATTTTGTGTTAAGATTTAATCTAAATTTGATATAAAGCAATTGAGATAAAGAACAAAAGGACAGTTTATGAACTAAATTGAATGGAAACGAGATTAAACAAAAATTATGTTAAGACATACATCAAACAGAATGTTCCGTCTATGTAAGCAAATTCCATGAGTTAGTTTACTGAAATAAGCATTTCTTAAAGTTTAGAAACGAAGTTGGAAAAAAAAATTCATGAACTTCACTGGATATGTTTTCATGTCGGATCATATCACATGATTTTAGCTTCTCCAAGTTCTACCTTGGCTCCCATTCTCTTCATAGATAAGTCTCTCTTCAGCTTTGTTTATTTCACAGAAAAGAAATAATTTAGGAAATAATTTTCTTAAGAATGATCTATTATACCGCTCGAAATAATATATTGATGAAAAATATTTTTTATTATCGACAACAACTTATATCTAAATATTTTCGTGATCGATGAAAATAATTTTCGTTAATTTATTTTTTTAAGCGAAAATAAATGTAACTATAATTAAAAAAAAAATAGTTTCATACAAATGATCCCTCACACAGCCTTCTCTAAAATCTGATGTTGTTCAATTTCATCCGACACACTTTCGCAATTTTTATCCTAAAACCTCAATTATCGTTGGAAAAACTCGGCCACCAAAAAAGCATGGCAAAGACACATAAATTATTAGTTAATAATAATAGTAATAATAAATTACGTTATAAGTAATTCCATGGAGTAGCGGCAACTTCTCATTTCGAATGGTAACCGCCGGATGGGTTGACTCGCGAGTCGCCGATATTTTTAATTTTTGCCACATTTTTTAAAATTTTTCTAACTGAGATTCCCGTGGGCACTCTTTTCTTTTTCTCTTTTTTGGGGGTTTCTGATTATTTATTTATTTATTAGTTGTTCGGTAGCCTCGGCGAATCCGCCGGGATGACGGAAAACGCCCTCCGCCGCCACGTGCGCCGAGCGCCCGCGGGGGTGGGGGCGCCGCCCCGCAGCCCCGCCGCCCCCACCTCGCTGGCGTCGGCTCCGTCGTGCCGAAAAGGACTGCGCAATGAGTACCTCCACTTTCCATGGTCCCCCCCACGCAGCAGATCTTGTCAGAATATACGCACGCCAAAAGTCTTCACGCTTTTTCTCCATCTCTCTCTCTCTGCCTTCCCTCTTCACTTCCAGTCAGCAACACAGTAGAGAGAGAGAGAGAGAGAGAGAGAGAGATGCTGCTGAGTCAGCTGCAGAGCTCGCGGCCGCCGTGGATTGCACCGCCTCCTCGCCTTCCCGGGCGCCGCCGCAATCCTCCTCCTCCTCCGCCGCCGAGGTGCTCATCTCCGCCTCTCTCTCTCTCTCTCTCTCTCGCTCGCTCTCGATGTCCGCGTCGAGTTTCATTGAGGTGTGGAGTGGGCTTCGATCATGCGACGTCTCGGTGATTATTAGGATGGCGACATTGACCTTTTCGGATCGAGTTCGCGTGTCTCGTCGAGTTTGAGGCGGGGCCTGATTCGTGCCTGCTGTCGCGGCCGGCCTGGAATTGATTGCTGCTCCTGAGAATCCGCGAGTGTTGAATACGAGGCGCAACGCCGATGGCGGCTAATTAATGATGTTCGCAATCCTCCGTGAATGAGACAAAAAGCGCTTTTTAATGTCTTTTGCCGCGTTTCCTTCCTCTTCTCCTCCCTTTTTTCGGTCGGGATTGTGACAGATGGTTTGTGGTTGATCAATCGAAATTACTCTGACCGGAGAATCCGGAAGTGTATATGCGATGCTCTGTCGAGAGCACCAGTCGACGATGATGAAGCTGGAATGTGCGCGGTATTTGCATTTGTATAACGAAGAGTAAGACTTCTGTTGAATGTAGAGAGAACTTTCGTTATTCTCTACTGAGGGAATCTGAGAGATTAATGAGATGGCAATTTACTTGTAAAAAGAAGTCTCGCGGTACATTCTTTGCTATTCGCTGGTGTTTATGGTAGAGCTGGACTTTTCGAGAAGCTGACACACAGACATCATCTCTCTTTTTTCTCCCCCAGCAAAGTGATGCGGGTACAATGCTTGTGGTTCAAACATGCAGCTTTTTGTCGGCGTGGCACCGTGAGGCACAAGGAAGGTGAGTTGTTTGCATTCTCTGTCTGACACTGTGAACTGGATAAATTTGTTTGGTGTTCTGAAGCCTTTCCACCCATTTGAAGAAAGATCGCTTGATTGCCATTTATTTAATGTTGTACCGAGCAAAAGATCTAGATTGTGTGCCTGGTAGAGACTTTCGTATGTTACAATTTGTGAAGTAGAGTCTGGGGGGAAGCTGACAGGTCCAGGAATTTAGTGAAACCTCCAGTTGTTTTGTGGGTTATCCGGTTCTCCACACTTGGTCAGGTCAGAAAGGGCGCGACTGTGAGGAGTCTGTCCCCTCTATCTCTGCGCCAGTATGCTGTGAGTGTGGTACAGAAGTACTTAACCACACGTGCTAGGTGATGAAATAGTGAATTCTAATCACTTTTCTCCCCTCCAGTAGATTGACAGTAATTTTGAGTCATATGTATGCATTCATTTATGGTGCATCACTGCTATTTTTATATTTTGAAAAGTTGAGGTCTGTTCCTATATTTTAGAAGCCTGGAATGAAGTCATTATTTGTCATCTGCATCGATTTGTGTAATGCAAATAAGTCAACTCACAAACTTTCATATCCACTTCTGGCCACATTCTTAGCATACTGATTTCGCTATCTATCTGATATGCCCCTGTTTCTACCAAGTCTTCCGCATCTCTTAACAGATGAATCTTTTTTCCAGGGAAATTGGATGCCAGATCCCAGAGAACCTGGGATGGTCTGGACTTCAGAGTATGTGCAGGGAATAGGAACGATTTCGATGTGAAGTTCTTTGCAATGGGCCCGAATAGGGATTATCAGGTGAGATTTAACTGCATTTTTCAAGTATCTTGAAATCTCAAGGTATATGCAGGTTAATGCATCAGATACCACTCTTAATCTAAAATATTTGTGCAAGGACTTGTACTGGACCAGTTAAATTCATTCTTTAGTTCTATTTTGGAGTCTGAAATAGTAAATTAACGCTATTGACACTGCCCTTTATTGTATGCTTCGCCAATAACTAGCAAACTGATTTTTGGATTAGAGTGTTACTTTTCCTGTTTGTCAAAATTGGAAGTCTAACATAGCCCAATTTTTCTACAGGATCCCCACGTTAGATCAGCGATGAGTACTATGCCATTGTACGGGTTCCTCAGGTTGTCCCAACTGAGTTCCGCCTACATGTTGACAAAGATTTTTCAGCAGCTCCTACCGCATCTTTTTCAGAAATTTCTGGCTTCAGGCGCCCCATTTGCCTGTATGTCTAACCCCTTAAATAAACCAATGCCTCTTAACTTGGATGTGTCCTTGCCTTCACTTGGAGACATCAGATGGCACTTTGCGCGAATGATATATTTGTTCAACATCCAACTTGAGCGAAACATTGCCACGTAGGTGAAGTCATTGCCTTTTTTTTCCCCTCTATGTACCTGTATGTCCCTAACTCATCTTCAGTTCAAATGATATATTTGTCCAACATCCAACTTGAGCGAAACATTGCCACGTAGGTGAAGTCAGTGCCTTTTTTTTGGTCTCATGTGCCTCTATGCCCCTAACTCGTCTTCAGTTTATTTTAGGGCCTGTTGGTCAGTTCCTCATGGTTGGTTACTTGTTCTAATTGTCTTTTTCATCCCTATATGGGGGTGCTTTCTGAAGTTGATATGTGAAGCTGCAATTACTTCTTTCCTTCCAGTGACTTTGGCCAATTTTTGAGCTGTCAATTTTCATTTCATTGCACTCATCTAAGAAGGCTTCAATTATTGAGAGGGATAAATTCATTGAGAGTAAATAAAATCAATTAGATTTTGAAAATTCTACAGCCATCTGAGGTAACATAAAAAGGAATTAGTAAAGCTACTAAATACTAATAGCAGTTATGAGGATAACCATAATTCAGTAGATCGATCAACTTATTTACAGACAGAAATCTCCTGCCTTGAATAAAGCAAATTAGTGAATTTCTTTCGAGAAGTATCTGGCAATGTTATCACCAATAACTTTTTGAATTTGCAATGTGTCTTGCTATTGTTATGTGAAGTATCACAGTGTCAAAAATCTTAAGGAAGTTGTGCCTCACACTTTAATGATTAGCATCTAGTTTTAAATTGGATAATTTGGATGTTTCTGCAGTTAGCCAGGATTGAAATATCAAATGAAGGAAAGTATCTGAGCTTTAGTTGGGATTGCTTCATTTTGCTTTCTGGTTTTAAAGTGTCAGTAGTTGAGAAAGTGACGATCAAATCAACATCTTGCAAACCTTGTTTGCCATATTTAGCGCACAACAGGGTTGGGACAAACACATTTTCACTTTCTTCATTCCCAAGATAATATAGACTGGGCGCTACATGCATTCATATAGGTATACTATCATGACTCCAATAAATAGCGAGGGTATTAGCATTGCTGTTTCGACTCTGGAAATAACTTCCTGAATTTATGTCTTAGCATATAAGAGCATCATTTGGCTTATGACTTTAGTTCTGGGGTAGTTTTGTTTGAGATGACTTTATAATGTTCAGATAGTTTATATACTTTTAAGTTAACTTCAACCCTAGTTATGATAAGTTAGCCTACTAGAACTGGTATTATCTACACTATGATGGTATAAATGAAAATTTAAGATCAGGCTTTTGATTGTAGGTTCTGATACTGATGCACTTTAGTGGCATCGCTTGGTGGGGTATCATGCACATTTTGGATGGCATTAGCATGATGTTCTAATGTTTCACATAAAGTACTGATACATTTCTCATGAATGGCTGTAGGTTCTTTGTAGTGCTCCTGTTGGCATGCTTCTCTTTTGTTGTCATTGGTGGCTTCCTATTCTTTAAGTTCAGGTAACCCCTCATCTTTACGTTTCAAACAATTACATATGTGGAGTTTACTTTTCATGCTTTATGCTTAGCAAATGGAACGGACGAAAGATTTGGATCTTTGAGTAGTGGCTTAAGTAGTGAACATCAAAGAAAAGAAGCAAAAGGAATTGATGAATACACAGATGGAATCTTTCATTTGTTGGTTGATCGGTCATTCCTTTCTATATTGAAGGGGGAGTAAAGAACCACTTGAGGATTGCTTTTGGGAGGCATGGGCATGTTTGTGCTCATCATCTACTCATTTGAGGGTGAGTTGGTGCTATGGCATTTGCCGGTGTTTTCCATGAGTTATATAGGTTACTACAACCTTCATGCTGCTAAGATGATCTATATTTATATCTGGTGCTAAGGATTTGATTTGAACTACAGCAAAGAACACGTTTCGAAAGGGTTATTGGCTTTGTTCTTGCTATCTGGGGAATATTATTTTATTCTCGCCTACTAAGCACCATGACGGAGCAGTTCCGGGTAACCACCAGCCAAAATAAAAGAGAATTTTTCTTTTTTCCTTTTTCTATCTAAAGGTTGATCTCTTCAACTTTTGTCATCTACAGAATAATATGCAAAAACTCAGAGAGGGAGCACAAATGCAAGTTCTAGAGAGTGATCATATTATTGTATGCGGAGTAAATAGCCATCTTGGATACATATTAAAGCAGCTTAATAAGTATCATGAGTTTGCTGTTCGCCTAGGTACTGCTACAGCTAGGTAATTTTTGTCTAAAGTTTGAGTAAGTTTATACAAGTATGGTCTGCTTTTCTAATGTCTTTGTGGTTTTTGTTGGTTATCTGTCAATAGGAGACAGAGGATTCTTCTAATGTCTGACCTCCCGAGAAAGCAGATGGATAAGATTGCTGACAATATTGCCAAAGATCTTAGTCATATTGATGTCCTCACCAAGAGGTATACCCATCTTATGATGGAATAAAGGGGTGTCTTGCCAACATTCAGGGAAAAGTTGTATGGTTTATTGGCAGCTTAGTAACCTATCCAATTTGGTCAATTTGTGTCCTGAAGTTGTATGTTATCAGTGAAGCAGGAAATATGGTCCTGGATTCTCCTAGTCCAATGAAAGTTTTAAACTGAATCATAGCTTCTTTCATAGTTCAAGCATAAACAGGTCGCAACATTTGACTTGCATTGAATGACCATTTAGTTATTTATTTATTTTATTTTTTTGTAGCAATTCTGTTTGTGTTCTAACTTTTTACTCTTTTTTTTTTTCTGTGTTGAGGCTACACCATATCAAAGCTCTCACTCTTCACTTTTCTGTTGACAGTTGTAGTCTTAGTTTAACAAAATCATTTGAAAGAGCTGCAGCAAGTAAGGCTCGTGCCATTATTATACTACCGACAAAGGGAGATAGGTGAGAACATATATAGCGACTTTTGCATATTTTTGTTCTTTTATACTCTCAAATAACAGAGGCATCAATATCTTTTAAGTTTTGTCCGGCATTGTACCATGCAATTTTATCTCATAATACCCTTTGCAGGCGGAGTTTACTTCTGTTGTAGAATAACAGAGAACTCCACAAGCTTGCATGCAAATATCAATAGATCCTTCATCCCATGCCAATGCAAAGCAATTCCCAAAGCAGATTTTGTTCATCTTGGACAGTGCTGGCCTGCTTTGAAAAATGTGTCTTCAACTAGGGAAAACTGCTCTCTACCACATTTTACATGGTATATTGGAAGAGAAAAGCAACATGAGATTCTTAGGATGCTGTAGTTAAAACTGGTTGCAAGCTTTGTGCAGTGTAGTGAAGGGTTTGGAGTTTTTCTATATGCAGTTTCTTAACTTCTTCTTTTCATTTTAGAGAATTTCAACAAAATTTGCTCTTATATCTTAAGAATAATAACTAATGAAGATAACTTTTTGTACATTTTACGGATATGCACTGGCTGAGTGAGAGGAGCATTTGTGTTTTTGGGGTTTGTGCTGAGGCAAAGTGCAGTGTGGGCATTTAGTTAGTAGGAGGTTTTTGTGATAGCAGATAAATCTATGTGCATGACTTGGAGAACTTGTGATTGCTCATTTTCAAGTCTTGGAGACAACAGCACATTTTCCTCCGGATGACAGAAAGTATAATTATTTCTTCTATCAGAGGGTTGCTGAAGCAGAAATTAATTTTGAAATTCCTTTTCCTCAGGTATCAAGTTGATACTGATGCCTTTTTGTCAGTGCTGGCGCTTCAACCTATTCCAAAGATGGAATCAGTGCCTACCATTGTTGAGGTACTAGAACAAAATTGCTTATCTTCATTTGCTTTCCCTTATGCTGGAAGTTAATATTCTTGTGATGGCTTGGGCTTATCATCTCAACTCGCAGGTTTCAAATTCCAATACTTGTGACCTTTTAAAATCAGTCTCAGGCATAAAGGTGGCACCTGTAGAGAATGTTGCATCAAAGTTATTTGTTCAATGCTCTCGGCAAAAGGGGCTCATAAAGATCTATAGACACTTGCTCAACTATCAAAGTACTGCACTAATATTCCTTAAACTCTTATATCCACTGAGACTACATTCCATCTATAAAAAAATTTTCTTTAAAAAAATGTCACTTGGCCAATTGGAAAAATGATACTAGAGAAGGATAGATTGGTTTCTCTTTTTTCCATTGGTTTATTTTGGCCTCATGGCAAAATGAACAAATGCTTGTAAAATAGAAAGAAAGCAACTTAGCTGTTCTCTTAATGTTGGAACCCTTGTGAGAATACTTACATAATCTGCTTGATCATATTGCAGAAAATGTGTTTAATCTTCACAGTTTCCCTCATCTGGTGGGCATGAAATATGGGCAGTTAAGACGTGGATTTCAAGAGGTTACATGAATTTGCTGAGCTACATATATATAGATAGATATATATATATCCTCTAGAGTTTATTTTCTGTTTGCTCCTTGTTTACATTTGGCAGTTGATGTTATGCAGGCAGTCGTTTGTGGCCTCTATAGGACTGGGAAGCTACAGTTCCATCCAAGTGATGATGAGATTGTGCAACATGGTGACAAAGTAATGAGGACATTAACTTTTATAGTTCTAAGTTCCCCTTGAAACTCACATAATCCAGCATATTTGTTGCTCCTCTTTTTTTCTGTAGAAGCTGTGCATGGTTAACATCAGTTGAGGCATTCTTTCATATCAGCCATACTATCATGAAAGTCCCAATGTTTAGAGGATACTTTATTTTTACACCCCGGACTTTCGAGCCCTTCTTTTCACTGTTTTAGGGTGTAAAACACAGCACCTATTATGTTTGTTATACAAGGTGCCACTATTTAAAGTTTAGGATACATAGTACAACACCCTGAATTGTCACTTTTTGAATTTCAAGTTGCAATATGTAAAACCCTTGAAGTTCAAAAGGGGGTAAAATTAAATCTTCCTTTATATTGAAGAGCTATTGTGAAGAAGGTAATGTAGAAATTATACCTGAAAAGCCCAAGTTTTCTCGCCAGCACAGTTGAATTATTTATTAACATGTTTCCAAGGGAAGTTGTATCTTATTAACTCATCCTAAGTGATCTTCAAAGGTTTTAACTTGATCATGCTGCTCTCTCTCTCTCTCTCTCAAGGAGTAATTAGTCATTTCATGAGCCATTGCTTCCTCCATGTTGTCTGAAGTGTTTCTAATTATCTTTTGATCAAACAATCAAAGGTTTACATCTTTGATCGAACTCATGTAGTTCTTTCACCAATCCTTGTCCAGATATTATTCATAGCCCCTGTGCATGGAAAAAGGAGACCAGAAATTGCATCTTCAAATACCGATAAAGATGGAGTAGATTCTATAAAAAATCTGGAAGCTGTTGCAGATAATAGTGATAATTCAGATGCCTTGGAATTGTTAAAAATGCGGCTTGGTCGCATTGTCAAACGGTCAAAAAAACTGGGCTCAAAGGTATGGATTTTCTAAAACATGGATATACAGAGAATTAGCATTCTCACATATTGTTCTCATTTTCTGTTTACTTTCTCGTGGACACAGGCATCTGAGTGTAGTTTGGGACCTAAAGAATGCATACTTATGCTTGGATGGCGCCCTGATGTTGCAGACATGATTGCCGAATATGACAATTATCTTGGACCTGGCAGTGTGGTGGTATGCTTTCATACAGCTGTGTAGTAGCGTATCACCTTGCAATTATTTTGTTTTGGTTTTTGGTGTGCCTAGTTAATATCAGCTTGTTGCGCATAATATTTGCTTCAAGAATGCACTTTTGACATGTAACTTCCTGTGGCTTTTTTATGCTTAAATTTTGTGGATGAGGGAAAATGTAAGAGAAGTCCACTTGTTGGCCAAAGTAAAAAACTTACTAGTTACTCAGAGAACCAGAAAAGTGATGCCTATCGTGTGCACCTTTTGCTCATCGCAGAAAAGGATTAATGCATATTTTTTTAATTAAGATTTCTTAAAGTTAATCATCTGAGGTCAAACCTGAAGACCAAACTTTTGTTTTCAGCTAGCGGCTTCGACTAGCTCATTTTTAAGTGAGAATTTACCTCACAGGATATGACATTCATTATGAGTTTCTGTGCAAGTAAAGGCTGTAATCTGAGCATTACTTTTGGTCATCAAGCATGACATGATTTGTCTTCCATCAAAAACATTGTTGCCCAAATGCATTATTAAGTGACTGACGAGTTGCTTCTTGAGTCACTTTGAGACATCAGCATCTACTATTGAACTAAATTTTCTTTTTGGGGCTTCTTTCAAGGATTGGGTGCTGTGGATCCTGATGTGTTAGGTATTGTGTGATTCTGTTCGCGAGCTGCTTCTTCCGATTTGCATAATAATAGACAATTAAAGATCTTCATTTTGCGATTTGTTTCTTGACAAGGACATTGATTTATTTGCGAATGTATGTGTGCTTATGTTCCTAGATTAGCAGTTTACAATCCATTCATTTCTGTACACGTATTTGCAGGAAATATTGTCGGATGTGCCCATAAATGACAGGAGTAAGTTAAGCAACCCTGCTGGTCAGCGCAGACTAAAAAATATCAGGGTCTCCCACAGTGTATTGTCCTGTCTCTCTACTCTGTCTTTCCTGTAAAGTCTCCCATTTCACATTTTTCCTTTTGTCTTTAACAAATGTGCTGTAGATTGGGAACCCAATGGACTATGATACCTTAAAGGAGACTATTATCAAAATTCAAAGCTCAATCAAGAAGAATGAAAATATTCCCCTTTCAATTGCTGTAATACCTGATAGAGAATGGCTTGTCGGAGGTACTTATCTTTCAATTAACTAGAGAAGTTAAACCTGATGGGTGGATTGGTGACCCCTGTTTCGGTTCTATTCTTCTTGGTTTCTCTCTTAGATCCATCCAGGGCAGACAAGCAGTCTGCATATTCTCTTCTCCTTGCTGAAAATATTTGCAATCAACTTGGTGTGAAGGTATCCCTCTTCAGGCTTTAATCCAGTCGTGTGACAGATTCTTTTCTATATAATTTTTTTTTAGCATCCTAGTTTTACCACGTCAACTGCACATTTGATTGGGAAAACAAAGGAATGATACGAGTTAGATCAATGCAGGCGCAAAATCTGGTTGCAGAAATTGTCGACTCAAAGTTGGGTAAACAAGTAAGTTTCTTTCTGTAGGCTCATGTTGTCTCCTTAAGTGAAAATTTTCCATGCTTCATAGAAATCCAAGTAAACGGTGTATGAATACTTGCAGATTGCGAGAATTAAACCATCCCTAACTTATATAGCAGCTGAGGAAGTAATGAGCCTTGTAACTGCCCAAGGTCCTTTTCTTCTTGTTAATCTCTTTTATTTTCTGTATACTTGGTGTTAGCTGCTTATCTAAAGAAAATATGGAAATAGAATGAAATTTCTGAGAGTGATTGAGCTGTTTCTTTGTGTGACAGTGGCAGAGAACAGTGAGCTGAATGACGTGTGGAAGGACATTCTTGATGCAGAGGGCGATGAAATCTATGTTAAGGTAAATGCTGCTCTGACTCCAAATTTATTTCGTTTACTGGTCTCCTGATTTCATGTATGTTAGATACTTCCCTGCTGCAGTCTGAGAGTCTGGTCCCCGTGTAGCCCATTTTAGTCTTTGTTCCATTAGAGTCGAGTAATGTCTACTGCCCCTTTAAATGATGATGCATCAGTGCTGTTCTGTAGGCCAAGAGAAAGTGATAATAGAGATTTCCTTTTGTGTGCTTAATTACTCAAAATGAATTCATTCAACTAGTTCTTGAATAAGTTGTTTCTAAAATATTAAAGAGCAACTTAGGTAATGCTCAGGTCAGTTTTATCTGATATGAACGAAGAAGTACATCTGAATTCTCGAGTCCCATGTTACATTGAAATACCCGTTTTGCATAATAAAGAGAAAGACCAAGTCCCAGGCATTAAATTCCTTTTGTTTTAGAAGTCACTTAACTATTCGGGGTGTCCATCGACCATCGTTTTGCCCAAGTAAGAATCAATTGGTCTAGGCACTTGGTGTGGCGGGTAGGATTATAAAAAAATTGTGCACTATTATTGGGTTTACTGACAGTGTAAACAATGAGTTACAGTTTCACCGTTGGATGGCTAACGTTTGGATGAAGTCAATTACATGACTAACTTTAAGAACACCTGTCATCCATCCAATGATGAATGTGGAAAGAGTATTAGCCAAAAGAGTATCGCATGGTTCACCAATAAAATTTCATGCGATGCGTCTTCTCACAGGATATCAGACTCTATATGAAAGAGGGGGAGAACCCATCGTTCCACGAGCTCTCAGAAAGGGCACACCTGAGACGCGAAGTTGCCATAGGCTACGTGAAAAACAACAAGAAGGTACGTATACTTTGCATTTGAAGATGGAAAACTGCTTCAGCTGTTTAATTTGTAGGTTTCATTAATTGCAGGTCATTAACCCAATCCCAAAGTCCGAACCCTTGTCCCTTCAATTGCCAGACTCTTTAATTGTAATATCAGAGCTTGAAGGAGAACAACCAATTGTGGTATAAATCGTACATTCACATGTCTTCTTGCCCCCAAGTCCTCGCATCTCCCTTTTGTTATGGAAGTCGAGGCGAGGGCATAAAATTATTGTGTATTCAGAAAAAAAAAAAATGTATCAATTTTGCAGTCCGCGGTACGTGAACTTTCTTGTGGAATTCAAGAGTTCTAGGAGAGGTTTGCTTGTAGTTTTGATTGGTTTTGGCGGTGCCAAAATTGACAATTTCCTGGTGCTTCAACATTCGGCACTTGGTTCTAATTGTTAGTTGAGTTTATACTGCAGCTTATGAATTTCATGTAGATAATTTGTATCTCACCCTCCTGGAGTAAGAAAAGGAACAGAACTACTGCAGTCTCTTTTGAATGTAAGCACAAGCAGGACCTTTCTAGTGACTGAACTCTTCTTTCCTACTGGGGTCCTAGTTCTATACCTCCCTCAGTTTCCAAATTCGGCACCCGGTATTGTACAAAGATGGTTCTGTTCTATACCGGAACTTCATCGATCCTCCGGTAAAATGTTTGCACATCTGCAGATCGACCTCGTCTGATGTCGTGTATTAGGAACAGAAAGACAATAGAGAGATGTCACAGCAACTCTACAGAGATGTTTGCTATCTGACACCTCATTCCTTTCTAGGATAAGACATCCTCCACCATTCATCTTCTAAGTCATGGCGCACTAAATGAGTTTCTACACTTTTCGACAGGAAGATATTTCGGCCGACCCGGTTCTCTTTCCTGTTTTACTCCCTTTGATAATCAGTCGTTCAAGTTTTCATGGATCGATATCTCAATTACTTGATGAACATGCTGCCGCATGATGAAGTCGTTAGAAGACTGTTTCATCCGGGCTAATCGTGTCGGGGGCCGTGTACCATGTATATATCCTAGGATTGGAGGGAGATTTTGTGGTTCATGTCAACAATGAGGACAATTGTGCCCACTTATGTGAGGTCCACCGTACTATCGACCTATAAAAGGTAGTTGTCGTTTTTCCTAATCAAAAGAATGTTTTATATGTAATTGACTCATTGTGACATTGAAAATTAAGTTTGGAAGTTCTGGAAGCGATAGAGCCATGGTTATCTAATATTCTCATTTTTGTCGGGCAATTTACAATACATAGCTTCTTATGATTTGTCATACTTTCAATTGTGTTTATACTTTATTGTACGAAAAATGAATAATTCAAAAAAAATATATGTTCCAAAATATGTTCATATTGTTTATGAAAACAAATTAACATATTTTCATCAGTATCAAATATGTTCATATATAAATTATTATCCATAATAAAATACTAATTTTTTCAAATAATGTTATTTTTCCAGTCATTTAATTCTCCTAAATAAAACCCCTTTCGTCATCTAACGGAAAACGACGTCAATCTATTTCCATTTCTGCAACGGATAGTGATATGCCCAAGCTAAGTTATCAAGGGGAAAAGGTTGTCTTCTTCATCGCGCCTGAATCTCCTCCCTCTCTTCCTCCCACACCCACCCGCCCACCTCGAGGCGGCCGACTGGCCATGGCCGCCTAGAGCGCTGGAGCTCCGACGCCGACGCCGCCGCCGCCACCTCCTCCTCCTCTCTCCTGAATTCCGATAGATCCGAGCCACTCCACCATTACACAGAGAGAGAGAGAGAGAGAGCGATGAGGTCACTGATGCGTCTCTTCTCTCTCTACCTGTTCATCTTCTCGGCGATTCAGGGCTCCTTCGTGCACCGGGCTCTCGCCGACGGCGTCACTCCGGAGGAAGCGAAGCAGCTCCGCGACGAGGTAGATTTCGATCGCTGGCCCCTCCCCTTCTATTGAGAGATTCACCGCTCCGGTCGAACCCCAATCGATTTGATATTCCTCACTACGGTTCGGTGTACGGTCTGAATCCAAGCACTTTCTGCTCGCGTCTCATTGAATTCGGGAGCGTTCGTTCGTACTATCATGATAATCCCGAAGCGTTCTGCTGATGCTCTTGTGATTAAGAGAGAAAAAAAAGGAGTCTTTATCCTCGCTATTGATCGTCACCATTGTCGCGCCGTGCGATTTAGTAGTCTGCTGAATATGACACGCAGGTTCAGGAAATGTTCTATCACGCGTTCGATGGCTACATGGAGCACGCCTTCCCCAAAGACGAGCTTAGGCCTCTTTCATGTCAAGGAGAAGATACCATCGGAAATTATGCCTTGACTCTGGTATTGCACGTGTTGAATTATTCCCTGCTGGCGCTCACCTATCTACTGTCCGTCCTTGAACTGATGGGATGTTATGATGACAATTGTTTGTTCATTTCAGATCGACTCCTTGGACATGTTGGCTTTGCTCGGCGACCGTGAACGCTTCACAAGTTCTGTGGAATGGATTGGTAAAAACCTGCGATTTGATATTGTGAGTCTCGCTCTTTCAGTATTTCTTTGTCTTGGAATTGCTGTTCTGAGTCTATTATAATATGATGGGATTAGTTTTGGACGTTGGTACCGTGACTTACTATAGTACGGTGTTAGACAGTAGTTGTTACTCTCATGGAATAGGATTGCGATCTTCAATATCAGTCTTGTGGATATTAAAAGTTAAATTTCTGGAACACAGTATAGATGCCTTGTCATCTCTGTAGGCAAGATGGGGGAGTCTAAAAAGGAGGATCATCTCTTAGGGCAAGCACTAGCATATCCCACCAATGGGGAGAATGTAGTACCACAGGGTTACATAGTTCCCGGATGGATGTAGCTTGAGAAATTCTGTACAATTGTGTTATTTCCTGTACAATTTTTTTTTTTTCCATTTAAGCAGACTTCCTGGACATATGGACTGAAAGTGGGTTGGCATATTTGTTAATTTCATTGGGGTGAAAATTGACCCTGTCACTGGTGTCTGTCTTATCTTAATTGCAGAATAAAACAGTATCTGTGTTTGAAACCACGATCAGGATCCTTGGAGGTTTGCTTTCTGCTCATCTGATTGCAAGTGATTATGCTACGGTATTGCCCACATTTGAAACTGTTTCCTTTCCTTCTCAGTACTTGTTTCTCAGTGAGAGAAAAGGTTTGCTATTGAATCAAAATGTTGAGAGAACTCCGGAATTCTTTGATTTTGTACATATGTAGAATCATGAGGCT
Source organism: Eucalyptus pauciflora (assembly GCA_007663325.1). NCBI lineage: Eukaryota > Viridiplantae > Streptophyta > Magnoliopsida > Myrtales > Myrtaceae > Eucalyptus > Eucalyptus pauciflora. Next base: position 1,936,812 of record VMYD01000388.1, read on the forward strand.
TGATTGTGATTGGTTGTATAAAGTATTCTCTTCTTTTTGATTGTGGTCGACAGAACCTATTTAGTTCTCCCTTTTGATCATCAAATGACTTTTCAAGATGTGTAATGTAAAGCACACCCTATCTATAAAAATCCATGAGATTTGGGATCAAGACAACAGTTATCAATTTTCTGATACACTTCTTCACAACTTCATTTCCATTTGAATGTCTGAGGACATGTCTTATCCTAATTTTAATTCGATTATTTTGTAAATGGAAACTCTACAGTTGTGAATAATGCTGGAAATTTCTGTCATTTAGATGAGTTGATCTGCGTTATCTGTTGTTTGTCAGCATCTATGTCATAATGTGTACAATGTGCATGTCAAATTGTCCTGGACCTTGAGCATTTATTAATGTGTTCGATTGAAAATTTATCGAGATTTTAGTTTAGACTTTTCTTTTTCTGTCCGTTAACTGTACCCGTAGTCTGAATTCAAATCTCCGACCGAAAATGACCACCCTGATAGGCAGATGATTTGATAGATTACATTGTATTTTTCAAGTATCAGTGAGTATAAGCTAAATCTACATGTTTTATAACCATTGTCAAAGAATCCTATGAGGGGCAGAAGAGTAGTGTGCTTTTCATGTAGCTTGATGCTTTTCACTGAGAGTTTGCTTAAGCCATTTATGATGAAAGTTCCAGTTGGTGGTTGGATATAAACATGAAAACAACTGGTCACCAGAATCTTTCTATTATTTAAGCCTTGCTTTAGGATGTTGAGCTGATATGGTTTATGTTTGCAAGTTCATTGATAGTTGCTAATAGTGATGCCATGGTCTAATTTCTTATTCACGTTAAGTTTCTTAAAGAATGGTATTAATTCTATAATGAGGAGCATGCCAATGTCATAAACTACACAGAAGTCTGAGAGGATCCTCTTCTGCTGTGAGGATATTTTGTTTCCCCGATTGATGCTATATGATGTGAACTCAACTTTCTTGGGTGGGGTCCTACATATATGTTGTTTGTAGGGAATGAGAATCCCTTCATATGAAGATCAATTGCTGCACCTAGCTGAGGATCTTGCAAGGAGAATGTTGCCTGCATTTGACACTCCAACAGGTGCTTCAGTTGGATAAACTATTTCCTCATGCAGACTGATTAAATACTAATGATTGTTGCCTAATCATTTACTGAACTATGATTTAGTATCTTATGGTGGTCTTATAACCTTGTTGCTGCAGGAATACCATTTGGGTCTGTTAACCTTATGCATGGAGTTGATGAACAAGAAAGCAAGGCAAGTCTCTGTGCATCTGATCAACTGGATGACACTGCATTCACTTCTGAAGTCGAAAAGTTGTTTTCTGTTGTGGTGAATGGTAAAATTCATCTGGGTCTGTCAACCTTATACATTTTCTAATGCACTTGGTTTTGACATATATGATTGGTCATTTTCTGAACTCTTAATTGAGGCACGTTGTGACTGAAGTAGCTTTCGAATGATTTTTGAAAGAAATGTGTTTTATTGATTGCTTGTTCAACAGCTTTATGTTGTCAACTATTGTGTGTGTTTGTGTGTGCGTGCATATGTGGGTGGTTCGGTGGGTGAAAAGTTGCTCAATTTTCTGTCTTGCTATTATCAGTCAGTGAAACTTATACCTGCATAGCCTGTTGATAGATCACTTCAACAGCTGGTGGTGGGACTTTGACCCTGGAATTTGGGGTACTAAGCCGCTTGACAAACAATCCAAGTAAGTACCACCACAGTTTTTGGCATTAATTTTTTTTTTCTTATGCTGTTTGTGCATAGAAACTATTATGTTATTGAAAAGTTTTCTTGAAAAGATAAAACCCACACCACGCCGTCATCACTTTACTTGCCGGATGCAATTTCACTAAGAATGCAGTTATACGCAGGATTTTGACCAGTGCCTTGGAAACCAAGTTGCATTTTAACCACAAAGAGGAAAGGTATAGAACTGATGTTGCATCTTGGCATTCTGGTTGCTGCCTAAGCAAAGTCAACATAATTTGGCATCAGCCATGCTGTTGAACATCAGTAGTAATCTGTCGTTAATTTTAGTAAAAGTGGAGAAAGTATCTTGTGAAAAATGGAGAATGAGACAAATCCTTTGGGTATGAGGTTGATGTAAACATTCCTTCATAGTTAGGATATGGCACATTGTAAAAGGCTTGGCATTTGCCGAATGCTTTCTCGTTTAGCGACCTCAGGTTTTCCCAGCAACCTTAGTTTACCCATCTTATTGCATGACATTCTTTCACTGTGTTATCATAAAAATAGGTCCAAAGACAACAGATGCTGTGCTGATTTAGCAAAGAATGAATTCTTGAATGTGCGCTATGGCTGCACTGTAAAGAATCATTATGGTTTCAGACTGAAACAACCTAATTTAATAACTTTATTTACCAACCTGTTCTAGCTGTTAATCTTCTTTTGGTTTTACGCTATCCCTGTCCTTGCTTAATCTTGTTCTTTATTTACCACTTTCTTGCAACTCCTCACTTGCATGTCTCATGCTCATTATTATCTATCTGGAAGGGCAGTTTATGAGGAAGTGACGAAGAATGCAGTCCGTGGGCTTTGGGCACGCCGGTCAAAGCTCAACCTTGTTGGTGCTCATATTAATGTATTCACTGGGGAATGGACGCAGAAGGTAATACTCATTGTTAGATTATTATGTTTCTATGGTTTAGTATATGTGATGTTTTGCATTTAGTAGCATTACTAATTTTTCCCCCTTTTGGCAAGGCCTAGATACTCATTATATTCTATAATGTGGAAGTGGTAAATCTATGATTTCAAGGGTCAAAAGCTGTCAAAATTTGACATTGCTGCGGTTTCTTGAAGGCTCCTCTATTATTCTATGTGCTAACACACAGAAAAGCAGTTCATAAACATCCTCTTTATATTTTCAACACCTACTTGTCATCTTAAGATTTTTTGAGTATCTCTCTCTGTGATGATGACACCGTTCATTTCATCTTTTCGATTTAGTTAAGATCTAAACCTGTCATGTACCATCTTTTAATTAGTACATTCAAATTCAGTTGTTTACTCGTTTGGACAACTATTTCCAAGCTAGCTGCTGAGAATGAACACGGTTGTGTAGTATACTATTAAATTGCAAACCCTGTCTTTTCATCATATTGGAAATTTTGCAGGATAAAAAGAACAATCTCTTGACTGGTTTGTGCTGCCAAAATGTTGCCATTAATTTTTTTGTTCTTTCTTCCATTTTCTGTTATCTGCCTATTGAGTTTCTGTTAAGCAATGATTTACAAATGTAAATCAACATTATCTGTTATTTTTTTTGTCTACTTCTGGCTTTATTGCAGTTCATATACTTTGCATTGGTATAGGATTATCTAAGTGAGGCATGCTCGTCAATTGACCTGTAAATTGCACCTTAACTACTTGTGCAAAAAGTTGAGATCCTGTGACACTGTTTAGCATTCAAGTTATTCAATGCTAATGTTTCTGTGGGCGTTATCAGTGTTTTGTCTTTTTAATGCTTTGCAGGATGCTGGAATTGGGACAAGTATAGACTCTTTTTATGAGTATCTTCTGAAGGTTAGCATTTGTGTTTTATTTTTCGTTTCTTCTAGTTGATATTGAGGTGTGTTTTGATATAATTTGGTTTGTGCTTGGCTCTTATTATTGGTGATATCTCATCTCCAGCAAATCCATGAGTGTACTTTTTCCCTGTCAGTGGCCTAAGGCTCTTAAAATTAATGATCCCTTGCTTATAGCTGTCCTCTTAATGACACTTCCTTCCTCAAGTCGCTTCTCTTTGAGAATGAACTCCTGGATCGATAAATCTAGAATTGCATGGCTGTTGTCTTGTTTAAAATACTGCTTGCAGTGGCTATATTCTAATTGCATGTTACTTGCAATGACTCTAATATCATCAGTTGGCATGTTTTTCGCTCTTCTAGAAAACATAGACATGCATTGATGAAGAAATTAACTCACCTTTTTAACTGACAAGTCTTGATTTCTTTGCTTTTCTTCGGATATTCATCTGGAATACAGGCTTATTTGTTGTTTGGCGAGGACGAGTATTTATATATATTCCAAGAAGCTTATGGCGCTGCCATGCAATATCTACACAACGATCCTTGGTAAAAGCTTGTGGCTATCATGTGCCACTATGTAAATATACAAACCTCTTACCTATTTTTGCTTTGTTTGCTTGTTCTTTCCATTTAGGGATGTTGCGTGGCTAATGGTTGTCCTGATTCTCTTGTAGGTATGTAGAGGTAAATATGGACTCTGCTGCAATTGTATGGCCTCTGTTCAACAGTTTGCAGGCATTCTGGCCTGGCCTTCAGGTGCTCATTTGTACCTTTATCACTTAAAATCTAATTTGTGATGTAGATATTCTGCCCTTAATAGCTTTTGCATGCTTTGGAAGGTTTTGGCTGGGGATATTGACCCTGCTATTCGAACTCATGCGGCCTTCTTCAGTGTCTGGAAAAGATACGGTTTCACACCAGAGGGTTTCAACCTCGCTACACTGAATGTTCAGGTATGCCAAATAAAGTTGAATAGTATTACTTGATATCAAAGTCCTGTTTTACATATAATATGAAAAACTCATCGCCACCTTAGTTCATTGTTGAATGTCTGCCAAAGACATTGCTTGTCTCAAGTGTCTTGTCCAATAGTGATGCTCTCTTGGATCTGTCTACTACTAGTAGACAGTAGAGGAACCTCACTGATATTGATCAGGCAGTATTCGGGTCCTTAGAACTGCTATTTTGGCTCCTTTATACAGCAATCTTAGTATGTAGCTCATTCATATGTGCAGCACTACAAAGACAAGTTGGATTAGAGTTCTTAGATCTCTCTTAATTTGCCTGGTGGCATATAACAAGACATTTTATGATATCCTCATTTTGTTAGTCCATCAGCATTTGGTTTATCTGAGTTAGATCATCTATTTGATTGTTAATTTGTCTTTTTGTATTTTGCCAGCTTATCATCTGATCTTTGTAAACAGGGGTGTGTAGCATGATACCTTTAACTTCTACATTGCCCAATATCCTAAAATTTTTCCTGCCTTCCTTCCCATTTTCAGCAAGGCCAGAAAAGTTACCCATTGCGTCCAGAGTTAATGGAAAGTACATATTGGCTCTTCAAAGCAACTAGAGATCCAAGGTCAGCTCGAATTTATTCACAATGGAGATGCTTTTCTGTCCCTTATGTTGATTTTTCTCTAAAATAGCCCATTTGGTGCTTCTCCTGTGGCATATACTTAATGTGATCCTCATAGAAAAAAAATTAGTTTACGTTGCTTGAAGTCTCTGTGTTGAGTGATTTTATCTTGCCGAACTCCAATTTTTAATAATTACTTTTCCTCGGCAGTGATGCATTTAATAAGATTTGTTGTTAAAAGTAAAAGGTTTTGTTTTTTCTTTTATGTTCATTGTTCATTTCTTAATGGAGGGGCTGAGTTTTGGCTCTGCAAACTCTTGCTCAATGTATGGAACTCTATATGCTAATTTGGGGTGGTGAGGATTTGGGTACTTGTCTTAAGGTTTGAAACAGCAGCTCTTCAGCACCCATCTATAATCTTATACCAAAGACTGGTATGTGGGGATGGGCATTTTTCATGCATCCCACACCTTTAATGACTATGGATTTTGAGGAGATAATATCTGGAAGGAACCTATCGATGGAATAGGAATAGACATAGTATTTTTCATGAGGTGCTAGGCTGTATTATGCTAATTCCAATTCTTGAGGTGCCAGGCTAGTGCTAATTCCAACCTTCTTACTAGAAATAACAGCTGTTATATTTGATCTTCCTAGTTAGCTTAATTGAGGCTCTAGTACTTCCTTGTAGATATCTTGATGCTGGACGTGACATGGTTGCTAGCTTGCAATATGGTGCCCGATGCCCATGTGGCTATTGTCATATATCGGATGTAGAGTTTCACAAGCAAGAAGACCATATGGAGAGCTTTTTCCTGGCAGAAACAGTGAGGATTTGTTATCCGTATCTTCACTTTCCATTTTCTTTCCTCTTTCTGTAGAGTATATTTATTTTATATTATTCTAAATGCACATGAAATTTGGGCTTAGATGTTTAAATCATGAGTTTTGGGAGTCTTAACTTGTAGATCTGGATTAAATATATTGCTGCAGCTTCGTTCATGCCTTTGCCATACAGTCGCTAATGGCATAGGGTGAAATTGAAGAATCCTTACGGGTTGAGCAAAGGATATTAAGTGGAATGATTTTCAATATATAAAATTTTGCCGTGGGAACTCATTCTTGTAATGGAGTATGATATAGCACTACAAACCCCTGTTGTATGTTGTGTGTTCTATCTATGAAAAAATTACTTTTAGTATGTCGATTTCTTAAGTTTTTGGCCAAAATGTGTGTGCCTACACACACACGCACATTTGACTTGGTGGATTGAATGAAGGGAAGCAACACATGTATAAGAATTTTCACTTGATAGATAGTGACTAACATCCATGAGGTTGTGACATATATGTTTGTTTAAATGAGCACCACATCTTAAATCTGCACTTCTGAACCATGCATTTTGTTTACCTTTTAATTTCATGTGAATCAGGTAAAATATTTATGGCTTCTGTTTGATTTGGCTGCTGGTCCAGATAACCTTGTTGAGAATGGTCCATACAAGTAAGTCTGGCAGAGAGACAGCTCATTATTTTAACTTGAGAGCATATTGTGTATTGGTTGTCTAAATGTTTTAACGACTTTATGATTATTGTCTCTTATTAGGTATGTTTTTAGCACTGAAGGCCACTTACTACCTGCAACTCCTCAAATATCTCTAGTGCGGGAGCACTGTTCATACTTGGGGGCGTACTGCAGGAGTGGGGATTCAAGACAGAAATCTTATACTTCTGATACCTCATTTGGTGGGCAGAAAAACTACACTAAAGAATATGGGGGTCGGATACACACATATCTCCCCTCTGATACATCATATACTTCTGCACCATTCTCAGGTTTCATCAAGGTTGGTGCACGTCCTTATTTGCTAATCCTTTTAAATGTGCTGAACTTATTCTGCATTACCCGTACTGCTCTTGTCAAGGATTTTGTTGTTTGTGTTTGTATTCCTATTGACCTTGGGTGAATGGTTACAAATTTCTTAATGTGGAAAGGATTGTGGTATATTCTCATCCTTCATATTTTTGGATATCTGTTTGACACCCTTATGTATGCTTCCCACGATGATTTTTGATGCGATTGTGTTGGAGCTGCTTCTTATTAAGGTTACTCTTTTACCATGATAAAGAGGAACAATCAAACAGGTGATTGATGGCACGAAAATTCATTTAAGCTGTAGACTTGCTAATTGAGTTAATTTTGTCCTACAGGGGGTTTGTCCAGGACTAACCCATGGACAGAAGTTTGGCATTTCGTACCTGAATCCTACTTACACCCATGATGATAACAGTGACTACAAAGACCGAGACCGAGACCAAGGAGAACATAGTGTGGAAGAGAGACATTCTATAGTCATTGATGCTGATCAGGATGATGGAAAAGAACAATCTGACAACAGCGAGTACAAGGAAGACATTCGGAAAAATGTGGACAGCGGATCACAAAATGTAAAAGATCCTGCATTCCAGGTCATGGTTTTTAACAATGATGATGGAAATAGACTAACTGATGACAGCAATTACAATCAACATGACCGTGAATCAGCCGATAAAAGATTAGAAAGTCATTTTCCCCAAAGATGACAAAGGTGTTCGAGTTGATACAATCTTGCAGTTGCCAGAAACAAAAGTGAGTGTAACCACAGTTTGGATGTTAGCTGACCTCCCAATGCACCGACATAGGAACATGTGCAGCTCGATTGTGCTCTACTGGAGGTCTTGATGAATTTTTGGCTTGGGATGGTCCGTGAATTAGAAAGAGGCTCAAATGACTTGGCTTTTATGCAATGGGATTGCCTGCTAATGGGGAATGGATCCTTGATTGTGGGTTACACATGGTAAATGTGGAGACATTGAATGATTCACAACTTTCTCAATTAGAGCCCCTACACTTCCCAGGATACAGATTTGTTCGTTAGTAAATTGGGTAAATCATCCATGGGTTGTCATTAATTTATCAGAAGTGTTATATGCTAGCTGAGCTGAGATGGCACTTGGTAAAGTGATTTTGTACACTTATAGAGGAACTCTTCAAAAGACTGTTTATGATATTTAGACTGTATAAAGCGAAGCATCGGCCCTTGAACAATTGAATTCTTGTTAGGTTGAACCTTAAAATTTATTCTTTGGGAAACTTCAACAGAGTGAGTTGGTACTATTCTGACCTAAGTCTAGTCCTACTTTTAAACCAGAGTTTTCAGTGTCGATCTATGTCGACTTCTGCTTTTGAACCTGCCGCAGTGCTGCATTCTGATTGCCAAAAGCTGTGCGAATACGAAATAAAAAGATGGTGAACATTCAATAAAACAAGCAGTAGTTTCGAGTTCATACTATAGGCATGAGGGGCCAGTCCTATTGAGAATTCTCTAGCAGAGCTCTTATGAGGTCCAGATACCGACACCAATGATATCAGATTGGCACTTACTAGGTTGTGAACATCGTACCCTCTAGATTTGTGCTTACTTTATCTGTAGAATCTGGTGAAGAACCGGTAATATTGATAGCTAAAGATAGACAAGAATTCACAAAATTCACTGGGAACATGACGTGTAGTAAGGTCGCGGGTGAGCTGAAGATCCAGTTTGAAGGCATTTACTCTGCAGTGTATCGCACAAGCCTTACTTTTGTACTTTGGTTACGTGTGCATGTATAAAAAGCCAATAGAGATTCTAAAGGGGAACTTAGCGCCAATTGCTGAACAACGTACCCATAGTGGACAATGCGAATGTCGAATAATTTTTTTATAAGTAGAAAGTTGAATTGATAAGACTCGATGACAATCAAAAACCGATGGAGAAAGCAAACATTGGATGAAAATGCCAATATATTTTCACCCATTTCCCTCCTACAGTACTTTACATGTAAGGCAGTATCTATCTGTGCGCCGCCCTCCTTTCATTCAGAAAGAAAGATCACTAAGTAAAGAAGACATCAGGCAGATGCCCAAAACCAACAAAAGAGCAGCTGCCAAATTTCCAGAGACAAACTGCAAAATGTAAATAACTTCCTTTCCGTGACTAGAGAGTCCTTCCAGAAACTTCAACTAGTCTCCACCGTGGAGACCTACATCAAGATTGAAAATTCTCCAAGAACCCGAGCTGGAGAATCTCTTTTTTCCGAGGCAAATCAATCTTCTTTACCTTTGGGATGTCCTCAAACACCATAACCCAAGCCCCTAGCTTCTGATTCTTTCATTATTCTCAGCTTCTTGCAGGACAAAATGAACATTCTGCAATGGTAATTGCTTTTGACATGAGCTTATGGAAAGACAAAGGAGTAGTTAATTGTCATAGAGAGAGAAAAAGAGAGACTTACTCCCATGGAACATCTCCAACCAACATCCAGTCACCATCTTTGTCTTCATAGGTAGGTGCATATTCAGATCCTTTGTAGCCTTCTCTTTCAGAATAGTCACCTGAAAAAAATAGCAACACCCACAAGACAAAGTCAGATCTTCAATAGATTAACAACCTTCTTCTAGCACTCCTTAGACCATGAGACTGAATATATCCCTCTTCTTTATACACAATAGGTACAATGGACCAGCTCAATCCATATGGGGTAGGGTCTAGGACTGAGTTTAAACAATTTAGTCGATCACTGGTGTTTGTAAAATGGATTTTCACTAGGTCTAGTCCCAAATGTCATAAACTATCCACAAGCAGTTGATGCAATGACATAGGCAAAGGTTCTATTCAAGTAACTACGATTTTAACTATCCCCTAAACTATGACAATCATAAAACCCTATGGTAATGCTAGATCTCTGCCAGAAGACCGAGAAATGTAGTTCATAATCATGTAAATGCAAAACAAATATGAATGGTTGGGCTTACTTACCTATGGTGAGTTTGAACATGTTCTCCAAAGCCTTCAGGAGCTCCGGATAACCACCATAAACCTTGAGATCGATCTTTCTGAGGTAAGGGGCTCCATCAACACTTACTTTCACGTAAATACCAGGGCCCTCTGCTTCCGCCTTCTTCGGCTGAAGAGCACTCTTTCGGTAGGATCGGACAGGCGGCCATCCCACGATCTGTGCTCTGCAACACATTTTAAACCCCACAATTAAGTTCATGAACATCTAGACCCATCAACAGTAGGGTGTGTTCTGCTATATATGACCCTACTAGCAATCCTAAACTCACTAAAAATTAAAATTTTTAACTTTATGACCCCTAAATTTCTTACTTTCGTCCAAGTTACATTAAACGAAACAATACTAAAAATCATCACCTAATTAATAAACTACTCTGGAATTTGCAATAAACCAATAAAAATTGCTACAAAAAGAACCCAATCACAAGCTGATTCTTGGGACTACCAACAAAGCAGCTATACTTATGATTAAATAGGACCAATTGCAATTATCCCCAGAAGATGGATCAAACAGCTACCAGAAACCCTAACAGAGGAAAACAAAACGTTGCAATTCATGAGCAATCTATAGCTTACTTAGGGGCAGGAGCAGATTCATGGTCTTCATCATGGTGAGGAGCAACACAGCTACCCTTTGAAGATCCAGACACATCGCTCGACTCAGAGAACAGCCTCTTGCCGCTCCTCGATTTCTTCTGGCCGGATTCCTCCGTCCCCGGCAACCCCAACCTGAGCTCTGTCTCCTCCAGGTTGAGGAGATCCTTCCCGAACACTCCATCCCCAACCCCTCTCTCCATTTCTCGAAACTCCATAAAAAAAGCTCAAATCTTTCAGCACCTAAACGTCCCCCCACCTTTCAAGAAAGAAAGACCCTTTTCTTCCCTGATGAAACAGTCCCCGACCCAAGACCCAGATCACACCAAAGCCTCCAAAAAGTCAAGACCCAGAGAGAAATGCGAGCAGAAGAGGAACTTGGGCGGTGGGTTCCTGTTCTTTATAGCGATGACAGGGGGAAAAGGGCATAAAGGCGCCAACTTTTTCGCTAGACAAAGAAAGGTGAGGAGTTGTAAAGCTCGGTTGGTTGTTCGTTTCGATGGGCATGAATTAAGGACAAAGAAAAGGCGGAGCTGTCGGGTGGCAAAGGCAGCAGCTTTGAGGCAGGCTGTTCCCCCCTCGGGGGGACAGGAGTGGGGCACAAGCTCGGCCACTTGATGGGGCGACTTTGGGACTCAGTCGGACGGTCAAGGTTGGGTTCTGGTGGGTCCCCTCCCTCCGCCGGGGTGAGATGAAATCAGGACCGTCCGTTTCGACCGGCCCCAGTACCCACCTTGTCCTCGACAAGATCGATTGTTTGGTGGTATTATATACAGTTCTTTACAGGAATATTTGACAGGGATTGGGCTATTTTCATTTTCTTGATATTTGAGTATTTAACTCCCCCATTTACATCGAAGAGGCAAAAATTATCATAAATCATCCGATTAAAATTTAAGTGGTGAACCTTCCAATTTATTACACTTTGCCTCTTCTTTTTTCTGTTAATTGTTCGATTTTTTATTTTCTGTCGAGATCCTATCACTACACGTATTAGCTTTCTCGAAGAAAGAATTTTCAAGAAACCTACCTTTTTTCCCCACACTGAGGAAATTTATAGATTTATTGTCAAGAAAAATTCAAAAAACAATTGAACATAGGCAGCTTTTAAGACGGTAAGATGTTTATGTGCATGTCACCATCAACGTTCTTTTCAGTTTTGATTTATTGACACATAATTGGGTGACTAAACGAAATAAAATTATCAATTACGATATATCGATTATACATAATACAAAAAAAAAAGGACACTTTATTGGAAATGGTAGTCTTTTTTTTTTAATGTTTAACGAGTATTTCCAACATCAATTAAAAAAATTCTAAGAGGAAACATCAACTTTTTCATGTCCTAGTTATTGGGGCAATGCGACCCAAAATGGCGGGACGAAATGGAGAGAGCATTTAAGTGGGTCATTGAACTTTGAGCTAACATTGCATGTGGCATTTCGAAGGTCATTGTATATGGTCGTCGCTTATCATCTTCTCATCAGGATATGGTCAATAACTCTAAACAAGTGCCTTATAGATAATCTTATTTTAGCCTTTTTTATACAAGAAAATATTTATTTAATTACAAACTACAAATAGTGCATTCATTTTTTTCTTTTTTTACTCTTATTCCTTTTCAGACAGAATATAATTTTTAATTTAGCATTTCAAAGATGTTGAAATCTGGCATCGGATTCCTCAGTCCATTGAACAGGGATAGATGTTAATAGTTCAGAAACATTGTTTGACCGAATCCCTAAGATAAGAGCATGTTGTATTAGCCAGTAATTAATTTTCTGAAGGCGAGCAGAACATCATAATTAGCACGAAATGACGTGGTTGACCCATTAAAGTGGAAGGGTTGACTGGAGTTCATATGGAAGATACAAAGAACACGGTCATACGACATTTCTTTAATAAGGTTTGGTTTGATTCCGAAAAAAAATTAATAATTTGAAAAATTTTCTTCATACGAAAGATTGTCTATGAAGCACAGACACTCTTTAAAAGCCTTCTTGGCGTGTCGGATGCTCTTTGACAAGCTCTCAACCACTTATGGTCAACTCTTCCGACATGCTTCGACATGAAAGTCCATAGTTCCGACATGCTTGAGGTTATTAATTTTTTTTTCAATAAATGAGGAGTTAAAATGTAAATATGTAAAAAAAATAAAAAATAGTAAAAAATAATAAAAGGGAAATAATTGGAAGTGTTGCTTGTGCCTTTTGCAAAAGTATGCCCGACTTTGTTGATCACCTATTTTTTTATTGCCGTGTCACGGCTGGCGTTACTTTCTTTTGGGCTTCTAGATGCAATTTCTTTTGGCACAACAAAACTTGGAGGGAGAACCTCTATTGGGCCGCTACCTATTTGATGGGTAAATATTTCTACAAGTGCATTGCCCGTTTTTCCTTTAGCGCGTTTTGTCATATCATTTGGAAAAACATGAATAGTATCATCTTTAGAGACCAGCCCCTGACGGTCCTGGCTATGAAGAACCACCTCTTCAAAGTGGTCCGAGACAAGACTATCACCTTTAGGTATGTCGAAGATAATTTCAGAAACATAAGGTTGCAGAGAAGTTGGGGCCTAGACTCGATTATTTTCACTGGGGACTCATAGGTAGTTCGTTCCGACGGTGACCTCTTCCTCGCCTGTGGCATATTTGGTAGCTGGTTGACCATGCCGTGCTTCTTTTTGGTCTTGGTGTTGTAGTGTGTGTGCCGAGATTTGTGGCTTTTACATCTCGTCACCCTTCCACTCCTTTTGTTCCTGCATTTGGAGTGTAAGTTACTGGTGACGAGATCTTTTGTACATTTGGCATTTTCTCAATATATTTCTTACCTTTTACCAAAAAATAAAATAAAAGGGAAAGAAGAAAAACCTAGTCTTTTATTCTCTTTTGATTCTCGCTCCTTGTAACACAAAATTTCCCCCTTGCTCAGTCCCAAGTTTGTGTTTTTCTCTTCTCTCTTGATATACTAGTCTAGAATGTGAATTGCTTGTTTTTCTTTCAAGTTTTATGGATTATTGGAATAGAATTTAGTTGAATTTGTCAAATTGAAACAAAGAATGATATTAATAAACAATGTATTAATATATTTCAATGTGTTAGAATTCTCTATTTTTTGAGAAATGACATGTCAGTGTATTGTGCCATGTCGTCTCGTCTCAGGTATCGTGTATTGGTGTCGGTGTTACTTAGAATATTTTCTGTATCACTTAAAAAAATTAGTTAACAAAAAACATATCAACAAACAATCTCTATCTAATTTTTTTCATTGATGATGAAAATAATCTTCGCTCATTCTAGTAAAACCTGTAAGTAATCATTTTTAAGAATAAGTTGTCCAAATCGTTGATTTCCCATAAGACAAACACAATCTAAAATGAAACTTTTTTTCGTTCCCTCGTTTTTCAATTTTTTTTTATGGAAAGCATTGTGGGAACAACCAATGGCAATATTGAGGATCAACGTCGAGAGACGGATATTAATAGAAAAAAGAATGACGCTATGTGAGATAACTCAACAGTTTCACCTAAAATTGTTAATGACTTTCAATCTCTGATATTTCTCTTGCTGATGAAAGTCTTGATTTTCATCGTTCGTGAGGGACACAAATCTCATCAAACAGTATTTTTTTTGGCGGGGGGGAGAGAAAAGACTTACAATTGCAAATTGGACTGCAAAAGCAAATCTTAACTTAGAAAATTCTTTTAATTAGCCAAGTCAAACTTCAATTTTCCACATGTCTTAACTTCACTAAGCCTCTCCAGTTACATCGCTTTATATATGTATACATAATAAGAGGGATGGTATCCTATGCATAGGCCCTCTTTATTGGCAACTTTTGGACAGGACTTTAATAGACTGGCAACTCCCTCATTATTTAAATGTTGAAGAGACAGCAAGTATAATTGAACTTTTCTGTGGACCGCTTTGTTAGTTGGCGAGCCTCATCCAAGGATAACAATACTGAACCATTGTCGGTGCATAAATATATATGTATTTGTGTACATATGTATGTGTATAAATATATATTTTCAAATAATTTCCTGAACTTACTGACAAATGGTATTATCGGGAATTTGTTACATGTGAACTTTATACAAGAATTGCTCATTGCAAAAATGAATTGGGAGAGGTGGTAAGATAGTGGATTATTCTCATCTGTTTTGGTTGCTTTAGAGAACCGCCGGAGTAAACTTCCTCAACAACTTTGGCCAAAAATTCTCCTCGACAATCATCCATAAATATGATAAAAAAAAATGTCAATGTCGTTGGCTCATTATACGGTTTTAATATATGTAAAATAATGAGCTAAGTCTATAGTTGAGGAAAAGGAAAAATTAATTAAATTAGTTTATGCCAGGCAGATATACAAAAAAAAAATCTGTGCAGACAGACACGCTTGGGGCTGCACATGGAAAAGCTAAGCCTATGTTTTGGGGGGCCAAAGGCTTCTCTTACATGACATAACAGAGAATGAAAGCCATTCATGTTGTATTCTGACCTTTGTGGATGTACTCTAATGCTATTGAAAATTATTAGGTGCATCCGGATCACACGGATCTTGTGCAAACGAGCCGTCGGATCTTGTGGATGCCCCTCTCGTGAGATTGAACAGTTCACATGAACCGTCGGATCTTGTGCAAACGAACCGTCGGTTCGCCGAGTGCACCCAATAACTTCTTCAAGACAAACGAGCAGCGACGTATTCCTATTTAGCAGCTGCGGTGGCCCCAGTAATCCTAAGGAGGGAGACCAAACTTCACGAGGAAAACACCCACAAAAGGAGGAACACAACAATGCACAGACAGTGGTGCCAGAGGTGATGGGAACTGTTGCCTTTTCCGCATTATTATTTTTATTAATTTTTAAAATTGGTCGCGTTTTTTATAATTAAATATTTGAATTGTTAAATTTGTTAAAATGTACTTATTAAGTGAATAATTCACGAGACAATGCTAATGAGATACTATTTTGAATCAAAATCAGAAATTATTAATAGGGAATCGAGATTCATTTTGGTAAGGAATTTAGAATTAGTATTTTTTGGCATGGACATTTATGAATTATACAAATAATATAATGAGATACAGAATTTCGAGTAAGAATAACGATGTTCGAAAAAGAAATCTTAATTTTGAGTGCATGTGATGATCTCCATGGATAAGAAGAGATAACTTCCCATTATTTTATTAGATTAAAATTACATTCATGTATAAGTAGGGGTGAGCGTGGTTCCCGGGTAGAACCGGGAACCGGAGAACCGAACCGGAGGTTCCGGTTCGGTTCCCGGTTCTCTTTTTCTAGGAACCGGAACCGGCCAAGTTAAAAAAAAAAAACCCTAACTCCCTCCATGTGATTTCCCCCCGTTTTGTTCAATTTTCCCCCCTTTCCCTTTCTTTTTTTTCTCTCTCTCTCTTCTCCCCTTTTTCCTCCTCACGTCACTTCCTGCCCCCCAACTTTTTTCTTTTCCCCTCTCTCCCTCTCTCTCTCTCTTCTCTTTCCCCCACTTCCTTATGAGGAAGAGCTCACTTCCTTCCTCTCGTCGGCTGTTGCTTCACCCACCACCACACCGCCGCCCCACGCCCTACTCACCACCACCTCTTGGCTACCGAACCCCCACCACCCATTGCTCGTCTGACGAGCCGTCTCGCCGTTGAGCCCGACGAGCTGTCTCGCCGTCCGTGCCGCCGTGAGGCACCACCGCCATCCCCAAGCCACTGTCACCACCTCTTGCCGCCGCTCGCTCGGCCGTCCGGGCCGTCGTTGCTCCGAACCGTCACCACCTCCGCCCAAACCGAGCTCTTCCCCCCTTGGTTGTGGGTTGAGCCGCGACTGCCGCCGTCTTCGCTGCGCCGTTCATGCCGCCGTTGGTGCCGTGAGACTCATGCCTTCGTTGCCGTCACGCCACTGTCGCCGCGTGCTCGCCGTCGCCGAATCAAGAAGCTGGCGAAGAAGATGAGGCAGAACAGGCCCATCCCTCACTGGATTTGCATGCGGACCGACAACACCATCAGGTTCATATCCAATTCCTTCATGTTTTGTCCCAAAAAAGCTGTCTTTTTTCTTATTTTATTTTTTTGTGGCCTAATTTTTGTGGCCGAAATCGTTCAGGTACAACGCGAAGCGCATGCACTGGCATCGCACCAAGCTTGGGTTCTGAGGTGTTTTCATGGGAGGAGGTGCTTTTGCTTTGGGTTAGAGCTTTTTAGTTGTTGCGAAAGAGACCTCTCGATGCTTTTCTGATTATTGCTTTTAAGCGAATTGAAGACTTGTAAGGAAGCAAATAGCTACTTAGATACAATGCTGCTTAGATACAGTGCTGCTTTGTTACTCTCGAGCATTTTTTTTATATCTGATGATCTGCGAATTGTGGTAGTTTTTGTTGCTTCATGTGGTTTTGATAGTATCAGGGATGAGATTTTAGTGAATTTTAATGTTGCTTCAACTTTATGTCTTGTTAAGATTGTCGCCGTTACAACACATTGAGTTTAACGTTCAGCGGCTTTGATCGGTTTTGCTAATGATTGGCCTTATCTTCTTATTTAGATGAGACTTATAGGCTTGTGTTGGACCTGCTTTTCCTTTTTAGTGCTTGTTGAGGTCACGGTGCTTGTTCTCATAGTGTGGTAGTGATTATTAGTGGTCGTCCTTCCAGACATTGGGGAGCTTTTAGTTGTGTCAATTATGAGGAATTTCAACTTATGTGGTATGTATGCAGTAGTGATGTAAGTGCCCCAATTTCGCCTACCAGCTGGTTTGCCATTTGCAATGTCTAAATGAGAGTAATCATCAGTTTATGGGCATCTTCAGTAGCTTCAAGTCGGTTTAGCATGTGAAGTGTGTTCTAGCATCGGGTTGCAAGATTCATGGCTATGTTGTTATTATTGCTGCATTCATTTCCATTTTTTTAAACTAAAAATGAAAAAAAAAAAAAGAACCTGTTGGAACCTGGAACCAATCCCGAAACCTGTGACAGGGTAGGTTCCAGGTTCCAAAAAATGAGGAACCTGTACCCGAGGGTAGGTTCCAGGTTCCAAGCGGAACCTGTAAGGAACCGGGAACCGCTCACCCCTATGTATAAGTTTACAAATCAAATGTCATATCATTTATCCTTACTTTTTTATTTTTTTTATTTATGACCGAGGACTCCACCACGGGCCCCCGTGCCCGGATGGCACCAAAGGGCCGGGCCCCTATATCTCAGGAGAGACTAGTACAGGACCCCAACACCATGGCCCCCCATTTATAATGCTAGCAACTGCCTGGATTTGAACTCTCAACATCGGCGATGAGGAAGGGACTCTAATACCAGCGTAGCTACCCACGATTGGGTTCATTTATCCTTACATTGTAAAAGGAAAATTTTAGTTTTAGTTATCAAAATACAACATATATCCTAAAATATGACAAAGTTACGTTTGATTGATCAACAAATAAGAAAGCAAATCGCTTGACTTGATAGATATTGTATCGAAAAGTGAATTTGTTAATGAATCAGTAGATTCGTGTGCGATTTAAGTGATTAGCAATTCACCTAATAGATAACTAAGGTCTCGAATAAAACGAATGGTACGATTCTAACAATTATGAACTTGACCTGTCAGCCAACATTACTATAGTGCTTCTCAGCTTTCCTAATCTCTGGAATTTGGAAAGTCCCACGTTTTCTCCACGTTTTATATAAAAAGTAAATAGGGGCCTAACATATGTTCTCCTAACCCAACAACTTAAAGTTTTTTATTAGAGTTCCGGACATATCTACGTATTCTTTTAAGTGGAATTTTGTGATATGGTATTAAAGCCTCGGTACATATGGTGCGACTATAAGAACTAGAGAAAATATTAGGTGCCTCTAATATAGCCGGCACAACAAAAAAGAAGCCAAATGCCAGATTCCCCTCTCTCTCTCTCGATTGAGTGGAGGGGAGTCTCGACATTTGGGCAAGAGAGAGGAGAGAGGAGAGAGACGAGAGCGTGCAGGGGAGTCTTACGTTTGGATCCACTTTGGACACGTGTCACCATTTCAAATCCCTTATTTTTTGTTGTGCTAGCTACATTATAAGAACTATATCCAATATACGCAAGAAGAACTTCATCCCACTAACTCCATTCCCCTAATGGTCTGCCGTTTCTTATCACGGAGTGCTCATGTGAGAGAATGTTAAGCCTCGTTTGTTTGATGCAAAGTATGAAAAATAAAAACAATCACTTGTCCACCAAATATGTGGACAAGTGACTAATTATTTTAAACGATACAAACAATTTCTTAAGGAAATAATTTTCCACATCATTAATCTTAGAGTCTACCATTACTTTATCGTTGATTAAGTATGAGTCTAATGTACATGAGGGCTCTCCCTTCTCGGTAACTAAAGAGTTGGGTTTGAATTCTTGTTTTTTGGAATAGGTTCCTCTCTAGTTTACCAAGACGATACCTTCCCCCTCAAAATTTTCTGTAAGTGGGGGAAAGAATAGGAGATAAGTGTATATATATATATAATTTTTATTTTTGGAGGAGGGAGGGGGGTTAATTTTCGTCAGGGAAGGAGGAAAATTAAAAGTAAACACGTGTCAGCCATGGATTTTTAAGTGGAATGTTTTTCTTTCTATTTAACAAAATTCGTTAAAGATGTCGATATCCCCTTTAAATAGATCGAATCCTAATCCTTTTGCTTGAATTCTCTAATGTGAAACTTTAATGGAGAAATCATATCCTGGATTATAAATGTTGAAATTGGAATTGGGCGGACCACGTCTAACTTGATAAGCAAGTAAGGAGTCCAAATGCTGAAACAAATTTCAATTCGAAGGACCCTAACATGATAATTTTCTCCATGTGACAGCTTTCTTAGGCATTTTGAGGATCAAAGAGACATAAAACAAGTCAATAATCTTCTCATATGTTATACATATATATTTTGGAAAATTAAGTTCCTTTAAAGTTAGGTGCTAATTTTATATCTTGAAGTCATCATATGAAAGAGACTGACACATCGGCAAGATCCTATTTAGGTGGCCAAGATCTAAAGCCACTTTATTTATTTTTTTCATTTCCTAATCTTTCTTTTTTCCAAATTTTATACTTCTCCCGATGCGCCCCTCCCCCTACCCAACTAAAACTGTTCATGGAGCAGCAACCCTTGCACAAGCCATGTTAATCTGCCGTCTCAGGTGCACCCTTGCCGCCTTGTCATTGTCGCCAATCCCAGCATGAGCCGCCACACACCTCGCCGGCCATGCCTAGCCTCATCGGATCTAGCTGTCGGCTCGACCAAGCACGTGTTTGCTGTGCCTCAACCTTGCATCCGAGGCCCAATTTGAGACTTGAGGTTGCCAACCTTAGAGACCCTAGTCGAGACCTTAACATCACCACGGCTCTAGAATCGTCATCGACATGCGAGGTCGAGCATGCTACCTATTTGTCTTCATGAACAAAGAGGAATGGAAACAAAGACATCGGCTGATGATGGCTACAGGAGATGGTCATAGGGAGGTAGCCATAGTGGGATTTGAGTGATGGTTGTTGATAATTTGTTTGTAAAATAAATAAAGAGACGTCTTCTCCTACATTGAAGAGATATATGAGTATGTGGATCTATGTATAAATGGAAGGCTTCTAAATTCACAATTTAAAACCATGGGCTAAGTAAACTAAACTTTACATTACCTGTGTGTGGGTGTGCAAATAGTTGTCTTCCAAGGAATACAACCTTTGAAATGTTATATCTGTTCAAGCATTTTTTCTATTCAACATTTTTTGTTCGATAATTCACACTTTTCAATTTTGTTTTATTCAGTTTCTCATTTTAAGATTTTGTTGTATCCCATAGGATTTATTCTAGTAACCATTAGCAACCTTGTGGGGCAAACAATTGTTAAAATAGTATATTCACACCTTAAAATTTGATTCAATTCTTCCCAATAATTTTCTTACAATTGCTACCGGTAATAGCAGTGGTGTTGTACAAAGTCTAGGCCGGTGGCTCTTTGTCAAAGGAGGGGGCAAGAGAGAGAGAGAGATGCGTGTTGATTTTTGCATCTTTGGCATAAATTTCCTCAAGTTACTTAGTCTAGTGGGATACTTTTACCTGGTTAAGCTACCTCATAACTTTAAAGAATCCCAATACATTCGATGATTCGAGCACTCGTCTCACCTGCTACGTGAACACACATTCAATTATTAAATCTCTATGGTATGTCCTCCATATTATTACAGATCAATTATATGAAGAGAATTGGGTACTCTATCCATCAGAATCAATTGCCAACAAAAGAAGAGCAATAGGACTCTCCAAGGAAAAAAGGAGGGGAAAGATCAAAGATTCGGCGATCCTTCCCCTTTCGAAGGATAGGCTTGCCTTTATATAGTGGTCTTTTTCAAATGACCATCTTAGGTCTAAGATAAAAAGAATTTAGAAACCCATTGAGAAAATATTGAGGAGCTTTAACATGTCATGTCATTAACCTAGAGTATCCTATGACCAATCCTACTTCATCATTTTTGAGAGAGAGAGAGAGAGTCAATTGGTTTTTCTTAGGGTTTAAAGAACAGAGAGAGTTAAAAACTCTAACAAACTTGAACAATAATTTACTCTAATGCTAATGCTCACACATTAGAACAAGCCAGCTTCGCGATCAACACCTTCAAAGTGATCCCCCAAATCTTGCCTCTCCGGTTGTGTCCTACGGCCATCTTGGCCTCTCACAAGCCCTCTGTTCTCGAGTTGCTTCCACTTCGGGGGGATGAGATACTTATCTTTCAAGAAGTCAGTCGCTTTGTTCACCAACGCAATGTCTCTCTTGGGGAGCTCGAACCTCTGGCCCTTCCCTTTATACCTATTTGCATTCACATAAGTGAAATATAAGCAAGTCTCGAATTTCATCCCACCTTAATTGTGTCATTGATGAGTTACTAGTCAATACAATGTTAATTGATCAACTCATCTATTAAAAGCTAGGAATGGAATATGGAGTTCAGCAATATACGTTAAGACAATGGCGAATGACAAAATGAACTTAATGATGTGGCTTGGACAAAGCCAAGCAACCCTTACCCATCCAGGAGATGAAGAAGAACTTCCATGTCATGATAACACAACAGATCTCCCTTGTCCTTCAAGTAGGGCGAGTTTTCATGATTCAACACAAGCTCGGTCCCGACATGCGAATAGCAATAGATCTTTGGCAGTATGGAAGGTGCATTTTCATTGAAAATCATACCGGGCACAGTCGGGACCCTATCATGAACGTTTAACACTCTCAGTACCTTCACTCCCAGCTCCTCAACCCGCTTCTTGAATCTATCATTGCCGACTCGTGGTCCTGCAAACGAGAACACGCACTTGGGGACTATTTTGCCATCCTGCCTAATGTCTGTCTTCGTTTCTGCTATGTCGTATGCACTTAATATCGCTATAGCGCTTCCTAGGCTATGGCCCGTGACCGTAATGCTCAAATCCTCAGATGCGTGCTTCCGTATCAACCGCTTTATTTCTTGGAGAACTTGCTCCCTTGCGGAATGCTTGCAAAACCCGGAATTTTCGTCCTTCTCGGTGTAGAGATGGAGGAACCCGGACTCGACTTTGGCTTTTCGATCAGGGCAGGGAATTCCCTTTTGCCTGACCGGGCTCATGCTGTACCTGGCATCCACAATCCACTCGGGCTTCCTCATCGTGCCACGCCACACTATGGCTATGTCCCGTCGTCCTAGAGCTTTTGACATTTCGTCGTCCGATACAGCGACATACCCAAACCAATTAGCTGATTCGCTCCATGCTTCTGGCCACAACGATTTCTTGAAGAAGTGGGGACGGTGATGGATATTGCACGAGGCATAGAGGTAACGGGTCAAAATGTATCCAGCCCGAGGAAACTCGAGAGAACAGAAAAACTCGCTCGGCTTGTACCGACAGCTGCCACAATATTTGGAGAAGGGGTCGGCGTCGAACGCGTCGTAAGACGCTTGAGCCATCTCCCCATACCGAATCAGCTCGGCCCGCAAGACGGGGTTGATTGGATCGAGCAAGCCGACCCAATCGCTCTTGCCATGGATCTCTTCCCATATGCTCGCCAAGTTCTTGCTAGGCTCTTCGACTGCAGTCCGCTGACCATTTTTCTTAGTTCTCTCGCTTTGAAGATCCGGAACAGTGCACGAGGACTCATTCTTGGATGATACATTTTGTATGAAAAGTCTTCCATTCGATGGGCTCTCTCTTCTCGTTGGGCCTCCGCATGCGAATCTTACAGATGCAATCGAAGGTGAAATTGGATCGTTGAAGGTGAAGATCTGGTTGTGATGGGTGTGATCTCGAAAGAACAACTGACGATAGGGTATGGCCATTGAGGGAGCTTATGGTATGAAGCTCTTTCCTTGGCGTTTGGTGGGAAGAGTTGTTGAAAAGTTAGGGTAGACTTTCAAGGTAACTCAAACTCTTCTCGTTCTTCGTCCTGTTAAAATAATAGATCGCTGACCAATTTTAAAATTACTTGCAGTTTGTCGTCGAATGGAAAATTCCGTCGTTATCAGTAGGTGGTATGGAATTGGTGTAGTGTGCACGTGAGAAGTCAATTCGATGATGGATATTCTATCGATTAGATAAAGCGAAAATCGTACATTGACAGCCAATTTAAGTTTCAGTTCACATTAGACCGTATGTTTCGATGCAATGTACTATTCTTAGATGTTAGTTTTAATCCCTTTCTTGTGGCGAACTTATGGGGACCGAGTAAGTTGTGTTCTTATATCGAATAACAAATAAATGTTTTTATGGAAATATTGAAACGAAGTAATGGTCTCACAAATCAAATGTGATTGCGTGATTTTCGAAGTTACTAATGGGTTACGATATTTGATTTTAAATTTATGCATTTTCCTTGATTTCCGGGATGTCAAAGATTTCATACGTGTTTTGTAGATATTTTAGACATGTTTTACAGATTTTCCAGTTGTGTTTTGATGACTCTCTTTTATCAAGTGTTGAAACTAGTTTTTTCTTTCCAAAACTACCCTCATTAATTCTTTAAATTTCAGATTTTGTCTCTCATTATATTTTTATAATTAAAAAAAGACCCAAGGAGCCTTTCACCAGTCTGAGGTGGTTGTTGGTTGAGGTCACCCAAGGTCGAGCGAACTTCGACGAGTGTCGCACAACCCAAGCAAGGGCTGCTCGACCCAGGCGGTGTACAACCTAGGCGACCGTCGTTTGGGATCGCGTGAGCTCCTCGCCTAGGTCTTGCTAGGGTCACATGACCCCAGTTGACTATCGCCTGAGATTGCAAGACTTAGGCCCTGAGGGTTGCTTGAGGTTGTGCAACCTCAGGTGGCCCTCATCGGACATCACTTGACCCTGGGCAACCTCAACCAATAGTCGCCAATGTCAGATCTAGCTCGCCAGTAGCCATAAACCTTCGCCAAACCAGCAAAGGGTTTGGGTATTTTTTTAATAAGAAATATAGAAATATATATCCAAAGCCAATCGCGAATGTTTATTTATTTATTTATTGCCAAACACAACTTGAACTAAAAGTTTATCTGCAATGAGTTTTTACCAAACACATTTTGCATTTTTCCAAACTGAACCTAATGCACCCTATATCAGTTGAAACATATTTTTCTATTCAACATTTTTGGTTCAATAATTTTTAGTTTTCAATTTTCTTTCATTTAGATATTTTTATTTTAAGATTTTGCCGTATCTTGGAGGATTTGGAGTGTGTTTTGGGGTAGCATTTGAGGGACTTTGGACACCTAAAGTGCATTGGGCCAAATATTAGTGTTTGGCAAAAATTTTGCAAACTCCCTTGGAGAAAAGTGGGCATTTAGAAGGCTGAAAGCCCAAGATAGGTCCTAGGTTGTCTTAGGCTTTTAGCTTTCTCGGCATGTCTACGTCCAGTACTGTATATATATTTTTCCAAAATTGTCCTCACCAACTTTATGTTTTTTCATTTTTGCCCTCATTATGTTACACTGTTCATTTTCTTTGTTGAGGTCGATCAGCATGGTTGTACCTAGTTGCAAGGGGCTAGCGACAGCTAGAGAGACGTCGGCATGGTTGTGGCGACCCAAGTGATTGCTGCTGGAGGGTCAAGCAACCTCCACGAGTCATGGCACCATGCGATCTGGGTCGCGCGACCCCTTGTGAGTTGCGGTGACCTAGATTTGAGTTGCGAGAAGTCCCGCATCTTCGTGGCGTTCGACAGATCTAGCTCGATGAGGTTCTAGCATTGGGACGCAAGGCCCATCAGCTTGATGGTGGTGAAGAACCGAGGCTTGGAGAGGTCAAGGGAGTGGATGGTGTCCTTGCGGGCAATGGCGACGATGGCATAGGTGATGCGGGGGCAGAGGGAGAGGTCGAGGCCGGCAGTGTTGGGGTAACGGGCGAGGGCAATGGGGAGGTACTCGATGCAGAGGGGGCGGAGGGACTTGCGGTGGTGGGACTCGACAGCATGGAAGGAGCGATAAACGGGGGAGAAGGACTTGCGATTGAGCGGGTCCTGATTGAGGAAGTCGAGGATCAAGAGTTCGATCTCCTCGGACTAGAAGTTGAAGAGGGTGGGGCCCTCTGGCACCGAGACTGCTGACTTCTACTTCTTCATGGTCCTTGAGAAGAGAGATTAAGAGATGGTGGAGAAGAAGATGGAGGAGAAGATGATAGTGGTTTAGATAAAGAGGAAGAGAAGATGTTGTGATGATGAGTTTGATAGTGCGACCTCGGCGGCGCATGATGAGGCGGCCCTCGTCTAGGTCGTGTGACCTAGGCAACCTTCACCTGGGTTGTGCTACCCTCGCCAAGGGTCGCCCAACCCTAAGTGGCCATCGTCGGTTGTCTTGATGGTTGCCTGAGGTCTTGCAACTTGAGATGTCGGCTGCCGATGACATATTTCAATTGTCGATAGCCATCTGTCCTTCACCAGCCAACTATTTTTTTTCTTTTTATTCTATCATAAAAGTCTTTTGTAAATATAAATTTCTCCAAACACTATTTTACTCAACGGTACTTTGAAGTGGACTTTTAAATTATAATTTATCAAATACAATTTGCATTTTGAAAAGCCTTTAACTTGAAGTTTTTTACATTTTCCCAGAATTTTTCTCTAAAAGTCCAACCAAACGTACCCTTATACAAGTAATCATTAGCAACCTTACGAGACAAACAATCCTTAAAAAAATATATTTATGACTTAAAATTTGATTCCATTCTTTCCAATTGTTTTCTAACAATGGCTACTGGTAATAGCCGTGGCATTGCAAAATGGCTAGGCCGGTGGCTCTTAGAGGAAAGGGGGAGAGAGAGAGATGTTTTATGGTTTTTGCATCTTAGGGATAAATTTCCTCAAGTTGCCTCATAACTTTAAAGAATTTCAATACTTTCAATGATCTGAGTATTGGTCTCACTTGATACGTGAACACACACTCAATTATTAAATCTCTATGATATTGTCCTCCATATAATGATAGATCTATTCTAAGAAGAGAATTGGGTACTCTATCCATCAAAATCAATTGCCAACAAAAGAAGAACAAGAGGACTCTCCAAGGAAAAAAGGAGGGGAAAGATCAAAGAGTCGGCGATCCTTCCACTTTCGAAGAATAGGCTCGACTCTATTGTGGTCTTCTTTCGATGACCATCTTAGTTCTAGATAAAAGATTCTAGAAACCCACTGAGAAAATATTGAGCACTTTTAACATGTCATGTCATTAACCTAGAGTGTCCTATTACCAATCGTACTTCATCATATTTGAGAGAGAGAGAGTCAATTGGCTTTTTTCAGGGTTTAAAGAACAGAGAAAGTTAAAACCCTAGCAAACTTGAACGATTGTTTAATGCTAATGCTCACACATCAGACCAAGCCAGCTTCACGATCAACACCTTCAAAGTGATCCCCCAAGTCTTGTCTCTCCAGTTGGGTCCAATGGCCATCCTGGCCTCTCACAAGCCCTTTGTTCTCGAGTTGCTTCCACTTCGGTGGGATGAGATACTTATCTATCAAGAAGTTAGTCGCTTTGTTCACCAACACAACGTCTCTCCCGGTGAACTCGAACTTCTGGCCCTTCCCTCATACCTATTTGCATTCACATAAGTGAAATATAAGCAAGTCTCGAATTTCATTCTACCTTAATTGTGTCATTGATGAGTAGCTAGTCAAGACAATGTTAATTGATCAACTCATCTATTAAAAGCAAGGAATGGAATATGGAGTGCAAGATATGACAATAGCGAAGGACAAGATGAACTTAAAGGATGTGTGTTGGACAAAGCCGAGCAACCCTTACCCATCCAGGAGATGAAGGAGAACTTCCATGTCATGATAAAACGACAGATCACCTTTTTCCTTCAAGCAGCACGAGTTTTCGTGATTCAACGCAAGCTCGATGCCGACATGTAAGTAGCAATTGATTTTTTGCAGTATGGAAGGTGCATTTTCATTGAAAATTATACCGGGCACGGTCGGGACCCTTTCATGAACATTTAACACTCTCAGTACCTTCACTCCCAGCTCCTCAACCCGCTTCTTGAATCTGGCATTGCCGACTCGTGGCCCTACAAACGAGAACACGCACTTGGGGACTATTTTACCATCCTGCCTAATGTCTATTCCCGTCTATGATATGTCGTATGCACCTAATATTGCTAGAGCACCTCCTAGGCGATGACCTGTGATCGTAATGCTCAAATCCTCGTCCTCGTGCTTCTGTATCAACCCCTTTATTTCTTGGAGGATATGCTCCAGGGCCGAATGCTTGCAAAACCTGGAATTTTTGTCGTTCTTGATGTAGAGATGGAGGAACCCAGACTCGACTTTGGCTTTTTGATCAGGGCAGGGGATTCCCTTTCCTCTGAACGGGCTCATGCTATTCATGGCACCCATAATCCACTCGGGCTTCCTCATCGTGCCACACCACATTATGGCTATGTCCCGTCGTCCTACAGCTTTCGACATTTTGTCGTCCGATACAACGATGTACCCAAACCAATTAGTCAATTCACTCCACGCTTTTGGCCACAACGATGGATATTGCGACAAGAATTTTGAGGAATTTTCTTTATGTATTTCATTCATGTACAAGGAGGTATATGTAATACAAGAGTGTACAATATAGGAAATTATACATGTGATGCTATTTTCCTATTTGAATAAATTAAATCAATTAACTTATCAATCTAAGATTAACACAATCATCCATGGAATCAAATCATATCTTCAAGGCATACTAAATCGTATCTTCAACACTCCCCCTCAAGTTGACAGCTTGTATATATTGAAGACGCTTAGCTTGTTCAACAGTTCCAATTCCTCTTAGCAACTATTCCTTCTTGGATTTTATCTAGGTGAAATAAAATTCGACTTCTATATACTTTGTCCTCTTGTGAAAAATTGGATTTGCCGCAAGTTTAAGTGTAGCATCATCGTTGCAAAACAATATAGTTGGTCCATCCACTTGCACTCCAAGATTAGAAAGTAATACTCAAACCTAGATTATTTCACAAACAGTCTTCGCCATAGCTCGATATTTTGATTTGGCTGATGATAACGAAATCGTTGACTATTTCTTTGTCTTACATGTAATGGAAGATCTTCCTAATTTAATGCAAAAACCGGTGATGGATCCTCGAGTCATTAGACAAGTAGCATAATCTATGTCGCAATAAGTTGTCATTTTCATGTCACAATCACGAGATAAAAGTATTCCAAGACCTGGACATCCTTTTAAATACTTCACAACCATTAATGTTGCATTCATATGCGACTGTTTTAGGCTGTGCATAAATTGGCCAAGTATCTATACCGCATGACATATATAAGGTCTAGTCATGATGAGATAAATCAATTTTTCGATGAGTCTCTAGTAGCTTGATGGATCCTTAAGCAATAAATCATCAAAAGGTGATGATGATGATCATGTATCATATTCATCGGTTGTTAATTTTATATATTGTTCTATCAAAACAATAGCTGGCTTACACCTTGACAATCATGCTTTTGATATGATTTCTAAAACGAATTTTCGCTTGCTAAGGTAGATCCCTTTATCTAATCGAGAAATCTCAATGCCAAGAAAATATTTAGGAGGTCCCAAATCCTTAATATGAAAGGTGGAATGCAGATATTTGAACTCTTTGACAATATATTCATCATTTCCCATGATAAGTATATCATCTACATATATTAACAAATAGATTAAGGATGTACCTCCGGTCCACATAAATAGAGCATAGTCATGCTTGGAATGTTAGAAACCTACATCCATGAGTGCTGTGTAAACTTGGCATCCTACTGTTGTAAAGCCTATTTAAGTCCACACAAGGATTTATGGAGACGACATACCCAAGACTCCCCTTGTTTGAGTACACCTTGTGCGAGATCCATATAGATTTCTTCGTTTAGATCCCCATGAAGGAAAGCATTATGGATGTCCATTTGATGAAGGGGCCAATTACAAAGTGCGGAAATAGATAGAAAAGAACGAACCATTACCTCTTTGGCGACCGGAGCGAAAGTCTCACAATAATCAAACCCCTCTCTTTATGTGAAGCCTTTAGCTACCAATCGAACCTTGTAGCGCTCAACGGAACCGTCTCC
Organism: Eucalyptus pauciflora; assembly: GCA_007663325.1. Classification (NCBI taxonomy): domain Eukaryota; kingdom Viridiplantae; phylum Streptophyta; class Magnoliopsida; order Myrtales; family Myrtaceae; genus Eucalyptus; species Eucalyptus pauciflora. Next base: position 1,966,034 of record VMYD01000388.1, read on the forward strand.
CCAGTATTTGATCTTCTACATCCATTTGCAACCTATTGGTTTTTGATGTGGAGGTAACGAAATGATATCCCAAGTGTGATTCTTTATGAGGGCATTTAACTCGGCCTCCATAGCTTGTTGCCAACGTGGATCACGAGCTGTGGGTGGGGTTCTCTCCTTAGATGACAACATTGGAGACTCAATTGCTTGATCCATGGAGCCTAGTAGAGAATATTCAGGATTTGGTGTAGCAAAAATTACTATGGATTCAAAGATAAATCTTCCTCTAATAGGAATGCTTGACGATCAGATTTGATACCAAATTAGGTGATGTGGATGCCATTTCTTGAAAAGGAAATATATGTTCGTGGAAAACAACATCTCTACTTATCAAGAACCAACCTATAGATATCTCCATGACCCTATAACCTTTTTGTAAAGTGGGATACCCCATAAAAATGCATTTTATGGCATGTGGACCCATTTTGTCCCAAGGACCCACAGTAGTTGTATAACATAAATAGCCAATAACTCTTAAATGATCGATATTTGGTCATTTTCCATAGTATCTCAAAAGGAGTCCGATCTTCAAGTACTCTAGTTGGCATGCGATTGATTAAATAGACTGATGTGACCACACAATCTCCCCAAATTTTTTTAGGAATTAATGCTTGGTACTTAAGGGCTTGAGCTACCTCTAAGAGTTGACGATGCTTTATTTCAACAATCCCATTTAGCTAAGGAGTCTAAGTACAAGAACTTTCATGAAGAATGACATGAGAAGGGAAAAAGGACTTACACTCAGTAGTTAAGAATTTGCGTCCATTATCTGTACAAATGCATTGTACAAATTTGTTGAATTGATTTTTTATTAGGCTGAAAAAATTTGACAAATGAGAAAAGGTTTGGCTCTTTGTTTGAATGAGGGAAACCCATGTGACATGAGCATAGTCATCCACAATGGTGAGAAAGAAACGAGCTCCATCACAATGTGAAGTATGATAGGACCCCATATATTAACATGTATTAATGAAAAAGCACTAGTAGCTCGAGAGTTACTGACTAGGAATGATATTTGTGATTGTTTTGCCAAAGGACATATGGGACATTCAGGGTGAGGAAAACAAGCACTATGATCCAGTTGATGAGAAAGAAAGATTCTATAATTAGTAGTGGCATTACATAAAACACCCCTATTCCAAGAAATGGAAGATAAATCAAAATCCTTTGGAAAACTGGTCCAAAATTATAGGCCTTGTGCAACACTACACAAACTCATCAGTTTGCCAATCGAAAGGTATTGAAAGAAGCAATTTTGGGAATTGAATATGGTGTGACAAGAATTGTCCTTGTAGGCATTCGAGACAGATATAAGGTTGAACACAAATTCAGGAATATAAAAAACATTTCTAAGAATAACGTTGGGACTAAGATAAACAGTGCCAATTTTGGTGACATGAGTGACATTCCTATTTGGAAGACGTACTGAAACAGGACCATGGGATTTGTTGTCAATATGAGAGAAAAACTTCTCATTGTAAATTATGTGGTCATTAGCACTTGAATCAATTATCCATGCATTAACTAAAATAGAGTCTGTTTTGCATAAAGAGGTACTTAAGAAATTCATAGTCCTGTTGATAGTACTTAACTAACTAAGGGCCTTCATGATATTTTGATACTGGCCATGGGTAAATTCCTAATTTGCCCTCCTAGTATTTTGTCCCGAAACCTAATAACTGGACAATCCTTTTTTTCTTTTTTTCTTTATCACTAGGTTTACCATGTAATTTTTGTTAGAACTAGTACGAGCACCTAGAGGGGGGTGAATAAGTGATTAAGATGATTTTATAAAACTTAACATAATGTATAGACGATTTATTGGATGATGGACTAAGGAATTGAAAACAATAATCGATGTAAGTGAAAGCAATGTAAAGTAAAAGGATTAGGGATAGAGAATCAAGACTCCAAGTTTATAGTGGTTCGGCTTAGACCAAGCCTACGTCCCCTCTCCTGCACGGACAGCCCACTGGTTGGATTTCACTAATAATTAAAAAGAGAATTTACAGTCTCACGCCCTTGATTCCACAGTGTAGAGATTCTACTACACTTCCTCAAGGTCTCACCAAACTTCAGTCTCTCTTTTGATTACAAATATAGTTCGAAGAATAAGATCATAAAATAACAAAGAGATTCAGACTTTGGAATTCTTCTATCTCGCACTCTTGAACAACTTGAGCGTCTCCCTTAAATACTTCTTCATGCCTTCATTACCGTTGGCACATTCCAAAGAAATTCTTCTAATCAACCCATTGGACAAAATCAATTTAAAGAGATCTCGAGCTCCTCAAGGAAAATGACGATAGCCCATCAATCTTGCTCGCCCATACAATCAGAATCTTGGTTTCCATAAGTAGAACCTTCCAAGTATAAATTGCGGATCTAAAGAATCTAGATTATTCGAATACGAATAGAAGATCTTGAAGTGCTAATTCCAGTTGTGAGATATTCCTTAACCGTTGGAGTCAAAACCACATTAGATATAATCAGAATAGAAGTTTAACTTTGTCGGTCTAGAAACTGTCCATGAGAGCAGACTTTGAACTTGAGTCTAGAGGTCTTTAGACTTTGCCAGTAGAGTCTACAAGTCTTCAGACTAGACTGATGGAAATGTTTTGTCGACTTCAAAATACCTTAAGAGGATTTTTCTAACAACTTCCAGCATGTATTAATAGCATAGTGGGGGCGTTTGCTATATCTACAGAATTTACCTTTTGTTTTAAATTTTTTCCCTCCCCCACTCTAAGATGACATTGCAGCCCGTGTGACGTAGAATGCCTTGTGCGTTGGTGCTGACGTGGCAACATGTACACCACTCGATTCGATCACTTGGATGGACAGATAAGAGTTGTCGGAGCTCGGCTTCTAATTTGGACCGTCCATGACTAATCTCTTAAGATTAGCTTCTTCTTCCTAGTGAAACCCTGGCGCCACACGAGAGTTGTTCGCAGCCATGGGTGTCCGCTGCTGGAAGCTCATCGGAGTGGCGAGCATCATGCCCTCGCCCACCCACACATATTCCGTCGTTGCTAGGCATTGGTTCTCTTCTTGAACGGAAACCAAATCCATGGCGAGAATTTGGGACCTGAAATTCGAGTAAGTCTTATTTAGAATCAATAGAAATCAAGTAATTTTTTCTTGTTTTCGATATGTCTCAAAGTTGCTTCTGGTCCTTCCAATTGTTCCTCAGTCGCTTCAAGTTCATTCCACAAAGTGGAAAGTCAGTTGAAACAAGAGGTAATTGAGAGGTTCCTTTACTTCAACTTCGACAAGGCCTGAGTGAGCGAATAAATCTTTGCCCGATCTAACTTCCCACACATCTCATGGATATTGTCCCACGTTGCCTTGGCATAATCGGTTGGTGGGAGTCCTGCCGTGACCTCAAGAGCCACATAGTTTCCAATCCATGTGTGGACAAGTTGGTTACATTTGCGCCAAAGTCATTGCAATCGATCGACTATTGGAAAAGAGACGGCTCCGTTGAGGAAGCCGTCCTTATCCTTTGTCACCAAGGCTTGCCGAAAAACTTGAGCCCAAACTATATAGTTATCTGGTCCTATGATTTATAGATTGACGAGCCGAATTTTTGGTCCGTTAGTTGGTGTTGTGTAGAGAGGGCTGCCGGGCTCCGGGCAATCATCGTTGCCTGGAACAACGTAAGGCAAAAAACCTGGTTGCAAACTAGATTAGAAAATTGGGTAAGGCTACATCCCTAGAGCTAGTTGAGTGAATTCGGGTATCTAATCCAGACATTTCTGTTAGAGAAGACTTCTTATTGTTTTGTAGCTGACAAAACTTTCCAAGAAGTCTAGTTTGAAGGGTTGCAGACTCAAATATTATAGTCTGAAGAACTCAAGACTCTCAATCAATATCTAAAGACTATTAGACTTTAAGCTCAAAGTTTGACCTAACTGACAGATTCTAGACCGACGAGAGAAGACTTATCCGAATGCGAGTTTATCTTCAAGGATTTGGTTCGTACGATTTGTGGAAGATCTTATGACTGGAAATAGCACCTTGTGACCAATTATTCTTATTGGAATCAATTCGGATAATCAGATCTTTTGTAAGGCGAGGTATACTTGGAAGGTTCTACTTATGGAAATCGAGATCTTGATTGTATGGGCGAGCATGATTGATGGGCTATCATCACATTTCTTAAATGACTCGAGATCTCCTTGATTGATTTTATCCAACTGGTAGATTGGAAAAACTCCTTTAGAAAGTGCTAACGGTTGTAGAGGCATGGAGGAGTATATAAGGAAGACTCTCAAGTTGTTTGAGTGTGTGCGTGAAAGAAAAATTCCAAAGTCTGAAGCTCTTAGTTCTTTGCTATTTCAATTGTTGAGCTTATCTTGTACTCAAAAGAGAGAACAAACACTTGTGAGACTTTAAATAAGTGTAGTAGAGTTTCTACATTGTGAAGTCAAGGACGTGAGACTGTAAAATCACTTTTGATTCTTAGTGAAATCCAGCCAGTGGGCTGTCAGTGCGGGAGAGTAGATGTAGGCTTGGTCTAAGTCGAACTATTATAAACCTTGTGTTTCTATTCTCTTTCCCTAAACTCCTTACTTTAATTCGCAGCTTTATATAACTGCTTATAGTCGTTTACATCTTCAGTCTATTATCTTCTAAAGACGATTTGATTTATTAAGTTTTATAAAAATTTCTTTTAACACCTCTTCACCCCCCTCTAGGTGATCGTACTAGCCTTAACACTTTCTAACCCGTCCATCTTGGTCTTCCTTCTTCTTCTTCAGATGGGCCTCGTTGTGCCCATGCCTGACTCGATCCGATGGCCCATTGGCCTTGAACTGGAAACCGGTGGACTAGTGGCCATTGGGTTGGGTTGGAAGTTTGAATTGGAGTTGGGACAGACTCAAAGGGTGTTGAGCAGAGGGGGTTTCTTCTTCAGTCGGAGCGACTTGATCCAAACCTTGATTCTCAAGTGAGTTATTGATTTCCTCACTTGGACTTTGATTCTTCGACATGGTATTTGAAGTGAATTCCCGTCGGGTGCTGGTTTGTTTTGCAGAATAGGAATTGCAACAACAAAACTAGAAACGAGACGGAGGCAATTCTAGAAATGCGGAAGCTAGGCCAGGAAAGGACGTTATGATACCATGACAAAAAACAAGAATTTTGAGGAATTTTCTCTATGTATTTCATTCATGTACAAGAAGGTATAGGTAATACAAGAGTGTACAATATAGGAAATAATATACGTGATACTATTATCCTATTTGAATAAATTGAATCAATTAACTTATCAATCTAAGATTAACATATTGTATCTTCAAATCATATCTTCAAGCCACACTAAATTGTATCTTCAACATATTTGCACGAAGCGTAGAGATAATGGGTCTCTTCGTATCCACCTCGACGGAACTCGAGAGAATAGAAAAACTCACTTGGCTTGTACCGACAGCTGCCACAATATTTGGAGAACGGGTTGGCGTCGAACGCATCATAGGACGCTTGAGCCATCTCTCCATACCGAATCAGCTCGGCCCGCAAAAGGGGGTCGATCGGATCGAGCAAGCTGACCCAATCGCTCTTCCTGTGGATCTCTTCCCATGCGCTTGCCAAGTCGTTACTAGGCTCTTTGATTGCAGTCCAGTGACCATTTTTATTTTCCCTCTCGCTTTGAAGATCCGGATCAATGCACGAGGACTCATTCTTGGATGATACATTTTGTATGAAAAGTCTTCCATTCAATGGGCTCCCTCTTCTCGTTAGGCCTCCGCATGCGAATCTGACAGATGCAATCGGAGGTGAAATTGGATCGTTGAATGAGAAGATCTTGTTGTGAATGAGAAGATCTTGTTGTGATGGGTGTGATCTCGAAAGAACAACTGACAATAGGGTATCGCCATCGAGCGAACTTATGGTATGAAGCTCCTGCCTTGGTGTCTGATGAGGAAGAGTTTGATTCAACGTATACTTGATGGTTTTGGCTAATTAAGGAAAGCATTTCGATGGGGGTTGACGTTGTCGAGAAGTTAAAGTAGACTTTCAAAGGTCTCTCGACTTTCCTTGGTTTTCTTGTTGTAATTATGGTTAATGGATCAACGAAAGCCAATAATTATGATATGTCCTTTCTATTCACGTATCTCTTTTGGATTCATGTATTTCCTAATTTTTTCTGTTCACATATCTATTGATTTCATGAATTTCCTAGATTCATGTATCTTTCAGTTCATGTATTTATTGAGTTCATGAATCTCTTGAATTCACGTATCTTTGGATACATGAATCTCTTGGATTCACGTATCTCTTTATTCATGAATCTCGTGGATACACGCGTCTATTTAATTCATGTATCTCTTTAGTACATGAACCAAAAAGCTCTATAAATAGATATGAGAATAGAGCTTCTTTACGGTTTTTGGTTTTGGTTTTTTCCAACTCGATTCCAAAAAGCTTTGAAATACTTTCTACTCTTCTGTTTTTTCTGAGTGTGCTGGTTCAATTGAACGGTTCGATTGAGTCCTGTTTGCATAGTGCTGATCCAAACAGGTTCGATGTGTTGTATCTTGGGAGGCATAGTTCGTGAATCTGCGGGGCACCTTTGGCAGGAACTAATCGCCTTAAGGAGATTCGGTTATCCGTACCTCACCTCCAATTTTATGTTATTTTTCAGTAATATATTATTTTCTTCTTCTCCAAGATTTGTAAGGATATTATAAAGTTGTTATCATCTTCTTTACATTGATGTTCTGATTACAACAAACAGTGTGTATTTTCTGGATTATTTCCAACACTTCTTCCTGTTAAAATAATCGATCGTCGACCGGTTTTAAAATTACTTGTAGTTTGTCGTTGTCGTCTAATGGAAAATTCCGTCGTCATTAGTAGGTGGTATGGAATTGGTGTAGTGTGCAAGTGCGAAGTCAATTCGATGTTGCATATTCTATCGACTAGATTGAGCAGAAATCGTGCATTGACAGCCAATGTAAGTTTCAGTTCACATTAGACCGTATGGGTCGATGCAATTCACTATTCTAAATGTTAGTTTTAATCCCTTTCTTGTGGTGAACTTATGGGGACCGACTAAGTTGTGTTCTCATTCACCTAACATATTTAATTAATTGCATGTTGGCACATGGCTAGAGTCAAGTATCAAAAGTGGATTGATATTTTTTATTTTGTTTTGCTGGATAACATATCATTAACATTGATGAATATTTTTATACGAAAGTTATTATTTTTTTCTAGGGAGTTACGCAATGGTTGTTAATCTAATCTAATATGGTTTTTATGTTTCATTACTCTTGACTCTTGAGTTGAGAATTTGCATATGTGGTTTCGGTTATCTCATATCCATTCATGTTATTCAAGTTCTAAAAATTACTCTCTTGCACGGGGGTGCAAGCATATACTTGTATTGATGATGAATCATGCATTTGCATAGCACGCGCACGAGGGTTAAATACAAGTGTTGAGGAAAATCTACCGTTCTGCATACTCTCATTTGATATTTCTTGCTCTACATATTCTTCCACGGAATATGTATAGATTTTATAAGCGCATATGTATGATGATGACACTTGAGGTCGACTAATTGAAGGTCACAAAAAGAAAAAAGAAAAAGATGTATGTTGCAACGGTAGTGCTTTGGACAAGTATGGTCTTGTTAAACCCGTCATATCAATTTATAATTATCTTCACTTTGAGTCTTATATGATGCTGCCCTTTATTGTTTTTAAGTAAGTTTGATATATTACACAGAAATTATTTGCATTTGTGAGTAATAAAACTAAAACAATGCATTATAAAGACGAGATTAATTACGTTAATCACAAAGTTCTTCATGTGACCTGAAATGTATAAGATCAATCTTTGTGAAATGAAACTGAAAAGAAAAGCGAATTTACTTGACGTTTCAGGTGGAGTTGTAACTTCAGTTCTATCAAATGAAAGACAATGACTCGGTGGAATCCACGTGTCAAGCTTGCCCCCTAACTTTTCACGCAAATGAAAGATTGAGCCACTAACGAAGTCATTTGCTGAAATTTCACGCTTTGGTCCTTTGGTGGATCTAATTGATTTCTCCTTTTGAAATTTTGGGGGCAATGCGTACTTTTAGTAAAATATCCGAGTGATTAGTAAAACTCACCAACCAATATATTTAGGTACTATAATGACTGAACTTAATTCGTATCTCATATTCTGCACATATCATTATAACTACTTAAAACCTCGAATAAAAGTTGATGTGTCCATCTGTGCTAAAGTTTCAACTATTACAACTATACCTTTTAAAGAGATTTCATCCTTAAAATTTGAGATACCTAATTATGCGAACAATTCAAAATAGTCATCCTGCACATTCTCTTCATTAACCAACTTCACTTATGCTCCTTTCGATCTAGTATTCAAATAGGCATCTCATTGTATGGTACTTGTTCATTGATCTCAATATTCATTGCTTGATAGTCTAGAATGTGAGACGGGATTGGTTTGTATACTTGTGAAGCGTTGGAACATGGAGTGCATCATTTTATGAGTGAGCATGGATCCATTATAGTATCGGGAATAAGATCGAACTAGTAATGGGAAGCGATTCAATTCTAGGTTCCCATAGTTGTCAGTTTTGAAAAAAAGTGGAACCGGTACATTGCGGCTTGGTTCTTAGTTTCTAGGTAAGAACTGAATTGGGAATCCAAAGAATCGAACTGGAGTCGATGAACCACGGTTACGTATTTTGAACTTTTTATTATGTATCCTATTTTAGATGTTTACCTTTCGTGGATCGTTGCTTCTAACAAATATGAAGTTGCATTCACTTTCACTTTGCTTAACTTAAAATAAAGCAAAAAAAGAAGAAAAAAATGGAAAAAAGAAGAAGAAATTGGCTGGTGCCCGGTAAATCCTAAAACCGACCCTAAAACCAATTGATAAGATAGGTTCCGAATTCCAAAGATTAAGGAATTGTTTCCAACAGGGTAGGAACCTTGACTTACTTTGAAACCGCTCATACTTACATCATCTACACCGGCAAGCTTCGGTGGTGACGCCAATCAGTATGCCAAATCTCCTAGTCATTCCACTATACGGAATGGGCCAAAAATTCTTGGGCTCAATTTTCTTTTCAACTTAACCGACCTATTCCTTTCATTAGCGAAACTTCGAAGAAAACATGACCTTGAACATGAAACTCCAACTGTCGTGGCCGCCTATCTGCATGACACTTTCTGTCATCTTTGTGCAATTTGAAGTCCATCTCTTACAACCCAAATGATATTAGAGGAAACCTGAGTCAATTTTGGCACAGTCAACCTCCTCTCGCCAACTTCCTCCTAGCAAGTCAGAGATCTACTTGTGCCTCTATAACGCTTCAAATGGAGTCATGCTAATATTTTGTCAATAGCTTCTCTTATAGGGAGCTCATGTAGACATGATTACCCTTAAGGAAAATGACATGCATGTATGACAGGTGAGATGACGGAGGATTCAAATAAGGCATGAACTTATAACATGTGTATGGCAATCAAATGCACCATGAGGGAATGTCATACATACTAATGTGACAATCGAGTACAAAATGAACAATGACATGCAAATAGAAAATACCGTGACAGTCGAATACATCATAAGAAAATGGTGTACAAAAATGATGTGGCAATTGAATACAACTTGAGTGGAGCCACATCAAATACAACTTGAGTGCATGACATGCAAAACGACATGGCATTCGAAGATAGTAGGAGCAAACAACATGCAAAATGATGTGGCAATCATAATCAGCATGAGAGAGAGACATGCAAAATGACATGTAAAGATGCATGGATGCAATTTTAAAATCAGTGTTGAGTCCCATATATAAATCGACCTTTCGAATGAGAATAACTCGTCTCCACGGGGCCACAATTCATGAACTCGGGTCGGGCGGCCATTGGTCTGTCGCCTCCGATCCCATCACCATGGCCGACCCGTACACCCCAGTTTCAATCCTCTTTTATCGGTTCCTAAGGGTTTGGCTTGCAAAATAAGGAGTCTATTCTAGCACTTCACGCATCAACTAGCTCATGTCATGGTCCATACCTGCACAGTTTATAATTAACAAAAGCAGCAGCATGCGTTCCAACGACACCCTGAACAATCAAATCGTTCATGGATAACGAATTTCTGGAGAAATGTCCTCATCACGAATAGATCCAAAACTTCATTCCAGAGGCGTTACGACCTAGAGCATGCGTGACGGCGCTATCGCAATTGGAATTTTCCTCTAAGAAGAATTCCACCAAGACGTCCATTTTCTAATAAAAATAAAGGGAATGATTTCAGGCCCTACCTGGACTTTAAGTTATGTTTGTGCCCCCTTCGGATCTGTCGGAGCTTTCTAGATTTTAGGCTCTACCTGGTGAAAAAGCTCATGTCGTTGAAGGGAGAATATTTTAGGAATGGAATCTTGTGTTGAGAAACAAAGAAAGGTCATTTTATAGGGAAGGAGGGGCCGCGTCTTTTAGGTCCCGTAACTTTTGGCACGTGATGTCCGATTGGCGTGATCTTCACGCTATTGAAAAGCTTGTAACGAGAGCTTCTCAACGAGCCTGATATTGCTGGGGGTAAATCTCAAAGTCACGGACCAGAGGTTTTGGCCTATATTGGGACCATAAGCTCGAGTCTATGAACTGAACGTCATCTTGGTGACTTGACACTTTCAAAAACAACTATTTACTTCGGCTTAGAGATATAGAAATTGCCATTCCGATCTTGAAACTTGCAGGTATGGTTTTGGGCTTCGGGACCTATTTTGGGTATTAGGGAAGTTTGATTATCGTTTAATCGACAATTACTCCTTCATCCGGCGACTGATTGACACTACTTTTGTTATAGAGGAACACTTGCGACCTTTAGGTTTTAGGACATGAATTTGAAATCATATAATCACAAACTTCTTGACATTGCAAAAGATAAATAATCTGTTCCGGAGGGTCACAAATTGATTGCCAGATTTGGTGGCAATATGAAAAATATATTTTATGTCAAAAATTCAGTTTAGACCTAATATCTCGCTAGTCAAACATTGATTAACTTTTGGTTAACTTTAGATCGAATGATTAAATATTTCAAATTTTTTAAAATTCGAGGTGTTAACACAATTGTTCCTAGTTCATTTGATCGTATAAAAAATTATAATGCGAAAAGATGTTTGTAATTAGATTGGGGCTTTAAACATATACCTTAAAAATTTTGCTTTCATTTACCAAAGATTTTAAACTTTTACGTGGTAAAGGAAAGGCTCCTCTCATTACATTAAATGCATTAAATGTCCAAAAATCTATTATATCAGTGAGCCTCCAAGGCTCTAACTTCTATCAATAAATTTTATCAAAACTCATGTGTATAAAGCAAGATGTATAGTAACAACACCGTTGAGTATATTCTAGCATTGCTCCTATACGTGGTTACAACATGGTTACATACAGTATATCTGATAATTATATTAACTGGTGAGATTTCAATACTTGTAACTACACACAACTTAATTAATTTCTTAGACCAAAAATCATTTACGTGAGACATTCAATGAATGTCGAACACCCCAAAATTGTCAAAAGTCAAAGAAGCTTGGGTATTTAAATACTTCAAAAATTTCCAGCGACTTGCTTTTCAGTCTCGTTAGACAAGCCCCGCCCGTGTACTGTCCGACACGGTACCCCCGTTCGAAGTCACTATCAGGGCCAGCTTTTCCTCCTAGCTACTTTCAACCCTCATTTTTAAAATTTGTTTGGTGGGGATTGATTGTCCGATGCAAATTGCCATCTGAAAAGTTCATGAATGTAGGCTTGTCCGGTTGCTGCTCCAACCTGCACCAGACGGTACCGACTTCAATTTTTATCTAAAGAAGGTGGGGGGCAAAAAGCAGACATTTGACCGCGCTAATGGATTCTATTGTGTATTGATTTTTGCAATAAAATAACCCTTTGATTTGCTATTATTGATGATGTTGTTTTGTTTTGTTTTTATTTTTTTTCATGTTCTTTAGGGGGAGTCCTTACCTCACAGTTTCAATGTTTGATTTAGAGAGATTAAGGAAATTTACACCAACATGTGCACGTCATTTGACCTTGAGTTTATATTGTTTCCCTCTTAACTTTCTTTTTGTTCAGATGTCTGAACCTTTAAGTTAAATGTGTGATATTATCTAAACATTAATATCCATAGCCGCCTCAATTTTTGTTCCTTCCTCTCTTTGTGGATTAAAGCGTCATTATTTGCCGAACGAACATTAATTTTGACACGAATTGTGTAGAAAAGGAAAAAGAGGAGATGGGATCTATGAAAAAAGAATCGTCCAAGCTGAATATTCTGAATTGGACTTACATAATTTATTTTTCACCCGGTCTGAAAACGCTTTCAAAACTACAATACCGGAAATAAAAAAAAGCACTCTCTTTTTGTATCGAGGCCGAGTCTTGCTTTGTTGCCTTGAATAAAGGCAAGACAAAATGATTATTCTCCTCTCCACAGTGTAATTTGGAATAAATAATAATGCATATCGAAATTTCAAGTTTACTTTTCGATCCGAGGGTACGTTGGAAGAATACCTAGTAGAAAAATTGAAATTCAAAGGAAGAGAATGAATGAACGGATGACTAGGATATGGTAGCTTCCTGCTTCATATTAATTTTGCTTATATTTATAGCAAATCTAGGACCAACGCAATTTAAAAACACCAATTTCATTCCTATTTCGAAAAATCACCAAACTCGAATAATTAAAAAAAAAATAAAAAAAAAATCGTTGACTATAAGGATTTGTTAAACTGATGTTTTTTTTTTGGCATTGTACTCCTGATCACTTTAATAATCACCAAAAGAAGGAAATATAAAATATTATAATATAACGAACCATCATAACATATACAATATATTCCCCCTCCTTCGCGGAGTCTTCCGTATTCCTTCCACCGATGTAATTCCGTCGACGCTGCCTCCCCCACCACCACCCCCACCACCCCCACCGCCACCCTCTTCGTTCGTTTCCGAGGGGTGCTTTTTTCCGGGAGCTTTCTCGTGGGTGGTTTCGTTGGTGGGGCGTGTGTGTGTTCTGGGGATGGTTAGAGATGGCTCGAGAAGGAAGCGTGGTGCCGGCGGACCCGCAGCAGCAGCAGCAGGCGGCGAAGAAGAAGGGCCAGCCGTCGCGGAGCTGGATGCTCCTCGACACGGCGGGGCAGGGGACGGTGCTCGACGTCGACAAGTACGCGATCATGCACCGCGTGGAGATCCACGCGCGGGACCTCCGCATCCTCGACCCGCTCTTGTCCTACCCCTCCACCATCCTCGGCCGTGAGAGGGCCATCGTTCTCAATTTGGAGGTCTCTCCTTTTCCTTTTTGGGTCTTGTTTATGAATGGGTCTCTCTCTTTCTCTCTCCTTTCTTCTTGAAGTTCCTTGAATTGTTGGTGCTGACTTTCGTTTTTATTCACTGTTGCATTTGTTGGTGTTTGAACTTTTTGCAGCATATCAAGGCAATTATCACTGCCGAGGAGGTTAGTGCGTAGCGGCTTGTGTCTTTCTTAGCGGTTAATGTCTGCTTATTGAGCAGAGCGGTACTTGTGTGATGTCTGGAAGCCCCGTGTATCGTCACTTACGTTTTGGAAGAACTTACTTTAGTGTAGCTTCGGATGTTGTCCTGTTTCTTTGACTAATTCAGTTGAGTTTTTCCTTCTTGCATTTGATGAAGTGTTTTTCTTTTCTCTATTGCAATGAGTTCTAGTACCATTGACTGGAATTCTGAGGTTGCTAAATGTTTAGTCGCCGGGCCTTGATTAGCCGAGCACTAATTTTCTCCCTGGTTCAGCATAACTTGTCTTTCAGTTGCAAGCTCGAATGGAAACTGTTCAACACAGTGAAAGCCTTCAATTCTGAAATTATCATATGTCTTTTCCTTTTATTTCCAGCCAATTATGACTGAACACAGCTTTCTCGTTATCCTCAAGTCCTTAGATATTTCCTTTAGGCTGTTAAGCTACGCAGACCTTTTGCATGAGCAGTTGTCTCTGTTTTTTATGTGAGACTACTTAACTAGCTAGGTACTTATATTCATGCTTTTTCCCAGAGATAAATTACAACCTTTCTTATAAAATACTTAAATGGTTGTGCAAAAATGGAATTTGATGTCTGCTCGTGGGAAATTTCTTTCTCCCTTATGTAAGAACTAAGTTAGTTCTGGGTCAGTTTATTTTCATGTTTTATATCATAAGTAGCGATGGCACTTGCATTATTGGCTTGTAGGTGTTGCTTCGAGACCCATCAGATATAAATGTTATACCAGTTGTTGAGGAGCTCCAACGGCGATTAGCTGTAAATGCCATATGCCAGGGTCAAGATGATGCAGAAGAGTATTCTCATGTACAGAATGATGTTGAAGCCGGGGAAGATGATGGTATGGGGTGTGTTTGAGTTGGCTCTTTCAAATTGGATTTGTTTTAAGCGGGCCATCTTTTGATAGTTGTAATATGATGCAATGCAGAGTCTCCATTTGAATTTCGTGCCTTGGAGGTAGCTTTGGAAGCAATTTGTAGCTTTCTTGCAGCACGTACTACTGAATTGGAGACTGCTGCTTATCCTGCTTTAGATGAGCTCACCTCAAAAGTAAGTAGATTCACTTTCCCATCTCACTGGGAAATAAATGAACCAAAAATAAAAATGCTCTGTTAAGGTTCTTTAATTGTTTTTGTTGCTTCTCCTTCTAAAGGAGTGATACGCGGCTGAACACTGTCATTTGTAGTTCTTAGTGTAACTACTAATATTATTTGTTTGGAAATAGGTATTGTTTTACTGATTGAAATGTTCTTCTAGTGTAGCTTTCATTTGTCGAATTCCAGGCATTTCTACTTCCCTCTAAGGATTTTATGCCTGAGTGATTGGTGAACTCTTGAAGACTGGTCCATTTGGTTTTGCATGCTTGATGTGATGTTATGCATGATCAGCTGAATTTTGTTAGTTGTTATTTTTCTTGGAGATTTGTTGTTGTGCTTGTGTTGATTGATCGAGATGATGCAATTTTTTTTATGGAGCTTTTGCCTCTTTTGCTTAACACAGATTTTTGTACTAATCGAGCCATTACTCTTTATGCTTGGAATTCTACAACAATGTCTCAATGCTGGCTGGTCGATCATGCTTCTATGCTCAATCTCAGTTTGAAATGTTTCTCTTAAATTTGCATGTCTGCTGTCTGTGGTCTTTGTAGATTAGCAGCCGTAACTTGGATAGGGTTCGTAAATTGAAGAGTGCGATGACAAGGCTAACAGCAAGGGTGCAAAAGGTATTGTGAGACACTTTTTGCCCTGCAAAATTGTATAACTTCTGGGTCATTGGTGAAATCGAAATGGTTCACCTTGCCATTATCTATCATGTTTTCGACTGAGTATTAACTTTGCAAGTAACATAAATTTTGAGTTGACCTTGTCTTTCTTGATTCTATGTACTCATGCAACTCTAAGGACTTGGCCTAGACTGACTGACAATCCTATGTATGATAAAATGTTTGTATCTTCAAATTGAGTATTTAGATGGGCTTGTATGAAAAGTTAGTACTTGATTAATATATAAATAATCGAGATAGATTTTATTGTCTTCATGAAATGGTGTCCGACTGAACACTGCACTCTCTTTCTCCCTCTATTTAGAGGATTATTGTTGGACAGAACCTATTGTTGATATTCTCAATCATTATGGGCTTTTCTGTCACTATACAAGGGTGTCTTCTTCAGGGTACCTTTGACGTGTAGGAGGGTAACATCTTGAAAGGTATTTGTGGTACATTGCAGGTAAGGGATGAGCTTGAGCAACTACTAGATGATGATGATGATATGGCTGACTTGTATTTGTCAAGAAAACAAGTTGGTGCATCTTCCCCTATAAGTGGTTCAGGAGCCCAAAATTGGTTTCCTGCTTCCCCTACCATTGGCTCAAAAATATCTCGAGCCAGTAGGGCAAGTGTGGCAACAGTTCATGGAGACGAAGATGATGTTGAGGAGTTGGAAATGTTACTTGAGGTTTTGAGCTATTTCCTGTTGATATTATTGTGGATGGTATTTTTAAGTTCTGTTGTTTCTTGAATAGGCATCAATGTCTTTTTTTTTTCTTCTTCAGGCTTACTTTATGCAAATTGATGGCACATTGAACAAGCTGACAACAGTAAGTACTTGTACAAAATAGGGAATTATCTGCATGATCCTTTAGTCGCTGTAGTATTCGCCTGCATTTATCTGTTGTAAATTCTTGGGTAGAGTGCTTCCATTGATGCTTTAGATAGGTAATGAATTTCAGCGATGCTTGTGCTGGAGAAAATTGTCATTTTTGTTGGCATCATTGTGATACATGATTATATTAGGAATGATCATTCAGGAACTCTCTTGTTAGTATTTACACTCTCATGTGGGTTGGGATGGCTAAATGAAACCTGTCTAATTACTATATATGAGTTTATGAATCCATTAAAAAATTTCTCTTTGCCAAGGAGAGACTATAGGTTTTCTACATCAGTACAGGGTCAATAATTAACAGTTGTCATGGTGTTGGGAGAATGAAATTTGTGATGTGTTGTTGTAATTGAAATCGAAAATATCCTGTACTAAATAAAAATCAGTCTCTTCATAATGATTTGCTTTTCTGTTTACCAGGGTAGCAGATAAATTATAGACAGTTTTATTTTGTGTTAATTTCATGCCATTAAGGTAGTTGGAAATTTTGAACTGATTAATTCGTTTTGTGCTCTGGTCAAATAGTTATTCAAATTTTCATTTTGCTTGCTCGAGATTGTTTGTAATGCATGACTAAAATGATTGTACTTTTGAGAGTTTGATTTTCTGTATAATGTCCATTTTTCGAAAAATTTGATTTGCCTAAGTTGCTCATGTGCAGCTTCGGGAATATATCGATGACACTGAGGACTACATTAACATCCAGGTAACTTGATTGATTAAGTTAGTTGTATAGCATGTTTCTATAAAGAGAATCAAGTAGATAAAAAGGGGAAAAGCAAAAGTTTTGCATGGAGTCAAGTCAGTGTTCTCTTTTTCCTGAAATTCTTAGTATTTTCTCTTTTTCCTCAGCTTGATAATCACCGGAATCAGCTTATTCAGGTGCTTCTCTCTCTCTCTCTCTCTCTCTCTCTGTTATTGTGTGCGTTCATGTTCTCAATTGTTTCTTTTTTAAATGTGTACCCAAGTAGTTCACCTCTTCATTTAGTTGCTAATGTCCAGAGTCGTTGCATTGATTTATTTGATGTTCTTTGACTCCTCTGTCTGTGGTTGCAGCTAGAGCTCTTCCTGAGTTCAGGAACTGTTTGTTTGTCCATCTATTCTTTGGTTGCTGGCATTTTCGGCGTGAACATACCTTATGATTGGAACAATAACCATGGCTACATGTTCAAATGGGTAGGCCTGAACCTTTAATTAGTAACTTCATCGTCTCATCTCCTTCTCGATTTCTCTTCTTGATTTCACTTTTCCTTAAAAAAGAAAGCTGTGTCCTAATGCTGGCAGGTCGTGATCGTGACTGGAACCGCCTGCGCATTCTTATTCATCCTTATAATTGCATATGCTCGTCATAAGGGATTGGTTGGATCTTGACTTTGCATCTCTCAAGCTGGCCTTTGGGACGACTAAAGGGCAGGGCCATGAGGATGGAGTTTGTTTTGATTCGGATAGCCGAAAACTGTTATACTGCTGTGGCTGAGGTTGTTGGTTCGCCCTCTCATTTCCCATTTGAATTGACAAACCATGCAAGGAAATATACCTCAGGACAATATTCATTAGCAGCAATCGTGGATAAAGCTTATAGGGAACCATTTTTCTCCTCTTATTTACACAAATTTTCCTGATTTCACACAGGATAATTGGGTGTACCACAGATCTTGTTACACACGATACTTGTAACTAACCTTCGAATAATTGGTATTTACAGAGTACGCTATTCTTGGTAGATTCCTATGGTGTTCTCTTTCGGAGCTAAATTTGCATAATGTGTAGGACCATCTTGCTCAATCTATTCAAAGCCCTTACGATATAAATGCTGCATGTATTTGATGGAACATATTATGATTGGATTCTTCTCTTGTTTATGTGGATGACATGATCATCACGGGACGTGATTGTCGCAAGAGTTAATATGGTTTGATATTGCATATCTCATGAACGGCTCAATGGACAATTCGAAATAGAAGATTTTGGAGCTTGAGCTTGCTTGGAGATTTGATGTTGTCTTGTGTAATGAAAGTTTATTATCTCGGGCCAATTATGGCGGTGATCTTCTTTCTTGAAAACCTACTAAACTTCTACTAAACTTCTAGATAAAAGGGGCTTGATCCTTCTCAATTTGAAATTTATTGGAGTTTTACGTAGGTGAAGAAATCGAATCTGCTCCTTACCAAAAGAAAGAAAGAATAGAATCTGCATGTTAAATGGGGCTTGGAGTTTCTGCCCTAAATGGAAAAGGAAATTTCAGTTTCCGGGGCTATAATTTTTGCTGATTTGTTATACATTTGTGTATTGAAGTGAAAGTGTAATTTCATTATGCATGATGTACTCTTATTGCTATCGCAATAAATTAGCTTAAACTGAAGTTCTAGTTTGTACAGAAGTTCAATAAAATTTAATTTATGTCTATCTTGGCCAGTACGGTTCTAGTTCTTGGAAAAAATTTGTCCAATTTTTTTCATTCTCTAAGTTTTGTCGTAGACATTTCTTGCTAGAAATTCTTGTGAAATCATCACCGAAAAAAATCAAGATGCTCTGAAAATTCGAACTCCTCTCTCTCTCTCTCTCTCTCTCTCATCGACCACAACCATAAAGGTGGAGTCACATGCCGCAGTCCCCTCTTCTTAGCAATGCTATTGCATGAGTAGTCCAGCCTTAGGCTGCAACGAGAGTTGGCACAGCTAGTGAACCTACAGCGGCTCGCTCACTGGTAAGTCAGGGGACGACCATGGGCGACAACAAGCTCACTGCTCACTTGCTATGCATTCATGGTGTGCGGAGAGAGAGAGAGAGAAGCGAGGATGGATAATGTTACAAAAGTATCGAAACCCTTATCTTATATGAATGTTGGACATTATTCAATACTAACACATTGAAAAGGGTAGGAAACATGCAACACGAAACAATGTAATAGGTGCCTTTTCTTTTTCGCAGCGATTACTCTCGAGATGCTATGTTCTTTCATTGGCAAGTAAAACCTTCTTTCATTGGCAAGTAAAACCAAGTTTATTTTATTCTAGAGAAGCAACACCCTGAAAAGTGACATGTTGAATAGCTTTTGACTTTTGATTTTTGTATTTAATATTTTAAAAATCAAGATGCTTCGAAAATTCGAACTCCTCTCTCTCTCTCTCTCTCTCTCTCATCAGCCACAACCATAGAGGTGGAGTCGCATGCCGCAGTCCCCTCTTCTTAGCAACACTATTGCATGAGTAGTCTAGCCTTAGGCAATAACTAGAGTTGGCATAGCTAGTGAACATGCAGCGGCTCGCTCATTGGTAAGTCAGGGGACGACAATGGGCGACAACAAGCTCGCGTGCTATGCATTCATGGCGTGCGGAGTTGGCAACGGATGGGAGGGGTCAGATTGACAAAGGAAGAAAAGGGGTAAAAGATGAAAGAAAAGAAAAGGACGGAAGAATAGATCTAGACCATCCAAAACTCATTGTGAGAAGGCAAATTTGGAAAGGAAGAAAAGGGTAAAAGGTGAAGGAAAAGAAAAGAAGGACCAAAGAGTCCATCTACACCTTCCAAAATGTAATGTGCTAACACGTGGATGTCTCCAAAGGATGTCTTAATTTAGGCCACATCCAACTAAAGATAGATGCGTTATCTTGTGCCTTGATAACTAATAAACTCAGATAATTTACTGACCAGAGAGAGAGAGAGAGAGAGAGAGACAGAATCAAAAGTGAGGATGGATAATGCTATAAAAGTATCGAAGACCTAATCTTGTATGAATGTTGGACATTATTCAATACTATAAAATTGAAAAGGGTAGGAAACGTGCAACACGAAAAAATGTGGTAGGTGCATTTTCTTTTTCAAAGCGATTACTCTCAAGATGCTATGTTCTTTCCTTGGCAAGTAAAACCAAGTATAATTTTGTTCTAGAGAAGCAACACGTTAAAAAGTGACATGTTGATTAGCTTTTGACTTTTGAATTTTATATTTAATATTTCAAATTCGACTTTAAAGTATTATATTTGTTATATCTTCAAATAGCAGCACATATCCGCATTCATGGTCATCTATTAAATTGGGACTCAACTGTTGCATGGCCTTGAGCCTCTAAGGGATTGGTCGGATTTTGACTTTGCATCTCTCAAGCTAGCCTTTGTGATAACTAAATGGCAGGGCCATGAGGATGGAGTTTGTTTTGATTCAGATGGCTGGAAATTGTTATACTGGTATGGCTAAGGTTGTTGGTACACTCTCTCATTCTCCATTTGAGTTGATAAACCATACCAAGGAAAAATACCTCATAATAGTATTCATTAGTAGCAATTGGATAAAGCTTATAATTATAGGAAACCATTTTTCTCCCCTTATTTACATAAATTTTCTTGATTTCACAAAGGATGATTGGGTGTACCACAAATCTTGTTACACATGGTACTTGTAACTACCCATCGAATAATCAGTACATACAAAGTACGTAATTCTTAGTAGATTCCTACGGTGTTCTCTTTTGG
Source organism: Eucalyptus pauciflora (assembly GCA_007663325.1). Lineage (NCBI taxonomy): Eukaryota > Viridiplantae > Streptophyta > Magnoliopsida > Myrtales > Myrtaceae > Eucalyptus > Eucalyptus pauciflora. The sequence goes on from VMYD01000388.1 coordinate 1,986,769, forward strand.
AGGTGAATTTGCGTAATGTGTTGGATTATCTTGTGCAATCTCTTCAAAGCTATTCTGATTTAATGCTGCATTTATTTGACAAAACCGATTATGATTCTTATCTTGTTTTTGTGGATAACTTGATAGTCACGGGCGATAATATTGTTGATATTGCAAATCTCGTGAAATGTCTCCATGGACTATACATGATAAATGAAAAAAGATTTTGGAGCTTGAGTTACCTTTTAGATTTGGTATTATATGGCGACATGAAAGTTATTTTGTCTCTAGGGCCAAATATGCTGGTGATCTTCTTTCTGGAGATGGTTGAGCTTATGGTTATGATAGGATCGACTACTATTGAAAATATTTGAACTTTACAAGCATGATGAAACAAATCCTAATTCTTCATCTTGCATACAACCACTAAAAGATCCAAAGGGTTCAATTTGGTATGTTCGACAATGCACTGTCTAAGAACATGTTAAAAGGGGCTTGATCCTTCTCAAATTGAATCTAACCGGAGTCTTACAAAAATAAAGACTAGACTATGCATCTTAAATCGTGCTTATAATTTCAGCGGAGCCCTTTGGATCTTTTAGTGGTTGTACCCAGACGAAGAATTAGAAATTATTGCGGTCATTTTTCAAGAAATCGTGGTTCATAATATGTCGTTACTCTCATAATGACCAAAAAACTGTTATATTAGCAAAACTCAAATCTTTTTATATAGAGATGTCAGGGTGCTGTTTTCACGAGCGAAATGATACTTGGTTTTATCCACTAAGGAAAGAACATCACATCTAAAAGGTATTGACCATTGAAAGAAAAAGTGCATATTACATCGTGTGTGGTACATTTCCCACCCTTTTCTATTTTATGATACTGAATTACGTTAAAAAGTCTGATAAGATTAGTGCTTTGATTTTATAATTTTTTTTTGTGTAAAAATGCCACTGTCGACGGTGTTGTTTTCACTAGTAAACTGATACTTGGTTTCATTTGCTAAGGAAGATACATCGCATCTAAAAATTAATTATTGTTGGAAAGGAAAGAACATCTTACATCGTGTGGCACGTTTCTCCGCCTTTTCAATTTTATAATATTAAACTATGTCACAAAGTTCGATAAGATTAGCGCTTTGATACTATGATCTTCACCATTGCCGAGAGAGAAGAGTAGGGTAATGCCAATGTCTCTATGTCTCTTCGATGGCGGAAGGAAGAGAAAATAGAAAATCAATTAAGGTTAATCAAAAGGATGAAGAAGAAGAAGAAAAAGATGATGGATGAAACATTTCGAGCGAAACCTTTCAGATTCGTAGGTTGATTGATCTTACAAGGTGATTATGGATCAGTAAACTTGGTAGAAATGTCTCATATTTCTAGATAGACCATCGTCTAGTCATATTGTTGCCTATTTGATGGAACGAGTACATCGCGATTAAATAAATACTTACAAAAAAGAAGCATTCTTGACATTTCATCTCTATTCCTTTTATTTGACAAAAAAATAAAAAAATCTCTATTCCTTTGATGTTACAGGGTGAGAGAGTACAGAACATTGGCTATTTCATTGCACCAAGACCCAAGTTAACGATTTCATTCATATATGTTTCATTATAAATTTGTCAAATGAGTGGGTCAGGTCGGGTTTAGATCAAGTCGAAAATGTTGTGACATAAATAGACCCATTTATCCTGTTATGACCCATTTTTATGCATTGCAAATTCTAGTTACTCATACACAATCTGACTAATACTACTAAAATACTTCCATATTTAACTCAATCTCGAAAAATTCATACTTGAACTAAAGTGAGTGTATGGAGTGAGTGAGTATGAGATCAAATGAGGGTAAGAAAGAATGAAAATAGAGTTATAGAGATGAGTTGAGTCTAAGTAAATTATAAACCCATGTTGAGACCCATTTACTTGAATATAATTAATGGGAAAATTTTCCATAAAATCTTTTTTTTTTTGTGAAAGGTAATTAATATATTAAAAAGGAACGAGTGAACAAAGAAAAGAAAAGAAGAAAATAAACAAGAACACGGCAATAGAACCCACACTCAAAACAACGGATTTTCTATAAAATCTTAAATCTATTGCACTATTGTTAATTCAGCCTAAACCTTTCAATATTGTTGATTGTAACCAATTTTAGCGGAAATTCGATGATATAGATACCGATTATTCTATGTGGCATTAGTAGTGCCGACATTGATAATTTTTAATAATATTTTAATATATATTTTCTAATTTTTATTATTTTTTTCCTTTTTTTTTTCCAAATTTTTCTTCTCTCTTTACTATGGCCAACGATGGTCACGGAGCCCTCATTGGCCACTAGGGAAGGGCTTTTGGATTCTCACTAACCACAAGCGAGGATTGCAACCGCCATGACCTTTGCTTGTGGCCAATGAGGTTTTTTTCCATTTCTTTTCTTTCACCTTTTATTCTTTCCTTCCTTTGCCAATTTTCACCCTTCCGATCCCTAACCAACTCTATACGCCAAGCATGCTTAGGATTAGGACATTCTAGGGCATCTTGATCTTTTTGGGACCACATGTAATTATTCCTTACCTTTAGACAATCTAAATTATTGTTAATGTGTAGGGCTGTCAAATGGATAGGTTGGTCGAGTTGAAAATGGTTTGACTCAAATTGATTCATTTAGCATGTTTTAACCAATTTTTGTGCAATACAAATATAGTGACCATACCCGATCCAACCCATATCCAATTTACATCCAACCCAACCTATAACTAATACACATCCATATTTAACTTGACCTATGAAAACCCACACTCACCTTTTTAACCCACTTTAAACTCTTTATGTGTAAATGTTACTGGAAATATTTTAAATTAGAAAAGTAAATCAGCAGGACAAAAAAATGTAAGAACATAAAATAAAAACATAAAAAAAACTTATTGATTGTAATACTTATGAAAACTAGAAAAGTATGAACGTGTTGTGATGATGCGTACTGTAAATGTCTGGTTTATTTTCAAGTCAATTTAATCCGTTTTCTTTTGTTGCCAAATCCAATTTATGACCGAGTGTGTTAACTGAGTTTCGCACGATTGAGACAAAAAAAAAAAGCTATATTTTTTTTTTGTCATAAACAAAATTATTGGTTGAAAAGTTAAATATTGTGTGAAAACGCAAATTTTTTAAAAGCCGAAAATGTTGGTGATGTTGTAGTTATTATTTGAACATAAGAAATGCCTGTCTTTCTGAACTCTCAAGGAAAATATGAAATAGATACATTAACGAGGACAGAAATGAAACAAAGGCCAAATAATAAAAGAAAAAGAAAAGGAAAAAGATGACTTCGCATTCCTCTGTGTTGTGTGGTAGATAAAGCAAAAGAGCGATGCTCTACTTGCTAATCGATCTAATGGCCAACCCACGAAAGACCTAGACCTATTTTCCTTTAACTTTATTCTTTTGGTTATATGGGTGAAAGTGGATTTCAAATAGACCCGTTTAGATCCATTTATTTTTAATATTTTTTAAGAACCCATTAGAGTCCATATAACAAATTTGAACTAGCCCATTTATGACCCAATTTAATGAATTTGAGTTTTTTTTTTTGTTAGTTCTACACTAATCCTATTCTAACACACACTTTCAGACTTTTGCCCTGCCTCCTTGCAGGGCGTGGGAGTCGAAACCCACTCCTGAAATGAAATCTTCCCCACCTCAATTCCCCCCCTGAGAAGGTGGGGATTTGAACCCCCAACCTCCATTTTCCAAGATGGAAGGGTGGCTACTGGGGCGAACCCCCATTTTAACAGCCATTTCACTATCATATCAAAAGATTTGATTTTCTCATATCTGCAAAAAAAAAAAAAAAAACTTCCGCAAACTTGATGCATTAAACTCCTACCGTTGATAATTCAACCATCGTATCATTTCCCTCTGCACATGACTAGTTACAAGACCATTTTGTTCCGCAAGGGTCGTAAAACATCTAATGATTTCAAGAGAATTTCTAGCAAAAAAAAGTCTGGCGAAACCTAATGACTGAACGAAGAATAAGTAGAAAGGGACAAATTGTTAGACAGATCGATTTTCCGAGAAAGCTCAAACAGTTAGGAAATGGGCCAAGAAAGACGTCGAAGAAAGAGATTAATTTTCATCGTGTCTGTACAAATTAGAACTTCACTTTTAGTTCACTTACTTCCATAAAAGTAAGAGTTAATTATGCATAATGAAATTGTGACTACACCTCAAGACTCTGTACAAACATGAACAAATTATAGCACGGATACCGATTTTTTTTTCTTCCTGTTCCACAAAGAACAGAAAATTTTAAATCTAATTCCAATTCTTCCCTGAATAATTTTTTTTTTTTTTTGTTGCAAAACAAAAGAATAACTAACTTTCACTTTAGTCTCGTATGGGTTAACCATACCTTCCAAATTGTCGTTGGTCGTCTAACATGGCATTTCCACATTAATTGTAAATTCACACATCTGCTCATGTGGATTTTTCATCACCATTCGTCATAGTTATATTTTTTTCTTCTTCCTCTTGATTTCTTCTAGACTTTTCAAAATGGGTTATAGACTCATTTTTTAATTCATATATGATGCGTTAGGTTGTTATATGTATTAGTTATATTCATTAAATGGGTTTAGAATGATAAGACTCAAAATAAGATAGGTGTCAAATCGGTTCATAACTTGCTTAGAGCTAGATCTATCAAAATGGTCTATAGACCCATTTTTTAACCCATGTATGATGGGTTGAATCATTAGATGGATTAGTTATAGTGAAATAAATGGGTTATAAATGGATTTACAAGTTACTTAGATTGAATCCAGCTTTATTACTTTCTCTTCATTCTTTATCACCCTCATTCGATCTTACTTCACTCACTTTGCATTGTCACCTAGTATTGGGTATGAATTTTTCTAGATTGATTTAAAAATGGAAGTATTTTAGTAATATGGACTGAGTCGAGCATGTGTCACCAGAATTTGCATTGTATGGATATTGGTCAAAATTGGTTAAAAGAGTCTATTTGGGTTTAGACCATTTTCAATCCAACCAACCTGAACCTCTCATTTGATGGGTCTATAATGGAATAGACGTTGGTGAAATTATTAGTTGACCGATCAATTTTTCTAATTTTAAGCATGGATTTTTTCTTCAATCATAAATGATGTTCTGTTGACCAATCAATTTTTGGTAAATTAAATGTGTGAAGGTTTAGAAAATTAATTTGAAAAAAAATTCTTTCATTCAAACAAGCGCGACCTCCGTGAGGATATGATTTTGGAATCTTGACATACTGGCATTCAAAGTTATCTATACCGCGTCCTCTTAATGAAAGTGCTTTCAGGAGGGGAACATATTAGGTTAAAGGTTGTAATTAAGCTGGAACCAATCAACGTCATTCTCCCATTTTTGCATGCATGCGTGCTGCACGGTTGGCTATATAAAGAGACGGACGCAAGAGAAAACAAGCAGGCACGTCCATCTTCTACTTCATCCTTTTGTTAACCTCACTTGATCTCTTGCTTTCTTTCTTACGCCGTCGAAGATACATGGATAAACGGGCGTTGTCCAATCTCCCTCGTGGCGGCAGCCGCGTAGACAGCAAACCGAAGAACACCCTCAGTTTCCACATCATCAACCACCATCCGTTCATAGAAACGGTCATAGGAGGACATTCATATGATTACTCCGAAGAAGAAAAATGCAAAGTGGATGATCTCCACAGAATCGTCAACAACATCCTTATTGGAGCAATCCATCTTGTCGATCAGAGCTTACCCAAAAAGGTATCAAATAGGGACCGGTTTCATTTCCTATGATAGCATTTTTTTTCGCGAAAAAAATGAATGATTTTAAAAATATTTTTCGAAACATGATATTCTATATCATTTACCAAAATGAATGGATGAAAAATATATTTATCGTTCACAAAAATGTTCAAATATAAATTATTGTCGATAATAAAAACGATTTTTATTAACTAATTATTTTGAATGATATAAGCGATTATTTTAAAAAAATATATTTTCCAAACCATTCATTTTCCATGAAACAAATTACCCTTAATATCAAATTTGACTTTCCTTTCTATCCAGAAATTGTCATTCATTTAAATAATATATATCCGGATGGTCAATCAAGTAACGAAAAGGCTAATGTAATTATGAGAATTGAACCTTATTGAAGTTGCTCCTAATTGCTTGAGATTTTATTGTTGCAGGATCTTCCAGAGGCCCCGCTGATCACTTTGCCGAGCGAGATTTCACATCAGATCGACTTGATTTCTTGCGAGGTTTGGTATTATTATATTTATTTTTTTCCTTAGGACATGGGATATCCATACTTGCACGAAAAAATTGATTCCCACAAATACATGCAGCCTGGCCCTGTTTACGTACATAAGTTGAGGCTGTGATTTGAAAAGTTCTAAAAACTTTTAGAGTTCTTCTAGGTAGAGCAGTCATGAACAAGAGTTTTGAATAGCATAAGCCAAAGGGGACTCAGGGCGGATCCTCGGTTATCAAAAAAAAAAAAACAAAAAAAACAACAACAACAAGAGTTTTGAATTGTCGATGATTTGGGATAATTTAATTGAGGAGGGTTGATGGTTTAGGGTAATCCTCATTTTACCATCTTCTTCTTCTTGGGTCCGCGGAAAAGATCCATAGAGAAATGCAGTGGCGGCAGCCGTATGACCACCGGGGTCCAGCGAGTCACGCCTCAGGTGGCCCGACCCCGGTGCGGCATTGCCGGGGTTCATGCCACCCTCCCCACCTGGTGGTGGGCGAAGAATCCATGTGCAATTCTACCAAACCCTATTTGTTTACGATAGAGATCTTTTGACTGGAGGTCTCCTGTTTCGATGCAAAGTTCTAAAGGCAAAATAAGCGATGTGATATTCTTTTTTTTTTTTTTTTGGTAAAGCGCGATGTGATATTCTTTAGTTGTAATTCTGTCCAATTATGAAAGGAAGTGATCGTGAGGGCATTCCGCTTCTATTTGATCATCATCATCATCATCTTCTTCTTCTTCTTCTTCTTCTTCTTCTTCTTCTTCTTCTTCTTCTTCTTCTTCTTCTTCTTCTTCTTCTTCAGATGACATGCCAGGACAGGCAAGGCGAAAATATCGGAGAAAGGTGCAGGGCGATCTTCCAGAAGCTACGAAGCTATCGATGGACCACCCAACTCCTGCTGGTCCTCGCGGCCTTCGCTCTGCCATATGGTGACTTCTGGCAGGCCTCCAAAGCCCCCCCTGAGGGTTCCACTTCCCTCTCGAAAGCCCTGAACACGCTGAAGAAGAAGGTCATATCCGACGGGAACAAGGCGGCGATAATACCTCTCAACAATGTGGTCAACGACCTCTGTGAGTTGACCACTTCCTTGTTTCATCTCACCGAGCTGGTGAATGACCACCCTGAAAAGCACCTGTCTGAATTGGCAAAAGCATTCCGATCAATACCCAGGTGGAGCTGCGAGACCATCATCGCCGTTCTGGTCGCGTGGAACATTTTCGCCCAGATCATCGGGTTCCGTACAATGTACGATCGCCGCTTCTTGGTTTGTTTCTCGGATACTGCATGAGCACGCCATATGTTTCTCGTAGTGCCCAAGAGGAAATACAACTTTTGTTCTCCAGTAGTATCTTTGTTATTAAGACCCTTATAGATTTTGAAACATGAGGTAACGGGACACTCACATTCGAATCATGAACTGTTCATATGCACTTTCTCTGCTATATACCTTCTCCATGACTCTTATGATTTCCGGGTACAACATGGTGATGCATAAGATGGGGCTCTGCTTTCTGGCCTAGTGATTTATAGTTATGGCAATGACCTCAGGTTTACACAATCAGAACTGGAAAATCTTAAGTGGAGCGTGTTGGTCAGGAAGAAAGCTGTTCTCGAAGCGGTCGCTGCTTGCAAGGAACAAATAGGTAGCCATCCCTGGATAGTTGATTTAGTGTGTTTGACTTTTTTCTAGTGTCGAACGGCTTGACCTCCATTTCACTGATGTTAGGCAGCATGGAAAAGTATCAGAAGTACGTGAAAAAGGTCAAAGTTCCTGTGGACATCGCGGACTGCCTGAGATCACTTCTCGCGGACGATCCCAAACAGAATCCATTTGACCCACCGGTTTGCCCTCTGCAGAATCTCCTTTTTTGTCCCTTCTTCAATCTATTTTCTAGGAAATCCATACAGTGGAATCGTCAATCTGATTGTGTAGGGAAAAAAAAAAGAGTGAATCTCACTTTGGTCGTTATAAGAGGTACATTGCAAAGTTTGTGAATATACTACAGGATTGGCTCCAACTATACACTTTTCACCTTATCAGACCCCATGTCTACTATTCCTCGGTTGTACTGATAACTGGTTACCACTCAAAATGCTTTTGTAGCTATTTTTATGATGATGGTCCTGGAAAATATAAGGCTATATAGATATTCAGACATTAGAGACTTTGTAGTATGATTCAGCAATAACAATTTACTATGAAAACTGTAAATTACTTTCCTTGGTCCATCCATTCGTGCGCATGTGTTGGTGGGGGAAAGAGATAGAGAGATAGAACACGGCCCAGGAGGAAGCATCAATTGTCATATATGAGAAACCGAGGTCATGATCTGTAGTCTTTACCACTTTGATAGTCTTGGAACGATATCAGCAGACATCATTCATGTTTGATATATTTATGAGTGTATTTATTGTCTTTCTGGCATAAGAAAGATGTTTCCTGGCCATATTATATTCTACGAGTCTCATGATTATTCATTTTCCAGGAGGCAGGATGCCAAGAAATTCTCCATTTATCGATTGCTTGTTCAGATATTTTCTGTAGGCTATTTATGTCATGGAGGAGGGAGAGAATACGACTATCCCTCATTATGTCTCCAGACTGATCACCCAGTTTAACACTATTATTCGAATGTGACAGTAAACTGGTAAAGCGTACATGATACCCTACCAGAGTACCAGATAGAGACCAAAAGAGAGAAATTAACTAATGCATACATATGTCTTTGTTAATCTTAGGAAGTATTTAAACTCATTGGTTATTCTGACACTTTGATTGCTTATGCTTATATTACTAACTGACGCATTCACTCTCTTCTTTTCTCCCTTGGACATACGCAGGTCGAGTTTGAGTCATTCAGGAAGAAGAATGTATTGCTGATAATTTCGGACCAAAAGATCTCTAAATTTGACATTGCAACTCTTACAAGGATACATGCTGGTCGTCAGCGGTCCTTTCAAATCAATAAAGAGGAAAGCCCAGGAGGTGATACTGTCCAGATTCAAACGGAGGAAACACTCTATGAGCTTGTTTGGATTCCTATTGTGGAAGCGCTGCCAAGCTTTGAGTCTGTGATGCCATGGGCATTTGTGGTAGACCCCCTTAAAATGAATAAATTCGCTGGTAGATATATCAAGGAAGAGTGGCATTTCAAAGGAGAAACCATGGCTGTGGTGTTGGACTCGCTTGGTTGGGTGGAGAACACAAATGCCATGCCCATGCTCCGGATATGGGAGACAGATGCTTTCCCTTATATAGAGAATGAAATTATCGATCTGTGGAAGGGCCCAAGGAATTGGGTTCAGCTTGTATCTAGAGAATCGGTAGTAAAGGATGGGACGTTTGCTGCGGTAAGTTCGCTCATCTTTCTATAACTGTCTGATGATAGATTCGGTCAGGGCGTGCGCACCATTTTCATGCGCTAAGTTCGCCTCTGCCTTCATGCTTTGAATTGGATTTAGTAATCTTACACCTAACTTGTGTCGTGTTCATACAGATTGAGACTGAGTACAGATTGTTCTATGGAGGAACTGCCGCTATGAAGCCAGGAGCTGATGTCACCAGCGGGGTTCCTAACCTTAGCGTGGTTCCCATTGAGAACACTAAGCGCTTCTTCATCCTCTTAAGGAGTTGCTTGATCTGTAGGTTGCAAGCTCGGCATATTCAGGACATTGAGAAGGACCTGTGGCGTGATCGCTTATTATTCGAGATGCATGAAGCCTACGAAGCCTTTCGGAGAGGCGGGGTTGCAATACTCACCAAAGGGCCTGATCTGCAGGTGCAGCATGTAGGCCTTTGGAGTGACTTAAAAATGGTGAGGGAGCAGGTTGTCAAGGATGGGGGGAAAGCTCTTGCAGAAGGTTTCCAGAAGAAGTTTGCAGACGCTCGAGGACAATGCCTGCACGTCTGCGTCCCGTATTGTACCGATCTCGAGGATTTGCAATGTCTCGTCTGTGGCCAACTCATGTGGTATGATCTTTGCCTCACGTGTTGCCATTCCGACTCCGACTGAAGGGGGCTCGCGACGCGCGAAGGCCTCAGTCGATGCTGACCACTAAGAAAAAAACCTTTAGTTCGAAGCATGTCTGGTTGTGGAGTGTATAAGGTGTGAGAAGTGTGTTTTACGAGTGTGTTTTACGAGTGTGGTGTTTTAACAATAGCCTCTTTGTTCACGAGAGAGCTAACTGTTATTTACTTTCATATTGCTTGTAATGCGATTGTGCTTCGGGCCATAAGAGCCTCTCAGGGCCTTACTGCCATTTCATCGAATAAAAATAGAGATTGATTATGTTATGTGTACTATCCTGTGGCAAGAGATTCTCGTTCCTTAGCAAAGGAATTAATCTATGCTATTCTATGCGAAGTCGGGATTCCCATATCATATTTAAATCAATGCATCGATCAAGTTTCTTTGAACTAAGATACTTTGACAATAAAAGTTACAGAACCCTTAACTCTTAAAAGTGAGTAAATACAGGCAATACCACAAACTTTAGAGTTCCTCAATACCCCAATTGAATGTTAAGTTCCCTCGACGTTACATATCAAGTACAAATGATTTTTTGTGTTCGGCTTCAATATATTGTCGAAGACTAGCAGATTTCTCTTTCGGTAAGAACTAGCTTGACAAGTTGGGTCGTTTAGCAAACGGGCAAGTTGGGCTTGGGGAGTGAAAGACTATAATTAGGGGGAGAGAATCCTTATAGCCCACCATAAGACTGCTCCTTTCTGGCGACATCAACATTAGTCACATACCACACGGCAATTGGTAATAAGTTCCAATTATATTTTGAGCAAACCTCTGGCCGATTTGTGCTTCCGGCAGTTGCTATTTTATGTAAAATGAATAGTAAGTTTTGGATACTTTAATAAGCCTATAGTGATAAGCTCACCAACTACCATGGAGTAGTCATATCTCAAATTGAATATTGCAGGGTAATACTCTAAGGCCTCATTTGATTTCCATGAACAAGGAATCATCAAATGAATTGTCATGCCAAGTAATTTCATCCATCGGAATAAGGATTCCTTTTCAATTGTTTGGATGAATTTGGCCTTCTAGGAAAGAATATTATCCTATTAACGATGGCCACCGTCTAAAGAAATACACATAAAACTCAAACATGATGAAATATAAATAAAACTCAATCTATAATCCTTACTCCCTAGTCCCTACTTAAGTATTAAAAGAGGTTTGTTATCTTTGAGACTGACATGTGTCATTTTTTTAACCTATTATAATTTTGTCAATTCAATTTTAAATCTTTTAATTTTATCAATTGAGTCTATTCGATCAATTTTGATTGGACTTTGCTAATGTAGAAGTTAGCTGTCTTATGTGGCACGACTAACGCCGATGTAAATAATTTTTAATAACATTTTAATATTTTTTAAATTTTTTATTAATTTTATTAATTTTTCTATTTTTTACTTTTTTTCTCTCTGTCTACAACTAGAGCTCATCCTGAGTTTAGCAACTCATCTAATCTTTTGTTGCCGACATTTTCAGCGTGAACATACCTTATAATTGGAACAACAACCATAGGTACATGTTCAAAGGGAAAATTACCAAAAAAATTCTAAACTTATTACAATTGTACTAATTTAGTCATAAATTTTTCTTTTAAAATCAATTTAGTCGTAAACCTTTTGCAATTGTGTCGATTCAATTCATCCAACTAATTTTGGCCGGCTAGTGCTGACGTGGATATCGATCGTCCAACCAACATTGATTTTTTTTCTAATTTTAATTAATTTTTATTTTTTTGTTTATTTTTTCCTTTTCCTTTTCCTATTTTCTCTTCTTCCTTCTTTTGCTTCTTTACCCATTGTAGCCATTGGGTGAGGCTAGCCTCACCATGGCCCTACTTGTCGCGGGCAAAGGCGACCTTGCTCGTAGCTAGCAAGGCCATGGCCTTGCCAACCATAGGCGAGGTCGCTTTTTCCCGCGGCAAGGTTGCCCAAATCTGGTGAAGGCCGAGTGAGGGTCGTCACCCTGATTAGCGGCCATGAGCTAGCGAGGGGCCCTCGCCCAACCTCACTGGCCATTGTGGGCAAAGAAGCAAAAGAATGAAAAAAGAGACAAAAGAAAAGGAAAAGGAAAAATAAAAATTCAAAAAAACTAAAAAAAAATTACTTATAAATTGCCATGTTAGCATTGACCGAATGGCCAATGCCAGCTAATGTCCAAGTCAGTGTTGGCTGATCAAAATTGGTTGGATGAACTGAATATACACAATCGCAAAAAGTTTATGATTGAATTAGACAAAAAAATATTCTAGAACTAAATTAGATGGCTCACATCAGAGCTTGTTGGCCAAAATTAGCCGGATTGATTGACTTGGCATAATTGTAAAAGATTTAAGATTGAATTAATCGAAAAGAATGTTTCACGATTATAGTGTCATTATGCATGATGTACTCTTATTGTTATCACAATAAATTAGCTTAAACTATAGTTCTAGTTTGCACAAAAGTTGAATGGAAATTAATTTCTTCCTTCCACGTCTTTCTCGGCCGATTTCCCAACTGTCTAAGCTTTTAGAAAAAATCAAGCCGTCTAATAATTTGTTCCTTCTTTTTGTTCTCTTTTGATTGATTCGTTGGGCTGTGCTATAGACCTTTTTCTCGCTAGAAATTCTAGTGAAACCTTACTCCAAAATATCAAGATGCCCTAGATATTCAAACATCTTTCCCGCTTTCTCTCATGTCGGCCCTGACCTGATAAATTTGGGGGACGACTATGGGTTGGCGAGGGTGCAGTGGCGATGGGGACGACAGCGGACAACAACAACCTCGTGTGATGCATGAGTGGTGTGCAGTGCAACGGATGGGAGGGGCTAGATTCAGAAGGGAAGAAAAGGGTAAAAAGTGAGAAATAAAAAGAAAAGAAAATAAGGACGAAAGAATCAATCTAGACCGTCCAAAATGCATTGAGTTAACATGTAGGTGTCTCAAAAGAATCTCTAAATTTAGACGATACCCGATTAATGATAGATGCACAAATCTGATGCCTTGATAACTAATAAACTCAGTTAAATTATTAATAAAAAAAGGAAAAGAAAAATAAATCTCAATATACAAAATCAAAAGCAAGGATGGATGATGTTCCAAAGTATCGAAGCCCTAATATTATATGAATGTTGAATATTATTAAATATTATAAAATTGAAAAGGATGGGAAACGTGCATCATGAAACAATGTAATAGGTGCCTCTTTTTTTTTTCTCATAGAGATTACTTTCTAGATGCTATGTTATTCCTTGGCAAGTAAAATTAAGAATGATTATGTTTTGGAGAAACAAGCACCTTGGACAGTAACATGTCGATCCGCTATTGTCCTACCCCTCCACCATCCTCGGCTATGAGAGGGCCATCGTTCTCGATTTGGCGGTCCCTTTTTATTTTTTGGGTCTTGTTTATAAATGGGTCTCTCTCTCTCTCTTCCTCCCCCTCTTCTTGAAGTTCCGTAAATTGTTGGTGCTGACTTTCGTTTTCTTTTTCTTTTCACTGTTGCATTTGTGGGTGTTTGAACTTTTTGTAGCATATCAAGGCAATTATCACTGCCGAAGAGGTTAGTGCGTAGCGGCTTGTGTTTTTCTTAGCGGTTAATGTCTGCTTATTGAGCAGAGCGGTACTCGTGTGATGTCTGGAAGCCCCGTGTGTCGTCACTTCTGTTTTGGAAGAGCTTACTTTGGTTTCGCTTGGGATGTTTTCATGTTTTTCATGTTTTTCATGTTTCTTCGACTAATTCAGTTGAGTTTTTTCTTCTTGCATTTGATGAAGTGTTTTTTTAATGCAATGAGTTCTAGTACCATTGACTGGAATTCTGAGGTTGCTAAATGTTTAGTCGCCGGGCCTTAATTAGCCAAGCACTGATTTTCTCCCTGGTTCAGTACTCGTCTTTCAGTTGCAAGCTTGAATTACAACTGCTCAACCCAGTGAATGCCTTCAATTCTGAAATTATAATATTCCTTTTCCTTTTATTTCCAGCCAATTCTGACTGAACACAGCTTTCTCGTTATTCACAAGTCCTTAGATAATTCCTTTTGGCTGTTAAGCTACGCAGACCTTTCGCATGAGCAGGTGTCTCTGTTTTTTATGTGAGACTACTTAACCAGCTAGGTACTTATATTCAAGCTTTGCTCAGAGAATAAATAAAACCTTTCTTATGATGTACTTAAATGGTTGTGCAAGAATGGAATTTGATGTCTTCTAGTGGCAAATTTCTTTCTCCCTTATGTAGAGAAATAAGTTGGTTCTGGGTCAGTTTATTTTCATGTTTTATATCGTAAGTAGTGATGGCACTTGCATTATTGGCTTGTAGGTGTTGCTTCGAGACCCATCAGATATGAATGTTATACCGGTTGTCGAGGAGCTCCAATGACGATTAGCTATAAATGCCATATGCCAGGGTCAAGATGATGCAGAAGAGTATTCTCATGGACGGAATGATGTTGAAGCTGGGGAAGATGATGGTATGGAATGTGTTTGAGTTGGTTCTTTCAAATTGGATTTGTTTTGATCTGGCCATCTTTTGATAGCTGTAATTGTAAGACGCAAAAGCGCAACCCAAGATCTCCATAGTTAGAACAATAACATATATAATCGAGTAGAAAGATTAACGCACCTGTTTTGAAATCCATCTTTTTTTATGCGGAAGTGCAAACGCGATGATCCAAACGCAAGTCCTCCTCTATTGTTCTCTGTATCACCGGTTCAATGAAACGGCCCCCTCACCCTTTAGCGTTAGGTAAATGCTCATTTGTGAGGATAATTGTGAAAATTAGAATTAAATGAGAGATTTTAGCACTATTTATAAAGTTTCTAATCAGGCCATTTCATTATGGGCCAAGCTCAACTCGGCCCACACTAGTCAACCCCATATTAAACTAATTAACAAAACTTCTATCTCACCTTAAACCAACTTCGTAAAACGGTAAATTACAATATCATTAAATGTAGTTCACACTAGAAAAACTCTTATAGTATAGTAATATGATGGTGATGCAATGCAAGTCACGCCTTGGAGGTAGCTTTGGAAGCAATTTGTTGCTTTCTTGCAGCAAGTACTACTGAATTGGAGACTGCTGCTTATCCTGCTTTAGATGCGCTCACCTCAAAAGTAAGTAGATTCACTTTCCCATCTCACTGGGAAATAAATAAACCAAAAATAAAAATGCTCTGTGAAGGTTCTTTAATTGTTTTTGTTGCTTCTCCTTCTGAAGGAGTGATATGCGGCTGAACACTGTCGTTTGCAGTTCTTAGTGTAACTAATAGTATTGTTTGTTTGGAAATAGGTATTGTTTTACTAGTTGAAATTCTAGTGTATCTTTCATTTGTCCAATTCTAGGCATTTCTGCTTCCCTCTAAGGATTTTATTCCCGAGAGATTGCTGAACTCTTGAAGACTGGTCCATTTGGTTTTGCATGCTTGATGTGATGTTATGCATGATCAGCTGAATTTTGTTAGTTGCTATTTCTCCTAGAGATTCGTTGTTGTGCTTCTGAAAGTGTTGATTGATCAAGATGATGCAATTTTTCTTATGAGGCTTTTGCCTTTTTTGCTTAACACAGTTTTTTGTACTAATCGAGCCATTACTCTTTATGCTTGGAATTCTACAACAATGTCTCATTGCTGGCTGGTCGATCATGCTTCTATGCTCATTCTCAGTTTGAAATGTCTCCTAAATTTACGTGGCTGCTGTCTGTGATCTTTGTAGATTAGCAGCCGTAACTTGGATAGGGTTCGTAAATTGAAGAGTGCGATGCCAAGGCTAACAGCAACTGTGCAAAGGTATTGTGAGTCACCTTTTGTCCTGCAAAATTATGTAACTTCTGGGTCATTGCTGAAATCAAAATGGTTTACCTTGCCATTATCTATCAAGTTTTCGACTGAGTATGATATCTTCGTGTGTAACATAAAATTTTAGTTGTCCTTGACTTTCATTATTCTATGTACTCATGCAACCTTAAGGACTTGGCCTAGACTGACTGACAATCCTATGTATGATAAAATGTTTGTATCTTCAAATTGAGTATTTAGATGAGCTTGTATGAAAAGTTAGTATTTGATCAATATGTAAATGATCGAGATAGATCTTATTGTCCTCATGAAATGGTGTCTGACTGAACACTGCACTCTCTCTCTCTCTGTGTTTAGAGGAACATCGTTGAACAGAACCTATTGCTGATATTCTCAATCATTATGGACTTTTCTGTCACTATACCCAGATGTCTTCTTCAGGGTACCTTTGACGTGTAGGAGGGTAACATCTTGAAAGGTACTGGTGGTACATTGCAGGTAAGGGATGAGCTTGAGCAACTACTTGATGATGATGATGATGATGATGATGGTATGGCTGACTTGTATTTGTCAAGAAAACAAGTTGGTGCGTCTTCCCCTATAAGTGGTTCAGGAACCCAAAATCAGTTTCCTGCTTCCCATACCATGGGCTCGAAGATATCTCGAGCCAGTAGGGTGAGTGTGGCAACAGTTCATGGAGACGAAGATGATGTTGAGGAGTTGGAAATGTTACTTGAGGTTTCAAGCTATCTCCTGTTGATATTATTGTGGATGGTATTTTTATGTTCTGTTGTTTCTTGAATAGGCATCAATGTCTTATTTTTTCAGGCTTACTTTATGCAAATTGATGGCACATTGAACAAGCTGACAACAGTAAGTACTTGTCTCCGATAGGGAGGGAATTATCTGCATGATCCTTTAGTTGCTGTAGTATTCGCCTGCATTTATCTGTTGTAAAATCTTGCGTAGAGTGTTTTCATTGATGCTTTAGATAGGCAATGAATTTCAGCGATGCTTGTGCTAGAGATAGTTTTGTCATTTTTGTCGGCATCATTATGATACATGATTATATTGGAATGATGATCGAGGAACTCTCTTGTTAGTATTTACAGTATCATGTGAGTTGGGATGGCTAAATGAAACCCGTCTAATTACTATATTTGAGCTTATGAATCCATTAAAAAATTTCTCTTTGCCAAGGAGAGACTATAGGTTTTCTACACGAGTACGGGGTCAACAATTAACAGTTGTCATGGTGTTGGGAGAATGAAATTTGTGATTTATTGTTGTAACTGAAGTCGAAAATGTCCTCTACTAATGATTTGCTTCTGTTTACCAGGGTAGCAGATAAATTATAGACATTTTGATTTTGTGTTAATTTTATGCAATTAAGGTAGTCGGAAATTTTGAACTAATCAATTCGTTATGTGCTTTGGTCAAATAGTAAATCTAATTCTCATTTTGCTTGCTCGAGATCGTTTGTGATGCATGACTAAAATGATTGTACTTTTGAGAGTTTGATTTTCTGTATAATGTCCATTTTTCGAAAAATTTGATTTGCCTAGGTTGCTCATGTGCAGCTTCGGGAATATATCGATGACACCGAGGACTACATTAACATCCAGGTAACTGGATTGATTATATTAGTTGTATAGCATGTTTCTAGAAAGAGAATCGAGTAGATAAAAAGGAGAAAAGCGCAAGTTTTGCATAGAGTCAAGTCAATGTTTTCTTTTTCCTGAAATTCTTAGTACTTTATCTTTCCTCATCTTGATAATCACCGTAATGAGCTAATTCAGGTGCTTCTCTCTCTCTCTCACTCACTGTTATTGTGTGCGTTCATGTTCTCAATTGTTTCTTTTTAAAATGTGTGCCAAAGTAGTTCACCTCTTCATTTAGTTGCAATGTCTGGAGTCGTTGAATTGATTTATTTTATGTTCTCTGTCTCCTCTCTGTCTATGGTTGCAGCTAGAGCTCTTCCTGAGCTCGGGAACTGTTTGTTTGTCCATCTATTCTTTGGTTGCTGGCATTTTCGGCGTGAACATACCTTATGATGGGAACAATAACCATGGCTACCTGTTCAAATGGGCAGGCCAGAACGCTTAATTAATAATGTTATCGTCTCATCTCCTTCTCGACTTCTCTTCTCGATTTCACTTTTCCTTAAAACTGTGCCCTAATGCTGGCAGGTCATGATCGTGGCTGGAGCTGCTTCAACATTCTTATTCATCCTTATAATCGCATATGCTCGTCATAAGGGATTGGTTGGATCTTGACTTTGCATCTCTCCATGAGGATGGAGCTTGTTCTGATTCAGATAGCCGAAAATTGTTATGCTGGTGTGGCTGAGGTTGTTGGTGCACCCTCGCATTTCCCATTTGAGTTGATAAGCCATGCAAGGAAGAATATCTCAGGACAGTATTCATTAGCAGCAATCGGAGATAAAGCTTATAGGGAACCATTTTTGTCCCCTTATTTACATAAATTTTCTTGATTTCACACAGGATGATTGGGTGTACCACAGATCTTGTTACACATGATACTTGTAACTGACCTTCGAATAATCGGTACTTACATAGTATGCAATTCTTGGTAGATTTCTATGGTGTTCTCTTTTCGAGGTGAATTTGCCGAGCATGTAGGACCATCTTGCTCAATCTATTCAAAGCCCTTACGATATAAATGCTGCATGTATTTGGCAGAACTGATAATGATCGGATTCTTCTCTTGTTTATGTATTGAAGTGAAAATGCAATTTCATTATGCATGATGTACTCTTATTGCTATCGCAATAAAGTAGCTTAAACTGAAGTTCTAGTTTGTATAAAAGTTCAATGAAATTTAATTTATTCCCTACAGGTCTATCTTGGCCAGTTTCCTAACGGTCTTAGTTTTTAGAAAAAATCAATCCGTCGACCAATTTGTTCGATTTTTTTTTCTCTTTTCATTTGCTAAGTTTTGCCATAGACCATTTTTGCTAGAAATTCTCGTGAAATCATGACCCTAAAATATCAAGATGCTCCGAAAATTCAAACTCCTCTCTCTCTCTCTCGTCGGCCACAACCATAGAGGTGGAGTCGCATGCCGCAGTCCCCTCTTCTTAGCAACCCTACTGCACAACCGATAGTCCAGCCTTAGGCTATAATGGGAGTTGGCATAGCTGGTGAACCTGCAGTGGCTCGCTCACTGGCAAGTCGAGGGACGGCCATGGGTCAGCTGAGTATGCATCAGGATGGGGACGCCCATGGACGACAACAAGCTCGTGTGCTATGCATTCATGGTGTGCAAAGTTGAAAACAGATGGGAGGGGGCAGATTGAGAAAGGAAGAAAAAGGGTAAAAGATGAAAGAAAGAAAAAGGACAAAATAATCTGGACCATCCAAAACGCATCGTGAGGGGGTAAATTTTGAAAATGAAGAAAAGTGTAAAAGGTGAAAGAAAAGAAAAGGACGAAAGAATCGATTTACATCGTCCACAATGCACTGTGCTAACATGTGGATGTCTCAAAAGGATCCATAAATTTAGACGATATTCAATTAAAGATAGATTCACTAATCTCATGGCTGTTGACACTTAAATTTTAACTAAATATTTAAAATTAATTTACACAAAAAAGTAGGGATCAATTTGACCCTAACAAAAATATTTTTTGCATCAATTAGGTCCTAGTTTTTATTTGCATCCATTAATCTTTATTTTCCTTTTTTTTTTTTACTTTTTTTTGCTTTTTTCGGATAATTTACTTAATAATAATAATAATAATAAAAGAAAAAAAAAAGGGCAGCCACTAGGGCTAAGCTTTCGCGCCCAACCCACTGGAGCTGGGCCTTCGCGCCCAGCCTTTTTTCCTCCTTTTCCCCCTTCACATGGGCCTAAGGTCCACTCCTTCTCTTCTTCTTGGCCCAGCCGCCTCTCCTTCTTATCTTCTTCCTCCTTCTTGTCTTCTTCCTCAGCCTCTGCAAACCACACACAAGACACCTACAGCCTATTTCATATTTCAAAATTGACTTTGAAGTAATGAATTCGTTATATCTTCAAAAATCGGCACATATCGGCATTCATGGTCATCTATTAAGTTGGGACTCAATTGTTGGGTGGTCTTGACCCTATAAAGGATTGGTCGGTTCTTGACTTTGCATCTCTCAAGCTGGCCTTCGGGACAACTAAATGGTAGGGCCATGAGGATGGAGTTTGTTTTGATTCAGATGCCTGATAATTGTTGTACTAGTGTGGCTGAGGTTGTTGGTGCACTCTCTCATTCCTAATTTGAGTTGATAAACCATACGAGGAAAAATACCTCAGGACAATATTCATTAGCAGCAATTGTGGATAAAGCTTATAGGGAATCATTTTTCTCCCCTTACTTACATAAATTTTCTTGATCTCACATAGGATGATTGGGTGTACCACATATCTTGTTACACACGATACTTGTAACTAACCTTCAAATAATCAGTACTAACAAAGTACGTAATTCTTAGTAGATTCCTACGGTGTTCCCTTTTGGAGGTGAATTTATGTAGTTTGTTGGGCTATCTTGCTCAATCTATTCAAAGCTATTCTGATATGATGTTGCATTTATTTGACAAAACCAATTATGATCGATTCTTATGTGGATGACATGTTTGTCACGGGTGATAATACCATTGATATTACATATCTCATGAGATGTCTTCATGGACAATAGGTGATAAAAAGATTTTGGAGCTTGAATTACCTTTTAGATTTGGTGTTCTATTGCAAGAAGAAAGTTATTTTGTCTCTCGGGCCAAATATGGTGGTGATCTTCTTTGTGGACATGGCTGAGCTTATGGTTATGATAGGATCGACAATTGAAAATATTTGAACTTGCAAGGACGATGGAACAAAGCCTATTGTGTACTTCATCTGCATACAACCACTAAAAGATCCAAAGGTTTAATTTGGTATGTTCGACAATTCACTGTCCAAAAACATTTTGAGCTTCTAAATAAAAAGGGCTTGTGTCACGCCCCGAACCCTGGGCACGCAACAATCCCTTTCTTGGTCGATAGAAAGCGATGCCCCAGGACTCATCGCCGGCCCTTTCATTTTTATTATTTCATTATGCGCAAGCGGAAAACGAACCATCTCCCCATCAACAGACAATCAAGCAATCAAACAGGGATAGTGAGATGAATAGCAGAAACACAACCTCCTCTCATATATATACATTTTTACATTTTCATGTTGGATTAACCTACAGAGGATCATTTCCGATTTATAAGCCCAACAGGGGGGCCGATCCCTCCTCTAAGCCAGACCAAAAAGAGACTCGTCTAGGCTAACCCAACTGTACACCAAAAAGAACTCTCGGGCTCGATCCTACAGTCACTCGGATCCAGAGGACTTAGACCCCGTCGATTCAAAGTTGGAGTTGTACGGGTCTGTTGCTGGTGAAGCAGGGCCAGGATTCTTCACTGCACCGTTAAGAGGGTCCAGCTCCATGGGATCCCAGTCATCGTCCTCAAGGCCCCTACTAGTCGACCCGTCAAAACCTCTCAGGGGACCGATCAACATGTCGCCATTTCGGATGAACCACGCCAAGAACCTATGGGGTATCCATTGCCCCGGTCCTTCATCTACCTAGATGGTGGTGAGGTACTTCTCGTACAAATGCGATCGACCCGGGAAGCGGTGGTGCGTCACGACAGTATCCCAGTCCTTAAGGATACCAAACCTCATTGGCGGAAGTGCCATCCTAAGGACCTGAAAGTGGTTATACAATAACCAGTGAGATATAAATCTCAGCAAGTCCTTCCCTAAGCCCCCGGTTAGGACACCAACTCAACTCAGGGTATCTCTTCAGAACCATCCCACAAACAACCAACGACCCACACTAACAACCAACAATCAATAGTTGGTTCGCATGCAACCTTACCCGATATGCCATACCCCGCACGTTGAATCTCAACTTAATACACGCAATGCACATGTCCATTAGATGATGCAGTTCATCAATCACATACGAGTCGCGTCACAAGCGATCTCACCTGGCCATTGCCACACCCAGCACGTTATCGATTCATGCGTGTGTACCATAATCAACATGCTCAACTCATGCACAGTCAAAACCAAAGATGCCATGATTCACATATGCCCTTGCACTTTAGAGTGCCACCTATCATGCATCACTCGATCACACGGGTCCCAATTATAAGGTAAAATCGTTATGACACGTCCCATACCGCGTCACACAATTTTACCTCATAATAAGGCCTAACCATCTCAACCCTCACGCGTGCTCTAGTTACTAATGACCTACCGGCCATAGCTAACTTTCCAATTATTACTCATCCACCTCACACTCATGTGTGCTCCAGATAATAATGACCTCCTGGCCATGGCTAACTTCCCAGTCAGCGCTCATCCGACTCCCGCCGAGCTACCGATAAAAAAAGATCGGGCTTCGTCTTGCCCCATAAGGCATGGCTATGTCTTGAACTCCCGTTCAGACGGTTTCCCAAAAAGGGACATCGGTCCAGAATCTATTGTGACTGGCTTCTGACTCCCGTCAGGTATCGTCCCCAAACTCCCGTTGGGTGACGGTCCAACATTCGATCACGCGAACATACCTCCTCAATTCCTTCTCTCATAAAAATGGTCAATTTCAAATGTCCCTCGAACAATCCCTATTTCCCTTCTTGTGAAAATCACTCAATTCATGCTGATGCCCATGCATTTACACACTCATTCACTTCATAGGATTAAAAAACACATTTATTTAGAATACTTTTCATTCTCGGGTGAACAATGCTCGTGAACAGTAACTCGTGAACAGTGCGTGCGAACAGTACTTGTGAACAGTGTCATGAACAATAAAATTCCAGAGTTTAATAATTAATAAATTAAATCCAACAATCATTAAAACAACAATTAAATTAAACAACCAATCAATTAAAGCTAAACATGTTTAATTAACCACATAAGCCACATTAAGCAAGTAAAGCAAGATTAAACTAAAATAATCTTAGCCACTAATCTAACCACCTATCTTAGGACTAACATAGCTTAATTAAACCTCCTAAACTAGAATCAACACTAATTAAAAGCAACCCTAAGCAAGTTTAGGCATTAATCAAGAGATTAGGAGCTAAACTTGTCCGTTAAACGGGCCGGAGATACGCACGTGCCGGCAACAATGGAGGCTATGCACCGGGACCTCAACCACGACGATCCAAGGCGGTCCCAAGGCTGAAATAGCAGCCATAAGTTCGAACTTCCTCTGCAACTTCAAGAAACCGAATAACAGGGGAGGAAAAGGAGTGAAACGGCTTTGCCGGAGCTCCAGAGAGGGGTTGGCCGGCAACCGGCGGCACTAGGGGGTCAAGGGGGAGTGGCTGGTGGCTGGGCTGGGCGGAGGAAGGATCAAAATGGGAGAAAAATGGAGAAAAATGCGAAATAGTGCAGGCGGGTAGTGGACCCGTGACCGGCGGCTTCTCGCCGGCGGACGGGACGGCCAGAGACTTCGTTTGGCGAGTGGCGACCACCTTTCGTACAATATCTCTCTCCTGGTCATGGTGGTGGGTGGAGCGTAGACTGATTCTCACGGGAAGACTACTTTTAACTCTGGTTTTTGGAGAAAGGTTAGCTGGAGTAGAACAGGGTTAGGCGGACTGGCGACTGGCGACTTCTGGCCGGCCGGCGAGTCAGCCGGCGGCTCCGACCGGCGAATGTCAGGGTCCAGGCGAATGGTCTGGGTGTTCTGAAGACAATGGTGGGTGGCACGAGAGTTGATTTGTCCTGGAAACCAACAATCAACTTAGCTTTTCCCAAGGAGGTCTGCTGGAGCAGAAGCTGGAAGAAGAGGAAATAAGGGAGAGAGAGGGTCCGGTCGAAAATGGAGCTAAAGAGAGGAGAGAGAGAGAGTGAAGATAGAGCTGAAGTCTTCTCCATCAAGGCTCTTCAATGCTTGCCCAACTCCCCATGCAAGTCCCCTCATCTTCTCTCTCTTTCTTTGCCCTTATCCAAATGCTTTTAGGGGCAAAATGGTAATTTCCACCTTGCACAAATTACCAATTTGACCTTGGGCTGAAATTGATGGGCAGGCCTAAGAAATGAGCTTGGAAATGAATAGTAACGGGCTCAGGAATTGGTTGGTCTCAAATGGGCTTAAGATTAGGTAATGGGCTTGGAAGAAGAAATTGTTAGTTTAGGCCCAATAGGCTCACTTGCTTGCTTTGGGCCCAATATGGTGGTTGTCCCACCTTGGGCCTAGGGCCCACATTGGCTTTGCTCGGCCCACTTCCTCATGGGTTCACTTTCTTGGACCGTAAGTAATTTTTTCCTACACTCGGCTTGCTCGGCACAGCTAACTATCAAAGTCGCATCATCCAAAGTTCGTCTCGGACAAACCCGATAATTCGAAGTCCAATCTTGGGTTCTCATGCCATGTCAATTTCGCCCTAATACCATTTTGGGTACAACTCAGACTTATAGGCGGCTTTGAGGATTCACGCGTAACCGACTCGTGTCTAACCACATTCAAGACACCTCGACACATGGACGTCCTTAACTACACGAAATTGTGGAGGATAGATTCTTATTTCAAAGTACACGAATACTGAGGATCGTCATAGGGTCGTTTGCGGGCTCGATAACGGTAAACGGAATCACCCATCGTTCCATTATGTTCTATTCGCGAATTGACTTCTAGTCGTCCTTGAAATTGGCCTACCCATCTATAGGATCGTATGAGTTCTGTCCTCATTAGCCTTTCCTCTCAAGGTTAGTATCTCAGGAGTGATCAATTCCGAGTAAGATCAACCAACAATGCATTGATGAAATTCACATTCAATCATCCCTTAGAGGATTCGAATTTCAGGATGTCACAACTATTTCCCTCTTATAAAAATTTCGTCCTTGAAATTTAAACCATTACAAATCCTTAAACAAAAAGGTGGGGGTACAGTCGTCTCATCGAATCTTTGCTTTCCCATGTTGCTCCTTCTATCCCGTGGTGTTGCCATACCAGTTTGACCAATGAGGTCGTCTTGGTGCACAAAACATGTTCCTTCCGATCCATAATCTAAACTGGGCTTTCCACGTACAACACTCTGTCGTCCACGTCTAATTCTTCAAGATTTAGCATGTTGGTCGAGTTAGGCTCATATATCCTCAACATCGACACGTGAAAGACGTCATGCACTTGCGCCAACCTCGACGGTAATGCAAGGCGATACGCTAGGATCCCAATTCTTTCCAAAATCTCAAAGGGACCTACGAACCTCGGACTCAGCTTTCCCTTCTTACCAAAGCGTGAAGTACCCCTCATTGGTGACATCTCCAAAAAGACGTGCTCACCAACTTGGAATTCTAATGGTTTTCGACGCTTATCAGTGCAACTTTTCTGGTGGCTCTGAGCAATCTTTAATCTCTCTCTGATTACTATATCGGTATCTACTAACTGATGAACTAATGTTGGGCCAGTAACCTTCCACTCTCTGACTTCATCCCAACAAACTGGAGTTTTGCACTTTCTGTCACGCCACGTTTCAAACAGTGCCATCTGGGCAATCTGCTAATAACTGCTATAGCAAGCTCTAGACAAGATCTCTTCCTTAAGTTCCACATCGTTGGTACACGCAATCATCCACAAGATTTTAGTGCTCCATCCTCGGTAGTTTGCAAATCAGTCAATCTCATTTCTATATCTTCCTGCAGGATCTTCTGGATCTCAGGATTTGTCAACTGCGATGTCTTGATTCTTAGCTGTACTTCCGATTCAATTATGAGGATGGCCATAAGACTTGAAAGGCGGCCTACCTCAGATTTGAAATCGAATCTCCAGCTCATTCAAGTAAAAATTTACTCCTAAATCACCACCTGTGCAATCGATGACTTTCGATCCCATGTATAAGTAACTTTACTAGCTTCTCTAGGGCGATACAGGAGGTCGCAATCACAGTCCTTGAGAAGTTCCATTCAACAACACTATCTCTATGAACGTCCTTGCCTTCTTTGACAATCTAATTAGAGACACAACTATTGTTGACAATCTTCCCACAAACCGCCTGTAAACCTACCAGCCCTAAGAAACTTCTTATCTCTATTACTGTCGTCGATCTTGGCCAATTGATCATGGCTTCAATCTTGGTCGGGTTCACGAAAATCTCGTCTATGTTCTTGCAAGGTCTGAAGCATTGCCCTTCAACGTCTTTCATACTCCTTTAGACTTCTAGAGTACACCCGGATGTTGTCGATAAACACTATCACGACTCAATCTTCCTTTCTAGGAGCAATCCGGATGATTCCTCAAGAAACGCGTCAAAAAACTTCCGTACTATGGCGATACTCTCCACTTTTAATTCCTTAACTGTCATACCCACCACAGTTGCCAAGTAACATTGGCAACCCACATCCAATACCTAGTTGCCTTAAATAACGACATTAAAATAGACGAGGGTCCTCTTCGATTTTCAATAAACTTGAAATTTTCTCCCGCCAACGGGTTAAACTGGATTACTATATAACAACGATTCATTATGACAAGATGCTCCTTGAGCCAATCTTTTTCATTTGCAATTTCAAAGTTATACATATAAGCAAAAATAGCCAAGTACAACTCTAACTAGTGATCCTCCTTTTTACAACTTCATTTCAACAAACTAAAATTGTACAAGCCTAACCAAAATTCCGATGTGCCACTCTGATAAAATTATCCCAAAAACATTCTTTCTCTGGTTGGTACATGGCTCGGTTCATTCCTGTCCTCTTTGCCATCCTAGTAGTGCTCTATCTGCGGTGCATTCTCTCTGTTCTGTCCCATCAGTGGCGGTAGTTGCAGCTGTTGTGGTCCCATTGGCCTGCGCGGACAATCCTTCACCTGGTGCCTGTGGTGGTTACATATGTAGCACGCTCCTGTCCTACCAGGACATGGAGTTAGTCGATGGTTCCTTTTACAAATTTGACATCTGCCATTCGGGTTGGGTGCCGGTTTTCCAATTCTACCCTTTTGGTTGGGACGAATGGGATACTCTCCTCCCGTCATCGGCCTCTTCCCGAACCGATTACCATTTCTACTTGACTCGAACTACGACCCATATGTGGTGGCTTGTTCATCCAAGTTCCTCTCTATCAACTGGGCTCGTCCATACAGCTCATTATAATCTTTCAAATTGAACGGCACCAGCGAAGTCCTCAGCTCTAGTCGGAGGCTGTTCATGAACCTCCTATCATTGTCAACTAGATCCTCTATCAGCTTGGGGGCGTACTGCGATAGCTCTGCAAATTTGGCCTCGTACTGGTCTACTGTCATCAGACCCTAACGAAGGTGTTGAAATTCTTCCATCTTCTGTTCTCTAGCACAATCAGAGAAGTACTTTCCATTGAAGACTTCCACAAAGGTATTCCACACTGGAACCATGCCTTATGGGAACACTATTCCTCTGGTGGCCTTCCACCACGTACTTGCGTTACCCTGTAACTGATAGACTGCAAGGACTACCTTATCTTCTTCCGAGCACCTCAGTAGGTCGAAGGCCTTCTCTAATTCTTGGATCCAGAGGGTTGCAGCCTCGGGATCACCTGATCCAGTAAACCTTGGTGGTATCAGCCTAAAAAATTGTTCCACTAACTTGTACTTCAGTCATGCCCCAATCACATTCCCAGGTTGCACTTCAATAGGTGCTGCTGTGGCGGCGGCGACTGTAGCGACGACTTGATTATGTACTTGCTGTTCCATCTGGTTACCCAATGTCTCAAGCGCCTAGATGATCTCATCTACTCTTAGATTGCCAAGTGCTGCTACACCAGTACCGGCCTGCGGCAGTACTCTCTCACTCACGCTAGTCTGAGCTGGCGCTCTACCTCGGGTACCGACCCTAGTCGATGTCCTACCCTAAGAAACAGATGCAACAGTCCTCTTCCGAGGAGTTCTTTGATCTAGATCACTCATTCTACAAGATCTCTGCAGAACCTGCTTTCCAATTCCACACCAAATTAGGAAAACTGAGTGACTCACACAAAACAAATTACCAATCAGCTAATCAATTGTAGGCGTCTGCATAAGGAAAAAGCCTTTCCTACTCACTATCCCAAAACCCATCGCACCTTATCACTCCAAATGTTAACCTCGCTCTGATACCACTTAAACGGGGATGTCACGCCCCGAACCCCGGGCACGCAACAATCCCTTCCTTGGTCGATAGAAAGCGATGCCCCAGGACTCATCGCCGACCCTTTCATTTTTATTCTTTCATTACATATCTCATGAGATGTCTTCATGGACAATATGTGATAAAAAGATTTTGGAGCTTGAATTACCTTTTAGATTTGGTGTTCTATTGCGAGAAGAAAGTTATTTTGTCTCTCGAGCCAAATATGGTGGTGATCTTCTTTGTGGACATGGCAGAGCTTATGGTTATGATAGGATCGACAATTGAAAATATTTGAACTTGCAAGGACGATGGAACAAAGCCTATTGTGTACTTCATCTGCATACAACCACTAAAAGATCCAAAGGATTCGATTTGGTATGTTAGACAATTCACTGTCAAAAAACATTTTGAGCTTCTAAATAAAAAGGGCTTATGTAACGCCCCGAACCCTGGGCATGCAACAATCCTTTTCTTGGTCGATAGAAAGCGATGCCCCAAGACTCATTGCCAACCCTTTCATTTTTATTCTTTCATTATGCGCAAGCGAAAAACGAACAATCTCCCCATCAATAGACAATCAATCAATCAAACAGGGATAGTAAGATGAACAGCAGAAACACAACCTCCTCTCATATATATACATTTTTACATTTTCATATTGGATTAACCTACAGAGGATCGTTTCCGATTTACAAGCCCAACAGAGGGGCCGATCCCTCCTCTAAGACAAACCAAAAAGAGACTCGTCTAGGCTAACCCAACTGTACACCAAAAAGAACTCTCGGGCTCGATCCTACAGTCACTCGGATCCATAGGGCCCATCGATTCAGAGTTGGAGTCGTACGGGTCTGTTGCTGGTGAAGCGAGGCCAGGATTCTCCATTGCACCTTCAGGAGGGTCTAGCTCCATGGGATCCCAATCATCGTCCTCAGGGCCCCTACCAGGCGACCCGTCAAAACCTCTCAGGGGACCAATCAGCATGTCGCCATTTCGGATGAACCACGCCAAGAACCTATGGGGTATCCATTGCCCTGGTCCTTCATCTACCCAGATGGTGGTGAGGTACTTCTCGTACAGATGCGATCGACCCGGGAAGCGGTGGTGCGTCACGACAGTATCCCAGTCCTTAAGAATACCGAACCTCATTGGCGGAAGTGCTATCCTAAGGTCCTGAAAGTGGTTATATAATAACCAGTGAGATATAAATCTCAACGAGTCCTCCCTTAAGCCCCCGGTTAGGACACCAACTCAACTCAGGGTATCTCTTCAGAACCACCCCACAAACAACCAACGACCCACACTAACAACCAACAATCAATAGTTGGTTCGCATGCAACCTTACTCGGTATGCCATACCCCACACGTTGAATCTCAGCTTAATACACGCAATGCACATGGCCATTAGATGATGCAGTTCATCAATCAGATACGAGTCGCGTCACAAGCGATCTCACCTGGCCATTGCCACACCCTACACGTTATCGATTCATGCGTGTGTACCATAATCAACATGCTCAACTCATGCACAGTCAAAACCAAAGATGCCATGATTCACATATGCCTTTACACTTTAGTGTGCCACCTATCATGCATCACTCGATCACACATGTCTCGAATATAAGATAAAATCATTATTGAAAGGGCTAAAGCAAACACCTAGAGGGGGTGAATAGGTGTAAATAAAAATTTAACAAGACTTAGTAGAAATAAATTTCCTATATAAGATAACAGACTGTAATCGTATTTCAGTTTTGAGCAATCAGGTAAAGTTACGAATAAAATAAGGAGTTCAAGAAAGAAAATAAGAACACAAGGTTTATAGTGGTTTGGCTTAAATCAAGCCTACGTCCACTCTCCCGCGCTGACAGCCTATTAGCTGGATTCCACTATGAATCAAAAGAGATTTTACAGCAATGTGATCTCGACTTCACAATAGAAAGACTCTACTGGTCTCTTACTAAGTCTCACAAGAGTTTCTCTCTTTTGTTTACAACTTGAGCTTAGTTAATGAAATAGCAAGGAACTAGAAAGATTCAGACTATGAAATTTTGCTTCCACGCACATTCGAACAACTAACGAGTCCTCCTTATGTACTCCTTCATGCCTTCATAGTCGTTGGCACTTACCAAAGGAATTCTTCCAATCTATCCGTTTGACAGAATCAATCAAGGAAATCTCGAGTTGTTAGATGATTAAGATGAAAGCTCGTCAATCTTGTTTGTCCATACAATCAGGATATTTGGTTTCCATAAGTAGAACCTTCCAAGTTTGCTCGCTTTTCAATGATCTTCATATCGAAATTGTTTCCAATAAAGATAAGTAACAAGTAGGTGTTGTATCCAGCCATAAAGTCATCCATAAACCATACGAATCGAATCCATGAGAATAATCTCGCATTTGGATAAGTCTTCGTTCTTCGGTCTGGAAACTATCAGTGAGGGCAGACCTTGAAACTAAGGTCTGGCTGTCTTTAGACTTTGACACTATAGTCTGGAAGTCTTCAGACTAGACTTTCTGAAAATGTTTTGTCAACTTCAAAACAGTAAAGGATTTTTCTCCAACAGTTATGACACGTCCCATACCACGCCACACAATTTTACCCCATAATAAGACCCAACCATCTCAACCCTCACGCGTGCTCTAGTTACTAATGACCTACCGGCCATTAGGGGTGTGCAAAAGAATTGGGATCCGCCCGGACAGCCCGGAACCGGTGGTTCTTAAGGGAACCAGTCCGGTTTTCGGTTCCAATTTATGGGAATCGGTGGGTATCGGTCCGGTTCCCGGTTCCATGGGCAGATCCGTCCACCCGCCCACCCAGACCGGACCGATTAATTATTAATATTAAAAAAATTGAAATTACTAATTAACAAACCCAGCATCAAAAGGCAAGCAGTGCACAAACCCCCTCGACGGTTCTCCTTCTTCTTCTTCTCCTCCATCATCATCTTCAATGCCAAATACTCCGAGGTCCTCCTTTCTCCACCCCCAAATATCTCGCGCGAAACCCTAGCTCGATCGCAATGGCCTGAAGAAGAGCGCGAGAGCTCTGTTCTCGTTAAGTCGAATAGACGAAAGTGAGTCGAACAGTCCCAAGGATTGATTGAGCTCGAAGCGCCTCTCTCTTTTCGTCTTCTTAATTGAAGAGCTCTGCTGAAATGAGCCTTCTAATGTTCGAATTTCTTTTTCGCGAGCGGCCGTTCTCCTTATTTTCGTCGGTGGAAGAATAGGAAGCTAGGTGGGGGAATGAATTTGGTTTCGCGTGTGTGATAATTTTTCCGGTTCTGCCGTCTGAGAGTTTTTGCTCCTCTAATCCATTTCTTCGCCAGGAGAATGGTGTTGCTTAGTTACGAGCTGTAGTAGTTAAGGAAAAGATATCATTTTAGTTTGTAGATCTAAAGTTCTGTTCGCTTCTTTCTATTTTCGACACGATATTTTGTAGTTATATGGTTGTATATCGCTGGCGTATGACTTATGAGGCTAATTATTATTGTGAGAGCGGTTCCATGGATCCACCCGGGAATCGAACCGGACCGGCGATCCAGTTCCCGGGCGGATCCATGCAACAAATGGGTGGATCCTAGTTCCAAATTTTCGGAACCAGTCCTTAATGTGTAGTTCCTAACCTAGAGTCGGGAACCGCCCGCCTGGACCATGCTCACCCCTACCGGCCATAGCTAACTTTACAATTAGTACTCATCCACCTCAGACTCATGTGTGCTCTAGATAATAATGACCTCCCGACCATGGCTAACTTCCCAGTCAGCGCTCATCCGACTCCCGCCGAGCTACCGATAAAAAGATCGAGCTTCGTCCTGCCCCGTCGGGCACGGCTACGTCTTGAACTCCTGTTTAGACGGTTTCCCAAAAAAGGACATCGGTCCATAATCTACTGCGACCGGCTTTCGACTCCCGCCGGGTATTGTCCCCAAACTCTCGTTGGGTGACGGTCCAACATTCGATCACGCAAACATACCTCTTCAATTCCTTCTCTAATAAAAACGATCCATTTCTAATGTCCCTCGGACAATCCCTATTTCCCTTCTTGTGAAAATCACTCAATTCATGCTGATGCCCATGTATTTACACACTCATTCACTTTATAGGATTAAAATACACGAATTTAGAATACTTTTCATTCTCGGGTGAACAATGTTCGTGAATAGTGTTTCGTGAACAGTAACTCGTGAACAATGAAATTCCAGAGTTTAATAATTAATAAATTAAATCCAATCATTAAAACAACAATTAAATTAAACAACCAATCAATTAAAGCCAAACATATTTAATTAACCACATAAGCCACATTAAGCAAGTAAAGCAAGATTAAACTAAAATAATCTTAGCCACTAATCTAACCACCTATCTTAGGACTAACATAGCTTAATTAAACATCTTAAGCTAGAATCAACACTAATTAAAGCAACATTAAGCAAGTTTAGGCATTAATCAAGAGATTATGAGCTAAACTCATCCGTTAAATGGGCCGGAGACACGCACATGGCGGCAACGACAGAGGCTATGCATCGGGACCTCAACCACGACTATCCAAGGTGGTCCCAAGGCTGAAACAACAGCCACAAGTTCGAACTTCCTCTACAACTTCAAGAAACTGAACAGCAGGGGAGGAAAAGGAGTGAAACGGCTTCGCCGGAGCTCTGATGAGGGGTTGGCTAGCAACTGGCGGTACTAGGGAGTCAAGGGGGAGTGGCTGGTGGCTGGGCTGGGCGGAGGAAGGATCAAAATAGGAGAAAAATGGAGAAAAATGCGAAACAGTGTAGGTAGGCAGCAGACCGGCGGACGGGACGGCCGAAGACTTCGTCCGGTGAGCGGCGGCCACCTTCCATACGGTCTCACTCTCCTGGTCACGGTGGTGGGTAGAGCGTAGATTGATTCTCATGGGAAGACCACTTTTAACTCTGGTTTTTGGAGAAAGGTGAGCTGGAGCAAAACAGGGTTAGGCCGACTGGCAACCGGCAACTTCTGGCCGGCCGGCGGGTCAGCCGACGGCTTCAACCGGCGAACGTCGGGGTCCAGGCGGACGGTCTGGGTATTCTGAAGACAATGGTGGGTGGCACGTGAGGTGATTCTGTTAGGGCTAGTACGAACACCTAGAGGGGGTGAATAGGTGTTAAAAGAAATTTTCGCAAGACTTAATAAATCAAATCGTCTTTAGAAGATAATAAAGAGAAGATGTAAACGATTACAAGCAGTTATATAAAGCTACGAATTAAAGTAAGGAGTTCAAGGAAAGAGAATAGAAACACAATATTTATTGTGGTTCGGCTTAGACCAAGCCTACATCCACTCTCCCGCATTGACAGCCCACTGGCTAGATTTCACTATGAATTAAAAGAGATTTTACAGTCTCACATCCTCGACTTCACAGTGTAGAAACTCTACTATACTCTTACAAAGTCTCACAAATGTTTGTCCTCTCTTTTGAGTACAAGTTAAGCTCAACGATTGAAATAGCAAAGAACTAAAAGATTCAGACTTTGGAATTTTTCTTTCACGCACACGCTCGAACAACTTGAGAGTCCTCATTATATACTCCTCCATGCATCTACAACTGTTGACACTTTTCGAATGAGTTCCTCCAATCTACCCGTTGGATAGAATCAATCAAGGAGATCTCGAGTCACTAAAGGAATGTGATGATAGCCCATTAATCCTACTCGCCCATACAATCGGGATCTTGGTTTCATAAGTAGAACCTTCCAAGTATACAGCGCCTATCAAAAGATCTAATTATCTAAATTGATTCCAATAGGAACAATTGATCACAATGTGCTAATTCCAGCCGTAAGATCTTCCACAAACCGTGCGAACCAAATCCTGGAAGATAAACTCTCATCCGGATAAGTTTTCTTTCGTCAGTTTGGAATCTGTCAGTGAGGTCAGACTTTGAGCTTAAAGTCTAATAGTCTTCAGATATTGATTGAGAGTCTTTGAGTTCTTCAGACTATAACACTTGAGTCTGCAACCCTTCAGACTAGACTTCTTGGAAAGGTTTTGTCAGCTTCAAAACAATAAGGAGTCTTCTCTAACAATCTCCCCCTTTTTGATGGTGACAAAACTTTCCTGCAGATTTGCAAAATTTGAACCTACAACACTTAAACAAATCGTGATGTCTTATAAAGATAAATTAATTAGGGTCTAGATAGTATTGATTCTGCAACCACAGAAAACACATTAGTTCTGCATAATAAATAACTATCCATCCATAATTAAAATCACAGACATAGTTACTGCAAGTTAAAATTCAAACCAAATAGAATGACCAGTCAGTCCAAAATCATCAAAATCAAACCAAAGTCAAGTCAAGGAAAAAGTCATCAAAAGATCAAATCAAATCTGCACACAAGCACACAAACTTTCTCCCCCTTTTTGTCAACAGCAAAAAAATGGAGAGAATTAAAAAGAGTTGGGATAAAATCATGGCTGCTTGGGGATGCGAACGATCTGAAAATCCCCCATAGATTTGATTGTCTCCTCCAGCTTCCCCAGGTCCTCCCTCAGTTGTTGGAAAATCTTCACCCTTGGCAGTAGCTTGAACTTGAAGCTTAAGGGCTTGTACTTGATTGTGCAAAGAAACTGAAGTGGCTTGATGAGCTAACTGCAAGTTTTGAAATTCACACTCCAAACCATAAAGCTGAGCTTTGATCTCCACAAGAAGCTCGAGTAGTCTCTTAAAGTCTGTTGTATAGTCGGGTTGAATACTCGCTTCAGCACGTGTAGTTTGAGGAGTGTTAATAGATGATGGAACCTCAACAGGAACATCCAGACTTAGAGATGAAGTCTCATTACCATCTTCAGGAAATTGAGAGGCATACACATCCTCTGAATCAGTAGGAGAACGACTAACGTCATCACTAGTAAAAGCAAGTGAAGAAGTACCTCTTTTAGTAGCGGCTCCCCCTGTTTCTGTTCCTTTGGGTGGAGAAAAGTACTCTTCTTCCTATTCTTGCTCTTCTTCAGCATCAATGTGATGTTGTCCTTCTTCTTCTACATGAGAATCATCATGACCCTCTTCTTCTTGTTGTTCTCTTCTTCTTGTTCTTTTGCTTCCTCTTCCTCTGTTCTCAGTGCTTCTCTTTCTTCATCTCTCTGCTCTGTCTCATCTCGGTCTCTGTTCTCTCGATCCTTTGTCTCTAGAAAGCTAAGAAAACTCTGTAAATTCTTTAAGGCAAAAGCGGAGAGAGTGATGTCATTTTCATCTTCTTCATCATGCAAGATGAGTGCTCTCCTCTTCTTGATTGGTTCAGACATGGGCTCTTTGCCTTTCCTTTTTCCTTCTACAGAGGCTTGTCTTGCCTTGACAGCGGACTTCACCTTAATGCTCTCCAAAACCTTGTTCAGCTCCTTCAGACGCATCTTAGAAACTATCTTCAGTCCCACTACCATTGGAGCAATGGCTCAAACACACAGAATCTTGGGAGGCTGAATGTTGAAATGTTTAAATAAACAAGTAACAAGAGCATAATAAGGAAGTTGTCCCTTGTCCTTTACCACTGTCCTATACATGTGCATAAGAATGGTATGAGGGAGAGAACTTGAATATGATGTTGATCGCATACATCAGCTTCGCTTCAGAGTTTGAGACATCAGTTTTTGATGTGGATTTGGGTCTGAGACAATTGATCATAATCTTGTGAAGCAAAATATTGGATGCATTCATTCTAGAGTAAGAAATCCTGCCTTCAGCAATCTTATCCCGAACAAGCTCTAAAGTGGTGTGAGCAACAAACACACTGATTGGTTAGAAACTCCCTCTTTCCACCCCCAATCACATTAGCTAGAGTGTCCACATTGACCACAAAATCCTTGTCTCTAACACTAAAGAAAAATCTATTCACATCTATAAAGGATAGATTTGAATAAAAGTAAGCAGTAAGTTCTGGGTAAGCAATAGTCGTCTCAGAACAAAAACGTTCAAGTTGAAGGAGTGCAAACTTCTCCCTCGGTTTCACCTTCAACGAATCAAGAAAATCAAAATCAACACTCCTAGGGTTCATCACCCTTCGCTTAAGCAGTTTAGAATAAGTTCTCTTGTGGTCCTTAGAATAAAAAAGATCCGACCTTTCACCACGAACATTCACAGCTACGCCCATCCTAGGCTGAAAATTTAAGAATATCCTTTCATCGTTGTCTTTCCCTTCAAGCTGATTAAATGATCCAAACCGCGAATCACTTGGAAAGTTGGCAAATGTCATTGCTGCAAAACCTTTAGGCGCAATGCCTAACCTTTCCATGGTATTCAAGAAGAAAGTTTCGTTCTTGTAACCATTTGATTTCAAAAACTCATCAATCAAAGTCATTGCAGAGCCAATCATCTTTAAGTTCGAGTAGAGTCTAAACAAAAATTGGGGTTTTTGTGCTCTTACTAGTTCAACATCTTCAATGATTTATTCCTCTGCTTGTTGCTGCAGAGGAACTTGAGTCCTAGGCTAAGAAGAGTGATGCGGTTGAGAATGTTGTTGTTGACTTTGCTGCTACTGTTGTGGAGAGTCTTCTTCCTCGGTCAGATCAAAGTGCGTAGGACCCTCACGCATATGCTGTGGTCCCCTGCTTGCGATTCTAGAAGACTTTCTTTGGGAAGACATTGTCACTTTCTTTGAGGGATTTCTCGAGTTCGATCGTGAAAAAAGATGAAATCTTTTTGGAATAAACTAGAGAGAAAGTGAAAATGGAGTCCTGTATTCTAGGGTTTGTGTGAAAACGAAGAAGAAAGTCTACAGTATAAAAAGCTGACGAAACGGGGTATACGGATTGTCATTTAAGGAAAAAGTAAAAACTGCATTTTTGAAAATGAAAAAACTGTCTTTTTGAAAATGAAAAACTGCCATAAATTCAAAATTAAAAAGATAATTGCTAAAACTCAAATAAGTAATTAACGATTCTAAAAGTAAACATTCTTTTTCAAATTTTCACCTAGAAATTAAATTACTAACATAGAATTAACTTACAGTCGCCACTTTTGGTTGTTCTAAGTCTGATCATCTTCAGACTTTAACTGATAAAAGATATAACGTTCAGTCTGGTACGAATAGACTCAAATAGACTTTTCTCTAGTGGCTTTGTAAATATGTCTGCCAATTCATTCTTTGAGTCAATAAACTGCATCATAACTTCTCCATTCTAAACATGATCTCTAATGAAATGATGTCAAATTTCTATGTGCTTTGCTCTTGAATGAATAACTGGATTCTTTGTGAGATTTATTGCACCGGTGTTGTCATATTTGATCTCGGTGCATGAGTCTTTGATTCCAAAGTCTCTCAGTTGTTGCTTTATCCATAAGATTTGAGAATAACAGCTTCCAAGAGCCACATACTCCGCTTCTGCTGTTGAAAGAGCTACAGTACTCTGTTTCCTTGAGAACCAAGATACTGTCATGTTGCCCAGCAATTGACAATCTGCGTCTGAATATCCAAGGAGAGTAAAATCTCCATTTTTTGGATACCACGGACCTAATTTTGAAGTAGTTGCAACATATTTGATGATGCGTTTCGCGGCGCTTAGATGGGATTCTTTAGGATCTGATTGAAATTTAGCACAAATGTAAACACTAAACAAAATGTCAAGTCTAGAGGCAGTAAGATAAAGAAGTGAACCAATAATACTCCTATAGAGCTTCTGGTCAACTTTCTTTCCTCCTTCATCTTTGTCCAGCTTCGAAGAGCTTGACATTGGTATATCAGTCTTTTTGCAATTCTCCAATCCGAACTTTTTGATGAGGTCTTTTGCATATTTTTCATGGTGAATGAAAATTCCTTCATTCGATTGTTTCACTTGTAATCCGAGAAAGAAGATAATTCACCCATCATGCTAATATCAAATTCATTCTACATAGACTTAGAAAATTTTTTACACAAATTTTCATCAGATGATCCAAAGATAATGTCATCAACATAAATTTAAATAAGTAAAAAATCTTTACCTTCCTTTTTTATAAACAATGTAGTATCTACCTTTCCTTTAACAAAACCAATTTGAGTTGGAAATTTACTTAACCTATCATACCAAGTTCGAGGCGCTTGCTTTAATCCATATAGGGCTTTTTTCAGTCTGAAAACTGAGTCTGATCTTTTTGGATCTTCAAATCCAGGTGGTTATTCCACATAGACTTCTTCTTGGATAAATCCATTTAAGAATGCACTTTTGACATCCATTTGGAATAACCTGAAATTTTTATAGCAAGTAATAGTCTAATTGCTTCTAACCTCGCTACTAATGCATATGTCTCGTCATAATCTATCCATTCTTCTTGCGTATATCATTTGGCCACAAGTTTTGCTTTGTTTCTGACCACTTTTCCTTTCTCGTTCATTTTATTCCTGAAAACCCATTTAGATCCAATAATGGATTTACCTTTTGGTTTAGGAATTAGCTCCCAAACATCGTTGATCTTGAATTGTCTAAGCTCTTCTTGCATAGCTTCAATCTAGCTTTCGTCAACTAAGACTTCTTCTATGCTTTTGGGTTCTATCTCAGAAATAAGTGCTAGAGCACTAGACTCTTCATGTCTTTTGGATATGGTGCGAATCCCTCCATCAATGTTGCCGATGATGAGTTCTTTGGGATGACTAGACTTATGCTTCCAGTTACCGGTTGATCTGATAGTTTGCTGATCTTCTACTTCAGCTGAATCTACAACTTCTTTTCATTGTTGATCTTCAGAAGTTTGAATCACTTCGGGAGAGGAAGACTTTGTAAGGTCTGGAGCAGGTTCAGATTCTTCAAGTTGAGTCTGATTCAATTGAATCTGCATAGAGTCTTGGAATTTGATATTCATAGATTCTTCCACAGATTGAGTCTTCTTGTTGAATATTCTGTAAGCTTTGCTTGAAGTTGAGTAGCCAAGGAAAATTCCTTCGTCTGATTTTTCCTTAAACTTACCAGTTCGATTATTTGCATTTTTCAAAACAAAACACTTACAACCAAACACATGAAAATAATAAACATTTGGCCTTTTCCCTTTAAATACTTCATAAGGAGTCTTTTCTAGAATAGGCCTTAAGAATACTCTGTTAATACTATAACAAGTTGCAGAAACTGCTTCAGCCTAAAAACGAGAAAAATATTGCTTTCAATTAAAAGGGTTCTTGCCATCTCTTGCAAAGATCTATTCTTTCTTTCCACAACTCCATTTTGTTCTGGAGAATATGGAGAAGAGAAAACATGCTGGAAACTAGATTCATCACAAAATTTAGTAAAGTCTTGATTTTCAAACTCACCTCCATGGTCTGTCTGTATGCTTGAAATAACATAACCTTTCTCATTTTGAACTTTCTTGGCAAACTTTGAAAAGTGAGAAAAGGTTTCAGAC
Organism: Eucalyptus pauciflora; assembly: GCA_007663325.1. Classification (NCBI taxonomy): domain Eukaryota; kingdom Viridiplantae; phylum Streptophyta; class Magnoliopsida; order Myrtales; family Myrtaceae; genus Eucalyptus; species Eucalyptus pauciflora. The sequence continues at coordinate 2,026,306 of VMYD01000388.1, forward strand.
TTACTTACTAGGAAGTAAACCCAAGTAAATCGAGAATAATCATCCACGATTACCAGGTAGTATTTTTTCCACCAATGCTTTGAGTTCTAGTTGGTCCAAGAGATCCATATGCAGAAGCTGCAAAACACGATTAGTAGAAACTTGATTTATAGGCTTAAAAGAACTTCTAACCCATTTTCCCAAAACACGTGGTGTACATAGATCAGACTTTTGATAAGTTAGACTGGGAAGTCCACGAACAAGTTTCTTAGAAGAGATCTTGGTAATCTGTTTCATATTGGCATGGCCAAGCTTTCGATGCTAAAGATTTGCTTCATCTTGAATGGATATTAAACACTGAGAACTTTCTGGTTTTATATCCAGAAGATAAATATTCCCATGTCTTCGTCCAGTGAAGGATTGAGAAAAATCTTTACTAGTTCCCGAACAAATTCCCTCTTGGAAATTGATTTTGAATCTAGTGTCGCATAGTTGACTAATGATGAGTAGATTGTAATTCAAACCTTCCACCAATGACACATTATTAATTGTAAGACTTCCAATTTTCACAATTCCACATGCAACAATTCTTCCTTTGCTGTTTCCTCCAAATGAAAATTTTCCACCATTTATTTGCACAAACTTAATAAAACAACTTGAATCTCCAGTCATGTGTCTCGAACAGCCACTATCCAAATATCACTTGATCTTCTTTTGTTTTTTTTTTATAGTGACCTGCAATTAAAAAGAACACAAACTTTTTTTGGTACCCAGATTTTCTTGGGTCCAGAAGAGTTAGTTTTAAACACAGTCTCTGCCCAATCCTTCTTAACAGGTCTCCAAACCTTAGGACATTCTTTCTCGAAATGTTCTGAGTTGTTACACTTTGAACATTTGAGAGCACTTTGGCCAACAGGTTTTACAAAGACTCTTTGAAAATGATTTTTGTAAAATGTTTTTGTAGGTCTTTGTTTGATTCTTTCCTTTACTTTTGGGAAATCAATTAAAGGAATAGTTTTTGGTGTCATACCTAAATCAGATTTGTTAAAATAGGGTCTTTGCACAGAAATAATCTTTTCTAACTTCTCAGATCCTATTGAAAACCTTTTTGTAATATGTGAAATATCCTTTTTCAAAAAGGTATTTTCCTTTGAAAGAGAATCTGCATTTTCTTTCAAATTAACAACACTTTTGTCTAGATTTTCAAAATTTTCTTTTCAAGAAGTTTCTTGTTGCTTAAGTGTAGAATTCTCATTTTTCAGCTCAAAAATCCTCTTAAGAGATATTTTGAGACTGAGACGAAGTTCATATATGTACTTCGAGACTTTAGCAGGAATTTTAAAATTACTAACCTCAATTTTCTCATCTGAGTCTGAGTCTAAATTTGTTTCAAAGTCTGAGTTTGATTCTGAATTTGCCATTAGACATATATTGGCATATTCTTCATCACTTTCTTCGTATTCAGTATCGTTACATGTCTCTGCTTTGAGAGCCTTTTTGAATTTCTTTGTATTTCCCTTCTTTTTCTTCAACAGGGGGAAGTTGGGTCTGATATGCCCCTTTTTTCTTGCATTCAAAGAAAATCACTTCTCTGTCTATCTCATTGTCTTCATTTGATTTCTTCTGAAATCTCCGAGTGCTCTACTTCTTCCAGTTAAATCTTTTTCCTTTCCTGTTTAACTTCCTGAACTTCCTTATCATGAGTGCAAGTTCTTCATCGTCCAAGTCATCTGCTGAATCTGTATCATCATAATCATTGTTAGATTTTAAGGCAATCGACTTCTTACCTTTAGGATCTTATTCTTCATTGATTTGCTCCACTTCATATGATTGAAGTGTGCCAACTAATTCGTCTACTGACAAAGGCACGATCCTCTATGTTTCTCTTATTGAAGTCTTAATGTGATTCCAGTCTTTGGAGAGTCCACGCATCAATTTATTGACTTTCATATGTCCACTGTCCATGATATGCTAGACCATTTACAATCTCTGTGAATCGACTGAACATGTCAGTGATGGATTCTCCTGGCTTCATCTTGAAGGCTTCATACTGTCCAAGTAGTATGTTGATTTTTTGTTTCTTTAACACGATCAGTTCTTTCATAAGTAACATGCAACCTATCCCAGACTTCTTTTGCTGTTTCACAAGATGAAATTATGTTATACTCAGTAGGAGATAAAGCACAATATAAGGAGTAGATAGCTTTAGCATCAAGAACTTGTCTCTTGGTTATGTCTGCTTGTGTCATCTCACCAGCATCTGTAACTTCCTTTCCTCTTTTTGAGATTGATGTAGTTTTGAGAATTATTCCTTTTTCTACCACATCCCATTCCAGGGGATCTTTTGATCTCAAGAATGCCTTCATCTTGTTTTTCCACACATTGTATTCCTCTCCATCAAAGTAAGGAGGTCTAGTGTTGCTCTGACCTTCAACCAAACCTGGAGCCAAAATACTAGCCATAGATATTTAACTCAGAAGTAAAAACACTTCAATAAAATGAGCACACAAGCTCTGATACCAATTGTTAGGGCTAATACCAACACCTAGAGGGGGTGAATAGGTGTTAAAAGAAATTTTTGCAAGACTTAATAAATCAAACCGTCTTTAGAAGATAATAGATAGAAGATGTAAACGACTACAAGCAGTTATATAAGGCTACGAATTAAAGTAAGGAGTTTAGGGAAAGAAAATAGAAACACAAGGTTTATAGTGATTCGGCTTAAATCAAGCCTACGTCCACTCTCCCGCACTAACAGCCCACTAGCTAGATTTCACTATGAATCAAAAGAGATTTTACAGTCTCACGTCCTCGACTTCACAGTGTAGAAACTCTACTACACTCTTACAAAGTCTCACAAATGTTTGCGCTCTCTTTTGAGTACAAGTTAAGCTCAACGATTGAAATAGCAAAGAACTAAGAGATTCAGACTTTGGAATTTTTTTTCACGCACACGCTCGAATAACTTGAGAGTCCTCGTTATATACTCCTCCATGCCTCTACAACCGTTGGCACTTTCCGGAGGAGTTCCTCCAATCTACCCGTTGGACAAAATCAATCAAGGAGATCTCGAGTCATTAAAGGAATGTGATGATAGCCCATCAATCCTGCTCACCCATACAATCAGGATCTTGGTTTCCATAAGTAGAACCTTCCAAGTATACATCGCCTATCAAAAGATATGATTATCCGAATTGATTCCAATAGGAATAATTGATCACAAGGTGCTAATTCCAGCCGTAAGATCTTCCACAAACCGTGCGAACCAAATTCTGGAAGATAAACTCTCATCCGGATAAGTTTTCTTTCGTCGGTCTGGAATCTATCAGTGAGGTCAGACTTTGAGCTTAAAGTCTTACAGTCTTCAGATATTGATTGAGAGTCTTTGAGTTCTTCAGACTATAACACTTGAGTCTGCAACCCTTCATACTAGACTTCTTGGAAAGGTTTTGTCAGCTTCAAAACAATAAGGATTCTTCTCTAACAGATTCGTCCGGGAAGCCAACAATCAACTCAGCTTTTCACAAGGAGGTCTGTTGGAGCATAAGTTGGAAGAAGAAGAAATAAAGGAGAGAGAGGGTCCGATCGAAAATGGAGCTAAAGAGAGGAGAGAGAGAGTGAAGATAGAGTTGAAGTCTTCTCCATCAAGGCTCTTCAATGCTTGCCCAACTCCCCATGCAAGTCCCCTCATCTTCTCTCTCTTTCTTTACCCTTATCCAAATGCTTTTAGGGGCAAAATGGTAATTTCCACCTTGCACAAATTACCAATCGGACCTTGGGCTGAAATTGATGGGCGGGCCTAAGAAATGAGCTTGGAAATGAATAGTAACGGGCTCGGGAATTGGTTGGGCTCAAATGGGCTTAAGATTAGGTAATGGGCTTGGAAGAATAAATTGTTGGTTTGGGCCCAATGGGCTCACTTGCTTGCTTTGGGCCCAATATGGTGCATGTCCCACCTTGGGCCTAGGGCCCACACTGGCTTTGCTTGGCCCACTTCCTCATGGGTTCACTTTCTCAAACCGTAAATCCTTTTTCCCTACACTTGGCTTGCTCGGCACTACTAATTGTCAAAGTCGCATCATCCAAAGTTTGTCCCGGACATTCCCGATAATTCGAAGTCCAATCTTTGGTTCTCATGCCATGTCAATTTCGCCCTAATACCATTTTGGGTACAACTTAGACTTACAGGCGGTTTTGAGGATTCACGCGTAGCTGACTCGTGTCTAACCACGTTCAAGACACCTCAACACATGGATGTCCTTAACTATACGAAATTGCGGAGGATAGATTCTTATTTCAAAGTACACGAATACTGAGGATCATCATAGGGTCGTTCGCGGGCTCGATAACGGTAAATGGAATCACCCATTGTTCCATTATGTTTTGTTCGCGAATCGACTTCTAGTCATCCTTGAAATCGGCCTACCTATCTACAGGATTGTCCTCATGTAAGTCTTACGGTCAAGTCGTTTTCCCAGGTCGAGTCCTTTAGTCGTACGAGTTCTGTCCTCATTAGCCTTTTCTCTCAAGGTCAGTATCTCAGGAGTGATCAATTCCGAGTGAGATCAACCAATAATGCATTGACGAAATTCACATTCAATCATCCCTCAGAGGATTCGAATTTCAGGATGTCACAACTTGATCCTTGATCCTTCTCAAATTGAATCTTATTGGAGTCTTACAAATATAAAGACTAGACTCTGCATCTTAAATTAGGCTTGTAATTTTAGCGATAAACAAAAAAAAATAAAAAATAAAATCAGTTTTTGTGGCTATAATTTGTTGATGTGTTATATGTTGGGTTTTGCTAACATAACAATCTTTGGGTCATTATGAGGGTAATGACATGTTGTGAGCCATGAATTTTTGAAAAAGTAGATTCCATAATAATTTCTCATTATCTGTTATTAATTTTTTTTTTCACGATCCAAAACAAACTATTAATTTCACAATGGATTAATAATAGTCACATAAGTATTTTTCGAAAAAAAAAAAAAGAAAAAAAGGGGAGGGGGGGATAACAAATGAGCCCCACATTTGAGTTAATGTGGTACAAGCATGCGGAAGGTGGAAAAAGCAAAGGTTAAAATGGTCAGTTCATATAGTGGAGAGTTTGTGCGTTAAGTGAGGAAGGACATATAGAAGGAAGTGTGTGAGTTAAAAAAGTAGCGGAAAGAGGGCCATTTTGATTCTAACTTTTGTACAAATTAGAAATTCACTTTAGTTCACTTATTACCATAACAATAAGAGTTAATTATGCATAATGAGATTGTGATTTCACCATAAGGCAGAATTTATACGAGAAATGTCTATATGATTGTCCTTAATCTGTTGTAAGATCAATAATCTATTTTGGGTCTTAAAAAAATTAATAAAAAATAATTAGAAATTATTGTGAGGTTCAATTCTTTAAGAATTTGTGGTTCATAGAATGCTAATATTCTCACGGTAGTCCAAAAACTGTTATGCTAGCAAAGCTAAAGTCTTTTAGCGTAGAGATGTCATTGTCAAGGGTGTTGTTTTCATGAACAAAATGATACTTGGTTTCATCTACTAAGGAAAGAACATCACATCTGAAAGTAATTTCTATTGGAAAGAAAAAAGCATATTACGTCTTGTTGTGTGATATGATACTATTTTCGTATAGTGATGTCACTGTTGAGGGTGTTGCTTTCACGAGCAAAATGATACTTGATTTCATTTGCTAAGGAAAGAACATCCCATCTAAAAAGTAATTACCGTTGGAAAGAAAAGCACATCTTACATTAAAAGTTCAACAAGATTAGTATTTTGATGCTACAATATTTTTGTGTAAAGATGTCACTGTCAAGTGTGTACCGTTGGAAAGAAAAGTACATCTTACATCATGTGGCATGTTTCCCACCCTTTCCAATTTTATGATATTGAACAACATTAAAAAGTCCGATAAGATTAGTGCTTGGATACTATGATCTTGACTATTGCCGAGAGAGGAGTAGGACAATGCTAATGTCTCCATGTCTCTTGGATGGGCAAAAGGAAGAGAAAATAGGAGATCAATTAAGGTTAATCAAAAGGATGAAGATGAAGAAGATGATGGATGAAACAAGTCAGGCGAAACCTGCTTCTTTTGATTCGTAGGTGGATCAATCTCACAAGATGATTATGGATCAGTAAACTTTGTAGAAACATATCGTCTTTCTAGGTAAAGCCTCATCTAGTCATACTGTTGCCTATTTGAGTACATTGCTATTAAATAAATACATACAAAAGAGAAGCATTCTAGAAATTTCATCTCTATTCCTTTGATATTGCACGGTGAAACTATACATAATATTGGCTATTTCGTTGCAACAAGACATAAACTAACAATTTCACCGGGGTCTGTTCCATTATAGAGCCGTTAAATGGACAAGTCAAATTGAATTTGGATTGGGTCAAAAATATGCAAATAGACCCATTTACTCCATTTTGACCCATTTCCATGCGACGTAAATTCTTGTAACTCATATCCAAGCCTTCAGGCTGCGTTTGGCAGTTGGGATAAAATACCTTAAGGCTGCGTTTGGCAGTTGGGATAAAATTCGGGATATGATATGATTTATCCTATCCTACGTTTGGTGCTCGCTCAGGATAGGATAAGGTCGGATATAAGAGGGATATAAACAGGATAAAATTATCCTATGGGGGAGGTGGGATAAAAGTGGATATGATTTCTAATGTCCATAATAGGAAAGTTATTTTTCTCGTATAATAAACTTATTAAATTAACAAAATTGAAATTATATTTCAATATAAATAATATTTGAATTCTAAATTAAGAAATTAAGAATAAAAAAAATTATTTATTTATTTTTAATAATCTTATTTTAATTTATATATTCAACTTTAATTCTATCTTATAATAAACATTCAATCTATAAATTAAATATTTATATTTATTATATATTTTAGGTATGTTAATACAGTTTACTATTTGATAAAATTTTATTAAAGAATGATGAAAGGGGAAAAAAGAAATAATAAAGAAAATAATATAAAAAAGAGGAAAAAAAAATTAAGGAATAGTGTTACAAGAGATTTTCACCATCTTCATTTATAAACATTTAGGTTCATTTATAATAATATGGCATTTATATAAAAAAAAAATGTACATGATATGATGTGAATATATCCGACTTTAATATTGTGATTCACCAAACAATGGACAGGATATAAACAAATCTCAGGATTTCATATCCTATCCTATTCAGTCCTATCCCGATTAGAAATCCATACGACCAAATATTTAAACCAATAGGAAAAATCATACCCAAACTGAGGTGAGGATATGGAATGAGCAGATGCGAGATCAAATGAGGATAAAAGAGAATGAAGAGAGTCATATAAGTGAATTAGATCTAAGTTGTAAACACATTTATGACCCATCTAATACATATGTTATGTTTAAACTCATTTATGACCAATTTACTTGAATATAACTAAGCAGAAAATTGTCTAAAAAGTCCTAAACTTATTGTATTTTTGTCAATTCAAATCTAAACCTTTCAAATTTGCCGATTAAGTCCTAAATATTTTTACTTTCGCAAATTGAGTCCATCCAAAAGTTTTGTTTAGAATTCGCTATGTGGACGTCAGCTGTCCTACTAGCATTGAACAATTTTTAATAATATTTTCATATTTTTTTAAAAAAAAATTCCTTGGACATTTTCACCTTAATTCTTTTGGTTATACGGGCAAAAGTGGGTTTCAAGACAGACCCATTTAAATTTATTTATCTTGAATTTTTCTTTTCAAAACATATTATAGTTTATATAACAAATCTGAGCTGAATCACTTATGATTCACTTTAATAAAAAATGAGTTAATGGCCTATTTTGATTATCGTATCAAAAGATTCAATTTCTTATATATGTAGTCTTATGTGTTCATTTTCCGTATACTTGATGCATTAAACTCCTACAATTGATAATTCAGTGATCATATCGTTTCCCTGAGGTTGGGATCTTGACATACTGGCATTCAAAGTTCTCTATACTGCGTCCCCTTAAAGAAGGTGCTTCTAAGGGAACATATTCGGTTAAAGGGTGTAATTAAGGTGGGACCAATCAACGTCATTTTCCCATTTTGCACGCATGCGTTGTGCTGCACGGTTGGCTATATAAAGAGACGGACGCAAGAGAAAACAAGCAAGCACGTCCATCTTCTACTTCATCCTTTTGCTAACCTCACTTGATCTCTTGCTTTCTCCCTTCCGCCGTCGAAGATACATGGATAAACGGGCATTGTCCGTCCCCCCTCGCAGCGGCGGCGGCGGCGGCGACAGCATGCCGAAGACCGCGCTCACTGTCCACATCAGCGACTCATATCAGTTCATAGAGTCAGTCATAGGAAAATTGTCATATGATTACACCAAAGAAGCAAAATGCAAAGTGGATGATCTCCTTGGAATCGTCAAGAACATCATTTCTGTCACAACCCAGCTCGTGGACGCAACCCAGTCCCTCGATAGGGAAAACGTCCCCAAACGGGTATCGAATAGTGATCGATGTCATTTATTAATATCGAATTTGACTTACCTTTTTATCCAAAAATGGCATTCCTAATGCACGTTTTTGTGCATCCGTCGGATTATTTGAACCGAAAGATTTTAATAACCCCATATAATTCAAAAATTGTCATTCATTTAAATAAAAATTCGGATGGTCAATCAAGTAACAGAGAGGCTAGTGTAATTCTGAGAATTGAACCTTGTAGAAGTTGCTCCTAATCGCTTGAGATTTTGTTGTTGCAGGATCTTCCAGAGGCCCCGAACACCAGTATGCAGGGCGACATTTCAGGGCTGATCGAGTGCATCAGCTGTCAGGTTTTCTATTACTATTATTGTTATTTCCTTAGGACACGGGATATCCAAACCTGTACGACATAATTAATTCCCACAAATACATGCAAACGGGCCCGTTTACGTACATAGGGAGAGGCTCCATGTCCACGATGGCACGGCTCCCAATGTCGATGTAAGTGGGTGAGGCCGTGATTCATGCACGTTTGGGTATTTACGAGGGCATTTCACATTCTTTGAAACCGAATATTAGGAAAATTATAAAGTGAACTATATTTACTTTTATAATAAATTTCTCGTCGAAATTAGGAAAATTAATATACAAGTCAGGATTATTATTATTATTATCCGTTTATATGTTTGTGATATTTTTAATTGATTTGAGAAGGATAAAAAGTCCAAATCATACCACCGCCCTCAGCGGCGCAACTGGCTCGGGCTCTCTCCCCCTCACGAATGGGAGAAGTTCGAACCCCAGAGGCGTCGTTAGAGATTCTTACTTGGAGTACTGTGGTGGTAACCTCAGCTTATGAGGTTTCTTGGATTATCAAAAAAAAAAAAAAGTCCAAATCATCGTCATCTCCATCTTCATCATCTTCTCCTCCTTCTTCAGATGACATGCCCCAAGGAATGCAAAAATATGGAAGAGAAGTGGAACGGGATATTCCAGATGGTAGGAAGCTATCGATGGACCACCCAAGTCCTGCTCGTCCTCGCGGCCTTCGCTCTGCAATACGGCGACTTCTGGTATGCCTCCGAAGCTCCCCCTGAGGGCAGAAATGCCATGTCCGGTTACCTTTGGAAAGCCCTGAGCCCATTGAAGAAGAAGGCCATATCCGACGGCAACAAGGTGGCGATAAAACCTCTCAACGATGTGGTCAAAGACCTCTGTGAGGGGACCACTTCCTTGTTCGATCTCATCCAGCTGGTGTATGAGCACCGTGGGAAGCACCTGCCTGAATTGGCTAGTGAATTCCAATCAATACCTTGGTGGAGCTGCGAGACCATCATCGCCATTCTGGCTGCAGCGAACATTTTCGCCCAGATCATCAGTGTCAATACAACGTACGATCGCGGCTTCTTGGTTTGTTTCTCAGATACTGCATGACCACGCCACATGTTTCTCGTAGTACCCAAGAGGAAATACACCTTTTATTCTCCTGTTGTGTCTTTGTTATTAAGACCCTTTTGGATTTTGAAACATGAGGTAACAGGACACTCACATTCCAATAATGAACTGTTCATATCCACTTGCTCTGCTCTATACCTTGTCTATGACTTATAATTTCCGGGTACAACATGGGGACACATAAGATGGGGCTCTGCTTTCTGGCCTAGTGATTTATAGTTATGGCAATGACCTCAGGTTTACACAATCAGAACTGGATATTCTCAAGTCGGGCGTCTCAGGCAGGATTGAAGCTCTTCACCGAAAGGTCAATAATTTGAGGAAACTAATAGGTAGCCATCCCTGGATAGCTGATTTAGTGTGTTTGACTTTCTTCTAGTGTTGGACGGCTTGATCTCCATTTCATTAATGTTAGGCAGCATGGAGGAATATCAGAAGTACGTGAAATGCGTCGAAGCTCCTGTGGATAATGCAGACTGTCTGAGATTACTGCTTGAGGACGATTCCAAACAAATTCCATTTGCTCGTTACACGCTGGTCTGCCCTCTGCAGAATCTCCTTTTTTGGCCCTTCTTCAATCTATTTTCTAGGAATTCCATGCAGCAGAATCGTCAATTTGATTGTGTAGGGAAAAAAAAATAAATGAGTGGATCTCACTTTGGTCGTTCCAAGAGGTACATTGCAAAGTTTGTGAATATACTACAGGATTCATTCCGACTATACACTTTTCACCCAATTAGACACCATGTCTACTCTTCCTTGGTTGTACTGAAAGCTGGTTTACCCCTCGAAATGCTTCTGTAGCTATTTTTATGATGATGTCATGTTTGTCCTGGAAAAATATTAGGCTATATAGATATTCCAACATTAGAGACTTCGTAGTAAAATTCAGGAATGACAATTTACTATGAAAACATTAAATTACCTTCCTTGGCCCATCCATTTTTGTGCATGTGTTGGTGGGGTAAAGAGATAGAGAGATAGAATGGGGGCCAGGAGGAAGCTTCAATTGTCATGTATGAGAAACTGAGGTCATGGTCTGTAGTCTTTACCACCTTGATAGTCTTGGAACAATATCGGCAGACATCGTTCATGTTTGAGATATTTGTGGGCATATTTACTCTCTTTCTGGCGAAAGAAAGATGTTTCCAGGCCACATTATATTCTTCAAGTCTCATGATTATTCAATTTCCAGGAGGCAGGACTCTGAGAGATTCTCCATTTATCGATTGCTTGTTTAGATATTTTCTGTAAGCTCCGTATGTCAAAGAGGAAGGAGAGAATACGACCATCCTTTATGTGTCCAGACTGATTACCCGATTAAACACTATTATTCGAATGTGACCATTAACTGGTAAAGTGGACATGATATCCTACCAGAGTAACAGATAGAGACCAAAATAGAAAAATTCAACCAATACATAGATACGTCTTTGTTAATCTTAGGAAGTAATTAAACTCATTGGTTATTCTGACTCTGTGATTGCCTATGCTTATATTACTAACCGACTCATTCACTCTCTTCTTTTCTCCATTGGACATATGCAGGACAAGTATGAGTTGTTAAAAAAGAAGGACAAGTATGAGTCGTTCAGGAAGAAGATTGTATTGCTGATAATTTCGGGCCAAAAAATCTCTAAATTTGACATTGAGACTCTTGATTGCATACAAAAGGGTCGTTGGGAAAGTCCAAAAGGGGATGAGGGGACAGAGACTGTCTCCGAGACACGGTATGAACTTGTTTGGATTCCTATTGTGGATGAGGGGCAAGACAAATTGGAAGTGCTGCCGAGCTTCGAGTCTGTGAGGCAATGGGCATTTGTGGTAGACCCTCGTAAGATGAATAAGTTCGCCCGTAGGTATATCAAGGAAGAGTGGCATTTCAAGCGAGAAACCATGGTTGTGGTGTTGGACTCTCTTGGTTGGGTGGAGAACACAGATGCCATGCCCATGCTCCGGCTACAGAGGACATATGCTTTCCCTTACACACGGGAGGAAAGTACCCGTCTGTGGAAGGGCCGGAATTGGCTTCATCTTCTATTAAGTCAACCAAAAAAGGATGAAACATTACATGAGGTAAACACGCTCATCTTTCTAAAACTGTCTGGTAATAGATTTAGTCGGGGCGTGCGCACTGTTTTCCTGCGCTAGTTTCGGCTTCAACTTCATGCTTTGTATTGGATTTACTAATCTTACACCTAACGTTTGTCATGATCATACAGGTTAATGATGAGTACATATTGTTTTGGGGAGGACTTTCTGGTGTGGATGTAGCAGGTGATGCCAGCGACGGAGTTCATAAAGTTCCCATTCAGGATATGAAGCACTTCCGCATCCTCTTAAGGAGTTGCTTGATCACTAGGTTGCAAGCCCTACAAATTCAGAAAGAAGGCGGCAACCCATTGCTTGATCCCATGGTATACGAGATGAGTGAAGTCTACCAAGCCTGTCGAAGAGGCGGGGTTGCAATACTCACCGAACGGCAAGATCTGGAGCTGCGGCTTGTGGGCCTTTCGAGTGATTTAGAATTGGTGAGGGATCAAGCCAAGGATGGGTGGACAGATCTTGCAAAATCTTTCGAGAAGTATGAAGACGCTCAACAGCAGTCCAAGTGCCTGCACGTCTGCGTCCCTCAGTATCCCGATCTCGAGGATTTGTACTGCCCTGTCTGTCACCAGCTCATGAGGCATGATCTTTGCCTTGCCTGTTGCCATTCCGACTCCGACTGAAGGGGGCTCGCGACGCGCGAAGGCCTCAGCCGATGCGGACACTGAGAAGAAACCTTCAGTTCGAAGCATGTTTGGTTGTGGAGTGTATGAGGTGTGACAAGTGTGTTCTACTAGTGTGGTGTGTTGATAATAGCCTCTCTGTTAACGAGAGAGCTAACTGGTATTTACTTTCGTATGGCTTGTAATGCGATTGTGCTTCGGGCCGTAAGAGCCTCTCAGGGCCTTACTGCCATTTCATCGAATAAATATAGAGATTGACTATGTTATGTGTACTATCTTGTAGCAAGATTCTTGTTCCTTAGCCTGTATGTTTCCCTTCGTCCGGTACCATCCACATACGATCATATATATTAGCGAAGGAATTAATCTATGCTATTCTAATTTCTTAGAATGCGAAGTCAGAATTCTCATATCGTACTTAAATCAACGAACCGATCAAGTTTCTTTGAACTAAGATATTTCAAAGATAGAAGTCATGAAACTCTAACTTTTAAAAGTAAGTAAATACGTGCAATACCACAAACTTTAGAGAATTCCTCAAAACCCCATTTGAATGTTAAGTTCCTTCGATGTTACATATCAAGTACAAATGATTTTTTGTGCTCGACTTAAATATATAGTCGGCGACTATTAGATATCTCTTTCACTAAGAACTAACTCGACAAGTTTGGCCTGGGGGATGAAAGACTATAATTAGGGGGAGAGAGTCCATATAGCCCACAACAGTACTACAACTCTTTGGAGACGCGAACATTAGTCGCATACCACACAGCAATTGGTAATAAGTTCGAATTATATTTTGAGCAAACCTCTGGCCGATTTGTGCTTCAGGCATTCACTGTTTTATGTAAAATGAATAGTAAGTTTTGGATACATTGATAAGCCTATAGTGATAGGCTCACTAACTACCATGAACCAATCATGGCTCTAATCGAATATTGTAGGGCAATACCCTAAGGCCTCATTGAATCTCCATGAACAAGGAATCATCAAATGAAGTCTTGTGCCAAGTAATACCATCCATCGGAATAAGGATTCCTTTCCAATTGTTTGGATGAATTTGGCCTTCTAGGAAAGAATATTATCCTAGTAATGACAGCCGCAATCTAAAGAAATACAAATAAAACTCAAACATGATGAAATATAAATAAAACTCAATTCGTAATCCTTACTCTCTAGTCTCTACTTAAGTATCGAAAGAGGTTCATTCAGCTAATTTTGGTTGAAAATTCACTAATGTGGAAGTTAGTCATCTTTCGTGATACGGTCGAATGTAGATAATTTTAAATAATATTTTTTGAATTTTTTGATTTTTTGAGTTTTCCTTCTTTTCTCTCTGTCTATAATTGCAACTAGAGCTCTTCTTGAGTTCAGGAACTGTTTTGTTTATCCATCTATTCTTTTATTGTTGACATTTTTGGCGTGAATATACCTTAATAATTGGAATGACGACCATAGGCACATGCTCAAAGGGAAATTTAGGAAAGAAAATTCTAAACTTATTACAATTATACAAATTCAGTCATAATTTTTTTAGCCAATTCAGTCCTAAATCTTTTGTAATTGTGTCGATTTGGTTCATCTGGCCAATTTTGGCCGACCTACATTGATGTGGATGCCGACCATTCCAACTAACATTGACATGGCAATTTGTTAATAATTTTTTTAAAATTTTTAACTAATTATTTTATTTTTCCTTCTATTTTTTATTTTTTTCTCTTCTTCCTTCTTTTGCTTCTTTACCCACTGCTAGCCATTGGGCCAGCCTTGCCATGGCTCTACTAGTCGCGGGCGAAGGCGACCTTGCCTGCAGCTAGCAAGGCCATGGCCTGGGCAAAGGTCACCATGGCCTCGCCAACTGTGGGCGAGATCGCCTTTGCCTATGGCGAGGCTGGCATGCCCATATCTAGCCAAGTTTAGGGATATTAGTGACATGGATAAAGAGTTTAGGGTATTATGACATATGGTCGTAGACATTAAGTATTATTGTTAACTGTTACAAGTTTCAAGACATCAATGACATGAGAAAAAAAATTGGGGTATTGGTATCACCATAAGCAAAATATGGGGTTTTTTAATGATAGAAGGGTGGTATTTTTGTAGCACCGATACAATTTTATAATTTTGGCAACACAAAAAATAATGTAGGGTACCATTGTCCCAATGAGCATAATTTATGTTTTTTTATGGTGTTTTCTCCCATTCAAAATAGGTGGGAATCACGCAACACGACGTACCACTCGCTTTTCTTTCTGACCGAAAAGTGCAAACTATAGTGCACTCTCCTTTTAGATACCGATGCCGAGCGCCTCGTCTTCTGGGAGATGAGGCAAACACTGAATATACTTTCCTTGGCGAATGCAACCAAGTATCATTTAGTCCGAGGAACACAACACCCCCACCAATGATTGGCACGTCAAAGAGTTAACGACAAGCTTGTTTTACTCATAAAACACGTTCCAGAGTGGGAAGCATTAAGATGATTTTGTGGGGTTTGGGGTTAATTTGGCTTTACATTTTGTCCTTCTGTTTAAGATACCTTTGATACGGAAGATATATTTCAAAGTGTATTGAACCTGGGATCCACCTTTTTTCTTTTCCAAAACGGTGGGGACTTGTCCAAGTTTCCTCTCCCACTTTGCCTGCGTTCCCACTGCATGGTTAGCCATATAAAGAGACGGACGCAAGTGAAAAGTACCCATGCATGTCCATCACCATCTTCTGCTTCTTCTTCATCCTTTTGATTAACCTTTCTTGATCTTCTATTTTCTCTTCCTCTCACAGTCGAAGAGACATGGCCTTTCGCGGCAATGGTGGCAGCAACATGGCGAATGGTATGGCCAGTTCCGACATAATCAACTTCATCGACAACTAACAGTTCCTAGAATTGGTCTTAGGAAAGCAATCTTATGACTCAACCGAAGAAGAAAAATGCAGTGAGAATGATCTCCTCCAGATAACCAACAACATATTTGCCGAGGCCATCCCACCTGTCAAGAAGGACGGCGACACCAGAAAGGTATTGAATAGGGACCGAGATACTCAAGAAGGTTGTTCGTAATGCACGGCTGTGTAGAAGTTGCTCCTAACTGCTTGAGATTTTATTGTTGCAGGTTCGTATGGGTGTCTCGGAATCCATTGTGCCGAGCAACATTTCACATCTGATCAAATGGATCGGCTGTCAGATCTGCCGTTAATCATATTGTTTTTGAATTCCATGATAAAACTAAAATGTTATTTAGTGGATACGACTTACAAAATAAATATTTATGTGTATCTGAGATGCTTTTATTTGATTTCAAAAGGAATTAGTCAAAATGTTCTCTTCTTCTTCTTCCTCTTCTTCTTCCTCTTCCTCTTCCTCTTCCTCTTCCTCTTCCTCTTCTTCTTCCTCTTCTTCTTCTTCTTCTTCTTCTTCTTCTTCTTCTTCTTCAGATGACATGCGAAGTTAGGCACGGCAAAGATCTGGAGGAGAGGTTGCTGGCTATCGTCGGACCACACAAGTCGCGTTGGTCCTCGCAGCCTTGGCTCTGCAATACGGCGAATTCTGGTACATCTCCGAAGCTCCGTCCGCCCTGTCCACTGGCGTCTTGAAGGGCCTGAGCGCACTGAAGAAGAAGCTCATATCCGATGAGAACAAGAATGCGGCGATAACACCCTTCAACAAGGTGGTCAACGACCTCTTGGAGTTGACCACTCGCTTGCTCGATCTCTACAAGCTGGTGAATGAGCGCGGTCGGAAGCCTGTGCCAATACCCACGTGGAGCTGCGAGACCATCATCACCATCCTGGCCACTGGAAACTTTTTCGCTAGGCTCACCGATGTCAATTATAAGTACGACCGCTGTTCTTGGTTTATCTATCTGATACTGAGCACGCCGTGTGTTTGTCGAAATGTCAACTGGAAAAATACAACTTTTGTTCTCCCTTTCTTTTCGTTGGTATTAGGACCCTTCAGATTTTGAAACATGAGAAAACGGGAGACTCACATGCTGACTGTTCATATGCACTTGCTCTGCTATATACCTTGTCGATGACTCTGTGTTTTCCTGGTACAATGTGGTGACGCACAAGAAGATGGAGTTCTGCTTTTTGGTCTAGTGATTTATAGTTACTGCAATGATCTCAGGTTTGAAGAGAAAGACCTGACACGTCTTACGTCGAGCGTGTGGGAAAAGGAAAAGGGCTGTTCTCACGGCGGTCGGGGCTTGCGAGAAGCAAATAGGTAGCCCATTCATGGATAGTTGATTTAGTGCGTTGATATTCTTCTCGCGTTCGACGGCTTAATGTCCATATTTCATTGATTTTAGCCTGGATGGAGCATCAGAAGTACGTGGAAAAGGTCAGAGTTCCTGTGGACATCGTGGACTTTCTGACCAGAATGCTTGCTGTGGAGAACTCCTTGCAGGATCTAATTGTTACTGGTCCCAATGACACGCCGGTTTGCCCTCTGCAGAATCTCCTAGTTTGCTCACTTCTACAATCTTTTTTCTAGGAATCTTTTTTTTTTTATGAAAGGTAATTAAAATATTGAAAAGGAGTGAGTGAACAAAAGAAAGGAAAAAGAAGAAGAAAAAAAAAGAACACGGCATCAGAACTCACACTCAAAACAACGGATCATAATGAGTGGAGGGATGCCGGAAAAGCCACAGACGTAGCAACCCACTACCAACTAAGAAAGGAAAGCACGGTATGAATAACCAGCAAACAGACACAAAACGCCTATAGGTAAGGAATAAACCATCCTCCGGATTCAGTGAGAATTGCTGCACCCGATGCACCTGCATCAACTACACCAACTGCCTTAATCAAGCCACATCTAATGCTCCCCAGAAAAGATGATCGAGTCAATGTCCCATCTTAGTTGCAACCTTATATTCCTGAAGTTATCTTCAACATTTCTAACAGTGATCGCATTATCTCTAACCACTTTAAAGAGATGATTTTTCATAGCCGAGATAGAAAGAGTTTGTTTTCGAAAGAGAATACTATTCATGTTGTTCCAGATAATATGACACAGTGCTCCAAAGGAAAAACGGGCTATGCACTTATAAAGCTCATTTCCCATAAGCATGGTGATGGTCCACCAGAGATTATCCTCCCACACCTTGTTACGCCAAGGCAGATTTCATTTGGCCGCCCAAAAGAAGGCAACCTTAGCTGTGACATGACATCCAAAAAAAATGTGATCAATAGAATCCGGTACATTGTTGCAGAAGGCACAAGCACCACTATCTATTCTACCATGTGACAATAAAAGTGTCTGGGTGGGTAGCCTGTGTTTAGCTATAAGCCAAAGGTTTACTTGATACCGTGGTGTAACTTCGTTGTTCCAAACAAACATATGCCAAAAAACCTTAGTCCTCTTCCGCCTGAAGGTTTCCCAAGCCGTCGCAATAGTGAAGCATCCTGACGAATTCTCCCTCTAGCCAAACAATCTGAATTCTGAGAGAGACTCGGGAGAGGATGATCCCAAGACTCAAGCACCAACTTGAGAGGTTGCCTAGCATTAGAGAAAAGATCAGCTACTGTTGCTTGCCTAGAAAGACTTGAACTATATATGAACAAGTCCGAAAAAATTAAGTTCAAGAGGCCCCTAGGGTGTCGGTTGTCAAACCATAAGGAGGTAGAAAGGTCGTATCCAATCCTCCAATAGAAGGCATTGCAGACCTCGTTTATGAGGAATATGATTTTTTTTTCCAAGCCCAAAAACAGGTAGGTTTCTTAGCAACCTAAAAATTCCTTGATTTTAAGAACATGAAATGAATCCACTTGCACCACAAAGCCTTCTTATTTGAAAATAGGAGCTAGATATGCTTTGGCATAGTGGCCTTATTGTAATCCCTGAGCCTCCGGATGCCAAGGCCTCCTTCCTCTTTTGGTAAGCATACTTCACTCCAAACAACCTCGGCACCCCATTTCCCTAGTTTCGGGCCTTTCCATAGGAATTGTCTAAATACTTTCTCTATCTGTTCCAACACGGCTATAGGTATCATAAAAACTCTCACCCAGTAGGCTTGGATAGCATGAAGGACTAACCTGATAAGCTGAAGTTGGCTAGCAAATGAGAGAAAGTGGTGAGTCCAAGATTGTACTCTCGCAGTAATGTGGTTAATAAGAACACAATAGTTCGCTAAGCCTAGCAGTGATGATAGGAACCCCCACCCCATGTATCTTACCAGTAGATTGCCTTCCTGGAAATCAAGGTGGGCGAGGATATGAGTTCTTAAAGCAAACGATCCACCAGCCAAAAAAAAATTGCTTTTGGAGGGGTTTAGTGTGATAGCCCAAGGAATAGCAGGGGTCATCTCTAGTCCCACATCGCTTAGGGGGGAGTCCTAGGGCTAGTTTATAAGGCTTGGGGTCCCTTTAACCTATGTGATGCATTTTAATGTTGTGAGGACTCAGTGTCCAAAGCGGACAATATTACACAGTGGGGCCCGGGTCGTTACAAATGGTATCAGAGCCAACTCCCAACCGCGTGTGAGGGCCACAGCGAGGACGCTGTGCCTTAAAGGGGCAGAATGTAATGGCTCAGACCCGGGGCAGTACAGAGGGATAGACTGAGATCGCCTTGACAATACGCGGGTGAGGTCAAGGGCATGTCTCTCATCCCACATCACTTAGGGAGGGAGTCCTAAGCTAATTTATAAAGGCTTGGGTTCCTTTAATCTGTATAATGCGTTTTAAAGTCGTAAGGACTTAGTGTCCAAAGCGGACAATATTATACAGCGGGGCTTGGGTCGTTACACCATTGGCTTCACCTGCATACTACCAAGGCGATCTCAATCCATCCCCCCATACTGCCCTGGGTCTGGGTCGTCACATTTAGGCTCAAGTCACTCCATGCTGAGAAGAGCTAGAGGCCTTCTTTGATTGATGTTAGATCCACCTCACTAAATAAGAAAACATCGTCTACAAAGAAAAGATATGAGAGATTCGTCGCCTTGCATCACCAGAAGAATTTAAATTCTGACCTGAATGAGGACCTCCTCAAGACTCCAGATAGTACTTCCATAACTAAGGTAAAAATGTATGGGAAAATAGGATCGCCTTGGCGTAGGCCACGCCCACTTGCAAAATAGCCATGAAGTTCCCCATTCAGAGCAATGGAAAACATGGGTGTACATACACATGTCATAATAAGCGTAGTCACAAAGTTGGGAAAACTAATAGCAAGCAGAACTTTTCAAGGAAACCCCAATCGACTGTGTCATAAGCTTTCTTGAAGTCAATCTTAATCGCACACTTAGGAAGGTATGGTTGTAGGTGGAAACTAGAAAATAGTTCCTAAGCCATCAAGATATTGTCTTTAATCCTTCTTCCCTTCAGAAATGCGCTCTGAGTCGAACTAACAACATTTTCTAGAACAGCCGCAATTTGATTAGCCAGCACTTTTGTGATACACTTGTATATAGTGTTGCAGCAGGCAATGGGCCTGTAGTCATCAACAGAAGTCGTATTGGGGACTTTGGATATAAGTACCAGAATGGTAGCGTTTATCTCCTTCAAAAGCTTCCTCATTACGAAGAAATCCCTCACTATTGTTATGACCAATTGTTCTACCGTCTCCCAGTTCTCTTTGAAGGATTCAACCGTGAAACCATTCGGACCAGGGGACTTGCCCCTAGGTAGAGAGAAAAGTGTATCCCTGATCTCCATCTCAATGACCGGACAGGCAAGGAAGCTGCCTTGGTCGTCCGTAAGAGGATGTTGAATAGTCTCCCAAATCTCCTCAATGGACGGCCCTTATTGCACCGCTTGTGGCGCTAGTAGATCTTGGAAATGCTCCACCAAGTGCTGCTAAACCAGGTGTGGTTCAGTAATTTGGTTACTAGAGGAATCCAATACAGATAGAACTCTATTCCGAAGTTGTTTATTTTTTACAAATTGATGGAAGAACTTGGTGTTGCGATTGCCTTCCTTGAGCCATCTTATTCTAGATTTCTGTCTGAAAAATGACTCATCATTAGCCCGAAGGTCAGCAAAGATATTTTGCTAGACCTTTTTCCAAATCCGCAAGGCTTGTTGAGAAAGGGTCCCTCTGAAGATCGACTTGCGTGCTTTCTAAGACTACCCTTACTTCTGAAGTCCTGGCAGAAATATTAGAAAATGAATTCTTATTAAGCTGCTTGAGGCGATACTTGAGCGCCTTAAGCTTGCGCACAAGCCTAAACATGGGAACCTTTTCCTTTGAGTTTTCCCAAATTTGAGTAACAATTGCATTGAACTGTGGATGCTTCATCCAGAAGTCAAAGAACTTGAACAGTTTCCTCCGAAGAATCGAGTTCAACACTTTGACCACCATAGATGTATGATCCGATATAACTGGTGCTAGAAATAAGGCTTTAGAGTAAGAAAATTCCATGCACCATCTAGAGTTCACAAGGGCTCTATCAATCTTCCTAACCTTCATGGATAGTCCTGAGGAAGTTGTCCAAGTATGCCTGAATCCAACATATCTAAGGTCCTCCAATTCCGATTGCACCAACCATTGACCAAAATCATCAAAGCATGGGATCCAAGCTTCAGAGCCCCCAATCCTGTCAGTGGAATCCTTTATAGCATTGAAATCCCCCATCACTATCCATGGTGTATTCTAGAATGCATTACTTCTATATATAATATCCCCCCAAAGCTATCGTCGGAGAGTAAAAGAATGCCCCCCATAAGCAATTGAAACAGCGCAGGTCATTCCCGAGTCCAATACTTTAAGAATCCCATGAACTGCTTGAGTAGATATCGCTATCATTTCAAAGTTAACCCACAAGGGGTCCCACCCTACCCAAATCCTACCCTTAGGGGCGAATTCATAGTTGGCAAGCCAGCACCAGTCCCTCAACAGACTCCCAGAAATTGAATTGAAGAAGGTCTGCAGGACCTTTATTTCCAATAAATCAACCAACCACAAATGATTTCAACAAACAAATCTACAGACCTCTGCCTGCCTAATGGGGTCCACAATGCCCCTAACATTCCAACATCCTATATACATAAATAAGTAAAAGACGGACCAAGGACCAAGGGTTACCTAAACTTTGCGGGCTTACGCCGAGAGTGAGGTGGTTCCGCGTTTGATGGCGGAGATATGGCTGGGGCTAGAGCCATCAGCTTGTCCTGAATGGTCTCAACTTTCCTACTAGTCGGGGTGGCCTTCGACGACAAGCAAGGAGAGAACTAGTCCTCATCTACACCACCTGAAAGGTTGCTCAACTCAATAGGGTCGTCATTCGGGCTAGGCGGCACATCTGTGGAGTTTTCCAGAGGGTTGATGGAGTCAATAGGGTTGTGTTAAGCGACACATCTGTTGAGTCTTCCACAGGGCTGATGGAGTCAATAGGGTCGTCATCCAGGTTAGGCAACACATCTGTAGAGTCTTCAACAAGGCTGATGGAGTCGTCCTCAGTGGCAGGAGATGCGGTATCCAATTTTGTGAGGATCTGCAACTCTCTCTAAGCCTTCCTTGTTGAAGTAGAGGGCAAACTCCACTCCAGAGAGGTAGGCTTCAACTTGTTGGTGCGCCCCTCATCAATGGATAAGGTATGTGAGCCGGAGCCTATCTCCTTAGGAGGGAGAGACTTCTTCTTTCCCTTGACTCATTTCCAAGCTAAGTCGGTGTCAGTAGGGAAGTCTGCCTCAATCGACACCTCAACCGGAATAGGTACGGGTTCCCGAGATGGAGCGGGAAGGGAGGAATTGGCACGTCCCTATGGCGAGGAGACCACCTGCTTAATGGTGGTTGGGGGCGTATCACAATTGTGACCAAACGTACCACACTTCGCACATTCTACCAGTTTCCATTCAAATTAAATGTCAATAGTGCGCACCACCCCATTCAATTTCACTCTTACCGAAGGGATCCTCAATTGGTTGGCTTGAAATTCAACACAAACTCTAGCAAAAGAAATCATACGCATTTGTTCCATGCGTTGATCCACATAAAGGGGTTTGCCAATGACGCTTGCAATGACGCTTATCATTGGAGGTGACCATAGGTCGAGAGAGAGGTTCTTCAATCTAATCCACATCGGGACCATGGAATGGTTCTCCTTCTTCAACTCAAGAAGAGGCTTCCACTGTTGTAAGATAAGTGGAACCCTCGCCACCGTACAGGACCTTCCTCTAATATCTTCCTATAGAAAACACTCCGTGAGCTTAAAGGGGAGCTTTCTCCCCACAAAATACCCAACAAGGCATTCATGCCACTTGAGATCCACAGCCTCTAGGACTTCCTCAGCAAGGTCGACCATTAGGCCATCATTATCAAGTGAAGGAGGCACATAAGACAGTTGGTATCCTTTTGCAGCCAAACGAGCGACGTTAGCCCATGATCGGGCTTGAAGCGGCTTCGATCTACGTTGTTGCTTTAAGTCCAAAGGCCTTCTGGAGGCTGACCTTCCTCTACTATAATCCTTGGCCCATTCCACAAGGCCTGGGGCCTTAGAGGTGGCTCAGCCTTTCCGCGACGCCTCAGCATGGGTTTCTTTCGAGATCACAGATTGTTGGACCAATAAATCCAGAGAAACAGGGTTCTTCCCCCTCTCTTTAACAGCCCTATACCGCTGGAAGCAACAATTTGATTATGCATGAAAAAAATAAAAAATGAGTGGATTTCCCCTCGGTCTTAAACGAGGAGTTTTCTTCCGAGTGATGAGTCATTCTTTGAATTTGAGCTTAAGCCAATAAACCTGACAAAATCATGTGGAGCAATGATTAGTTAGTTTTAAATAGCACGAGTAAGTTAATTTTGTTCCACAATTTTAGAATAGAATATTTTCGTACATGTGGGATGGCATTATGGAATAGGGACTATTAGGTCAACATGTCAGCATATTCCTTGGCTGTTCCAAGAGGTACGTTGCAAAGTTTAAGTGAATGTACCACAGGATTCATTCCAACTATACACACTTGTCACTTTATCGGACGACACGTGCAAAGATAAAGGGAATGTACCACGGGATTCATTCCAACTATACACACTTGTCACTTTATCGGACTATTAGAGGCATGGCTGGACATACAGTGACCTATGCTACTTTTCCTTGGTTATGCGGAAAGCTAGTCTAGTATTCGAAATGCTTCTAAAGCTCCTTTATGATGATGCTACGTTTGTCCAGGAAAATGTAAAGTCTATATAATTATTCTAACATTAAAGGCTCTCATTTTCCTATGGAAAACTGTAAAGTACCTTCCTCAATCCACAATCATCTTGTGTTCATGCGTTGGAGAGAGAGATAGACAGAGAGAGAATAGAGGCCAGGAGGAAGCATTAATTGTCATGTATGAGAAACCAAGGTCATGATCTGTAGTCTTTAGGGGTGATCGGATCTAGGGTGGGTAGAATCTAGACCTGGACCCTGTTTCCGACCCTGTTATAACCGGTTCTCCTTTTTTGGACCCTATACTCGACCCACCCTATTTTTCTGGTCCAGTTCTAGGGTTAATCTTATTTATATTGGAACCTTTTTTGCATAAAAATTTCTGTACAACAACCTCACAACCTATTTTGCATAAAAACCGCGAGGACTAGTGATTAAAAACACTATCAATCGAAATGCTAATGACTCTCTTTTTTATCCAAAAGTTCCTAGGTATCACCATGCACACTTTCAAACCAGCAGAACAATCGTTCTCAAAGAAAATAGAACATCTCTAATCTCAAAACCAAAATACAAAGTGAATCCCAACTGAAAATCCGCCGATGATTTACACAAACAGTTTCCATATTCCATTGCCAATCGGTAAATCATAAGTACAGCTACAACTAAATGAACGAACGAAACTAGAGAAAAAGAGATAGAGCAAGATTTTTTTACTATGATTAATGGATACTTTTCGAATTTCAAATGAGTTTGAAAGGAAGAGGCCAAGGGGTGGACCTAGGGACCTCAACCTTGTCCTTGATGCACTTGATCTTCTTCTCTTTCTTCAGCCTCGCGTTCCACGTGGTACAAAATCTGCTATGTTGATTAACTAAATGGCAAATTATCAATGCTGGGAAGGCAGTACCGAACCATTAAAGCTATTAGTAGACGCCCACTCAAAAGTTCACGACACAGCAGCCAATGATCCTTCCAATGAATCCAAAGTGCAATACTGATCGTTCATACTTCAGAACTGGGAGTTGCATCAAGACAAGCATCGATTGCAAGACAAGCATTAACAAGGAAATGGTTTGCAACAGCATGTGGATGAATAAAAATGTTGGCTGACAATTTCAATTCAACTCTCTTGCACAAAACAAAAATCATTTTCAATTCAAGTACAAAAAGAACCAAAGTGAACAACAGTTTAATAATTTTCATTTCAAATGTGTCAATAAATCAAAAACAATTAGACAGACCTATCTGGAAAATTTGGTCTGGTGCAAAAGTTTTTTGAGCTTGTAAGAAAAAACTAGAAAGAGCACCTCAAAGAAAACGAGAAGAACCCAGTTTCAATCTGAAAGAAAATTTTAGAAAAACCGAGGAAATTTGCGAGCTTACAGATGAGGAAGCCGGCAATGGATGAAATAAAGTGACAAGGAGCTAACGATGGCACGATGAGGAAGCAGCGCGACGGGGAGCTGGATCTGGCGATGGCGTGATGGGGAGCTGGCGATGGCGCGACGAAGGAAAACCTTTGAAGTCTGCGGGTGTGCGCATGAGAGGTAAAGAAAGAAACATGGGAACAAATTAGGGTTTTGGACTTTTGGGTTGGCTTACAAACCAGTTCTCAAACCGGTTCCGAACCAGTCCGGTCGATCCAGTTCCCGGGTGGGTAATCCCTCGGAACCGATTTCCGGACCAATTCAAACAGGTTTTGAATTTCCGGAACTGGTTCCCAGACTGGTTTCAACGGGAACTACTTCCCAACCCTATTTTCCGGGTGGGCCGGTCCGGGAACCGGGTTTACCCGGTCTGATTGCACACCCCTAGTACTCTTTACCACTTTGATGGTCTTGGAACCACTTTCACTTGACATCATTCATGAATTTTTAAGGTGTGTTTACTATCCTTCTGGCAAAAAAAAAAAAACAGTTTCCTGTCGACATTATATTTCTTTAGTCTTTACTTTTGTAGTTTATTCATTTTCCAGGAGACAGGGAAAAAAATTCTCCATTTATCAATGGCTTCTTTAGATATTTTCTGTAAGCTCTTTATGTCATTGAGAGATGAGAGAATATGACTATCCTTTATTATGTGTCCAGACTGGTCTCCTAGGTTGACACCAGTTTTCACATGTGATAGGTGATTGGCAAACTACACACAATATCCCACCAGAGTACCAGATAGAGACCAGAAGAGAAAACTTCAGCTTACGCTTAAATATACTTGTTTAGTTTTAAGAAGTATCGAACTAAGTCATTATTCTGGCTTCCTAATTGCTTCCGCTTATATTACTAAACGACTTATACACGTCCTTGTTTTCTTCATTGGACATATGCAGGTCAAGTTTGAGTCGTTCAGGGACAAGAGTGTGTTGCTGATTATTTCAGATCTAAAAATATCTACAGATGACATTACAACTCTTGGAAGTGTTCATAATTATACTAAGGGAAGGCTCGAGATAAAGTACGACTCGAAGGATGGTTTTGGCCAGTTTCTAACCGAAAAGGAGACACTCTATGAGCTTGTCTGGGTTCCTACTGTGGATGCGAAGCACGATAATATGGAAGAACTGCAAAAGTTTAACTCTCTGATGCCCTGGGATTTTAGGGTAAACCCACTTAAGATGAATGAGCCGGCCGCTACATATATCAAGGAAGAGTGGCATTTCAAGCAAGAAACCATGGTTGTGGTGTTGGACTCGCTTGCTTGGGTGGAGAACACGGATGCTATGTCCATGCTACGCATATGGGGGACGCATGCTTACCCTTACACAGGGACAGCAGTACCCATCCTTGGAGGGAACCACGCAATTGGGTTCAGCTTGTAATCAAAGAACCAATAGTCTCACCCGAGACATCGGATGCCGTAAACAGACTCATCTTTCTAAATTGTCAATGGTAGTTTTTGTTGGGTACGCACAGTTTTTATTCTGCTTTTGTATTAGTAAACGAGCATGACCTCACGCATGAGAATAATTTGCATTGCGCGTGAATTGTACTGAGTAATCTTACATCTAACATTATCATGTTCACACAGATTAGGAGGACTGAGTACGCATTGTTTTATGGAGGCACTCCCGCTACGAATACAGCTGAGGTCACCAGCAAAACTCCCAACCTTAGAGTGGTTCACATTGAGAACACGAAGCGCTTCTTCATCCGTTTAAGGAGTTGCTTGATTTGTAGGTTGCAAGCTCTGCAAATTCTGAAACCTGAAATTGAGCCATTGAATGATCGCGATGTATCCGAGTTGTGTGAAGCCTACAAAGCCTGTCAAGGAGGCGGGTTTGCAATACTCACCGAAGGATCTGATCTGTCGATGTTGTTAAGACTATAACTCAAGTGAATAGAAGAAAAGACTCTGCTGCTATAGATGAAGACTCTGCTGCTACGGATATTTCGCAAAGAGTGTAAAGCCAAGAAGAGCTTGAGCTCTCTGTTCAGCTCTCTGTTCGTATACTCTGTTTTTTCTCTTTGTAGTTCATGTATTCAGTTAGTTAGTTAGTTGTTTCTTTGTTCCTTTCTTGTTAGGTAGTTGTATTCTTTCTTCAACCGTTCAATACTGGTAGAACAGATTCTGATAAGAGAGTTAAGGTGTATAAAAGGAAAACTCTCATAAGAATGATTCAAGGAAGTTGAAAATAAAGAAGAAGCATTTTTTCCATCTCTGGTTTTCTCTCTTCTTGTTCATAAACTTCTTCATGGTATCAGAGCTGGTCGATCATCCTTATTGGATAGTTCGTTGCTTGCTAGATATGGATCCAACTCAATCCAAAGCTGATGGAGACATCAGTGACATCGCCTGTGGTGGTGACAGTGATTCCCACTCTGTGGCTTGATTCAGATCTCCACCGATTTTGCTTCATTTTTTCTCGATCGGTTGTTTGATCAGGAGCTTGAAGCGTGAAGCTCAGCATCATACTGAGTTCTGTGAGTTAGTATTCCTTACCTACATCTAAATCTTCTCCATCAGGAGATTGCATCGTCTAAGTAGATTGCATCTGTTAAAAGATTTGTTCCTATTACTGTGGATTTACTTTGTTCATAGGAACATACTGCAAAACTAGTAGAGTTTGTGTTTGAAACTCCAATTGTTCGAAGTTCTGAAAGAGAAGAATGGCAGCAAGAAGTTTGAGATATCCATTCCCTATTCATGTCAATATATCGAACTTCGTTACCATCAAACTAGCTGAAGACAATTTTCTTCTATGGCAAGCCCAATTTTATAGGTTCTTGAGAAGTCAAGACCTATTTGGTTTTGTTAATGGCGAAGTTCCACCACCTACTAAAACATTGCAGGTTGAAGAAGGAGGTCAAAACACTGAGATTTCCAATCCTGAGTATAATGATTGGATCAAGACAGATCAACTTATATCCTCTTGGATTAGTGGTGCTGTTTCAGAAAATATACTCAGTCTGATAATTGGCTTAAACACTGCACATGAAGTTTGGCAGACCTTGCTCAATCGATTTACACAAAAATCTGTGGCAAAAGAGTTTGAGTTAAGGGGAAAACTGCAGGTTTGTCAGAAGCGTGATAAAACGCTATCAACATATCTCAGAGAGTACAAATCAATATGTGATCAATTGAATGCAATAGGGAAACCAGTAGATGAAATCACAAAACTGTTTGGTATTTTAGAAGGTCTGGGGTCTGAGTATGAGAGCTTTAAAACAACAATTTATTGTTTAAAGCCTCAACCAGAATATGATGAAGTAATCTCACATTTAGAAAGATTTGAAACAAGGCTACAAACCTATTCTTCGAATCAATTCAACCCAAGTTTAGCCTACTATGGCCAGAGAAAGACCGAAGCTATATACAAAGAGGAGTTTAACAGAGACTTTGTACAACAGACTGATAATCCTGGAAGTTCAAGATGGAATGGTCGTGGAGGCAGAAATTATGGAAGAGGAAGGTCATTCAATAACAGATATAGAAACTTTGCATATCCTGGAAGAAATATGAGCTACAGAAATAATAATTCGAATTATGAACAGGGAAGTCAGCAGCCGAAGCAGTATAATACTCTCTCTAATCTGGGTTATGGTAAGGGATTCCGACCATATAATGGCTCAGCACAAAGGTATTCAAATACCAAGACCTATCCATCTTCAAATTCAACTCCTCATAACACCCTACAGGTAGAGAAAACAACAGACAACACTCGGTTGGAGTGTCAAATCTGCAGAAAACCTGGTCATGATGCTTTACACTGTTGGTATCGATTTGATAATTCTTATCAAGCTGAGGAGATACCAACAGCTTTATCAGCACTTCACATTGAGGAAGCAAATGGTGATGAATGGTATCCAGACACTGGAGCAACAGCTCACATTACTGCTAATGCTGGTATTCTTCATAACTTTTCTAAGAATGCTGGTACTGATACAATCATGATAGGCAATGGTTCTTGCTTACCTGTCGAATACATTGGTAATGCATTGCTGAATACAGCTACTCATGTCTTACCTCTAAAAGATGTGTTGATTGTTCCAGAAATTAAGAAAAACCTTCTTTCAGTTTCTAAACTAACAGATGATTATCCTTGTTCCTTTGTCTTTGACAAAACTGGGGTATACATAAAGGACATCATCACCAACACAACCACGATGCTAGGAAGGAAGGTTAAAGGACTTTACAGAGTAGATCCCTATGCTGCAGAAGTCTTCTTTACTCAAAGACAAAGGCCTGCTGGTGTAAATGTCTGGCACCAGCGTCTAGCTCATACAAATCAGCATATCCTGAAGCATCTGAAGCATCAAAAGCTAATTCAGTGTCCTATAGAATCACAATTTGTATGTAGAAGTTGTCAACTAGCTAAGAGTACTGCACTCCCTTTCCCATTGTCGAATTCTACAGCTACTACACCCCTAGAACAAATCCATTGTGATATCTGGGGACCTTCTCCAGTTAACTCTCTTCAGCATTTCAAATACTATGTCATTTTTGTTGACAACTTCTCTCGGTTCAGTTGGATCTATCCTTTGAAGCTCAAATCAGATTTCTATGGTATTTTTCTCATGTTTCAGAGACTAGTAGAAAACCAACTCAGCTGTAAGATCAAGAGTTTCCAATGTGATGGTGGAGGAGAGTTTATCAGTCACAAGTTCAGAACTCACTTACAGAACTGTGGCATCCAACAGCATATCTCCTGTCCCTACACACCTGAACAAAATGGAATATCTGAAAGAAAACATCGTCATATTGTAGAACTTGGTCTGGCTATGATGTATCATGCAAAACTTCCACTCAAATTCTGGGTTGATGCATTTGTGACAGCCAATTATATCGTCAATCTTCTTCCCACTCCCAAGTTAAAGATGCAGTCTCCCTTTAGCAAGTTATATCAGCATCAGCCAAGATATGATCATCTCAGAGTGTTTGGGTGTGCTTGCTATCCCTGCCTTCGACCCTATGCCCAGCACAAGCTTGATCCACGATCCCTTACTTGTGTTTTTCTCGTATATAGTACTCATCATAAGGGATATCGCTGCCTTGTCCCTACCACTGGTCATGTGTATATCAGTCGCCATGTGGTATTTGATGAGACCTTCTTCCCTTTTTCTAAGCAATTAGCAACAACCTCTTCAACTTACACACATTTGTATAAGCGTGGACAGCAGAAGAGAAATTCTTGCACCCTACAAATTCCACCAACACTTCATTATCTCCTCAGCCAGGTTATGTCCCAGACTCTACAACTGAGCAAACAACCTTTCCTAGCCCTATCGAACTAGCAGCCTCTGTTCTCACCACTGACTTATCTCTGGATCCAGCATCTTCACAACCAGTAGATCTACCTGACTCCACAACAGAGACCATTGCTGAACCAGCTATCGAACAACCTGTTTCGCATATTCAGACAGCCCTACCAGGTACATTATCTATTCATCCTATGCAAACTAGATCTAGATCAGGCATCATCAAAATCAATCCTCGATATGCCTGTCTTGTTCAATATCAAGTTCCTCCAGAACCAAAGTCCCTCAAATCTGCTCTAGCACATCCAGGATGGCACAAGGCAATGCAAGAGGAAATGGATGCATTACATCACAATCAAACTTGGTTATTAGTTCCCCGTACCAGTAACATGAATGTTATAGGGTCTAAATGGGTGTTCAAGACTAAACTTACCTCAGATGGCAGCCTTGATAGGTTAAAGGCTCGACTAGTAGCCAAGGGGTTTCATCAGGAAGAAGGCATAGATTTCACAGAAACCTTTAGTCCTGTTATTAAACATGCTACTGTTCGAATTATACTCTCTGTGGCGATGATCAAACACTGGTCTATACATCAACTTGATGTCAAGAATGCCTTTTTACATGGCAACTTAAATGAAACAGTTTACATGGAGCAACCCCCTGGCTTTGTACATCCACAGTACTCTCAGTATGTATGTCTTCTTCAAAAATCACTTTATGGCCTACGTCAAGCCCCGCGTGCTTGGTATGACAAGTTCAGCACTTTTTTACTTGAAGCTGGATTTTTCTGTAGCTCAGCTGATCCTTCTTTGTTCATCCTTCATCAAGGTCAGGAGACAGTACTTCTGTTACTATACGTTGATGATATTATCATGACTGGTAGCTCAGATACATTGCTGCAACAACTTATTCACTCTCTTAGTATTCAATTCCATATGAAAGACCTTGGCCATCTCCATTATTTTCTTGGAATTGAAGCTACACGAACATCCTCTGAGTTATTCTTGCGTCAAACTAAGTATGCCCTTGACTTACTCTCTCGTGCTCATATGTCTGACTGCAAACCTATTGCCACTCCTCTCTCTCTTAAACCAGTCATGCTGAAAACAGATACTGATCTTCTCTCCAATCCTCTACACTACAGAAGCTTAGTAGGTGGCTTACAATATCTCACCATTACTCGTCCTGATCTTGCATTTGCCACTAATCTCTTATGTCAGAAACTGCAACAACCTACTGTTGGTGACTTCCTTAAACTCAAGCGAGTACTTCGTTATGTCAAAGGGATAGTTCACCTTGGCATCTACCTTCACTCTCGCAGTTCTCTCAATTTATATGGTTTTTCCGATGCCAATTGGGCTGGTTGTGGTCAAACCAGACGATCTACCACAGGCTTCTGTACTTATCTCGGATCTAATCTCATCTCCTGGGCAGCCAAGAAACAAACAATTGTTTCTCGCTCTTCCACTGAAGCGGAATATCGAGCACTTGCTTCGACAACAGCTGATCTTACTTGGATCACATTTGTGCTCAGAGATATTGGCCTATCTCTCCACTCTCCCACTTTACTATTCTGTGATAATCAATCTGCCATATCACTCACAACTAATCCCATACTTCATGCTCGTACCAAACATATTGAGGTAGATTTTCACTTCGTTCGCGAAAAAGTTGCCTCTGGATCTTTGTGTGTTCAATATGTTCATAGCAATACTCAAATTGCTGATATCTTCACCAAGTCTTTATCCCGGCTATCCCATTTTTCTCTTCGTCTCAAATTGGGCATTGGCTATTCCTCCCTGCCCAATTTGCGGGGGGATGTTAAGACTATAACTCAAGTGAATAGAAGAAAAGACTCTGCTGCTATAGATGAAGACTCTGCTGCTACGGATATTTCGCAAAGAGTGTAAAGCCAAGAAGAGCTTGAGCTCTCTGTTCAGCTCTCTGTTCGTATACTCTGTTTTTTCTCTTTGTAGTTCATGTATTCAGTTAGTTAGTTAGTTGTTTCTTTGTTCCTTTCTTGTTAGGTAGTTGTATTCTTTCTTCAACCGTTCAATACTGGTAGAACAGATTCTGATAAGAGAGTTAAGGTGTATAAAAGGAAAACTCTCATAAGAATGATTCAAGGAAGTTGAAAATAAAGAAGAAGCATTTTTTCCATCTCTGGTTTTCTCTCTTCTTGTTCATAAACTTCTTCAGATGTTGCATGTTGGCCCCTTCGACACGACTTGGAAACAGGTCACAAATCTGACTGCCCAGGGTGGGAGGATAAATCTTGCAGAAGTTTTCAAAAAGAAAAATAACAATGTTCAAGAACGGTCTGACTGCGTGCATGTCTACATCCCTGATTATACTGGTCTGGGGGATTTGCGCTGCCCTTTCTGTAGCCAATTCATGAGGTATGATCTGAGCTTCAGGTGTTGCCATTCCGATTCCAACTAAAGGGGCTCGCAACGTGCAAGGTCCTTAACCAATGCCAACACTAAATAAAAAGCGGGCAGTCCAGAGCATGTTGACTGTTGAGTGTATACGGTGTGAAAGTGTGTTTGCTGTTTGTTGGCTGTTGAGTGTATAAGGTGTGGAAGTGTGTTTGCCACAACTTTCGTGTGTTATCGGTTTGTAATACTAGCCTCCTTGTTCACAAGAGGGCTGACACGTATTTCTGGCATAAGCTTGTGTGTGATGCGCGTGGACGCAGGGCCATGAGAGCCTCTCAGGGCCTTCTTGCCATTCTATCGAATAAATAAAGAGATTGACTCTATTATATGTACTATCTTGTAGCAAAATTCTTTTTCCTTAGTCCTTCTGTTTCCTTGGGGCAAAACCAAAAAACGTCTCTCTCTGTCTCTCTCTCTCTCTCTCTGTCGCTCTCTCTAAGCGAAGGAATTAATCTATGCTATTTTTAATTTCTAGAAAGTGGGACGTTAGATTCCCATATTTAAAGAAACTATAGTTATTCAACTGGCATTTAGATGGACAAATTAATCAAAATTTTACAAATTAAGATACGTCAATGATAGAAATCACAAAATGAACTTCTCAATACAAGTAATCACGCGCAATGCTATAAACTTCAGAATTCCTCCAAATCTTATTTAAAATCCATAAAGACATTTCGAAGTTTAAGTTCACTTGATGTTACATATCAAATACAATGAGTTCTGTGTTTGACATAAATATATTGTGAGAGACCAAGTATATTATGAAACAAAATGAATTTCATAAGTTGAATAAAACCGACATATATCTCTTTCGGTAAAAAGCTAGACAACTTGGGCCATTTGCAAAGTAGGCAAAGTTGGGCCTAAGACAATAATCAAGGGAAGAGAGTCCATACAGCTCATCGTGGTACTACTCCTCATCAACATAATCGGATATCACATAACGGTTGTGATATCAAGTTCAAATTACATCTTGAGCGAACCTTTGGTCAATCTGTGTTTTGCACATTCTTTACCTTATCTAAAAAGACTAGTAAACTTTGTAGACATAGATAAGCCTTAAATAATAGACTCGCGAACTTTTGACACGAGGGTTCCAAATGAACGAGATAATTATAACTCAAATCGAATATTTCATAATAAATATAAGACTATTTGGATAGTATACTAAGGCCTCGCTTGGTTTCCATGAACAAGGAATCATCAAATGAATTTCCACTCTAAGTAATATCTTACATTAAAATAAGATTGCTCTTATTAGGTTGTCCAATAAATATTTGTGTATTGACTTAGGTTGATATTTTAGTCATCATGCTACTTTTCCAGGTCAAAAATAAAGCTTGGAAACCCTTGAAAGTTGCTAAGTGTATGACTAAGCTAGTGGAAATGGAATTGACAAATAAGCAAAGTAAAGATGATAATGAAATTAGGGGGATGCACAGCTAATAAATAAGGAAGAGGCAAATGCATGTAGCGGAATCATTTATTGTCCCATCATCCTCACGAGAAATTGATGTTCTACATTGCCCACCATTATTTCTTTGCTTCGTCGTGTGAATAGCCCTAGGGGTGAGCGTGGTTCCTGGTTCCTTTTTTCTGGGAACCGGCGGTTCCGGTTCCCATCGGAAGGGAACCGGAACCGGCTCCAAAAGAAGCCCTAAATAGAAAATCCCCAAATCAATTACCCTACGCCCTTTCACGCTCACGGTTCCTAAGACTGAGTCTCTCGCGATTTCTGCCTCTGCTCGCCGCCGATGCCGCTTTGCCCTCGACGCCGCTGCAGGACGCCCTAACCCTCGACGCCACCATCGGACGCCGCTGCCGGACGCCCTAACCCTTGACGCCGCCGCCGGACGCTAGTCACCCCGCGCTCGTCTCGCCCTTGCCTCCTGTTCCCTTGACGCCATCACCCCTTGCTTGCCTCGCTGCTCAGCCGCTCGCCGTCAACGCCGCCAGTGGACGCCGCTCGTCCCCTCAGTGGAGGCCGCTCGCCGCTCACGCACCCTCAACGCTGCACCCCGACGCCGCCTGACGCCGCTGCCAGCCCGACGCCGGCCCTTGATGCGCTCACGACGACGCTCCGCCGCCCAGCCGGCCCTTAACGCTGCTCGTCAGCCGACGACGCTCGCCACTCACCCAACCTATTTGTTTTTGTATGAATCTTATGCTTGGCTGGCTTCCTCTTTGGCAGCTTCTCTGGATCAATCTCATCCAGGAACTTGTTGAGAGACGGCTGGATCTGATAAAGGAGCTTTGCCTTTAGGCATTGCTTATGCTTCCACCAATACAAATGTTGTATCCTTGGAGGAATCTAAAGATGTGTTGCTTCATCTTTTTTGATCAAAGATCTGGTTTGACTTGATGAAAGCCTTCACGTAACTATTAGACAGTAATGCTCACTTTGGGACTCATTTTTGCTTCTTTCTTTTTTATATTTGTTTATTGCTTCACTTGACTAAAAACATGTCTGCCTTTTCTGTAGCTGGGTCATGGTGATTTTTCTGCCACAAGTACAAAAGTACTGCGCATGGTGAATTCTCTTGTAGTTGATAATGAGGCAAAGCAAACCATTCAAGGGGCAGGTCTCCTGCTTTCAATGCACTAGCTGCTAATTTTGAGAGCCCAAATGCAAGAAATGTCTCAACTCCACCACCAGTTATCAGGAAGATCTTTCCAAAGTTTGTCATCCTTGATTCAGTGAAACTGGCTTCCAAATCTTCAGCTATAGTAGCTATGAGTTCCACTTTTGAGCAATCACCACCAATACCATAAGTCATCATACCCAAATCTATCAAAGGTACGTCATAACTTATAAATTAATGCTTAGGGAAATACACCAACAGCCGACTATTGTTTCTATGGAGTTTTATTTGATCATTTTTTTTTACCGGGCAGTGAGTCCCGAGACCAAAGCAGAATTCAGAGCCTAATAACAAAGAGAACTCATGCTTGGTCAAAGTTTGTTGCTTGCATAAGTGATTTTCTTGTGTTTGTCACAACAAAAGTTGCTAAGTTGCCATCCTTTTTCTGATCTTGGCTTGAGTTAACATAGAAGTTTTGGTTTGGCTTTTTCCTTCTTCGTTATAGTTCAAATCTGAAAATGAAAAAAAAAACCTGTTGGAACCTGGAACCGACCCTGGAACCTGTGACAGGGTAGGTTACAGGTTCTTGATTCTGACGGGTAGGTTCCAGGTTCCAAAAAATGAGGAACCTGTACCCGATAGTAGGTTCCAGGTTCCAGACGGAACCGAACCGGAACCGGGAACCGCTCAGCCCTAAATGGCCCTTCGTCGAATCGTAGGGTTGTTGGAAAGAATGCCTTCATGTCTAAGCTAATGAAGCAGCGTGTGGGACTCTCGTGGACACAAAAAAAAAATAACTAAATAAACAAAAAATAAAAAATCTTTCTTGTGTAAAATTTACTGCGTGTTAAGCCCTTGCTAATGTTTCTACTTCCCACAACATAAATTTCATTTAAATATATGTTGACACAAAGAAAATTATCGAATCAATCATAAACTCATTATAAGGATGTCAATTTGATTCTAAACTTTTTAATTTTTTCAATTTAATCTTAAACTCTTGCACGATATTTAATGTGTTCTTCTGATCAATTTTTAACGAAACTCACTAATATAGTGATCAAGTCATCCTAGCTATCCTTCGTGACACACCGCTACGTCAGTGATTTCTGGCAAAAGTTAACCAGGAGGACTACATTAACATCACGCACAAAGATTTAGGGTTAAATTGACAAAATCAAAAAGTTTATAATTAAATTAATATATGTATTATAAGTTTTGGACCAATTGAAACAATTTCCCCGTTGATCAGCGATGCTAAGGTGGTGCACAAATTACCCCATCCACTTTCTTCCCGAGCAAGAAGGTATGCCGAGTAAACTATTTTTAACCTTACAATGTTATCAATATAACATTAACTAATTATTTGAATGTGAAAATACTTTGTCTGACTAGTGTTAGTACGTAAGCAGTAGAGGTAAATCCTTTTTCGTTAGAAGAACGCATTTACTTGACCACCGCTAAGACCATTAGTGATCTGCACTCTAAAAGGAACAAAAAACCCGAACACAAAGGAAGGGAGCAGGCAATGCACAGCGAGTGAAATGATGAACACCATTCATCATTGAATAGGATAGGAAACAAAAATAATTTTTACTACCGACGGCATTTACTCCTAGAAAATACATTTTTAGGAGACCATCCTACGGCATTTTATCAATCGAGTGGTGGGTTTGCCAACGATAGGTATGTCAATAGCTTCAAATTGATTTCCATCGATGTATTAAGAAATAACTCCCTGCCTTGTCTATGGACGGCGGTGGGCCGGAGCCCTAGATTTCATGTATGTGTACCTACAAATTTCAAATTCACCATCGTCGCCACTCTAAATTGGCT
This sequence comes from Eucalyptus pauciflora, assembly GCA_007663325.1. Taxonomy (NCBI): domain Eukaryota; kingdom Viridiplantae; phylum Streptophyta; class Magnoliopsida; order Myrtales; family Myrtaceae; genus Eucalyptus; species Eucalyptus pauciflora. Next base: position 2,063,617 of record VMYD01000388.1, read on the forward strand.
AAACATGCGTGCGACCCATACTCCTCGCAAGGGCAGAAACATCGCATAAAACAAAAGCCATCTAAAGTCCAAGGACCACCTAAACTTCTCGAGTGAGTTATTGCCTCTCTGTTTTTCTTTTTTATTACATTTCTTTTCTTTTTCTAGAAAAATCGTTCGTCTGGTCCAATCTTGGACGAGCACCACATGTTTAAATCGCACGATTCCCCGCGTTCTCTGTAAAAAATCTTCGGTCTGATCCCCCCCAAACTTTTTTGTCCACATAATGCCTTGTTGGACAGGTAATGAAGGAGACGAAAAAGTTGAAAAGAATTATCATTTTTGAGAATTTGGTACCCTCCGTAGAGTTGATATGACAATCCAAAGTATGAGCATGCCACAGTGTGATTGTTCCCCCTCATTTGCCGAGATATCATACAAACGTAATATATTAGTTCTTTTTTGTTGGCTATTTCCTGATTAAAATTCGCAAAAAAAAAAAAAGAATTTCTGTGTGTAAAATCAAATTTGAGATATGATATTTCTTGAGGCATGATATTATTAGAACACTTAAATACTACACAATTTCTTTATTTGTCAATTTAACTTTTTTGAATAATTAACAGTTGCATCACAAAATTTTACAGGATATCTCCTATATGGCTTCCTTATTATATATTCTTTGGGTGAAAATCTAACTTATCGTGACGAAAAGTATTGAATATTTAAATAACCATGATCTCAAAATTTCTTCGGATATCAAAGTTACCACATGGATATATTACTAATCTGTTTCATGCATCATTTTATGAAAATCTCAATTATAGTGGATTTTCGTATTTTTCAAAGGGAAATAGTTGATAGCCACTCACGCATGGCTGCACTAATTGACGCCCGGCTTCCTGACCTCCAAGTCAGGGGTTCGACTCTCGGAATCTACCACAACTCTCAAAGCAGTTCCGTGATTTAAGTAAGGGGTCCCAGCGGTGGATTGCTGGGCCAGTCTCCTCCGAGGTATAATCAGTGCTGTGCTCCTGTAAAATAAGATAGGCCGGATCCTCGGGATAAAAAAAAAAAAATTTGATTCATTAGACGGTATCACATTGAAATGAACGTAAGAACGTGGCGCGTTTGGTTGATATTTCGTTCGTGCATTCCCATGCAGATGTCTCCATCTCCAGTAAAATCACCATCGCCGTGGTTGTCGTGCTTCACGGGTTTCATTGGTTAGCATTAATCACGCCGCATCGTGTCTTCTCTTTTGAGACCGCGTGGAAGAATGGTCACGTGGGTAAAACCTCAGCCACGCATTCCTTATCTTCAGTAGACCACCACCAGTCATTGTCAAAGCTCCCGTGAGGCACGTGTTGCTTTTTTATTTCTTCTTTTTCTCCTTTTCTTTTGCTATCCATTTCTCCTTTTCCTACTTTTCTTTTCTGATACTTCAATAAGTTTGCTTCTATTTCTTCTTCTTATTATTTCTGGGAACCCTTCTTCTTCTTTTTCTAGGAATGCACATTCGAAACACAGGTTAATTTTCTGTTTCCGTCGGAGTGAATATTTAGAAATAATTTAGATGCAATGACAACAGAAAAAGAAAGAGAAAGAAAGAACACACGATTTCCAACGGATGCAGTAAAAACTGAAGTCCTACAATAGAAACGCCAATTTTTGGATCCTGCGTTACTATTACAGATAATTGAGAGAAACAACACAACATGATCTTTTACATGAAGATGATTCTTTTAAGTTATTCTTGCTTTGTGTAATGTACATGATTTTTAGATATATTATGTGAAATGTACGCTTGTATAATGGTAAGTAGCAAGTGGTAATGGTGCAAATTAGGGCTTGCACACTTTGAATTGAAGTTAGAAATTCCCATCTGCTCAGCTCGAACAGCTCAATTATTACATGGAATAATTCTGCACAGTGCACAGAAAAGGCTGTTGAAAACTGAAAATGTTGGTTTTGCATGATGAAGAAGGGGCGGGTCCGAGGCGAACGATGGAAACGAGACAAGAAAGAGTGGATGAAAAAGAGAGTCGTGAGAACGCTTTGACTTCATAAAAGCCGATGGTTATGGTCCGGAGATGTCATTTTCCCCTTACGTATAAAATTGGATTTTGATGTGTTTCAATCGACTTAATATTCATTGCTATTAGCATAACTAAAAATTTCCTATTTAATACCCATAGGATCAAACTTGTTGAATTAATCCATAAGCTCAAATTGGCCAAGAAAAAAAAATTAAATCAAAATGACAATGGGTTTCACATTATTCAAAGCTCTAATCGCCAATCAAAAGTTACCAGACCAAATTCCTAATAGCTTCCATTGTTCAACATACCAAATAATCTCCTATTGAAGCTTTTGATTATGTCTAAACTTTATTTTTATTTTCTTTGTGATTTATCATATATTGGTATTTTTCTATTTTGGAGGATGAACGTGCTTCTTTTTTTTTCCTTTATTACATTTGCTGATTTTTAGTTCTTGAAAAGGAGATGACTATCGTCATTGTTCTCAAGAGCTTTGGTCAACGAATTGGGGCTAAAATTATAGCCCATTGACAGTATCATAAGGGTCCATACCTCTTACAAAACATTAAATTTTTTATCCATGACTACTCGTCCCATTCTTGATTGTACGAGCTGCTCATTGCAACTTTACGAACATGGTAAAAAAAATTTTATCTTCAGTGAGGTAATAAATATCTAAAGGACGAGGCAGTTAGAAAGTACTTTAAGACGTGACTCATAATTAAGATTTAATTTGAAACAACGCAACATTGTCATTATTACATGTCATGCTCTATGCTCGTTAGCTCTAATTTCAAGTCACGTGAATTGGCATCCTTATTGGCGCACCAAAAATAATAATAACAACAGATATAGATGATGGATTCATGCTCTAGAAACAAAGGCGATTTTGGTCATGATACCCTTTAGTGCTTGGATGGGTCATGTTTTTTTTTTTTTTTTTTTTTTTTTTTTTTTTTTTTTTTTTTTTTTTTTTTTTTTTGTGAACACTCGTGGTAAAAGTGTGCAATTTACAGCGGGGAAAATGGGGAAGGAAAACGGGTCTGCTTTTGTAGCCTTGCTTATATATAATTAGAATTTAGTGGGACCATTTTAGCACTATAATAAAAGTCATCAAAATGTGTCTTGGCACTATTAAGTAAGTAGAAGAAGTGAGCATGACTTTTATGTTCCATATGAATACATTCGTACATATAGGTATTATATATTGTTTGCAAATGAAGATCTCGTAGTGATCCTTGGTTTTGTAGTTAAATCGCATTCATTATCAATTCTTCACCTCTTTTAGGAATACAAATATAAATTCTAACAATTTGCAAACTAGCTAAGATATTATCATCGTTTGAATAAGCTGGAAAAAAGAATTGACTGAATATACTTCATGTTACAATGGATTGTTGGAAGATGTCTACCGTCAAACAGGTTTAGATCGCATTAATCTTGAGCTAAGAAGAAGATATCTAGTCCAAATGGAGCATAATCAAATTTGGGATTACCGATTCAATAATAAATATATTATGTTGATATCAATTCAATATTAAATTTTTCAATTTGTTAATACGGTTCTAAAACTTTGCATGATATTCCAATATAGTCCCTACAATTAATTGCTGTCAAATATCGTTGATGTGGCAATTCACAAGTTGTCTAAGTAGGAAGGCCATATGATTGGATTGCCATGTTAGTGATTTTAATGACTATATTAGAATTCCACATTACATTGACAAAATTAAAAAATTTAAAACCAAATGTGTATCCATACATTAGATTTAATAGTAAGTGGGTAATCTTCTCATGCTTAGTTCATTCGTAAGTGTACAAACTAGTCATTCCAACGCCACTGGCATGGCAAAAATCAAGAAATCTCTTCAGACAAAATAGTAAAAACTTGGCCTGAAATTAGCTTGTGACATGACTCGAATCCGGCCTCATATAAGATTAGAGTGGCCCTCTCATTATATGTTATCAAGCTCAGTGATTACTGCTCTAATTTCAAGTCAAGTGAAATCCGATCGAGGGATTCATGCTCTAGAGAGGGAGGTAATTTTGCTCATGATGAGTGTGATGTTACTCGTCTCCTTAATGATTGGATGGGCCATGCTGTTTTTAACGAATCCCCGTGGAAAACGCGGGCAATTTAACTTACAGCAAAGGGTTAAAGGGAAAGAAAAACAGGCCTGCACTGTAGCCTTGCTTTTGTCTGTAGCAGTTTCCCCAGGTAGAAATATCGGGATCCAGTGGCACTCTACTCGGAGCAATTGGTCATCGTGACTTTATTGGATCAAAATGGAACGAGCAAGAGCAATCATTATCCATTTTGGACCAAATAAATTATTATGTACAACAACAAAAATGAAAATAAAGTCATCGTGAAGTGACCCGTGATAGAACTTGAAGTAAGTGAGGCAAAATGAAAATGGAGTCGGTGCAAAGTGATCTGTAAATGTTCCAAATTCATGAAGAAACTGAAATAATGAAAGTTCGCATAGGAGTTAGTAGCAAAATCGCACACGCGTTAGTTGTATGCAAAAATTGACATTTAAAAGACGTTGCAAAGTTGCCTTGTTGCAGCATATTTGCACTTTTCATTATACTGAGAAATGTTGATTCCATATAAGAGAAGTTATATACGGACGTGTGGTGGAAAGGGATTAATATTTCAAGATTTGGACTTTTTTTTTTGTAAGAAATAAACCCATCATACGGACACTAATTCAATCATAAATTTTTCAATTTTGATAATGTAATCATAAAGTTTCACACAAAATTTTAACGTAATCATTTTAGAAAATTACCATTAAATATTGTTGACATAACGTCCATTCATTGTCAATTGTCCAATATAGCACAACTTAAAGGATTGTCACATGAGTGATTTCCGATGGCAATTCCACGTAAATATTTAGCACTACATTGGTAAACTTAAAAACTTTAGTATTAAATTAGCATTCACATAATAAATTTAAGATTGATTGGATAGTTAACTGTAAATAGCACATTATCTTGTGAAGCTCCTACAATGTGTAAGCGATTGAGGATATATTGTATACGGATAGAGACCAAAATGAATTTAGGCCACTGTATTCTTTGACAAAAACCTACGTGGTCCAGTACTCTATATTTGTATACTGGTCAAAAATAAGTTTCCGTTTGCTATTTAATATCTTTACATGTATATTATGTACATCTACACGTGTTCGGTAAACAACCATACGGATCATCGACCAATTTATGAAAGATTGTCGCAAATTGTGGCGCTGACAAGTGACTAGAATCATAGCCATACAATGCCCACGTGCTCTATTTTGCACCTCATAATTTTATTTTATTTTTTCGTTTCGCGCACAAAAGGTTGAGGATCAAGGAATCAAATAAAATGGACCATAAAACATCCGATCCAGTTAGTATAAGTTTTTCTTTATTTTTTATTTTCTTTTAATTTTGGGATTCTAATTAGGATTTACTCTTTTCATACATTATCTACATGCAACTGATATTTGGCATCAAAATTTATAGTTTTTTATGTAACTATTTGTTAGTGTCTTGTGAGTTTCTTGTTTGATTCTTGCGTAGTAATTAGATATAGATTCACTTATCCAAAAAATAAAAGATAAAATTCATGGATTAATTTTTATTTGAATGTCTGTGTGCTTCCTGGTGAAGGCACTGTGATCCGACTCTTTTATTTGTTTTTATATCATGTATAACACCTCTTTTATTGAATTTTATTAGGAAAATGGCACAAATGATTCATAAATTTTGGTTTAATGGTAATGTTGTTCATAAAATTTTAATTTATTCAATAACATCCCTAAATTATTAATAAATGTCCAACCTAATCACTAAATTATATTAAAATGTTCGATGCTGTCTATTTTTGTTAATTCAAGTTCATAGAATTTACCGATGTGGCTTCTAGCCCATTAATTTGAATGATGAACTAAAAAAAATTATATGTGGATTATCTAAGTATAATATTCATCTTAAACCTAGATATAATTACCACGTCATCATATAATGATTGATATGTTAATGGTTAAAAAGATAGATATGTTGACTCACCATTTTAAAAAGTTCAGCTCAGCATATAAAAATCCCATAATAATAATAAAAATTCTAACTTATCATTTAAGCAAATGGAATGATTACATTAAACATTTACCAATAGTTTAGGGATCATAATGAACAAATTAAAAGTGTAGGGACAACACTACTAATTAAGTCAAAGTTCGTGGACCAATGGTGTGTGTCATCTTCCAATTTTATTTTTCATCGGCTGAAATTATTAGGTCACAAGTCTAGCATCTCAAAGTGTAGAAGGTTTTTTTATTACGTAGAATGGGCGTGCTTTAATTTTGATTGGTAAATTAATTTTATAAAGTTGGCTTGTCTAGCAATTAATCCTAGCATATAATTATATGCCACACGTCATTTTCTTTATAGTTTTATAAATATTAGAGAAATTATTCACACACTCAATATCATCATCAAAGATGTGAAAATGACATGATATTGCGACCATGGACCTTTAATTTTCGGAACGTCCCCCAGCAATTTTATGGCCTTGCCACCTCTAATTATAGGGAAGCATATATTCATGAAAATCATTGCTCGGCGTTGACCATTCAAATCCTTGCTTGCATATAGATTGAGCCCCACGGTCTAGCATCTCAAAGTGTAGAAGGTTTTTTATTACGTAGAATGGACGCGCTTTAATTTTGATTAGTAAATTAATTTTATAAAGTTGGCTTGTCTAGCAATTAATCCTAGTATATAATTATATGCCACACGTCATTTTCTTTATAGTTGTATAAATATTATAGAAATTATTCACACACTCAATATCATTATCAAAGATGTGAAAATGACATGATATTGCGAACATGGACCTTTAATTTTCGGAACGTCCCCCAGCAATTTTATGGCCTTGCCACCTCTAATTATAGGGAAGCATATATTCATGAAAATCATTGCTCGGCGTTGACCATTCAAATCCTTGCTTGCATATAGATTGAGCCCCACGATGCGCGCTATGCTTTGAAAAAATTACGAGGCCAATTTCGATAGATAAATCGATTCTGTAACTTACCGATCTAATAATTTCAATCAAGGAAGAATGAACTTCTGAACATTTTTTCGGCCTCAAACAAAAATTGTTAGATACGTCGTCCGTCACCTAATTATTAAGAGATTTAATAGAATGCAATGTGGCATTCTCACTGACAAAAACTCGAGCATATACTTAATAAGCTTCTATAGAGACAAATGATTTTAGATATTAAAAAATGCATTTGTTATATGGATAAAAGCCATCAAAAACCTCGAACTATACTTATTGTGACACATTTATCCTAACATTTTTTCTGCGACACAAAAAATTCAAAACTTGTATTTGAGTGACGCATTTACTTTCCATCAAAATTGTGTCAATAAGAATGGTTAAAATCTACCTACGGGATGGCAAAACGCAAACAATATCAACATGAAGCTCACATGACTTAACTCAAATAAAAACTACATTATTTTGGCTAAAAAAAATCATCTAATGGAACTTCGAGAGAGGGGAAATATCAAATTTGGGTTTTTAATGTCACAAGAAAAGAATTATGGTAAATATGTTGTAATGGGCATAATTTGAAGATTTTTTTTTTGTGACCTTTTCTCTTGTTGTATATATATATGTGCTTTTGTGTGAATTTAACTTCTGTCCTTACTTTGAGAAATCAGTCCAATGGGTCCATCCTATTCATTCCAACTAGAAGTGGTGGAGCCCAAGGATATGACAACCTTAAAATTAAAAAAAGGAAAAAAAAACAATAAGCGAAAAATATCAAGAACAGGAATTGTGTTGATTGCCCCGCGAGCCCTACAATTGACTCCGATTGCCCTTGCGAGAGAAAATGGACAGAGATTGTTGAGGAAGAATCTATGGATTGGTTTAGCAAATTTCGATGACAACATTTTTAAATATATAATATTCGGAAACTATATTATAAAATAGGCGTGAGATTACGGATATGAAGAAATTATGCTTTTTAATTTTCCAAAAGATATAATTGAAAATCCTAAAAAAATTTCTAGTGACGTCGATATTCCAAATTTTGGTTTTGTATCACAAACATCCCAAAACTTGTACTACCACTATCAAAAAACATAAACTTTTGTGATTGTGACATTGATACAATTGCCCTCAATCTGATGAGTGCAACAAGGGTGGGCGAGGGGCCCAATGCAATGCAATCGTTGTGGCCTGTGCAGGCTTGCGAGGCCCTCGCCAACCATTGGGGAGGGCTCCTAGGGCTTTGCAATCCCATTGGCCCTTGCTTATGGTTGGCAACCATCTCTTCTATGTAAAAAGAGTAAAATAAATAAATTAGAAATTAATGAAATTTCAAGAAAGTTTTATTATAAAATTGTACATTAGTGCCGGCTGCCTCAAGTAAGATGACTCGTGCGCTGAGTGGACCGCCACATCAATGATATCCAACCAAAGTTATGTAAAAGAACTAAATTGACAATTTGTTAGAAGGTTTTAGATTAATTTGGAAAATCCTTTAAATTTTAGGACTATTAACATAATTGAAAAATTTAGGAATAAATTGGCAAGTTGTTAAAAATGTTTAGAATCGAATTGGCTACTGTACAATAAATTTATGACTTTTTCGATAATTTTCCCTCTTGTAGTCTATATATCTCACTCTACATCGGTACACATGCAATAATACAAGATTCTAAACGATGTGAAGATAAGCTTCAGGACCACAAGATAATACATCACCGGATTACCCACTCCCATCCCCACCACAATCGAAGAAATATCTCACATGCCTCCTCGTTTCTCTCCTCCACTCCAGCCGCTATAAATTGAGTGCCCAAGCAAGCAACTTTCATCACACAAAATCCTCAGCTTTCCTCCCCTGCATCCTTCCTCTTCCTCTCGAAACCCGAGCTTTTTCTCTCTCTCGCGTTCCCTTCTCTTCCGTCGACATGGCAGGCCGGCTCATCTCGGCAGTCTTCGGCGGCTCTCAGCGAGCCAAGCAGCCCGAGCAGGGACTCCTCAACGGCCTGGTCGCCGTCTTCGACGACAAGAAGTTCATGAAGGAGATGGTCGACACTCACGCCCCCGATGAGGGCGATGTCGACGTTCAGGTCCTCTTCGCCCTGGTCGAGAACACCCTCAAAGGCTCGACAACCATCGTCGACAATGTGGTTAACCCGAACAAGGTAAAAAAAAGAAAAAAATATTGTTGGTCGGGTCGGGTCACATTACATGAAAATGCCGCATGAGAAACTTGGTCCCCTAGAGCACTAATTGAAACCGATCACATTTTCCCTTATATAATCAGCTCACGGAGTATTTTTATTTTTTATTTTTATAAGTAAGTATTTACCAAGAGAAGAACAAACATTAAAGCTAGTTTGGATGTTCTTTTAAAATATCGTGATTTAATTGAGTTAAAAAATTCAACTTTACCTTTATCATGACTTACCTTGGCCCCATTCCCTGTCCTTATCCTATCAAGTCAAAAAGTTCTAAATTCATTATATAGATATCATTCAATTATAAATTTTTAAATTGTATTAATTAAGTCCTCAACAATTTAAACAGGAATTACCGATGTGGACTTAGATTAGTCTACATGACATGAATGACGCTAACGTGGCCGACCTCAAGTGAAGCTTGAGCCTCTAATGAGCTCGAGTTTCGCCTGAGATTGCCAATGGTTGGTTGTTGACTGTCTCTAAGGTTCACATAGGCAAGGGCTAGCCTTCGGCTTGCCAAATCTGCCAAGGGCAAGCCTCTTCTGAGGCTAGCGAGGCTAGAACTTGTTAGGTAGCTTGCAAATCGGCATCACGCAAGGTTGGCCAACTTCGAGGCATGCTCAAGGTCGGCCATTGAGATCGGACTGGCCGATAAAGAAGGAAAAAGAAAAAAAAAGAATAGAGAAAAATAAAATAAAAAAATTATTAAGAAATTCGAATTTTTTAAACACATCATCAATTGTTTTTAAAGGTGTGTTGAATGCATTTTTTTTAAGCTCGCCTATGTTCATGAGGATGAGTAAAAATCGAGAATTTTTGGTGACTTTTACTTTTCCTAGCAAAAAAACAAGTGACTTTTACTTTTTAAAGAAAACTTATGATTTTCATCGTACGATTTTTATTCTGAAGGGAACATCTCAAACCTTATAAAATACATAAATATGAAGATGTAGAATCGTTAAAAAAAAAAATAGTTTCTTGTAACTTTCAAAGCTCGAAATAATTTTTTTTTCCATTTTAAATTCTTTGGTTTTGGTGCAAAAGGTGCACTGTTTTTCTTTATGTATAGAGTAAAAATGCAAATGGAATATCAAGTACAGTGTCCTTGTTATGGAAAGAAAACGTACATGAGGTTGAGGTGGACGGATCCCTTGTGATTTTGATCGGCGAGATTGGGTCACGACGAAGTCGTTTAAGGATTTGCTTTAAGTCCAAAGTACGGTATGCTTGTTATGGAAAGCACACGTACATGAGGTTGAGGCGGACGGATCGCTTTTGACTTTGATCGGTGAGAAATAAATCCAAAAGGCTACTATGTTTCACCTGAGCATTCATCGTGCGATGCGGGGCTCCATTTAAATGATTTCTTCCTACCTAATAAACGTACAATAATTGAATTCGCAGCTAACCTGGTTGGATCTGCGCAGGCAAGCTCGACCCCAGAATTCAAGCCTGCAAAGGAGGGTTTTACTCCCCCTCTATCGACAATTAGCGAAGTAACTTGCCAGGTAATACATAGTGAAAATGCTAATCACTTTCAATAATCACTTTATTGCTCTTTGAAATTAGAAATCCTCCTCAATAATTTTTCTTCACGCCTTATGCATTGAACCCTAATCGCATTCTCTAAAAGTATGGTTTGGTGTCGCTGCAATTAACTTGATCAATATAGTCAACATTTTGATTTAAAATGAGCTAGCCATTTGGTTTAGAACCCTAAAAAAGAAAAAAAAAAAAGAAAAGAAAAGGAAATGTAATCAAATCATTCGCTTAAATAATTTTAAATAGCAATTACCTGGTAAACTTTCTTATTTTTTACCAAAATTCAGATTAAATGTGGATTTGGTATTGGAAAATTTAGTGGGCCTGACAGCAATCTGTCCTTTTCCTATTTTTATGCATATGTGTGCCCACAACTTTTTCATATTTGAAAAACAATGATGTTTTATTCCCATAGCGAACGAAATGAGAAGTATACAATATTGTTAATTGTGAAAACATGCTTCATTAACTCGTTAGTTTGAATGTTAAAAACACTTAAAATTAGAATTTAAATTTGCCAATTTCTTATTTTTCGTGAAACAAGATGGGGTCATTCTTCGAGGACGAGAGAACCGATAGTTGTCAATTAATGGTCGATAGATTATGTAGATTAAGATTATATTATAAATAGGCGAAATATCTACAAACTTCCTGTGGGCTTTATTGAAAATCCAGCGTGATTAATTAGATGTAAAATAATCTACTGGATAGTGAGTATCACACTACTTGGCACAAATTAGAGCACCACGATGATCAACTTTTTTTTTTTTTTCAGTGATGATCAACTTCAAAAGTTTCTAATATTTAGACATTCACAATCGTTTTGGCAGATTACGTGCAAAGCCTTGGACACCAAGAATGTGCGCGAAACAATGTCCTCGATCTTCCACGAGCTATCGAGCTACTCATTGGTCGCGAAGGCCGTGGTCACACTGTCGTCCTTGGCGCTGTACTACGGCGACTTCTGGCGGCTCGCTCAGATCGAGCCCTCAGACAAGTTCGCGGAGTCCATGGCCGTATTGAAGGGGTTACCTGCAATCACAAAGCCGGTCGAGCCGCAGAAGATCCAAGTGTTTGGAGTGCTCAACGACTTGATCAAAACCACGCTCGAAATGACTCAGTGCATCGTGGAGTTTGACCACGATAGCAAGGATGTTCCAGAGTTGGCCAAGGTCATCGACATTACTTCCAGCGTTTATCAGATCATCATCGCCGTCCTCGGTTGCTCGATCCAGTTCACTGCCCTTACTACAACTACCACGATCGATGAGTACGCTTCTTATGCTTTCGCCACTGGCTCTTTGTCAAATTTAGTGAAAAACTCGTGTTCCTAATATATGGTCATTTAATTTCTTGATGTTAGGTCGAAGGGACGAGATCTGCCCGCATTCGCTCGCAAAGTGAACTTGATTCACCACAACATCAAGAGGCAGCTGGAGGATTTTAAGCAAAAAAAGGGTGAGCCACGAGATTCACAATGAAATCAAATAGGATCAGAGAACTTCGATTTTGAGTACTCATGAAAACGGACTGACGAATCTGATAGAAGAATGTCTATTAATCCAGAGGAGATTAGAGAGTACCAGAGGCTGCAGCGGCTTTTTGCTGCGCCTACGGACAATGTGGAGCTCATTAAGGCGCTGTTTTACACCAAGGACGATCCTCAGCCGCTTTACATTGGCTCCAAGAAGACCACGGTTAGCCTTTAATAAAACACCTAACTTCGATTTCATCAGGAATGCTTTTGTTTCCAATTTAAGGAGTGAGATTGATCATGTCTGGTTTACGTATGGGTCGACAGGATAAGATTGAATACCTCAGAAGGAAGAATGTGTTGCTGCTCATCTCTGACCTGAAGCTATCCTCCCATGACCTCTCGATCCTGGTGAAAATCTATAATGAGCCCAAGTTCCACGAGAATCACGAGATCCTGTGGATCCCGGTTGTGGACCAAGACAGCGAGGACCTGCCCAACATTTTCGAGAACCTGCAGTCGCAGATGCCGTGGTGCTCAACACACTACCCGACACTGATAAACAAGGTGGCCATCAGGATCATCAAGGAGAAGTGGCACTTTAGGAACGAGCCCATCGTGGTGGTGTTGGATCCGCAAGGGAAGGTCGAGTCCCAGAACGCAATGAGCATGATAAGGATGTGGGGGTTTGATGCATTTCCTTTCACGGATGGTGTGGTGGCGACCCTTTGGAGGAGGCGTGACATCAGCTGGTTCGAGCTCCTTGTGAACGACTCCATTGCCCCTAACGTGCAAGAGGCGGTAAGTGAACTAACACAAGCGTGGTGAATTTCAATGTCTCTGTCACAAAAGCGTCATCCAAATAACCCAAAAGAACAACTTAAACTGCTCAAAATTAAATGAGTTACATGATGATTTTGTTATATCGATCAATCAGATCAAATCGGAGAAGCTCATTTTCTTGTACGGAGGCGAAGACACAAAGGAAGTGCACGAGGTAGAAGTGCACTTGAAGAAGATCTCCGACGACGGGAACTCCATTGTGGCCTATAACGTTGGGAAGATTCAGCTCTTCTGGACTCGCCTCGAAAGCTGCATGTTCTCCATGTTGCAGGGGAAAGCGGACATCCTCGACCCGCTGCTGCAAGACATCCTCAAGCTCTACACCAACTTCAAGAAGGACGGCGGGTTCGCCCTCCTTACGAAGGGGACCCGTGTGGTGATCAACACGCCCTTGGCCTCCTCGTCAAAGGTGCTGGCCCAGTACGATACCTGGAAGAAGCAAGTGAACGTGGATGGCAAGACCTTTGACGTCGCGCTCAAGGAGCACCACGACAAGGTGGTGGCTCCCCAAACGTGCCACCACTTCTACATCCCGAACATGGTCGGGTATGTGCCCGAGAATGTGAAGTGCCCGGTTTGCCCCCGGGTGATGAAGAACATTGTGAAGTTTGAGTGCTGCCATGGTGCACATTAGTGTACAGCACTGGCTTAAAGGTTTGAAGCCTGTCCTGTCAATAATGTGGCTCAGTAGGTCAATAGGCATTGTGAATGGGAGAGAGTAGGAGCTTTTGATATGTGTGTTGAAGATGTTGTTTGCCCCCAAAGAGTGTGTTGTGATGAGACAAACAATGTGCAATCTTGTTGCTCGGGATCTCTCTTTATGTACCGGGAGAATGTGTAATTTGCGTATGCTTAATTATGAGCAAGTTATGTATGAATGTGTCACATATTTCCTTATTAAAGTACCGCACATCTCTTATTTACTTGCATATGCAGTTTTCCTCTATTTATGAGTTTAAATTTTTGGGTTGTATATTTTAATATGGTATCGAAAATAGTTTACCTTAGTTTATTTCTACTGTCTGGTTTCTATTCGTCAAATTATGCATGTTTTTTTCTAGTCCAGCTGACATGTTAAAAGGGTGTTAAAGAATCTTACATTGCTTGTTTATAGGGCTTATACGTACTTTATAAACATGTGACCTCCCTCTATCGGCTTACTTTAGTTAATCAGTTGGATATTCCAACACCTTTTTCTCTCTTTAATTTGCAACCCCTGTAGTGGTTGAGACACCATACAACCACAGATTCCAAGGTGGTTCAGGTCCATGACACTTGATCATGAGACAAATAAAGGACAGAGGGCGCATAGGGTGTCACGTTTGTTAGCATCAACTGGACAATGAGTCCAAGAATGGCTGGCGTCCCGTGGCACTTGATAACGAAGCAAATGGAGAGACAGAGGCCACCCGGGATAGCGCGATGGGCAACGCTAGCAATTGGGTCTCAATGCAACAACCGGTGGGGCGAAGATGACTCTCTCCAACCCTAATAGCAATTGCGACATCAATTGATCACAAAGCAATTAGTTTTTATAGAACATAAAAAAGTTTAGAGTATGTTGGGATTAGACCTAAAATTGGAGGTTTTTCATGAGAAAAATATTATGATAAAATTAGATGTGGATTTAAAGTTGAGGATTTTTTAGAGTACTAAGCCCATTCCGATGTGAAATTCTTTTCAGTTAACACCCTCATACATGCATTTCAACAAATCTCCCTCACACATGACCTATGTTAGGCTCACTCCCTCTTAATCTAGGTATCATTCCATACCAATATTATCTCAACTCAAATCTTCACTTTGCCTAGCCAAGTTATGGCCAATGTTGGTGAGGAATAATATCTGCCCTTTAGACTCTACCTTAATAGTCTTGGCCCAACCAAGCTTTTGTTGGAAAGTCGAGAGAAACCATCCTGATATTGGAGTCACATTTGAGATTATTATTGTTTTTCATATATTTATCGAATGCTTGTCGACAATGGGGGCTTACCAATCAATCATTAGCTTTTATACCACTTATTAGGTTGATGCAGAAGAAGCCTAATACCTTTAGCAGAAAAAATCACTAAAAGGGAGGTCAAGTCGGAACCCGTTAATTTATCTAATTACATTCAATTTCACTTAAAAGCTTGAATCACTAAGACATGATCAAACTAAGATATATTAGTTACTCAACTTTACTCCACATTTGAATGTTATATTTCTTTTTGCTTAATACTCGTACGCACATTTTAACAATAAACTCGAACCTTCTCCTAATAAAAATGTGGGAATAGATTTCAATGTGCTTCTTCCTAGCAGAAAATATGATATTTTGTTAAGGTCTAGAGTTGAAGCCATCCAAAAGGGAAAAGAAGCAAGTAGCAGAATCATTGATTTTCTTCACGAAATTGAAATACTCATTCTCCTATTTCATAAGTGATACATTAAGAACAAGTCCGCCAAATCAACGTGACTAGCTCTTAGACTTGATAAAGCATGCCAAAAAAGAGGTCTCGATGGTGTCATCTTCTGCAGAACCAAACATTTATATGGAGAAAAGTATAAAAAAAAGTCATAAACCTATTGTAATAGTATCAATTCAATCTCAAACCTTTTAATTGGACTAATTTATTTTTAAACATTTTCTTATTGGTACCAATTGAGTCTATCCGGCCAATTTATGATGGAAATTATTGACATAGACATTGATCATCCTACGTGGCATGACTGGCATTGACGTAGACATTTTAATATAATTTTTAATTATTTTTTCAAAATTTTATTTTTTTATTAATTTTTCCTTTTTATTTTTTTTCTTCTCTTTTCCTTCTTGTCTTTTTCCCCCTTTCTTCCTCATTTTCCTCCACCTGCCTCCGACTAGTGGAGGTCGTCGGCTGCTGGCGAGGGTGAGGGTCGAGATGCCCTTGCTAGCCACAGTTGAGACCAGCCTTCACCAGCCTTTGGTGAGGGGACCCTCGTCCAGCCCTTGCTAAAGGGCGGCAAAGGTCGGCGAGTGCTAGGAAGCCCTCATTATCCTCTCGCCTCTGGTGTGGGCCAACTTCGCCTAGACGAGGCCCCTCGCCAATGCTAGAGGCTAGCGAGGGTTGGTCGAGACACCCTTGCTTGCCTCGCCAAAGGCCGGCGGGGGCGTCTCATTCCTCGCCCTCACAAGCAGAATGTGACGTCCCCAGCACGTCATAACTATTGTAAAACTACTAGCACAATTATCTTTTTGTTTCACTTTTTTCTTAAGCATGCAGAAGCGTAAGGGACTAAAGTAATTCTGGGGTCCATGCCGCTTCTATGAATGGGACAACTTCATTCCTTATTTATTTATATATATTTTTCAGGCTTTAGGTTGGTTACATGGGAATTTCAAAAGGTCAATACTATTGAATTCACCATACTGTGCGTTGATCACCCATCCCAACCTAGCTGTACATGCGGTTGCCTAAACCCTAGCTCATGATTCCGTAAAAAGTCTTCCTAACTCCAAAAACCAGCTTCCCTCGTACCTCGCTCTTACACAGAGGGGTTGCCTTCGTTGTTGAGCCTGTCGATGAACAATGGGAGTGGATCCATCGTGAGCCCGTTGTCACTAGCGTACATCCCGATGAAACCGAGCATGACTTGCTCCCTTGAGGGCCCTACGTCCACGACCATATGCAACTTGATATGAATGAAAACTGTAATCTGAAAGCCAAGATGTACGAACTTGTCCTACTCCCACAAGAAGTTAATTAGCACCCTGTAATGGACCATAGGAGAGACAGTGGAATCGACATTTTATTGATCCGAAAAGATAAAGTCAACATCTAGTGAGTCTAAACCAAACAAGCAAAATGTCCATCGGTCTATACTACACAAATTGATTATCGTATTGACAAAGAAAGCCACAATAGAAAGTTCAATAAATTACTTGCACATCGATTTACCTGAGAACCTTTTCAAATTACATGACAGATCAATACAAGTAATAACTTATTCTAACATATAATCAATCGTTCAATTCATAAGTACTAAAGTCATATTCAATATAAATTCATGCTGCCATCATCATCTGGGGAACCTTGTTACCCTCGGGCCCACAGGCATATGGAGGAACCTAATTATCCCTCCAGGCATCCCTACTAATCCAGGGCATCGTCATCCCAAGGATTGATGGTATTCTCAGTCACACATCCACATCATGATGCAACAATTCCATAATTCAATTAAAAGTACATGAACGTCACTACTATTCAGGGACTCAAGCATGCATTTGATGAATCATCAGTCATATTTATCCCTTAGACTAATATAAGCTCGCCCATGCTGATATCAGGTGAACTGTCAAAAGACTCTCGCATCCTAGGCCTTAAACTAGCCTTATAAGGCGTCCCGCATGCCTTTAGAAACGATAGCCATTGCCTAGGTAAACGGGTCTAAAATATTATGAAACTTTAATATGAGGTAGACAGGATCTAGAGGGACATTGTTCATGAAGGACTTGAAGTTTGATTCAGCTTGTACAGTTCTAAATATGTTTTGCAAATTGGACCTAAAACAATAAGATTTTTTAGAACATAATTGAGTAGGAAAATAAATATTTCACCAACTAAATGAGACCGAAAAATTATAAAAATTTAATATGTGGTAGCCTTGGATGTATCTACAACTTTTATGAAGGATGTATGTTAGAATTCTGGACCAAAATTTGCGGAAAATAGAAAACAAGGAGGGGTCGGTGCGGTAAGTCCAAAAACAGATTTCCTACTATTTGGTTTTTCAAATATATTTTTGTTGTACGAAGTCCGAAAATTCTGAAATTAAAGCATGTTGTAGAACATCCAATGATGGACAACTTTTGTGAACAATACCTCATGAAATTTGCATCACATAAGTCGGCACAAAATTAGCAAAACCTCAAGATCGGGCTAAACCGAACCTAGACTTGACAAC
This sequence comes from Eucalyptus pauciflora, assembly GCA_007663325.1. Classification (NCBI taxonomy): domain Eukaryota; kingdom Viridiplantae; phylum Streptophyta; class Magnoliopsida; order Myrtales; family Myrtaceae; genus Eucalyptus; species Eucalyptus pauciflora. Next base: position 2,081,686 of record VMYD01000388.1, read on the forward strand.
ATATTCTCGTTTTGGCTCAACTTGCAGCACCCTCAGTCCAAGCATGTACAAGGATTCGGTATATAATCTTCCCATAACACATATACAAATCCAATGGCTAAAGTCTTACCCCGTTTAACTATATAACTTTATCCAAGACCGGCGATTAGGGGCTACATCTCCGGAAACACTAAATTTAAAGGATTTTTTAGGAACCTCCTTGTCACATGACAAACGATCGATGCAGTATAGAACGGAGGATATCTACTTGCCTCGGGTCCTCATGAGTTGCGGTGGCGGCTTGGTGGGATGAAGGCGAGCTCTTGGATCGTTGATACTCTAGCTAAGACGACAGCGTTGTGACACAAGCGGACGAGCTGAGGAGAGGACGCGTGAGAGTTGTGGCCTGGTGATCAGCGGCGTGAGGTCATGGGCTGAGGGGGTCGACGGTGGACGGAGTTGAGAGATGCAAAGATGGGCGAAGATGATGGATGTCTTCGTTGGCTTCTGTCTTGCGGCTACTTTTGATTCACAGCTACAATGGAAATGGAGAGAAGGCGTTGAAGAGGGCGTGAGGGTAGGGGACAAACGGATCACTCTTTCTCTCTCTCTTTGTCCATTTTTTCTTCCCTTCCACAATCAACGCTCTCTCTCTCTCTCTGGCGGTGGTTGTTGACTCAGCATCCCTCCATGCGTTGTCGCTCATTTGCGGTAACAGATAGGATGACCTTGGCTTAGTTTGTGGCCAATTCGGTGAGGTGAAAGGGAAGGTTAGCTGGGGGAAGTGATATGTTGCAGCTTGGAGGATTATGTGGCATCACACGGTGTAACTTGGTAGCACTCGGTCACACTGATGTGGCGCCAGTCACTCCTGGTATGGTTCGGTGATGATGCAGCATTGCGGTGTCATGATTGATAACTTGGCATGGCTTGAGGTGTCATGGTTGAGTTGTCTTGGTGATGACGGGGATGAGCCGAGGGGCAAGTACTCACGGTAGTGTAGATAATGTGGTCTGGTGATGAGCCTGCTAATGTAGCGTGGATCGTTAAGTATTCGGAACTTGCTATCTTATTGAACAAAATTTCGGATGTCACAAATCTCCCCATCTTAAGGAATTTCGTATCGAAATTGAACGTTTCTTACATTCTATTGGAGAGATGGGGGTACTTTGGCCTCATTACCTCCTTGCTTTCCCACGTGACCTCTTTTACATCGTGGTGTCACCATAAACCTTGCGATTGGGATTACCTTTGTTTGGAGAACTTGCTCTTTTCAATCTAGTACTCACACTAGCTCTTCCACATATTTCACTTTTTCGTCTACTTCGATAATTTCATCATCCAGTATATGAGTAGGGTCGGGTTGATACTTCTTCAACATCAACACGTGGAAGACATCATGTAGATTCGACAGCTTAGGAGGCAACACCAGTCGATAGGCTAAATCCCCTATCTTTTCGAGGATTTTAAAGGGTACAATAAATTTGGGCTCAACTTGCATTTCTTTCTAAATCTAAATACGCCCTTTATTGGTGATACCTTTAGGAATACGTGGTCTTCCATGTTAAATTACAATGGTCCGACGCTTATTTGCGTAGTTTTTTTTTGTCCATTTTGGGCTGATTTCTAATGGTTTCTATTGCATCCGGAGTTACTTGTACCAATTTGGGTCCTGTGAGTTTTCTCTCGTCAACTTCATTCCAACAGACCGAGGTCCTACAAGTTATTCCATATAGTGCCTTGAGTGAGGCCATACCAATACTCTGCTGGAAACTATTGCTATATATGGACTCTACTAGATGTAGCTTCTCATCCCAGTTTCCTTTGAAGTCGATTATGCAAGCCCTTAACATATCTTCCAGCACTTGGATTACTCTTCATGTCCGTCTGTGCGTTTATAGATAGAAGGTGGGGTTAAATTGGAGTTTGGTCCCTAATGCAGTATGGAGACCCCGCCAGAAATTTGAGGTAAATCTCGAGTTTCAATCTGAAGTGATGGTCACTGGAACACCATGTAAGTGTGCTATACGCCTTACTTATATCTCCACGTATTTGTCCATTAGACAATCCATATGCACTGCTAAGAAATGGGTAGATTTGGTTAGATGATCTATTATTACCTAGATAAAATCGTGGCCGCTTGATATCTTTGGCAATCCTTGCATAAAATCCATTGTTATATGCTCTCATTTCCATTCCAAAATATCTAGCGGTCTTAGCATTCCCACGAGTTTGCGATATTTGACTTTCACTTGTTGGCAAGTCAGACACTAAGAAATGTGCTTGGTAATGTTCGTCTTCATACCATTCCACAAGTACTGTAGGTTTTGGTACATTTTTGTATTTCCAGGGTGGACATTATAGTTACTTCTATGCGCTTCCGATAAGATTTCATTCTTTATTTCCTAATTGTTAGGCGCACATTGTTGTCCCTAGTATCTCACTATTCCATCCTCAGAAAGTTGGAACTTTGGTCTTTTCCCCAACAATACATCTTCTCGAAACTTCATGATTTATTAGTCTGACGATTGTAGGGTTCTAATTTTCTGAATAATTTCTGACTCAATTCTCAATGCAATTAGTTCATCGATGAGATGGTTTATTTCTAACTTAAACTCCGAATTGGCTATTGTCTCTAACAAGTTTCATTCTCTTGTCCTTATACTGGCCATACCCATTGTCGACTTACAATGAGAGCATCCGCTACTTTGTTTGCCTTCGACTTACAATGAGAGCATTCGCTAATTTGTTTGCCTTCCCTGGATGATACAATATCTCACAGTCGTAATCTTTTAGTAGTTCCATCCACATTCTTTGTCTCATATTTAATTCATTCTGGGAGAATAGGTATTTCAAACTTTTATGATCTGTATAAATTTCAAATTTCTCCCATATATAGATAATGTCTCCATATTTTCAGTGCGAAAATTATTGCCGCTAATTTTTAAGTCGTGAGTTGAGTAGTTCAATTCATAAGATTTTAATTGTCTCAATGCATAGGCTATAAGCTTCCCATGTTGCATCATGACATATCACAAACCCCTTGTGGGAGACATCACTATATACCGTGAATCCACCAGATCCAAATGGAATAGCTAGTATCGAGGCCGTGGTCAATCTTTTCTTGAGCTCCTGAAAGCTTCGCTCACATTCATTACTCCATTCAAACTTCTCATTTTTCCTAGTCAGTTGGGTCAACCTACCTACAAGTTGTGAAAATCCTTCTATAAACCTCCTATAATATCCTATAAGTCCCAAGAAGCTTCCTATCTCCGTCGGCGTCGTTGTTCTTGGCCAATTTACTATTATCTCGACCTTTGTTGGGTCCACCGACATTCTTTCTCCTGACACCACGTGACTCGGAAATACTACTCAATCCAGCTAGAATTTATAGTTACTAAATTTGGCATACAATTTATGTTCTCTAAGAGTCTGCGGTACTATCCTTGTTCCTCCGGTCTTTTAGAATATATCAGGATATCGTCAATAAAGATGATTACAAATTGATCCAGGTATGGTTTGAATACCCTATTCATTAGGTCCATGACTGTAGATGGTGCATTTTTCAGGCCAAATGACATAACTAAGAACTCATAGTGCCCATAACAAGTCTTGAAGGCAGTTTTGGAACATCTTCCTTCTTAATTCTTAGTTGATGGTATCCAAACCTTAGGTCTGTCTTAGAAAAAATTGAACTTCCCTGTAGCTGGTCAAATAGGTCGTCTATTCTAAGCAACGGGTACTTGTTCTTGATCGTGGCCTGGTTCAGTTGTCTATAATCAATACAAAGATGCATCAACTCGTTCTTCTTCTTTACAAATAGGATAGGAGCACCCTATAAGGACACACTAGTTCTAATCAATCCCCTATCAAGTAATTCTTGCAACTATTCTTTTACTCCTTTAGTTTTGCTAAAGCAATTATATACGGGGCTTTTGATATTGATTTAGTTCCAAGCATCAATTTGATCACAAACTCAATCTCCCGTTTTGGTGGAAATCCTAGTAATTCTTCAAGAAATAAGTCCAAAAATTCTTGGACCACTCGAATTTCATCGAGCTTGGCTTATTCCTTAGTCTAGTTCTTTATAACCAGGTGTCATTGACACCCTTCGTTAAGGAGCATATGTGCCTCTACTGCCAAAATAAGGGTCACTGAGGAGTTTGTCTCATCCCCATAGAAATCAAAACTGGGCTCATCCAGTGGGTTGAGTTTAATAATCTTTCTATAATAGTCCACATTGGCCCGTTGCTTATGGAGCCAATCCATTCCTATGGTGACGTCAACATCATACATGGCCATCATTAAGGTCTATTTCCTGATTTCGTCCACCTATAAATATCTTACATTTCTCTCACACTAATGTAGACAACACCGCATCTTTCAGTGGTGTAGAAATACTAAGAGGCATATTGAGGGCTTTGGTTTCTATCTCACCCAATCGTCTATATCTTTCAGACATAAAAAAAATGCGTGGCACTCATATCAAACAATGCATAAAACTTATTTTAAAGAAATTATACCTGAGATGATGTCCTTAGAAGCTTCCGCTTCCTCATACACCCGTCCTTACACTAGCGATTATTGCGGTCTTTCTTTCTGAGATGCTCTACTCAGACGTTGTTATGCCGGTTGTGTAGGGCCAGCATTCACCAAGGTACTCTCCTAGGGGTAGTCTCTCCAAATGTGGCCTTGTTGTCCACATCCAAAACATCTCCTTAAGTCGTGACAGGGTCCTGGTCCATGCCGTCCACCACACCTTTGGCATGATTCATTCCGGTATCATACTTGATTCATGGCCTGGCCTTTCCTGGCTCCTCCAAAATTCCCAAAATTTCGCTTCTTATGCGAAGGGTCAACCTGTCCTTGAGATGGATGGGGCCTCTTGTCTCGTCGAACATAATTTAGCACAATTTGGCGTCTGAATCCGATCCTTCTTTCACTTTCTACCCTATCTCTCATCAAAACCTGTTCTATGAGTTGGGCTCACTCATAAATTTCATTATAATCCTTGATATTAAAGAGCATATGTTGTTTTCTGATGTTCATCTTAGGCCCTTCAGGAACCTCTCGGTTTTCTTCTCTCGATCTTCAACTAATCAGGGAGTGTACCTATACAGTTTAGAAAATCTTGCTTCATATTGGTCTATAGTTAGCTCCTTCTAGTCCAGTTGGATAAATTTTGTTATCTTCCTATCCTTGACACAATCATAGAAATGCTTCATGTAGAAATCGTTAAAAAATTCATCCCACGATACCACTATACTAGCTAGGAAGATCGTGTCCCTGGATACCCTCCATCAATGCTTGGCATTTCCTTCTAGCTGATACTCTGCTGGGGTTATCTTCTCTGCGTCGCTACAGTTCAGCAGCCTGAAGATTCTCTCTATTTCGTCAATCCATTGCTCGGCCTTTTCTAGGCTTCTCATACCGGTAAAGGAATGTGGCTTTAGCTTTAGAAATTGCTCTACTTGTCCTTGTGTTAGGCGTTCCGCTATAGGTTGCTGTTGGGCTTGCCACTCCATTAGATTCCCTCTATTGGCAAGTGCCTGCAGAACAGCCTCCATTCGAGGTTCTGCCCTTAAAATAGTGGCTTCTGCCCTCAATGGAGAAGATCTTCTCGACCTCACCATGTTTCCCTGCAAATTACTGAGTATTACCCACGTAAATGATTTGTGACACCCAAGTCACTGATTGTATAAATGTTAGTGGGACCACATCAGTAACATATGCATGTTACTAGAATACACAAGTAACTTGTAATTGTTCAAGTGACAATCTATCATCTGTTGTCCAAAACAAATCAATCACATACATTTTGTGTCTTATCGAGAGCATTCATCCTAACTCTTTCCACCACTAACATGCATTATCACTTCGGTCAAACCTATGCTGTGACACCACTCGAGTTATGACATCCCCAACATGTCATAGTTACTATAAAACTACTAGTGCAATTATCTTTTTGTTTCGCTTTGTTTCGCTTTTTCTTAAGCATGGGGAAGCATAAGGGACTAAAGTAATTATGGGGTTCTTGCGATTTCTATGAACATGGCAACTTCATTTCTTATTTATTTATATATGTCTGTCAGGTGACAGGTTGGTTACACTAGGAAATTTCACAAGGTCAGTACTACTGACTTCACCTTATTGTACGTCAGTCACCCCTCCCAACCTAGCTGTACATGTGGTCGCCTAAACCTTAGCTCTTGATTCTATCAAAAATCTTCCCAGCTCTAAAAACCAGCTTCCCTCCCATCTCACTCCTATGCAGTGAGGTTGCCTCCGTCTTCGGGCCCATTGATGAACAGTGGGAGTGGACCCACTATGCGCCCATTGACATAGGTGTACATCCCGATGAAACCGAGCGTGACTTGCCCCTTCAAGGGCCCTACGTCCACGACCATATGCCACTTGATATAGATAAAAATCGTATCCTGAAAGCCAAGGTTTATGAACTAGTGCTGCTCCATGTGAAGTCAACTAGCACCCCGTAATGGACCATAGGGAAGGCAGGTGGAATCGACATTCTATTGATGTGAAGAGATGAATTCAACAACCAGTGAGTCTAAACCCAACAAGCAGAATGTCCATCGGTCTATACTACACAAATCGATTATCGTATTGACAAAAAAAAAGCCTCAATAAAAAGTTCAATAAATTATTTGCACATCAACTTACTTGAGAACTTTTTCAAATTATATGACAAATCAATACAGGTAATAACTTTTTCTCAATAGATAATTAGTAGTTTAGTTCGGGAGTACTAAATTTATATTCAATATAAATTCATATTGTCATCATCATATGGGAAACCCCGTTACCACCCCCCCTCCTCGTTAGGATCTCGCATCCATCCGACATTGCAAGGACATATGGGAGACATGCGTTACAACCCTTAGGCATTTGGGAAAACCCAGTGACCCCTCCAAGCATCCCTACTACAACCTAGGGTATCGTTGTCTGAAGGATCGACGGCATTCTCAATCACACATCCACATCATGGTGCAACAATTCCATAATCCAATTAAAAGTATATCAACATCACTACTATTCAGGGACTCAAGCATGCATTTAATGAATAATTAGTCATTTTTATCCCCTAGACTAATAGAGGCTCACTTGTGTCGATATTAGATGAATTGTCAAAAGACTCGCATCCTAGGCCCTAAACTGGCCTTATAAGGTGTCCTGCGCACCTTTAGAAACAATAGTTGTTGCCTAGGTAAACGGGTTTTACAAATTATGAAACTTTAATATGAGGTAGATAGGACCTAGGGGGACATTTTTACGAATGACTCGAAGTCTGATTCAAGTTCGTATAGTTCTAAATAATTTTTCAAACCGGACCGAAAATAGTAAGATTTTCCAAAACGTAATTGAGTAGGAGAATAAATATTTCACCAACCAAATGAAACCGAAAAATTATGGAAATTTAATATGTGGTAGTTCGGATGTACTCTACAACTTTCATGAAGGACACATGTTAGAATTTTGGAGCGAAAAATTTGTGGAAAATGGAAAACAATGAGGGGTCGGTGCAGTAAGTCCAAAAACAGATTTCCCACTCCTTAGTTTTTCTAAAATATTTTTGTCGTATGAAGTCCAAAAATTATGAAATTAAAGTATGTCGTAGAACAACCAACAAGGGACGACTTTTGTGGAGAAAAATCCACGAAATTTGCATTAAATAAGTCGGCACGAAATTAGTAAAACCTCGGGGTCAGGCTAAACCGAACCTAGACTTGACAATAAATTCTCATTTTGGCTCAACTTGTGGCACTCTCAGTCCAAGCATGTACATGGATTCGATATATAATCTTCCTACAACACATATACAAATAAGATGGCTAAAGTCTTAACCCGTTTAACTATATAACTTTATCCAAGACTGGTGAGTAGGGGCTATGTATTCGGAAACACTAAATTCAATGATTTTTTTAGGAAACCCTCATCGTTGCATGACAAATGATCGATATAGTATAGAACAGGGGATATCTACTTGCCTCGGGTCCTCGTGAGTTGCGATGGTGGCTTGGTGGAATGAAGGCGAGCTCGTGGATTGTTGATACTTGAGCTGAGATGATGGTGTCGTGACGCAAGCGAACGAGCTGAGGAGAGGGCACGTGAGAGTTGCGGCCTGGTGGTTGGCTACATGAGGCCGTGGGCTGAGAGGGTCGGCGATGGATGGAGTTGAGAGATGTAGAGACGGGCGGAGATGAGGGATGTCTTTGCTGGCTTCTGTCTCACGGCTGCTTTTAGTTCGCGGTTGCTTCTGGTTCACGGCTGCAATGGAAATGGAGAGAAGGGGTTATCTTAATCATGTACACGACCGTTGTTTAGATGCATGGATCATGTAAATCCGTAAGATCATACAGTGGTTGATCAAGCAGTGATGACTTGATTACTTTACAAGCCAATAATCATTAGTCTCAATTCCTAATCTATCATTTGTATCATAAAACTTTGGTTAGTCTATAAAAAATAGGTGCGCAACGCGGATCTTACGCCTTACTCGCATTGTGGTGGGGTGAGGATAGACGAGCTCACCCTGTCCGCGATGGTACATGGGTAAAATCTACAGCCTCAAGCTTAACATCCTCTTGCAGTAATCTATAATCTGGGGAATTACAACGACTAAACTTGTCGGGGGAAGGTTAGAATGTTAGAATTAGTGTAGGTGCTTTAGATTTTCGGATGAAAGATTTCATGAAGTAGCTGACATGTGCAAATGCACATCTGGATTGTCACATTATCCTCCGTCAAGCTTTTCGATAGTGGGACGAAAAATGACTTTATGTGCATTGGTGCGTGTCAATATCACAATGTCCATATATATCTTAAATGCTTTTGCCAACAATGTATAGGTCGATCTTTATGTAAAGTTGGATAAAATATTTGTTTGATCGATCAGTGAGATGGATTAATGTTAATGCAACAATTGGGGAGATCTCATACTTATAAGGTTAATTTGGTGGTTGAACGGGACGTTTTTTGACATTTATGTAGACAAGAAATTGAAAAGATCATGAAAAATTCACATGGACAATGTGTTTTTTTTTTTTAAAAAATATGGCAGAATTTGAGCTTCCTCATGTGTAATCATTAGAAGTGAGGAAATGTCAAGTTGAAATACATTACTGATGAATGTTCTTATATAAGCAAAAGGGATAAGTGCATTGGAAGTCCTAAAATTTGTCATGAAAATGCAATTAAGTCCTAAAACTTTCAAAAAGTACAATTAAGTCCTAAAACTTGTCACAAAGTGCAATTAAGTCTTAAAATTTTCAAAAAGTGCAATCAAATCCTAAAACTTGTCAAAATGGTTCAATCTAAGTCCTTCCATCGATTGCACTTTTTGAAAGTTTTAGGACTCGATTGCACTTTCAAGACAAGTTTTAAGACTTTATTAAACATTTTGAAAGTTTTAAGATTTGATTGAACTTTCGTGACAAGTTTTAAGACTTAATTGCATTTTTTTGAAAATTTTATGATTTAATTGCATTTTTTGAAAATTTATGATTTAATTGTATTTTTGTGATAAGTTTTAGGACATCTAATACATTTTTCCCTAAGCAAAAATTAGGCCATAATGATAGATAGGAAAATTCATTATATGTGATGAAAGTCACAAAATGTATTTTCTCAATTATATTAAAATTCATCTTGAGAATATTGAATAACGATAGATGATTCTGAAATCACGGACACCAAACTCATTAGACTAAATAAATAACTCAGATTAGTGCCAAACAAAGGGACAATGCATACATTTTCGATAAAGTAGGACGAGCCTCTTGAATTCTAACTTTTATATTTAACTCTTTTTATAGCACTCGAAAATTTTAAGTTTACATTGAAACATTTAAAACATATAAATTTCGAAATGTTCAATAAATTAGGAATTCAATGTATGATTTTCGATGTGTCCGTGGACAATTAGTTGCGCCATCAAGTCACATTAAATTCGAATTTCCCAATTATAGTCCTAAGAAGTGACAAGTGGTCCATTGCAACCCTCTCTCTTTTTGGCACGCGTTACAATAATGACGAGGAGACATTGCGCTCATGATTTGTCTCGTCTCGTGACTGAAGCTGCAGTCTTGGGCCCTCCAAGGCAATGGAGGTTGCCTCGTCTCAGGTTCACACAACATAATTGTCCTTTCGGTTCTTTTTTCGTGGCTTTTTTTGTATGTATTTGCCAGGATTAAGTGTACCCTGCAGAACTGTAGAGCGCGTTGTAGAAAAAAAAAACATAGTTCAGTCATTGTCATGGCACATCAGATTATAGAAACAAATCTATGTACATATAAGAGGATAATCTCCGTGTGTGTGTGAAATGAACACGTAGCGTTGGGGTATTGCAAAGTTGGACTCGACAAACTCATAATTGAAATACTTTGTGGCATTGTATGGAGTTCCAATGGTAACCCTTAAGAGAGGTAGTTATGCTAATTGCACACTCTCATCCTTGTTAATGATAAAAAAAAATAATAGGTGTTCTTTATATATAAAGACACGCGAGAACTCTAATCTCGTGGACAAAGAGGACATGATGATAACTGAGAGAGGAAGCAAGTAGAGCATGTTGGAGAGAATGAGGAATGTCATGGCTCATTTAAAAGAAGAGTTAATATCCTGATATATCGAAAAATGTTAGACAAAATACTTACCAAAATATGGATCGATGAGTGAAGAGTCATGTGTTGGTTGTTGGATGAGAAACATAAATGACCAGAAAATTAAAAACACTAATATTGGTAACAATTGTTGTCAGCAATATAAAGGTACTGGAATGTAGTGGTAATATGGAAGTAAATATGAATAATTGGGCATTCTTTAATTGATTAACGGTTATTTATAAAAAGTACAATGCAGAAATATATAAAAAGTCATCGTTCATTATTAGTCATGAAAGATTCCTCTCTTTTGGCACGTGTTGGGAAGAGACATGCATTCATTATCTCTTTCGGCTCGCGACTCAAGGCCGTGTTTATTGGGTCCGCAAAGGCGAGGTCTCGGGTTCACACTACAAATTTGTCCGAACGGTTGCATTTAATTTCTCTGTACTGCAAGGATTGACTTTACTCCAAAAAGTCGTCCAAAACGGTTGATGCGTGGAACACGTTTGAAGAGTAACACCGTACTTCAGTCATTGCCATGGTACATCCCGATATGGAAACAGATCCAGGTGAGAGGTGGAAATTGAAGATGTGAATGCGACCATCTTTACAATCCCGGTTTCAATCCATCTAGATCGAGCATGGCCACTTCGGTGACCTTGACTGGGGACCTCGTAGAGGGCGAGGGGGCGATGAGGGGCCACTGTAAGAATTAATGTGGCCCACATGATATGATTTATGTTATATAGTTTAATAATTATTGTTATGTTATAAAATAATTAATTATTGGTTACGAGGAGTTACGACTCTAATAAAATAAAGAGGTACGACTAAATTGAAAGGGTATATATCGCTTTGATGGAAGACACATTTTCAACGGACGTACAAATAGAGTTCGGTCCTCTCTCCACCCACAATGAACGACAATAATCAAAAGGCATTTGGTATTCTCTCATCCATCGATTGAATACATCAAGTATAGTGGGTTAAGGGAGAGAAATCGGATTTTTTATTTGGTTCGTGTTCTTCTGGACTTTCTACGACGATCATCAAGTGCAACGCTATGGATAAAGGTATGTCTTCATCTATTTGTGAGAATCATAAAGATCAAAAAATCACTGCGTTTAGTATGAGTTTCCGTATTACAGATTTATGATGTATAATTGACTTACAGTTGGTATCAGAGCGTGGTTTATGATCTCATGTTTTTTTCCGTTTAAAAAAATATTATGATTTATGTTTGATGATTCGTAGAACGATCCTGTTTGTACTATTTGTTGTTGTTAAAATGTTTTCGGATGGTTTTGTTGATGAAAATCCGAATGATGGAAGTTCTCGTGGAGAATAATGTCGAAAAATGGAAGAATTCGGGCGAAAGCGTACGAAACGGTGAAAAATTGGCGAAGAAAAGTTACTGTGCGCGAAGGGGAAGAAGGCGCGTGGGTCCACGCGCGCGCTGCAGTCGCTGGCGCGTGGAACCCACGCGCCACGCGCCGTTTCGCGCGCGCCAACTGTCGCAGGCGCGTGGGTAGCACGCGCGCACAGGCGCGTGCAACGCACGCGCCCGCGACAGTTGACAGTCGCGTGCGTTGCACGCGCCTGCGCGCTGCACGCACGCGTGCCGAGCACGCGCCCGCCGAGGACGAAGGCACGTGCTCGGCACGTGCCTGACGTCCCGCGGGGCCCTTTTTTACGCTTTTGCCCCTCCCGAAGCTCCTATTAACTGTTTTGCCCTTCCTTTTATGTTTATTTACGGTTCTGCCCTTTCTGTTTATTTACCATTTTGCCCCTGGATTATAAATTTATTATTCTGCCCTTATGGAATTATGATTTTACGGTTCTGCCCTTACTGGTTATTTACCATTTTGCCCCTGGATTATAAATTTATGTTTTTGCCCTTATGGAATTATGATTTTACCCTTATGCTTTTATTACGGTTTTGTCCTTGTGTGCAATTTGGTAAATATTTGTAATTTACAATATTAAAAATTCATATTATGAATGGTTTGTTAGTCACCAAAGTGGCCAAACCTTGAAGTCTTTTGAATTTTTTTTTTGATATTGTAAATTGTTTTATTCAATTACCCATGATTAATTGATGCTATTTATGAAATTGATATGTTGCATATCATTATTGGGATTATGGGTATATTGAAGTTCATTTATTATAAGAACTTAGGGATAAACCCAAAGGTTAATTATTTTCTATAATTCATGAACGTTATAGTTGATAATTAATATGACTTATTACTTTTGTTTGTATATCCAAAGATAGCAAATAAATTTTAATAAGATATATTTACAATTATCAAATAAAAGTTATTAGCATCATTATGGTTTTTATATATTTGTATATCATAAAATCGCCCAAAGGAGAACTATGATGTACATGTGTAGTTTAGTTTGAATCTGATTAGGTGATATTCTCAAGGCATTAATGTATGAGTATTTTCTTGCATATGTTTGCAGTATCTGTACCTGTTTCACTCCATTCGCACGCCTCATCTGTTCCCTTATTCAATGGGATAAATTTTCCTGATTGGAGTGAACAAGTCCAGTTTCACTTAGGTGTCCTGGATCTTGATTTAGCACTTCAAGCTGAGAAACCAGCTGCTATTACTGATGAAAGTAGCAATGATGAAAAGTCTTTCTATAAAGTTTGGGAAAGATCGAACAGACTGAGCTTAATGTTCATGCGAATGACAGTTGCAAACAATTTAAAGACTTCTATTCCCAAAACTGACAATACTAAGGAATTTATGAAATTTGTGAAAGAGCGTTCTCAAACTGCTGATAAGTCACTTGCTGGTACATTGATGAGTACATTGACCACCATGAAATATGATGGTTCGCGTACCATGCATGAGCATATACTTGAGATGATGAATTTAGCAGCAAAGTTAAGGACTTTAGGGATGAACGTGGATGAGTACTTTTTAGTACAATTTATACTTAATTCCTTGCCTCATGAGCAATATGGGCCATTTCAAATGAATTACAACACTATAAAGGATAAGTGGAATGTAAATGAATTGGCCAGTATGCTAGTTCAAGAGGAAACAAGGATAAAGAATCAAAAGGCTCATTATGTTCATCTCTCAAGTCATCAAGATGTTCGAAAGAATTTCAAGAGGAAATGTGGAAGGAGCAAGAAGAAAGGACTACACGTCCTGAATGACTCTTCAAAGGCTTCTCAAATCCACAAGAAGGAACACAATCTTATTAAGTGTCATTTTTGCAACAAAATTGGACACTTGAAGAAAGATTGTCTGAAATGTAAAGCTTGGTTCGAAAAGAAAGGTAAGCCTTGTGCTTTAGTATGTTTTGAATCAAACTTTACTGAAGTTCCTCATAATACTTGGTGGATTGATTCTGGTGCCACCACTCATGTGTCAAATACGATGCAGGGATTTCTTACGATCCAAACTATAAAGCCAAATGAAAGTTATGTGATTACGAGGAACAGAAACAAAGCTTTAGTTGAAGGCATTAGCACTTATCGTTTGGTCTTAGATACTGGGCATTATTTGGATTTGTTTCGAACCCTTTATGTACCTACATTTTCTCGCAATTTAGTTTCTTTGCCAATACTTGATGTGGCGGGATTTTATTGTAAGTTTGGTTCTGAATCTTTCAGTCTATTTAAGAGTGATACTCTTATTGGAACTGGAACTTTATGTGATGGTCTCTACAAATTTAGACTTAATAATACTTTTGTTGAGACATTAATGACCTTGCATCATAATGTTGGCACTAAACGAAGCTTGGTGGATGAAAATTCTGCTTACTTGTGGCATAAACGTTTGGGTCATATATCCAAAGAAAGAATGCAAAGATTAGTGAAGAATGAAATTCTTCCAATTTTGGATTTTACTGACCTTGGAGTGTGTATTGATTGTATTAAAGGTAAACAAACAAAGCACACTAAGAAAGGTGCCACAAGAAGCACAGAACTTCTTGAAATTATACATACTGACATATGTGGTCCATTCGATGTTCCATCTTTTGGTAAGGAAAGTTACTTCATTACCTTTATTGATGATTTTTCACGTTATGGTTATATTTATCTATTGCATGATAAGTCTCAATCAATAAATGCACTTGAAGTGTATATTAAAGAGGTTGAGAGGCAATTAGATAGAAAGGTGAAAATAGTAAGATCAAATAGAGATGGTGAATATTATGGAAAGTATAATGAATCGGGACAATGTCCAGGTCCATTTGCTAAATTCCTTGAAAGACATGGCATTTGTGCTCAATACACAATGCCAGGTACACCACAACAAAATGGTGTAGCAGAAAGGCGTAACCGTACTTTAATGGAAATGGTTAGGAGTATGATGAGTCATTCATCTTTACCCTTGTCTTTGTGGATGTATGCTTTAAAGACTTTTATGTATTTATTAAACAGGGTTCCTAGTAAGGCAGTTCCAAAGACTCCCTTTGAACTGTGGACGGGAAGGAAACTTAGTTTACGACACCTGCATGTTTGGGGTTGTCAGGCAGAAGTAAGAATTTACAATCCACATGAAAGGAAATTGGATTCAAGAACGACCAGTGGTTATTTCATTGGTTATGCAGAGAAATCCAAAGGGTATAAATTTTATTGTCCTAATCATAGTACAAGAATTGTTGAATCTGGAAATGCTAGGTTTATTGAGAATGGTGACATCAGTGGGAGTGAGAGAATGCGTGATGCTTGCATTCAAGAAGTAAGGGTAGAAGTTCTTATACCCGAAGCTTCTAAAGTTATTGTTCCTGATATTATAGCACAATCTAACAATGATCAAGAACAACAAATTAATGAACAACCACTCCATAATGAAGATGTCAATATTGAACCTCCAATAGCTGAGTCACAAGATATAGCATTAAGAAGATCTCAAAGAGAAAAGAGGTCGGCTATTTCTGATGACTATATGGTTTATCTACAAGAGTCAGAAATTGACTTAGGAATTGGAAATGATCCAGATTCATTTTCCCAAGCCATGGAATGTGAAGATTCTAATGAATGGTTTAATGCAATGCAAGAAGAGTTAAAATCCATGCATCAAAATCAAGTTTGGGATATTGTTGAATTGCCTAAATGATGTAAGAAGGTCGGGTGTAAATGGGTCTTTAAGACCAAGCGCGACTCAAAAGGCAATATTGAACGACATAAAGCTAGACTTGTTGCAAAGGGTTTTACGCAAAAAGAAGGCATTGACTATAAAGAGACATTTTCACCAGTCTCTAAGAAAGACTCACTTAGAATCATTATGGCTTTGGTGGCTCATTATGACTTGGAGTTACACCAAATGGATGTAAAAACCGCATTTCTTAATGGGAATTTAGAAGAAGAGGTTTACATGGACCAACCCGAAGGCTTTTCAATTAAAGGAAAGGAACACAAGGTGTGTAAATTAAAAAAATCAATATATAGACTTAAACAAGCTTCCCGACAATGGTATCTTAAGTTTAACGATACCATAACTTCATTTGGATTTAAGGAAAACACCGTTGATCGGTGTATATATATGAAGATTAGTGGGAGCAAGTTTATTTTTCTAGTTCTATATGTTGATGATATTCTGCTTGCTGCTAATGATCTTGGTTTGTTACATGAAACCAAGAAGTTTCTCTCTAAGAATTTTGAAATGAAGGATATAAGAGAGGCAACATATGTGATAGGAATAGAAATATTCCGTGATAGATCACAAGGATTATTAGGATTGTCTCAGAAAGCCTACATTGAGAAAATTTTAGAGAGATTTAATATGAGTAAATGTTCAGCAGGAATAGTTCCAATTCAGAAATGTGATAAATTTAGCCTTATGCAATGTCCGAAAAGTGAATTGGAACGGGAACAAATGAAGAATATTCCTTATGCATCTGTTGTGGGGAGTTTAATGTATGCACAAAAACTTGCACCAGACCAGACATCAGTTTTGCTGTCGGAATGCTGGGCAGGTATCAAAGTAATCCTGGAATGGATCATTGGAAAGCTGCAAAGAAAGTTCTTAGATACCTGCAAGGAACGAAGAATCATATGCTTACTTATAAAAGATCCTATCATCTCAAGGTGATTGGGTATTCAGATTCAGATTTAGCCGGTTGTGCCGATACAAGAAAATCAACATTTGGTTACTTGTTTCTTCTGACCGGAGGGGCAATTTCATAGAAGAGTGCGAAGCAATCAGTTATTGCTGCATCCACTATGGAAGCTGAATTTGTGGCATGCTTTGAGGCCACTATTCATGGATTATGGCTGCGGAATTTTATTTCAGGGCTTGTGGTTGTTGATAGTATTGCCAAGCCGCTGAAAATTTATTGTGATAACTCTGCAGCAGTTTTCTTCTCCAAGAACGACAAGTATTCTAAGAGTGCTAAGCATATGGAGATCAAATACTTGTCTGTTAAAGAAGAAGTTCAGAAACAAAGAGTGTCAATTGAGCACATTAGCACCAAACTTATGATAGCAGATCCCTTAACAAAAGGACTGCCGCCCAAAACATTTAATGAGCATGTTGAAAGGATGGGCATTATTGAACGTCATTAGTGTTTGTATTATGATTGTATTAAGTTTATGTATTTGACACTTTGAGCTCACTTACGTGTTTATGATATTTCCTGTTTTCTATTTAGTATACATTATGGAAATAGACGAATGTTAAATAGGATAGTTTCTAAGGAAACATTATAGTTGGACTATTACTATACTTCTCATTTATGGATCATGTTAAGTAAAGTGCTATAGTTGTAGTGCATAGAAGGGACTATGTCGATTAATGACATACAACCGCTATGACTCACATTAGTTTTCTTTACTTAATTGTGATTATTATGTGATTGCCAATTTGATGAAATTTTATAGCATAATGTTATTGTGCACATTACAGTCTTTATTAAACTATGAAAGGAATATCATATGAGCCAAATGGGAGAATGTAAGAATTAATGTGGCCCACATGATATGATTTATGTTATATAGTTTAATAATTATTGTTATGTTATAAAATAATTAATTATTGGTTACGAGGAGTTACGACTCTAATAAAATAAAGAGGTACGACTAAATTGAAAGGGTATATATCGCTTTGATGGAAGGCACATTTTCAACGGACGTACAAATAGAGTTCGGTCCTCTCTCCACCCACAATGAACGACAATAACCAAAAGGCATTTGGTATTCTCTCATCTATCGATTGAATACATCAAGTATAGTGGGTTAAGGGAGAGAAATCGGATTTCTTCTTTGGTTCGTGTTCTTCTGGACTTTCTACGACGATCATCAAGTGCAACGCTATGGATAAAGGTATGTCTTCATCTATTTGTGAGAATCATGAAGATCAAAAGATCACTGCGTTTAGTATGAGTTTCCGCATTACAGATTTATGATGTATAATTGACTTACAGCCACGAGCAAGAGGAGAGTGTGTGGGCCACGGGGGATGAGGACCGGTGGACGCCTAGTATTAGCTGAAGCTCTAAGGCCAACTCAGTAAAAAACGAGTCCATTTATCTTTGCAAGAGGGCTGACACGTATTTCTGGCATAAGCTTGTGTGTGATGCGCATGGACGCAGGGCCATAAGAGCCTCTCGGGGCCTTATTGCCATTTTATCGAATAAATAAAGAGATTGACTCTGTTATATGTACTGTCTTGTAGCAAAATTCTTTTTCCTTAGTCCTGTTTCCTTGGGGCAACCTCTCTCTCTCTCTCTCTAAGCGAAGGAATTAACCTATGCTATTTAAAATTTCTACAAAGTGGGACGTTAGATTCCCATATTTAAAGAAACTATAGTTGTTCAACTCGCATTTAGATGGACAAATTAATCAAAATTCTACAAATTAGGATACGTTGATGATAGAAATCACAAAACGAACATCTAAATACAAGTAATCACGCGCAATACTACAAACTTTAGAATTTCTCCAAATCTTATTTAAAATCCGTAAAGATATTTTGAATGTTAAGTTCACTTGATGTTACATATCAAGTACAATGAGTTTTGTGTTTGACATAAATATATTGTGAGAGACCAAGTATATTATGAAACAAAATGAATATCATAAGTTGAATAAAAATCAACATATATCTCTTTCGGTAAGAAGCTAGACAGGTTGGGCCATTTGGAAAGTAGGCAAAGTTAGGCCTAAGCCAATGATCAGGGGAGAGAGTCCACACAGGTCATCATGGTACTACTCCTCATCAACATAATCAGATACCACATAACGGTTGTGATAACAAGTTCAAATTACATCTTGAGCAAACCTTTGGTCAATCTGCGTTTTGCACATTCTTTACCTTATCTAAAAAGACTGGTAAGCTTTGCAGACATAGATAAGCCTTTAATGATAGACTCACAAACTTTTAACATGAGGATACCAAATGAACGAAATAGTTATGACTCAAATTGAATGTTTCATGAACAAGGAATCATCAAATGAATTTCCACTCTAAGTAATATCTTCCATTAAAATAAGATTGCTCTTATTAGGTTGTCCAATAAATATTTGTGTAATGACTTAGGTTGATATTTTAGTCATCATGCTGCTTTTCCAGGTCAAAAATAAAGCTTGGAAACCCTTGAAAGTTGTTAAGTGTATGACTGAGCTAGTGGACATGGAATTGACAAATAAGCAAAGTAAAGATGATAATGAAATTAGGGGGATGCACAGCTAATAAATAAGGAAAAGGCAAATGCATGTAGCGGAATCATTGATTGTCCCATCATCCTCACGAGAAATCGACGTTCTCAATTGCCCCACCTTTATTTCTTTGCTTCGTCGTGTGAACGGCCCTTCGTCAAATCGTAGCGTTGTTGGAAAAAATGCCTTCTTGTCTAAGCTAATGAAGTAGCGTGCGTGACTCTCTTGGACACAAAAAAATAAACAAAAATAAATAAACAAAAAAAAAAATCATTCTTGTGTAAAATTTACTGCGTGTTAAGCCCTTGCTAATGTTTCTACTTCCCACAACATAAATTTCATTTAAATATATATTGACACGAAGAAAATTATCGAATCAATCATAAACCCATTATAAAGATGTCAATTTGATCCTAAACTTTTTAATTTTTCCAATTTAGTCTTAAACTCTTGCAGGATGCTTTAATGTGTTCTTCTGATCAATTTTTAACAAAACTCACTAACAAAGCGATCAAGTCATCCCAGCTATCTTCGTGACACACTGTCACGTCAATGATTTCCAGCAAAAATTGATCAGGAGGACTACATTAACATTATACACAAAGATTTAGGATTAAATTAACAAAATCAAAAAGTTTATTATTAAATTAATATATGTATTATAAGTTTTGGACCAATTGAAACAATTTCCGCATTGATCTGCGATGCTAAGGTGGTGCACAAGTTACCCCATCCACTTTCTTCCCAAGCAAGAAGGTATGCCAAGTAAACTATTTATAACCTTACGATGTTATCAATATAACATTAACTAATTATTTTAATGTGAAAATACTTTGTCTGACTAGTGTTAGTATGTAAGCAATAGATGGTAAATCATTTTTCATTAGAAGAACGCATTTACCTGACCACCGCTAAGACCATTAGTGATCCAAACTCTAAAAGGAACAAAAAACCAGAAAACAAAAGAAGGGAGCAGGCAATGAACATAAAGTGAAATGATGAACACCATTCATCATTGAATAGGATAGGGGGCAAAAATAATTTTTACTATGTCGCAACCTACCATCGTGGGGAGGGAATAGGTTTAGAGATATTGCCTAAGGACAGGCCTGAGGCCCATGATTATGCGCGGGTTCTCCCAAGTCCATACCCCACGTGACATTGGGGTATTTTTTAAGAATTTTGCACAAAATGAGTCGCCACTAACCTATTGGGGTCAGCTAGAAACCAAGTGAGACATGGGAGTGTACCTCACTTCCTATGCAACTAGAGAATCTAGGGTCGGGGACTTGATTATACTAATTAACCAATTAGTGCCATTTCGATATCTAATCCTGTTCATTTTAAAATAAAGGATTTTTGTTAGGCAGTTTGGATTGATTTTACAACTATCCACTAACATGTGAGGTAATCATACGAGTGCGCAATCATTAATATAATAATTATAGTTACCAAGATCCTAATTGCCATAAGAATAAACACGTGCAATTAAATATAATTAGAAATGCAAACTAAACACGCTATATAATCAATATACAAGCAAATAAAGGCTTAATTATACTAAGATTGCAATAAATAGCAATTCCTAATCAAACCATACAATTTTTAGATTTTTGAATTTTTTTTAAATAATAAAATATTTTTTTTTGGGGCCGGACCTGGTCCGGTCTGGTCTGACTTGACCCGGGTTCAGCCCGGTCGGCGCGGGTTCGGTCCAGTCAAGGAGGGTCGGGCCCAACATGCCCGAGTCCAGCCCAATTGGGCAAGGCCTGACCAGACCTGGTCGGGCCTTTGCTCAGCCCGACTTGGGCCCAACCAACGGGCCCAAGCGGAAACAAAAGGTCGAGTGGTCCAGATCTATGAAGGGGGTGAAGGCGGAGGCAGAGGTGTCAGGGGGTGAAGGTAGAGGCGAAGGCGTCGGCGTCGGCGTCGGAGTCGAGAACGACGGAGGCAGCCGGTGGAGGGGTGTTGGCGTTGCGATTCACTGGGGCATTTCAGCAAGCAGGTGGTGGACACAAGCGGACCGAGAGACTTCCAACCTAACCAGGACTCGAGGTGGGCCTAGGGTTCTCAGTAAGCGACCAACAAACAAGCGAACACCTATGAGGGACCTACGGAGGCCAGAGCTCGCCCAAAACAGACAGAATGAGCTCCGACCGACTCAACTTCAAGAACCACTCACTAGGTGTTCAATGAAATACCAACCTAGGTTTTGGTGGGAGTGGTGACTCGGGGACGCGTCGGCGGTGGCAGCGGTGGCCCAGAGACGCGTCGGCGAAGGTACCAGTTACCCAGAGGCACGTCGGCGGTGGTAGCCTCGGGTGGTTCTCGCCTCTTCTCCTTCCTCTCCGCCCCCCCCCCTCGGTTCTTTGTTATGTTCTCTCTATTCTCACTCTCTCTATACTGCTGGGTTGCGAGGGCTACGGCGGCGGTTGACAGCTCACCAATGGTAGCTGGGCGTTTCGGGGGCTTCCCAGCTCCTTCTCCGACCTATTCTCCTCCCTTTCCTCTCTCGTTTCTCTCTGTGTTTTGTTCTTGTTGGTGTTCTGTCCCTTTTTTTCTTTTTTGCTCCTCGTTTTTCTCCCTTTTGTTCTCTTTTTCTTTTGCTGGTCGTCGCGCAAAGACCCCTGTCGTGCTAGCTGCTGGTCGGGCAACCCCTCGACCCGCGGATCACGCTGTCCACCTGCCATCCCGATCCCCCTGCTCTTCCATCGCTGCTCCTTCTGCTACGCTGTTTTCTGCAGGTCTACACGAAGACCAGCCGAAGGGAGGAAGGACGAGAGCGGGCCGAGCCGAAGGAGAAAGGAGGTTGGCCGGGCCCAACGCAAGGGAAAAAAGAAAAAGAAGGGGGCGGGCCGGGCCAATGCTGGATCCGGCCCGATCCGCCCATTTTTTTTTTAATTAATTCATTTTTTAACTTAATTTTTTTTGTGTGACTAATTCCTAACCTTTAATGTTATTTTTAATTAACTAATTTAGGTGAAATTTAGGTGTCAACATACTAGCGACTGCATTTATTCCTAGAAAATACATTTTTAGGGGACCTTCCTATAGTATTTTATCAATTGAGTGATGGGTCTGCTAACTATAGGTATTTCAATAGCCTTAGATTGATTTCCATCGATGTATTATCCGCATCATGCCTCGCCTATGGACTGCGGTGGGCCGGAGCCCTAGATTCCGTGTATGTCGACGTACCTACACATTTCAATTTCACCATCGTCGCCACTCTAAATTGGCCAAACGTGCGTAAGACCCATACCGTCGCAAGGGCAGAAACATCTTATTAAACAAAAGCCATCTAAAGTCCAAGGACCACCTAAACTGCTCGCCTGAGTTATTGCCTCTCTGTTTTCTTTTCTATTACATTTCTTTTCTTTTTCTCAAAAAATCTTTCGCCTTCTCCAATCTTGGACGAACACCACACGTTTGGATCGCACGATTCAAAACTTTGTGTCCACATAATGCCTTGTTGGACAGATAATGAAGAAGACGACAACGTTAAAAAGAATTATCATTTTGAGATTTTGGTACCCTCGGTAAAGTTGATATGACAATCCAAAGTATGAGCATACCACTATGTGATTGTTCCCCCTCATTTGCCGGGATATATTACAAATGTAACATGTTAGTTCTTTTTTGTTGACTAACATCTTAAATTTTTAATCAGGAAATTCGCAAAAAAATAAAATAAAAAATTCTGTGTGTAAAATCAAATTTGAGATATGATATTTCTTGGGGCATAACATTATTATAATATTTAAATATTACACAGAGTCTTTATCTATCAATTTAAACTTTTTGAATATTTAACAGCTGTGTCATAAAATTTTACACGATATCTCATATATGACTTCTTTATTATATATTTTTAGGATGAAAATTCAACTCATCATGACGAAGAGTATTGAAATATCCAAACATGGTCTCAAAATTTCTTCACGTATCAAGGTTATTATGCAGATATTTTACTAGTCAGTTTCGTGCATCCATCTTATTAAACTCTCAATTATAGTGGATTTTCGTATTTTTCAAAGGGAAATGGTTGATTCATTTGACACCCACCCACGAATGGCTGTGCTGATTGAGGACCGGCCTCCTGATCCCGTAGGTCAGGGATTCGACTCACGTCTGCCACAACTCCCAGAGCAGTTCCGTGATTTAAGTGGAGGCCTCGGTGATGGGTTGCTGGCCAGTCTCCTCCGAGATTTACGTTTAAGTAGTGATTTGCGATAACGTTCTAACGGTGTCACTAGACATTGGAGGGTGGTGTGATCTTGAAGGAGTCTCCCGCGGTTCTTCGGTAAAAGAAAAATAGAAAATGATTGATTCATTCGACGGTATTACATTGAAATGAACGTAAGAGCATGGCGCGTTGGGTTGATATTTCGTTCGTGCATTCCCATGCAAATGTCTCCATATCCGACAAATCACCATCGCTGTGGTTGTTGTGCTTCGAGGGTTTCATCGGCTGGCATTAATCACGCCGCATCGCGTCTTCTCTTTTGAGACCACGTGGAAGAATGGTCATGTGGGTAAAACCTCAGCCACGCATTCCTTATCTTCAGTACACCACCGTCAGTCATTGTCAAAGCTCCCGTGAGGTACGTGTTGCTTTTTATTTCTTCTTTTTCTCCTTTTCCTACTTTTTTTTTTATACTTCAAAAAGTTTGCTTCTATTTCTTTTTTTTTTCTTTTTTTTTTTCTGGGAACCCTTCTTTTTTCTTTTTTCTAGGAATGACATTCGAAACACACGTTAATTTTCTGTTTCTGTCGGAGTGAACTTTTAGAAATACTATAGATGCAAAAACAAGAGAAACACAAGAGAAAGAGAAAGAGAAAGAGAAAGAAAGAACACACCATTTCCAACAGATGCAGTAAAAACTGAGGTCCTATGATAGAAGCGCAATTTTTTGGATCCTGCGTTACTGTAAATGATAATTGAGAGAAACAGCATAACATGATCCTTTACATGAAGATGATTCTTTTAAGTTATTCTTGCTTCATGTAATGTACATGATTTTTAGATATATTATGTGAAATGTACGATTGTGTAATGGTAACTAGTAAGTAATTTTGGTGAAAAATAGGGCTTGCACACTTTGAATTGAAGTTAGAAATTCCCATTTGCTGAGCTCGAACAGCTCACTCATGGAATAATTCTGCACAGTGCACAGAATAACATCATATGCATTATGATGTTATTCTGTGCACTGTGCAGAATTATTCCACTGGTTTACATTGTTTAAAACCTTTATTTTTTGGTCACACACTGTTGAAAACTGAAAAGGCTGGTTTTGGCACTATAATAAAATTCATCAAAATGTGTCTTGGCACTATTAAGTAAGTAGAAGAAGTGAACATCACTTTTATGTTGCTTATGAATACATTCGTACATATAGGTATTATATATTGTTTGCGAATGAACGATCTTGCGGTGATCCTTGGTTTTGTAGTTAAATCACATTTATTAGCAATTCTTCACCCCTTTTAGGAATGAAAATATAAATTCTAGCAATTTGCAAAACTAGCTCAGATATTATCATCGTTTGAATAAGCTGGAAAAAAAATTGACTGAATATACTTCATGTTACAATGGATTGTTGGAAGATGACTACTGTCAAACAGGTTTAAATCACATTAATCTTGAGCTAAGAAGAAGTTATCTAGTCCAAATGGAGCATAATAAAATTTGGGATTACCGATTCAGTCATAAATATATTATTCTAATATCAATTCAATACTAAATTTTTTAATTTTGTTAATGCAATCCTAAACCTTTGCGTGAGATTCCAATGTAGTCCCTACAATTAATTGTTGCCAAATATCGTTGAACATGGCAATTCACAAGCTGTCTACATATGAAGGCCGACGATGACTGGATTACCGTGTTAGTGATTTTCAATGAAAATTAATCGGAATGACTATAGTAGAATTTCACATTATATTGATAAAATCAAAAAGTTTAAAACTAAATTAGTATCCGTACATTAGATTTAGGAATAAGTGGGTAGTCCTCTCATGTTTTACTTCATTCGTAAGTGCATGAACTAGCCATTCTAACACGACCGCGTGGCAAAAATCAAGAAATCTCTTCATACAAAATAGTAAATACCAAAGGATAAGTTGGTCAGAAATTAGCTTGTGACATGACTGGAATCGGACCTCATATAAGATTAGAGTGACCCTCTCATTATTGGTTATCACGCTCGGTGATTACTGCTCTAATTTCAAGTCTAGTGAAATCCGATCGGGGGGATTTATGCTCTAGAAAGGAAGGTAGTTTTGCTCATGATGAGCGTGATGTTACATTGTTACTTGTCTCTTTAATGATTGGATGGATCATGCTGTTTTTAACGAATCCTCGTGGAAAACGCGTGCAATTTTACTTACAGCGAAGGATTAGAGGGAAAGAAAAACAGGCCTGCATTCTAGCCTTGCTTTTGTCTATAGTAGTAACTTCCCCAGGTAGAAATTTTGGGATCCAATGGCACTCTACTCGGAGCAATTGGTTACCATGACTTTATTGAATCAAAATGGATCGAGCAAGAGCAATCATTATCCATTTTGGACCAAATAAATTATTATGTACGACAACTAAAATTAAAATAAGGTCGGTGACCGGCCAAATTTTGAAGAAGAAGAGAAAAGAAATAAAAAAAATAAAAGAACAAAAAAAGAAATTAGTAATTTATTATTAAAAAATTAAAATAAAATGATTTGGATGATAAATTTTGAGGATGGTGCTAAACGCAATTTTATTCTAGGAATTGAGCGGTTACCAAACGTCTTCAAATACTTAGAAATTGTTTCCAGTAATAGAATTAAAAAAAAACCATTTATGATTAGAAATTATTTTCGAAAACATAATGATTACTAAACACACCCTAAATATTTTCAAATTTATGAAGAAACTGATAAAAAATAATTTTCCCTTTGCTATTTAATATCTTCACATGTTTGTAATATACATCGACACGTGTACGGTAAACAGCCATACGGTCCATCGACCAATTTATGATAAATTGTCGCAAATTGTGGCGCTGACAAGTGACTAGAATCGTAGCCATGCAATGCCCACGTGCTTTATTTTGCACTTCGTGTTTTTTTTGGCTTCGCGCACACAAGGTTAAGGATCAAGGAATCAAATAAAATAGATCATAAAACATCCGATCCAGTTAGTATAAGTTTTTTTTTTCTTTTAATTTTGGGATTCTAATTAGGATTTACTCTTTTCATACATCATCTACATGTAACTAATATTTGGGATCAAAATTGATAATTTTTTATTTATTTATGTAACTTGTGAGTTTCTTGTTTGGTTCTTGCGTAGTAATTAGATATAGATTCACTTATCCAAAAACTAAAAATTCATGGATTAATTTTTATTTGAATGTTCTATGTGCTTTCCGGTGAAGGCGCTGTGATCCAACTCTTTTATTTGTTTTCATATCGTGTATATCATCAATTTTATTGAATTTTATTGGGAAAATGACACAAATAATTCATAAATTTTAGTTTGATGATAACATCATTTCTGAACTTTTAATTTATTCAATATCATCCCTAAATTATTAATAAATGTCCAATCTAATCCCTAAATTATATGTAAATGTGCGATGTTGTCTTTTTTGTTAATTCAAGTTAATAAAATTTATCGATGTGGCTTCTAACCAAACTAAAAAAAAAAAAATTACACATGGATTATCTAAGTATGATATTCATCTCAAACCATGATACAATTACCATGTCATCATATGATGATTGATATGTTAATGGTTAAAAAGATAGACATGTTGACTTACCATTTTAAAAAGTTCAGCTCAGCATATAATAATCCACATTATATTAAAAAAAATATCTAACTTGTCGTTTGAACAAATGGAAATACTACATGAAATATTTACCAATAATTTAGGGACCATAATGAACAAATTAAAAGTGTAGGGACAATACTGATAATTAAGCCAAAGTTCATAGACCGCGTGTGTCATATTCCAATTTCATTCTTCATCGGCTAAAATTATTATGTCACAAGTTTAGCATATCAAGGTGTAGAAAGTTTTTTTTTATTACGTAGACCTTTAATTATGATTAGTAAATTAATTTTGTAAAGTTGGCTTGTATTGCAATTAATCCTAGCATATAATTATATGCCACACGTCATTTTCTTTATAGTTTTATAAATATTAGAGAAATTATTCACACACTCAATATCATCATCAAAGATGTGAAAATGACATGATATTGCGACCATGGACCTTATAATTTTCGGAACGTCCCCCAGCAATTTTATGGCCTTGCCACCTCTAATTATAGGGAAGCATATATTCATGAAAATCATTGCTCGGCGTTGACAATTCAAATCCTTGCTTGCATATAGATTGAGCCCCACGGTGCGTGCCATGCTTTAAAAAAATTGCAAGGCCAATTTCGATAGATAAATCGATTCTGTAACTTACCGATCTAATAATTTCAATCGATGAAGAATAAACTTCCGAACATTTCTCTTGGCCTCATACAAAAATTGTTAGATGTCCTCGTTCATCACCTAGTTTTTAAGAGATTTAATAGAATGCAGCAGTGTGGCATTCTCACTGACGAAAACTCTAGCATATACTTAATCAGCTTCAGGTTTATGGAAACAAATGACTTTAGATATTAAAAAATACATTTTTTATATGGATAAAAGTCATCAAAAATCTCAAATTATGCTTATTATGACACATTTATCCTAATATTTTTCCGTGACACAAAAAATCTCAAACTTGTATTTGTGTGACAAATTTACCTTCCATCAAAATTGTGTAAAAAAAAAAAAGTTTAAGATAAATATGTTGTAATAGGCATAATTTAAAGGTTTTTTTTTTCTTGACTTTTGCTCTTGTTACATACACATATATATACATATAGGTATGTCAATTTAACTTCTTTTTTTTTTTTTGATGACCGGGGAACCCCCGTACAGCCGGTAACTAGCGAGGTAAATCCGGGGTGACGCTAGCAGAAGACCCATCACCCCGACGTCACACTTAAGACACCAAATGGTTCCACTGGATTTCGAACCTCTCACATTTGGGGAAGGATCAACGGAGCCCATATCCAGCGGAGCCACCACGGCTGGTGGTATGTCAATTTAACTTATGTCCTTTAGTTTGAGAGAATATTACGTACACAAGATGCGCCATCGCTACAAATAAGAAGGGGCGTGAGCTTGCGACACATGTCCAAATAGGTCCCAAATTCAGAGATTTTAAATTTCAGCAGGCACTCTAGTCTATTCTTACATCGGAGAGAGAGAGAGAGAGAGACTAGATACCCGCTAAATGTTTGAGCTCTACTTGGACACGTGTCACAAGCACGATCCGTACTTATTTGTTACGTTGACGTATTTTGTGCACACAATATTTTCTCTTAGTTTGAGAAATCAGTCCGAAGGGTCCATCCTATTAATTCCTATAAACAGTAGTGGAGCCCAAGGATATGACAACCTTAAAATTAAAAAAGGAGAAAAACAAATATCAACAATTGTATTGATTGCCCCGCGAGCCCCACAATTGACTCCGATTGCCCTTGCGTGAGAAAATGGACAGAGATTGTTGAGGAAGGATCCATGGATTGGTTTAGAAAATTTCGATGACAACATTTAAAAATATATAATCTAGAAATTATATTATGAAATCGGTGTGAGTTTACGGATATGGAGAGAATATGATTTTTATTTTTTAAAAGATACAATTGAAAATCCTAAAAAAAAAAATTATTGACATCAATATTCCAAATTTTTGTTGGTATCACAAATATGCCAAAACTTATAGTAGAATGATATATACCTACCGTCTTCTATCAAAAACCATAAACTTTTTGCAATTGTGACATTGATACAATTGCCTTAGATTTGGTGAATGCAACGAGGGCGGGTGAGGGCCCCAATGCAATGCACTCGTTGTGGCCCATGAGGGCTTGCAACGCCCTCATCGGCCATTGATGAGGGCTCCTAGGGCTTTGCAACCCTATTAGCCCTTTCTTAGTGGTTGGCGACCATCATTTCTATGTAAAAAGAGGAAAATAAAGAAATTAAAAATTAACAAAATTTCAAAAAAAATCATTATTAAATTATCCACATTGTGCAAACTGCCTCAAGTAGGATGGTGGGTGCTGAGTGGGCCACCGGCACCGCATTAGTGATATCCGGCCAAAATTGGTCAGAGGAACTAAGTTGATAATTTGTTAAAAGATTTTGGATTAGTTTGGAAAATCCTTTAAAGTTTTATGTCTAAATTAGTACAATTTAAAAGTTTAGGAATGAATTGATAAATTATCAAAATATTTAATATTAAATTGATAAAATTAAAAAAATTTAGAATTAAATTGATTATCGTACAATAAATTAATGACTTCTAGGATAATTTTCCTTCGTATATCTCTCTCTCCATTAGAACACGTGCAATAATAGAAGATTCTAAACGTTGTGAAGATAAGCTTCAGGACCACAAGATAATGCATCACCCGATTACCCATTCCCGTCCCCACGCTAACCGCTATAAATTGAGTGTTCAAGCAGGCAACTTTCATCACACAAAAGCCTCAGCTTCTCTACCCTGCATTCCTCCTCTTCCTCTCGAAACCCTAGCTTTCTCTACCCCTCCTGCGTTCTTCTCTCTTCCATTGACATGGCGGGCCGGCTCATCTCCGCGGTCTTCGGCGGCTCTCAGCGAGCCAAGCAGCCCGACCAGGGACTCCTCAACAGCCTGGTTGCCATCTTCGACGACGACAAGTTCATGAAGGAGATGGTCGACACTCACGCCCCCGACGAGGGCGACATTGATGTTCAGTCCCTCTTCGCCCTTGTCGAGAACACCCTCAAGGGCTCGACCGCCATTGTCGACAATGTGGTTAACCCGAACAAGGTAAAGAGAAAAAATGTTGTTGGTCGGGTTGGGTCACGTTATATGAAAATGCTGAATGAGAAACTTGGGCCCCTCGAGAATTAATTGAAACCGATCACATTTTCCATTATATAATCAGCTCAAGCGAGGAAACATCAAAGCTAGTTTGGATTATTATTATTTTTTAAATTATCGTGATTTAATTGAGTTAAAAAATTCAATTTTACCTAAATCATTACTATCCTGATCCCACAGGCCCTGTCGTTATCCTATCAAGTTGAGTCAAAAAAGTCTTATATCTATTAAATGCGTGTCATTCAATTATAAATTTTCAAATTATGTCAATTAAATTCTAAATTTTTGAGAATTTCAGCTAGAAATTACCGATACGGATTCCAATTGTCTTATATGATATGGACGATGCTAGGTATGCAATTTTTTTTATATTCTTTTAAAATTGTGAATTTTTATATATTTTTTCTTTTGTTTGTTTTCCTTCATCCTCTTCCTCAGCTAGTACCGTAAAAAAAAATTCTTATAACTTTCGCAACTTGAGATATATTTTTTTTCTATTTTAAAATTCTTTGGTTTTGGTGCAAAAGGTGCACTGTTTCTCTTTATGTATAGAGTAAAAATGCAAATGGAATATCAAGTACAGTATCTTTGTTATGGAAAGAAAACGTACGTGAGGTTGAGGTGGACGGATCCCTTGTCATTTTGATCGGTGAGATTGGGTCACGACGAAGTGTTTTAAGGATTTGCTTTAAGTCCAAAGTACGGTATCCTTGTTATGGAAAGCAAACGTACATGAGGTTGAGGTGGACGGATCGCTTTTGATTTTGAGCGGTGAGAAATAAATCCATAAGGCTACGACGCTACACCTGAGCATTCATTGAGCGATGTGAGGCTCCATTTAAATGATTTCTTCCGACCAATCACCGTACAATAATTGAATTCGCAGCTAACCAGGTTGGATCTGTGCAGGCAAGCTCGACACCAGCTGCGATCCCAGAATTTAAGTCTGCGAAGGAGGGTTTCACCCCCCCACTATCGACAATTAGCGAAGTTACTTGCCAGGTAATGTATAGTGAAAACGTTATTCACTTTCAATAATCGCTTTTATTGTTCTTTGACATTAGAAATGCCCCTCGATTATTTGTCTTCACGCCTCACACATCGAACCATAATCGGGTGCTCGAAGAGTACGGTTTGGTGTAGGGTTTGGTGTCGCTACGATGAACTTAAGCTATATAGTCGATAATTCGATTCAGAATGAGCTAGCAGTTGTTTTAGGACCCAAAGAAAAGGAAATGTAATCAAATCATTTGCTTAAATGATTTTAAATAGCAATTACCTGATGAACTTTCCTCTTTTTTTTTTTTAATACCAAAATTCAGATTAAATGTGGATATGGTATTGGAAAATTTAACGGACCTGACAGCAATCTGCCCTTTTCCTATTTTTATGCATATGTGTGCCCACCACTTTTTCATATTTGATTCTTAGCCTTAAAAGAGCTACTTTTGAGCACGTCCGGTTTGAACCCCGGGCGAAGTGTGAGTGGCTTCGTATAGGCAATTTTGGTTGCATTTATTCGGTAAATTACGGCACTGTTCACAACAACCAGGGGAACTGAGCTAGCCTGTGATTGTGAACAGTGCCGTAAGGTGTGCTAGCTCAACTGTGGGCCTTTCACCCACCCTCACTCACCCTAGGCGCGAAAGGCTATTATATTTGCCTACCTGGTGGTAGCCAAAATCGAGATTCTGACGTGATGTTTACATTCACCACCGTGAGGCCTCCGAATTTCCCGTCTATCTTTGTCTTCCCGACATAGAGGGAATACATAGAACAGCGTGGGGTCTTTCACCCCAAGGCAGTTCTCCTAAAATTGTCTGAAATGTGATAATTATGTTCTTGTATCTTCGATTAGAAAAATAGGGATTTTGTTTTTTTTTTAATTTCCATTGCGAAAGAAATGAGAAATATCGAGTATTGTTAATTGTGAAAACATTTATCATCAACTCATTAGTTTGAATGTAAAAAAAATTAAAATTAGGGAAATATTTTTCAATTCTAATTTTTCATCAAATAAAATGGGGTCGTTCTTCGAGAATGGGAGAACCGGTAATAACCAGTTTAAGGTTATTAAGGTTAATCTCTCATGTGGTGTGTTAGGCATAACCAGTTTATTTGCACCATTATATTATAAACAGGTGAAACATCTACCAAATTCCTGTGGGCTTTATGGAAAATCCAGCGTGATATATTAGATCTAAACTTATCTATTAGATAGTGAATATCACCCTATTAGATAGTGAATATCACCCTATTCGGCACAGATTAAAGCACCATGATGAACAACTTCAAAAGTTTCTAATATTTATCGAATACATTCACAATCGTTTTGACAGATTACTTGCAAAGCCTTGGACACCAAGAATGTGCGCGAAACGATGTCCTCGATTTTCCACGAGCTATCGAGCTACTCATTGGTCGCTAAGGCCGTGGTCACACTGTCGTCCTTGGGGCTGTACTACGGCGACTTCTGGCGGCTCGCTCAGATCGAGCCCTCGGACAAGCTCGCGGAGTCCATGGCCGTATTGAAGGGGTTACCTGCAATCACGAAGCCAGTCGAGCCGCAGAAGATCCAAGTGTTCGGAGTGCTCAACGACTTGATCAAGACCACGCTTGAAATGACTTTGTGCATCGTGGAGTTTGACCACGATAGCAAGGATGTCCCGGAGTTAGCCAAGGTCATCGACATTCCTTCCAGCGTTTATCAGATCATCATCGCCGTCCTTGGTTGCTCGATCCAGTTCACTGCCCTGATTACGACTACCCCAGTCGATGAGTATGCTTCTTGTGCTTTTGCTGCTAGCTCTTTGTCGAATTTAGTGAAAAACTCGTCTTCCTAATGAATGGTCATTTGATTTCTTGATCTTAGGTCGAAGGGACGAGATCTGCCTGCATTCGCTCGCAAAGTGAACATGATTCACCACAACATCAAGAGGCAGCTGGAGGATTTTAAGCAAAAAAAAGGTGAGCCACGAGATCTGCAATGAAATCAAATAGGATCAGAGAACTTCAATTTTGATCACTCGTGAAAACGGACTGACGAATCTGATAGATGAATGTTTATTAATCCAGAGGAGATTAGAGAGTACCAGAGGCTGCAGCGGTTTTTTACTGCGCCTACGGACAATGTGGAGCTCATTAAGGCGCTGTTTTACACCAAGGACGATCCTCAGCCGCTTTACATTGGCTCCAAGAAGACCACGGTTAGCCTTTAATCGAACACCCAACTTCGATTTCATCAGGAATGCTTTTGTTTCCAATTTAACGAGTGAGATTGATCATGTCTGGTTTACTTATGGGCCGACAGGATAAGACTGAATACCTCAGGAGGAAGAATGTGTTGCTGCTCATCTCTGACCTGAAGCTATCCTCCCATGACCTCTCGATCCTGGTGAAAATCTATAATGAGCCCAAGTTCCACGAGAATCACGAGATCCTGTGGATCCCGGTTGTGGACCAAGACAGCGAGGACCTGCCCAGCGTTTTCGAGAACCAGCAGTCACAGATGCCGTGGTGCTCGACACACTACCCGACACTGATAAACAAGGTGGCCATCAGGATCATCAAGGAGAAGTGGCACTTTAGGAACGAGCCCATCGTGGTGGTGTTGGATCCACAAGGGAAGGTCGAGTCCCAGAACGCAATGAGCATGATAAGGATGTGGGGGTTTAATGCATTTCCTTTCACGGATGGTGTGGTGGCGACCCTCTGGAGGAGGCGTGACATCAGCTGGTTCGAGCTCCTTATGAACGACTCCATTGCCCCTAACGTGCAAGAGGCGGTAAGTGAACTAACACAAGCATGGTGAATTTCAATGTGTGTCACAAGAGCGTCATCCAAATAACCCAAAAGAACAACTTAAACTGCTCAAAATTGAATGAATTACTTGATGATTTTGTTATATCGATCAATCAGATCAAATCGGAGAAGCTCATTTTCTTGTACGGAGGCGAAGACACAAAGGAAGTGCACGAGGTAGAAGCGCACTTGAAGAAGATCTCCGACGACGGGAACTCCATTGTGGCCTACAACGTTGGGAAGATTCAGCTCTTCTGGACTCGCCTCGAAAGCTGCATGTTTTCCATGTTGCAGGGGAAAGCGGACATCCTCGACCCGCTGCTGCAAGACATCCTCAAGCTCTACACCAACTTCAAGAAGGACGGCGGGTTCGCCCTCCTCACGAAGGGGACCCGTGTGGTGATCAACACGCCCTTGGCCTCCTCGTCAAAGGTGCTGGCTCAGTACGATACCTGGAAGAAGCAAGTGAACGTGGATGGCAAGACCTTTGACGTCGCGCTCAAGGAGCACCACGACAAGGTGGTGGCTCCCCAAACGTGCCACCACTTCTACATCCCGAACATGGTCGGGTACGTGCCCGAGAATGTGAAGTGCCCGGTTTGCCCCCGGGTGATGAAGAACATCGTGAAGTTTGAGTGCTGCCATGGTGCACATTAGTGTGCAGCACTGGCTTAAAGGTTTGAAGCCTTTCCTGTCGATAATGTGGCTCGGAAGGTCAACAGGCATTGTGGATTGGAGAGAGTAGGAGCTTTTGATATGTGTGTTGAAGATGTTTGCTACAAAGAGTGTGTTGTGATGCGACAAACAATATGCAATTTTGTTGCCAGGGATCTCTGTTTTTATGTAACCGGAGAATGTGTAATTTGCATATGCTTAATTATGAGTAAGTTATGTATGAATGTGTCACATATTTCTTTATCAAAGTGTCGTGAATCTCTTATTTACTAAATTTATTAAATTTTATGTATATGTAGTTTCCCTTCATTTATTAGTTTAAATTTTTGGGTTGTATATTTTAACATGGTATCGAAACTAGTTTGCCTTAGTTTATTTCGACTGTCTGGTTCCCATTAATCAAAATATACATATTTTTTCTAGTCCAGTTGATGCATTAAAGGGGTGTTAAAGAATCTCACATCGCTTATTTATGGGGCTTATATGTACTTCATAAACATGTGGCCTCCCTCTATCGGCTAATTTAAGTTAATCAATTGGATATTCTAACACCTGTTTCTCTCTTTGGGCCCGTTTGGTTCGGTTTTGAAAAAATGTCATTGAGAAAATGGAAATTTCTTTGGGTTAAAGGGGTTTTTGGAAATGCAAATAATGTTTGGTAAATTGTAATTTTAAACTGCATTGCAAAATAACTTTGGCTTAAATGTTGTTCGGTGAAAATTTCATTTTGCAAAGGGTTTTTCCTAAATTTTTTTATAAAAGGAAGTTTCAATTTTTTTTTTTTTTTAAATCTAGCCATCGGACTGACGGCGGCCAAATTTGGCCACTGCCCAACCTCTGGCGGTCAGTTCTAGTTGCCGGATGGCCTCACCTGAGGTCACGCGACCTCAAGCAAGGCTACTTGAGGTCGAGCAACCTCATGTGGCGCTTGGGATCGCGACCCAAGTGGCCTTCACCTGAGGTTCCCCAAGCGGCCATCGCATGAGGTCGCACAACCTCAGATGGCGGTCGGCGGGTGGCCGCAACCCCCAGGTGGCAGTCGCCAGCACGGGCAACTCCTTGGCCGGAGGATGTTGGCCTCTGTTTTTTCTCCAGAGAAGATGAACAGTACTCATGACTTATATTCTGAAGATGCAACTTTTCAAAGTGCTTCAAAAGTAATTTTGGGATAAAGGACCTTAAAGCCATTTGGAGATGCAATTGCATCTTGCCAAAAAGTTATCCAAAAAATTGAACCAAACATGTTTGCATTTGACCAAATCCCTTTAGAGCCTAAAAGGCCATTCTAAATGTCGAACCAAACGGGGCCTTTAATTTGCAACCCCTGTAGTGTTTGTGACATCAAACAGCCACGGATTCCAGGTTGGTTCAGGTCCATGGCACTTGATCACGAGACAAATAAAGGACATATGGCGCATGGGGTGTCACGTTTGTTAGCATCTGTTGGGATCGTCGGATCCCCAAAAACCGGGTTCGGCACTTAAACCGAACCCCTAAATCAATGCGGAAGATAAGCCCGGGAATTAAACACGTATGACCGATCGTTAAAGCACACCACGGATTCGAGCGTACCTTGTTTGCCATAGATTAGACACCGATGCCGTATTGAGGAAGAGATTTCAGTCCCGTTCGATCCGATGTCGAAGAATCGTCGTGAAGGGAAGATGGCGTCGCTTCTTAGCCTTGGAGAGAGAGAATTCTTTAAGAGAAAGAGAACGTACGTTGTAAATGCCAAGAGGTGCGTTCTTTCTCTCTCTCATCCCTTTTATAGGTTCCCCTTTCCACGGGCCTTATTCCCGTGGGCCGGGCCTTTAGGCCCATCATGGCCGGGCCAACTTAGGCCCATTATAAAAAAAAAAAAAAAAAAAAACCAACATGGGCGGATAGGCCCAACTTAGGCCCATCAACTGAAAATCCTCTTTTCCTCTTTCAACATTCATACCGGTGAATAATCCGTGCGACCAGCATACTTTGAGAGCTCGTTGCTATACATCTGTTAGGAATATATAACAGCTCATATTGGTCATCATTTTCCGAGTAAATTTAGTATGCGGTACCCTAGATCGATCGATCACATTTATATCTCTCTTAATCTCATTCAAACAATGATATATATATATTGTATTCACAATTATGATTATCCCAAAGACAGTCATAATTGGTCGACATGTGAATACAAAAACACAATGTGATTCTACAAATCCGATCTTCCTCTTTCCTTCAAACTCTCAATTTCAGTTCAACTTGTTTTTCTAGAAATGTCCCATTAGATCGAATCATCTCATGATCATTGGCAACATTCTAAGATAGCAAACACTAAATAGAAATCTTGAGAATAAGTAAGAGTCATGAGGGCACTTAAAAAAAAATGAGGAACTCTATTCCTCAAGAGTCTCACACGTCATAAAAGTTGAGATCATAACTTTTGCCACTCTTATAGGTCGTCTCATGCATACGTAGTATGAAATACGTATTACGGTATTAACTCCTTTCCCATGGAGCGTATGTCTACACAATCAATACCGTACAGATGATAGTTCAGACATACCCAATGTCTAACTTAAGTTCACGTATTTACTCATTCAAAAAATTCATCAAAACTCACATCTGGCATCTTAGACAGATAAAGTAAAAAGTGTGGGTTATTTTACTTTCGGACATCGTAAGTACTATGTCCTCATCTTAACACTCAGTTAAGGCGACATACGTATTTTAAGCTTGAGCTCTCGATTATCACCTAGATAATAAGCTTAAAAACCGTCTCATCTCTATTTATCACATAGTAAATAGAGGCGATTACCCATGTGAGTGGGCTAATCTCTTATATGTCCGACATACTTTCTCAACATAATATAACGCACTAAGCATTAAGATGCATAAAGATCAAACAAAAGATTCATAGGCATTAATAATGAAACGATACTAGTTCATACATGTGAACAACTCAGGGAAAATACAATCCAGTACATCAGACTCTACGCAATCCTAGAGATTTTATATGACCACAAAACACATCTCTAGGTATTGGCTTTGTCATAGGATCTGCTACCATTCTATGCGTATATATGTACTGCAAGTTCACATCCTTTCGTGCAACCATATCTTTTTGACAAATTTATACTTTGTATCTATATGTTTGGTCTTGCCATGATATTTTGGATCTTTAGTGTATGCTATAGCTGCTTGGCTATCACAATTAACTAATAATTGATTTGCAGCTTTCTCAATAACACCTAAGTGATCTAAAAAATCTCTTAAGCCAAACTCATTCTTATATTACTGCTGATAATGCCACGAACTCATCTTCCATCGTGGACAAGGCTATACACGTTTGTTTCTTACTGCTCCAACATATGGTGCCATTATTCAATAAGGAAACAAACCTAGAGGTAGATTTCCTTTCGTCTAAACCTCCTCCCTAAACAGTTTCAGGATAGCCTTTGAGTCGCAGATCCTTTCCTTGATAACTCATCGTATAATCAGCAGTTCCCTTTAGATACCTCAGTATTTTCTTAACGGCTTTCCAATGTGCTGGACCTGGATTGGATTGGTATCTACTCACCATTCCAACTGCAAAACATATGTCGGGTCTTGTACACATCATAGCGTACATCAAGCTCCCAATTGCACTAGCATAAGGAACATGTTTCATTTGTTCCTTTTCTTGTGGAGTCCTTGGACACAGTCTATGGCTCAATCCTTCACCTTTTTCAATATGAGTGTCTATGGGTTTACAATCTTGCATACGAAATCATTCAAGAACTTTATTTATATATGTTTCTTGCGAAAGAGACAACGATCTCTTCGAACGATCTCTTGAAATCTTAACTCCAAGAATGTATGCAGCCTCACCCATATCCTTCATCTCAAAGTTGGAAGATAACCAACTCTTGACAGTATGAACAAACTCCATATTGCTTCCGGCAATCAGTATATCATCAACATATAATGATATGATCACAAAATGATCCTTGGATCTTTTGATATATACGCAATGATCCTCATCAATCATTGTAAAATCATATGCCATTATGGCATTATGAAAACGTATATACCATTGTCTCGATGACTGCTTAAGGCCGTATATCGATCTCAAAAGTCGACATACCTTTTCTTCTTGGCCTTTCACTATGAAACCAGTAGGTTGTTCCATGTATATTTATTCCTCTAATTCTCCATTGAGGAAAGCAGTCTTTACATCCATCTGATGTAACTCAAGATCCATACTAGATACTATTGCCAGAATAATGCAAATCGAGGTAAATCTCACTACAGGAGAAAAACGTATCTTCATAATCAATTCCTTCCTGTTGATTATACCCCTTCGCAACAAGGCCAGCCTTATGCCTTTCTATCGAGCCATCAGCCTTTCGCTTTATTTTGAGAACTCACTTGTTCCCAATAGCTCTGCGTCCTTTTGGAAGATCAACCAGTTCCCAGACTTGATTTGAATTCATTGACTCCATTTCCTCTTCCATTGCATGAATCCATTTTTCCTTACTAGGGCAATTCAGAGCCTCATTAATATTTCTTGGCTCATCCTCATCTTGTGGAGCAACCATAAAAGTTTCCCCTTCAATGTCAAAACGTTGACGGGGAATACTTTGGCGACTTGTTCGCCGTATGGGAGTTTGTACACTTTGCACATCATTCCCCATTATGCTCCCACTGGGATTAGATAATGATGATGTCGTCTCATTATGTGGTTGCAATTGAGAATGAGTTGAATTCAATTCATCACTTCTCATATTACTCCCACTTGGACGAACTCCACCAAGATCATTATCTTGATCCGAGGTTTCAAATAGGGAGTTGTCTTCCCCTATTTCGCCCTTTTTAGGAAATTCATCATCTAAGAATGTGACATCCCGTGATTCAAATTCAGTTATACTCCCACTTTCCTGCTCACCTATGAACACATACCCTTTTGAGTGTTCCGAGTATCTTATGAAAATACTCTTCTTTCCTCTGGGACCCAGTTTCCCAAACTTGTGAGAGGACTCATGTGTATAGGCAGCACAACCCCATGGCTTAAGAAATCTTAAGTCCGGTTTTCTACCTGTCCATAACTCATATGGAGTGGAAGTAACTGATTTGGAAGGCACTCGGTTAAGTATATAGGCAGCAGTTAACAACGCATCACTCCAAAAAGGTGATAGGTAAGTTAGCATGCGCCATCATGGACCTAACCATTTCCAGTAGGGTTCTGTTTCTTCTCTCCGCAACACCATTTTGTTGAGGAGTATAAGGAATAGATAACTGTCTTTCTATTCCTTTTTCATCACATAATTTTCTGAACTCATCAGATAAATATTCTCGACATCGATCGGATCTCAATGCTTTTATTTTCTTATCTAATTGATTCTCTACCAGGTTCATAAACCTTTTGAAATGACTTATTGCTTCAGATTTGTGAGAAATCAAATAGACATATCCGAATCGAGTATAATCATCTATAAAAGTAATGAAATAAACAGCCCCATGCCTTCCTCTCACATTCATTGGACCACAGACATCATAATGGATTAAGTGCAGAGGAAATTCAGCTCTTTTACCTTTTTCCAAATGGTTTCCTTGTCGTTTTCCCTTCTAGGCAATGCTTACAGATGAGCAAATTGACTTTTTCAATATTGCCCAACAAGCCCTCTTTGGCTAGTCTATTCATACGCTGTTGGCCAATTTGACCAAGTCTAGCATGCCATACATTCACATCATTCTCATATGTATTGTGAGACGTGAGAAAGGAATAACAAACATTTGCATTAACATAATCAATATCCAATACAATGAAACCATCCAGAAAATAACCATGACCATAGTAGTTTGTATCCAAATACAAATCTACACATTTATTATGGAAGTTCACATTAAAACCTAATTTAACCAACACTAAAACAGACACTAAATTCCGACG
Source organism: Eucalyptus pauciflora (assembly GCA_007663325.1). Taxonomy (NCBI): domain Eukaryota; kingdom Viridiplantae; phylum Streptophyta; class Magnoliopsida; order Myrtales; family Myrtaceae; genus Eucalyptus; species Eucalyptus pauciflora. Next base: position 2,122,270 of record VMYD01000388.1, read on the forward strand.
AATCTCCGGAGCATACACCACATCATGAAGGAACAAAGTGCGTCCACCACGCATATTCAGTTGGCATGTGCCAATTCCTTTCACTTCAGCTCTGGAGTTGTTTCCCACATAGATCCACTTAGTTCCAGTTGGTACTCGTCGAAATTCCACGAAGGATTTTCTATCCTTCGCTACATGGTCTGTTTTTCCTGAATCTACAGTCCACAAAGGATTAGACTCAATCAAAAATATAGAACTTGACACATAGGCAAAGTTCTGAAAAGTACAAAGGGTGTGTACCTTCTTTGGCTCACGACAATCGCGGGCATAGTGACCCTTCTGGTCACAGTTGTAACACTTCACCCTTGTCAGCTTCTTCATTCGAGGACGTTTTCCTCTTCCATGTTGGTTAAACTTGGGTTTCTTCCCTGAAGGACCTTCTTCCTTGCCTTTCCTTTTATCAAACCAGTTAGGGCGCTTGCGCTTGGAGCCCGAAGCTCCATTTGAGCTAGAACTAGCATGATAGAGTTCAGCATCCGGCTTAGCCGCCAACAGGCGGTCCTCTTCCAGCTCAAGATGACGCATTGCATCCTCGAAGGTTTTGATATTTTCATTATGAGTCAGGTGCACCTTCATATGCTCCCAACTCTGAGGCAAGGAACGAATCACTGCTTGCACTTGCTGCTCATCTGTCAGGACATGGCCAGCATCTTTCAGCTCATTTATCATGTTTGACATCTTTCTAAGATGTTGCTTCATGGTCTGACCATGAGGCTTCTTATAAGAGTCAAACCTAATAGTGAGCTGCCTCAGTCTGGTCACCGAAGTATGACCAAATCTTGCCGCCAATGCTTCCCACATGTCTTTGGCATTGTCAAAACGCCTAAACTCTCGCATGACGTCATTTTCCATGCTGCTCAGCAACGTGATGCGAGCAAGAGAGTTCTTTCTTTTCCATGCAGCAAAAGCTTTCTTGTCTCTTTTATGCTGTGCAGTGTTTCCATCTTCAGGTTCTACCATGGTCAGGTTAAGAGCCTCAAGTGCTTCTTGCTCTTCCAGCACATACTGGATTTTCATGTGCCAGATTTCATAGTTATCGCCATTGAGCTTTTCACCTTTGTTTAGCTCGGCAACTATGCTCTTTGTGGCTGAAGCCATTGATCTGAACACATCAGACATATATGCACGAATATTAATGCCTATCACTTATGCATCCCTTTTGCACAGACCCATCATATTAATTAATGATTTTAAGTAAGGTTTCAAAATCAAAAGGTCACTATGTTTCCAATCATCCTCCAAAAATCCTAACTTAAAACTATCATTAATATGATTGTCTTATGCAAAATCAATTTTATGAAGCTACAAAAACTTCTCTAACTACCCACAGCTAACTACCCACAGCAACCAGCAATCACAGAAAGCAATAAATAATAGACATACAATATTATAATAATGCTTACACACAATATTGCTAACATATATGTTGCTACAATAACAACAATCAGGTAGTTAACATTACATAAGATGTTCACTAAACACTTAAACAAAACAAACATCCAATACATCTAACACCAAGCCAGCACACGAACTGGGAAAGATCCTCTTCTGTTCAAGATCTGGATTTTTCTTTTGTCACAATGCAGTAATATTCTTTTACAAAATCCATCACAATTTTCTTATATGAAGCAGCACCGTTGACATCCCATATGCGATTCAACACATCTTGCCATTCAGGTGGAGGAGTGTTAATGAAAAATCGCACCATCTCTGACTGTGGCATGGGACGACCATTCCATATGACCTGTTGTATCTTCCCGTTGACTTCAATAACATGATCAATTAAGTCACCATTCTCCCATCGATAATCAGTCAGTTCAGCTATCAACTTAGAAAGCCTATCCTTTTGTTTATCGGTAATTACGCGAATAGGCGTACGTAACTGAAGGGGAGACATTGTTCCTGCAACAAATGTAGAACAAATAAGGGATTACATATAATTCACATTGACTCAATTGGGAAAAAAGAAACAATTTTTTTTTCGGTCAACGGTCAACGGTCAAGTCAACGGTCGGTCAACGGTCGCGGTCAACGGTCTGGCCGGTCAGACGGTCGGGCCGGTCGGACGAACCGACCGGCACTGGCGTGGCACGCGCCAGGGGCCGAACGACGCGCCTTTTCGCGAGTGCGTGCATCGCACGCGCCTTGGCCGAAACGGCGCGCCGTTTCACTTGCGCACGCCCACGAGCCAAACGGTGCGTTTCGCGCAACGAGTCGGCGCTGCGTTGCACGCGCCGATGACCCCCGTGCGTTCCGGCCGCGCGTGGCGGCGCGTCCGGCGGCCTCCGGCGGCAATCCGCTACTCGTTTTTCTCGTATCGACGAGAGCTTCATCCCTGTACTATCAAAAACGAATTTCGACTTTCACAAAAACTCGAAAAATGGCGAACAGTACGCGGGAGTCGGGATTTCTCGCCCCGATCCGTACGGCCGAATGGCTTTTTGCGAAAAAACAATCATAAACAGTAAATTGATCGGGAAAAACGTGAACTAAGGCTCTGATACCAATGTTGGGATCGTCGGATCCCCAAAAACCGGGTTCGGCACTTAAACCAAACCCCTAAATCAATGCGGAAGATAAGCCCGGGAATTAAACACGTATGACCGATCATTAAAGCACACCACGGATTCGAGCGTACCTTGTTTGCCACAAATTAGACACCGATGCAGTATTGAGGAAGAGATTTCAGTCCCGTTCGATCCGATGTCGAAGAATCGTCGTGAAGGGAAGATGGCGTCGCTTCTTAGCCTTTGAGAGAGATAATTCTTTAAGAGAAAGAGAACGCACGTTGTAAATTCCTAGAGGTGCGTTCTTTCTCTCTCTCATCCCTTTTATAGGTTCCCCTTTCCACGGGCCTTATTCCCGTGGGCCGGGCCTTTAGGCCCATCATGGCCGGGCCAACTTAGGCCCATTATAATAAATCATCAGCATCAAATAGACAATGGGCCTAAGAATGGTTCAGGTCCCGTGGCACTTGATAACGAAGCAAATGGAGAGACAGAGGCCACGCGGGATAGCATGATGGGCAGCGCTGGCAATGGGGTCTCAATTCAACAACTGGTGGGGTGAAGATCTCTCTCTCTCTCTCTGCAATCCTAATGGCGATCGCGACATCAATTGATCACAAAGCAATAGGGAGACAAATGCTACGAGGGGTGGCTGGACCTAAAGTTGGGGTTTTTATAGAACCAAAAAATGTTTAGAGTAAATTGGGATTGGACCTAAAATTGAAGGTTTTTTATGGGAAAAGATTATGATAAAATTAGGCCTGGATCTAAACTTAAGGATTTTTTACGGTATTAAACCCACTCTGATGTGAAATTCTTTTTGATTAACACCCTCATACATGCACTTCAACAAATCCCCCTCACATATAACCAATGTTAGGCTCGCTTTCTCTTAATCTATGTATAATTCTATACCAATATTATCTCAACTCAAATCTTCACCTTGGCCTAGCCAAGTTATGGCCAATGTTGGTTAAGAATAACATGTACCCTTTAGACTCTGCCTTAATTGTCTTGGCCCAATCAAGCTTTTGCTGGCAAGTCGAGAGAAACCATCCTTCATCTTGATGAAGGAGTCACATTTTAGATTTTTTTTTTTGAAATATTTATCAAATTCTTGTCAACAATGAGGGCTTACCAAGCAATCATGAGCTTTTATATCACTTATTAGGTCGATGCAAAAGAAGTCTAATGCCTATAATAGAAAAAGTCACTAAGAGGGAGGTCAAGTTTGAACTCGTTGATAGATCTAATTACATTCAATTTCACTTAAAAGAATCACTAAGACATGATCAAATTGCAATATATTAGTTACTCAACTTTACTCCACATTTGAATGTTATATTTCTTTTTGCTTAATACTCGCACGTGCATTTTCAATAATAAACTCAATGTGGACCTTCTCCAATAAAAATATGGAAAAATATTTCAATGTGCTTCTTCTGAGTAGGAAAGGTGAGATTTTGTTAAGTTCTAGAGTTGAAGCCATCCGAAAAGGGAAAAGAAGCACGTATCGGAATCATTGATTTTCTTCACAAAATTGAAATCCTCGTTCTCCCATTTCATAAGTGATACATTAAGAACAAGTCTGCCGAGTCAATGTGACGAGCTCTTAGACTTGATGGACAAAGGTGATGTATGTTGGAAGCCCAAAGAACGCCAAAAAAGAGGTCTTGACAGTCTCATCTTCTGCATAACCAAGCATTTATATGGGAAAAGTACCAAAAAAGCCATAAACCTATTACAATTGTATCAATTCAGTTATAAACCTTTCAATTGAATAAATTTAATCTTAAACACTTTCGCATTGGTATTAATTGAGTTTATTCGACCAATTTATACATAAAATCATTGACACAGATACCAATCATCTTACATAGCATGACTGATGTTGACGTTAATATTTTTATATGATTTTTAATTATTTTGTTATTTATTAATTATTTCCTTTTTTATTTTTTTTCCTTCTCTTTTCCTTCTTTTTTTTTTTTTTCCTTTCTTCCTCATTTTCCTCTACCCACCTCCAGTAGGCGGAGGTTGTCGGTTGTTCGTGAGGGCAAGGGTTGGGACGCCCTCATTGACCACAAGTAAGACCAACCCTCACCAACTTTTGGTGAGGGCTAGCGAGGGTAGCGCGAGGTAGGCGCTTTCTAGATCCGGCGAGGGGACCCTTGTCTAGCCCTTGCCAGAGGCCAGCAAGGGTTGACGAGCACTAAGAAACCCTCACCGGCCCTCCCCGGCCTCTGGCAAGGCTCTTGGCCCTCGCGCTCAATGGCCGGAGGCTAGTGTAGGAAAATAAGGAACACAAAAAAAAGGAAAAAAAAAAAAGAAAAGAAGGAAAAGAGAGGGAAACAAGGAAAAAAAATTAATTTAAAAATAAGTAAATATTACATAAGAATGTCCACATTAGTGCCAATTGTGTTGCATAGGACGACTAATATTCATGTTGGCAATTTCTAATATAAATTGGTCGAATGGACTCAATTGGTACCAATGCGAAAATCTTTAGAACTAAATTAGTTTAATTGAAAATTTTGGGACTGAATTGGTATCAATGCAATAGGTTTATGACTTTTTTTTTCTTTTTCTTTTTTTTTGTATATTTGCTCATTTATATGCTGTCTCACTTGTGCACATACAAGAACGTGGGACTTATTCCTACCTAAGGGACCTCTATATGCACTTCACTTCCTTTCATCTCTCAAAAGTGGGAGTTAGTTTAACTAATTCTCTAGAATTTTTTTCTTAGATTATTACTTATCAAAATGAAATTCTCATTCAAAATTGTATAACTTGGCAAAATTAGTATTCAGTTGTAAAAAGTGCAAAAGATTGAGGGAGAACCTAGCATTACAATAACTTCTAATTACGGTATTATTCATCCTTTAGTTTGTAGAATAACAATTTGCCTTAACAGCTTGAATGGAATTTCATAAAAAAAAAAAAGAAGTGAAAAAAGATAAATTGGAAGTTGAGATCCTCATTCAAACTTACTATATAAACAGTAGAGATATTAAATTCCCCATTTGAGAGGTTAGCATGGTGTTCCAATTTGGACGGACAAATTATACCCCATATCACTACCACTCTGCACCAGGTCGAATTCCAACCAGCCATTCCTTATCTTCTAGAGTGATATTCTCTTCGATCTATTCTAAGGAAACTCTCGGACACATAATTTTCATGTCGAGATTTCTGAATCACATACGTGACTATTGTTTGAATGCATGGATCATGTAAATCCGTAAGATCATCATGGCAATTGGTCAAGCGGTCATGACTTGATTACTTTACAAGCCTAATCATTGGTCTCAATTCCTAATCTATCGTCAGTATCAGAAAACTTTGGTTAGTATTTCGTCGATTTTGGATCTCGCAACGAAAAATCTTTCACTAAGTGTTATATTTTGATTCTCATTGAAGGAGACTAAGTGTTATGTTTTGGTTTTCATTGAAGGAGACTCAAGTGATGTATTAGTTTTGGATAGAGAGAATTAAATGCGTACGAAACTATACACTTTATAATCTTGAAATTAAAGAAGTCACTGGCTTATTGCACGTTTAATATCAATAATAATTAATGTCGAAACCTAATTAACGACATCATTTAGACCCACTTTATCTAATAATGAAAGCCCATTCAAATTAAAGGAGTCTATACAATATTGGAGGCATTTTGACAACATTGGATATGAACAATATGCTTGATAAAGCACTACCTTCTACTAAGTTTAAGGCTACAACATCAGAATCTAGTCAACAACATTTGACAGCGAGGACAACACTTAGTAAATAGTGATCCAAGATAGATATGAGGACACAACGTCGGAATTTAATCAATGACACTGGACAATGATAACAAAACCTAGTACACATTGTTCCTAGATGCATGCATAAACACAACATTGGAATTTAATCAACAATGCTAGACAAAGGCAATATTTAGGCCCCGTTTGGTTCAGCATTCCCAAGGGGCTTTCAGCCCCGAAAGCCCATTGGGAAAAAATTTAGGTCTTTAGTTCAGCATTTGGAGATGTCCTTGGCCAAACGCTGGCCTTTGAAATGTAAGTCCACCTCTAATATTCATTGTTGACTCTTTTTTTTTTTTTTTTTATAAATCCGATCATCTTCCTCACACCCCAACTAGCGTTGATCGGCAACGGAGTTTCATCGGATTTTATTTTTATTTTTTAAAAAAATAATAAAAATCCTTTGTAAATGTTGGGTTCACCTTTTTTTTTGTCATTTTTATCTTTTGACAATCAATCGCTCAACTTTTTATTAATACACTAGAATGATCATTAATTAACGAAGATGCTTAATACTACAATAATTAAAAAAAATTATTCAAAGTTGAAAACAAACCTAAAGGAACCCTAGACTAAAAGTTGAGCTTTGCATCTAATATATAATCAATTTCTTTTAATATAATTTTTAAATAATTTTACTAATATATATCTTTTATATTACTCTCAACATGAAAATGTAAAAGGTTTTATAGTCATTGTTTCTTTTTTGCAATTTTAAAAATACTAAAACTAAAAAACTTAATTTAGTCACACTAAAGGGCTTTTCACCAAACAGTCTTGCATTTCCCTAAAGCACTTTTCAGTTATAGTTTACCAAAACAGTCTAGCATTTCGGAAAACCCCTTTACCTCAAAGGTATTTGCATTCTCCCAAGGGCATTTCCTCAAAGTCGAACCAAACGGGCCCTGAACACTGTCTCTAGATGAAGATGAGACACAATGCCGGAATCTAATCAACTGCGTTGAACAATAGGTTAGCACTTGAATCTAATCAAGAACACTTCCTGGGATAAAGATACTTGCCGAAATTGAATATATGCCAGGAATCTTAAGCTAAAGCTAAGCTAAAACTAAGTAAAGATAAATGCAATATAGAGTAGTTTTGTGTATTGTTTGGGGGGTGTTTGTTGGATAGCTTGTGATATTTATAGGCCAACTTAGTAACCGTCAATGGTCGGTTATTTCCTCTTCAAGAGTCGTTCCACGTTCCATGTTGAGCCACTTTATCCATACTTGTTCGACAACGGTGTCATGGCTTGTTTGGCCGAGTTTGGTGCCCTTTTAACTGTTCCAGCCTATTTTTACCACCAAGATTGCATCTTCGTTATTAATCTCTGGCTTCGATACGTGGCAACTTGCCACTTCATTTCGGTATTATATGTCTTTGTTCGTTTGTCGAAATCCAGCCAAACTTCCTCAAAATCCTCAATTGTCTATTCTCGTATGGATATTTATGGGCTAGGCCGATATATATTATGGCCGACTGACATACAGTCGTGATGGTAGCTTTAGAGCTTTCTATCCCTTGTGACCAGTACATGCCCGTAGAGGTATTTTTGGGTGTGCAATGCTGGTCTTACTCCTTATTCGCATTGTGGTGGGGCAAGATTAGACGAGCTCACCTAGTCTGCGATGGTACATGGGAAAAATCTGTAGCCTCAAGCTGAACATCCTCTTGCAGTAATCTATAATCTGAAAAACAGGAAAAAAAAATAGATTACGGCAACTAAAAATGTCGGAGGAAGGTTAGAATGTTAGAATTTGTGCAGGTGCTTTAGATTTTCGGATGAAAGATTTCATGAAGTAGTTGACATGTGTATATGCACATCTGATTTATTACATTATCCTCCATTAAGCTTTTCCTTAGTTAGATGAAAAATGACTTTATGCGCATTGATGCGTGTCAATATCAGTGTTCATATATCTCCAAAATGCTTTTGCCAACAACAGATAGGTCGATCTTTATATAAAGTCGAATAAACTATTTGATTGATCGATCAGTAAGATGGATTAATGTTGATGCAACAATTTGGGGAGATCTCGTACACATTTATGCAGACGAGAATTTTGAATATATAGTCATAAAGAAAAAAATTGAAAAGATGATGAACAACCCATATGGACGATTCCTTTTTTTAAAATGATATGCATGAAATGATTAGGAAAATTTGAGCTTCCTTAGGTGTAATCATTAGAAGTGAGGCAATGTTAGGTTAAAATGCATTACTGATGAATGTTCTTACACGAGCAAAATTTAGGCCATAGTGATGGACGGGAAAATTCATTATATGTGATGAATGTCACCAACAAAATTTTATTTTCTCAAGTTATTTGAAAATCCATCTTAAGAACGTTCAATAAAAATAGATGATTCTTAAGTCACAAACACCAAACAATTTAGACTAAATAAATAATTCAGATTAGTGCCAAACTACGGGACAATGCATACAGACGGGTCTCTCGACTTCCCACTTTTATCTTTAACTCTTTTTATAGCACTCAAAAATTTTAAATTTTCATCGAAATAGTTAAAACGTATAAATTTCGAAACGTTCAATAAATTAGGAATTCCATTTATTTTTTTCATGCGTCTGGGGACAATTGGTTGGGCCATCAAATCACATTAAATTCGAAATTTCCCCATTAATGTCCTAAGAAGTAACAAGTGTCCATTGCAAATAATCTCCAATAACCGACCAAAAAAAATAAAATAATCTCCAATAAATATTTTAGCAAAAAAAAAAATCTCCACTAAATAGGAGGGGGGGGGGGGTGGTGTGGGCGGTGCTCCCTCTTTCTTTTTGGCACATGTTAAGATAACGACGAGGAGATATTGCATCCATGATCTGTTTCGTCTCGTGACTGAAGCTTTGGTCTTGGGCCCTCCAAGGCAATGGAGGTCGCCTCGTCTCAGGTTCACACAACAAATTTGTCCTTTCGGTTCCTTTTTCGTGTCTTTTTCTGTATGTGTTTGCATGTATTTGCCAGGATTAAGTATACCCTGCAGACCTGTAGAGCGCGTTGTAGCCAAACACCATAGTTCAGTCACTGTCATGGCACATCACATTATAGAAACAAATCTATGCATATATGAGAGCACAATCTCCACGTGTGTGCAATGAACACGGAGCGTTGGGGCAATGAAAAGTTGGACTCGAAAGACTCATGATTGAAATACTCTGTGGCATGGTATGGAGTTCCAATGGTAACCCTTAAGAGAGGTGGTTATGCTAATTGCACACTCTCATCCTTGTTAATGATAAAAAATTAATAGGTGTTCTTTATATATAAAGAGGACATGATGATAACCGAGAGAGGGAGCAAGTAGAGCATGTTGGAAAAAATGAGGAATTTCATGGCTCATTTAAAAAGAAAGTTAATATCTTGATATATCGAAAAGTATTCGATAAAATACTCACTGAAATATGGACCAATAAGTGAAGGGTCATGTGTTGGTTGTTGGATGAGAAACATAAATGACGAGAAAATTAAAAACACTAATATTGGTAACAATTGCTGTCAGCAATATAAAGGTACTGGAATTTTGTGGTACTCTGGAAGTAAATATGAATAATTGGGCATTCTTTGATTGATAACAGTTGTTTATAAAAAGTACAATGCAGAAATATGTAAAAAGTCATCGTTCATTATTAGTCATGATAGATTCCTCTCTCTTTTGACACGTGTTGGGAAGAGAGACATGCATTCATTATCTCTTTCGGCTCGCGACTCAAGGCCGTGTTCATTGGGTCCGCAAAGGCGAGGTCTCGGGTTCACACTACAAATTTGTCCGAATGGATGCATTTAATTTCTCTGTACTGGCTAGGATTGACTTTACTGCAAAAAAGTCGCCCAAAACGGTTGACGCGTGGAACACGTTTGAAGACAAACACCGTACTTCAGTCATTGCCATGGTACATCCCGATATGGAAACAGATCCAGGTGAAAGCACTCCGTCGTCGAACGTGTCCCTCATCCCATGGTGCAATGCAAAATCGGACTAGGACGGATCCACCCTACGGAAGATAAAGTTACACTAATTGCACTTTAATCCTATACAAGGAGTACAATGCAAGTTTTATGGCTCGCAATCAACTAGTACAAATTTGTCAAAAAAAATAAAATATCAACTAGTACAAATAGTTATCAAGATTTTTTTACTTGATGGTTACATAAATGTCTACAGGACTCTGTTATTTAAAGGTCACATCGATTTCACTATTTGATAGTTAAAACAAATCCATTATTTTGACGAATATATCGACTCTACTATTCAATGGTTACATCAACTCCACTATCTTAGCCGTGTATACCACGATATTTGGACATTTTCTAGTGTACCCTCATAAAAAAAAAATTGAATAATTTATCAACTATCCATTTCGTTTGAGTTAGATAATCAAAAGTTATCATATACACTGTTATCATCAGTAAATTTGATTTTGCCACCCAAGCGCCTCTTGAATTATTTTTAGGGACAATTAATTGATGTATCACTCGCAATTTCTTTACTAAATCGTCTTTTTCTTGAAATTACTTGGCCTTTGGTTAATTTAATTAGGCCATCTTTCAAAAGTAACTCAAATTTGTCAGATTTGTTAATGTTGAATGAGCAAACTTGAGTGTCTTCAGCCTTAGCAATTGTTGTTTTCTTTATTTTGGAAGGCTTTAAGGCTGGAAAAACATAAAACTTGTCGAGCACTACTTTTGCCACAGCTATTTTAATATTTTTATGTTGGTTAGATTCATCCATTAGCTCATATATTTCCATTGAAGCCATGTCTTGTGTAGTGTCTTCATGTTACTTTTTATCTCTTTTTTTAAGTAGTTGCTCATACTTGGACACTTTCATTGCCATTTGGAATAGATTGGCAAAATCTTGACCTTCGACTAGGAAGAGGGACTAGGAACATACTCATTACCATTGGATTTGCTTGTAGCGATTGGTCTAACGATTCTGGTCACCAATAATGTATTTTTCTAATAAAGTAGAGAGATTTTGTCTCGGATCTAAGAGATTTTAATGGGTGGTTGTCGGTCCGAATCTGAATACGTCCTATTGGGGCCAGTTGTACCTAGTACCTACCTATTGAGGCAATTAAATGAAAAGCCTTAAACCACTAGGATTCGCCCTAGTGGCCACCCTTCCAATATGGAAGGGGGAGGTGAGGGGTTCAAATCCCCACCTTCTCAGGGGGAATGGGGTGGGGACGCGTAAGTTTCAAGAGTGGGTTTCGACTCCCACGCCCTGCAAGAGGCAGGGCAAAAGTCTGAGAGTGAATATAGAATAGGAATAGAGTAGGACTGACCAAAAAAAAAAAAATGAAAAGCCTTAGATTTCTCGTTGGTCCTTCCACTCTCTCTTTATTAACATCAGAAACTGGTCCCCTCCTTCTTCCCCACCCTTCCCCCCATGTCGAAAGAGAAACAACATAATGAATTTACTACATTTTCTATCCATTTTGTGCTGACGTAATGGCTTGGGTGATTAATGACGTCCCTCAGTATACTTGACACCAATTGAAGGTCTAGCCTTATCAGAACCAAAGGAAAAGGGGTGTAGTATTCGATTTGGATTGATGGATATTTTGCTCAATTGCAACTTCATTAACTAAGAATAATTTTGGAGACTATGTCTCTCGTTCGGCTAATGAAATCATAGGACCGAACCATTTGTGTGTTTTTATAAAAGATTAATCAAATGAAAAGATTTACATAAGTGGTATTATGGAAAAAAAAAAGTAACATAAAGGTCCATTTATTGCCTCTATTCATGATTGTAGGTATGCCCATTGCTTTTACATTTTATTTTTGCAATTTTGACCATTTCATCCGTCGTATGACACCGGTGCGAGATTAATGCGCTGTTTCTTTCATCAGTTAATAGCAAACTTACAAAAGCATCTGCATTCTTGCCTTTGGCAGGTGACTAAGAAAACACATGATGATGGAGCCATTGTACCACTGAAACTGAGTCGATATAAAGTTAGGGACAAGATTTGATTTGATTCTCAAAAGGTGTCAATGCAAGGCACGTCCAGCCGATTGAGCGACCTCTTTCTCGATCTTTCCACGTTTAAAAATTGATTATGAATCATCTTACTTGCATATTCTTTTGGAGGGTCACTTCGTGTGTTGATTTCTTGCTCTTTATCTATTTGACATGCATAAGACATTAAGTGACATTCATTTAAAAAGATGACCAAAGACTTCCAAACACCCCATTCTTAATAAACAAAAAATGAGATTGAAACCCATCCGTTTCCGAAAATAAGGGCACAAGAGAAAGCGAATACATGATACTAGTGATCCACGGTGAATTTGCTGATTGAATGCTAGATTAGTGAAACTGGGTACATAATCGCAAGTTGTACATTCTATAAGTGAATGTATTTGGTATATGGCAAACTGTTTAGCTGGTTAGGGTTTTAAATAAATACCGGAAAGTATTCAAATTTGGGGGTGTCCACCAACTTATTTTAAATTCTTTACTTGGAGGAGTACAAAACTACAAAATTAAATTGAATTTACTAGTGGGTGGTTTGATTCAATAGTTATCAAGTCAAACTTGACTTTACTATTACCAGTTAAATCTTTTGATATTGTTGGAATTATATATATGTAGATATTTGATAATATTATTAACTACATTTGAATTTATCAATGAAATTTTGGCAAAATATCTTTTAGCCCAACGACTCTACTTAAAACTGTAATTTGCTAGCCAATCATATATTTTCTTATACATGAGACATCATGAAATCAGGATAACGAAATCTTCATGATCAAGAAATTTTAAAAAAAACTAAGATGTAATAATCAAAGCAAGAAACGAGTCTTAAAATGGTTAGTAGAAAAAGGGGTTCTAATTAGCTTAATCTTTAGAGATTAAAAATTATCTAAGTATGTAACCCTAATTAGTTAATGTTGCAACTTAAATTCATTTAAGACCTAATCAAAGTGCCAATGAATTCTTGGGGAGAGAGACATACAGTGTTAAGCAAGTCCCTAAAAAGTTTCATCTCGGTTTTTGTCCAAATCTTGCAATCTCTAGAATGTAAAGTAACTAGAGGGTACTTCCTCTTTCTAGGGATGAAAAAGATACGGGGAGAATTAGGGTTATGAGACATGCGAGCATGAGTATATTAAAATAAAGAATATATTTGTGGAGCTCACCGTCCATACAATTCGCAAAAGGATGGGCCGCGGAAGTCTTCGTAGGAGTGAAAGCCCCTTTTATTTTTGGTGAGGAGCCCTTTTACCAAGTCGAGCACCCAAGGAAGTCCCTGGTTAAAGGCTTGTTAATGAATTCTTGGAGAGAGAGAGAGAGAGGGACAGGTGAGAGTTAAAGCACCTTTGCCCTACCACCGACAAGAGACGATGCAAAATCAAAGCACCTTTTCCTATCAAACACGTGAATCGCGTCCTCCATTTTCTCGACCAATTTCTCTTTTATTTTCCCTCCCGTTTTATAACATATAAAAGCTGGTAAGGGTTCCAATGATTACTAGAAATTATTATTCTATCAAAATATCTCGCATTACTGAAAACTTTTTTTCCGTAACTAAAGAAATGCTAATAAATAATATAAAATATGATGTGCAAACATGGGCTAATACATCTAAAGATAAGCATACACATAGACAAATGCTCTATTTGTTTCGCGGAAAACTCAATAATTCATGCTTTTCTGGAAAGCATTTTCCATGAGTACAGTTTGTTTTCATTTATATAATGATGTATAATCGAAAATGTTTTCCATTGTTTGAATTCTATTAGAAAATGATTTCACACTTTATCTAAGCCATATAAAAATTTGAATTTTTTATTTTCTAAATTTTTAATTTAAAAAAATCAAAATTTTAATCATTTTATTTTATATTTAATTTAATTTAATTTTTCTTTTTTCCTTTTTCTCTTTTCCTTCTTCTTCTCCTTTGCTTCCTTTGGTGCTTTGTCCCCAGCTGGTTTATGAGGGGCAAGCTTGAGCCGTCACCGGAGGTCGCGAGCTCGCCCGATCTGGCAAGCCTTGCCACTTGCCGCTTAAGTCTCACTGCAAGCTCGTTGCGAGCTCGCTGGCTCAACAAGCTTAAGCCTTGTCGCCCGAGGTCGCAAGCTCACCTGATCTAGCGAGTGTCTAAGCTTGTCAACCTTTGGGGGTGAAACTCGAGCCTCATCAACTTGTTGCTAGAGGCTACGAGCTGGCCTGATTTGGCGAGGCTCGAGGATTGCCTTGGAGGCCACAAACTTGCCGATTTTGCGAGGCTTGAGGCTCACTGGCCTCGGGCTAGCTCGAGCCTCGCCCCCATAGGCCGTGAGCTTGCCCAATTTAGCGAGGCCAAAGTTCGCCAGTTGTCCCTGTGGTTGGCGACAGGTGGAAAAAAAAAACAAGAAAAAGGAAGAAAATAAAATGAAAAAAAATCTAAAATTTTTAAAAATGTAAAATGTAAAATTCGAATTTTTTTAAATATAATATTATAAAAACAATTGTTTGCAAACTAAGCACCACATGGATTTAGAAAACGTTTTTCAGTTCTTTTAAAGGGGAAATCATTTTCCTAAATTTAAGTTTTGATAGGAAAACTTGTTCTATTGACTAAGAAAACATTTTCCGTTGACTCATTTTCCTAAGCAAATCAAATGCCGAAAAATAAGAAAAATGTTTTCCCTAAAAATATATTCCGCAAAACAAACACACCCAAAGTCATAGTTGTAAACTCATTTATTCACATAACAATGACAATATTTACAGAAATTGGGTGATTTCAAACTTTAAAACGTGTAAAATGAGAAATCAAACCACAGTAATTAGGTGAGCACTTATCAGAAAATACATTCTAGTTTCAAAACAAAATTGAAAACATAACTCAACAATATACATTTTGTGCATACTTTTTTAGAATTTTGTACTTAATAATTCGGTAACCACAATGATTGGACTAATAATAATAATTCATCGTGCAATTGAAATAGAATATTCTGCAATATAACTCCTTACTTCTTTACCTTAGAAAATTAAAAATTCTTTGCAGGGAACGAGTTTGGTCATAAATTGCATTATCTTCATCCGTTGCTTCAAAGTGCACCTTGAATTTTTTAGTGGATCAATCGTTTTATTCTTAAACAACTAAAAATCCTAGAAGTATCTTAGAATACAACAATAATGTTAAGCATACTTCTACGAATATTGTATTTTGAAAAAAAGAAAATTTTCATTCTGTTGAAATTAAATAATAATCAGGATTATTATTTCCAATACTCAGCATTTATTGATTCTAATAAATCTATTTGTATATCGAATTATTACATCATACAAATTATGATTACATGAAGTATCACTAGAGCATGTTAACGCAACAATTCTCAGATAGTATCGAAATTTACATACTGAAAATAGTCTATATATTGAAAACTAAATTGTTAATAACATGAAAAACTCTGAACTAGTACATTTATGACAAATTTACCCCAAACTAATTTTTAACCACAAAAAAACCACTCACATAATTAAATGATCGTAAATTTGGCAAAGAGGAGTGTAAATTCATCACTAAGGGAGAGTAATTTTGTTATAAATGTACTAGTTCAAAGTTTTTGATATTAAAAAAAAAAATAGTTTCCGTAAATTTTTCACATATACACCAATTTGGAATTTTTCGTGGTATTAACCTATAAAAGAATTACTTCACAAATGAAAACTTGTGATGGTAATGTGATTGGTCAAGTCATACAAAATTAATTCCAACATACATGAAGAAATGGTTCCAATTTTGAATATGAAATCCATCTCAATCTTAAAAGTCCTTGGTTCATCTAAGGCGGTGCTGAGTTCAACGCTTAACTTTATATTCATACTCATACCTTGTTAGGGTTGCAGTAACGAGTTCGTCCACTGAGACTTTATTGTTAAAATAATATTCTGTAACGAGCATGCCACTTTCATAGTAATGCTTGGATATTTGTTGAAATTGGTCACTCTCTTCTGGATAGTTTTCGTTCGCCTATAAACATTTTTTCAAACATAATCTTTTGTATCTCCAGTCTCTTTCCTTGCATCCACGGCTATAAATAGAGCAAGCCTGCCCTCACCTCACCACACCGCCCACGCACTCTCTTCCTCCTCTAGTTTTGCTCTCTCTAAACACTCAAAAACCTAGCCTCTCTCCTCTTGCTCTATTTCTTTGAGATTCGAGATAATGGCGAGCAAGACCCTCGGCCAGATTCTCCGGAGGGAGAGAAGCAAGGTTGACCAGAGCATGTTGAACAGCCTGCTTGCCATTTTCGACGACGAGAAGTTCATGAAGGAGATGGTCGACATTCACGCTCCTGACGAAGGAGACGTTGATGTCCAATGTCTCTTCCTTCTGGTCGACAACGCCCTCCGTGGAACTGCCGCGATTGCCGACTCTGTCGTCAACCCTAAGGTAAAAATTGAAATAATGTCATGTGTTTTGTGCATGTGCAGGCGCGTGTGAGAGAGATTCAGTCTAAAAAGGTTTTACTAAGTAAGCTTATCAATCTTTCAAAAGGGTTCGTCTATGGTGTAAACCGTAGTGAATTTGACCAGCTTTCGCAAATAAACCACAACATTGTTTTTGATGGGCTGCATACAACCCTTGATCGGATAATTTTTATCCATTCTGACGCTTGAGGTAACGTAAAATCCAGATATATATAAATAAAGAAGAAGAAAAAATCCCACCTAGGAGGTAAGCATAATGCCGATATGTTCGGAAATTGCATGACCAAGGTTAGGCCGCCTGCAACCCGTTACAACCTCCGTACAGAATTGTGGACCACCGTGCAAGGACTACCACCATAACAGCCGACAATTGTTGCCTCCGCCCTCGACCATCATCGCGACCTTTGCATTCCACACCCGGTCACCACCCATGCCTCAGCTCTTGGCTGGCGCCTCATCACCTTTGATTTTCACTTGGTAGGCTGCGGTTTTTGTCGTAGTCTTCTAGCTTGAATTCGGCCCACACTTTTGAGCTTTAGATCTTGAATCTGAGATTGACCAAGCCCTGGATTTGAGATCTAGGGCTTGGGTCGAGCGCTGCCGTGCCAAAGATCTCGCAATCACGTTCAATCTCGGGTCAAGCTTGTGTGAGGCTACAGCTCCTTCCCCTCAACGACAGCGATGATAGGGAAGGGAGAGACCCGGTGCTCCCAGCCATTTGTGGTGCTTGGGACCGCCGTTGCCGTGGCCTGTAGGCTACCGGCGTGGTGGATAACATACTTTTAGAACGCTTTTGTTTAGTGTGATTTAATAAGCATTTTTCGAAAATTAATGAATTTATAACACTTAAAAAAATAAATCAAATAAATTTTTTTTTTTCATTATCAACGAAAATGATTTCATTCTTAAAATATTTAGATTTTTTTTTCAAGAAACAACTGCATCTTAAGATATACCTTCATTATTAGTGAAGTTTTGAATAAAAACTGACAATTTTTTAGATATAAATTCTGATCATATATCTATACGTAATTTCTATGGGATAACTGTGGATGTCCTTAGTTTTAACAGTTAAAAACCAAGAATTTTTTCTCATCATTTCGTTTAATTAGTGCCTCCCTCTCTCTCTAGCAATTAGTCTTACATATGCATGTACTGTAGGGCACTCAAGGATCTGGAAGCCCTGCATTCAAGCCACCAAAAGAAGGCTTCAATCCACCCCTTGCAGCAATCAACGAAGTGGCTTGTGAGGTATGTTATTATGTCCCTTCCAATATATATATATATATATTCCTTTAAGTGAACAATGGCTTTTGTTTTGGCTATTTTTACCGTTTAGAGCTTGGTAATAGCTAATCCCACGTATTGACATCATCATCATCATGTTATCAGATCACATGCAAGGCATTAGACACCAAAAATGTGCGCGAAACGATGATCTCGATCTTTCACGAGCTGTCGAGCTACTCCTGGGTCAACAAGGCTGTGATTACCCTTTCGTCGCTCGCTCTATTCTATGGCGACTTTTGGCGACTCGTTCAGATCCAACCATCGGACAAGCTCGCTGAATCGCTGGCCATACTGAAGGGGGTACCTGCAATCACCAAGCCCTCGGAAGTGCAAAAGATCCAAGTGTATGGAGTTCTGAATGAAATGATCAAGACCACATTGAGCATGACCGAGTGCATCGTGGAATTCGAGCACGACAGCAAAGATGTTCCTGAGCTGTCCACAGCAATCGACATCCCAAGCAGCGTTTATCAGATCATCATCAGTGTCCTCGCTTGCTCGATCAGTTCACCAGCCTCATCAGCCTCGTCGATGAGTACGAGTCACTAACGATCCCTTTTTTTGCGTCTCTTTTGGGAAAAAAGAAACATGCTTTACATCCTTTATTTTATTTCTTTATGAAAACATGTAATGAATCATCTAAAAAAGCATTTCAACAGACTTGAATTTTAAAGGAGAGCGTTATTTTTTTCTTTTTCTTAAAGAGGGCTGCCTGTTATTTTCAGCTACAAGGGAAAAGATCTCCCGACCTTTGCTCGGAAAGTGAACGTGATCCACCACACTATCAAGAGACATTACGAAGATTACAAACAAAAAAAGGGTAAAAGTTAATTTCTTCGATTTGTGATATTTATGCTTTGAATATTAGACTAACATTCTCATAAGTTTCAATTTGAATGCAGAGGAAATTAGAGAGTATCAGAGGCTGCAGCGACTATTCAATGCCCCTACTGATAATGTGGAGCTCATCAAGGCCTTGGTTTACATCAAGGACGATCCTCAGCCACTTTACATTGGCTCAAAGAAGACCACGGTTCAATCTTCTAACTCTCTAATTCCACAACACTTTATGTTTTTTTGGTCAAACATTATGTTCCTAGTTGAGTACCGCAACGAAGCTATGGTCGTAAACTCGTCCTTGTCAAAGATTTCTTTTTCAACTGATTTGCTGAAATCAAGACATAACATTTGTTCTCACCTAAGTGGCACTTATATACCTAGTTTTGGCCCTTGCGTGAATTTGTCTGATTGACTTTAGTGGTAGCGACCAAAGGAGTGAAATGACGATCCTTGTTCATCGTTCCCCTACATACAGGATAAGGTCGAGTCCCTGCGGAGTGTTGCGATAGGGCGAGCGATCGAACAATAATATAGACAGAAAAAGAAAAATAAATCGGACACCAGATTTACGTGGTTCAGTCGTAAAGACCTACGTCCACGGGGAGAGCAGCAGCGAATTTCACTATAGATCAAGCGATACAAGGAGATTACACACTCAAGTCACTCAAACACTCTCTCGGTGTTTCCCAAACCCCAATTTATCCCAAACCCAAAGTGTTTATAAATAAACAACTCACTTGGTATAAACTCAAGACACAAAGTTACCGCGCGTTCAAGCTTAACACAATACGCTCTACGTACGGCTTCGCGTATCTCTTCAAGCTTCGCGCGGAGGACTTGCGGCTACGTTGATCGTCGAACGTACAGCTTCATACGTAGGGTTTTCTTTTCTATTTAAACCGACTTCACGTGCACACCAAAAAAGGAAATCGTGTGCCCATGGTCAAATAGTTGACTTGGGCCCACCAACGTTGGATTCACGCAAGAGAGCTTCGCTGAACGTGTGTGTGTGCCCAAGGTCAAACCTTTGACCTTGGGCCCCACTACTTTCCATTCACGTGCAGACTCCATGAGGAAATTCGCTTCTTATACGTGTGCCCACT
Source organism: Eucalyptus pauciflora (assembly GCA_007663325.1). NCBI lineage: Eukaryota > Viridiplantae > Streptophyta > Magnoliopsida > Myrtales > Myrtaceae > Eucalyptus > Eucalyptus pauciflora. The sequence goes on from VMYD01000388.1 coordinate 2,142,319, forward strand.
TGGGCCCACGGCCACATTCCTTTTTTCAATTTTATTTCCTCTCTAGTTTATTTCCGTCGCGAGTCCAACGAATCTCAAACTCGAGTCATAATTTTAACAATCTCCACCTTGGCTCGACGTTTGAGCCAAGTCACAATCGCTTCGCAAAAATTCAAACTCTGCTGCTACTTTCCCATAGCTCCCGATGAGCTCAACCGCCACAAATATTATCCAAGTCCAAGTCTCGCTTGAACTTCGCTATAACCGAGGACCTCATCAGAATACCAACTCCACATGCACCTTTAACTGCTCCGCAAGGATTTTCTGACACAACCTCCTCAACCGCAGATAAAGCAAAACCATTGTTGCATACATATCTATCAGGAGATCGAATATGTACCTTGTTAATTTCAGCAGTTACAGCAACCATTGGCTCTATAGGCTCCACCTCGCTATGAGCACCATCTGTGTCAATTACTTTGCTAGTACCTGTATACGCTACCTCAGGAGTTTCTGGTCGCAACTCCACCTCAAGCTGAACACCGTTCAGATCTGTCTGAACACTGCTATAATCACTCCTAGCCAAAAGTACTGGAGACTCATCAAGGGTAACTTCTCTGCTGTCAACAGGTGAATTTATATCTGGGCACCACAACTGATTGCCCCGCTCACCTTGTGCATAGCCATGGAATATGCACCTTGCCCTCCAATCAAGCTTACCATCACTCACTCGAAAATAACACGGGCAACCAAACATTCTAAGAATAGAATAATCAGCAACGTTACCTGACCATACTTCTTTAGGAGTCCACCATTCAATAGCAGTTGATGGGGATCTATTCACCAAGTAGCTTACCGTACTTAGCACATCAGCTAGAATTCTCCTAGCAATACCAGCACTAGAGATAATTTTACGAGCCATCTCTAGTAATGTTTTGCTCGTTAATTCTGCAAATTGTTGTGATTTATTGGCACTAGTGCGGTGTTTCACTATGCTCTCTTTCATGCAGAATTTATTTGCCAGCTTCGAGCAGAACTCCATGCTATTGTCAGTCCGCACATGCTTGATCGACTTACCAGTCTCCGTCTCGATCAAAGCTCTTAACTGCGTGATCCTGACACCAGCATCAAACTTGTGCCTTGGCACAAACACCCAGGTCTTCCTCGAGCAGTCAAAAGACTCTCGAACAGATGCATCCGACGTCTCCGCAGCAAAATTTGTCACTGTCTTACCTTGAAGTTTATACAGGCCTCCGTGCTTGATTCCTTTCATTATCACCAGGGCACCTCGTACAACCTTCAAAACTCCACCTTTTGAAGAATACCTGCAACCAGCTGAATCTAGGGCACCCAAGGAAATTAAGTTCTTTTTTAACTCTGGAACATGCCTTACTCCAGTCAATGTCCTCACAATACCATCATGCATTCTGATTTTAACATCACCAACACCCACAACATCGCACTCAGCGTTGTTCCCTAACTGGACTTTATCACTACCCGTGCACTGATAAGTGATAAACCAATTTTTATTTGGTGTGACATGAAAAGAACAACCAGAATCCAAAATCCATCCATCAAGCGATGAATCATTAGTGACAGACAAGACATAATCGGCACTATCTGCTACAGCTGCAACATTATCTGCAGAATCAACCATAGTTCCCTTACCCTTCTCATTCTTCAGCTTAAGGCAATCCCTTCTAAGATGCCCCCTCTTGCCACAGCTCCAACAGACAACATTAGCAGTTCTAGACTGACTACGCCTGTTCATATTAATACTACTATTACCCACACGTGTTATAGATCTTCCTCTGTTTTCACCTACTAAAGCAGTAGATACAGATTCGCCAGATTCTCTTCTACGAATGTCCTCGCTCAGAATTAAATCTCGAACCCCATCAAACGTCAAACTTGTTGACCCAGAGGAATTACTAACAGCAGTAACAGTAGTATTCCAACTATTAGGCAATGAGGATAACAGAATCAAAGCACATACCTCATCTTCAAAATCAATCTCAACTGAACTCAATTGACTAACAATCACATTGAATTCATTGATATGATTTGCAACTGATGCACCTTCACTCATCTTCAAATTAAACAAACGTCGCATCAAACAGACCTTGTTGATCGCAGAGGGCTTCTCGTACATATCCGACAGGGCTTGCATCAGGTCAACAGTGGTCTTCTCCTTCAGGATGTTAAACGCAACGTTACGAGCCAACGTCAGTCGAATAACACCCATAGCTCATCTATCCAGCAAATCCCAATCAGCTTGCTTCATCGTCTCTGGTCTCTCCCCAGATAAAGGCAAGTGCAATTTCATCTGGTAAAGATAATCTTCAATCTGCATCTTCCAGAAACTAAAATCCTTCCCATCAAATCTATCGATTCTCACTTTTACTTCTTCTGTCGCCATCGATTCGCTTCAACTCAGCCAAGCCTGGCTCTGATACCAATTGTTGCGATAGGGCGAGCGATCGAACAATAATATAGACAGAAAAGAAAAATAAATCGGACACCAGATTTACGTGGTTCAGTCGTAAAGACCTACGTCCACGGGGAGAGCAGCAGCGAATTTCACTATAGATCAAGCGATACAAGGAGATTACACACTCAAGTCACTCAAACACTCTCTCGGTGTTTCCCAAACCCCAATTTATCCCAAACCCAAAGTGTTTATAAATAAACAACTCACTTGGTATAAACTCAAGACACAAAGTTACCGCGCGTTCAAGCTTAACACAATACGCTCTACGTACGGCTTCGCGTATCTCTTCAAGCTTCGCGCGGAGGACTTGCGGCTACGTTGATCGTCGAACGTACAGCTTCATACGTAGGGTTTTCTTTTCTATTTAAACCGACTTCACGTGCACACCAAAAAAGGAAATCGTGTGCCCATGGTCAAATAGTTGACTTGGGCCCACCAACGTTGGATTCACGCAAGAGAGCTTCGCTGAACGTGTGTGTGTGCCCAAGGTCAAACCTTTGACCTTGGGCCCCACTACTTTCCATTCACGTGCAGACTCCATGAGGAAATTCGCTTCTTATACGTGTGCCCACTTGGGCCCACGGCCACATTCCTTTTTTCAATTTTATTTCCTCTCTAGTTTATTTCCGTCGCGAGTCCAACGAATCTCAAACTCGAGTCATAATTTTAACACGGAGGAAGAATGTGATGCTGCTGATTTCCGACCTAAAGTTGACCTCTCACGACCTTTCCATCCTCATCAAGATCTACAGCGAGCGCAAGTTCCATGAGGAGCGCTATGAGATCGTGTGGGTCCCGATCATCGAGCAAGAAGGTGAGGATGTAAACAACCAGTTCAAGAATCTACAGTCGCAAATGCCGTGGTACTCAGTGTGCTACCCAACACTTATCAACAAGGTAGCCATCAAGATCATCAAGGAAAAGTGGCACTATAGGCAAGAGACCATCGTGACTGTGTTGGATCCCCAAGGAAGAGTCTCAAACAAAAATGCCATGAGCATGATTAGGCTTTGGGGATGGGATGCTTTCCCTTTCACTGAATCAGTGGGAGCAAGCCTATGGAGCAAGCCTGGCATCAGCTGGTTTGAGCTCTTGTTGATTGACATGGTCATTCCTAAGATAAATGAAACTGTAAGTAGTTCTTTGTTTTCTTATTCTTTTTCACTTTCCTTTTACCCTTTCGCTTAACGAAGAAAAACTGTGCTATGAGTTAAATTATAAAGCGATCTTAATTAATTGATAGAGGGTTAGAAAGATTTTCATTTAAATTTAGAATCGATTGGAAGATTTATTAGATAAAAAATGAGGGTCTTATTTCTACTAACATATACGACCCATCTTAAGTTAGAGGTAGTCTTTGCTGAAATTTTGTGGAAAACTTGAAACTAGAGCATGATCGTTTGCTTTGTATTGTAGAGATATGAGGACTAATCCTTCAGAACTTATTTCATTGATTACTCATCCGATTGATTATCACTGATCAGATCAAGTCTCAAAAGTACATCCTCCTTTATGGAGCTGAAGACAACAAGGCAATCCAGGAAATTGAGGAGCCAGTGAAGAAGATCATCGAAGATGGTGTCCCCATCGCCGCCCACAATGTAACCAAAAATCAGCTCTTCTGGAGCCGCCTCGAAAGCCTTATGCTGTCGAAACTGCAAACCAAAGCGGATGTGCACGAACCCCTCATGCAGGACATCCTCAGCCTCTACACCAACTTCAAGAAGGACGGTGGGTTCGCGGTCCTCACAAGGGGGTCGCGGGTCGTGATCAATGACTCGATTGTTGACGTCACCAAGGTCTTGTCCCAGTACGAGACCAATTGGAAGAAGCAGGTCAAAGGGAATGAGAAGACGTTCGATGCGGCCTTCAAGGAGCACCGCGAGCGGGTCTTCGTCCTTCCGAGGTGCCACCACTTCTACATCCCGAACATGGTGGGCTACATCCCGGAGGACGTGAAGTGTCCGGTTTGTCCCCGCATGATGAAGAACATTGTCAAGTTTGAGTGTTGCCATGGCGCCCATTAGGGAACCTATGCATCTCTCTGCTGGTTCATGATCGCAATAAAGTTGCTATGCGAGTTGTCCGTAGACCGGGACGTGAAATAAAAGGGCTGTTTGCTGAGTCCTGATGAGTTTGTGAGTTGCCTACGTTTAGGGCAACCAGTATCTAACTTGGCATGTACAAGTGCTTCGTTTAAGTACGTAGTTTTTCGCTCTGAAAGTGCTTTGCTCTTCTTTCACAATTCTCCCTGCATCCACGGAATGACAACATACCGTCCAAAAGCAACTTAGATAATGGATGAGCAACTTAACATTTGAATAATTAGCAACGCTTTCATTTAATAACTTAACTTTTAGAATAATTACAATTTTTCACATACTATCGGACCTTTATTCAATTAATTCCATTCCGGAACTTCAATTTGATTATTTGTTCAATAAAGTGTTCACGTGGTCTTTTTACCAAATTATGAATCCTAAAATTCTCATTCGCTAAATGTCCATGCAATGCTTTTGGTGTTTATTATGATCTTAAAATGAAACCTAACCATTTTGTTAGAACAAATAAATCATGACACAAAAGTCATATAAAAGAATCACATCCAATTTATCAAAATAGTAATAAAAGAACAATTAAAAGATAGAGTACGCCAAAGTAAACTAATACGAGTTGTTGGTCAAAAAATTTGGCATGGCCTTGTTTTTAAGTTCCAGGACAGCAACTCCCATGAGTTGGATTTCGTTGGAGCTAAATTCAAATGAAATCCAATTTCCTTTCCAAAAGATTAATGTACATAAACCTAGAATGAACTAAAAGGTATTTGTTGCGACCAATTTTTCGGGTGCACCACCTAAAATTAGGCTAATGGATTGCTAAGCCTAGACTTAGCTCGGGCTCTCCCAAGCCCATACCACCTCGCGATTTAAATTCAAATATCTAACATGCAAAAGGGAGTCGCCACTAATCAGTTTACGTAGGTCGATTAGACACCTAAGTAAAATAATAGAACAATTATTTTACTTCTACGAACTGGAGATTGTGGATTCGGGGACTTGATTACGTTAGATTTCTCTAACGCCCTTTCGGTACCTTTCTCTTTTGTTTTTTGAAAAAAGATGTTTGGCAAATAGCTTGAACTGATTTTAATTTTCTTTCCTAACATGTGAGGCGATCATGCAGGTGCGCATACCACCAATTTAACACTCAGGAAGCAATTAAATAATGCAGGACTTACCTCAAAGCAACGAAAGCATCTGTGTTGTTAGATCATAATTCACATTAGCAATCCTAGATATGATTTCTAATTAACAAGCAACCACTCAATTTTTGTTTTCACTTTTAATGAGAATATAGTCCTTATGCAATGCAATGCAGTGTTTCTAACCTAAAATGAAATAATATGGCATGGCAAAATGTCTTAAACTATATGAATGAGTAAAAAAAAAACTAATGATTTATCAATGAGCATGCAATAATTAAATATGCAATCTAAATTAATCAAAATGACCTAATTCTAATGACGTGCAATTTCTAATTAAATGAACCTAATAAAAACTAAATGACGTGCATTCCATGATTTTATTTAACGAAAATTCGTAATTAAAATCACTTAAAAATGAAAATCAAATTAAAGTGAAATACTATCTATTCTAAATGCTTTCTAAACATGCATTTTAAAAAAACCTATCATGCAATTCATCTAAAACCCATCTAGACCTAAAATGCAATTTTTATCTAATATGCAATGACGTGCCAAGAATGCCCTAATTCTAATTTTTTCTCTTTTTTTTTTTATGAAATTCAAAATTAAAATTAAACATGCAATTTAGATAATAAAAAAAAACTAACATCCTAAATGAATGCACTTTTTTTCTTTTCTTTTTCATGACTCAAAATAAAATCCCTATCTTAAACATGCAAGATAATTAAAAAACAAACCTACTCCTAATTCAAACTTTTTTGGATGTTTTCCTCTTACGAAAATAAAACTGACTCAAACACCATGACATCAAATCAAACAATATAAGATTGATATCCAAAAATTGGCGAACCATATCTCACGCATGAGATCGGGTTGTCCAATTTTAAAATTAAATCGCGAATCGAATCTCGAGCATAAGATCGGATTGATGATTTTTGCAAGGAATTGCGAGTCGGATTTCGGGCGCGAAAATCGGACTGTCAATCCCTAATTTAAGGCAATTTCATGTCGGGAGCTCAATCTTACATTAATGAATAATTACACTAAAAAAATAAAATAAAAAGGAAAGTAAAAAAAAACAATAAGTAAATAAATAATAAAGAAAACTACCTAATTTTCCTTTTTTTCCTTTTTTTTCTTTTTTCCTGTTTTTCCCTTTTGCTTCCAAAAGAAAAGCTGTGCAGCTCGTGCGGCTGGCCACTGAGGGGATTCCGACTGATCAGTCTGGCGGGAGGAACTCTGGCAAAGGCGGCGGGCAGATCCGGTTGGCTCCGGCCTCGGCAGAGCTTCAGCAGGCCGGAGGTTGCTGTCGAGGCAGCAGGGACGCATATCTGGCTTTGGTCGCACAAGGCGATGTAGCAAAGTGATGAGGGTCAGCAGCTTCGCGACTCCTGGGTAGACCAAACGTAGGCTGGCACGGGATGCTCCGGCGGAGGCTCGGTGAGTCATAGCGAGGGCGGTGCAGTTGCTCAGCGACAGGGGCGACAGAGCCGAACCACTGTGGCATCGAGTAAATATTGGGCAGTGAGTCGTCGCGAGGAATCAAGCGGCGGTAGCTGGTGCAGGTGGCTGGAACAAGGGCAGAGGTGCACGGGCCTGGCTTCTGGACACGGGCGGCTCATGGAGGAGGTGTGGCGGGTTTGGCTCTGGCGGAAGGTCCGGGTCGGCGTTGGAGCAGAGGTGGAGCAAGGCGTCGTGGCTTTCGGCTCAGTTGCAGTTCCGAGCGCGGCTTCTGTTGGAAGATATGCAACATATTCTTGAATATATTCTCCAGATTGTAACTTGATATTTTGTATCAATTTAGGATTAGATCTAATATTCTTTCCTTTCTTATTGAACATCCTCTGTATTATTTAAATCCCTATGTACATTGAAACAATCAATGAAGTGCACATAATACATTACTCTCTATCTTTGATATTCTTCTCGTCTTCACTTCGTTTTATGACATGGTATCAGAGCGAGGCTTCTTCTCTTCTCACTTCCGCACTTTCTGATTGCCTTCTGGACAGTTCTTGTCTTTGTTATTGTAGGAACACTAACCTACAAAACAAGATTAGCACTCCGGTGTAGGAATCAGTATTTAAGCACTTAAAAAAAACCAAGAAAATTTTTCTTACCGTTCTTTTGCTTTCTTACCATCACCATGGTTAAGGAAGATTCATCGATTTCTGGAGAAAAAGTCCCAGAAGATTCAACAATGCAACAAGAACAGTCGAACCAGGAGCAAATAAATCAGGCCCAGCCGAACTAGTGGCTGCCTGTTCAAATGGGTCCCAGACCATGGCCCATGCTTCAGGGCAATCCATGGTCGATGAGTCAAGGGTTCCGGGAACCAGTTCAGCCCAGTGGAGGCCTACCAACCAGTTTCGGGGCAAGCCAAACCACTGGGACGAATCCAACGAATGCGGGTTATTCGTTTGAACTAGGTACTTCGGGTCCGGGACTAAATCCCTACCAGGTTTCTCAACCCGGTTTCCTGCCGTACCCTTTTGTCACCAGCGGTCGACCGAAACCCGGCGATCCGCTTTACACGGCGACCGGAGACGGACCAGAGCTACGGCTCATCACTCAAAAATTGTCGGGCCCCGACAAATTCCAGTTGGTCGGTGGAGTTTCGACGAGCGTTGGTCACGAAGGACAAAGAAGTTTTCATAGATGGCACGTTCCCGATTCCGTCGGATGAACGAATGGCGCGACTATGGCGAAAATGCAATCAATTAGTCCGAGCGTGGATCGGCAATTGCATCTCTACCGAAGTCGTCGCCGGACTTCCACCGACGGACGACTCAAAATTTTTTTGGGATAATATCAAAGAGATGTATGGCAAATTAGATAGGGTTAAAATTTTCTCCTTGACTCAACAACTTTCGGATCTAAAACAGGGAAATATGAGCATCGCCGTGGTCTACAACAAATTATCTGCTTTATGGAACGAATTGGAGGCGGTCGAGGAGAAATTAGAAGGCCCAGATCTTACCTTGCAGCAGTACCGCACCATCCGAGAGAGGGAGAGGGTCATCAGGTTCCTGCTGATCTTGAACGAGTCCTACCAAAACTTTCGATCCCAGATTTTGGCGATGGAACCGATGCCAACTCTTGGCCGTATTTACCAACTCGTTGTACAAGAAGAAAGCCAGCGTCTTGTTGGCTCCGATTTACACAGATCCGGCGACGGAATGGCACTCGCAACTCATGCGAGTCACGGAGGAACAACACACAGAGAGAACGAAGGGAGATGGACGCCGCAAAATTGGTTTGCAGGTGCAAACCCTAAATCCTTCAAAAGGGGAACGGATGGCCAAGATTCACTGATGCGATCCGACGGTCAAAAAGGGCCCAATCAGTTCGCCAGATCCGACGGCCCACGAGGAATCTCACCAGGGGGATCGGACGGCCAGTAGCGTTTCTTTTCAGCGCATGGATCCAACGGCCCAAATGAGTCCGCGACGGCTTCATTTTTTAAATCATCCAACGGCCCACATTTTTCCACGTCATCAAAGAACTATGGGCAAAATTTTAAAGGAAAATGTAAGTTATACTGCGATTATTGCAAGCGTCCACATCATACGATAGAAAATTGCTGGAAATTGCATGGTAAACCTGGAGAGAAAGGGAAAAGGGATTTTCCGACAGCTTTGCAAGTGACAGGGCAACATTCTGATAAATCAAATCAGTCAATTACTCATGATCAATATCAAGAAATTATGAAGGCTCTTAAGAAGTTGGATGTTTTTTACAACACCGGCAGTTTTACAGGTATTTCTTATTGTTTGTTGAATTCAATTTCAAAGACTGCTTGGATAATTGATTTGGGGGCTAGTGACCACATTATCTGCGATGCAAGTTTCTTTTCGGAATCAAAAAAATTAGACTCCCATATCTCAGTCCAACTTCCAAATGGGAGTACTACCCATGTCACGATGATTGGCACAGTCATTCTTAGTCCTCTCATCACACTCTAGAATGTGTTCTATGTACCAGAATTTCATTTCAATCTCATATCAGTTTCTCGAGCTTGTGAAGAAAATTCATGCCATGTTCTATTCACTCCCGATCATTGTTTATTTCAGGCCCTTTCGACTGAAAAACTGATGGGCTCGGGTAGAATTTGGCAATGACTATATTTCTGGACCAATTTTTCTAGTAATTTCGATCCATCTTGTCTTGAATTGAATAAACAATCATTGTGTAACATTACTACCAATGATAAGCTTTTTCTTAGTCATCAAAGACTAGGTCATTCTGCTACTTTTCCTTACCCTCAATGTTCAATTTGTCCTCTGGCAAAACAAGCTCGTGTACCTTTTGACAATAGCAAATCTCGTGCAAAAAATCCTTTTTCCTTAATCCATGTTGATGTTTGGGGACCCTATCACACACCCAATCGTGATGGTTCTCGATTTTTTCTAACACTTGTGGATGATTTTTCTCGTGCAACATGGATTTTTCTGATGCAATCAAAGAGTCAAGTTCTTTCTCATTTAAGAACTTTCTTTTCCCTCTCCAAAAGTCAATTTGGCAAATCAATTCAACGTATTCGTACTGACAATGGAAGGGAATTCTTCAATAATGAATGTGCATCTTTTCTTTCTTCAAACGGAATTTTGCATGAGAGTTCCTGTACGTACACACCACAACAAAATGGCATTGTTGAGCGTAAACATCGTCATCTCTTAGAGGTAGCCCGTGCCCTAAAATTCCAAGCTTCCATTCCTGAGACTTTTTGGGGAGATTGTGTGGTCACTGCAGCTTACTTGATCAATCGAATGCCAAGTCGTGTACTCAATAAGAAGACACCCTTTGAGATGCTATATGGAAAGAAACCAAAACTTCAACATTTGAGAGTTTTTGGTTGTTTATGCTATGTGACTACGGTGGGGCCACGGGATAAGTTGAGTCCACGAGCTAGACAATGCATATTTATGGGATATCCGAATCTCACAAAGGGATATCGAGTTTTCAATCCATCCACTAAGAATTTCTTTGTCAGTAGGGATGTTATTTTTCATGAGCACATATTTCCTTTTGATAAAGATTTATCTACTGAGTCTGATAGGGAGATGGATACTCATCGTTTTTTATTCGAAGAAGATATATCTCCTGGACAATCCTACATCATTGCACCTCCTCCATATCTGCCACAAGGTACAGTTTCTTCCCCAACAGTAGCCATGGACATATCAGATACACAGAATGAGGAGGTGCATAGTTCTCCACCAATAACAGCATCTCCTGCATCAACTGAGGAGTCTCAAGTTCCTTCATTACCTTTACAGCCAACATCACAGAATGATATGCCACGGCGATCTGGGCATACTACTCGTCCACCCACATGGACAAAAGACTATATTTGTGCTGCTTCAAATTCTCAAGGTACTCGTTACCCCATCTCCTCATATGTATCTTTTCATCAGTTATCATCGGATCATATGTGCTGCATCGGTCGTGTGTCTGAGGAAACAGAACCGTCCAATTATAATGAAGCAGTCACTAATCCACGATGGCAAAAAGCCATGGAGACAGAATTGCATGCATTAATGGAGAATCATACATGGGACATTGTTCCTTTACCTTCTCATCGAAAACCGATTGGCTGCAAATGGGTTTACAAGATTAAACATAAAGCTGACGGCTCTGTAGAAAGATATAAGGCTCGGTTGGTAGCCAAAGGCTTCACTCAACGAGAAGGTTTCGACTACCATGAAACTTTTTCTCCCGTAGCAAAAGATGTTACAGTTCGCACTTTTCTAGCAATTGCTGCATTTCGTGATTGGTCATTGCACCAAATGGATGTCCACAATGCCTTTCTTCATGGTGATTTGGATGAGGAAATTTATATGGACATTCCACAAGGATTACGGAGACAGGGGGAGTCTAGAGTATGTCGTCTCCGCAAATCCTTATATGGTCTCAAACAGGCTTCTCGACAGTGGTATGCCAAGTTTACGGATGCACTTATGGGAGCGGGATTCAAACAGTCTAGACATGTCTATGCCTTATTCACGTGGACAAAAGGTATGTCGTCTATCTACTTGATGATATATGTCGATGGCATACTTATTATGGGAGATGATGAATCTGCTGTGACAAATCTCAAGAAATATTTGCATTCAACTTTCCATATTAAAGATTTGGGACCACCCAAATACTTCCTTGGAATTGAGATAGCTCGTTCGAAGCAAGGGATCTCACTTAGCCAAAGAAAATTTGTGTTAGAAATTATATCTGAAGCAGGTTTATCAGGATGCAGACCATCAGTTATTCCTATAGAGCAGAATGTCCATTTGACCACTGCTGATTATGATGCGAGCCTACAATCTACAGAGAATGACTTGTTACTCAAAGATCCATCAGGTTATCAGAGACTGGTTGGGAAACTCATCTATCTCACTATGACCAGACCAGATATATGTTATGCAGTCCAGACACTGAGTCAGTTCATGCATAGTCCCAAACAATCCCACATGAATGCTGCATTGAAGGTTGTGAAATATTTGAAGAATTGCCCAGGACTTGGAATTCTCCTTTCTCGTGATTGCAACATGGAAATGACAGCTTACTGTAATGCTGATTATGCGACTTGTCCAATGAGTCGAAGATCTATTACTGGTTTTTGCATCAAACTCGGGGAATCATTACTTTCATGGAAAACAAAGAAACAGTCCATTGTTTCTCTATCATCAGCTGAAGCTGAATATTGATCCATGGCCAAGACCGTATGTGAAGTAGTTTGGTTACGAGGCTTACTTCTGGATCTCGGAGTACAAGTCAAGGGACCAACCTTACTATTCTGTGATAATGATTCCGCACTTAAACTTGTGGCAAATCTGATAGTACATGAAAGAACAAAACACATAGAGGTCGATTGCCATTTTACTCGAGAGAAGATTCAAGAAGGGATAATCAAAACAAGAGGAATTGGGACTATCGAACAACCTGCGGATATATTCACTAAGCCTTTGTGTCAACGGCAACATGCATATCTCCTAAGCAAGCTAGGTGTCTTAGACATATACAAGCCACCAGCTTGAGGGGGAGTGTTGGAAGATATGCAACATATTCTTGAATATATTCTCCAGATTGTAACTTGATATTTTGTATCAATCTAGGATTAGATCTGATATTCTTTCCTTTCTTATTGAACATCCTCTGTATTATTTAAATCCCTATGTACATTGAAACAATCAATGAAGTGCACATAATACATTACTCTCTATCTTTGATATTCTTCTCGTCTTCACTTCGTTTTATGACAGCTTCAGCAGGCGTTGTCAAGGGGAAACTTAGGTGGCTGCGGAGGGGCGATGCGGTGTTCGGCGGGGAGGCAGAGCAGTGGCGCAAGCTCCTGTGAATCGGGCAGAGGTGCAGAGCAGGGCTCACGGAGACGGACGGGCTGAGGCGTCGGACCCGAGGCGGAGTTGTGTGGCGGCTTTGCTGGCAGATCGGCGCAGCTGAGTGGACAGTGGCGCAGGAGAACCAACGGCGATCGTTGGGAGGAATGGAGGGCTAGGCGAAGGCATCGTCGCTCGGCGGCGCAAATCGAGGGGCGCGATGCAGCGGTGGTGGACGCAAGAGGCGGCGCGACGTCGAGGGCGGAAGGCTGGGCGCGGGTGCGCCAGTGGGCAACTCGGGCGGCAGGGGAGGCGTCAGCTCCGAGGAAGATGAACAGGAGCTCCTTCCTTTTTATTTTTTTTCTCTTTCTCTCTCACCTCTCTCTCTGTTCTTTCTGCAGTTGCTGCCTTATGCTACTGCCTGTACTTTTTTCAGCAGAAGCTTTTCTTCTGCTGACTTTTTCCTCAAAGTGGAGAAACTCCCCTCTCGGCCAAAACGAAACTGCCCCACCTTTGTTGATATTTAAAAAAAAAAGGATACACAAGGACTCACCCTAAAAATAACTATTCTTTTGCTCCATTGAATGAAAAACCAAAGAACCCCCCTTTTTCTTCGAGAATTATGGTCGTGTCTTTCTATACTGTGTGGCCCCCGAAAAACCTTATGCGTTTTACTTTTTATAGGCCATCAATTAGGGTTTTTAATTTTTCAAAATCAATATCCACGAAGATCTTTTTCCCAAACGCAATATTCGCAATATTCGTTTTTTTTCCACTTGCCCTATCTGAAAAATTCATCATATCTCGGAAAATTTCAAATTCTTATTTTCTCACGAGACAATTTCCGATCACTTCAAAAAAAGGGCTTGGGCCAACCTGCTTGCTTCGTGGGCCTAATCCATTAATTTGAACTCATCCACCACCAGTTTAATAAATGCAACCTGAATCTATATGCTATGCAATTTAATAATATTAACCCCTCATTTTCTATGCAATAAATAAATAAACTAAATCGCCAAATTTTAGGTGTCAACAGCTGCCCTTCTTTGAAGGTGAGCTTGTAGAAGTTGCTTTCAAAGACAAATTGAAACCTAAAATTTGACCATGCACATGCACTAAATGATTTGATTTTTGATTTTTGATTTTTTTTTGAATAATGAATCCCATTTTAAAATGCAATTTATATGATGCATGGAAATGCTAATGCAAATGCATGATGCGAAAGGAAAGAACATACCTGCAATTACTTACCAGTCAGTGCAGTAAAGCATTTTGAGGTACATGATAAATCTCTATTTACTTCACAAGTACCCAACTCTCACTCAGGTTCCTTGAAGAGTCAAACAAGTAATAGATTGAAACATTGAGATCGAGAAGAACATTCACATCCAAAGTGAAATGTTCAACGACAAGAATTAAGACATCTAGATCCAGACTGGGATGTCAAAATTTTGGGATTTGAAATACCTAGATCCAAACTAAGGTATAACAAGAAAGATCGAAAAACATTCACATCCATAGTGAAATGTTCAACAAACAAAATTAAGACATCCAGATCTAGATTGAGATGTCAAAGGAACCTACCCGAAATATCTCACCTTCAAGGAGGGTAGAATGACTCAAGATAGATTGGTGTTACATGTCCAGGACCCATACCATTCTATGGTTGCCCAGAATTGTAACATGGCTTTGTAAAGAAACTGCTTTCCTAGGACTCGTATCATTCTACGGTCGCCCAGTATTACAGTGTTTGATTGTGTCTAAGACTCGTACCATTCTACGGTCGCCTGAATAGGGAAATAGGTGTTGTCTAGGACCCGTATCATTCTACGGTCGCCTTGACGAGGATTCACTTTCCAGCACCTGTACCATTCTACGGTCGCCTGAATAAGGAATATGTGTTGTCGAGGACTCGTACCATTCTACGGTCGCCTTGACGATGATTCACTTTCTAGGACCCGTACCATTTTACGGTCGCCTGAATAAGGAATAGGTATTGTTGAGGACCCGTACCATTCTACGGTCGCCTGTTAGAGCAATAAATGTTGTTTAGGAACTATACCACTCTACGGTCGCCTAAACGGAGGTTTTGCTTATCTAGGACCCGAACCATTCTTCAGTCGCCCAGCATTGCAATCTGGAGAAAAATCTTTGGGGACAACTCAATCGAGTCGAGTGTCAATGTATTTAAAAAGGGAATACCTGTGCAACAACAAATATTTAAGGTATGAATAGAGATACACTTACCCGGCGACATCTCTGCTCCTTGGGGATATATCTCCTGTAAAACTTGGTTATAGGAGAGGCAATATGCACTTAGAGTCACAGACATGCATCAATTCAAGTCAGGTTCATGCGTGATGATTTCTACCAATCTTGCATCACCTAATTTCCATTGGGGAGGATTTCAAAAGAATATTCAAATCTGAACACATGAGTGTCATGGATATGTCAAATGATAGATCTTTTGGTCTGAAAGGACTTTTCACTCGTCCTCATTAAAAGGGCCATTTCATCTCGACCTTTGATGCAGGATCTTGACTATCACTCTATCTCACCATCATCATGTCAAACAAGGGTCTAAGCAATCTCGCAAGTGGTACGACCTTACCAATTTGAGAGGTCTTTTAATAGGGACTGTAATGTGAGCTTGGTCAACGGCTTAGCAAAGGAGACTCTTTGAGTCGAGGCTATTGAAAAATGAATGATATTCTGCAATCATCTTTGGGTTTACAAGTCAAGAAACATGCGAAATGAGGTAGAAATCGTCTTATTCACACTTCCTCGAGCTATGCTTTCAAACATATGAACTTTTACGTTAATTCAAGTGCCATAATCTGAAGAGACTTTGCAAGGGACGTAACGTAGGCTTGGTTCATGGGTTGAGAAGCGAAAGGATCATTAAGCTCAAAAAGTGTTTAGGGGGTCAAAGTTGATGATCATTTTGACATCTCCAACAACTTTCTCCTTCATCATCAAAGATTTTCTTCATATCACAACTCCATTGATTGCAACATCTCAGCATTTGAGTTTTTTTAGTACCGGCTTGTGGGGGATACAATTCAAGTGTTTGATTTTTTCTTTTCTGAGCATTGGCCTTGCTTTTACTAGGCACACTGCTTTTTTTCATGCCCAAATTTTTTTTTGCACTTATTTTCTTTGGATTTGCACAGCCTCCATCTTTTATCAGCATTGTAAACCATGCTACTTGAGTGGTTTGCTTTTTCTTGCCTTGCCCCAGTGTAGGGGATGATCACCAACTGAGTTTAATGCGAAATGAATTCATAGGCTCAAGTGGGCTATGCAATGGATAAAGTGTATATGATAGAGAAAAAACCGCTCTTCGTCGTCCTAAGGCACTTAAATTAACACATAAGTTACACTGCGAAAGCAATACTAGAAGATTGATGCAAGTGTGAATAAGAAAACTCCTATCATTCATTTCAAATTTTGTCCAAATGTGGGATAATCCTTGACAGAGATAATTTAAAGAAGCTCTTCATGTGTGTGGGCTCAAAAAGCTAAAAAATGGGTATACCTGTAGTGTTTCGGGTAGAAAAAGAAACTGCCTTTCATCACTTCGATTAGCGTACCCTTCGCGAGATCACCCTTTTCCTTGTAGACATGGAATTTTTTCCACACAACTCACCGGGGATTGGTGTATGAAACAATGTATAGAATAAGGTTCGCCTTTCATCATTCAAAGTATCCCATTTGACACATTCAATTTATCTCACAATTCATCCAGGAAAACATGCAAGATTTGTAACAAATTTGAATGATTCAACTCATTGAAGCAATTTATTTATCACAGAAATGTTTGCAATTCAAAACATGACACAACAAATTCTATCCTGGGTAATATTTCTTTACAGCATCAGAATTCACTGGAGTAGAAAACTCACGACCATCCATTTCTGCCAGGATCAAAGCACCTCCAGGAAGTAACTTCTTCACTATATATGAACCACAGTAGTTTGGAGCAAACTTGCCCCTAGAATCCGAAATTGGATTGGACTCTTTTCACACATTTGCATGCTATAAGACAGTCCCTGAAACAGAATGAACAGGGTAAAACATATTTTTTTTTGAATTTTTTTTTGAAAAGCAATTGGAAAAGCATTTTAAAAAAAAAAACATTTTGACACGAGAAAGCATGATGAAGCCCAGGCCTCAGAATTCTCCTTGGATTTTTCATTTGTTTTATCGGTTGGGTATCATCACTGGGCTGGTTTGGTATACCTCATCATGCCCTCAAAATAAAACTTGTAATTTTATTGAAATTCATCAATCAATTACAATTATTGAATGGAAAATGCGATTCAAGCCCTAAAAAGAAAGCGAAAAAGAAGAAATCGAAAACAATTCCTATAAAGCAATAAAAATTCTCGCGTAAGAGAATGTGCAAAAGTAATAAGTTACTCTTACGGGCCAAGACCCATTTCTTCCAGAGGTCCTTCATCAATGGCATTCACCATATCCTCACGCTTAGGTATGGGATTCTTCTTGACATTTGGTTGAGCGGTACCAAAGGCAAACGCCCTGGTGTCCAATAAGTTTTGGACCTTATGCTTCAAAGTCATGCATTCATTAGTCGAATGTCCTACTTCCCCCATATGATACTTGCATTTCTTAGAGGGGTCGTAGTTAGAAAATTTTTCAGCATTGGGTCGCTTTGGCTCGTAAGACAGCAATTCCTTTTTTTGAAGGACCTTTAAGACTTGGGACAGAGAACCAGGAAGAGGAGTGAACTGCCTCTTAAAAAACTGTTGAGGCGCGGTTGGTCGGCCTTCGCCTTATTGATTCTTAAGGACATGAACAATCGGAGGCTTGTCAAAGTCATGCATTCATCAGTTGAATGTCCTACTTCCCCCATATGATACTTGCATTTCTTAGAGGGGTCGTAGTTAGAAAATTTTTCAGCATTGGGTCGATTTGGCTCATAAGACAGCAATTCCTTCTTTTGAAAGACCTTTAAGACCTGGGACAGATAACCAGGAAGAGGAGTGAACTGCCTCTTAAAAAACTGTCGAGGCGCGATCGGTCGGCCTCCGCCTTGTTGATTCTTAGGGACATGAACAATCGGAGGCTTGTCAAAGTCATGCGTTCATCAGTCGAATGTCCTACTTCCCCCATATGATACTCACATTTCTTAGAGGGGTCGTAGTTAGAAATTTTTTCAGCATTTGGTCACTTTGGCTCGTAAGACAGCAATTCCTTCTTTGGAAGGACCTTTAAGACCTGGGACAGAGAACCCAGAAGAGGAGTGAACTGCCTCTTAAAAAACTGTCGAGGTGCGGTCGGTCGGCCTCCGCCTTGTTGATTCTTAGGGACATGAAAATTGGAGGCTTGTCAGACTGTGTATATGCATCATTGACTTCCTTGCTAGGTTCTTTGTCTTTCTTCATGGTGAACATTTTTCCTTGATGGGTCGGTTCAATAAACCATCCATCTCTTAGCCCAACTTCAATTTGTTCACCTACCGGGATAAGTTGGTTGAAGTTCTCAACGTACGTGCTAGTCATCCGGTTGCGAAACTCAAACGAGAGAATCTTGACGAACAACTTCATCAACTCCTTGTCAGCAGGCTCTGGAGTGACTTGAGCGGCCAGATTTCGCCACCTCACATCATACTCCTTGAATGACTCACTCTTCTTCTTCTCCATCGGCTCAAGATCCTCTTGGGAAGGTGCAATGTCCATGTTGAACTTATATTGCTTGAGGAATGCGTTAGTCACCTCATTCCAGGTGTCAAGGAGGTTTACATTCTTATTATGTACCAACTCAGTGCAGGCCCAGTCAAACTCGCATGGAATGATTGAATAATGAGGGGCTCATTCTTAACATATTGGGCCATGCATACGTGGTACATCTGCAAATGAGCTTTTGGGCAGGAAGTACCATCATATTTCTCAAACTTTGACATTTTGAAATTTTTTGGCATCTTGACCTTTTCATACACGGACAAGTCGAACGGCAGTGAACTCTGTGACTCTTGCAATTGCTTCACTTTCTCCTTGAGTTTCGCAACGCGCTCATCTTGCTCCGTCTTAGGGACGTTGTCAGGCTTAGCCCTTTCAACTGTAATCAACGGTGGGTCATCTTCCAGCCCAGGCATGTTGTCATCAATCATTTGGGCCTTGTTTGTTGGCTTTGAAACTACTATCTCGGGGAGAGTAGGTGCAGGAGTTGGATTTGCTCGAAGGGATTGGAATTGATCCGTCATAAATTGTATAGAAGCAAGCACTTGTTGGAGTTGAGTCTCCACAGCGGACATACGATCACGCATTTCAGTTTGGTCAGCCATTCTAGCTCTCAATCGCATGATTATGGGCGAACGTGAGGGATCCATTATCACCTAAATTCATAAATGAACAAAAATAAGTAACCCATATGAAATACGCCGATCCATGGCAATGTTCTAGAAATTTTGTTTATTAATGGAGCTTTTGACAAACCTAACAAAATGGAAACTCGAAATCCCCTAAACAAGTGAACTAGGAAAGTAAATGACTCAACTTCCTAAGCATTAATCTAGAAATGAAAATAGCAAGATTAATTCAAGCACTTCATCTAGCTTGATCAATATACACTCGGGACACCATTCGGCGCAATCGCTTGTTCTCCTCTTGAGCTTTTTCAGCAACTCTTTTGAGGTGTTTATTCTCAGTACGGTTGGTGATCTTCAAGCACCTCTGGTATCTTTGGAAGCAGCTCCTTTGGAATCTTGTGTTGTTGAATGTACTTAGTCGAGGCATAATACTTCTTTTATTTACTCTTCAACTCTTCCTCGGGCCATTTGAGCTTTCGTGGATGACACGTCCCACATTGATTTGATAGTGAGAATAGAGTCTTCATGGTCTCAGTTTCCATCAACAAAGCTGACTTGGAGTGGATATGCTTGTAATGCCGGGGGAAGCTCTTGCACAACTTGGTACTGACGAGTCACTCTAGTCGGATAGTACTCCAATGCTCCAGTGAATCCCAGTAGAGGGATTGGGCCAATACCTCCACATGTGAGTCTCGCCACACGAACTTGGAACCATTTAGCATGCCATAGGAAACCCTTGGAAGTTGGTTTTTTCATGAAAGCTAGCCATCTAGAATAATGGTAATCTGGTGCATGTTTTTGGTTGTTCTCAAATTTTATAATAGGGTGATTAGAATCACTAACATCATGTATATTCATTAAACCACCAAATCCCTTTATATGAGAAATAAACCAAATTTGCAAAAGCTCGGGAGAGGAATGGAAGGTCTTATCACTGCCTCCTTTAAATCGAGTGAGGGAAAGAAAGGTTTTGGCTAGAATAGTGTTTACAAAATTTTTCCCTTTCAACACTTGCTTAAGTAAATGAGCCATCAAAGGGTTAATAGCATTCTTGCAATAAGGAAAGACTATGAACCCAAAGAAAGCTAAAAGGAAAACCCTACGCATTTGAAATGAAGTGTCATTTTCGAAACATTCTTTTAGAAAAGATAATGGGCAAGTATGGCGGTGAGCCTTCAAAACTTTTCTTATGTTGTCCTCTTTGATTCTTAAAAAATCAAATAAGGCCACAACGGGATCAATACCAATAGGTGGACTAATCAATTCAGCTTTCAAAGATTTTCCCAGGGCAATGCTATATTCTTCCAAGGTAGGAGTGAGCTCATGCTTACCGCCAAACATGAAAGTTGAAGTCTCGGGGCACCAACAATAGGCAAGTGCTTGGATGATGCCGCCATGGATGTTAATATGCATCAGTGGAAGTAGTCGAGCTATATGCGACTCTACAAATTGGCGGCCAGCTTGGTCTAACTTGTCCCACCAAGTGCTAAGCTCTTCCTTTGGAGGGAGAATAATTCGAATGTCCGACGTCCCCATTGTATATTGATCAAGACTCGTGACAACTCTAAGGCCATGGATCAACAAAATAATGCGATAAAGTAAGTAAATTGCAAAAACAAAAATTTAGAGAACTTACTTTACCAATGGTGAGCAATCACATAGACATGCGCATGGTAAACGACTCGATTTCTAATCTATAAGGCTTAGCAAGGTGGAGCCATAAGGATTATCAGACTAGCCACGGGCTTGTGGACTATGTCGCGTCCTCATGACTCCGGCTTGGTCAAAGAGCCGACCCAGGTCGCGGGCATGCGGACCGAGGTGGGTACTCTTGACATCATGAAAAAAACTTCGGGATTGAGATGAGCGACTCGTACCCGAGCATGCGGTCGGAGTGATATTCATCTCAACACCATCCTAAATGATCCTATGCGGCCCATGTCCGGCGGTAGGTTGTGTGTGCAAAAGTGTAGTGTAAATGCAAAGCATGCACAACAATTTATAGCAAGCAACACTTCGTATGTGCAAGTAAACCATTCATTCCTACACCTCCCTAAAAAACAAGGGTTAGCAAACACTTCCCCTTATACCTCCCAATCTGCAAAAACATTTAACACCTTAAATGTTAGGGACGTACTTGGAATCCTCGCTACCAAACAAAAACATTTTTCAAAAGAAAGAAAATTGGCCTAAGTCTATTAAGAGTTTCAACTCAAGTTCCCAACGGAGTCACCAAGCTGTCGCGACCAAATTTTTGGGTGCACCACCTAAAATTAGGCTAATGGATTGCTAAGCCTAGACATAGCTCGGGCTCTCCCAAGCCCATACCAACTCACAATTTAAATTCAAATATCTAACATGCAAAAGGGAGTCGTCACTAATCAGTTTACGGTAGGTCGATTAGACACCTAAGTAAAATAATGGAAGAATCATTTTTTTTCTACGAACCAGAGATTGTGGATTTGGGGACTTGATTACGTTAGATTTCTCTAACGCCCTTTCGGTACCTTTCTCTTTTGATTTTTGAAAAAATGTTTGGCAAACGGCTTGAACTGATTTTAATTTACTTTCCTAACATGTGAGGCGATCATGCGAGTGCGCATACCATCAATTTAACACTCAGGAAGCAATTAAATAATGCAAGACTTACCTTAAAGCAACGAAAGCATCTGTGTTGTTAGATCAGAATTCACATCAGCAATCCTAGATATGATTTCTAATTAACAAGCAATCACTCAATTTTTGTTTTCACTTTTAACGAGAATATAGTCCTTATGCAATGCAATGCAGTGTTTCTAACCTAAAATGAAATAATATGGCATGGCAAAATGTCTTAAACTACATGAATGAGTAAAAAAAAAACTAATGATTTATTAATGAACATGCAATAATTAAATATGCAATCTAAATTAATCAAAATGACCTAATTCTAATGACGTGCAATTTTTAATTAAATGAAACTAATAAAAACTAAAAAATGACGTGCATTCCATGATTTTATTTAACGAAAATTCGTAATTAAAATCACTTAAAAATGAAAATCAAATTAAAGTGAAATATTATCTATTCTAAATGCTTTCTAAACATGCATTTAAAAAAAACCTATCATGCAATTCATCTAAAAACCCATCTAGACCTAAAATGCAATGACGTGCCAAGAATGCCTTAATTCTAATTTTTTTTCTCTTTTTTTTTTTTATGAAATTCGAAATTAAAATTAAACATGCAATTTAGATAATAAAAAAAACTAACATCCTAAATGAACACACTTTTTTTCTTTTCTTTTTCATGACTCAAAATAAAATCCCTATCTTAAACATGCAAGATAATTAAAAAACAAACCTAATCCTAATTCAAACTTTTTTTGGATTTTTTCCTCTTACGAAAATAAAACCGACTCAAACACCACGACATCAGATCAAACAAAATAAGATTGATATCCAAAAATTGGCGAACCATATCTTGCGCATGAGATCGGGTTGTCCAATTTTAAAATTAAATCGCGAATCGAATCTCGAGCATGAGATCAGATTGGTGATTTTTACAAGGAATTGCGAGTCGGATTTCGAGCGCGAAAATCGGACTGTCAATCCCTAATTTAAGGCAATTTCATGTCGGGAGCTCAATCTTACATTAATGAATAATTACACTAAAAAGAATAAAATAAAAAGGAAAGTAAAAAAACAATAAGTAAATAAATAATAAAGAAAACTACCAAATTTTCCTTTTTTCTTTTTTTCTTTTTTCCTGTTTTTCCCTTTTGCTTCCAAAAGAAAAGCTGGGCAGCTCGTGCGGCTGGCCACCGAGGGGATTCCGGCTGATCAGTCCGGCGAGAGGAACTCCGGCAAGGGCTGCGGGCAGATCCGGTTCGGGTCCGGCCTCGGCAGAGCTTCAGTGGGCTAGAGGTTGCTGTCGAGGCAGTAGGGACGCAGATCTGGCTTTGGTCGCACAAGGCGATGCAGCAAAACGATGAGGGTTAGCAGCAAAACGACTCCTGGGTAGACCAAACGGAGGCTGGCGCGGGATGCTCCGGCGGAGGCTCAGTGAGTCGCGGCGAGGGCGGTGCAATTGCGCAGCGACAGGGGCGACGGAGCCGAACCACTGTGGCGTCTGGCAAATATTGGGCAGCGAGTCGTCGCGAGGAATGAAGCGACGGTAGCTGGTGCAGGTGGCTGGAACAGGGATGGAGGCGCGCGGGCCTGGCTTCTGTGAATCGGGCAGAGGTGCAGAGCAGGGCTCGCGGAGACGGATGGGCTGAGGCGTCGGACCCGAGGCAGAGTTATGCAGCGGCTTTGCTAGCAGATCGGCGCGGCTGAGTGGATAGTGGCGCGGGAGAATCAACGCCGGTCGTCGGGAGGAATGGAGGGCTGGGCGAAGGCGTCGTCGCTCGGCGGCGCAAATCAAGGGGCACGATGCAGGGGTGGTGGACGCGAGAGGTGGCGCGGCGTCAAGGGCGGAAGGCTGGGCGCAGGTGCGCCGGTGGGCAACTCGGGCGGCAGGGGAGGCGTCGGCTCCGAGGAAGATGAACAGGAGCTCCTTCCTTTTTATTTTTTTTTCTCTTTCTCTCTCTCTGTTCTTTCTGCAGTTGCTGCCTTCTGCTGCTGCCTGTACTTTTTCAGCATAAGCTTTTCTTCTGCTGACTTTTTCCTCAAAGTGGATAAACTCCCCTCTCGGCCAAAACGAAACTGCCCCACCTTTGTTGATATTAAAAAAAAAAAAAAACACAAGGACTCACCCTAAAAATAACTCTTCTTTTCCTCCATTGAACGAAAAACCAAAGAACCCCCTCTTTCTTCAAGAATTATGGCCGTGTCTTTCTATACTGTGTGGCCCCCCGAAAAACCTTATGCTTTTTACTTTTTATATGCCATCAATTAGGATTTTTAATTTTTCAAAACCAATAACCACGAAGATATATTTCCCAAACGCAATATTCGCAATATTCGTTTTTTTCCACTTGCCTTATCCGAAAAATTTATCATATCCTGGAAAATTTCAAATTCTTATTTTCTCACGAGACAATTTCCGATCACTTAAAAAAAAGTGCTTGGCCAACCTGCTTGCTCCGTGGGCCTAATCCATCTAATTTGAACTCATCCACCACCGGTCCAATAAATGCAACCTAAATCTATATGCTATGCAATTTAATAAAATTAACCCCTAATTTTCTATGCAATAAATAAATAAACTAAATCGCCAAAATTTAGGTGTCAACAGTATTCATTAAAATCACTAAACTATGTGAGTACTTGAGAAATGAAACTAAGCTAAATCTAATATTAAAATCTAACGACCTAGTAGATGCCTATTTTCCTAAACATTTTCCAAATTTTATCTTTTTAATTTTTCATATATATATTTGTATTTCTGGTAATGGGGACTCGGGCTGGGCTGTTGAGCCCAGTCTAAATGTGAATGGATCATAATTGTTGCTCGTAGGTTTGGGCCTAGAACATAATTGGACTCTTGCCTCAAGTCCCTTCACCAAAAAAAAACAAAAAAACTAAGATTTCGTTTGTTTAATGGAAAATAACATCTTACTCATTCTTTAATATTAACAATAAAAACTTACCTTAACAGCTTGAATGAAATTTCAATAAAAATAAAAATCTGAGCTCGAGATCCTCATTCAAACTTATTTTATGAACTCCAGAGATATTATATTCCCTTGACAAATTTTACACCGGATCATGATCACTTTGCATCAATTCGAATTCCAGCCTTGCAATTCTTATCTTCTAGAGTGTGATCGTCTGTTTATTTTGAGGAAACTCTTGCGCACACATAATTTTGATGTCATGGTGTCTTATTCACACGCAACAGCTGGTTGACAAAGACCGCGTGCATCATTTGAAATCGTAATGTTATCACATGATTTGATCAAGCAATCATAACTTGATTAACAAGAAAATTATCATAAAAAGATTTTGGATTGCATTGACACAAGTACAATAGATCTATAACCTTTTTAGTAATTTTTCTCTTGATTAATTTACTAGTTGATAATCACAAGTTTCAATTCTCAATCTATTTTTGTACCACCAAACTTTGGTTAGTCTTTTAGAGATGGGATTGAATTTAGGTGCAACGCTAGTCTTAGGACACTTGCGTTAGTGCTAGGACAGGGATGATATGTTTACTCAGTGGGGATGGCACATGGACATATTTTGCCAAACTAAGGCACGATGCATACATTTTAATGAAGTATGATGGATCTCTCGACTCCTAACTTCTATATTTAATTTTTGTTAAAGCATTAGTTTAATTCGAAACTTTGTAAAGATATAAGTTTTAAATATACGTTCAATTAGAATTTCTTTATTATTATCCATATGTCTGGACACTTTTTTGGGCCACACTTAAATTTTTGAATTCCAGAACTATATTTTGTCCATATTTATGAGGAATTACCTTTTCACATCATACATTTCCACCCTCTAGTTAGTTCCAAAAAGAGTTTCGACTTGATTAAAGGAAAACGATGTCTACGCTTTGTATAGGTCCCCGAAGCCTCGTGATTCAAGGTTCTACCTTCCTAAAGAGGACAAGGAGGGCTTTTGCAAAAAATTCACTGCCAACATCCTTTTGATAGTCATCGTTCGTCTTTAGTCACTCCAGAAGATTGAAGAGTCACGACAGATTCCCTCTCTCTTTTAGCACCCGTCGAGATATTGATAGAGAATGCCCTTATCATCTCGTGACTCACGCTGCATTTTTAGATTGACAAAGGCATTGGAGATCTATCTCAGGTTCACACAACAAAGTTGTCCAAATAATACTTTTTTTTTCTTACTTTTGTGTATGTAATTATATTAATTTACGAGGACAACATAACATCCCAATGTAAAGCACTTGTCTTCCAACGTGACTCTCATTGAAGCAAGTGATTAATGTAAGAGTTTTCCTAATATGAGAAACATTAATTGATATTGTAATTTATCGTTTTACGGAATTGGTCCAAGGTAAAATAAAAGGTTTCTTGATTATTCTAATATGAGACTGGCTAGTGTGGGTTGAGTTGAGCCCACCTCGTAATGAGGCGGCTTAACTGAAAACTCTATAAATAGTGCTCAGATATCTCCTTTAACCCTTAACACACATTGAGTGTTTATTAAGCGCTAAGGGTGAGGGGGACCGTCTTATTGAGTCAGTGATATAGAGAGCAATAGAAAAAAAAGAAAATGATGTATATTTTTGTATATATATTTGTATAAGAGCGTGCCATCCGTGTGTGTAGGAAATGTGCATGATGGCAACTGAGAGAGGGAGAAAGTAGAGTAAACTAGGAACTCGATGGTTGATTAGTTAAAAAAAAAAAACAAAAACAAAAGACTAGAGTTTTTCATGAGGATGAACAATGAAATTTTCGTGGTAAAATTTCATAAACGAAAATCGATATATACTTTTTTGATAAAAATAAATCAAAAGATATTGGCTCCATTTATTTAGCAAAAAATGAATGATCTTGAAAATATTTTCCTAAAAACGATTATTAGTATGGTTTAAAATAATTAGTCAATGAAAAATATTTTTATTATCGAAAAAAATTAAAGTTTTAATATTTTTGTAATATTTATAGTCCATTCATTCTTATAGATATACTAGTTAGGAAATTATTTTTCAATTTTTTTTTCAAGATGAATGGAGCCATTGGCTCCGATTCTAGCGCTGCTCATCCGTCGGTATTTGAACACATCCTATTTTTTACAGACGCGAAAATTCCATTGAGTCGTCCGCTCTGTGTGGCCATCGTCCAGACAACATGTGTTGCGTCTCCCGGTTGGTTCGGTCTCATCCTATCGTCACTCGTCGGTCATTGAAGATGGTTCTCCCCATCCACGTCGAAAGTGGGACCGCATCGATCTTTCCCTTCCTTTGTCCGCCTCGTGCTGGCGTGATGGCTTGTGTGATTTTGGTGACGTCCCTCGACACATCTTTCTGGACGCTTATTCGATGGTGTTGATTGCTGTGATGGATATTATATAAATTCAAAAAATATTAAAATATTAGTAAAAAGAATCCACGTCAATACTTGTCATGTCACTAGAGATAACCAACATCCACGTTGGCAAATTCAGACCAAAATTAGTCATATTGACTCAATTAGCAAATTATGAAAAGGCTTACAACTGAATTGGCAAAATTAAAAGGTTTATAATTAAATTGACAAAAATACAATTAGTTTAAGATTTTTTTTGACAATTTCCCTCATTCACTTGATATAATCTTTGAGTTTATGGTGGCCATTTTAAGAATGAAGTTAAGTGCACGGGTCTATTTGTGTGAATCCATGAAAATTAATCAAAAGCCAAAAGATTAATTTTCATAGATTTCAAGAAGTAGTTAACATGTGTCTATGCACAAGCGGGTCAAATTAGCCTCCTTCAAGCTATTTGATGGAGAGATGAAAATTGAGTATATGTCAATTGGCACATCTGAAGATCACAATGTTGATATATCTCCAAAATACGTTTGCCAACAACATGTGGGTCGATATGCACCTATACTTAGCGCTAGAATTTCAATGAAATGATACTACTTTGTCTGAGTTAATCAGTTATATGGATTAACGTTCAGTTAGGGAGATCACATACTTACGAGGTTAATTTGGAAGTTAAATGTGCAGTTTCAATGTGGCAGATAGAATCTATATTTATATCACAGTTTCTTCCACACAAAGTAACTTGTAAGGTAGCCATGGAGTTAAAGAGGGACAACAAGGAGCTCCGGCCTCTCTTGAGCCCCCACAAGTAAAACTAAAAATACTAATTATTAAATTTCTTTTGTGCTAGGAATATCTTCTGGCCTATTTCTTAAATTTCATGTTAAGGCGTGGCCATTCATTTTTATATCCGCAAGTTTTTAACTATTTTTATTATTTATTGGCCTGAAACGTTAAATTCCTTGTTCACCTTTTGTGATTGACGATAGAAACGAGACATTTCTTTCTTAACATAATCATTTCCAATTTACACTAGTAAAGACTCATGATCTCTAATAAAATTCAGGTTTCAACCTAACAAAATACTAAAGTTATAAGTTTTGGAATCTTTATAAAGATGAAACTTCACGAAGTAAACTTGAAATAACTACTTAAATTTTTTGACAACGGTATTCTTCATTATTTTAATCTCAATAAAAGACTAAAAAATATTTTATTACCTCTTCTTTGTATCAATCTATTGTGTGATGTTCTTTTCTACTTGTAACAAAAGAAAATATTAATCAAAGATTCAAGGAGAGTACATATAGATATTCACTCCCCCTTTAATAGAATTCTGGCTCCGTTGCTGTTTAGAGGCCATGCCCGTTATTTTATGGATGAAACTTGCATTTATGCACCAAAGTGGGACAGTATACATATATCTATATGGAGTAATTGAATTGACAAATTTTAATATATAATTCTAAAGAAAAACTTGGAGAGATCTCGAAAAAGCCATATGAATGCTTACTTTTTTTGAAGAATATACATGGAATGGTCAAAATGCATTTTCTCAATCTATTTCAAAAATGCATCTTGAGAATGTTGAATGCTGATCAATGTCTCTTGAATTATTAATTTCAAACTCATCAGGCTACATAATTCTGATTATTGCTGAACTAAGGCACAATAAGCAGACATTTTCAATAAAGTATGTGAGTCTCTCGACTTCTAACTTCTATATATTATTTTTTTTATGATTATCGATACGTCTGGACACTTTGCTACTTTGCTGCGCCACACTTAAATTTTTGAATTTCTGAATTATTATTTTTTTGTCCATATTCATGAGAAATTATCCTTTCATAATATTGCATTTTCACGCTCTGGCTAGTTCCAAAAGGCGCCTTTCGACTTGATAAAAGCAAAACAATGTGCCCACTCGGTATAGGTCAGCAGATTACAACGCCCAAAGCCTCGCGATTCAAGGCCCTTCGCAAATAATCTCCTGTAGATAAGGGAACCAGTCGATGACACTACTGCTCACATCATTGTGATGGTTATCGCTCGTTCTTAGTCACTCTAGAAGACGAAAGAGAGTCACGATAGATTCCCTCTCTCTTTCAGCACCTGTTCAAGACACTGACAAAAAATGCACTTATCATCTCGTGACTCACGCTGTGTTTTTAGGTTGACAAAAGACAATGGAAGTCGTCGGTCTGTCTCAGGTTGACATAACAAAGTTGTCTGA
Organism: Eucalyptus pauciflora; assembly: GCA_007663325.1. Lineage (NCBI taxonomy): Eukaryota > Viridiplantae > Streptophyta > Magnoliopsida > Myrtales > Myrtaceae > Eucalyptus > Eucalyptus pauciflora. Next base: position 2,171,834 of record VMYD01000388.1, read on the forward strand.
ACAATACCTGTTTTTTTTCATTTTTCGTTTACTCTTATGTATGTATTTATTCTAATTTACAAGGAAAACATAATATTCCAATGTAGCAATAGACCCATGTGGGTAAAATGATCCAAAAAGTTCTAAACATATTGTACTTTTATCAATTCAATTCTAAATCTTTCAATTTTACTAATTGAGTTCCAAACATTCATATTTTGCCAAATAAGTTTATCCGGCCAATTTTGCCCCAACATCAATAACATGGACGTTGGCCGTCCTACGTGGCGCGGCCAAAGTTGAAGTGAATAATTTTAATAATATTTGATTTTTTTTCTAAATTATTGTTATTTTATTTTTTATTTTTTGTAACCCTATGTGGGCGAGTTCGCCAACTGACCTACCTAGTCTGAACAACCCTCACTGGTGGTGAGGGCCTTTGCTCCCTCATCATCCATAAGCGAGGACGGCATGGCCCTTGCCCAAACTAAACGAGGGTCATAAGAAAAAAAATAAAAAAATAAAAAAATATTATTTAAAATTGTCCATGTCATCAATTTACGGTCAAAATTAATCGGATGGATTCAATTGTCAAAACATGAAAAATGTTTAAAACTCAATTGATAAAATTTATGCAAAAAATGGTAAAATTAAAAATAAGTTTATGACTTTTTGGATAATTTTTTCAACTAATGTGAAAGTACGCACTTTATCTTCCAATGCGCCTCTCATTGAAGCTAATGAAGGATATCATGTGAATTAAAAAAAAAAAAAACAGTGGTTGAGAGAGGGGGAAAGTAGAGAAAACGTGGATACCATGTATTTTTGTACATGTACTTGTATAAGAGCGAATCATCCTTGCGCTTCGAAATGGACATGATGGGAGTTGAGAGAGGGGGAAAGTAGAAGAAACGTGGTTGATTTTTTGTTGCCATTATCCAGATCACACGCGTTGCCTTACCGGTCGCTCGTGCTCATCCTATGGCAGCCATCGAAGGTGGTCTCCCCATCAACGTCGAAAGAGGGACAACGTTGATTTTTCTCTTCAATTTATAACCAAATGTTTCCGTGACTTCACTACATAAATTTGTCCGTCCTGTACTGGCGTAATGGCTTGCGTGATTTGGAGACGTCCCTTAACCTATTCGATGGTGTTAATTGATGAATCGATATTATGCTCAAGTTACGACGCCATTCACTCGAAATAATCTTTTCTGTCTATCACGACCATTTTGCTGATGAAGTTAAGTGGATAGATCTGTTTGTGGGCGTCTATCAAAATTAATCTAAACCCAAAAAAAATTCAGATATTCTTATGACCCCAACGCATGATTGAAATGCCGTTTCTTTAAATGGTGAATGGCGAACCCACAAAAGCATTCACAACTTAAATCGAATTTACCAACGTGTAGTTTGGTTTATAAGCTATCAACTCACAATCGACTTTACCATTTAAAGTCAACTCTTTGAGTATTGTCAGTATTGTGCAAGGGTAAACATTTGATAATGTTATCAACTTCATTTGAATTCATCAATGAAATTGGAGTCGGCTATCCTCTAAATCCATCGACTCAGTTTGAATCCGTAATTCGTCAACCAATCATATGTTCTCTTATACATTAGACATCCGGAGATCAGGAACAAATAAAAACTCTCTCTGATCAAGAAATTTCAGGAATCTAAGATGTCAGAATCATAAGCGAGGAACAAGTCTCCAAATGGTTTGCAGGAAAAAAAAAAGGGTTATAATTAACTTAACTTGTGGGAGATTAAAAACTTACGGACGTTATGATCGAGAGAGATAGCAACTTGTCCTTCCTTTTCTATATCATCAGAGAGAGCCAAGTTCCAGTTTACTTTATACACAAAAGAGTCTGATGTCCTTTTCTATTTTTAGTCCGGATCTTACGAGAAATCGGGTTTGTTAATTAAATCGAGTGGATGAAGTTTCTATTTCCTAATTAATACGCACATCGCTTTGTGTACCCATAGCCCTGCTTTAAGAATTGTCGAATATAGAACATAAAAAACTACTCATGCAAAGATTTCACGACAAAAAGAGGTACATACTACTAAAAAAATTTCGGAGGGAGCAAGTTTGGTCATCAATTTGCTTTTTATTCATCCGTTTCTCCAGAGTAGTCATGGAATTCTTTAGTGGATTATTTGTGTTATTTAAAAAGATTGAAGTAACTAAAAAATCCGATAAGTATTTTAGAATACAATATTAATGTTAAGCATACTTCTAAGATTATAGTATTTTGAAAAAAAGAGAGGAAAATATTACTTGATTTCCTTGAGCGACCTCAAGTTAAGGTGAATTTAGAAACAAGTACCGAAGAACTCATTGATGTTAGATGCAATTATCAAAATAGGGGAGTATCATGAAAATTTCTTTCCTTCATGCTTCTACTAATTACCAAGAAAGGTTAAAATTATGGCGAACATTGCGGTCTATTCATGTCTCGATTTGTCTCACATGGCTATGTATTGGAGATTTCAATGAAGTGCTCTATCAGTGTGAAACATTATGGCTATGTATTGGAGATTTCAATGAAGCGCTTTATTAGTGTGAAAAAGTAAGAAAACGTGAAATAGATAGTTATAGAATGGTTGCATTATGGGATTTCCTAAATTCTTGTTCATTGATGGATATAGAGAGCAAGCGTGCACTTACACATGGACTAAAAACCGAGAAGGCCTTGAACTTGTCAAAAAAAGACTTGATATGGCTCTTTGCAACATGGATTGGAGAGTCTCATCCCCTAATGCAAAGGCATATGCATCTCCAGCAATTGGTTCAAATTATTGTCCGATTTTTCTGCAAACAGATACAATTGGGGTAGGAAAAAAGAATAAATTCATATTTGAAGCTTTCTTGGTAGAAAACTCAGAATGTAAAAAAGTGATCCAAAGAGCCTGTAGAGCTGAGGAAGGCTACCAACTAGATATTGTGGGCAAAACAAGGAAGGTAACTGATGTACTAAAGCGATGGAGCAGCAAAAAATTCAGAACCGCATCCTGTGAGATTCTCTCTCTACAGGGAAGATTCACCGAGTTAATGAATAGGGCTAAAGGGAGTGAAAACCGAGAGGAATATCGCCAAGTTGTCCAGCAAATTGAAAGCCTATGAAGACAAGAAGAAATGTAATGGGGTATGAGATCAAGGAATGATTGGATGGCAAGATCTTTGATGTCACGCTCAAGGAGCACCACGACAAGGTGGTGGCTCCCCAGACATGCCACCACTTCTACACCCTGAACATGGTCGGGTACGTGCTCGAGAATGTGAAGTACCCGGTTTGCCCCCGGGTGATGTAGAACATTATGAAGTTTGAGTGCTGCCACGGTGCACATTAGTGTGCAGCACTGGCTCAAAGGTTTGAAGCCTTTTCTGTCAATATGTGGCTTAGTAGGTCAACAGGCACCTGGATCGGAGAGAGTAGGAGCTTTTGATAATATGTATTGGAGATGTTGTTTGCCACAAAGTGTGTTGTGATGTGACAAACTATACGCAATCTTGGTGCTCATGATCTCTTATTATGTATCGTGAGAATGTGTAATTTGCGTATGCTTAATCATGAGTAAGTTAAGTATGAGTGGGTCACATATTTCCTTATTAAAGTATCTCACATCTCTTATATACTAAATGTATTACTTTTTATACATATGTGATCTTACTCCATCTATTAGTTTAAATTTTTGGGTTGTATATTCTAAGATGTATTGAAACTAGTCTATCTTAGTCTGTTTTACACATGTTTTTTCTAGGCCAACTAACACGTTAGAGGGGTGTTAAAGTAGTTCATATCGCTTGTTTATGAGATTTATATGCATTTTAAATATATATGCGACCTCTCTCTATTAGTAAATTTAAAATTTTCAGATGGACATTCTAGCACATTTTCTCTCCTTAATTTGTTACCCCTATAGTGGGTGCGACATCGACAGCCTTGGAATCCAGGTTGGTTCAGGTCCATGACACTTGATCACGAGACAAATAAAAGACAGATGGGGCATGGGGTGTTGCTAGCATCAAATGAACAATGAGTCAAAGATTGGTTCAGGTCTCGTGGCACGACAATTGGGTCTCAATGCAACAACGGGTGGGGTGAAGGATGCTCTCTCTCTCTTTCTCTCTCTCTATTTGCTCTATTTGCAACCCTAGCGGTTGCGACATCAAGTCCTTGACATTTGATCACGAAGCAAATAGGGAGACAGAGTCTGCAAGGGGTGGCTAGGCCTAAAGTTGGGGTTTTTGTTAACACCCTCATATATGCACTTCAACAAATCTCCCTCACATATGAGTCTCCTATGTTGGGCTCGCTCCCTCTTAATCGAGGCATCCTTCTATAACAATATTATCTCAACTCAAATCTTCACCTTGGCCTAGCCAAGTAATGGCAAATATTGGCGAGGAACAACATTTGCCCTTTAGACTCTGCCTTAATTATCTTGGCCAAACCAAGCTTTTGTCGGGATGTCGTGAGAAACCATCCTTCATCTTGATAAAGGAGTCAAATTTGAGATATTTTTTTTTGAAATATTTATCAAATGCTTGTCGACAACGAGGGCTTATTAATCAATCATTAACTTTTATACCACTTATTAGGTCAATGCACCGGAAGCCTAATACCTTTAGCAAAATAGACCATCATGACCGGATTTGTCAATATATTCAATTAAATTCAATTTCACTTAAAAGCTTGAATCACTGAGACATATTCAAAATGAGATATATTAGTTACTCAAATTTACTCCACATTTGAATGTGATGTTTCTTTTTGCCTGACACTCGCGTGCAACTTAACAATAAATCCAACGTGGAACTTCTCCCAATACAAATGTAGGCATAGATTTCAACGTGCTTCCTTTGAGCACGAAAGGTGAGATTTTTGTAAGGTCTAGAGTTGAAGCCATCAGAAAAGAAAAAAGAAGCACGTGGCGGAATCATTGATTTTCTTCACGAAAATGAAATCCTCGTTCTCCTATTACATAAGTGATACATTAAGAACAGGTCTGCCGAATCGATGAGACTAGCTCTTAGACTTGATAGACAAAGGTGGCACGCCAAAAAGATGAAGGTCTCGACGATCCCAACCCATGCAGAACCAAGCATTCGTATGCAGTCTCACTTGTGAAATACAAGCGATGTGGGACTTATTCTTAGCTGATGGACCTCTATATGCACTTCCCCTTCGTCCCTTAAACCTGTGAGTTAGTCTAACTGATTCTCTGGGATTTTTTCTTAGATTATCACTTCTCAAAATGAAATTCTCATTTAAAATCGTAAAACTTGGCAAAATTAATATTCAGTTGTAAAAAGTGCAAAAGATTGAGGGAGCACCTAGCAATCATTGTCGATAACTTCTATATACGGTATTACTCATCCTTTAGATTGTAGAATAAAAATTTGCTTAAACAGCTTGAATGGAATTTCATAAAAAATAAAAAAATAAATAAATCTAAGATTGAGATCATTCAAACTTACTATATAAACAGTAGAGATATCAAATTCCCCATTTGAGAGGCTAGCATGGCGTTCCAATTTGGACGGACAAATTATACCCCATATCACTGCCACTTTGCACCAGGACCATCCATTCCTTATCTTCCAGAGAGTGATCTTGTATCCATTCTAAGGGAACTCACACACATAATTTTCACGTCGGGATTTCTTATTCACATACACGACTGTTGTTTGAACGCATGCATAATGTAAAGCCGTAAGATCATCACGGTGGTTGATCGAGCAGTCATGACTTGATTACTTTACAAGCCAATAATCATTGGTCTCATTTCCTAATCTATCCTGGGCATTAGAAAACTTTGATTAGTCTGTAAGAAAAAGGTGCGCAACACCGGTCTTACGGCTTACTCGCATTGTGGTGGGGTCACCCAGTTGGCGATGGTACATGGGCAAAATCTGCTGCCTCAAGCTGAACATCCCCTTGCAGTAATCTATAATCTGAAAAACAGAAAGAAAGAAAAAAAAAGGTTACGGCGACTATTCTTGTCGGAGGTAGATTAGAATGTCAGAATTAGTGCAGGTGCTTTTGATTTTCGGATGAAAAATTTCATGAAGTAGTTGACATGTGTCTATGCACAACTGGATTGTCACATTATCCTCCATCAAGCTCTTCGATAGTGAGACGAAAAACGACTTTATGTGCATTGGTGCGAGTCGATATCACAGTGTTCATATATCTCCAAAATGATTTTGCCAGCAGCATATAGATCGATCTTTATGCAAAGTCGGATAATATATTTGTTTGATCAATCGGTCATATGGATTAATGTTGATGCAACAATTTGGAAGATCTCATACTTACGAGGTTGATTTGGTGGTTGAATGGGATGTGTTTGTACATTTAAACAAACGAGAATTTTGAATATATTCATAAAGAAAAAAAATTGAAAAGATCATAAAAATCCACAAGGAATTTAAAGGGATATGCATGAAATGATTAGCAGAATTTGAGCTTCCTCACGTGTGATCATTAGAAGTGAGGAAATGTCAAGTTAAAATGCATTACTGATTAATGTTCTTATATAAGCAAAATTTAGGCCATAGTGACTGATAGGAAAATACATTATATGTGATGAATGTGATAATCAAAATGCATTTTCTCAAGTAATTTGTAAATCCATCTTGAGAATGTTGAATAATGATAGATGATTCTTAAATCCCAAACACCAAACTCATTAGACTAAATAAATAATTCAGATAAGTACCAAACTGCGGCACAATGCATACATTTTCGATACAGCAAGATGGGTCTCTCGACTTCCAACTTTTATATTTAACTCTTTCTATAGGACTGGAAAATATGAGTTTACATTGAAACATTTTAGGACATAAATTTCGAAAGGTTCAATAAATTAGGAATTTATTTTAAGATTTTGAATGTATACGCGGACAATTTCTTTGTTGGGCTATCAGATCGCATTAAATTCGCATTAAATTCGAATTCCCAATTATTGTCCTAAGAAGTGACGAGTGGGCAAATAATATCCAATAGATAAGGGGGGACCGATGAGCCCTCTCTGTTTTTAGCACGTGTTGAGATAATGACGAGGAGACATTACATTCATTATCCGTTTCGTCCTGTGACTGAAGCTGTGGTTTTGGGGCCTTCAAGGCGATGGAGGTCGCCTCGTCTCAAGTTCACACAACAAATTTGTCCGAACGCTTCTTTTTTTCGTGTCTTTTGCTGCTTGTATTTGTGTGTATTTGCCAGGATTAACCATACCCTGCGGCAATGCAAAGTCGGACTCGACAAAACCATAAACGAAATACTTTGTGGCATGGTATGGAGTTCCTATGGTAACCCTTACAAGAGGTACTTATGCTAATTGCACACTTTCATCCTTGCTAATGATAATATATATATGGGTATTCTTTATGTAGAAAGACACACACACACACGAGAACTCTAATCTTGTGTACAAAAAGGACATGATGGTTACTGAGAGAGGGAGCAAGTAGAGTGTGTTAGAGAAAATGAGGAATTTCGTGGCTTAAAGAAGAGTTAATACCTTGCTATATAAAAAAGTGTAGACGAAATACTCATCGAAATATGGATCAATGAGTAAAGGTAGTGGAATGTAATGGTAATCTAGAAGTAAATATGAACAATTGGGCATTCTTTGATTGATTAAGAGTTCTTTATAAAAGTTACAATGTAGGAATATATAACTCACAATCGACTGTTACAAGCGATTGCTAAGACTTCAGTACTTAATGCTTATATCGATTCCACTACTCATCAGTTACTGTCGACTAAAATACTTGGCAATTTTTTGGTGTCTGTCTCAACGAAAAATCACAAACACTTGCTTACTTTCACCAAAGAAAAAAAAATCACAAACACTATCCTCATGACATGTTTATCTTAAATTGATTTTCATCTAACAAAACATTTGAAATTGATAACTCTATGACACATCTACCTCAAATTAATTTTTGTATAACAAAGGGCCCAAATTGGTAACCTAACTCAAATCTACCACCCATTGTCATTTTTTTTTCTATATCCTATCAAAATGCATCCGTGTTAACACACATGACGGATGATATGAAAAATGACAAACTCGACGTAGAAAATCTACGTGTTATATATATATATATATATCCTTCAATGTCACTAGTTTGTGATCATCTTTGGATAGCACACACTATGTTCGGTGGGTGGAAATCTTTGTATACTAGAAATGTCATTTGATCATGATAAAAAAAAAGTAGGTACCAATTTGGCATTTTAAATAAATACTAACCATAAAAAGAAAGTAAGAGTAGGGTTTTTCACGGGGATAAACGTTGAAGTTTCTAATAAAGTAGAAAGATACTGTCTCGAATCTGAGAGATTTTTATTAGTTCTATCTGAACACGCTCAATCTGGGCTAGTTTTATCCACCTACCGAGGCAATAAATTTAAAAAACCCTAGATCTCCTCGATGGTCCCGGCCAACTTCTCTTTATCTATCCAGACGAAAAGTGTCTCCGTTTTGGTCTCTCGTTCCCAATCTATTGCAATTATCGAACCTGTTTCCCCGTCAACAACAAAGAAACAAACATAATCTTTCAATTTCTATTTGAAACACGATAAACATCAAATGTCTCCAAGAATTCACTGCATATTCATCCGTTTTGTGCTCACGGTGATGGCTTGAGTGATTTAGTGACACCTATTGATGGGTCTTAGCAATGATAGATATTTCTCTTGAATGATAACTTCAATCGCCAGGAGTAATCTAACCGGCTCGAAAGATTAGAATGTACCATATCATCCAAAATAACATAGCGGCACATAGGGTTTGTTGCTAATAATCTCTGGGAAACTAGGGGACCGATGACAGTGCTACGAATATCATCACCAACTTGATCGTTGATCGTCATCGTTCATTATTAGCCATAATAGATTCCCCGCTCTTTTAGCACGTGTTAGGATTATCGACGAAGAGACATGTATTCATTATCTCTTTCAGCTGGCTACTCAAGGCCGTGTTTTTTGGGTCCACAAAGGCAAATGGAGGTCTCTTCTCGGTTTCTCACTGCAAATTTGTCCGAACGGTCCTTTGGGGACTTCCATTTCTTGCAAGGATTGACTCCACACCAAAAAATCGTCCAAAACGGTTGATGCGTGGAGCACGTTTGGAGACAAACAGCGTCCTGCGATCACTGTCATGGTACATCCCGATATGGAAACAGATCCACGTGAGTTGCACTTTGTCGCCGAACGTGTCCCTCATCCCATATTTCAATGCAAAATGGGACCCAAACGGATCCACCCAACGGAATATTCTGTGGTACAATTCGAATTCCTATATGTACCTAGAAGATATAGTTACCCTAATTGCACTCTAGTCCTTTACAAAGAGTACAATGCAAGATTTTATAGCTCGTTATCGACTGTTACAAATGGTTATCAAGACTCCATCACTCGACGATTACATGAATGATTGCATGACTCTATTACTAAACGGTTACATCAATTTCATTACTTGCCAGTTAAATTGAATTTATTACCTAAACGATTATATCTCCTCCACTACTCAATGGTTGCATCAACTCTACTACCTTAACGGTGTTTATCGACCAAATTGTCGACTATAACATTTGGACATTTTCTCATAAAAAAAAATTGAATGATTTATCAACCACTCATTTCTTTTAAGTTAGATAATTAAGAGTCATCATATACCCCATTATCATTGGTAAATTTGATTGTTTGCTACCCAATCACCTCTTGAATTATTTTTAGGGACAATTAATTGGCGTATGGCTCAATGAATGGTATCACTTGCAATTTGTTTACTAAGTCTTCTTTTCTTGAAATTACTTGGCCTTCAATTAATTATTTGGGCCATCTTTCAAAAATAACTCAAAGATTTTGTCCAATTTATTAATGTTGAATGTGCAAACTTGAGTGTCTTTAGTCTTAGCCATTGTTGTTTTCTTTATTTTGGAAGGCTTTAAGGCTGGAAAAACATAAAACTTGTTGAGCAATTCTTCTTTTGCCACAACTATTTTAATATTTTATGTTGGTTAGATTCATCCACTAACTCATATATTTCCATTGAAGCCACGTTTTGTGTAACGTCTTCATTATTGTTTTTTTTTTTATATTAAACACATCAATTTTTTACGTCAAATTATAAAATTAATATATATGGTACATATATATGTCGGATGATAGATATGGGTTGGATACTGATTTGGAATTTTTACTGGTATTAATCATGAAAATAATAATAAATAAGTAAGAGTAGAGTTTTCCATGAGGATAAACAATGAAGGTTCATGATATGTATTTTTCTAATAAAGTAGAGAAATATTGTCTCGAATCTAAGAGATTTTTATGGATGCTCGTCGGTTTGTATTTGAACACGTCCAAATCGGGCCCAGTTTTATCCGTCTATAGAGGCAATAAAATAACAAGCCTTGGATTTCTCCTTGATCCCTCCAAAGTCTCTTTATTAACATGATAAACTGGTCCCCCCATCAACGTCGAAAGAGAAACAACATAATTTTTCATTTCAATGTGAAACACGACGACATAAAGTAATTCTGAGAATTTATTACATTTTCTGTCCGTTTTGTGCTGACGTAATGGCTTGAGTGATTTGGTGACGTCCCTCAACATACTTTTCTTGACACCAATTGAAGGTCTAGCCTTATCAGAACCAAAGGAAAAGGGGTCTAGTATTCGATTTGGATTGGTGGATATTTTGCTCAAATTGTAACTTTATTAACTAAGAATAATTTTTGAGACTATGTCTCTCGTTCGGTGAATGAAATCATAGGACCTAACCGATTTGTGTGTTGTTATAAAAGATTAATAGAATGAAAAGATTTAGATAAGTCAAATCATGTTAAAAAAAAAAACTAACATAAAGGTCCATTTATTGCCTCTATTCATGATTGTAGGTATGTCCATTGCTTTTACATTTTGTTTTTGCAATTTTGACCATTTCATCCGTCTCATGACACCAGTGCGAGATTAATGCGTTGTTTCTTTTATCAGTTAATAGCAAACTTATAAATGCATTCGCGTTCTTGCCCTTGGCATGTGACTAAGAAAACACATGATGATGGAGCCATTGTACCACTGAAACTGAGTTGATATAAAGTGAGGGACAAGATTTGATTTGATTCTCGAAAGTTGTCGATGAAAGGCAGGTCAAGCCAATTGAGCAACCTCTTTTTCGATCTTTCCACGTTTAAAATTGATCATGAATCATCTTGCTTGCGTATTCTTCTGAAGGGTCACTTCGTGTTTCGATTTCTTGCTCTTTATCTATTTGACATGCATAAGACATCGAGTGAAATTCATTTAATAAGATGACCAAAGACTTCCAAACACCCCATTCTTAATAAACAAAAAAATGAGGTTGAAACCCATCTGTCTCCGAAAATAAGGGCACAAGAGAAAGCGAATACATGATACTAGTGATCCACGGTGTATTTGCTGATTGAATGCTAGATTAGTGAAACTGAGTACATAATCGCAAGTTGTACATTCTATAAGTGAATGTATTTGGTAGATGGCAAACTATTTAGCTGGTGAGGGGTTAAATAAATACCGGAAAGAATTCAAATTTAGGGGGTGCCTACCAACTTATTTTAAATTCTTTACTTGGAGGAGTACAAAACTACAAAATTAAATTAAATTTACTATTGTGTGGTTTGATTAGTAAGTTATCAAGTCAAACTTGATTTTACTATTACCAGTTAAATATTTCGATGTGTATATATATGCATATATATACACATATGTACATATGTGTATATATGCAGGATATCTTTTAGCCCGTCAACTCTACTTAAAAGTGTAATTTGCCAGCCAATCATATATTTTCTTATACACGAGACATCATAAAATCAGGATAACGAAATCTCGATGATCAAGAAATTTAAAAAAAACTAAGATTTAATAATCAAAAGCAAGAAACGAGTCTTAAAATGGTTAGTAGAAAAAGGGGTTCTAATTAAATTAATCTTTAGAGAGTAAAAATTATCTAAGTACGTAACCCTAATTAGTTCATGTTACAACTTAAATTCATTTAAGGCCTAAATGGAGTGCTAATGAATTCTTGGGGAGAGAGACAAACAGTTCTAAGTAAGTCCCTACAAAATTTCATCTCGGTCTTCATCCGAATCCTGAGATCACCAAAATATAAAACAAGTAGAGGGTTCTTCCTCTCTTTAGGGATGAAAAAGATATAGGAAATATTCGAAATATGAAACGTGGAGCAGAAAATTAAAATAAAGAACGCTTTTATGAAGCTCACTGTCCTTACAATTCGCAAACAGATAGGCCACGAAAGTCTTCGTAGAAGTGAAAGCTCCTTTTAATTTTGGTGAGGAGTTAAAGGAGCGCTAATGAATTATTCTGGCGTGGGGGGTGGGGTGTTGAGAGTAAAAGCACCTCTGCCCTGCCACCAAAAAGAGACGATGCCAAATTAAAGCACCTTGTCCTATCAGACACGTGAATCGCGCCCTCCATTTTCTCAACCAATTTCTCTGTTATTTTCCCTCCCGTTTTATAACATATAAAAGCTGGTAAGGCTTCCCATTGATTACTAGAAATCATTATTCTATGAAAATATCTCCCATTACTATAAACTTTTTTTCCATCACTAAAGAAATGCCAATAAATAATATAAAATATCACGTGCAAACATGGGCTAAAACATTTAAAGATAAACAAACACATAGACAAAGTTATAGCTGTAAACTCATTTATTCACATAACAATGACTATATTTAGCTAATGAATGAGGATTTCAGAAATTGGGTGATTTAGAATTTTAAAACGTGTAAAATGAGAAATCAAACCACAGTAATTAGATGAACACTTATCAGAAAATACATTCTAGTTTCAAATCAAAATTGAAAACATAACTCAACAATATACATTTTGGGCGGACTTTTTTAGAATTTTGTACTCAATAATTCGGTAACCACAATGATTGGACTTATAATAATAATTCATCCTGCAATTAAATTAAAATTTTCTTTAAGATAGAATAATCTGCAATATAAATCCTTGCTTCTTTACCTTAGAGATTTAAAAAATCTTTGTAGGGAGTGAGTTTGGTCATAAATTGCTTTTACTTCATCCGTTGCTCTAAAGTGCACATTGCGTGTTATTCATGAGCAACTTAAAATCCGAGAAGTATCTTAGAATACAATAATAATGATAAGCATACTTCTACGAATATAGTATTTTGAAAAAAAAAATTGTAAATTAATTTAAATCTGTGATTTTTCTCTATTGATAGTGGTTTTTAAAATAATTTGATTATTGACAGATAAATTTAGTTGATCTACCCTCAAATTTAGAGTGTTGAAAGTATTGCAATCAAGAAGATATATTGAATCTGAATCTATGGTGACTACGAAATATAAAAATCTACATTTGCTTACAATCTACAGAAATTTTAACTAAAATAATTTAAGCATTCAATTAGTAAATACACAGGTTTCGCACTTTAAAAGTTTCTTTTTCGAATTTTGAGTTTTTCATTTTTGCCCTAACTTTTTTTTCCCTTACAATAACATTACACCGAATGTAATAATCCCTTGATCTAATTGGTTCGAGTATGGATTATCAATTTTATGAGAAAAAGGTTGAGCATATCTCAATTTTATTCCACTAGTCTCGCGTGCACTTAGCGCAATCACTTTTAGAATGATGATGTATAATTTAAGGCAAGAAACGTGTCACTTGGTCATCGGAAGGTGCTTTTTATCAACCACGATGAGGCAAGCAGGTCAATTAGAAATTTTCCCTAGATAATATTGAAATATAAGCACATTTAAGTGGGCACGCAATAGCCAATTTTCACTTTAATTACTTTTATCTACCTAAAAATTCAGAAAATTAGAAATTTTTATACTATCGTCAATTGCTTCGATTAGTTGGTCATCGAGAGGTAAAGGATGTGGATGTGGCAATTACTATCACATTAAGTGGAATTATTTTTCTCGAAAAAAAGAATAATGCAAAGATATTATATACATACACACACACACACACACACACACACACACACACACACACACACACATATATATATATATATATATATATATTTGCAAATAGCAACGCCCTATGTATACTAAGAAATTTTACAATTGCTAGTGAAATTTACATATTATGCCAAATATTCCTTGAGATGTGTGTGTGTGTTTGCATTTAGAACGAAATAGCCGTATTACTCTAGCATCTATTATCACAAAAAACAAAATATTTAAATTCATGACATCTATTTTGAAAAATAATAAACATGATATTTTATGTCTTTCGGTAACTAGAGACTAGCAAGATATGTGTTACATCAGTTTTTGGAGAAGATATTCTCCAAAGTTTTACCTGACCTATATTGGTATCATCTTTTAGGGCCCTTCTTTATTCTTTGAGCATTCGGACAAAGCTAATGAAGAAAAACTCTTCCATCCTCGGTATGCATGTGATAAGCCCAATGCACCCGATGCACCCAAAAACGCCCTTTGGGTTTCAAATTATTGCTTACTCCACGTATAACATGGATTTTTCATATTCTATTTCTCGATAATGTAATCCATATTATGTTTTATGCTATAACAATCAAAAGAATAAGAGATGAAATGAGTAATGCCATGACATAAAAAACCTCAAATTTAAATTATTTATCCACTTGTTGGAGATATTAAAAAGATTTTGTGGCCATTTAGTTAATTACTGCAGTAATATGTTGTACACAATTGGATTTTGTTGTGCTAAGTCCTTTTACATATCATTTGTGACCGCCATGGTGGTAGACCGAGTGGGATCGAGGATCCAAATTTGGATTCTTAATTATTATTTTTTTATTCTCAAGTAATTTGGATTTATTTGTAATAGGCACTTCAAAAAAAGTGAGCGACCATTTTAATATAAATTCGTATTGGTGATAAGGTTGTGGGGACAGACTCCTACTTTCTAGACAAAGCATTGAAGACGTTGATATTCCTTTCTCACCCTTCCTCGTTTATCAAAACGTCTGCGTATAATACAATCCTTTCTCACATTCGCGGCTATAAATAGAGCATGCACGTTAAGTTCTTCCCACACCACACCATCTGCATCCTCTTCCTTCCCTACTTTGCTCTCTCTAAACACTCACTCAAACCCTAGTCTCTCTCTCTCTGAGATTCAAAATGTCCACAATCCTTGTCCATCTCCTTGGGATGGATCACAAAGGCAAACCTCATCAGGTTGACCAAAGCATGTGGACTAACCTGCTTGCTTCTTTCGACGACGAGAAGTTCATGAAGGAGATGGTGAACACTCACGCTCCTGAGGAAGGAGACGTGGACGTTCAGTCCCTCTTCCATCTGGTGGACAATACCCTCCACGGAACAACCGCCATCGTCGACTCCATCGTCAACCCTACGGTAATCACCAACATAATGTCATAAATTTGTTAAATGTTATACTTATAACGTCAGTGTTAACACGCTTTCCCCTTGTGACCTTCTCTTCCATTGATTTAATGGTCAATGAGAGGGTGGTAGTTATAATGCTCCAGTTAAGGTTAAATAAGACTGCTCGCGGACATTTTAACCACTTAATTATTTTATAAACATACCTCCTCCACTTTTTGAGATGGATGAAGCCATTTTAATGTTGAGACTTATAAAATGTTTGACGATTTGATTATCCATTGACCTACTCATTTCTTAAATCTCAAAGGAAATGACGAGAGGAAAATATACATTATTCAAATAAGTAACAATAAACAAGTCAAATCAGATTTGGGAGTGTAAAAATCTGATCCAGATTCGTACATGGAGATGATAATATATTGAGTGGGCTGCGGGGACACACGCTTGCTTTTCTGGTTGCTTTGCTATTCACATGGCTAAAGGAGGAACAAGAAAGGCGAAACAATTAATCTCAAAAGATATGGATTATCCACGTACTGTGACAAGCACTAATCCAAGTGGTTATACAACCTCGTACTTGGACTCGATATTGCATTAAATGGGCCACACGGACCCTGCTCGCTTTTCTGGTTACATTAACCATGTACTTTAAACAAGCACTAATCCAAGTAATGACACTTTTTGGATAAAGGGCTCTTTTGTTTTCCCTGTCCCAATTCTCTTGGCCAGCTAAAGCTTTTTAGCTGTCAAGTGTTTTTTTTTTTCATTTATTTGTATACGATTCGAAATATGCCTAAACTTTATCATATAAACTATTTTCATCATCTTGACATGGGGGTCTTAGTTTAGAAAATTGACCAGGTATGCCAATCGGTGGATATCGAGGGGGGTTATGTAAATGACTAGTGCCTTTGCAAATGAAAATGAAAAGTTTGATAAGTTTTCTTAAAATTAAACAGGACCTAAATAGTTTGTCCATGCCTACTCAATATTGTTCTCGAAGTGTTGCATCTCACTTAGATTGATGGTGAAAACTATCGCATCTCTCGTCGTCCCTCTCCTCTCTCTTTCCCTTTCTCATGATAAAGTTATCTTCGTTGCAGGGCACTCAAGGATCTGGAAGACCTAGTTTCAAGCCTCTAAAAGAGGGCTTCAATCCACCTTTAGCTGCCATCAACGAAGTGGGTTGTCAGGTATTTCATAATCTCCCTCCCAGGAATTAGATTTTTCTTCAAGTATATTTGTTTTGGTTCGTTTTCTAACTTTTTTCCATGTGCATGCGATTAAACTAAAGTTAGGAAACTTTAATATCGTGAAATGCTTGCATTCTAGCCTGCTGTTTAGAGGTTGCAAGTAACTAATCGCTTGCATCAACTTGTTGCCCTGTCATCAGCTCACATGCAAGGCATTAGACACTAAAAATGTGCGCCAAACACTGGTCTCACTCTTTCACGAGCTATCGAGCTACTCGTGGGTTAATAAGGCTCTGATTACCCTCTCATCACTTGCTGTGTTCTATGGTGACTTCTGGCGACTTGCTCGAGTTGAACCATCGGACAAGCTCGCAGAATCTATGGCCATACTGAAGGGGTTGCCTGCAATCACCAAGCCCACAGACCCGCAAAAGATCCAAGTTTTTGGTGTTCTCAACGAAATGATCAAGACCACCCTGAATATGACCCAATGCCTTGTGGATTTTGAGCATGACTCTAAAGATGCTCCCGAGCTGTCTACAATGATTGATGTTGCAAGCAACGTTTATCAGATCATCATCAGCATCCTTGCTTGCTCTATTCAATTCACCAGCCTCATTAGCATGGTCGATGAGTATGTTTAACTAATCAAGCATAATATTGTTTTTGCTTTTTCTTTCGAAAGAGTTTGCTTTTTTTATTATAAAAAATAAAGTTTAATGGTCTAAATTGTTTTAAGATACTCTAATTACGATTACTAAACTACATGGTAAAGCACTGTGCCCGTACCTGATTAGTTTGCAAATTTTCGTTTTTCACAAGAGTGAAGAACTCTTGGAGAAGAAGAATTTAACTTCTAATTGCTTTACATTAATCGGAATGACTCATGCCACTACGAGGATTTTATATTTGTTGCTTTTTCAGCAACAAGGGAAAAGATCTGCCAACCTTCGCTCGGAAAGTGAACATGATCCACCACTCTATCAAGAGACATTACGAAGATTTTTTACAAAAAAAGGGTAAAATTTGTTTTCTCCTTTTCTACTTAATTAAGCCCTAAATATATTGGACTCATTGTCTGTTTTTTTGGTCGAAATATTGGACTAATAGTCTAATAAATTTATGTTCTTTTCATAATGCAGAGGAAATTAAGGAGTATCAGAGGCTGCAGCGACTCTTCAATGCCCCTACCGATAACGTGGAGCTGATCAAGGCCTTGTTTTACATCAAGGATGATCCTCAGCCTCTCTTCCTTGGCTCAAAGAAGACAAAGGTTCATATCTCCAACTTGCTGTTGTTGTAAATAGTTTTCACCGGTTGTGCAATCGATAAAAAGCACGTGATGCACCAATGTTTATAATTCTCCTTGTTTGTTATATAGGATAAGGTCGAGTCGCTCCGGAGGAAGAATGTGTTGTTGCTGGTTTCGGACCTCAAATTGACCTCTCACGACCTCGTGATCCTTGTAAAGATCTACAACGAGCACAAGTTCCATGAGGAGCGCTACGAGATCGTGTGGGTCCCTATCATCGAACAAGATGGCGAGGAGGTGATCAAACAGTTCCAGAACCTCCAGTTGCAAATGCCATGGTACTCGGTGCACTCCCCTACACTTATGAACAGGGTGGCCATCAGAATCATTAAGGAGAAGTGGCATTTTAGGCAAGACAGCATGGTGACGGTATTGGATCCACTAGGAAGAGTCTCAAACCAAAATGCTATGAGCATGATTAGGGTTTGGGGTTGGGATGCTTTCCCTTTCACCGGTGCTGTAGCAACAGACATCTGGAAGAGGCCTGGCATTAGCTGGTTTGAGCTTTTGGCGACTGACTTCATTTTCCCGAAGATACAGGAAGCTGTAAGTTTTTGTCCTTCTTCTTCTTTTCCTTCTTCACTTTTCTTTTAGCCTTTTGTTTTTTTATACAACTAGAGTGCGCGCATATGGGTGTGAAAGGAAACTGTGATCTTTGAGTTTGCTTATTAGAGGATGAATTTAGTTAAATTGATGCAGTAATACAAGAATTTTATTCAAACTTAGAATCTGTAAAGACATACATGGGATAAGACGAGAACTATAAAAGACTATTTTACATTATAATGTTGTCCATTGTTTACTGATAAACGGTCAAGATTCATCTTATACCGAGTAGACATAGGCTTTACTGGAGCTTTTGTATAGAAATTTTGAAAATGTAAGATGAGTGTTTAGTTTAATTAACAATATATGGACATGTGAAAAATGAGCATTAGTTATTTTTCACTGATAAAAACATTGATTTTGCCATCTCTCTTATCAGATCAAGGCTGAGAAGTATATCTTCCTGTATGGAGCGGAAGAACCCAAGGTCATCAAGGAGATTGAGGAGTCACTAAAGAAGATGATCGATGATGGCTTTTCCATCGTTGCCTTCGACGTCACCAAATCACAGCTCTTTTGGACCCGCCTCGAGAGCTGCATGCTCTCCAAGCTACAAACCAGAGCGGACTTGCACGAACCCCTTATGCAGGACATCCTCAGGCTCTACACCAACTTCAAGAAGGACGGTGGGTTTGCGGTCCTCACGAAGGGGTCGCGGGTCGTGATCAATGAATCCCACGTGCACATCACGAGGGTCCTGATGCAGTACGAGACATGGAAGAAGCATGTGAACGTGAATGGGAAGACATTCGATATGGTCTTCAGGGAGCAGTTCGACCGGGTCTACATCCTCCCAAGGTGCCACCACTTCTATATCCCGAACATGGTTGGTTACATACCGGAGGATGTGAAGTGCCCGGTCTGCCCGCGCATGATGAACAACATTGTCAAGTTCGAGTGTTGCCATGGAGCACATTAGTCAAGTAATGATGAAAGCGTGCTCTGTGAGTGCTCTGTGAGTGTTCTGTATTTCCTACTATAATGAATAAAGAGGGCTTGCTTAGTGTGTGCTGTTGACGCCTAAATTTTCATTTTAATTAGGTTTTACTGTACTTTATTTTATTTTAGTTTAGTTTATTTTGTTTTGCCTTTTTTTGGGATAATAAATAATAAATAAATAAACAAAAACAAAAAAAGAGGAGCAGCAGCAGCAGCTCCGAGCCCCCTGAGAGACTTCGGGGAACTCACAGCAGAGCAGAGGCGAGGTGGTCGGGTCGCGAGTTCGCCGATCTCCCTCCGAGAGACTTCGGGGGAGAACCGGTGGCGAGCGTGCCCAGATCCGCGAGCTCGCGGCCAGAGAGAGAGAGAGAGAGAGGGGGGGGGGAAATCGAAGGAGAAGATCTCCGCCGCCACCGTCTCCGCCGCTCACCGCCATAGGTAGCTGTTGCCGTCGCCATCGCACCCCCCATCACTGCTGTCGCCGCCGCATCCGCCTAGTCGTCCACTCCCCAGCGCCGCGAATCGGGAACCCTAGGGTTCCCAATTTTTTTCGGGTCGTGACCCGGGTCGTTGGGTCGGACCAGGGTCGGGGGAACTGGGTAGGGTTTCACCGGTTCCCCCCCCTCAAAACGCGACGCCATTTCAATAAAAATAAAATAAAATAAAAAGGCAAAAAAAGGCAAAAAAATCCGAGTCGGGCCCGCATTGCGGGCCCGTTCGCGATCGGCTTTTATTTTATTTTAAATAATATTTTAAATAAATAAATAATTTATTTTCCGAAAAAAAATCAAAATAAAAAAATATATTTTTTTTTAGAAAAATATTAAAGAATATTTTTAATTTCCAAAAAAACTAGAAAATATTGAAAAATATTAAAATATATTTTATTTTCCAAAAAAAATCAAGAAAAATAAAAATACTTTATTTTTCAAAAAAAATATTAAAAAATATTTTATTTTCCTAAAATAAAAAATAAAAAATATTTCATATTTTCGAAAAAAATGCCAAAAAATAAAATAAAAAAAGCCAAAAATACTTATATTTTCTAAAAAATCCAAAAAAAAAAAAATCCAAAAATCCCTTTTATGTCCAAAACAAATACAAATTGATCCTAAAAAATGCATGGAAAATCCCTAAAACATCCAAAAAACTCAGGGTTTAAACAAGGTTAGGTACCGAAAGGGCATTAGTGATTAACTAGTGTAATCAAGTCCCCGATCCTAATTTCTTTGGTTGCACAGGAGTGAGTATTTCTCCCAATATTTCACATGGGTTTCTAATCAACCCACCCCAAATTGATTAGTGGCGACTCCGTTTTAAAAATTAACTTACGGGTTAAAAAACTCAGACTATTAAAATCGTGAATTGGTGGACTTGGGAGAGTCCGGGCTTAATACACCTAGCCGAGCCATTAGCCTCCGCGAGGCGCACGCCCCGATCGGGCGCCGAGAAAAAAGAGGTCGCGACAGCTTGGCGACTCCGCTGGGGACTTTGAAGACTTAGGCCTTTTTTGCCTTGTTTAAATTCTTTACTAACTTAGGTTCTTTCTTTTTCTTTTTCTTTTTTTCTTTTTTTATGCAAGTCAATAGCTTAGAAATTTATTTTAATTTTGCTTAAAATAGATTTTCCTATGAGTATGAATTGTTGTGAATGTTTTACTGTTTCAGCACTACACACGACACACACAACCCGGCCGCCGAACCTGGGCCGCCATAGGGTATTTAGGTTGGTGTCAAGAAAGATACGGCCTCGAATGCGAGACTGCGATGTAGAGGTTGCCTTTCTTTTCCCCGAATTTCTCTAACTGAGGTTAGAAGGGTATGCTGCTAATGCGAGACTGCGATGGGCGGATACCCTTTTAATTTCAACAAGCCTTTTCAGTTAAGAAATCGAGCCACACATCTCATGTGCATGTCTTTGCATTTGCCATTTTCTTAAAAAGCAAAGTAATTTATTTACTTTTAAGTTTTTCGAGTCCCAGTTTATATGCGATGGGACAAGATGACATCCAGCTTATTCCCACTCCCAAGGCAGAGCTCTTTAGGTGGTGGGGTCAATTGGACCAGTATACCCAAGAGCGCGTGAAAGCCAAAGTCGGTCTTCTTCTATCGTTGATCCAAGTCCGTGTTCATCCCAAAGTCATACAAGCCATGGCACATTTCTGGTGCCCGAAGACGACGACTTTTATATTTGGTGGATTCGAGCTAACCCCAACTCTGGAAGAATACAGCATCATCACCGGAATGCCTCTCGAGAAAAGGCTTGTTAAGCCATCAATAGGCATTATCCCGTTGCGTGGGTTAGCACGACTCTTAGGAGCTGAAGTTCATGTTATGAGGCAAATTCTTGAAAACAACCATAGTACCTGCCCCCTAGCATTTTTGACTGCCTGTTTTGAAAACCAACCCATGACTCAGAAAAGCGAGATTTTCCTCTTGGCTTTTTTCGGGTTCATCATTTTCCCCCATCAAATAAATGTCATAAGTCCAGAGATGGCATGGGTAGTTGATCAAATTTCAAGGGGGCAAAATTATGTCAACATGATTTTAACTGAAACATTCTTGTCCCTCAATTGTTTTAAAGAAAACACGGAAAAAGTCATGCGGGTCTCCCCGGAAATTTTACAAGTCTGGTTCTTTTCTCACCTAAGCGAATTTCGAAACTTCATGCGATCATCTGAAACAAATAATTTCGAAAATCCATTGCAAAAATTTATGGTTCTAGGACCATACATTCCCAATCAAAGCTGTTTAAATTGAATGAACTTCCTAAGAGACCCGACTCCTGAAGTATTCCAATGGTGTGCTGGTTGGTTCCATGAAAAGAGAGCTCGTTTTGCTTATAAACGCCGCTGTCCAATTCCGTTGCTCGGTCTCACCGGCGCCATTTCCTATTTTCCATATCGGGTGGCACGACAGTATGTAGCCCTCTAGGAGATCTCACCACCTTTCAAGAGGAAGTCTCCTCCACTCTTTTTGAACACAAGCCGTGACTACGCAGTCAAAATTTCTATCCATGAGGAAACATGGAGCAAGTGCCATCGCAAAAGAATTGTAATACCTGAAGGGCTTGAGGGACAAGAAAAAGCCCACCACGCCTCTGAATCCTACATCCTCAACCATCGTATCCCGACAAAGTGGAAGCCATCGATTCCTCACCCAATTAGCGAGATCAGCCAGCATGAGCAAGCAGAGCCTATGCAAGGGGATTTGGGAATAGCTCGGATACATGTCTTAGAGCCGGTCCAAGAAAACAAGCATCTGCGCAAGAACAAGGCTCCATGTCGCATATAAATAGCAATCATGTGTCCCTTGGTGTTGATATCATGAAAATTTTGTCCCATTGTTTAGGGACTTTTGTTTCCTTCTATCATTTTAATTTCAAGTTTTAAATGTCAGAAGTATGTGGTCTATAAAATCCTCTTTTGTTAAATATAAAAGCAGTTAGACCATTGTCATGGGTCAATCTTTGTTTACTTTCGTGCTCATTCATGATTTTTGCAACACAGGTAATTATGAATCGTCAACTATTAGCCACCCGCGAATGGCCTCACGTGATGGGACCCAATCAGAAAGATGTATAAAATCGCCTCACCAACATTGAAGACGGCATAGGACAGATGTCCATTGTCCTTCAACAACTCTCAAGACAAATGGAATCCACTCAAGCTAAACCCAACTCCATAACTGCTTTAAGCACAATCCCGGTACCTGCAAATCTGCCAGATAATAACCAACAAGATAAACAGCTTGAAAAGATCATGAAAAAGTTGAGACAGCTGCAAGAGCCGAATCCCATCGACTCGTCTGATTATGCCGGTTTTGAGATCCTTGAAGAGCTCAGAATGCCTGAATGCGAAAGGTATGCTGATACCTTTCGCCCAGAGACCTACTTACAAGCCTACCTGGTCCAAAGGATTATTCAATCATACCAATCAAACCTGACCGGCCCTGCCTTGCGATGGTACATTGTCAGGAAGATTAGTTCCCTTAAAACCTGGAGAGAACTAATCCATGTTTTCCACCAAGAATATAATATTGACATCAGCCCTGACATCGCATTGCCCTACGAAGAACCGATGATCCCGAAGCACGAGGAGCTATCAGTTGCTGAGATAAGAGAAGGACATGTCAATGAAGCCTTGCATGATAAATGGGCAACTGAGCAACATCATATTACTGAAAAGTTTCCCACTCGGAAAGGTAAGGAACCTATGTATGAGATCACAGGCACGGAACCTATTCAAGACCGGGGCACGACAGAACAGCTCCCTAAGCTTACTGCAAGAGCTAGGGTTCAAAGAATACCGACTCCTATCAACATAGAAAGTGACACAGAGAGTGAAGCCTTAATATCTCTCGTTCCCCTTGACAAAATCGAACTGGCGAAACGAAGGGCCTTACTCAAAAGGTTTGGACCAGGAGCCAAGAAAAGAAAGCCTAAACAAATCAATTCGATATCTACCACTGAGTACAGGCGAAATTTGATAACTGGTGAGCCCTGCACCAAAATTTCGAGCATTCCTTGGAATATAACTCTGAAGGCTACCGCCCTCTAGAGTACAACCATGATGACTTCCAGTCCCTAGAGTACAATCCCAACGATTTTTAGTATTATTTCGATGAAACTGACGACTCATCATATAACTGTTTCCTACTCTCACCCGGGGATGAAGGCCCGTCAGAAGAAGAAACGTACATCTTTATCCGCTACGATCCTAACAAGCTACTAAACTCGTCCTCTGACCATGAGGATAGCTTCAATACTTCATCCTCATTCGGAAATTTGACCCAGAAGAAAGCAATGGGGTAATCTCGGTAGAGTCCAGCTTCCCTGAAACAGAAAAATTCACCACTACAACAAATATGCAGTGGGAAAACCACTTGCCTAACCGAGATATGTTAGGCCCGTCTTGCCCTCATATGATCATGACCCCCAGCGAAGTGTGGATACCTAATCTCTGCAAGTATAACGGCACGACTTGCCCCGTGGCTCATTTGCAATATCTCCACACTGAAATGAGTCAGTACTATGGCCCGATGTCATTCACAACTCAGGCGTTCCAAGAAACTCTTACGGGGTCTACATTGCAATGGTTCGTCACAGCAAGTATTTACCTCATAGAGGATTGGAATGAGTTGTCTTCCACATTCTTGCATCAGTACCAAAACCAGATTGGAACTGAGCTGCCTTGTGAGAGTTTGGCCCACTTCGGAAGAAGACCAATGGAGGAATTCCAGAGCATATGCAGGAAGGTGGAGGGCTTTTATGATGCAAACCCACCCTCAACTGACCGAAGAAGAATTGATAAAGCAGTTCATAGAAGCTTTGCCCCACGAACATCGCTGTTGGCTGCATGGGTTACACTTCCGTAGCTTCAACGAAATAGTCATCGCGTGCGAATACTTCGAGTCTACTGGAGACGAGGAATTCAAAGACGCTTGACTTTAGGACCAGCACTATCAAAGCGCTCCTTTTCATAGGAGTTTTTATTAGTTTTGCTTGTTTTTATGTTTCTTATCTAGTGTGCTACTATTGTATTTTTCATTCCAGTACTTTAATGTACGGTTATAATATTTTGTTTTGAAAGCATGAGGCGGTATTCCAAACCAGCCCAGTGATGCTATCCAACCATGAAAAGAAAATATCATCCAAGGAGAATACTGAGGGCTGGGCTTCCTCATGCTTTCTCTCCCTCAAAGACATGTTCTGAAAATAAAAAATATTTCATCACCAAAAACTTACGTCAAAACAAGATGATAAATTTAATCATGTTTGTCTTTCAGATTCTCTCACTTTATGTCTCAGAATATCATCCCTTTTGACTTAGTGAAACATAAAGCATTTAAAATTGGCACATCATGTTAACAGACCGAGTTCAAAGACACCCTTTCAAGGAAGCAGGGGCAAACAAAAAGGATCCTTAACATAATTTTGAAAATGATGTCTCCTCTCTTCTGTGTACAGGAAACAAAGATAGGAGGTAATAGGCATAGGCATACGGTTAAACTCGAAGCATGCACATCATGGTAGCTCGAGGCAAGATAACCTCCCCCATGCCACTTTCAACCTTCCCATTTTTGCAAGCCGTCCTCAGGAGCTCTGTGCACTCCACCTCACTCCTGTCCAACTCCTTCTCAAGACGGAGCAATATCTTCTCCCCTTGACATGCCCAAACATTTAGACGGTATAGTTTCATTAAAGGGATTTCCAGCTTCGACAAGCCAAGGAGCACAAGGAAGAAATTTATTCTCTTCCTTTGAATTCATTACTGTCAATAGGGAGAAAATCCAGACAATCAAGGCGATTTATAGCCCCCACTCCAGACAATGACTCTAGAGTCTGGAAGCTTCACTCCATGTTCCAGACACGATTCTTCCAAAAAAATAATTGCCATTAGAAAACCAAAGATTTTTTATTGTCCATCTCAGATTCCATAGAAGCTTGAGGTACATGACTTTTTGCTCAATGCAGCTATAGTCAAAGACAGAAGAAAATTTCCACAGAAGGAAGACGTTGAAGATGAATCAACGACCAACAATCATGCATACAGGGCCACAAATGAGGAGGGCCAATAAAAAATGACATTAAACCGTGTCAAAGACAAAATGCCGTCATTGACACTCAAATATCCCTAGGAGTCAACAAATATAAACTCTGGGGAAGAGTAATTTGGTATCGTTTCCAATACTCCCAGTATCTGAATTCACTTTCTCTTATTTGACAGGAAGCATAAGATTCAAGAAACAAGCTTAGTGGTTAATTTGGGCAAACCAAGTAGTTCATATCGATTTACCTAGCTTGGTATGAAAGGACGTGTCGTCCGGAAGCCGGTTCGGTTAAGTTGAAAAGGAAACTCCCCCCACAGACATTGTCGGCGCCTCTAGCCAAGCGGTAGCCAGGAAGGAGCAAAATGATCCAAAGTCGAGGGTTCGAATCCCCGACGCGACCGTTAGCCACTTAAATAATAATTTGCTTCTCTTGCACCTGCAAATTACAAGAGCACAAATGACCTAACGGAGTAAAAATTACAGGAATTCATATCCTCCTCGTACTTCAGGTCTATTCAAACATCTGTAAACCAGTGAAGGGTAATGTTGTATCGCTTCCAAGTTATTCGACTCTTGAAAGAGCTTCTAACTAACATGATCCCTCTCGTCTGTTGCAGGATCACTTGATCGTCAAAGATGTAGAAAACAAATCAATGAGAGGCATGTCAAACCATGATAAGCTCTCCCAAGCCAAATAGTGTCTCAAGTATCGCCAAAGCAGATGACAGAAACCTTTCAGGCCTCAAATCACGTGTGATTTTGGTCCTACTAATTGATCTATTTCCACATCTTCTCTTCTGCAGGGGCAAAAGCAGAAAGGCCCATCAAATCAATTATCAGCTCCTCAACCCAAGCTAATCCTTATTGTGTCATTTCCTTACTTAATAAGGACAATCCATTGACACCCCTTTGTGAATAACTCTTTTGATATTCAAAATTCAACACATTTGTAAATACAATTTCACCAAGTAAACACCCCTAAAGTTGTCAATAGGGTTTCTTGAGTAAAAATCATTCATTTGTTTTGATAGTACAAACTCTCTCATACTTAAAAAAATGCCGCATGTCTTCTCCAAATGGATTTTTGCATGATGATTTTGTTTGTCTAAATCATTAATTCTATTGAGGATTACTAGAATAGACAGCTAAGTGGAAAATACAAGATTAGTTGAGCATGCTGGATGAGGCACGTCAGAATGATGACAGGCAAGCCATATCTTACACACAGTCCCCCATCTATACACTTGTGAGATGAGTGCAGAAAATTCCATGACTACAGGGTAAAGAGTTCTCTCGCGAATGGTACGATAACCAAAATAGTGAGAGGCATTTCATTGCTCACTCCCCTTTGAGCCCCATACACCGGTGAAGCTTCTCTCATCAAGAATCACCCCCACACTAGAGCATGTCAAAGACAAGGCAAATCAGCATCACAAGGTGAGAAGATGGATAGAAATTATCTTGCTTGCGCTTGCATCAATCTTTGAGTGTCTTTATTGCATATGAACACTCGCGTTAATTTAAGTGCCTTAGAATGACGAAGAGCAATTCCTTTTCTATGCATTTGTATACATTGTACAACCCAAGTGAGTCTGTAATTTTACCCTCACATTGAGACAAAGCAGAAGTTATTGCCATAGCCTAGAGTGCTGGCTGAAGATGAAGACTCAAAGTCTAAATAATGGTGCTTCGATTGAACTCGCCTAGATCAGTTCCTCAAGCAACAAAAATGAAAAAGCAGGGGCATAAAAAAGCAGTGTACCTGGTAAAAGCAAGGTCAATGCCCATAAATGAGGAACTGGAATAAAAGCAGGGGCATAGAAAAGCAGTGTGCTTGGTAAAAGCAAGGCCAATGCCCCCCAGTCAAAAATACAACCAAGAAAAAATTGTGGTTGTAAAATCTCCATTTGATAGTAAGAAGAAAGACCAGTGACGAATGCTGAGACAGTCACCAACTCTCACTCTTCTACATGTGAACTGAGTCTACGTTATATTCCCATTGTAAAAAGTCTCTTCAGACTAGGGGCACTTCAATTAACGTAAGATTTCATATGTGCATAAATATCGCTCAAAGAAGTACGAGCAAGATTACTCTATCTCTTTTCGCAGGGTTCCTGACTTGTAAACCCGGAGAGGATCGTGTAACATTTTCGTCCATCGACTTCAACCTTGATGGTCCCCTTTGATGAGCTGCTAACCAAGTCTTCATCACAATTTCAACAAAGACTTCTCACATTGGTAAAGTCGTACCACTTGCGAGAATACTCGGACCCCTGCTGACATGATGACAGTGAGAAGTGTGACATCAATGGTCAGGATAAAACAGCATTTCCATAAGAGTGAGTGAAAAGTCCTTTCAGACTGAAAGTCCCTCATCTAGCATGCTCAAGGTATCTACATTCTAAATGAAGGTTGTCTGTCAAAATCTTCCCCAGTGGAATTCGGATGATACAAAACTAACAAAATTGTCATGCATAAATCACATTTGAATTTATGAATTTACAGCATATACAATCATCGTGTACATGTCTGCATATTGTGTAAATAGCAAACATACTCTCAGTAATTAGAGATATTGCCAGGTAAACATATCTGTATCCCCATTTGTCTTAAAGTACCTACCACTGTTCAAGTACGCTCTTCTTGTCACTTGACCTATTCGAGCCATCCCCTGAGTTTGGGTGCTTGCATCGGTCTAAGTATCCCCTTGTCTTTGAGTACCCACCATTTGCCGGGTACTCCCTCTCATCGACACTCGACCTGTTCGAGTTGTCCCCAGAATATTAATATTTGCAACTGTCCAGATATCCCCCTGTTTTTGAGTGTCTGCCATTACTCATGTACTCCCTCTATTGACACTCGACCTGTTCGAGTTGTCCTTAAAGTTTGGATACTCATGACCTGTCAGAATATCCTCTTGTCTTTGAGTACCGACCACCGTTCGGATACTCCATTTCCGTGACACTCGACCTGTCCGAGTTGTCCTCAAAATTACGCCATTGAATACTAGCAGCTACTCAAGCATTCCACCACATTATGCGCCTGCAATCACCCATGTATGCTCTCTTACATTTGGACCAGTTGAGTGGTCCCTGATTATATCATTAAATATTTGTGTTCATCCAAATATCCCTATACTTTGTACACTTGTGTGCCTGCCGCCATCTAGGTAAGCCTTGTACTACATTCAAATTCTCAATTACCAGGAGGTGAGAGACCTTCACGAATATCTCAGGTACGTCCTCGATATTTCCTAATTGCCAGAAGGTGGGAGACCTTCACAAATATGCGAGATACGTCCTCGATATTCCCAATTACCAGGAGGTGAGGGACCTTCATGAATATCCAAGGTACGTCTTCAATATTCCCATTTACCAGGAGGTGAGAAACCTTCACTAATATCTCAGGTACATCCTCGATATTCCCATTACTAGGAGGTGAGAGACCTTCACGAATATCTCAGGTACGTCCTCGATATTCCCTAATTGCCAGGAGGTGGAAGACCTTCACGAATATGCGAGGTACGTCCTCGATATTCCCAATTTTCAGGAGGTGAGAGACCTTCACGAATATCTCAGGTACGTCCTGGATATTCCCATTACCAGGAGGTGAGAAACCTTAACGAATATCTCAAGTACGTCCTCGATATTCTCAACTACCAGGAGGTGAGAGACCTTCACAAATATCTCAGGTACATCCTCAATATTCCCAACTACCAGGAGGTGAGAGACCTTCACGAATATCCTAGGTACATCCTCGATGTTCCCTAATTGCCAGGAGGTGGGAGACCTTCACGAATATGCGAGGTACATCCTCGATATTCCCATTTTCCAGAAGGTGAGACCTTCGCGAATATGCGAGGTACGTCCTCGATATTCCTCATAACCAGGAGGTGAGAAACCTTCACGAATACTCTCAGTAATTAGATAATGCCAGTATAAATACTTCTTTGATTTGCCCCCTAGTCCAACAGCTGAATCTTATATGCGATGGGATTTTCTTCAATTTGCAATGCATGTGCCGTTGCTTTAACTTGTGCGTGAGAGAGCCCTTGCAAGTTTTACAATCCTATGGTCAAAATACGTAAGTAGATTCAATACCTGATATCAACCCCGTCGATGCATCAAGAGTGGGAGGTCTTATGCTTGACGTTGGGAAGGGAAGTTGAAAATCCCTTTGGACATAAGAACGAGGTAGAATTCAATGTACAAGATGGTCAAAAATATATGCCAGAGATGGGTGTCTGGTCGCTCTTCTCCCCACTCAGAACGGAAGTCATGGTCTTTTGCCATTGGCACAACAAGATTATAGGGTTGCTGAAATCTTTAGAAACTTCTTGTAGATTTTCTGGGATGCAACTGATGCCTTGAATATTAGAGAATATTTTTCCAACAATCAAGTCATTTCGTATCTATGCATGATGTCGGTTCAATTAGTAAATGAGGAAAGTCCCTTCTTCAATGAAGCAATAGTGGCCATGGAAGCGAAATTCCTCAAATATGATAAGAATATTTCACTTGCTTTTTTGGCATCCACTATCTTGAATATAATCTCTCTCTTTCTCACTCTCATGAATATATTGCCTAGTGATGGATTTAATAAATGGGCCTAAGTTGGCCCGGCCACAATGGGCCTAAAGGCCCGGCCCACGGGAATAAGGCCCGTGGGAAGAGGAACCTATAAAAGGGATGAGAGAGAGAAAGAACGCACCTCTTGGTATTTACAACGTACGTTCTCCTTTTCGTCCAAAATTCTCTTTCTCCAAGAAGCGACGCCATCTTCCATTCAACGGCGATTTTTCGACATTGGATCGAACTGGACTGATTTCTCTTCCTCTTATCGGCGTCGGTGTCTAATCTGTGGCCAACAAGGTACGCTTGAATCCGTGGTGTGCTTTACGATCGGTGATACGTGTTTAATTCCCGGGCTTATCTTCTGCATTCATTTAGGGGTTCGGTTTAAGTGCCGAATCCGGTTTTTAGGGATCCGACTATCCTAACATTGGTATCAGAGCATTAGTTCACGTTTTTCCCGATCAATTTACTGTTTATAATTGATTTTCGCAAAAAGCATTTCGGCCGTACGGATCGGGGCGACAAATCCCAACACTCGAGCGTTGTTCGCCATTTTTTTTTACTTTTCGTAAGTCGAAATCAAAATTTGAATGCATAGGGAGGAAGGCGACGTCGAGACGAGTCCGGCGACGTGTCGCGCGCCGCCAGACGGGCCGCCACTGCCAGCGTCGGGACCGCTGCGGGCGGCAGCCGACCGCTCTGCGAAACTGACTGGTGCTTGCCTAAAGCGTTGCAACGCACGCCGCTGAACGGTAAGGCCGAATCCATCAGTCGCATGGCGACGACGACGAAGCCGAACGGCGCTGGCTGTTAGCCCAGCGTAATGCACGCCATTAAACTGCGCTGTCGTTCGCCCCTCGGCGCAAGACGCGTCGGATGACGTCATCGTGACGTCATCCTGGCACATGTTGGTCGGTTCGTCCGACCGGCCCGACCCGACCGGCCGGACCGTTGACCGACCGTTGACCGTTATAAAAAAAGAAAGGATTTTTTTTTTCTTCTTTTTTTTCTTCTTTTTTCAATTATGTCTATGTGGATTATATGTAATCCATTTTTTGTTCTGCATTTGTTGCAGAAACGTCTCCCCGTAAGCCGCGCGCATCTGTGCGCACAATGTCAGATGAACAAAAGGAAAGGCTTACCAGGTTGATAACCGATTTGAATGGTTATCGATGGGAGAGTGACGACATAATTGTTCATGTCATAGAGGTCAACAACAAAATTCAGGAAGTCATTTGAAACGGTTGTCCCATGCCAGATATTCAGATGATGCGATTCTTTATGAACACTCTTCCACTAGAATGGCAAGGAGTGTTGAATCGCCTACGGGAGGTCAAATGATTTACTAGCTATAAGGAGCTAGTAATGGCATTCGTAGATGAATATCATCGGGTAGGAGCCACAAAGACTGCGACCCAAGGAATGACTTCGATTGGGCCAGGACTGAATGTGCGTAGGAGAAATCCTAAGGGATATCCGTCTGTTTTTCCGTGGCTGTCAAGAATGCCTGAAAATTTTACAGAGAAAAAGAAAAAGAAATTGGACCATGTAGCTGCTTTCCCTATTAGTTGTATGATGCCTCGTTTATAGATGTTATGGCTTGTCTTTATTTAATGTTCTTGGTGGACATCTTATGTAAAGTTAACTACCTGATTGTTGTTGTTGTAGCAACCTATATGTTAATCATATTATGTGAAAGCATTTTTTATTATATTGTATGTCAATTATCTATTACTTTTTGTGATTGCTGGTTGCTGTGGGTAGTTAGCTGTGGGTAGTAATAGAAGTTTTTGTACTTCATAGAATTGTTTTTGCATATGACAATCATATTAATGATAGTTTTTAAGTTAGGATTTTTGGAGGATGATTGGAAACATAGTGACCTTTTGATTATGAAACCTTACTTAAAATTATTAATTAATATGATGGGTTTGTGCAAAATAGATGCATAAGTGATAGACATTAATAACTCGTGCATATATGTCTGATGTGTTCAGATCAATGGCTTCAGCCACAAAGAGCATAGTTGCCGAGCTGAGCAAAGGTGAAAAGCTCAAAGGTGACAACTATGAATTTTGACAAATGAAAATTCAATGTGTGCTGGAAAAGCAAAAAGCACTAAAAGCTCTTGACCATGTTATGGAAGATCTAGAGGATGTTGTGCGCCACTTTGAGCTAGCTGATCATCGCCTCAAGGCATTAGAGCAGGAAACAGATATTTTCTGTGTTGCTTTAAGCTCATAAGGGGCTTCATGCTCTAAGCGCAAGCGCATTGATTCGTTCAATATGTGGAAATGCAAGGGATCAAGTCCTTCTTGCAAGAAACCTAGAATTAACCAACAAAAGAGAGGAAAACGTCCTCATGTGAAGAATATCTCAATGGTGAAATGTTACAACTGTGACCAGAAGGGTCACTATGCCTGCGATTTTCGCGAGCCAAAGAAGGTACACACCCTTGGTACAATTGGGAACTTTGCATATGTGTCAAGTTCTGTATTCTTGACTGAATCTAATCCTCTGTGGACTGTGGATTCAGGAGCGACAGACCATGTAGCGAAGGATAGAGGATCCTTCGTGGAATTCCGACGAGTACCAACTGGAACTAAGTGGATCCATGTGGGAAACAACTCCAGAGCTGAAGTGAAAGGAATTGGCACATGCCAACTGAATATGCGTGGTGGACGCACTTTGTTCCTTCATGATGTGTTGTATGCTCCGGATATTCGTCGGAATTTAGTGTCTGTTTTAGTGTTGGTTAAATTAGGTTTTATGTGAACTTCCATAATAGAGGTGTAGATTTGTATTTTGGATACAAACTACTATGGTCATGGTTATTTTCTGGATGGTTTCATTGTATTAAATATTGATTATGTTAATACAAATATTTGTTATTCCCTTCTCACGTCTCCTAATTCATATGATAATGATGTGAAAGTATGGCATGCTAGACTTGGTCACATTGGACAACATCGTATGAAAAGACTGGCCAAAGAGGGCTTGTTGGGCAATATTGAAAAAGTCGATTTGCCCATCTGTAAGCATTGCCTAGAAGGGAAAACGACAAGGAAACCATTTGGAAAAGGTAAAAGAGCTGACTTCCCTCTGCATTTAATCCATTATGATGTCTGTGGTCCAATGAATGTGAGAGGAAGGCATGGGGATGTTTATTTCATCACTTTTATAGATGATTATACTCGATTCGGATATGTCTATTTGATTTCTCACAAATCTGAAGCAATAAGTTGTTTCAAAAGGTTTATGAACCTGGTAGAGAATCAATTAGACAAGAAAATAAAAGCATTGAGATCCGATCGAGGTCGAGAATATTTATCTGATGAGTTCAGAAAATTATGTGATGAAAAAGGAATATAAAGACAATTGTCTATTCCAAATACTCCTCAACAAAATGGTGTTACAGAAAGAAGAAACAGAACCCTACTGGAAATGGTTAGGTCCATGATGGCGCATGCTAACTTACCTGTCACCTTTTGGAGTGATGCGTTGTTAACTGCTGCCTATATACTTAACCGAGTGCCTTCCAAATCAGTTACTTCCACTCCATATGAGTTATGGACAGGTAGAAAACCGGACTTAAGTTTTCTTAAGCCATGGGGTTGTGCTGCCTATACACATGAGTCCTCTCACAAATTTGGGAAACTGGGTCCCAGAGGAAAGAAGAGTATTTTCATAAGATACTCGGAACACTCAAAAGGGTATGTGTTCATAGGTGAGCAGGAAAGTGGGAGTATAACTGAATTTGAATCACGTGATGTCACATTCTTAGAGGATGAATTCCCTAAGAAGGGGGAAATAGGGGAAGACAACTCCCTATTTGAAACCTCGGATCAAGATAATGATCTTGGTGGAGTTCGTCCAAGTGGGAGTAATATGAGAAGTGATGAATTGAATTCAACTCATTCTCAATTGCAACCACATAATGAGACGGCATCATCATTATCTAATCCCAGTGGAAGCATAATGGGGAATGATGTGCAAAGTGTACAAACTCCCATACAGCGAACAAGTCGCCAAAGTATTCCCCGTCGACGTTTTGACATTGAAGGGGAAACTTTTATGGTTGCTTCACAAGATGAGGATGAGCCAAGAAATATTAATGAGGCTCTGAATTGCCATAGTAAGGAAAAATGGATTCATGCAATGGAAGAGGAAATGGAGTCAATGAAATCAAATCAAGTCTGGGAACTGGTTGATCTTCCAAAAGGACGCAGAGCTATTGGGAACAAGTGGGTTCTCAAAATAAAACGAAAGGCTGATGGCTCGATAGAAAGGCATAAGGCTCGCCTTGTGGCGAAGGGGTATAATCAACAAGAAGGAATTGATTATGAAGATACGTTTTCTCCTGTAGTGAGATTTACCTCGATTCGCATTATTCTGGCAATAGTATCTAGTATGGATCTTGAGTTACATCAGATGGATGTAAAGACTGCTTTCCTCAATGGAGAATTAGAGGAAGAAATATACATGGAACAACCTACTGGTTTTATAGTGAAAGGCCAAGAAGAAAAGGTATGTCGATTTTTGAGATCGATATACGGCCTTAAGCAGTCATCGAGACAATGGTATATACGTTTTCATAATGCCATAATGGCATATGATTTTACAATGATTGATGAGGATCATTGCGTATATATCACAAGATCCAAGGATCAATTTGTGATCATATCATTATATGTTGATAATATACTGATTGCCGGAAGCAATATGGAGTTTGTCCATACTGTAAAGAGTTGGTTGTCTTCCAACTTTGAGATGAAGGATATGGGTGAGGCTGCATACATTCTTGGAGTTAAGATTTCAAGAGATCGTTTGAAGAGATTGTTGTCTCTTTCGCAAGAAACATATATAAATAAAGTTCTTGAACGATTTCGTATGCGAGATTGTAAACCCATAGACACTCCTATTGCGAAAGGTGAAGGATTGAGCCATAGACTGTGTCCGAGGACTCCACAAGAAAAGGAACAAATGAAACATGTTCCTTATGCTAGTGCAGTTGGGAGCTTGATGTACGCTATGATGTGTACAAGACCCGACATATGTTTTGCAGTTGGAATGGTGAGTAGATACCAATCCAATCCAGGTCCAGCACATTGGAAAGCCGTTAAGAGAATACTGAGGTATCTAAAGGGAACTGCTGATTATACGATGAGTTATTAAGGAAAGGATCCGCGACTCACAGGCTATTCTGAAACTGATTAGGGAGGAGGTGTAGACAAAAGGAGATCTACCTCTAGGTTTGTTTTCTTATTGAATAATGGCACCATATGTTGGAGCAGTAAGAAACAAACGTGTATAGCCTTGTCCACGATGGAAGTTGAGTTCGTGGCATTATCAGCAGTAATATAAGAATGAGTTTGGCTTAAGAGATTTTTTGGATCACTTAGGTGTTATTGAGAAAGCTGCAAATCAATTATTAGTTAATTGTGATAGCCAAGCAGCTATAGCGTACACTAAAGATCCAAAATATCATGGCAAGACCAAACATATAGATACCAAGTATAAATTTGTCAAAGATAATGTTGCACGAAAAGATGTGAACTTGCAGTACATATCTACGCATAGAATGGTAGCAGATCCTATGACAAAGCCAATACCTAGAGATGTGTTTTGTGGTCATGTAATATCTCTAGGATTGCGTAGAGTCTGATGTACTGGATTGTAATTTCCCTGAGTTGTTCACATGTATGAACTAGTGTTGTTTCATTATTAATGCCTATGAATCTTTTGTTTGATCTTTATGCATCTTAATGCTAAGTGCATTATATTATGTTGAGAAAGTATGTCGGACAGATAAGAGATTAGCCCTCTCACACGGGTAATCGCCTCTATTTACTATGTGATAAATAGAGATGAGATGTTTTTTAAGCTTATTATCTAGGTGATAATCGAGAGCTCAAGCTTAAAATATGTATGTCGCCTTAACTGAGTGTTAAGATGAGGACATAGTACTTACGATGTCCGAAAGTAAAATAACCCACACATTTTACTTTATCTGTCTAAGATGCCAGATGTGAATTCTGATGAATTTTGTGAATGAGTAAATACGTGAACTCAAGTTAGACATTGGGTATGTCTGAACTATCATCTGTACGGTATTGATTGTGTAGACATACGCTCCATGGGAAAGGAGTTAATACCGTAATACGTATTTCATACTACGTATGCATGAGACGACTTATAAGAGTGACAAAAGTTTGATCTCAACTTTTATGACGTGTGAGATTCTTGAGGAAAAGAGTTCCTCAATTTTTAGTGCCCTCATGACTCTTACTTATTCTCAAGATTTCTATTTAGTGTTTGCTATCTTAGAATATTGCCAATGGTCATGAGTTGATTCGATCTAATGGGACATTTCTAGAAACGCAAGTTGAACTGAAATTGAGAGTTTGAAGGAAAGAGGAAGATCGATTTTGTAGGATCACATTGTGATTTTGTATTCACAGGTCGACCAATTATGACGGTCCTTTGGGGACTTCCATTTCTTGCAAGGATTGACTCCACACCAAAAAATCGTCCAAAACGGTTGATGCGTGGAGCACGTTTGGAGACAAACAGCGTCCTGCGATCACTGTCATGGTACATCCCGATATGGAAACAGATCCACGTGAGTTGCACTTTGTCGCCGAACGTGTCCCTCATCCCATATTTCAATGCAAAATGGGACCCAAACGGATCCACCCAACGGAATATTCTGTGGTACAATTCGAATTCCTATATGTACCTAGAAGATATAGTTACCCTAATTGCACTCTAGTCCTTTACAAAGAGTACAATGCAAGATTTTATAGCTCGTTATCGACTGTTACAAATGGTTATCAAGACTCCATCACTCGACGATTACATGAATGATTGCATGACTCTATTACTAAACGGTTACATCAATTTCATTACTTGCCAGTTAAATTGAATTTATTACCTAAACGATTATATCTCCTCCACTACTCAATGGTTGCATCAACTCTACTACCTTAATGGTGTTTATCGACCAAATTGTCGACTATAACATTTGGACATTTTCTCATAAAAAAAAATTGAATGATTTATCAACCACTCATTTCTTTTAAGTTAGATAATTAAGAGTCATCATATACCCCATTATCATTGGTAAATTTGATTGTTTGCTACCCAATCACCTCTTGAATTATTTTTAGGGACAATTAATTGGCGTATGGCTCAATGAATGGCATCACTTGCAATTTGTTTACTAAGTCTTCTTTTCTTGAAATTACTTGGCCTTCAATTAATTATTTGGGCCATCTTTCAAAAATAACTCAAAGATTTTGTCCAATTTATTAATGTTGAATGTGCAAACTTGAGTGTCTTTAGTCTTAGCCATTGTTGTTT
The DNA here is from genome assembly GCA_007663325.1 of Eucalyptus pauciflora. NCBI lineage: Eukaryota > Viridiplantae > Streptophyta > Magnoliopsida > Myrtales > Myrtaceae > Eucalyptus > Eucalyptus pauciflora. Next base: position 2,209,765 of record VMYD01000388.1, read on the forward strand.
TCTTTATTTTGGAAGGCTTTAAGGCTGGAAAAACATAAAACTTGTTGAGCACTTCTTCTTTTGCCACAACTATTTTAATATTTTATGTTGGTTAGATTCATCCACTAACTCATATATTTCCATTGAAGCCACGTTTTGTGTAACGTCTTCATTGTTATTTTTTTTTAATATTAAACACATCAATTTTTTACATCAAATTATAAAATTAATATATACGGTACATACATATGTCGGACGATAGATACGGTTTGGATACTGATTTGGAAATTTTACTGGTATTATCATAAAAATAATAATAAATAAGTAAAAGTAGAGTTTTCCATGAGGATAAACAATGAAGGTTCATGATATGTATTTTTCTAATAAAGTAGAGAAATATTGTCTCGAATCTAAGAGATTTTTATGGGTGCTCGTCGGTTTGTATTTGAACACGTCCAAAATGGGCCCAGTTTTATCCGCCTATCGAGGCAAAAAAAATAACAAGCCTTGGATTTCTCCTTGTTCCCTCCAAAGTCTCTTTATTAACATGATAAACTGGTCCCCCCATAAAGGTCGAAAGAGAAACAACATAATTTTTCATTTCAATGTGAAACACGACGACATAAAGTAATTCTGAGAATTTATTACATTTTCTGTCCGTTTTGTGCTGACGTAATGGCTTGAGTGATTTGGTGACGTCCCTCAACATACTTTTCTTGACACCAATTGAAGGTCTAGCCTTATCAGAACCAAAGGAAAAGGGGTCTAGTATTCGATTTGGATTGGTGGATATTTTGCTCAAATTGTAACTTTATTAACTAAGAATAATTTTTGAGACTATGTCTCTCGTTCGGTGAATGAAATCATAGGACCTAACTGATTTGTGTGTTGTTATAAAAGATTAATAGAATGAAAAGATTTAGATAAGTCGAATCATGTTGAAAAAAAAAACTAACATAAAGGTCCATTTATTGCCTCTATTCATGATTGTAGGTATGTCCATTGCTTTTACATTTTGTTTTTGCAATTTTGACCATTCATCCGTCTCATGACACCAGTGCGAGATTAATGCATTGTTTCTTTTATCAGTTAATAGCAAACTTATAAAAGCATTTGCGTTCTTGCCCTTGGCATGTGACTAAGAAAACACATGATGATGGAGCCATTGTACCACTGAAATTGAGTTGATATAAAGTGAGGGACAAGATTTGATTTGATTCTCGAAAGTTGTCGATGAAAGGCAGGTCAAGCCAATTGAGCAACCTCTTTTTCGATCTTTCCACGTTTAAAATTGATCATGAATCATCTTGCTTGCGTATTCTTCTGAAGGGTCACTTCGTGTGTCGATTTCTTGCTCTTTATCTATTTGACATGCATAAGACATCGAGTGAAATTCATTTAATAAGATGACCAAAGACTTCCAAACACCCCATTCTTAATAAACAAAAAAATGAGGTTGAAACCCATCTGTCTCTGAAAATAAGGGCACAAGAGAAAGCGAATACATGATACTAGTGATCCACGGTGTATTTGCTGATTGAATGCTAGATTAGTGAAACTGAGTACATAATCGCAAGTTGTACATTCTATAAGTGAATGTATTTGGTAGATGGCAAACTATTTAGCTGGTGAGGGGTTAAATAAATACCGGAAAGAATTCAAATTTAGGGGGTGCCTACCAACTTATTTTAAATTCTTTACTTGGAGGAGTACAAAACTACAAAATTAAATTAAATTTACTATTGTGTGGTTTGATTAGTAAGTTATCAAGTCAAACTTGATTTTACTATTACCAGTTAAATATTTCGATGTGTATATATATGCATATATATACACATATGTACATATGTGTATATATGCAGGATATCTTTTAGCCCGTCAACTCTACTTAAAAGTGTAATTTGCCAGCCAATCATATATTTTCTTATACACGAGACATCATAAAATCAGGATAACGAAATCTCGATGATCAAGAAATTTAAAAAAAACTAAGATTTAATAATCAAAAGCAAGAAACGAGTCTTAAAATGGTTAGTAGAAAAAGGGGTTCTAATTAAATTAATCTTTAGAGAGTAAAAATTATCTAAGTACGTAACCCTAATTAGTTCATGTTACAACTTAAATTCATTTAAGGCCTAAATGGAGTGCTAATGAATTCTTGGGGAGAGAGACAAACAGTTCTAAGTAAGTCCCTACAAAATTTCATCTCGGTCTTCATCCGAATCCTGAGATCACCAAAATATAAAACAAGTAGAGGGTTCTTCCTCTCTTTAGGGATGAAAAAGATATAGGAAATATTCGAAATATGAAACGTGGAGCAGAAAATTAAAATAAAGAACGCTTTTATGAAGCTCACTGTCCTTACAATTCGCAAACAGATAGGCCACGAAAGTCTTCGTAGAAGTGAAAGCTCCTTTTAATTTTGGTGAGGAGTTAAAGGAGCGCTAATGAATTATTCTGGCGTGGGGGGTGGGGTGTTGAGAGTAAAAGCACCTCTGCCCTGCCACCAAAAAGAGACGATGCCAAATTAAAGCACCTTGTCCTATCAGACACGTGAATCGCGCCCTCCATTTTCTCAACCAATTTCTCTGTTATTTTCCCTCCCGTTTTATAACATATAAAAGCTGGTAAGGCTTCCCATTGATTACTAGAAATCATTATTCTATGAAAATATCTCCCATTACTATAAACTTTTTTTCCATCACTAAAGAAATGCCAATAAATAATATAAAATATCACGTGCAAACATGGGCTAAAACATTTAAAGATAAACAAACACATAGACAAAGTTATAGCTGTAAACTCATTTATTCACATAACAATGACTATATTTAGCTAATGAATGAGGATTTCAGAAATTGGGTGATTTAGAATTTTAAAACGTGTAAAATGAGAAATCAAACCACAGTAATTAGATGAACACTTATCAGAAAATACATTCTAGTTTCAAATCAAAATTGAAAACATAACTCAACAATATACATTTTGGGCGGACTTTTTTAGAATTTTGTACTCAATAATTCGGTAACCACAATGATTGGACTTATAATAATAATTCATCCTGCAATTAAATTAAAATTTTCTTTAAGATAGAATAATCTGCAATATAAATCCTTGCTTCTTTACCTTAGAGATTTAAAAAATCTTTGTAGGGAGTGAGTTTGGTCATAAATTGCTTTTACTTCATCCGTTGCTCTAAAGTGCACATTGCGTGTTATTCATGAGCAACTTAAAATCCGAGAAGTATCTTAGAATACAATAATAATGATAAGCATACTTCTACGAATATAGTATTTTGAAAAAAAAAATTGTAAATTAATTTAAATCTGTGATTTTTCTCTATTGATAGTGGTTTTTAAAATAATTTGATTATTGACAGATAAATTTAGTTGATCTACCCTCAAATTTAGAGTGTTGAAAGTATTGCAATCAAGAAGATATATTGAATCTGAATCTATGGTGACTACGAAATATAAAAATCTACATTTGCTTACAATCTACAGAAATTTTAACTAAAATAATTTAAGCATTCAATTAGTAAATACACAGGTTTCGCACTTTAAAAGTTTCTTTTTCGAATTTTGAGTTTTTCATTTTTGCCCTAACTTTTTTTTCCCTTACAATAACATTACACCGAATGTAATAATCCCTTGATCTAATTGGTTCGAGTATGGATTATCAATTTTATGAGAAAAAAGGTTGAGCATATCTCAATTTTATTCCACTAGTCTCGCGTGCACTTAGCGCAATCACTTTTAGAATGATGATGTATAATTTAAGGCAAGAAACGTGTCACTTGGTCATCGGAAGGTGCTTTTTATCAACCACGATGAGGCAAGCAGGTCAATTAGAAATTTTCCCTAGATAATATTGAAATATAAGCACATTTAAGTGGGCACGCAATAGCCAATTTTCACTTTAATTACTTTTATCTACCTAAAAATTCAGAAAATTAGAAATTTTTATACTATCGTCAATTGCTTCGATTAGTTGGTCATCGAGAGGTAAAGGATGTGGATGTGGCAATTACTATCACATTAAGTGGAATTATTTTTCTCGAAAAAAAGAATAATGCAAAGATATTATATACATACACACACACACACACACACACACACACACACACACACACACACACATATATATATATATATATATATATATTTGCAAATAGCAACGCCCTATGTATACTAAGAAATTTTACAATTGCTAGTGAAATTTACATATTATGCCAAATATTCCTTGAGATGTGTGTGTGTGTTTGCATTTAGAACGAAATAGCCGTATTACTCTAGCATCTATTATCACAAAAAACAAAATATTTAAATTCATGACATCTATTTTGAAAAATAATAAACATGATATTTTATGTCTTTCGGTAACTAGAGACTAGCAAGATATGTGTTACATCAGTTTTTGGAGAAGATATTCTCCAAAGTTTTACCTGACCTATATTGGTATCATCTTTTAGGGCCCTTCTTTATTCTTTGAGCATTCGGACAAAGCTAATGAAGAAAAACTCTTCCATCCTCGGTATGCATGTGATAAGCCCAATGCACCCGATGCACCCAAAAACGCCCTTTGGGTTTCAAATTATTGCTTACTCCACGTATAACATGGATTTTTCATATTCTATTTCTCGATAATGTAATCCATATTATGTTTTATGCTATAACAATCAAAAGAATAAGAGATGAAATGAGTAATGCCATGACATAAAAAACCTCAAATTTAAATTATTTATCCACTTGTTGGAGATATTAAAAAGATTTTGTGGCCATTTAGTTAATTACTGCAGTAATATGTTGTACACAATTGGATTTTGTTGTGCTAAGTCCTTTTACATATCATTTGTGACCGCCATGGTGGTAGACCGAGTGGGATCGAGGATCCAAATTTGGATTCTTAATTATTATTTTTTTATTCTCAAGTAATTTGGATTTATTTGTAATAGGCACTTCAAAAAAAGTGAGCGACCATTTTAATATAAATTCGTATTGGTGATAAGGTTGTGGGGACAGACTCCTACTTTCTAGACAAAGCATTGAAGACGTTGATATTCCTTTCTCACCCTTCCTCGTTTATCAAAACGTCTGCGTATAATACAATCCTTTCTCACATTCGCGGCTATAAATAGAGCATGCACGTTAAGTTCTTCCCACACCACACCATCTGCATCCTCTTCCTTCCCTACTTTGCTCTCTCTAAACACTCACTCAAACCCTAGTCTCTCTCTCTCTCTGAGATTCAAAATGTCCACAATCCTTGTCCATCTCCTTGGGATGGATCACAAAGGCAAACCTCATCAGGTTGACCAAAGCATGTGGACTAACCTGCTTGCTTCTTTCGACGACGAGAAGTTCATGAAGGAGATGGTGAACACTCACGCTCCTGAGGAAGGAGACGTGGACGTTCAGTCCCTCTTCCATCTGGTGGACAATACCCTCCACGGAACAACCGCCATCGTCGACTCCATCGTCAACCCTACGGTAATCACCAACATAATGTCATAAATTTGTTAAATGTTATACTTATAACGTCAGTGTTAACACGCTTTCCCCTTGTGACCTTCTCTTCCATTGATTTAATGGTCAATGAGAGGGTGGTAGTTATAATGCTCCAGTTAAGGTTAAATAAGACTGCTCGCGGACATTTTAACCACTTAATTATTTTATAAACATACCTCCTCCACTTTTTGAGATGGATGAAGCCATTTTAATGTTGAGACTTATAAAATGTTTGACGATTTGATTATCCATTGACCTACTCATTTCTTAAATCTCAAAGGAAATGACGAGAGGAAAATATACATTATTCAAATAAGTAACAATAAACAAGTCAAATCAGATTTGGGAGTGTAAAAATCTGATCCAGATTCGTACATGGAGATGATAATATATTGAGTGGGCTGCGGGGACACACGCTTGCTTTTCTGGTTGCTTTGCTATTCACATGGCTAAAGGAGGAACAAGAAAGGCGAAACAATTAATCTCAAAAGATATGGATTATCCACGTACTGTGACAAGCACTAATCCAAGTGGTTATACAACCTCGTACTTGGACTCGATATTGCATTAAATGGGCCACACGGACCCTGCTCGCTTTTCTGGTTACATTAACCATGTACTTTAAACAAGCACTAATCCAAGTAATGACACTTTTTGGATAAAGGGCTCTTTTGTTTTCCCTGTCCCAATTCTCTTGGCCAGCTAAAGCTTTTTAGCTGTCAAGTGTTTTTTTTTTTCATTTATTTGTATACGATTCGAAATATGCCTAAACTTTATCATATAAACTATTTTCATCATCTTGACATGGGGGTCTTAGTTTAGAAAATTGACCAGGTATGCCAATCGGTGGATATCGAGGGGGGTTATGTAAATGACTAGTGCCTTTGCAAATGAAAATGAAAAGTTTGATAAGTTTTCTTAAAATTAAACAGGACCTAAATAGTTTGTCCATGCCTACTCAATATTGTTCTCGAAGTGTTGCATCTCACTTAGATTGATGGTGAAAACTATCGCATCTCTCGTCGTCCCTCTCCTCTCTCTTTCCCTTTCTCATGATAAAGTTATCTTCGTTGCAGGGCACTCAAGGATCTGGAAGACCTAGTTTCAAGCCTCTAAAAGAGGGCTTCAATCCACCTTTAGCTGCCATCAACGAAGTGGGTTGTCAGGTATTTCATAATCTCCCTCCCAGGAATTAGATTTTTCTTCAAGTATATTTGTTTTGGTTCGTTTTCTAACTTTTTTCCATGTGCATGCGATTAAACTAAAGTTAGGAAACTTTAATATCGTGAAATGCTTGCATTCTAGCCTGCTGTTTAGAGGTTGCAAGTAACTAATCGCTTGCATCAACTTGTTGCCCTGTCATCAGCTCACATGCAAGGCATTAGACACTAAAAATGTGCGCCAAACACTGGTCTCACTCTTTCACGAGCTATCGAGCTACTCGTGGGTTAATAAGGCTCTGATTACCCTCTCATCACTTGCTGTGTTCTATGGTGACTTCTGGCGACTTGCTCGAGTTGAACCATCGGACAAGCTCGCAGAATCTATGGCCATACTGAAGGGGTTGCCTGCAATCACCAAGCCCACAGACCCGCAAAAGATCCAAGTTTTTGGTGTTCTCAACGAAATGATCAAGACCACCCTGAATATGACCCAATGCCTTGTGGATTTTGAGCATGACTCTAAAGATGCTCCCGAGCTGTCTACAATGATTGATGTTGCAAGCAACGTTTATCAGATCATCATCAGCATCCTTGCTTGCTCTATTCAATTCACCAGCCTCATTAGCATGGTCGATGAGTATGTTTAACTAATCAAGCATAATATTGTTTTTGCTTTTTCTTTCGAAAGAGTTTGCTTTTTTTATTATAAAAAATAAAGTTTAATGGTCTAAATTGTTTTAAGATACTCTAATTACGATTACTAAACTACATGGTAAAGCACTGTGCCCGTACCTGATTAGTTTGCAAATTTTCGTTTTTCACAAGAGTGAAGAACTCTTGGAGAAGAAGAATTTAACTTCTAATTGCTTTACATTAATCGGAATGACTCATGCCACTACGAGGATTTTATATTTGTTGCTTTTTCAGCAACAAGGGAAAAGATCTGCCAACCTTCGCTCGGAAAGTGAACATGATCCACCACTCTATCAAGAGACATTACGAAGATTTTTTACAAAAAAAGGGTAAAATTTGTTTTCTCCTTTTCTACTTAATTAAGCCCTAAATATATTGGACTCATTGTCTGTTTTTTTGGTCGAAATATTGGACTAATAGTCTAATAAATTTATGTTCTTTTCATAATGCAGAGGAAATTAAGGAGTATCAGAGGCTGCAGCGACTCTTCAATGCCCCTACCGATAACGTGGAGCTGATCAAGGCCTTGTTTTACATCAAGGATGATCCTCAGCCTCTCTTCCTTGGCTCAAAGAAGACAAAGGTTCATATCTCCAACTTGCTGTTGTTGTAAATAGTTTTCACCGGTTGTGCAATCGATAAAAAGCACGTGATGCACCAATGTTTATAATTCTCCTTGTTTGTTATATAGGATAAGGTCGAGTCGCTCCGGAGGAAGAATGTGTTGTTGCTGGTTTCGGACCTCAAATTGACCTCTCACGACCTCGTGATCCTTGTAAAGATCTACAACGAGCACAAGTTCCATGAGGAGCGCTACGAGATCGTGTGGGTCCCTATCATCGAACAAGATGGCGAGGAGGTGATCAAACAGTTCCAGAACCTCCAGTTGCAAATGCCATGGTACTCGGTGCACTCCCCTACACTTATGAACAGGGTGGCCATCAGAATCATTAAGGAGAAGTGGCATTTTAGGCAAGACAGCATGGTGACGGTATTGGATCCACTAGGAAGAGTCTCAAACCAAAATGCTATGAGCATGATTAGGGTTTGGGGTTGGGATGCTTTCCCTTTCACCGGTGCTGTAGCAACAGACATCTGGAAGAGGCCTGGCATTAGCTGGTTTGAGCTTTTGGCGACTGACTTCATTTTCCCGAAGATACAGGAAGCTGTAAGTTTTTGTCCTTCTTCTTCTTTTCCTTCTTCACTTTTCTTTTAGCCTTTTGTTTTTTTATACAACTAGAGTGCGCGCATATGGGTGTGAAAGGAAACTGTGATCTTTGAGTTTGCTTATTAGAGGATGAATTTAGTTAAATTGATGCAGTAATACAAGAATTTTATTCAAACTTAGAATCTGTAAAGACATACATGGGATAAGACGAGAACTATAAAAGACTATTTTACATTATAATGTTGTCCATTGTTTACTGATAAACGGTCAAGATTCATCTTATACCGAGTAGACATAGGCTTTACTGGAGCTTTTGTATAGAAATTTTGAAAATGTAAGATGAGTGTTTAGTTTAATTAACAATATATGGACATGTGAAAAATGAGCATTAGTTATTTTTCACTGATAAAAACATTGATTTTGCCATCTCTCTTATCAGATCAAGGCTGAGAAGTATATCTTCCTGTATGGAGCGGAAGAACCCAAGGTCATCAAGGAGATTGAGGAGTCACTAAAGAAGATGATCGATGATGGCTTTTCCATCGTTGCCTTCGACGTCACCAAATCACAGCTCTTTTGGACCCGCCTCGAGAGCTGCATGCTCTCCAAGCTACAAACCAGAGCGGACTTGCACGAACCCCTTATGCAGGACATCCTCAGGCTCTACACCAACTTCAAGAAGGACGGTGGGTTTGCGGTCCTCACGAAGGGGTCGCGGGTCGTGATCAATGAATCCCACGTGCACATCACGAGGGTCCTGATGCAGTACGAGACATGGAAGAAGCATGTGAACGTGAATGGGAAGACATTCGATATGGTCTTCAGGGAGCAGTTCGACCGGGTCTACATCCTCCCAAGGTGCCACCACTTCTATATCCCGAACATGGTTGGTTACATACCGGAGGATGTGAAGTGCCCGGTCTGCCCGCGCATGATGAACAACATTGTCAAGTTCGAGTGTTGCCATGGAGCACATTAGTCAAGTAATGATGAAAGCGTGCTCTGTGAGTGCTCTGTGAGTGTTCTGTATTTCCTACTATAATGAATAAAGAGGGCTTGCTTAGTGTGTGATGTTGACGCCTAAATTTTCATTTTAATTAGGTTTTACTGTACTTTATTTTATTTTAGTTTAGTTTATTTTGTTTTGCCTTTTTTTTGGATAATAAATAATAAATAAAAAAACAAAAGCAAAAAAAGAGGAGCAGCAGCAGCAGCTCCGAGCCCCCTGAGAGACTTCGGGGAACTCAGAGCAGAGCAGAGGCGAGGCGGTCGGGTCGCGAGTTCGCCGATCTCCCTCCGAGAGACTTCGGGGGAGAACCGGTGGCGAGCGTGCCCAGATCCGCGAGCTCGCGGCCAGAGAGAGAGAGAGGGGGGGGGAAATCGAAGGAGAAGATCTCCGCTTCCACCGTCTCCGCCGCTCACCGCCACAGGTAGCTGTTGCCGTCGCCATCGCACCCCCCATCACTGCTGTCGCCGCCGTTGCCGCCGCATCCGCCTAGTCGTCCACTCCCCAGCGCCGCGAATCGAGAACCCTAGGGTTCCCAATTTTTTTCGGGTCGTGACCCGGGTCATTGGGTCGGACCCGGGTCGGGGGAACTGGGTAGGGTTTCACCGGTTCCCCCCCTCAAAACGCGACGCCGTTTCAATAAAAAAAAATGAAAAAAAGGCAAAAAAATCCGAGTCGGGCCCGCATCGCGGGCCCATTCGCGATCGGCTTTTATTTTATTTTAAATAAATAAATAATTTATTTTCCGAAAAAAAATCAAAATAAAAAAATATATTTTATTTTCGAAAAATATTAAAGAATATTTTTAATTTCCAAAAAAACTAGAAAATATTGAAAAATATTAAAAAATATTTTATTTTCCAAAAAAAAATCAAGAAAAATAAAAATACTTTATTTTTCAAAAAAAATATTAAAAAATATTTTATTTTCCGAAAATAAAAAATAAAAAATATTTCATATTTTCGAAAAAATGCCAAAAAATCCAAAAAAAGCCAAAAATACTTATATTTTCTAAAAGATCCAAAAAAAAAAAATCCAAAAATCCCTTTTATGTCCAAAACAAATACAAATTGATCTTAAAAAATGCATGGAAAATCCCTAAAACATCCAAAAAACTCAGGGTTTAAACAAGGTTAGGTACCGAAAGGGCATTAGTGATTAACTAGTGTACTCAAGTCTCCGATCCTAATTTCTTTGGTTGCGCAGGAGCGAGTATTTCTCCTAATATTTCACATGGGCTTCTAATCAACCCACCCCAAATTGATTAGTGGCGACTCCGTTTTAAAAATTAACTTACGGGTTAAAAAACTCAGACTATTAAAATCGTGAATTGGTGGACTTGGGAGAGTCCGGGCTTAATACACCTAGCCGAGCCATTAGCCTCCGCGAGGCGCCCGCCCCGATCGGGCGCCGAGGAAAAAAGAGGTCGCGACAGCTTGGCGACTTCGCTGGGGACTTTGAAGACTTAGGCCTTTTTTGCCTTGTTTAAATTCTTTACTGACTTAGGTTCTTTCTTTTTCTTTTTCTTTTTTTCTTTTTTTATGCAAGTCAATAGCTTAGAAATTTATTTTAATTTTGCTTAAAATAGATTTTCCTGTGAGTATGAATCGTTGTGAATGTTTTACTGTTTCAGCACTACACACGACACACACAACCCGGCCGCCGAACCTGGGCCGCCATAGGGTATTTAGGTTGGTGTCAAGAAAGATACGACCTCGAATGCGAGACTGCGATGTAGAGGTTGCCTTTCTTTTCCCCGAATTTCTCTAACTGAGGTTAGAAGGGTATGCTGCTAACGCGAGACTGCGATGGGCGGATACCCTTTTAATTTCAACAAGCCTTTTCAGTTAAGAAATCGAGCCACACATCTCATGTGCATGTCTTTGCATTTGCCATTTTATTTAAAAAGCAAAGTAATTTATTTACTTTTACTCAGTTTTTTTATTGGCCCATGGCAATTTAGGGTAAGTTTTTCGAGTCCCAGTTTATATACGATGGGACAAGATGACATCCAGCTTATTCCCACTCCTAAGGCAGAGTTCTTTAGGTGGTGGGGTCAATTGGACCAGTATACCCAAGAGCGTGTGAAAGCCAAAGTCGGTCTTCTTCTATCGTTGATCCAAGTCCGTGTTCATCCCAAAGTCATACAAGCCATGGCACATTTCTGGTGCCCGAAGACGACGACTTTTATATTTGGTGGATTCGAGCTAATCCCAACTCTGGAAGAATACAGCATCATCACCGGAATGCCTCTCGAGAAAAGGCTTGTTAAGCCATCAATAGGCATTATCCCGTTGCGTGGGTTAGCACGACTCTTAGGAGCTGAAGTTCATGTTATGAGGCAAATTCTTGAAAACAACCATAGTACCTGCCCCTTAGCATTTTTGACTGCCTGTTTTGAAAACCAACCCATGACTCAGAAAAGCGAGATTTTCCTCTTGGCTTTTTTCGGGTTCATCATTTTCCCCCATCAAATAAATGTCATAAGTCCAAAGATGGCATGGGTAGTTGATCAAATTTCAAGAGGGCAAAATTATGTCAACATGATTTTAACTGAAACATTCTTGTCCCTAAATTGTTTTAAAGAAAACACGGAAAAAGTCATGCGGGTCTCCCCAGAAATTTTACAAGTCTGGTTCTTTTCTCACCTAAGCGAATTTCGAAACTTCATGCGATCATCTGAAACAAATAATTTCGAAAATCCATTGCAAAAATTTATGGTTCTAGGACCATACATTCCCAATCAAAGCTGTTTAAATTGAATGAACTTCCTAAGAGACCCGACTCCTGAAGTATTCCAATGGTGTGCTGGTTGGTTCCATGAAAAGAGAGCTCATTTTGCTTATAAACGCTGCTGTCCAATTCCGTTGCTTGGTCTCACCGGCGCCATTTCCTATTTTCCATATCGGGTGGCACGACAGTATGGAGCCCTCCAGGAGATCCCACCACCTTTCAAGAGGAAGTCTCCTCCACTCTTTTTCAACACAAGCCGTGACTACGCAGTCGAAATTTCTATCCATGAGGAAACATAGAGCAAGTGCCATCGCAAAAGAATTGTAATACCTGAAGGGCTTGAGGGACAAGAAAAAGCCCACCACGCCTCTGAATCCTACATCCTCAACCATCGTATCCCGACAAAGTGGAAGCCATCGATTCCTCACCCAATTAGCGAGATCAGCCAGCATGAGCAAGCAGAGCCTATGCAAGGGGATTTGGGAATAGCTCGGATACATGTCTTAGAGCCGGTCCAAGAAAACAAACATCTGCGCAAGAACAAGGCTCCCCGTCGCATATAAATAGCAATCATGTGTCCCTTGGTGTTGATATCATGAAAATTCCGTCCCATTGTTTAGGGACTTTTGTTTCCTTCTGTCATTTTAATTTCAAGTTTTAAATGTCAGAAGTCTGTGGTCTATAAAATCCTCTTTTGTTAAATATAAAAGCAGTTAGACCATTGTCATGGGTCAATCTTTGTTTACTTTCGTGCTCATTCATGATTTTTGCAACACAGGTAATTATGAATCGTCAACTATTAGCCACCCGCGAATGGCCTCACGTGATGGGACCCAATCAGAAAGATGTATAAAATCGCCTCACCAACATTGAAGACGGTGTAGGACAGATGTCCATTGTCCTTCAACAACTCTCAAGACAAATGGAATCCACTCAAGCTAAACCCAACTCCATAACTGCTTTAAGCACACACCTGGTACCTGCAAATCTGCCAGATAATAACCAACAAGATAAACAGCTTGAAAAGATCATGAAAAAGTTGAGACAGCTGCAATAGCCGAATCCCATCGACTCGTCTGATTATGCCGGTTTTGAGATCCTTGAAGAGCTCAGAATGCCTGAATGCGAAAGGTATGCTGATACCTTTCGCCCAGAGACCTACTTACAAGCCTACCTGGTCCAAAGGATGATTCAATCATACCAATCAAACCTGACCGGCCCTGCCTTGCGATGGTACATTGTCAGGAAGATTAGTTCCCTTAAAACCTGGAGAGAACTAATCCATGTTTTCCACCAAGAATATAATATTGACATCAGCCCTGACATCGCATTGCCCTACGAAGAACCGATGATCCCGAAGCACGAGGAGCTGTCAGTTGCTGAGATACGAGAAGAAGATGTCAATGAAGCCTTGCATGATAAATGGGCAACTGAGCAACATCATATTACTGAAAAGTTTCCCACTCGAAAAGGTAAGGAACCTATGTACGAGATCACAGGCACGGAACCTATTCAAGACCGGGGCACGACAGAACAGCTCCCTAAGCTTACTGCAAGAGCTAGGGTTCAAAGAATATCGACTCCTATCAACATAGAAAGTGACACAGAGAGTGAAGCCTTAATATCTCTCGTTCCCCTTGACAAAATCGAACTGGCGAAACGAAGGGCCTTACTCAAAAGGTCTGGACCAGGAGCCAAGAAAAGAAAGCCTAAACAAATCAATTCGATATCTACCACTGAGTACAGGCGAAATTTGATAACTGGTGAGCCCTGCACCAAAACTTCGAGCATTCCCTGGAATATAACTCTGAAGGCTACCGCCCTCTAGAGTACAACCATGATGACTTCCAGTCCCTAGAGTACAATCCCAACGATTTTTAGTATTATTTCGATGAAACTGACGACTCATCATATAACTGTTTACTAATCTCACCCGGGGATGAAGGCCCGTCAGAAGAAGAAACGTACATCTTTATCCGCTACGATCCTAACAAGCTACTAAACTCGTCCTCTGACCATGAGGATATCTTCAATACTTCATCCTCATTCAGAAATTTGACCCAGAAGAAAGCAATGGGGTAATCTCGGTAGAGTCCAGCTTCCCTGAAACAGAAAAATTCACCACTACAACAAATATGCAGTGGGAAAACCACTTGCCTAACCGAGACATGTTAGGCCCGTCTTGCCCTCATATGATCATGACCCCCAGCGAAGTGTGGATACCTAATCTCTGCAAGTATAACGGCACGACTTGCCCCGTGGCTCATTTGCAATATCTCCACACTGAAATGAGTCAGTACTATGGCTCGATGTCATTCACAACTCAGGCGTTCCAAGAAACTCTTACGGGGTCTACATTGCAATGGTTCGTCACAGCAAGTATTTACCTCATAGAGGATTGGAATGAGTTGTCTTCCACATTCTTGCATCAGTACCAAAACCAGATTGGAACTGAGCTGCCTTGTGAGAGTTTGGCCCACTTCGGAAGAAGACCAATGGAGGAATTCCAGAGCATATGCAGGAAGGTGGAGGGCTTTTATGATGCAAACACACCCTCAACTGACCGAAGAAGAATTGATAAAGCAGTTCATAGAAGCTTTGCCCCACGAACATCGCTATTGGCTGCATGGGTTACACTTCCGTAGCTTCAACGAAATAGTCATCGCGTGCGAATACTTCGAGTCTACTGGAGACGAGGAATTCAAAGACGCTTGACTTTAGGACCAGCACTATCAAAGCGCTCCTTTTCATAGGACTTTTTATTAGTTTTGCTTGTTTTTATGTTTCTTATCTAGTGTGCTACTATTGTATTTTTCATTCCAGTACTTTAATGTACGGTTATAATATTTTGTTTTGAAAGCATGAGGCGGTATTCCAAACCAGCCCAGTGATGCTATCCAACCATGAAAAGAAAATATCATCCAAGGAGAATACTGAGGGCTGGGCTTCCTCATGCTTTCTCTCCCTCAAAGACATGTTCTGAAAATAAAAAATATTTCATCACCAAAAACTTACGTCAAAACAAGATGATAAATTTAATCATGTTTGTCTTTCTGATTCTCTCACTTTATGTCTCAGAATATCATCCCCTTTGACTTAGTGTAACATAAAACATTTAAAATTGGCACATCATGTTAACAGACCGAGTTCAAAGACACCCTTTCAAGGAAGCAGGGGCAAACAAAAAGGATCATCCTGTTTCAAAGAAGGTAAGTCTTATTCCCTTAACATAATTTTGAAACTGATGTCTCCTCTCTTCTGTGTACAGGAAACGAAGATAGGAGGTAATAGGCATAGGCATACGGTTAAACTCGAAGCATGCACATCATGGTAGCTCGAGGCAAGATAACCTCCCCCATGCCACTTTCAACCTTCCCATTTTTGCAAGCCGTCCTCAGGAGCTCTGTGCACTCCACCTCACTCCTGTCCAACTCCTTCCCAAGACGGAGCAATATCTTCTCCCCTTGACATGCCCAAACATTTAGACGGTATAGTTTCATTAAAGGGATTTCCAGCTTCGACAAGCCAAGGAGCACAAGGAAGAAATTTCTTCTCTTCCTTTGAATTCATTACTGTCAATAGGGAGAAAATCCAGACAATCAAGGCGATTTATAGCCCCCACTCCAGACAATGACTCTAGAGTCTGGAAGCTTCACTCCGTGTTCCAGACACGATTCTTCCAAAAAAATAATTGCCATTAGAAAACCAAAGATTTTTTATTGTCCATCTCAGATTCCATAGAAGCTTGAGGTACATGACTTTTTGCTCAATGCAGCTATAGTCAAAGACAGAAGAAAAATTCCACAGAAGGAAGACGTTGAAGATGAATCAACGACCGGCAATCATGCATACAGGGCCACAAATGAGGAGGGCCAATCAAAAATGACATTAAACCGTGTCAAAGACAAAATGCCGTCATTGACACTCAAATATCCCTAGGAGTCAGCAAATATAAACTCTGGGGAAGAGTAATTTGGTATCGTTTCCAATACTCCCAGTATCTGAATTCACTTTCTCCAATTTGACAGGAAGCATAAGATTCAAGAAACAAGCTTAGTGGTTAATTTGGGCAAACCAAGTAGTTCATATCGATTTACCTAGCTTGGTATGAAAGGACGTGTCGTCCGGAAGCCGGTTCGGTTAAGTTGAAAAGGAAACTCCCCCCACGGACATTGTCGGTGCCTCTAGCCAAGCGGTAGCCAGGAAGGAGCAAAATGATCCAAAGTCGAGGGTTCGAATCCCCGACGCGACCGTTAGCCGCTTAAATAATAATTTGCTTCTCTTGCACCTGCAAATTACAAGAGCACAAATGACCTAACGGAGTAAAAATTATAGGAATTCATATCCTCCTCGTACTTCAGGTCTATTCAAACATCTGTAAACCAGTGAAGGGTAATGTTGTATCACTTCCAAGTTATTCGACTCTTGAAAGAGCTTCTAACTAACATGATCCCTCTCGTCTGTTGCAGGATCACTTGATCGTCAAAGATGTAGAAAACAAATCAATGAGAGGCATGTCAAACCATGATAAGCTCTCCCAAGCCAAATAGTGTCTCAAGTATCGCCAAAGCAGATGACAGAAACCTTTCAAGCCTCAAATCACGTGTGATTTTGGTCCTACTAATTGATCTATTTCCACATCTTCTCTTCTGCAGGGGCAAAAGCAGAAAGGCCCATCAAATCAATTATCAGCTCCTCAACCCAAGCTAATCCTTATTGTGTCATTTCCTTACTTAATAAGGACAATCCATTGACACCCCTTTGTGAATAACTCTTTTGATATTCAAAATTCAACACATTTGTAAATACAATTTCACCAAGTAAACACCCCTAAAGTTGTCAATAGGGTTTCTTGAGTAAAAATCATTCATTTGTTTTGATAGTACAAACTCTCTCATACTTAAAAAAATGCCGCATGTCTTCTCCAAATGGATTTTTGCATGATGATTTTGTTTGTCTAAATCATTAATTCTATTGAGGATTACTAGAATAGACAGCTAAGTGGAAAATACAAGATTAGTTGAGCATGCTGGATGAGGCACGTCAGAATGATGACAGGCCAGCCATATCTTACACACAGTCCCCCATCTATACACTTGTGAGATGAGTGCAGAAAATTCCATGACTACAGGGTAAAGAGTTCTCTCGCGAATGGTACGATAACCAAAATAGTGAGAGGCATTTCATTGCTCACTCCCCTTTGAGCCCCATACACCGGTGAAGCTTCTCTCATCAAGAATCACCCCCACACTAGAGCATGTCAAAGACAAGGCAAATCAGCATCACAAGGTGAGAAGATGGATAGAAATTATCTTGCTTGCGCTTGCATCAATCTTTGAGTGTCTTTATTGCATATGAACACTCGCGTTAATTTAAGTGCCTTAGAATGACGAAGAGCAATTCCTTTTCTATGCATTTGTATACATTGTACAACCCAAGTGAGTCTGTAATTTTACCCTCACATTGAGACAAAGCAGAAGTTATTGCCATAGCCTTGAGTGCTGGCTGAAGATGAAGACTCAAAGTCTAAATAATGGTGCTTCGATTGAACTCGCCTAGATCAGTTCCTCAAGCAACAAAAATGAAAAAGCAGGGGCATAAAAAAGCAGTGTACCTGGTAAAAGCAAGGTCAATGCCCATAAATGAGGAACTGGAATAAAAGCAGGGGCATAGAAAAGCAGTGTGCTTGGTAAAAGCAAGGCCAATGCCCCCCAGTCAAAAATACAGCCAAGAAAAAATTGTGGTTGTAAAATCTCCATTTGATAGTAAGAAGAAAGACCAGTGACGAATGCTGAGACAGTCACCAACTCTCACTCTTCTACATGTGAACTGAGTCTACGTTATATTCCCATTGTAAAAAGTCTCTTCAGACTAGGGGCACTTCAATTAACGTAAGATTTCATATGTGCATAAATATCGCTCAAAGAAGTACGAGCAAGATTACTCTATCTCTTTTCGCAGGGTTCCTGACTTGTAAACCCGGAGAGGATCGTGTAACATTTTCGTCCATCGACTTCAACCTTGATGGTCCCCTTTGATGAGCTGCTAACCAAGTCTTCATCACAATTTCAACAAAGACTTCTCACATTGGTAAAGTCGTACCACTTGCGAGAATACTCGGACCCCTGCTGACATGATGACAGTGAGAAGTGTGATCCTTATAAATCCTACATCAATGGTCAGGATAAAACAACATTTCCATAAGAGTGAGTGAAAAGTCCTTTCAGACTGAAACCCTCATCTGGCATGCTCAAGGTATCTACATTCTAAATGAAGGTTGTCTGTCAAAATCTTCCCCAGTGGAATTCGGATGATACAAAACTAACAAAATTGTCATGCATAAATCACATTTGAATTTATGAATTTACAGCATATACAATCATCGTGTACATGTCTGCATATTGTGTAAATAGCAAACATACTCTCAGTAATTAGAGATATTGCCAGGTAAACATATCTGTATCCCCATTTGTCTTAAAGTACCTACCACTGTTCAAGTACTCTCTTCTTGTCACTTGACCTATTCGAGCCATCCCCTGAGTTTGGGTGCTTGCATCGGTCTAAGTATCCCCTTGTCTTTGAGTACCCACCATTTGCCGGGTACTCCCTCTCATCGACACTCAACCTGTTCGAGTTGTCCCCAGAATATTAATATTTGCAACTGTCCAGATATCCCCATGTTTTTGAGTGTCTGCCATTACTCAGGTACTCCCTCTGTTGACACTCGACCTGTTCGAGTTGTCCTTAAAGTTTGGATACTCATGACCTGTCAGAATATCCTCTTGTCTTTGAGTACCGACCACCATTCGGATACTCCATTTCTGTGACACTCGACCTGTCCGAGTTGTCCTCAAAATTACGCCATTGAATACTAGCAGCTACTCAAGCATTCCACCAAATTATGCGCCTGCAATCACCCATGTATGCTCTCTTACATTTGGACCAGTTGAGTGGTCCCTCATTATATCATTAAATATTTGTGTTCATCCAAATATCCCTATACTTTGTACACCTGTGTGCCTGCCGCCATCTAGGTAAGCCTTAAACTACATTCAAATTCTCAATTACCAGGAGGTGAGAGACCTTCACGAATATCTCAGGTACGTCCTCGATATTCCCTAATTGCTAGAAGGTGGGAGACCTTCACAAATATGCGAGATACGTCCTCGATATTCCCAATTACCAGGAGGTGAGGGACCTTCATGAATATCCAAGGTACGTCTTCAATATTCCCATTTACCAGGAGGTGAGAAACCTTCACTAATATCTCAGGTACATCCTCGATATTCCCATTACTAGGAGGTGAGAGACCTTCACGAATATCTCAGGTACGTCCTCGATATTCCCTAATTGCCAGGAGGTGGAAGACCTTCACGAATATGCGAGGTACGTCCTCGATATTCCCAATTTCCAGGAGGTGAGAGACCTTCACGAATATCTCAGGTACGTCCTGGATATTCCCATTACCAGGAGGTGAGAAACCTTCACGAATATCTCAAGTACGTCCTCGATATTCTCAACTACCAGGAGGTGAGAGACCTTCACAAATATCTCAGGTACATCCTCGATATTCCCAACTACCAGGAGGTGAGAGACCTTCACGAATATGCGAGGTACATCCTCGATGTTCCCTAATTGCCAGGAGGTGGGAGACCTTCACGAATATGCGAGGTACATCCTCGATATTCCCATTTTCCAGAAGGTGAGACCTTCGCGAATATGCGAGGTACGTCCTCGATATTCCTTATAACCAGGAGGTGAGAAACCTTCACGAATATGCGAAGCACGTCCTCGATATTCCCCAATTATCAAAAGGTGAGAGACCTCCACGAATATGCGAGACCCATCCTCGATATTCCGTCTGCCAGGTATTCTTTGGAAATTTGTACTTGTGATCATCCAAGTACCTCTTCAATACCTGCGAACGTTCAGGTATCCTTCAAAGTATGTACTTGTTAACATCCAAGTACTCTTTTGACACTTACAATCAATCAGGTTTTTTCTAGCATGTACTACTTGTGATATCTGCGAACATCCAGGTATCCTCTAAGAGTTTGTACTTGTGATCATCCAAGTACCCATTCGACGCCTGCAAAGGCCTAAATATCCTCCAGGTTAGCACTTGTGAATATCCAGGTACTCTTTCAATGCCTGTGAATGTCCAAGTATCTTCTACATATCTATGCCCTGAGAAAGATCGGTGCATCCCCCGAGAAAGGTCGGGTTCCAACAGGTGTCTTTGACAGAGGTCAGACATCCCCAACAAATCGATGCCCTGAGAAAGATCGGTGCATCCCCCGAGAAAGGTCGAGTTCCAACAGGTGTCTTTGACAAAGATCAGGCACCTCACAAATCGATGCCTTAAGAAAGGTCGGTGCATCCCCCGAGAAAGGTCGGGTTCCAACAAGTGTCTTTGACAGAGGTCAGACATCCCCAACAAATCGATGCCCTAAGAAAGATCGGTGCATCCCCCGAGAAAGGTCGGGTTCCAACAAGTGTCTTTGACAAAGATCAGGCACCCCACAAATCGATACCCTAAGAAAGGTCGGTGCATCCCCCGAGAAAGGTCGGGTTCCAACAGGTGTCTTTGACAGAGGTCAGACATCCCCAACAAATCGATGCCCTGAGAAAGATCAGTTCATCCCCCGAGAAAGGTCGGGTTCCAACAGGTGTCTTTGACAGAGGTCATACATCCCCAACAAATCGATGCCCTGAGAAAGATCGGTGCATCTACCCGAGAAAGGTCGAGTACCAACAGGTGTCCTTGATTGAAGTTAGGCACCCCACAAACCGATGCCCTGATAAAGGTCAATGCATCCCCTCGAAAAAAAAGGTCGAGCTCCAACAGGTGTCTTTGACAAAGATCAGACACCCCACAAATCGATGCCTTGAGAAAGGTCGGTGCATCCCCCGAGAAAGGTCGGGTTCCAAGAGGTGTCTTTGACAGAGGTCAGACATCCCCAACAAATCGATGCCCTGAGAAAGATCGGTACATCCCTCGAGAAAGGTCGGGTTCCAACAAGTGTCTTTGACAAAGATCAGGCACCCCACAAATCGATGCCCTGAGAAAGATCAGTGCATCCCCCGAGAAAGGTCGGGTTCCAACATGTGTCTTTGACAGAGGTCAAATATCCCCAACAAATCGATGCCCTGAGAAAGATCGGTGCATCCTCCCGAGAAAGGTCGAGTACCAACAGGTGTCCTTGATTAAAGTTAGGCACCCCACAAACCGATGCCCTGAGAAAGGTCAATGCATCCCCTCGAAAAAAAAGGTCGAGCTCCAACAAGTGTCTTTGACAAAGATCAGACACCCCACAAATCGATGCCCTAAGAAAGGTCGGTGCATCCCTCGAGAAAGGTCGGGTTCCAAGAGGTGTCTTTGACAGAGGTCAGACATCCCCAACAAATCGATTCCCTGAGAAAGATCGGTGCATCCCCCGAGAAAGGTCGGGTTCCAACAGGTGTCTTTGACAGAGGTCAGACATCCCCAACAAATCGATGCCCTGAGAAAGATCGGTGCATCCTCCCGAAAAAGTTCGAGTACCAACAGGTGTCCTTGATTGAAGTTAGGCACCCCACAAACCAATGCCCTAAGAAAGGTCAGTGCATCCCCTCGAAAAAAAAGGTCGTGCTCCAACAAGTGTCTTTGACAAAGATCAGACACCCCACAAATCGATGCCCTAAGAAAGGTCGGTGCATCCGCCCGAGAAAGGTCGGGTTCCAACAGGTGTATTTGACAGAGGTCAGACATCCCCAACAAATCGATGCCCTGAGAAAGATCGGTGCATCCCCCGAGAAAGGTCGGGTTCCAACAGGTGTCTTTGACAAAGATTAGGCACCCCACAAATCGATGCCCTGAGAAAGGTCGGTGCATCCCCCGAGAAAGGTCGGGTTCCAACAGGTGTGTTTGACAGAGGTCAGACATCCCTAACAAATCGATGCCCTGAGAAAGATCGGTGCATCCTCCTGAGAAAGGTCGGGTACCAACAGGTGTCCTCCATTGAAGTTAGGCACCCCACAAACCGATGCCCTAAGAAAGATCAATGCATCCTCTCGAAAAAAAAGGTCGAGCTCCAACTGGTGTCTTTGACAAAGGTCAGACACCCCCACAAAATAGATGCCCTAAGAAAGGTCGGCGCATCTCCCGAAATAGGTCGCCTACCAACTAGTGTCATCAATACAAATCAGGCACCCACAAATAAATGCCCTGAGAAAGGTCGACGCATTTCCCGTCAAGGCGACTGAAGAAAGGTTCGAGTCCAAGACAAACTACTGATTGCTTTAACAGGCAACCGAAGAATGGTTCAGATCCTAGAGAAGCAACCTTCTCATATCACCAAGTAAGATGACGCCTTGATACTTGCCAAAACTCGGGGTTCACACCCTATCTCACTCACTCCCAGTAAGTAACTCCATGTATCTTCTTATCTGTCTTAGTATATGTAATGTTATATTAATATTTTTCTGCATAGAATAATAGGTCCCAAATAAAATATAATCCCCTACGCATGCATAGGTACAATTTAGGCATCAGTTTGTCTTTGAATGCAACCTCTACGAGCTCACCTTCAAAGAGGACCAACTATTGACGCCTAAATTTTCATTTTAATTAGGTTTTACTGTACTTTATTTTATTTTAGTTTAGTTTATTTTGTTTTGCCTTTTTTTCGGATAATAAATAATAAATAAAAAAACAAAAGCAAAAGCAAAAAAAGAGGAGCAGCAGCAGCTCCCCCTATGGGCCTCCACGACCCAAGCGCGAGGCCCGGCCTCCCTTCGGTCGTCCCCTTCCTCCTGCCTCTACAACTCGCGCAGAGGGAGCGACGCCGGAAGGGTGGCTGGACGACGACGCACGTGGAGCAGGGGTAGCTGGCATCGGATGGGACACTGTTCTGGCCGTCCGGAGCCGCTCGGCACGCAAGGGGGACCGGCGGTCGAAGTTCCGTTGACCAGCCACCCCCTCGCCTATAAATACCGAAGCCCCCGCCTCCGTTGAAGGACGCGCAGCAGCCGGCAAAGCTCCGAGCCCCCCTGAGAGACTTCAGGGAACTCAGAGCAGAGCAAAGGCGAGTCGGTCGGGTCGCGAGTTCACCGATCTCCCTCCGAGAGACTTCGGGGGAGAACCAGTGGTGAGCGTGCCCAGATCCGCGAGCTCACGGCCAGAGAGAGAGAGAGGGGGGGGGAGGAAATCGGAGGAGAAGATTTCCGCCGCCACCGTCTCCGCCGCCACCGTCTCCGCCGCTCACCACCACAGGTAGCTGCTGTCGTCGCCATCGCACCCCCCATCACTGCTATCACCGCCGTCACCGCCGTCACCGCCGCATCCGCCCAGTCGTCCACTCCCTGGCGCCACAAATCGGGAACCCTAGGGTTCCCCATTTTTTTCGACTCGCGACCCGGGTCAATGGGTCGGACCCGGGTCGGGGGAACCGGGTAGGGTTTCACCGGTTCCCCCCCCCCTCAAAACGCGACGCCGTTTCAATAAAAAAAATTTAAAAAAAAAGGAAAAAAATGCAAAAAATCCGAGTCGGACCCGCGTCGCGATCGGCTTTTATTTTATTTTAAATAAATAAATAATGTATTTCCGAAAAAAAAAAATCAAAATCAAAAATTATATTTTATTTTCAAAAAATATTAAAGAATATTTTCAATTTCCAAAAAAACCAGAAAATATTGAAAAATATTAAAAAATATTTTATTTTCCAAAAAAAAAATCAAGAAAAATAAAAATACTTTATTTTTCAAAAAAATGTTAAATATATTTTATTTTCCGAAAAAAAAAATCAAAAATCAAAAATCAAAAATATTTCATATTTTCGAAAAAAATGCCATAAAATCCAAAAAAAGCCAAAAAGACTTATATTTTCTAAAAATCCAAAAAAAAATCAAAAATCCCTTTTATGTAAAAAAAAATAGAAAATGACCCCAAAAAATGTTTTTTTCCAAAAAATGCAAGGAAAATCCCTAAAACATCCAAAAAAAACTCAGGGTTTAAACAATGTTAGATACCGAAAGGGCATTAGTGATTAACTAGTGTAATCAAGTCCTCGATCCTAATTTCTCTAGTTGCACAGGAGCGAGTATTTCTCCCAATATTTCGCATGGGTTTCTAATCAACCCACCCCAAATTGATTAGTGGCGACTCCGTTTTAAAAATTAACTTATAGGTTAAAAAACTCAGACTATTAAAATCGTGAATTGGTGGACTTGGGAGAGTCCGGGCTTAATAAAATTAGCCGAGCCATTAGCCTCCGCGAGGCGCCCGCCCCCGATCGGGCGCCGAGAAAAAAAGAGGTCGCGACATGTGCCCGGCCCTCCTTTATGAACTTTGCCTATGCAGTATGATGCATGGAACAATTATGTTCCTATACTCTATCTATGTAAAACGTTTCCACTGGAAGCGTGTGCTATTAAGTAAATGAAGGGTGTGCTTTTGTCTCAGTAAAATGCTTCTCTGAGCACTTGTGCCTCATGACAGATTACCCCAGGCAAACTCCTATCACACTGCAAATGACAACTTCATGGATGTCCAACATATAAGCTTAAAGATCCATTTTGACTTTAAATTAACGCACTCGACCTTTCTCAACGTATCATCGATCGATTGTGGTGTGACTACTAACTTGACTTTTAACCCAATTTGGAGGAAAGGTTGTGATCTGATGGGGAATGATCAATTGGACACCAGTTCTTTCCTTCTCTTGCGACTTTGCAATTTTGTTCCTCAAGTACCTTTATCTTGAGGAAAAATTACGGTAAGATGGAATTGACACTAGAAACGGGATGAAGCAGAGAGAGCATGAGAGGAGCAGCAGGCTATCCCATTTGACTCCAAGAATACTTTGGTACAGGTGAGAAATGCCAAGATGGATCGAAGATGCCCGCTTCGTCCTCTAGGTGTAGACAGCTCTACAACCTCAGTTCAAGTCCATTTAGCGAGGAACAAACACCGAAAATGGCAAGTCATTGTACAAAGAAGAAAGGGCGGAGTTGGTGCATTTGCTGTCAACAGGTAACTTACGAATCTTTCTGACTTCTGATTTATGAATTGGCCTTACGAATTATGCACACTGTGTCGTCACTAGCCATTAGGTCAATGAAGTTCGGTAATTATGTCACCAAACATATACGCTTAAGAAACTAATATTCTGGCATGATTGACAAAATGCGAACTATCAATTAGTTTGGCATCTTCAATACTATATTTAGAATCGGATTAGATAATGCTAGTATAAATACTTCTTTGATCTACCCCCTAGTCCAACAGCTGAATCTTATATGCGATGGGATTTTCTTCAATTTGCAATGCATGTGCCGTTGCTTTAACTTGTGCGTGAGAGAGCCCCCGCAAGTTTTACAATCCTATGGTCAAAATACGTAAGTAGATTCAATACCTGATATCAACCCCGTCGATGCATCAAGAGTGGGAGGTCTTACGCTTGACGTTGGGAAGGGAAGTTGAAAATCCCTTTGGACATAAGAACGAGGTAGAATTCAATGTACAAGATGGTGAAAAATATATGCCAGAGATGGGTGTCTGGTCGATCTTCTCCCCACTCAGAACGGAAGTGATGGTCTTTTGCCGTTGGCACAACAAGATTATAGGGTTGCTGAAATCTTTAGAAACTTCTTGTAGATTTTATGGGATGCAACTTATGCCTTCAATATTAGAGAATATTTTTCCAACAATCAAGTCATTTCGTATCTATGCATGATGTCGGTTCAATTAGTAAACGAGGAAAGTCCCTTCTTCAATGAAGCAATAGTGGCCATGGAAGCGAAATTCCTCAAATATAATAAGAATATTTCACTTGCTTTTTTGGCATCCACTATCTTGAATATAATCTCTCTCTTTCTCACTCTCATGAATATATGGCCTAGTGATGGATTTAATAAATGGGCCTAAGTTGGCCCGGCCACGATGGGCCTAAAGGCCCGGCCCACGGGAATAAGGCCCGTGGGAAGAGGAACCTATAAAAGGGATGAGAAAGAGAAAGAACGCACCTCTTGGTATTTACAACGTACGTTCTCCTTTTCGTCCAAAATTCTCTTTCTCCAAGAAGCGACGCCATCTTCCATTCAACGGCGATTTTTCGACATTGGATCGAACTGGACTGATTTATCTTCCTCTTATCGGCGTCGGTGTCTAATATGTGGCCAACAAGGTACGCTCGAATCCGTGGTGTGCTTTACGATCGGTGATACGTGTTTAATTCCCGGGCTTATATTCTGCATTGATTTAGGGGTTCGGTTTAAGTGCCGAATCCGGTTTTTGGGGATCCGACTATCCTAACATCGGTATCAGAGCATTAGTTCACGTTTTTCCCGATCAATTTACTGTTTATAATTGATTTTCGCAAAAAGCATTTCGGCCGTACGGATCGGGGCGACAAATCCCGACACCCGAGCGTTGTTCGCCATTTTTTCTGACTTTTCGTAAGTCGAAATCAAAATCTGAATGCATAGGGAGGAAGACGACGTCAAGACGAGTCCGGTGTAGACGATGGTCAGCAAGGCTGGCCGATGCTGCCGCCATCGGCGCTGGCGCCGACTCCTGGCCTCCGCCAGCCGGGGAACGCATCAAGCCGGGTTCGGCTGCGCGACGCACGCACGAGCGAAACGGCGCGCCGTTTCGGCCCAGGCGCGTGCAATATACGCGCGCGCGAAACGGCGCGTCGTTCGGCCCCTGGCACGTGTCGGTCGGTTCGTCCGACTGGCCCGACCGTCTGACCGGGCGGACTGTTGACCGACCGTTGACCGTTGACTTGACCGTTGACCGTTATATAAAAAAAAAAGGAATTTTTCTTTTCTTTTTTTTTTTCTTTTTTTTTTTTCAATTATGTCTATGTGGATTATATGTAATCCATTTTTTGTTCTGCATTTGTTGCAGGAACAATGTCTCCCCGTAAGCCGCGCGCATCTGTGCGCACAATGTCAGATGAACAAAAGAAAAGGCTTACCAGGTTGATAACCGATTTGAATGGTTATCGATGGGAGAGTGACGACATAATTGTTCATGTCATAGAGGTCAACAACAAAATTCAGGAAGTCATTTGGAACGGTTGTCCCATGCCAGATATTCAGATGATGCGATTCTTTATGAACACTCTTCCACTAGAATGGCAAGGAGTGTTGAATCGCCTACGGGAGGTGAAAGGATTTACTAGCTATAAGGAGCTAGTAATGGCATTCGTAGATGAATATCATCGGGTAGGAGCCACAAAGACTGCGACCCAAGGAATGACTTCGATTGGGCCAGGACTGAATGTGCGTAGGAGAAATCCTAAGGGATATCCGTCTGTTTTTCCGTGGCTGTCAAGAATGCCTGAGAATTTTACAGAGAAAAAGAAAAAGAAATTGGACCATGTAGCTGCTTTCCCTATTAGTTGTATGATGCCTCGTTTATAGATGTTATGGCTTGTCTTTATTTAATGTTCTTGGTGGACATCTTATGTAAAGTTAACTAACTTATTGTTGTTGTTGTAGCAACATATATGTTAACCATATTATGTGAAAGCATTTTTTATTATATTGTATGTCAATTATCTGTTGCTTTCTATGATTGCCGGTTGCTGTGGGTAGTTAGCTGTGGGTAGTAATAGAAGTTTTTGTACTTCATAGAATTGTTTTTGCATATGACAATCATATTAATGATAGTTTTTAAGTTAGGATTTTTGGAGGATGATTGGAAACATAGTGACCTTTTGATTCTGAAACCTTACTTAAAATTATTAATTAATATGATGGGTTTGTGCAAAATAGATGCATAAGTGATAGACATTAATAACTCGTGCATATATGTCTGATGTGTTCAGATCAATGGCTTCAGCCACAAAGAGCATAGTTGCCGAGCTGAGCAAAGGTGAAAAGCTCAAAGGTGACAACTATGAATTTTGGCAAATGAAAATTTAATGTGTGCTGGAAAAGCAAAAAGCACTAAAAGCTCTTGACCATGTTATGGAAGATCTAGAGGATGCTGTGCGCCACCTTGAGCTAGCTGATCATCGCCTCAAGGCATTAGAGCAGGAAACGGATATTTTCTGTGTTGCTTTAAGCTTAGAAGGGGCTTCATGCTCTAAGCGCAAGCGCATTGATTCGTTCAATATGTGGAAATGCAAGGGATCAAGTCCTTCTTGCAAGAAACCTAGAATTAACCAACAAAAGAGAGGAAAACGTCCTCATGTGAAGAATATCTCAATGGTGAAATGTTACAACTGTGACCAGAAGGGTCACTATGCCCGCGATTGTCGCGAGCCAAAGAAGGTACACACCCTTGGTACAATTAGGAACTTTGCATATGTGTCAAGTTCTGTATTCTTGACTGAATCTAATCCTCTGTGGACTGTGGATTCAGGAGCAACAGACCATGTAGCGAAGGATAGAGGATCCTTCGTGGAATTCCGACGAGTACCAACTGGAACTAAGTGGATCCATGTGGGAAACAACTCCAGAGCTGAAGTGAAAGGAATTGGCACATGCCAACTGAATATGCGTGGTGGACGCACTTTGTTCCTTCATGATGTGTTGTATGCTCCGGATATTCATCGGAATTTAGTGTCTGTTTTAGTGTTGGTTAAATTAGGTTTTATGTGAACTTCCATAATAGAGGTGTAGATTTGTATTTTGGATACAAACTACTATGGTCATGGTTATTTTCTGGATGGTTTCATTGTATTAAATATTGATTATGTTAATACAAATATTTGTTATTCCCTTCTCACGTCTCCTAATTCATATGATAATGATGTGAAAGTATGGCATGCTAGACTTAGTCACATTGGCCAATAGCGTATGAAAAGACTGGCCAAAGAGGGCTTGTTGGGCAATATTGAAAAAGTCGATTTGTCCATCTGTAAGCATTGCCTAGGAGGGAAAACCACAAGGAAACCATTTGGAAAAAGGTAAAAGAGCTGACTTCCCTCTGCATTTAATCCATTCTGATGTCTACGGTCCAATGAATGTGAGAGGAATGCATGGGGCTGTTTATTTCATCACTTTTATAGATGATTATACTCGATTCGGATATGTCTATTTGATTTCTCACAAATCTGAAGCAATAAGTTGTTTCAAAAGGTTTATGAACCTGGTAGAGAATCAATTAGACAAGAAAATAAAAGCATTGAGATCCGATCGAGGTCGAGAATATTTTTCTAGATGAGTTTAGAAAATTATGTGATGAAAAATGAATAGAAAGACAGTTATCTATTCCTTATACTCCTCAACAAAATGGTGTTGCGGAGAGAAGAAACAGAACCCTACTGGAAATGGTTAGGTCCATGATGGCGCATGCTAACTTACCTATCACATTTTGGAGTGATGCGTTGTTAACTGATGCCTATATACTTAACCGAGTGCCTTCCAAATCAGTTACTTCCACTCCATATGAGTTATGGACAGGTAGAAAACCGGACTTAAGTTTTCTTAAGCCATGGGGTTGTGCTGCCTATACACATGAGTCCTCTCACAAATTTGGGAAACTGGGTCCTAGAGGAAAGAATAGTATTTTCATAAGATACTCGGAACACTCAAAAGGGTATGTGTTCATAGGTGAGCAGGAAAGTGGGAGTATAACTGAATTTGAATCACGGGATGTCACATTCTTAGAGGATGAATTCCCTAAGAAGGGCGAAATAGGGGAAGACAACTCCCTATTTGAAACCTCGGATCAAGATAATGATCTTGGTGGAGTTCGTCCAAGTGGGAGTAATATGAGAAGTGATGAATTGAATTCAACTCATTCTCAATTGCAACCACATAATGAGACGGCATCATCATTATCTAATCCCAGTGGGAGCATAATGGGGAATGATGTGCAAAGTGTACAAACTCCCATACAGCGAACAAGTCGCCAAAGTATTCCCCGTCGACGTTTTGACATTGAAGGGGAAACTTTTATGGTTGCTTCACAAGATGAGGATGAGCCAAGAAATATTAATGAGGCTCTGAATTGCCATAGTAAGGAAAAATGGATTCATGCAATGGAAGAGGAAATGGAGTCAATGAAATCAAATCAAGTCTGGGAACTGGTTGATCTTCCAAAAGGACGCAGAGCTATTGGGAACAAGTGGGTTCTCAAAATAAAGCGAAAGGCTGATGGCTCGATAGAAAGGCATAAGGCTTGCCTTGTGGCGAAGGGGTATAATCAACAAGAAGGAATTGATTATGAAGATACGTTTTCTCCTGTAGTGAGATTTACCTCGATTCACATTATTCTGGCAATAGTATCTAGTATGGATCTTGAGTTACATCAGATGGATGTAAAGACTGCTTTCCTCAATGGAGAATTAGAGGAAGAAATATACATGGAACAACCTACTGGTTTCATAGTGAAAGGCCAAGAAGAAAAGGTATGTCGACTTTTGAGATCGATATACGGCCTTAAGCAGTCATCGAGACAATGGTATATACGTTTTCATAATGCCATAATGGCATATGATTTTACAATGATTGATGAGGATCATTGTGTATATATCAAAAGATCCAAGGATCAATTTGTGATCATATCATTATATGTTGATGATATACTGATTGCCGGAAGCAATATGGAGTTTGTCCATACTGTCAAGAGTTGGTTGTCTTCCAACTTTGAGATGAAGGATATGGGTGAGGCTGCATACATTCTTGGAGTTAAGATTTCAAGAGATCGTTCGAAGAGATCGTTGTCTCTTTCGCAAGAAACATATATAAATAAAGTTCTTGAACGATTTCGTATGCAAGATTGTAAACCCATAGACACTCCTATTGCGAAAGGTGAAGGATTGAGCCATAGACTGTGTCCGAGGACTCCACAAGAAAAGGAACAAATGAAACATGTTCCTTATGCTAGTGCAGTTGGGAGCTTGATGTACGCTATGATGTGTACAAGACCCGACATATGTTTTGTAGTTGGAATGGTGAGTAGATACCAATCCAATCCAGGTCCAGCACATTGGAAAGCCGTTAAGAGAATACTGAGGTATCTAAAGGGAACTGCTGATTATACGATGAGTTATCAAGGAAATGATCTGCGACTCAAAGGCTATCCTGAAACTGTTTAGGGAGGAGGTTTAGACGAAAGGAAATCTACCTCTAGGTTTGTTTCCTTATTGAATAATGGCACCATATGTTGGAGCAGTAAGAAACAAACGTGTATAGCCTTGTCCACAATGGAAGATGAGTTCGTGGCATTATCAGCAGTAATATAAGAATGAGTTTGGCTTAAGAGATTTTTTGGATCACTTAGGTGTTATTGAGAAAGCTGCAAATCAATTATTAGTTAATTGTGATAGCCAAGCAGCTATAGCGTACACTAAAGATCCAAAATATCATGGCAAGACCAAACATATAGATACCAAGTATAAATTTGTCAAAGATAATGTTGCACGAAAAGATGTGAACTTGCAGTACATATCTACGCATAGAATGGTAGCAGATCCTATGACAAAGCCAATACCTAGAGATGTGTTTTGTGGTCATGTAATATCTCTAGGATTGCGTAGAGTCTGATGTACTGGATTGTAATTTCCTTGAGTTGTTCACGTGTATGAACTAGTGTTGTTTCATTATTAATGCCTATGAATCTTTTGTTTGATCTTTATGCATCTTAATGCTTAGTGCATTATATTATGTTGAGAAAGTATGTCGGACAGATAAGAGATTAGCCTTCTCACACGGGTAATCGCCTCTATTTACTATGTGATAAATAGAGATGAGATGTTTTTTAAGCTTATTATCTAGGTGATAATCGAGAGCTCAAGCTTAAAATATGTATGTCGCCTTAACTGAGTGTTAAGATGAGGACATAGTACTTACGAAGTCCGAAAGTAAAATAACCCACACATTTTACTTTATCTGTCTAAGATGCCAGATGTGAATTCTGATGAATTTTGTGAATGAGTAAATACGTGAACTCAAGTTAGACATTGGGTATGTCTGAACTATCATCTGTACGGTATTGATTGTGTAGACATACGCTCCATGGGAAAGGAGTTAATACCGTAATACGTATTTCATACTACGTATGCATGAGACGACTTATAAGAGTGACAAAAGTTTGATCTCAACTTTTTTATGACGTGTGAGACTCTTGAGGAAAAGAGTTCCTCAATTTTTAGTGCCCTCATGACTCTTACTTATTCTCAAGATTTCTATTTAGTGTTTGCTATCTTAGAATATTGCCAATGGTCATGAGTTGATTCGATCTAATGGGACATTTCTAGAAAAGCAAGTTGAACTGAAATTGAGAGTTTGAAGGAAAGAGGAAGATCGGTTTTGTAGGATCACATTGTGGTTTTGTATTCACAGGTCGACCAATTATGACTGTCTTTGGGATAATCATAATTGTGAATACAATATATATATCATTGTTTAAATGAGATTAAGAGAGATATAAATGTGATCGATCGATCTAGGGTACTGCATACTAAATTTACTCGGAAAATGATGCCCAATATGAGCTGCTATATATTCCTAACAGATGTATAGCAACGAGCTCTCAAAGTATGTTGGTCGCACGGATTATTCACCGGTATGAATGTTGAAAGAGGAAAAGAGGGATTTTCAGTTTATGGGCCTAAGTTGGGCCTATCCGCCCATGTTGGTTTTGGTCCACCATGTGCGAGTGGGAGATGATGGATTTAATAAATGGGCCTAAGTTGGCCCGGCCACGATGGGCCTAAAGGCCCGGCCCACGGGAATAAGGCCCGTGGGAAGAGGAACCTATAAAAGGGATGAGAGAGAGAAAGAACGCACCTCTTGGTTTTTACAACGTACGTTCTCCTTTTCGTCCAAAATTCTCTCTCTCCAAGAAGCGACGCCATCTTCCATTCAACGGCGATTTTTCGACATTGGATCGAACTGGACTGATTTATCTTCCTCTTATCGGCGTCGGTGTCTAATCTGTGGCCAACAAGGTACGCTCGAATCCGTGGTGTGCTTTACGATCGGTGATACGTGTTTAATTCCCGGGCTTATCTTCCGCATTGATTTAGGGGTTCGGTTTAAGTGCCGAATCCGGTTTTTGGGGATCCGACTATCCTAACACCTAGGATAAAGAAGCATTTAACTATACTTGGCTTTAGCCCAGGTATAGATATCCACATACTCCTTATCCCGGTCACTTAATTCAAAATACAAAGAAAGTTACCACCTTCTCCTCTTTCTTCTTTCCTGTGTTCCCGATCATGTCCGAAAGGGCTATGTAAGTGACCAAGCATAGGAAGGAAATATTGGCTAGGTCAACCCAATTTGTCATCGTGCCCATTCATTTACTTTATTAATTGGGAGGTAGTTACCAATGGTAACTTCCCATCCTTGAAAGGACCAAATTTCCTATGGAGGCACATAATTTCAAGATGAATTAATCATGTTGCCAGCCAAAAATTACATGAGACCAGAGTTATTTCCGGTATTAAATAAAAAAAGAGAGAAGAAAAAGTATATAGACAATAAAACCTACCACAAATTTCTTAGTTTGACTGATCAAATTTATGCATCTCCATAAATACGTGTAGATTTATCAAATTTGTGTTTTCGTCAAGTCATAAATGAGAGTCCTTGTCAAACTTAAAGCACTACATCTGGGGGAGGGGTAGGGCGTGAGGGGGGTGGAGGCGGAAATGATAGTCAGCTTAGAACATGAAGGAAAATAGAGTTTAATTGAATATTCTTAATTAATTTGACAAAATATTCAATCTTATGAACAGTCAACCAAACCTTACCAAATTCACCGGTCAATCAATTCGTAGAGCAACCTTTTTCTGAGTCTTATTTGCCATGGTTGTAATGTATATGAAATTGTCTTCTATTACTTACGTAATCACATGATTGGGTGGCGATTAGCAACAATTTATAGGATCACGACACCAGTTAAACCTATCCAATTATCGTTCCAAGATTGGTTAGTGGGCGAGACCAAGGAATGCAGGGTCATATAAATTGATTATTTTCTTACAAACTCCCACCATTAAAAGCGAACTTGATTCCTGAAATGATTTTATTTGGAAGATACATGATAAACTTGTTAGCGAAATTCAGGTGTCAAGGATTTATCTATTTCTTTTTCCTTTCTTTTTTTTTTTGGCTCGAAATTGTATTGACCGTTTTCAATAAAACTACAATAAAACTACAAGAAGCACTCATGTGCGTAAGGGCTAATTTGTTCAAATTAAATTTAATCCCTTCAAGGAAGCAGAAATACTTCCTTAATCTTCTTGAGGGACATTACACGATTAAAACACAAGTCAATAATGCATGACCATGTATAGTCAACTTACTTGAATTGGAGGAAGTTAGCATGGTATCATACCGTCCTTGAAAACACAATTTATTTTAGAGGCAAGTAATTAATCATAGTGATGCCAAAATTTATACAAGTAGCACAATCATTTCCTATAAATAAAAGGATAAGCATCTAGAAAACAAAACCTACCATATTTGAGTCATTGAAAACACAATTTATTTTAGAGGCAAGTAATTAATCATATTGCTGCCAAAATTTATACAAGTAGCACAATCATTTCCTATAAATAAAAGGATAAGCATCTAGAAAACAAAACCTACCGTATTTGAGTCCTTTGACTTATCAACTTTATGCATTTCCAAAAATCAATATATTATAGATAAGGATTGCTCAAAATTGGATGCGCAAGAAGAATATATCATCAAACAACACATTTCATTTCAAGATTATAAGCGGCATGAGCTCACTTATTACATTATCAAACCACCTTATTTCAAAGAAACTGAAATTTCCTAGGAATCAGTCCCACAAGGATCATCAGAATTGTTGCCATGGGAATTAGTGTTCCGGTCTTCAATTTCTTGCGTTAACATCTTGCTTAATTCTTCAGACATTCTCTTATGAAGTTTCAGGTCCTCTAAGGAGAGTTAAGCCATCGATGCCTCCCACCAGCCTTTGATTGGAGATTTATGTACCTCTCGTTGGGGTTCAACAGGACGCTTTGTTGCAACTCTCAGTTTCTTCGACAATTCTGAATTTTGTTCGGATAGCTCACGTAGCTCGGTCCTTTGTTCGCCTTCAGATTGCCTAACAACACAAGAAGGGGATGTGGCTGGATCTTCAACCCGACCGAGACAGACTTGATCGCGAGGACAACCAACAAGCAAGGCTTCGTTGCCTAGCTTCAAGAGTAAAATTATCGAGTCCAGCGCACAATCTGAATAGATTTTAGCGGCCGTCCTAGGATCTTGCTTGCGAGGACGGCCAAGAGGCAAGGCTGCATAGCCCAGGCGAAAGAGTACAATTATCCTCGCTAGTGCACTTTCTGAATAAACATCAGCAGCTCTCCTAGGATCTCGAGATCGACTTTTCGAAACAACCTTCTCCTGAGTCCTATTGTCCATCGTTGTATGTATTTGAGATTTTCTCAGTACTCACCCATGATTGAAGGGGGATTAGCTGCGATTTACAGGGCCACGACACCAATTAAACCTAGCCACATATCGTTTTGCGATTGGTGAATTAAGTTTGTTTCCATGTATAGCATATTATCTACCTATTTGTAGATATACATTAATACAATTGGTCGTCTGAATATTTAATCGGGATAGGACTAGATAGGATAGGATATGAAATCCTGGGATTTTTTTATATCCCGTCAATTGTTTAGTGAATTACAGTATTAAAGTCGGATATGTTCACATCATATCATGTACATTTTTTTTTTCATATAAACGGCATATCATTATAAATGAACCTAAATGTTCATAAATGGAGATGGTGAAAATCTCTCATAACACTATTCTTTAATTTATTTTTCTTTTATTTTTTCTCTTTTTTATACTATTTTCATTATTATTTCTTTTTTCCCCTTTCATCATTCTTTAATAATATTTTATCAACTAGTAAATTGAACTAACATACCTAAAATACAAAAATACCTAAAATATATAATAAATATAAATATTTAATTTATAGATTGAATGTTTATTATAAGATAGAATTAAAGTTGAATATATAAATTAAAATAAGATTAATTAAATATAAAAATTTATTTTTTTATTTTTAATTTCTTAAATTAGAATTCAAATATTATTTATGTTGAAATATAATTTCAATTTTGTTAATTTAATAAGTTTGTTATTCAAGAAAAATAACTTTCCTATAATGGACTTTAGAAATCCTATACACCTTTATCCCACCTCCCCTATGGGATAATTTTATCCTGTCTATATCCCTTTTATATCCAACTTTATCTTGTCCTGAGTGAGCACCAAACGTAGGATATGATAAATCATATCATATCCCAAATTTTATCATATAAGAAGTGTCTTTACTTCACAGAAGAAAGTGACTTTCCAAGAGAATAAACGCACCAACAATCTCAACAGCACACCTCCTCGACTAGATCTCATGTTCGTCATCCTCAACATGCAGAGGAAATCATTGAAGATGTTGAACCTGTAAGATCCCTTAAGCCTGCATTTGTTTGTAGGCTCTATTATGCGTTGAATGAAGGAGGTTCTGCAATGACTTTCATTGATGAATTTTTGAAAGAAAAAGGCTATAAAAATGAGACACACTTTCTCA
Source organism: Eucalyptus pauciflora (assembly GCA_007663325.1). Taxonomy (NCBI): domain Eukaryota; kingdom Viridiplantae; phylum Streptophyta; class Magnoliopsida; order Myrtales; family Myrtaceae; genus Eucalyptus; species Eucalyptus pauciflora. Next base: position 2,246,543 of record VMYD01000388.1, read on the forward strand.
CTGTGATGGAGCGATCGGGCGTTGTTCCTGTTGGAACGGCAGCAAAAGCTTTTGCGAACTTTCCAAGTGACTCTCGATTTGGTGGTGTAAATCAGCCTGAGGGAAAGGATGATGATGAGAAAATGTTTGTACATCTTAAGCCTCGGATGGGCGTGGCTGCAAATCTTCGAGGAAAGAGGGATGAATTGTTTCGTTCAGAGGAACACAGGAAAGTGTATGAGAAACTGCTAAAGCGTGGGGTGATGAATCCACGAACTGTGGATTTTGATTTTCTGGATCTATTGAGCATCAATCTGAGAGAGAAGTTTGAGAAACTTCAACTTCATAAGTTCTGTACTGAGTGTGAGGTGGCTTATTCCGAATTAACAGCCTATTTTTATTCCAACCTCAGTTTTTTTTATGCCAACGGCTTTTCTTTCAGTGTGAGAGATAGAGAATATGTGGTTGACACAGACACTCTAGCGGATGTAATTGGTGTGGAAAGAGGAGTTTTCCAATCAATTTCTGTGTCTGTGAGTCACGCAACTCTGGAACTTGCAAGAGACAGAATTGCTGAAGGTCGTCTCTCCTACTCAAGGATGAATGCTACAAACACTTTGCTTCACAAGATAGTGATCAACTGTCTCAGACCGAATTCAACTTCAAAGACAGATGTGTCCATCTTAGAAGCCAAATTGATGTATGCAATCAAGATCGGTCTTAACTTCTCTTTGCCACACACTATCATGTTTCACATGTACAGGTCTATGGCGAAGGACAAGGGAAAACTCCCTTATGCTGCTCTCATCACTCGTCTTTTTAGACATTTGAACATTCAGCCTCCCCACATTCTCTCTATGAAGACTATTGATCAAATGGTCATCGGATTGAGGATGATTACAAAGATGCGTCTGAAAGAACTCAGCAAGAAGCTGGAGCAGTTCAAGGAGAAAACCCCTATTAAGACTAGACCAGACTCTTCTGCTGCTAAGAGGAAAGGAAAGGAACTTGTGACTGGTCCTATCAAGAAGAGGCGGGCAATCATCTTGGAGGATAAATATGATGAGGATGATATGCCTATTTCTGCCCTTGTTTCTCAGTATCTTGCTCCTGTTTCAGCTGTACCAGAACAACAAGTTGCAGAGGAAACTGAGAAAGGAAACCAGGAAAAGGAATCCTTACAGAAGTGAGTAAATTGGCCCAAGACCGTTTTTGTTTATGATTGGAAATTATCTCGTGAAAATAGGAATTTGAAATTTTCTGAGATATGATGGAATTTTTTTAGATAAGGCAAGTGCAAACAAATATTGCGTTCGGAAAAATGAATATTGCGTTTGAAAAAAAAAAGATATTTGTGGATATCGATTTGGAAAAATTAAAAGCCCTAATCGGTGGCCTATAAAAAGGTAAAACGCATAGGGTTTTAGGGAGCCATACATTAAACATACGGCCACAATTGAGAGCATAGAGAGAGAAGAAATGGTGACGAGAGCGGCCATGATCCACAATTGAGAAACGGCACATTGAGAGAGCTTCAAATCTGCTAGTTCTGGACGAGTTCCAAATCCCATCGACATTGCTGCCTTATTCCTTGCCCCACCAAGAGCGCGACGATCATCAATCCAGGTTGCACGGTTTAGCTTTTCATAACAAGCTTCTCATCAAGCCAACTAGCGGTATCAACGTGTCTAGAGCCACAAGCTAGGTCCCAACTCCTTCGGTTCGAACAGCCCAGTTTTGCAAAATTTGTTGACTCTCATAGCCAGGAAGCTTTTTGTCTTCTCTAGTGAACATCGAAGTGCCTATCCCACACTGTGACACCATCAATGGCCGAGAATTGGTAGAAAAGAAAAAGACAAAAGTCAAGTGGTGGATTGAAGATTAAAATAAAGAAGTCCAAGAGCATTCCATTGCCTGTAGATTTGCTGAAGTTCTCTCCTGCACTCATCTCTTCCGTGGACCTTTCAAGAGGAAGAAATAAATAGAAAGATTTTCCAATCTCGTAGCTTACCCACGGCACCTCGTTGACCCCGCCATCACCAATCATCAATCTAGTGCCAAGTGGGGGAAAGACTCGATGGGGGTTGCAAAGTGTGGAGGTTAAGGACAAAAGACACCAAAGTGAAGAAGATGAATCCACTCGGGAGGTTCTCAAATTCTTTTTGTCCACATGGAACCGAGTCCCGTGCTAGTCTCAGTGACTTGCGCATTCCCGACATTCCAGGAGCACCCTCGAAGCTTTCCTTAGGTTTGGTTCATGAGTGATCATCTCGTGCTGGCCTCCTCCGCAACTTGGAAATTTTTTACTTTTTCACAGGTTATCTGAAGCTCTTGCTGGTTGCTATTGTGAGCACCATCGAGCGCCTCAAGCATCACAACTGAGTCACCATTTAATTGCAAGTCTCGACGTGGTCTCACTGCCCGTCCGAGAGCCATCGCTGCTTGCCACCGTGAACCATCGCTCGTCATTCGCTGCCTTGTTACCCCCGTTGCAATCCCGATCTGATTGTGTTTGGTTCAAATTTGGGAAGAATATCCTCAAGTTAGGTGAGATGCGCATCTCTAGCATATTTGCATATTGACATATCCCCTTAGTTAGGGTTTATTGCCTAATTCGCAACTGCACACCAATTTGTTATTCCATCTATAAGGCTTTAGATAGAATAATTAATCACACGAGAATAAAATTGATATCTTGATCTTTAAAGCTTAAGATCAATTTATCGATTTTATAAGCGAAATAATCAAGTTTGAATTTAATTCGAATGATGGATAACATCTTTGATGACCATGGATGATTTTGGTGTTTATCTCTTAATTATTTTGTTTATCCCAAAAATACAAAAAAAAAAAATTTGCATTTGCATTCCATGTAGATTAGAATTGATTGCATGATAGGTTAGTTAGATTTTTTTTAAAATGCATATTTGGAAGGTATCTAGAATAGATAATATCTCACATTTAGTCAGATTTTTATTTTTAGCAATTTTAATTACGAATTTTTATAATAAAAAAACAAAAAGATTCATGCGCATGTCATATAGAATTAGGTTCATGAAATGCACGTCATTTAGTGATTGATTGCTAGGTTCATTTAATTAGAAATTTCCTGTCATTAGAATTAAGCCATTAGGTTAATTTAGATTGCACATTTAATTATTGCATTTCTTTAATTTCAAATTTCATGAAAAATACAAAAAAAAAAATTGTCTTAGAGTAAATTCATTTCATTCTCTAGGATAGGCTGCATCTTATTTATGTCATATAGGTAGGTCATATTGCCATGTCATATCGTTTTATGCTAGATTAGTAGCATACATTGCATAAAGCATGATTCTCATTAAATAAGTGAAAACAAACAAAAAAAAAATTGCGTGTTAATTAGAAATCATATTTAGGATTGTTGATGTAAATTTTGATCTAACAACGTAGATGCTTTCGTTGCTATAAGGTAAGTCCTGCATTTTTTATATTTGCTTTCTTGAGTGTTAAATTGGTAGTTTGCTCACCCGTATGAGTTTGCTCACCCATATGATCACCTCACATGTTAGGGAAGTAAATTAAAATCAATTCAAGCTGCCTACAAAACTTTTTTTTTTTCAAAATAAAAGAGAAAGGTACCGAAAGGACGTTAAAGAAATTTAGCGTAACCAAGTCCCCGAACTCACAATCTCTAATTCGTAGGAGTAAAGTAAGTCTCCTGTTACTTTACTTGGGTTTCTAATCGACCCACCAAAAATAGATTAGTGGCGATTCCTAATTGAAAAATTAATTGCATATTAAGAACTTGAACCTAATTCGCGAATTGGTATGGGTTTGGGAGAGCCCAAGCTAAGTTTAGGCTTTGTAATCCATTAGCCAAATCCTTGGTGGATCACCTGAAAATTTGGTCGAGACAACTTGACGACTTCACTGGGGAATTTGAGTTAAAACTCTTAGTGGACTTAAGATAATTTTATTTTCAATTTGAAAATATATTTTTGTTTGGCAACGAGAATCCCAGGTATGTCCCTAACTTTTAAGGTGTTAAATGTTCTTGCAAGATGGGAAGTATAAGGAGAAGTGTTCGCTAACCTTTGTTTTGTAGAGATATGTAGGGATGTATGTTTTACTTTCATATATAAAGTGTTGCTTGATATAAATTGTTGTGCATGCCTTACGTTTGCACTACATTTTTGCACACACAATCTGCCGTCGAACCTGGGGCCGCATCAGGATACTTAGGATGGTATTGAGTTGGATACGACTTTGACTACGAGGCCGTGTAGTAGAGGTTGCTAACTCAATCTCGAAAGCTTCTTTCTTGGTGTCAATAATGTTTATCTCTGCCCGCGAGATTGCATCGCATTGGGGTATCATTTTTTACTAAGCCGGAGTTATGAAGACTTGACTTAGTATGCGAGGTTGCAACTAGTCATCCCACCCTACTAACTTCACTTTGCTAAGCCTATCTGGAGTAGAAATCGAGCCTCACATCTCATGTGCATGTTTATGTGATTGCCATCGATTTTTCTTGGTGAAGTAAGTCTTTTATCCCTATACCATGCAATTTATTTTGTCGTGTTTTTGGTTGGTCCATGACAATTTAGGTCAATCATTGATTTAACGCCTTTGTCAATTAGAGATGAAATGAGGAAATTTTCATACAATGAATAATTTGAAAAAAAAAAATTGGAGAATTTATTTTCAATTCATGTCTAGGAAATTTGGTTCTTGCCAGGGTGTCCTATTTTTATTTTTCTAGTTATTTTTCAGGAAATTTCATTCTTGTGTAAACTTTTCACTAAAAAGTGAAAATCCAAAAAAATAAATTCATTTAGGATATTAGTTTTTTAAAATTGCACGTTTAATTATGTGTCAATTTTAATTTTGAATTTCCAAGAAAAAAAACATTTTCCCAAAGCTTGTAGCATATTAAGTTTGTTTGTTTGTATGACTCATTTACTTCTTATCTCAGAGCATAATTCTATAACTTGTTATGACAATGGACATTTAAAAATAGTGTATCAAGTTTCAATGATCATAAACTTGACTCGTGATCAATGGGCTTAGAGCGCACATGCAATGAAAAAAAAATAGATTTGAGGCAAGTAAAAGAGAACCATCATTCTTTGGTGGAAGAGGTACGTCTCGTCCTTGAACATAATTAATTTTGGGAAAAACACTCTGTTCTTTTCCTTGCAGATGACAAATTGGGGGCATGATAGATTTTAGTAGTGACATGGCTGAGATAAAATCTCCACCCAAACCAAAATGGATTCCATGTGCATTTACTTTGATATTGCATAGTATCCTATCCACGCACGTTGTTTTGTACAAGGGCAAAAGCAAGATTTCATCAAATCAAAGATCGGATTTTCAGCCTTAATTAATCAATTTCTATGTTCCCTTTCGATAGGGGCAATCCAAAGACATCCATTGCTGAGACAATCTCTTCGTGGGACAATTCCCTGAATGAATGCTTAAAATCTTGCTTTGAGTGTGGTAAATTGTTTGTTTTGAAGTCACAAAAGCTTTTCATGCTTAAAGTTGCTGGATTCTTTTGAAAAGAGAATTTCCATCGTGATTTTACCTATTTAACTCACATTTTCATGTGGAGATTTGTCAAGATGGACAATCCATTAGAGTGATATCAAATGCTTAAGAATGCTGAATGAGATGTGTCAGGATCATGAAAAGCAAACATTATCTTACACATAGTCCCTACCTATACACTTGTGAGATAAGCGTAAAAAGTTCCATATCTGTAAGGAAAAGAATTCTCTCGCAAAAGGTACGATAACCAAAATGATGATGGGCAATTCATTTCTCTATCCCAAACACTACAAGTGATCAATTGCTTAACTTCTTTGAGTCTTATACACTTGTGGAGATTTCTTTTCAAATTACCCCTATCAAGAACTACCCCACATTGGGGCAAATGGGAGGTAAGATGGCATCATGAGGTGAGAAAATGAAAAGAAATTTTCTTGCCCTCACTTGCATCAATTTTCAAGTCATGCTATTACATTGAATTCATGTGATAATTTAATAGCCTTAAGATGACGAAGAGCATTTATTTCTCTATCCTACATACTTATATCTTTTGCATAACCCACTTGAGTCTGCAATTTCATTTCTTTAAACCCAGTTGATGATCATCCCCCACACTAGGGTAAGGCAAAAAGCAATTATTCAAACAGTATGGTTTAGAGTGTCGATAGAAGACGAAGACCTCCCAAAGGTCCAAATGTTAAAGGCACCATATGGGCATTTAAAATAAAACAAGGGGCATGAAAAAAGCAGTGTGCTTCGTAAAAGCAGGGCCAATGCCCATGAAAAAGAAGTGAAGAAAAAATGCATGAAAACTAGGGGCATGAAAAAGCGAGGTGCTTGGTAAAAACAAGGCCGATGCCCATAGATGAAAAAAGAAAGTCAAGATAGATGACTATTGGTTGTAAAAAGGTTATAAACCCAATGGAGCAATATTCAAAGAATTAAAATGCTGAGTTTTTACAATCAATGGGGCCCCTTGTGAAGACAATCCCCGATGGTGAAAAAGAAAACTGGTGGCAATGCCAAGATGATCATCAACTCTCACCCTTTACACATATTTTGAGCCAAATAATCCTTTCGTTTCTCAACCCATAAACCCAGCCTATGTTACGTCCCTTACAAAGTCTCTTCTGATTAGGGTACTTAAATTAACGTAGGGATTCACATGTTTTAAGCATCGCTCGAAGAAGTGTAAGCAATATTATTTCTTTTTCATTTTGCAGAGTTCTTGACTTGTAAACCCGGAGATGATTGCGGAGTTGTTCTTTCAATAGCCTTGACTCAAAGAGTCGCCTTTGTTAAGCCGTTGACCAAGCTCACATTACGGTCCTTATTAAAAACCTCTAAAATTGGTAAGGTCGTACTGCTTGCGAGAATACTCGGACCCTTGTCGATATGATAATGGTGAGATGGAGTGATTCTCCTAAAATAGTCATTCTAAATGAGAGTGAGTGAAAGTCATTTCTAACTAAAAGTCTCTCATTTAGTATTCTTAAGAAATTTATGTCATTATCTTAAACGACAATTCCCTCCAGTGGAAATTTGGGTGATGAAAATATGGTAAAGTCATTATGCATAAACCTTGATTGAATTGATGAAAACATCACTGAATTTTGAAATGTGCATTTTAAAGTAGCTCAGATTGTCTACCTCTTTAATGAATGTATAGCAGTTTTTGTTCTAATCATGTCTGACAAGTAATATTTCCTTGAAGACCGAGTAATACTTGACGTTCAAGTTGTTCCGAAACCCTTTTCATTGACCCAACGTGCTTTTGTAACCCGGTATCCTTTTCGTCGACTCGACATGCTTCCGTAGCCCGATGTCACTCTTTATCGACCCAGCGTGCTTCTATAGCTCGAAATTCCTTTATATTGACCTGGCGTGCTTATGTAGCTCAGAGTCCTCTTCATTGACTCTGTGTGCTTCTGTAGCCCGATGTCCCTTTGAATAGGCCCGGCATGCTTCCGTAGCTCGGAGTTTCTGACCTAGCGTGCTTTCGTAGCCTAGTGTTCATTTTCATTGACTCAGCGTGCTTCCGTAGCTCGATGTCCATTTTCATAGACCCGGCGTGCTTCCGTAGCCCGAAGATCTTGACCTGGCGTGCTTCCAAAGTCCCTCTTTATCGATCTGGCGTGCTTTTGTAGCCTAGTGTCCATTTATATTGATCTAGCATGCTTTCGTAGCTTAAAATCCATTTTATCAAACCGGCGTGCTTCTATAGCTCGGATTTCTTTTATTGACCTGGCATGCTTTTGTAGCCCAGAGTCCTAACATTTTGACATCTCTGTCTGGACTTGGATGTCTTAATTATTTTCGTCTAAACATTTCACTTTGGATGTGAATGTTTTTTCGACATTTCTCGTTATACCTTAGTCTGGATCTAGGTATTTCGAGTTTCAAAAATCATGACATCTCAGTCTAGACCCGGATGTCTTGATTATTTTCATTTAAACATTTCACTCTGAATGTGAATGTTTTTCAATCTTTCTCGTTATACCTTAGTCTGGATCTAGGTATTTTAAGTTTAAAAAATCTTGACATCTCAGTTTAAATATAGATGTCTCAATTCTTTTCATTGAGCATTTCATTTTCTTTGGATGTGATTGTTCTTCTCAGTCTTGATGTCTCAATTCATTACCTATTAGACTCTTCAAGGAACCTGAGTGAAAACTGGGTACTTGTGGAGTTAACGGGGATTTATCATATACCTCAAGATGCTCTACCACTCTGATTAGTAAGTAAGTGTAAGTACGTTTTTTTCCTTTCGCATCATGCATTTACATTAGCATTTACATGCATCATATAAATTACATTTTAAAATGAGATTCATTTTCCAATAAAAAAAAAATCAAATCATTTAGTGCATGTGCATGGTCAAAATTTAGGTTTCAATTTATCTTTGAAGGCAACCTCTACAAGCTCACTTTCAAAGAGGGGCGGTTGTTGACATCTAAATGTTAGCGATCCAATCATTTATTTATTACATAGAAAATTAGGGGTTAATTTTATCCCCAAAAAAATAAATAATTGCATAGCATATAATTTTAGATGCATTTATTTTTAATTTACATTTTTTGCATTTATTGGACCGATGACGGATGGGTTCGAATTAGTGGTTCCGAACTTTAATTTGGCAAGTCGGACTAAGCCCACAAAGCGAGCAAATTGGCCCAAGCACATTTTTTTTTTTTATGATCAGAAATTATCTTGTGAAAATAGAAATTTGAAATTTTTCGAGATATGATGGAATTTTTGAGATAGGGCAAGTGCAAACAAATATTGCGTTCAGAAAAGTGAATATTGCATTTAAAAAAAAGATATTTGTGGATATCGATTTGGAAAAATTAAAAACCCTAATCGGTGGCCTATAAAAAGGTAAAATGCATAGGGTTTTAAGGGGCTACACATTGAACATACGGCCACAATTGAGAGCATAGAGAGAGAAGAAATGGTGACAAGAGCGGCCATGATCCACAATTGAGAAACGGCACATTGAGAGAGCTTCAAATCTGGTAGTTCTGGATGAGCTCCAAATCCCATCGACATCGGTGCCTTATTCCTTGCCCCACCAAGAGCGCGACGATCATCAGTCCAGCTTCAATTAGGGTTTATTGCCTAATTAGCAACTGCACACCGATTTTTTATTCCATCTATAAGGCTTTAGATAGAATAATTAATCACGTAGGAATAAAATTGATATCTTGATCTTTAAGGCTTAAGATCAATTTATTGATTTTATAAGTGAAATAATCAAGTTTGAATTTAATTCGAATGATGGATAACATCTTTGATGACCATGAATGATTTTGGTGTTTATCTCTTAATTGTTTTGTTTATCCCGAAAATACAAAAAAAAAATTGCATTTGCATTCCATGTAGATCAGAATTGATTGCATGATAAGTTAGTTAGTTTATCTCCTTGATGGTCCCGTCCAACTTCTCTTTATCTATCCAGATGAAACGTGTCTCCGTTTTGGTCTCTCATTCCCAATCTACTGCAATTATCGAACCTGGTTCCCCCGTCAACAACAAAGAGAAACAAACATAATCTTTCAATTTCTATTTGAAACACGATAAACATCAAATGTCTCCGAGAATTCACTGCATATTCATCCGTTTTGTGCTCACGGTGATGGCTTGAGTGATTTAGTGACACCTATTGATGGGTCTTAGCAACGATAGATATTTCTCTTGAATGATAACTTCATTCGCCAGGAGTAATCTAACCGGCTCGAAAGATTAGAATGTACCATATCATCCAAAATAACATAGCGGCACATAGGGTTTGTTGCTAATAATCTCTGGGAAACCAGGGGACCGATGACAGTGATACGAACATCATCACCAACTTGATCGTTGATCGTCATCGTTCATTATTAGCCATAATAGATTCCCCGGTCTTTTAGCACGTGTTAGGATTATCGACGAAGAGACATGCATTCATTATCTCTTTCAGCTGGCTACTCAAGGCCGTGTTTTTTGGGTCCACAAAGGCAAATGGAGGTCTCTTCTCGGTTTTCTCACTGCGAATTTGTCCGAACGGTCCTTTTGGGACTTCCATTTCTTGCAAGGATTGACTCTACACCAAAAAATCGTCCAAAACGGTTAATGCGTGGAGCACGATTGGAGACAAACAGCGTACTGCGATCACTGTCATGGTAAATCCCGGTATGGAAACAGATCCACGTGAGTTGCACTTTGTCGCCGAAAGTGTCCCACATCCCATGGTTCAATGCAAAATGGGACCCGGACGGATCCACCCAACGGAATATTCTGTGGTACAATTCGAATTCCTATATGTACCTAGAAGATATAGTTACACTAATTGCACTCTAGTCCTTTACAAAGAGTACAATGCAAGATTTTATAGCTCGCAATCGACCATTACAAATTATTATCAAGACTCCATCACTCAACGATTACATGAATGACTGCATGACTCTATTACTAAACGGTTACATCAATTTCATTACTTGCCAGTTAAATTGAATTTATTACCTGAATGATTATATTTACTTTACTACTCGACGGTTGCATCAACTCTACTACCTTAACGGTGTTTATTGACCAAATTGTCGACTATAACATTTGGACATTTTCTCATAAAAAAATTGAATGATTTATCAGCCACTCATTTCTTTTAAGTTAGATAATTAAGAGTCATCATATACCCTATTCTCATTGGTAAATTTGATTGTTTGCTACCCAATTACCTCTTGAATTATTTTTAGGGACAATTAATTGACGTATGGCTCAATGAATGGCATCACTTGCAATTTGTTTACTAAGTCTTCCTTTCTTGAAATTACTTGGCCTTCAATTAATTATTTGGGCCATCTTTCTAAAATAACTCAAAGATTTTGTCCAATTTATTAATGTTGAATGTGCAAACTTGAGTGTCTTTAGTCTGAGCCATTGTTGTTTTCTTTATTTTGGAAGGCTTTAAGGCTGGAAAAACATAAAACTTGTTGAGCACTTCTTCTTTTGCCACAACTATTTTAATATTTTATGTTGGTTAGATTCATCCACTAACTCATATATTTCCATTGAAGCCACGTTTTGTGTAACGTCTTCATTATTATTATTTTTTAATATTAAACACATCAATTTTTACATCAAATTATAAAATTAATATATATGGTACATACATATGTCGGACGATAGATATGGTTTGGATACTGATTTGGAAATTTTACTGGTATTATCATAAAAATAATAATAAATAAGTAAAAGTAGAGTTTTCCATGAGGATAAACAATGAAGGTTCATGATATGTATTTTTCTAATAAAGTAGAGAAATATTGTCTCGAATCTAAGAGATTTTTATGGGTGCTCGTCGGTTTGTATTTGAACACGTCCAAAATGGGCCCAGTTTTATCCGCCTATCGAGGCAAAAAAAATAACAAGCCTTGGATTTCTCCTTGTTCCCTCCAAAGTCTCTTTATTAACATGATAAACTGGTCCCCCCATCAAGGTCGAAAGAGAAACAACATAATTTTTCATTTCAATGTGAAACACGACGACATAAAGTAATTCTGAGAATTTACTAAATTTTTTGTCCGTTTTGTGCTGACGTAATGGCTTGAGTGATTTGGTGACGTCCCTCAACATACTTTTCTTGACACCAATTGAAGGTCTAGCCTTATCAGAACCAAAGGAAAAGGGGTCTAGTATTCGATTTGGATTGGTGGATATTTTGCTCAAATTGTAACTTTATTAACTAAGAATAATTTTTGAGACTATGTCTCTCGTTCGGTGAATGAAATCATAGGACCTAACCGATTTGTGTGTTGTTATAAAAGATTAATAGAATGAAAAGATTTAGATAAGTCAAATCATGTTAAAAAAAAAAACTAACATAAAGGTCCATTTATTGCCTCTATTCATGATTGTAGGTATGTCCATTGCTTTTACATTTTGTTTTTGCAATTTTGACCATTTCATCCGTCTCATGACACCAGTGCGAGATTAATGCGTTGTTTCTTTTATCAGTTAATAGCAAACTTATAAATGCATTCGCGTTCTTGCCCTTGGCATGTGACTAAGAAAACACATGATGATGGAGCCATTGTACCACTGAAACTGAGTTGATATAAAGTGAGGGACAAGATTTGATTTGATTCTCGAAAGTTGTCGATGAAAGGCAGGTCAAGCCAATTGAGCAACCTCTTTTTCGATCTTTCCACGTTTAAAATTGATCATGAATCATCTTGCTTGCGTATTCTTCTGAAGGGTCACTTCGTGTGTCGATTTCTTGCTCTTTATCTATTTGACATGCATAAGACATCGAGTGAAATTCATTTAATAAGATGACCAAAGACTTCCAAACACCCCATTCTTAATAAACAAAAAAATGAGGTTGAAACCCATCTGTCTCCGAAAATAAGGGCACAAGAGAAAGCGAATACATGATACTAGTGATCCACGGTGTATTTGCTGATTGAATGCTAGATTAGTGAAACTGAGTACATAATCGCAAGTTGTACATTCTATAAGTGAATGTATTTGGTAGATGGCAAACTATTTAGCTGGTGAGGGGTTAAATAAATACCGGAAAGAATTCAAATTTAGGGGGGTGCCTACCAACTTATTTTAAATTCTTTACTTGGAGGAGTACAAAACTACAAAATAAAATTAAATTTACTATTGTGTGGTTTGATTAGTAAGTTATCAAGTCAAACTTGATTTTACTATTACTAGTTAAATATTTCAATATTCTTGAAATTATATATATACATATATCTGTGTGTGTGGATATTCGATAATATTGTTAACTACATTTGAATTTATCAATGAAATTTTGGCAGGATATCTTTTAGTATATACATATTGTAGTTAACAATATTATTGAATATCCACCCACACAGATGTATATATATGTATATACATCTGTGTGGGTGGATATTCAATAATATTGTTAAGTACATTTGAATTTATCAATGAAATTTTGGCAGGATATCTTTTAGCCCGTCAACTCTACTTAAAAGTGTAATTTGCCAACCAATCATATATTATCTTATACACGAGACATCATAAAATCAGGATAACAAAATCTCAATGATCAAGAAATTTCAAAAAAACTAAGATTTAATAATCAAAAGCAAGAAACGAGTCTTAAAATGGTTAGTAGAAAAAAGGGGTTCTAATTAGCTTAATCTTTAGAGAGTAAAAATTATCTAAGTACGTAACCCTAATTAGTTAATGTCACAACTTAAATTCATTTAAGGCCTAAATGGAGTGCTAATGAATTCTTGGGGAGAGAGACAAACAGTTCTAAGCAAGTCCCTACAAAATTTCATCTCGATCTTCGTCCGAATCTTGAGATCACCAAAATATAAAACAAGTAGAGGGTTCTTCCTCTCTTTAGGGATGAAAAGGATATAGGAAATATTCGAAATATGAAACGTGGAGCAGAAAATTTAAATAAAGAACGCTTTTATGAAGCTCACTGTCCTTACAATTCGCAAACAGATAGGCCACGAAAGTCTTCGTAGAAGTGAAAGCTCCTTTTAATTTTGGTGAGGAGTTAAAGGAGCGCTAATGAATTATTCTGGCGTGGTGTTGAGAGTAAAAGCACCTCTGCCCTGCCACCAAAAAGAGACGATGCAAAATTAAAGCACCTTGTTCTATCAGACACGTGAATCGCGCCCTCCATTTTCTCAACCGATTTCTCTGTTATTTTCCCTCCCGTTTTATAACATATTGTCGCGACCCGAATTTTTCGATGAAGGTGAATCACCTAAAACTAGGTTAATGGATTACTAAGTCCGAAGACTTGGCGCGGACTCTCCCAAGCCCTACCAATCGCGACTTGATACTAAGAAAAAGACCCACTAAAACATGCAATTATATTTCAAAATGGAACCGCCACTAATCAATTAGGGCTGATTAGAAACCCAGGTAAAGTATGGGAGAATACTTTACCTTTTACGAACCAGAGATTTAATGGATTCGGGGACATGGTTACGCTAGATTAATCTAACGCCCTTTCGGTACCTAAAAAAAAAAATTGCAGGCAGTCTTGATTAATTTTAACCTAAGATACTAACATGCAAATGGTGGTCATGCGGGTGTGCAATCAATTAAATAACATTCAATAAATCAAAATGCTAAGAAATTATAAACCACAACTTTATTAAAGTCCACTCTCTAAGAAAACATTTAAAAAAATGCTAATTAAAATGCATGCCCTAAACATGATTTTTAAATGACATGACACCTAAAATATTATTATGCAATCTTAATCTAAAACTAATATGCATGGATTTTACTTTAATGATATGTGAAATGCAATTTATATGGCCTAATTTGAACTATATGTATGCAATCTAAATTATACAATCCTAAATATGCATATACTACATGACATGGAATGCATGACATAACAATTCTATATGCATGTTCCTTTGTGATTTTTTTTATGTATGCAACCTATATTAGATAATGATGATATAAAATGGGATTAATTAGGAACTAATTTATTAATTAATCAAGAAAATATTTTTTGTGTTTTTTCTTTTTATTTTTTTTTATTTTATTTTTTAAAATGACCGAATAATTTCTATTAAAAAAATAACTTGATGATGCAATGCTAACTTTTTATATATTTTTTTTATCTAAATAAAAAAACTAATTAGGCTATTCAAAAATGGAATAATTTCCTAATTCAAATTCGGGATTAATTTGATTTAAACCTCATTTGTCTTAGAAAATCATTATTCTTTTTACTTTTTTTTTTATCTTTTCATATTATAAAAACATGCAAACAACTAAGGATGAAATCCTAAAAATAATCCTAAAGGTTAATTTAAACCTACATGTTTTATATGACCTATATGCTCATGCAAATTTTTAACTTTTCACTATTTCCTTTTTTTTAATTTTTAATTTTTTTTAAGCAAGCAATTATTTTTACATATAAGCTAAGATAAGAATTAAAATAATTGAAAAGATAATCCGTTGTCTCACGGATTAAGTTAACAATTATTTTAACTCTATAAATCACAACGAGGGAATCAAAATAATTAAAAATTTGGTCCGAAGTCTTACGGACCAAATTAAATAATTATTGTGATTTAACAATTGAAATTCTACCAAAACAAACCCGAAATTAGTATAATTAAAAAAGTGACCCAATGTCTCTCGGATCAAATTAATAACTATAGTAATTTGAGGTAAAATTTATGTATAATGCATGTAGAAATTGCAAATATTAACACCCAACATTTAAATAACTAAACTAAAAAAGCTATCAAATAAAATAATATAAAAGATAAAGAAATAACCTAAACTACCAAGTAATAAAAAATAAAAGTAAGAAAATAAAACTACCTAGGGGTAAAACAGAAAGGCAACGTCAGGTGATCGTCGGAGAGGGAGGGTGGTCGCGATCCGGTGCGGGCAGAGGTGGATCGGCGAGCGTCGGAGCGGCGACTGTGCGGGTTGAGGCTGCGACGTCGCGGAGCGGCTCGTGGCGCGGTGGCGAGAGCGGTGGTTGCTCGTGAGTCGTCGGCGAAATCTGGAACTCGACGGTGCAAGGATCAGCCGCGCAGCGAAGGAACGTCCGGAGAAGATGAACAGCAGCCCCCCTTTTTCTTTTCCTTTTTTCTTTTTTTCTTCTCTGCTTCCTCACGTCACTTCCCCTTTTGCTTTTCTTTTTCTTCTTTCTATTTTTTTACTTCTTTTCCTCTCTCTGCTGAGCAGTCCCCTCACGTCTTCTCCCTTTGCGCAGCACCTTTTCGCTTTCACTTTTTTTCCCTTTCCCAAGTACCGAAACCCATTTCCTCTGTTTTCACTCTTTTTTTGGTTTTTCTCCTTTTTTTGGCAATGAAGAGAAAAAAAAAAAACCCCAAACGACAGAATTTTTATTTGCTTTGAATTTTTTGAATTCCACCCCTCCTCTTCGGTTCCGAAGCTCGCATTTATAGTGAAAAAAAACAAACTCCAAGTTGTTGAAGATTTTGCGATATTCACTCAACTTCTTCAACAACAAAATGGCTCCAAAATCAAACGGTAACTAATTTTTTTTTAAATTTTGAAATGAAAATATATCTTCAACAACAAAGATTTTCAAAGACCAAATTTTATTTAATTTATTATTATTATTATTATTATTATTATTATTATTATTATTATTATTATTATTATTATTATTATTATTATTTTAAAAATATTAGGTGTCAACAACTGCCCCTCTTTGAAAGGAAGCTCGTAGAGGTTTCCTTCAAAGATATATGACACCTAAATTTAAACCATGCAAAATGAAATATGAAATGCATATGTAAATGTTAATGACTTGACTCTTTTTTTTTTCTTCTTCTTTTTTAAAGAATAAATTATGCAATGTAAATGCAATGATTCGGTCAGGAACATAGATCTCTATGTGTCTATGACCAATGAAATGCAAATGCAAAGAAGAGCACGTACCTGTCATACCTGTTTGGGGATTTAGGTGTGAAATGATTCCGATGAGACCTGTCAATCATCTAGAACTCCCTTTAGGTAATTGAAAGGCTCAAAGTCTTTAGGGATATGGAATTCTCATCAGATTCTAAGCACCTAGAAATTGCATCAAGTACTTGAAATTCCAAAAAATATGATTCTTATGTCAGACATTTGAAAACATTTACTAAACATCTGGAAATCACATCAGATGTTTGAAAAGACACACTTGGAAATCACATCAAGCATTTAAAGGTTCAAATATCTGGAATTCACACCAGACATTTGAAAACATTTTATAAATAGATACTTGGAATTCTCATCAAGTACAAAGATGACTGGATAAACTCAGGGTTTCAAAGACAATTTTTTTTTTGTCTTTGAGGAAAAAAATTCAATGAAAGTCCATGCATGATGGCTTTATCAAGCTTCTACCGGAAAAAATTATCACTAGGACAATTTTCAGTTATAGCGTGAATCTCTTGAACATGCTAAATGAGACACTTTTGGTGTGAAAAGGCCTTTTTCACTCGCTCTCATTTAAGAAGGGTTATTTGTCCCGACCATTGATGCGGGAATATATCACTCGATCTTATCATCATCTTGTCGACAAGAGTTCGAATTTTCTTGCAATCAGTACGACCTTACCAATCTGAGAGGTCTTTGTCAAGGACTGTAATGCAGGCTTGGTCAATGGCTTAACAAAGGGACTCTTCGAGTCAAAGCAAATTGAACGAATGATTCTGTAATCATCTCCGGGTTTACAAATCAAGAACCCTGCAAAATGATAAAGAAATAATCTTGCTCGCACTTCTTCGAGCAATGCTTAAAACATGTGAATTCCTATGTCAACTCAAGTGCCCTAATCTGAAGAGACTTTGTAAGGGACGTAACATAGGCTGGGTTCATGGGTTGAGAAACGAAAGGATCGTTAGGCTCAAAGATGTGTATAAGAGTCAAAGTTGGTGATCATCTTGACATTGCCACCAATTTTCTTCGCCACGGATTGTCTTCTTAACAAATTTCTTTATTAGCTCAAAAGTTTATCACCTGATGCCAATGATTATTCAACTAGAGATCTTTCCTCAACATTTTTTTAAGTCATTTTCTTTGATGATAGACATTGGTCAAGCACATTGCTTTTTTTATGCCTCCAATTCATCAGTCATTTCTCTTTTGTTCACGGGCATTGGCCTTGCTTTTACCAGGCACACTGCTTTTTCATGCCCCTTGGTTCTATTTTGATTTCAATTCTTGCACACAATGCGTGTGTCAAGTATACTTTAAATGACACTCGAACCTTCAAAGGTCTTCATCTGTCTCTTGCCTTGCCCCAGTGTGGGGGATGATCACCAACTGGGTTTAAAAGAAATGAAATAGCATGCTCAAGTGGGCTATTCAAAGGATATAAGTGTGTAGGATAGTGAAAGAAATGCTCTTCGTCATCCTAAGACACTTAAATTAGCACATGAATTCAATGTAATAGCACGACTTGAAGATTGATGCAAGTGAGAGCAAGAAAATTTCAATTCATTTTCCTCACTTCATGATGTCATTTTTTCAGTTGCCCCGATGTGGGGTGGTTCTTGATAGGGGTAATTTGAAAAGAACATCCATAAGTGTATGGGTTCAAAAATGGTTAAGCAATGGAACACCTGTAGTGTTTGGGATAGAGAAATGAACTGCCTCTTGTCATTTCAGCTGTCGTACTTTTCGCAAGAAAATTCTTCACCTTGAAATACAAAATGTTTCCATACTCACCTCACAATGTATAGACAAAGGATTGTGTATGGGATTAGGCTTGCCTTTCACACCTCATTTAGCATGCTCAAGTAACTCGACATCTTTCACTGAATTATCCATTTTGATAAATTTCAAGTGGAATTGACGAATTACACAATATCATGTGAAAGCACTCTATAAAGACAAAGAGGGCATGCTCATAAAGTCAAAATTGTTATGTGTCCATGTCTTGCCCTTCCTTTGTAAAGGAGCTCATAGAGATTCCTTACAAAAATAAAACACCGTCGTTCACATCCATTCTTTGCCCCTGCAAAAATAAAATATGCAACATTATACACTAAAGATTTGACCAACTTTGAGTGAGGAAAAGGTTTTTACGAGCCCTTTTATTCATGGATAGTATTTCTTTACAGCATCAGAATTTACAGGATTTGTGAATTCCCGCCCATCCATTTCTGCCAAAATTAAAGCACCTCCAGGAAGTACTTTCTTCACGATGTACGGCCCACTGTAATTCGGAGTGAATTTGCCACGAGGATCAAAGTTAATTGGTAGCATCTTGCGTAGCACCAAATCATGGACCTTGAAATGCCTTGGGCGAACCTTCCGATTAAATGACTTGGCCACTCGCTGTTGATAACATTGACCATGACATACGGCCTTCAATCGTTTTTCTTCAATCAAATTGAGTTGGTCATACCTCTGTTGTGCCCATTCAGCTTCTGTTAGCTTAGACTAAGACAATACTCTTAGAGAAGGGATTTCTACTTCAACTGGCAGGACTGCTTCCATGCCGTACACCAGAGAAAAAGGAGTTGCCCCAGTAGAAGTGCGAACTGAAGTCCTATACGCCATCAGAGCGTAAGGAAGCCTCTCATGCCAGTCACGATAATTATCAGCTATTTTTGCCAGAATCTTCTTGATGTTCTTATTCGCTGCTTCAACCGCACCATTCATCTGAGGGCGATAGGGCGATGAATTCAAATGACGAATTTTGAACTCCTTGAACAAATCATTAACAAGCTTGTTGATTAGGTTTGTCCCGTTATCTGTGATGATGGCTTCAGGCACGCCATAACGAGCAATAATATCTCGTCGCACAAACTTCACGACATTCTTTGCGGTAACAATTGCATAGGATGCTGCCTCTATCCATTTTGTGAAATAATCAATAGCGACCAAGATGAAACGATGGCCATTCGAGGCTTTCGGATTAATTGGGCCAATTATATCGATGCCCCACATTGAAAAAGGCCATGACTCTGACAGTTGATGCAGCTCATTTGGAGGAACATTTATTTTGTCTCCATAAATCTGACAACGATGACAACTTCTGACATGTTGAATGCAATCAGTCTCCAAGGTCAGCCAAAAGTAACCTAGTCTCAAAATCTTCTTTGCTAACATGTGGCCGCTCATGTGAGGACCACACACCCCTTCATGTATTTCTTCCATCAACTGAGTGGCTTCCTTAGCATTGACACATCTAAGTAGGACGGTGTCGAAAGACCGTTTGTATAATGTATCACCACTAATAAAGAATTTGGAGGCAAGTTTCATGAGATGCTTTCGGTCAGCTGGATTGCTACCTTCTGGGAACTCTCGCTTTTGAATATAGGTCATGATGTCATGGTACCATGGTTTTCCATCTGGTTCCTCTATCACCACCATGTAATAAGCTGGCCTCGGCAAAACCTCTATTTTCAGAGGCTCGACCTCTAACCCATCAGTGACATGCAGCATAGAAGACAACGTCGCAAGTGCGTCTGCAAATTGATTATGAGACCTTGACAAGTATTCAAACGAAACTTCCTCGAACTTTTTTATCAGATCTTCTAAATACTTGTGGTATGGGAGCAATTTGGCCTCCTTGGTCTTCCATTCACCTACGGTCTGCATTATGATTAATGTGGAATCCCCAAATACTTTTAACTTGGCCACACCTATCTCAATTGCAGCCTGAAGCCCGAGGATGCAAGCTTCATACTCAGCCACGTTATTAGTGCATGGGAACACCAATTTTGCAGCCACTGGATGGTGCTGTCCATCTGGAGATATCAAAAACTGCCCCAGTACCAGAACCAGACAAGTTTACAGCTCCATCAAAGAACATCTTCCACGAGTCTTCATTTATACTCAAGACGCGGTCATCAAGGAAACTGTCATTGTCATTAGAGACTCCTGAATTCTCGGCCAATAGGTCAGCGATCACTTGACCCTTAACCGACTTTTGTGGCATGAATTGTACATCAAATTCTGAAATTAAAATTTGCCATTTGGCCAACTTACCCACCAAAGCTGGTCGCTCAAGCAAGTACTTGATGGGGTCGCTCTCAGTCACGAGGAATGTCTAGTAATGCAGTGTGTATTGTCGCAATCTATGCAATACCCATACCAAAGCCACACAGGTCTTTTCTACATCAGGATACTTCAGCTCTGATACAGTGAACTTCTTGCTTAAGTAATAAATGGCTCGTTCTTTTCTGTCGACGGGATTTTCTTGAGCCAACATTGCACCTAGTGACTCACTATGAATAGTGAGGTAGAGAATTAAAGGATGACCCGGCGATGGTGGGACAAGCATCGGTGGATTCATCAAGTAAGTCTTCAACTTGTCGAATGCTTCTCGACATTCATCATCCCAATTGACTCGTGCATTCTTCTTTAGGAGCTTGAAGAATGGCTTGGCGGTTTCAGAAAGTTGGGAAATGAATCGAGCAATGTAATTCAACCTCCCCAAAAGGCTCCGGACTTCTTTCACCGTTGACGAAGGTCGCAGCTCACAAATGGCTTTAGCTTTGGCTGGGTCGATTTCAATCCCTTTACTGCTCACGATGAATCTAAGCAATTTACCGGATGTTGCTCCAAACACGCACTTAGCGGGATTTAGTCGAAGCTTGAACTCACGAAGTCAATCAAATAGCTTCTTCAAGGTTTCAGTGTGGCTTTTTCCAGGTCGAGTCTTTGCAATCATATCATCAACATAGACCTCAATCTCTTGATGCATCATGTCATGAAACAATGCTATCATGGCTCGCTGGTAAGTTGCCCCTGCATTTTTGAGTCCGAATGGCATAACCTTATAATGAAAGGTTCCCCACGGGGTGATAAATGCAGTCTTCTCCTTGTCTTCCTCCTTCATCCTTATCTGGTTGTACCCGGAAAAACCATCCATAAATGAGAATAGTTCAAAACCAGCGGTACTATCCACAAGGACATCTATGTGCGGCAATGGAAAATCATCTTTTGGACTGGCCTTGTTCAGATCCCGATAATCAACACATACTCGAACCCAACCGTCTTTCTTCATTACTGGTACAATGTTGGCCACCCATTCGGGGTACTGTGAGACTTCAATGAATCCCACCTTCAAGAGTTTCATCACTTCCTCCTCTATCTTCTTTGAGAGTTCGGGCTTGGTTCTCCGTAGCCTCTGCTTCTTAGGTGGCACATCCAAATTAGTAGGTAGGCAATGCTCCACAATTGACGGGTCTAAACCAGGCATATCAGCATATGTTCATGCAAAGATATCCTGATATTCTTTCAGTAACTGAGTTAGGCGCTCGGCCTCATCTTTGGGAAGACTCGCCCCAATTTTCACTTCTTTGGCTTCTTCAGTGTCACTTAAATTAATAGTGACAGTCTGCTCGGACGTGGGAGCTTTAGCCTTTTCATGTTGTTCCCAGCTACACTGCACTTCACTGGAGTCCTCTTCGGGATAATCATTATTAGCACTTGCCGTATTAAATTGGACCATTCTCACGTCCTTGCAAGTCACAATATCGTTCCTGAAACAAGAAGTAGATGAATCAGAAAGACAAACAAGGTAGCCTAGATTTTTTGAAATTTTTTTTTTAGCAAAAATCACTTTTTAAATATTTTAACACGAGGAAGCATGATGAAGCCCATGCCTCAGAATTCTCCTTGGATTTTTCTTTTCTTTTATCGGCTGGATATCATCACCGGGCTAGTTTGGTGTACTTCATCATGCCCTCAAAACATGAAAACTTTCATGTATTTTATTGGATGAAAAACAAATTACATTATTGGAATGATAGAAATCCTAGGAATGGAAATGCAAATTGGAAAGCAATAAAAACTCCTGCGCAGAGGAGTTCGCAAATAATTAAAATTCTCCTACTCTCGAACTTCGTCGATGACCAACACGAAATTCTCTTCAAACAATTCGGCCGTTCCTTCAAGTGCGTCGTCTTTTCCAGCGGATCGAGTGGTGTCTACAACCGGCTGGTCTACCACTACCCATTCGGCAGGAATTACATCGATGTCAGCAACTGGAGGCTTGGAGTACTGGACACAGGTATTGATTGCACCTTCTTCCTCATGCATCATCCTTGCAAGCCCAGGGAATGTGGACCTAATGTGGGGTCTAATGACGCCAGTTCATCCTTGTCCTCTTCCTCTTCCTCTACAGGATCGTCCACCTCTATCACGATAGCCCAACCCAGTAGTGTATGAATTCCGCCCGGCCTCAATTGGTTGGCGAGTGCCCTAACCATGTCGACCTAAACCATTACCCGGAACAAAGCCACTCCCGACCATGATCTTGCCTAGCATGATCGCCGACTTGGATAACTTTGGAGTGGGTAGGGTAGTACCTTGAGAGACATGAATGGTCGAAACCAATTCAAATGCTTGAAAACTGGATTCTTCTTTACAATCTGGTTCAATGTAAGGGATAGCCATCTCATGATAAATCTTGAACTCATCCTCTCCTCGAACTGTAATAAGCTTCCCTTTCATCACAAACTTCACTTTCTGGTGAAGACTTGAAGAAACTGCTCCGCTCGCATGAAGCCATGGACGACCTAACAAAAAGTTGAAGGCTGTAGGTATGTCCAAGACCCGAAAAACTACATTAAATAACACCGGCCCTATCTGCAAGTCTAAATCAACTTCCCCAACTGCTTCTTTCTTGGTTCCGTCAAATGCTCGAACAGAACTTTTAGCTGCATGAATTTTCCCTAAATCATAGCCAAGACGCTTTAGAGTCGCGAGGGGGCATATGTTTAAAGCCGATCCATTATCAATGAGGACACGGGATACCAAGGTATTTCGACATTTGGCTGAGATATAAAGGGCTTTACCGTGTCCCCTTCCTTCATCCGGGATTTCATCATCTGAGAAAGTGATCTGGTCATTTAACAAAGTGACCCCCACGAATTCCCCCAACTTCTCAGGCTCAATGGACTCTGGGACATGTACTTCATTAAGGACTTTCATCAAAGCCTTTTGATGTTTCTCCGATGTCAAAAGCAACTCTAATATGGAGACTTGTGCCGGCAGTTTTCGAAGTTGGTCCACTACACTATACTCACTTGCCTTAATCACAGCTAAAAATTCTTTAGCCTCTTCAGTAGTCGCTGGCTTGACAGGTTGTGAGTTGGCCTGAGTGTAAGTGCGTCCCGATCGAGTGACCACATCTATCTCCGGATCATAACGCCATGGGACCGCCTTATCATTCGTGTATGCATAGGGTTGTGTAACATCAAGAATCAATTCTTCATCATCTGATGGCGGCACATCATTGATGATTAATCCTTCTTCATCCGAAGCATCCTCCAACGGTGGCATGTCAAAAACTAAGGGATCGCCAGCTCCAATGTTCAAGTCAGTAAATTCATTTTCAAAGTCAGAAAGCTCCTCCTCCAGATCAATAATGATTGGAGTGATAGTTGAAACTGTGTCGGCAGGATCTACGCAAACAATCATCCCCTTCTTGGACATTACCTTAACTCTCTGCGCCTTCTGAGACATGGTAGGTTCTTCTACATCTGAGTAGTATCCAGCTCAAACTAAACCATTATAAACATCGTCCAGATGTACCCTCAAGCTCTTCTTTCGACCAGCATCAAAACTGAAAATGGCATTCACAGTTTCTGGATGGTCAGGGAGTGGATTATTCTGGATGTTCGGCTGCGCTTCGCGGAATGAGACCACTTTAGCATCCAACAGATTTTGGATTTTGTGTCGCATCGTATAGAAATCATCAACAGAATGCCCTACCTCCCCCATATGGTAAGCACATGTCTTAGAAGGATCATAGTTGGGGAAGTGCTCGGGATTAGGTCGCTTAGGCTCCTTAGCGAGTAATCCTTTCTTCTGAAGGGTCGGCAAGATCTTGGACAATGTCTTAGGAAGAGGCGTAAATTGACGCCTGGAAGAGTTCCCCTGCTGGCCAAAGAAAGGACGTGCTCCTCCCTGTTGAGTGTTCGAGACAGGGCGAGGGGGTTGAACATAGGCCGTATTGACTTCCGCTACGGGCTCTTTGTTCTTCTTGGCCGAAAATTTCTTATATGAGCTGGTTTGATCAGACGCCCATCCGTCACGCAGGGCTATTTCAATTCGCTCACCAACAGGGACTAGCTGATTGAACGACTCGGCAGTCGATCCTAACATCCGATTGATAACTCTATAAAAATAGAGTTATTTTACCTATTTTAGGCAACAATTAATGCAATATCTATGAGAAAATATTTGGATTTCCTTCTGATTATTTGAATTTTCCTTATTTATGCAGAATAATGATATATGGAGAAGATAAGGAAAAAGATGGCAAAATCGAGGAATTTAAATCAAGCAGCAGCAGGAGATAGATATCAAATCAAAATCTTCTGATTTACTCCCTGATTTTGTGCGCAATCTCCAATCTTGGATATATCTTATGAAGAGGAGAATAAAGAGAAAGAGCAGCTAGGTTTTAGTTTTAGTTTTTCTGTTAGATTGTTTTTTCATTGTTCTGAGATATTTTCAAGTATTTTGAAGAGAAGACAAAAGTGGTGACAGAATTCTTGTTCTTTGATTCAAGATGCTGAGTTTAATTTATATTTATATTTCTTCATCTACTATGTTCTAATTTTCTTTTGTTAGGGCTACGATGTAGCCTAACCATGATGATGTGAATTTCATGATTTTTATGTTTTACAATTAATTTCATTCATGTGAGTTATATATTATTGTGCTTAATGCTTTTGAGTGACTGGCCACCACTTGAATGATTTGATGTGCATGTTTGAGACTGAGAAGTGATAATATGCAATTGCTCATTATAATATATAACCATGAATTAAACGTGGATAGAGATATACCGCGTTATTTGTGTAGCTTTCGGTGATAAGGTGATCCAAAAGACTCATTGTAAGCCGGGAATATTCATAGTTCTTAATGCACTCGTGTTTATTTTAATTCACATAGAGATATAGTGGATTAATAAACTGAGTAGGTTTGCTATACCTAGAGATAGGATAGTAAATAGGTTAGGAAATTCCACTATCACATGTTTGATATCGTTATTGTATTCACAATAATCTGAAATTCATATCTAGTGGTTATGGTGAAATCGGATGCTCTAACATATTTATCTGATCGATTTACTACATTTAGTCTACAAATTTCGTTTTTAATTTATTCTCAATTATATTTTGATCTGTTAGATAAATTTTAAAGTTAATCTATTTTAGTATTTAATTAGTTTATTAATCATCGATCTCCGTGGGACGATATTCTTTCTCATCATTATATTACTTGTTCGACACGTTCACTTGCGTTTAGAATTTTACGAACACCGATTTCGATATTCGGGCGGGAGTGTCTTCATGAACAAATCCATCAGCTCCTTTTCAGTCGGCTCCGGAGTAATTTGAGCAGCTACAGTCCTCCATCTCGTGACATATGCCTTGAAAGATTCCGTCTTCTTCTTCTCAGTGCGAAGTAAATCCTCTCGAGATGGAGTGACATCAATATTATACTTGTACTGCTTGAAGAAGGCATCAGTCAAATCCTCCCAAGTCTCTAGGAGATTAATCTTCTTCATAATATACCACTGGAGTGCCGGTCCTGTCAGGCTTGCTTGAAATTGCTGAATCATCAGGGGTATGTTATCAACATATGGGGTCATCCTAACCACATAAGTCTGCAAATGGATCTTTGGGCAAGAAGTGCCATTATACTTTTCAAAGTCTGGCATTTTGAACTTCTTTGGTATCTTGATCTTTGCATAATGGGACAGATCAGTTGGGTCTTGGCTAAATGCACCCTGCAGCTGCTTGAGTTTCTCCTCGATTTTCGCCAAGCGTTTTTCTTGCTCAGTCTTCGGTACAGCCGGCTGTATCACTTGTATCTCTTCGTCAACAATGATTTGAGGCGTGTCAGTACTTTTCTCCCTGAAGACATCATTAGAGCTTGATGGCCACTTGTGGATACATTCTTGCCTTTATCTTTCGGATCAGCCAAAGGAGCATGATGTGGTAACACCACTTCGACTTGCGGAGCTGATGGGACAGTATTTGCTTGGAGAGAATCTATTTGTTTAGAGAGTTGCTCAAGGACATTCAGGACTTGCTTCATTTCTGTTTCGAGGGCAATGACACGAGCTTGTTCAGCACCACGCATTTGTTCGGTGTCGTCAGCCATTGTTACTCTAGAACGAGTACGGATTGGTGATCTTGGGTGAGCCGTGTTGTTACCTAGGAAGAAAGAAATAATATAAGAAACAACGACAAGATAGGAAAATGGCCCATGACAATGGTCTAAACATCTCATTTTATTTATTTAAAATGTTTGAACCAAACTCCTTAACAATGAACTAAACTTCCTAACAATGAACTAAGAATTGAAATTCAAATCCCTAAATATTGAACTAAAATTGAAAAGACTGAATTGAAATCAAGATATCTAAACATTGAACATCTCATTTTATATGCTTTCGGGAACCCAACGCCTTGCGAAGCTTCTTATTTTCAGCTTCAATCATTTCCACTTTCCGCTTAAGATGTTCAATTTGTGCTCGTTGGGTGGGCTTCTCGGTCACATCAGGGACCACTGGACGCAAGGCAGCAGGAATCCGGTGTTGCTGGATGTAGAACGCCGATGCATGGTGAATCTCCTCCTCGCCTTTCAGTCTCTTGGGCTCCAAAATCTTCTCTAGATGGCATTCATTCCATGCAGCAATGATCATCTGGACCCCGTTGAAGTAATCATAGCTCTTCTGATCAAAATGAACTTGAAATAATTCCATCTTGAGAGGCGGAGGAATTTCTTGAAGAGCTCTGTACTGACGGGCCACCCTATGTGGGTAATAAGAAGTCGCACCGGAAAGGCCCAGCAATGGGACTGGCTCATCATGCTTGTGTGAGAAACGAGCCTCCTCAACTCGGAACCATTTAGTATGCCATAGGAATGTCTTAGGGTCAGGATCTTTCAAAAAATTTATCCAACGAGCGTACTGCTTGTGTGGAGAAAAACGTTCTAGGACCATAAATTTCTGTATGGGGTGCCTAAAATCGTCAATCTTGAATTGTTTCATCAGGTGCCCAAACCCTCTTATGTGAGAGAAAAACCATATTTGCAAAAGCTCAGGTAGGGCACGCATGGTCTTTTCCTCATTTTGCTTGAAACGGGTTAATGACAAAAATGTTTCAGCTAAAACCATATTGACATAATTCAACCCATCACAAACTCGATTGACCACCCATGAAATTGAGGGATTAATGGCATTTTTTCGATAAGGAAAAACGATTAGTCCAAAAAATGCCAATACGAAAATCCTAGCTTTTGAAATCATTGGTTGGCTTGCAAAACACTCTTTCAGAAATGAAAATGGGCATGCATAGCAATTGGCCTTAATAACCTTTCTTACCACTTCGGCCTCGATTTTTAAAAATTGTGATAATTCAGAAATGAAATCAATACCAATATGTGGCCTAATAAGCTCTTTCTCCAAAGGCATTCCCATGGCTATACTATACTCCTCTAATGTTGGAGTTAGCTCATACTCACCAAATACAAAGGTTGAAGTTCGAGGACACCAGAAATGGGGCAGCGCCTGTATAACACCGGAGTGGATGTTGATATCTAATAGTGGAAGAAGTCAAGCGATCCTAGCTTTCACATATCTCTAGCCGTCTTGATCCAACTGGTCCAGCCACATCTTGAGCTCTTTTTTGGGAGTGGAAATGAATTGGACGTCGGTTTTCCCCATTGCATATAAGACAAGACTGATAGCGAAACCTATTGTCATGGACCGACAAAATTACAATAAAATAAGTAAATTGCAAAGGAAGAGTTTAGACAACTTACTTTTACCAGAAAATGGATGACAATCACATAGACACACGCATGAAATGTGCGGCTCGATTTCTATCTAGATGGCTTAACAAAGTGGAGCTAAGGGGATGATCTGACCGTTGCAGTCTCACATTAACGTGTCAGGTCCTCCTAACTCCGGCTTAGTCGAATGGAATGTCCAATAATCACGCAATCTCGCGGATATAGACAAACACATTTGACACCATGAAAGAAATTTCGGGGAAGAGAAGGTCAACCTCTATATAGCAGTCTCGCTTTAGAGGAAGTATCCTTCTCAACACCACCCTAGAAATCCTATCGCAGCCCAGGTCCGGCTACAGGTCGTGTGTGCAACGTGTAGTGCAAAAACAATTTGAAAATCATGCACAACAATTTATAATACAAACAACACTTCAATGATAAGGAAAAATAAATCATTCATCTTTACACCCTCTTGCAAGACAAGGATTAGCAAAGACTACTCCCCTTATACCTCCCATCTGCAAGAACATTTAACACCTTAGAAATGTTAGTGACATACCTGGTGTCCTTGCTGCCAAACAAAAATATTTTTTTAAAAGAAATAGGCCTATGTCCACTATGACTTTTAACTCTAATGATGTCCCCAGCGAAGTCGCCAAGCTGTCGCGACCCGAATTTTTCAATGAAGGTGAATCACCTAAAACTAGGTTAATGGATTACTAAGTCCGAAGACTTGGCGCGGACTCTCCCAAGCCCTACCAATCGCGACTTGATACTAAGAAAAAGACCCACTAAAACATGCAATTATATTTCAAAATGGAGCCGCCACTAATCAATTAGGGCTGATTAGAAACCCAGGTAAAGTATGGGAGGATACTTTACCTTTTACGAACCAGAGATTTAATGGATTCGGGGATATGGTTACGCTAGATTAATCTAACGCCCTTTCGGTACCTTAAAAAAAAAAATTGCAGGCAGTCTTGATTAATTTTAACCTAAGATACTAACATGCAAATGGTGGTCATGCGGGTGCGCAATCAATTAAATAACATTCAATAAATCAAAATGCTAAGAAATTATAAACCACAACTTTATTAAAGTCCACTCTCTAAGAAAACATTTAAAAAAAATGCTAATTAAAATGCATGCCCTAAACATGATTTTTAAATGACATGACACCTAAAATATTATTATGCAATCTTAATCTAAAATTAATATGCATGGATTTTACTTTAATGATATGTGAAATGCAATTTCTTTGGCCTAATTTGAACTATATGTATGCAATCTAAATTATACAATCCTAAATATGCATATACTACATGACATGGAATGCATGACATAACAATTCTATATGCATGTTCCTTTGTGATTTTTTTTATGTATGCAACCTATATTAGATCATGATGATATAAAATGGGATTAATTAGGAACTAATTTATTAATTAATCAAGAAAATAATTTTTGTGTTTTTTCTTTTTATTTGTTTTTATTTTATTTTTTAAAATGACCAAATAATTTCTATTAAAAAAAATAACGTGATGATGCAATGCTAACTTTTTATATATTTTTTTATCTAAATAAAAAAACTAATTAGGCTATTCAAAAATGGAATAATTTCCTAATTCAAATTCGGGATTAATTTGATTTAAACCTCATTTGTCTTAGAAAATCATTATTCTTTTTACTTTTTTTTTATCTTTTCATATTATAAAAACATGCAAACAACTAAGGATGAAATCCTAAAAATAATCCTAAAGGTTAATTTAAACCTACATGTTTTATATGACCTATATGCTCATGCAAATTTTTAACTTTTCACTATTTCCTTTTTTTTAATTTTTAATTTTTTTTAAGCAAGCAATTATTTTTACATATAAGCTAAGATAAGAATTAAAATAATTGAAAAGATAATCCGTTGTCTCACGGATTAAGTTAACAATTATTTTAACTCTATAAATCACAACGAGGGAATCAAAATAATTAAAAATTTGGTCCGAAGTCTTACGGACCAAATTAAATAATTATTGTGATTTAACAATTGAAATTCTACCAAAACAAACCCGAAATTAGTATAATTAAAAAAGTGACCCGATGTCTCTAGGATCAAATTAATAACTATAGTAATTTGAGGTAAAATTTATGGATAATGCATGTAGAAATTGCAAATATTAACACCCAACATTTAAATAACTAAACTAAAAAAGCTATCAAATAAAATAATATAAAAGATAAAGAAATAACCTAAACTACCAAGTAATAAAAAATAAAAGTAAGAAAATAAAACTACCTAGGGGTAAAACAGAAAGGCAACGTCAGGTGATCGTCGGAGAGGGAGGGTGGTCGCGATCCGGTGCGGGCAGAGGTGGATCGGCGAGCGTCGGAGCGGCGACTGTGCGGGTTGAGGCTGCGACGTCGCGGAGCGGCTCGTGGCGCGGTGGCGAGAGCGGTGGTTGCTCGTGAGTCGTCGGCGAAATCTGGAACTCGACGGTGCAAGGATCAGCCGCGCAGCGAAGGAACGTCCGGAGAAGATGAACAGCAGCCCCCCTTTTTCTTTTCCTTTTTTCTTTTTTTCTTCTCTGCTTCCTCACGTCACTTTCCCTTTTGCTTTTCTTTTTCTTCTTTCTATTTTTTTACTTCTTTTCCTCTCTCTGCTGAGCAGTCCCCTCACGTCTTCTCCCTTTGCGCAGCACCTTTTCGCTTTCACTTTTTTTCCCTTTCCCAAGTACCGAAACCCATTTCCTCTGTTTTCACTCTTTTTTGGTTTTTCTCCTTTTTTTGGCAATGAAGAGAAAAAAAAAAACCCCCCAAACGACAGAATTTTTATTTGCTTTGAATTTTTGAATTCCACCCCTCCTCTTCAGTTCCGAAGCTCGCATTTATAGTGAAAAAAAACAAACTCCAAGTTGTTGAAGATTTTGCGATATTCACTCAACTTCTTCAACAACAAAATGGCTCCAAAATCAAACGGTAACTAATTTTTTTTAAAATTTTGAAATGAAAATATATCTTCAACAACAAAGATTTTCAAAGACCAAATTTTATTTAATTTATTATTATTATTATTATTTTAAAAATATTAGGTGTCAACACATATCAAAGCTGGTAAGGCTTCCCAATGATTACTAGAAATCATTATTCTATGAAAATATCTCCCATTACTATAAATTTTTTTCCATCACTAAAGAAATGCCAATAAATAATATAAAATATCACGTGCAAACATGGGCTAAAACATTTAAAGATAAACAAACACATAGACAAAGTTATAGCTGTAAACTCATTTATTCACATAACAATGACTATATTTAGCTAATGAATGAGGATTTCAGAAATTGGGTGATTTAGAATTTTAAAACGTGTAAAATGAGAAATCAAACCACTGTAATTAGATGAGCACTTATCAGAAAATACATTCTAGTTTCAAATCAAAATTGAAAACATAACTCAACAATATACATTTTGGGCAGACTTTTTTAGAATTTTGTACTCAATAATTCGGTAACCACAATGATTGGACTTATAATAATAATTCATCCTGCAATTAAATTAAAATTTGCTTTAAGATAGAATATTCTGCAATATAAATCCTTACTTCTTTACCTTAGAGATTTAAAAATTCTTTGTAGGGAACGAGTTTGGTCATAAATTGCTTTTACTTCATCCGTTGCTCCAAAGTGCACGTTGCGTGTTATTCATGAGCAACTTAAAATCCGAGAAGTATCTTAGAATACAATAATAATGATAAGCATACTTCTACGAATATAGTATTTTGAAAAAAAAAATGTAAATTAATTTAAATCTGTTGAAATTAAATTATAATCAGGATTATTATTTCCAATACTCAGCATTTATTGATTCTAATAAATTTATTGGTATTTCAAGTTATTACAGCATACAAATTATGATTACAAGAAATTTCACTAGAGCGTGTTAACGCAACAATTCTTGGATGGTATTGAAATTTACATACTAAAAATAGTCTATATATTGAAAACTAAATAGTTAATCTCATGAAAAACTCTAAACCGGTATACTTATGACAAATTTATCCCAAACTAATTTTTTAACTACCAAAAAACCACTCACATCATTGGATGAGCATAAATTTGGCAGAGATGAGTGTAAATTCATCACTATGAGAAATGTACCAGTTTAGAGTTTTTAATATTAAAAAAATTAGTTTCGATTAAATTTATCACATGTATACTAATTTGGAATTTTTTGTGGTATTAATCTATAAAAGAATTACTTCACAAATGGAAACTTGTGATGGTAACGTGGTTGGTCAAGTCATACAAAATTAATTCCAACAGACATGAAGAAATGGTTCCAATTTCGAATATGGAACACATCTTAATCTCAAAAGTCCTTGGTTCATCTAAGGCAGTGCCGAGTTCAACGCTTGACTTTATTTATACACTCGCACCTTGTTAGGGTTGCAGTGACAAGCTCATCTATCGGGACCTTATTGTTCAAATAGTATTCTGTAACGAGCGTGCCACCCTCGTAGTAATGCTCGGACATTTGTTGATATTGGTCACTCTCTTTTGGATAGTTTTTCATTCGCCTAAAAACATTTTTTCAAATTTAATCTTTTCTGTCTCTAGTCTCTTTCCTTACCTCCACGGCTATAAATAGAGCAAGCCAGCCCTCCCCACACCACACCGCCTACACTCTCTTCCTCGTCTAGTTTTGCTCTCTCTCTCTCTAAACACCCAAAAGCCTAGCCTCTCTCTACTCTTTGAGATTCTCGACAATGGCGAGCAGGAACCTTGGCCAGATTCTCCGGAGGGAGAGAAGCAAGGTTGACCAGAGCATGTTGAACAGCCTGCTTGCCATCTTCGACGACGAGAAGTTCATGAAGGAGATGGTGGACACTCACGCTCCCGACGAAGGAGACGTTGACGTCCAGTCTCTCTTCCTTCTCGTCGACAACGCCCTCCGTGGAAGTGCTGCAATCGCCGACTCCCTCGTCAACCCTACGGTAAAAATTGAAATAATGCCATATGTTTTGTTTCTGTGTGGGGGCGTGTGAGAGATACAGTCTAAAATGGTTTTACTAAGTAAGCTTAACAATCTATAAAAGGGTGCGTTTATGGGGTAAGCGGTAGTGAATTTGACCATCTTTCGCGAACAAACCCAAGGCTGCATTTGATTGGCTGAATATAACTCTACATCGGATTTTTTTATCCACTCCGATAATTGTGGTAATGTGAAAATATTGATAAAAAGAATTCTCACCTAGAGGGTGAGGTATAATGTGGATATGCTTGGATATTGCATTACTAAGGTTACAAAGCCTTGCCGCCTGTCTCCACCTCCACATAAAATCGCAGACCACTGCCCAAATACTACCACCACGACACCCAATTGTCGTCGCCTCCGCCCTCAACCAAAGCCGCAACCTCTGCATCCCACAGCCAATCACCACCGACGCCTCGTCTCTTGGGTGGCAATCGGTCACCTGTGATTTCCACTTGGTAGGCCGTGGTCGTCATCTCCATTGTCGAGCCCGAGTTTAGCCGATGCGTTCGAGCCTTAGATCTCAAATCTGAGGTTGACCAAGTCCTGGATTTAGGATTGAGGGCTTGGGTCGAGCGCCGCCGGGCCAAAGATCTCGTGATCGTGCTCAATCTCGACTCAAGCTTGTGTGTGGCTATAGCTCTGTCCCCTCAACAACGACGGTGATAGGAAAGGGAGAGATCAGATAGCCGTGTGGGCAAACTAAGAGCGCTAAGGGAAAAGAGAGGCGCTCACAGCTATTTGTGGTGATCGTGACCGTCGTCACCGTGGTCCGTAGGTTGCCGGCATAGTGTATAGCATATGTCAATCTTCCACACTTACCACATACTTTATTGGATATTAAAAAATTTATTATATCTTTATCCATTTCTTCTTTATTCTATCTAATGAAGGCCAAATTCCTCAACAATAATGGACCTAGAACTTTAGGGTGGACCCAAATATTTTTCTAGTACAGTTACGCCACTTACAATTATGATGAAGACTATCCAATCTAGCAAGCACAGAAGGACTGACGTGACATCTCTCGCGGTCTCCTCCCCTCCCCACGCCCGCCACACACCACCCCCCCCCCTTCTCTCTCTCTAGATTAGGGGTGATCGGTTCCCGGTTCGGTCCGGTTCCACCTTGGAACCGGGAACCGGACCGGGAGCATCGGTTTTCAAAATTGCGAACCGTGAACCGGACCGTTTGGTCCTAGGACCGGGAACCGGACCGAACCATCGGTTCCGGTCCGGTCCGGTCCAACAAAATTGGCTCTACTTTTTTGCACTAAAGAATGACCGTGTTCCGGACCGATCAATCCAATTAAGTTCTCGGGCACGTGCAAAATATTTAAACTTAACTTGTGTGATTCACACTTCACGTGTTTCACACTTAAATTTAACCATGAAGGCCATGAACAATTTGGCTAAAGGTTGTTCTTAACTTAGATTTTATAGATAATCTCTCTTCTACTCTTTGAATGTTTAGTCGATATGGGACTTTTGGAGGCTTGAAGTGCCTCGTGAATCTTTTGGAGCCTTAGTCCCACATCGAGTAGAAGATGAAACTAATAATGAGATTTTTTCTATAAATAAAAGAGTAACAAAAAGGGTTTTAATGGTCTCTTGGCCACTTATCTCAAATTGCAATTTTAGTTGCAATAAGTTGTCTATGTTTATATATTTTATTAATTCTATGTATATAAATTATATATAAAAAAATTTGGTTCGGTCCGGTTTGGTCCGGTCCGGTCCGGTTCCCACCTTAGAACCGGGAACCGGACCGCCGACTGTGGAACCGCCCAAAACCGGCCAGTTCGGTCCGGTCCGGCCGGTTCCCGGTTCGGGCGGTTCCCGTTGCACACCCCTACTCTAGATCATGCTTACTTTTTTACTTGCTTCTGTTATGACTAGGGCAAGATGAAAAGATAGAGATAAAGCAATCGATCTGATAGACATGCATTATTGAGCTACTGGACAAAAGCACGTTGGCTCTCCACCCCGCTTGACCCTTTTCTACTTGCTTTTTTATCTTTTGTCATGGCCGAGGACAAACGAGAAAGATAAAGCAATTGATCTGAAAATTGCATCGGACAGAATTAATTAGTGGGTTTTTAACTGTGACGAGTCCTTTTTTTTATAAGTAAAATGTTGATGGCTCAAGAGAAAATGACAGCTACCGATTATCATCCACCTAGAAATATATCAAATTTTCATGTTTCGCATCCGCTCTTCCGTTTCTGTGCACTATGTTGCAAAAGGACGAATGGCTACGATAGTCAATATGACATAAGGGATTAAATCGACCTCATGATAAGTTGTTACTCATTTAATTGATTGTAGCTGTATTTTGTTAAGGGCGTTCATTTATTCCCTATTACCGTAGGGTTTGGACAATCATTCTTTTAGATTTATCTTTATAACGCTTTTGTTTAGTATGATTTAATAAGCTTTTTCTGAAAATTGAGGAATCTATAACACTTACAAAATCAATCAAATAAATTTTTATTATCATCAACAATAATAATTAGGCAAAAATCATTCTTAAAATGTTTAAATTTTTTTAAAATTATACACGAAACAATTGCACCTTAATATATACCTTCATCACTAGTGAATTTTTTAATAAAAGCTGACGTTTTTTTAGATATAAATTCTGATCATATCTCTATACATAATTTCTATGATATAACTGTGGATTTCCTTAGTTTAGCAGTTAAAAACCAAAAAAATAAAAAAAAAATCTCATAATTTCGTTTAATTAGTACCTCCCTTCCTCTCTCCCTCTCTAACAATAAGTCTTACATATGCATACACTATAGGGCACTCAAGGATCTGGAGGCCCTGCATTCAAGCCACCGAAAGAAGGCTTCAATCCGCCCCTAGCCGCAATCAACGAAGTGGCTTGTGAGGTATGTTATTATGTCCCTTCTAACAATTTACTTTCCTTAAGTGAAGAATGGCTGTTGCTTTGACTATTTTTTACTGTTTTGAGCTTGGTAATAACTAATCCCATGTATCAACATTATCAACATCATGTTATCAGATCACATGCAAGGCATTAGACACCAAAAATGTGCGTAAAACGATGATCTCGATCTTTCATGAGCTGTCGAGCTACTCCTGGGTCAATAAGGCTGTGATTACCCTTTCGTCGCTTGCTCTATTCTATGGCGACTTTTGGCAACTCGCTCAGATCCAACCATCGGACAAGCTCGCGGAATCGCTGGCCATACTGAAGGGGTTACCTGCAATCACCAAGCCCTCGGACATGCAAAAGATCCAAGTGTATGGAGTTCTGAATGAAATGATCAAGACCACATTGAGCATGACCGAGTGCATCGTGGAGTTCGAGCACGACAGTAAAGACGTTCCCGAGCTGTCCACAGTAATCGACATCCCAAGCAGCGTTTATCAGATCATTATCAGTGTCCTCGCTTGCTCGATTCAGTTCATTAGCCTCATCAGCCTCGTCGATGAGTACGAGTCATTAACGATCCCTTTTTTTGCGTCTCTTTTGGGAAAAAAGAAACATGTTTTATGGCTTTTATTTTATTTATTTATGAAAACATGTAATGAATCATCTAAAAGCATTTCAACATACTCGAATTTTAAAGGTGAGCATTCTTTTTTTTCTTTTTCTTAAAGAGGGTTTCCTGTTATTTTCAGCTACAAGGGAAAAGATCTTTCGACCTTTGCTCGGAAAGTGAACATGATCCACCACACTATCAATAGACATTACGAAGATTACAAGCAAAAAAGGGGTAAATGTTAATTTTTTCAATTTGTGATATTCATGCTTTGAATATTAGACTAACGTTCTCATCAGTTTCAATTTGAATGCAGAGGAAATTAGAGAGTATCAGAGGCTGCAGCGACTATTCAATGCCCCTACTGATAATGTGGAGCTCATCAAGGCCTTGGTTTACATCAAGGACGATCCTCAGCCACTTTACATTGGCTCAAAGAAGACCACGGTTCAATCTTCTAACCCTCTAATTCCACAACACTTTATGTTTTTTTTTTTTTTTTGGTCAAACTTTATGTTCATAGTTGAGTACCACAATGATGCTATGGTCGAAAACTCGTCCTTGTCAAAGATCTCTTTTTCAAATGACTTGCTGAAATCAAAACATAACATTTATTCTCACCTAAGTGGCACTTATATACCTAGTTTTGGCCCTCGCGTAAATTTGTGTGGTTGACTTTAGTGGTAGCGACCAACGGAGTGAAATGTTGATCCTCCTTCATCGTTCCCCTACATACAGGATAAGGTCGAGTCCTTGCGGAGGAAAAATGTGATGCTGCTGATTTCCGAACTAAAGTTGACCTCTCACGACCTTTCCATCCTCATCAAGATCTACAGTGAGCATAAATTCCATGAGGAGCGCTATGAGATCATGTGGATCCCGATCATCGAGCAAGAAGGTGATGACGTGAGCAAACAGTTCAAGAATCTACAGTCGCAAATGCCTTGGTACTCAGTGCACTACCCGACACTGATCAACAAGGTGGCCATCGAGATCATCAAGGAGAAGTGGCACTATAGGCAAGAGACCATCGTGACTGTGTTGGATCCCCAGGGAAGAGTCTCAAACAAAAATGCCACGAGCATGATTAGGCTTTGGGGATGGGATGCTTTCCCTTTCACTGAATCAGTGGGAGCAAGCCTATGGAGCAAGCCTGGCATCAGCTGGTTTGAGCTCTTGCTGACTGACATGGTCATTCCTAAGATAAATGAAGCTGTAAGTAGTTCTATGTTTTTTTTAATTCTTTTTCACTTTCCTTTTACCCATTCGCTTAACGAAGAAAAACTGTGCTCTGAGTTAATTTATAAAAAGATCTTAATTAATTTATGGAGAGGTGGAAAGATTTTCTTTTAAATTTAGAATCAATTGAAGAATTTATACAATAAAAAATGAGAACTAAGCAGACCATTTCACAGTGTCTTATTTCTGCTAACGTATGCTACCCATCTTATGTTAGAGGTAGGCTTTGCCGAAATTTAGTGGAAAACTTGAAACTAGAGGATGATCGTTTGCTTTGTATTGTAGAGATATGAGGACTGATCCGTAAGAACCTTTTTCATCGATTACTTATCCGATTGATTATCATTGATCAGATCAAGTCTCGGAAGTACATCCTCCTTTATGGAGCTGAAGACAACAAGGCAATCCAGGAAATTGAGGAGCCAGTGAAGAAGATCATCGAAGATGGCGTCCCCATCGCCGCCTACAATGTCACCAAAAATCAGCTCTTCTGGAGCCGCCTCGAGAGCCTTATGCTCTCGAAACTGCAAACCAGAGCAGATGTGCACGAACCCCTCATGCAGGACATCCTCTGCCTCTACACCAACTTCAAGAAGGATGGTGGGTTCGCGGTCCTCACGAGGGGGTCGCAGGTTGTGATCAACGACTCGATAATCGACGTCACCAAGGTCTTGTCCCAGTACGAGACCACTTGGAAGAAGCAGGTCAAAGGGAACGAGAAGACGTTCGACGCGGCCTTCAAGGAGCACCGCGAGCGGGTCTTCGTCCTTCCGAGGTGCCACCACTTCTACATCCCGAACATGGTGGGCTACGTCCCGGAGGACGTGAAGTGTCCGTATTGTCCCCGCATGATGAAGAACATTGTCAAGTTTGAGTGTTGCCATGGCGCACATTAGGGAACCTATGCATCTCTCTGTTGATCCATGTCGACAATAAAGGAGTTATGTGAGAACTCAATAGGCCGGGACATGAAACAAAAAGCCTGTTTGCTGAGTCCTTCGAGTTTGTGAGTTGCCTACGTTTAGGGCAACCATTATCTAAGTTGGCATGTACAAGTACTTCGTTTGAGCACGTAGTTTTTCGCTCTGAAAATTCTTTGGTCCTCTTTCTCATACTCCCTGCATCTACAAAATGACCATGTACCATCTAAAAGCAACTTAGTGAATGGATGAGCAACTTAACATTTAAATAATTGACCACGTTTTCATTTAATAACTTAAATTTTAGAGTCAGACTATTAGACCTTAGAGCAATTGGCTTCAGCAAGAAATCGTGGAAAAGGAAAATCGAAGATAGAAAGAATAACTAGGTGAGGATTTTCCACATGCAATATCTAATTGATACTCGTAGACTTGTAGCAGCCTATGCTGTAGTGAGAGAACGACCCAAAGGAACGATATACGAACTATCATTGACACAACAAGAGTACTGTTTGATTGGACTGAGACAAAGAAACATTGCGGGATCGAAGAACGACATATAAGAAGCAAATATAAGTGATTGAGTAAGAAGAGCGTGGAAACTTAGGGAGAGCTCCATATATAAGGGAACGTGGAGATCACCAAGGACAAATTGAATTGTGCTAATTGCACAGCTGGACTAAAAGTCTTCTCCAAGAACTCATGTCCATCCCGTTGGTAACATGTTGTTGTGATCATCCTGACAGGCATTGAAGAAATACAGGTTTAGAGGTGTTGGCACCTATAATTTTAATGACCCACTTATGCATTCATTGCATATAAAATTAGGGATCGAACATTGACCCCTAAACAAAAATATTAGGTTAATTACACATAAATATTAGGAGCAATTTTTATGGTAATAAGCCCATGTAAGTATATTTTAATTGCGTTAAGGCTAGGAGGTCTTCAGCATAAGTGAAAAAGAATAAGCCCGTGTAAATTGAAATTTCGGTCAAGCCCGGCCTAAGTTTACATGTTGATATTGCAGTTAGAAGTAGTAGGGACATACTGTATTAAAAGCTTCGGTCAATTGGAGGACAAAAAAAGGAAAGGAGTAGAGGGAATTGAATAATAAGATATATTCATGACCTGACCATATGTGGTGAGAGGAAAATATAAATGAAAGAGGAAAGAGACGAAGGCAGATGATATTTGGACTATACTCACAAAGTGAAAGTAGAAAATTGTGTCCTTTTCTTTGAAACGCAATTTACTCACATATAAAAAGAATATGTCAGGACACTTCGCAGGGGAGGACAGCTATTTTTCTTGAAGAAGGGCACGAATAGAAAAAGGCTGGTTTTTCTTGTTTTTTCTCTGCAATATCCATCGCTCACGAAGACATCTTCCACATAGAGAAAAAACGCAAAGAGGGGTTCTTCAGAGACAAAGGTACAACAAAAGAAGAGGACGGAGTAAAAAAAAAGAGGTCAAAAAAGAGGATTCTTCTCTCTTCATTATGCATTTTGATCGTGACATTCATCACATATAATGAATTTTCCTCCTGTCCGTTGTTATGGCATAAATTTTTCTTATAAGAACATTGATCAATAATGCATTCTATGTTGGAGGTTATGGGTTTGAGAGAGAAAAAGCGGTTGCTTGAAGTATTACACCAAGAGACGTCAAGTTTGGAACGCTCAACAGTGTTACCTCCAGCGTAGGGAAACCCTAGAGTTTATATATATAAGTTATTGGGCTCCGGCCCATATGGACCCAAATAACCATGCTTTTACCTATTGGGCTTGTATGTGAACATATTAATTTTAGATTATATTAACAATATATCCAACAATCTCCTCCTATGTTCACCATACAGCACAATCCAATAAGGTAGTCAGTGTGATGTTCAAACAAACATGAATCATCCACATTCAGTCCAAGACAATTAACTCGGATCTGTCAAAGAGTTTTCAGCAGTAAAGTATTAAACTCAATCATCATTTGCAATCTAAATAAGTGAATCATTCTTAGCATGAATCTATTCTGAGAGCAACAAATCAAAAACAAGTATTAGGAGTTTTAGATTCAATCTAAACTCATTCAAATCCCCAAAATAAATATTAGACTCAGTTCACAACCAATATATGCATAATAATGTTCACAAAATAGAAATAGCAAAATGCAAGTAAACTGTCAAGTCCCTACATGCTTAAAATGATATATATTCATTCATCAAGCAGGTCATCTTAGTAAGGATCCCACTCATTAAGCTCTCCTCCATCTCTACCATCCCATGTAGAATGTCAAATATGAATTTCATATTATCATGAATTCAATCATTTGAATAAAACTTAGCAACATTCCATCAGGCGGAGAAGAACATATATTGATGTCATAAAGCATCATAATATCATGTCATAAGCATCAATCCAGTTTCATATTTTATGAACAAGACTTAAATAATGTGATTTACAAAGAGCCATCAACTTAAGTTTATTTGTAGGAGAATAACTATTGTCTAGTTTCAAAGAACATGACCAATAGTCAAGTCACCTACAATAACCTAGTCATGTAATATCAAGTTTCAATTAAGAACAAGACCTGCAGGCTTCTTAAGTAAACAATTGTTTCTATGTTTCAATTTGGAATGTCACAGTTACTGATTCCTTAAAGTCAAATAATCTAACATCAAGTTTGGAATGAGATCATTTAACCAAAAAGGATAATCCAACTTAGTTGAATTGTATCATCAAGTTTGGAATGACACAATTTTCCCCGATAGAACATTTGAATTAGGTTAAAGTCATCTTCATCAAGTTTGGAATGAGACAACTCACCCTTTTCAAATTAGTCAGCAACTGTGAACATCGATGAAACATATATACTGTGCTTATCATTGTAGCCAATAAAGGAAGATTCGATAATTCAAAACACACACTTAAAAGGTAAGTAAATGGTAGTTAAGACTTGCCTATATAATCTTTAACCCCAATTCCCCCACTGTTTTGAATAATCGATCTTTAGATTATAATACTTCAAGATTGTTGGAGGTTATGGGTTTGAGAGAGAAGGAGCGGTTGCTTGAAGTATTACACCAAGAGACGTCAAGTTTGGAACGCTCAACAGTGTTACCTCCAGCGTAGGGAAACCCTAGAGTTTATATATGTAAGCTATTGGGCTCTAGCCCATATGGACCCAAATAAGTGTGCTTCTACCTATTGGGCTTGTATGTGAACATATTATTTTTAGATTATATTAACAATATATCCAACAATCTCCTCCTATGTTCACCATACAGCACAATCCAATAAGGTAGTCAGTGTGATGTTCAATCAAACATGAATCATCTACATTCAGTCCAAGATAATTAACTCGGATCTGTCAAAGAGTTTTCAGCAGTAAAGTATTAAACTCAATCATCATTTGCAATCTAAATAAGTGAATCATTCTTAGCATGAATCTATTCTAAGAGCAACAAATCAAAACAAGTATTAGGAGTTTTAGATTCAATCTAAACTCATTCAAATCCCCAAAATAAATCTTAGACTCAGTTCACAACCGATATATGCATAATAATGTTCACAAAATATAAATAGCAAAATGCAAGTAAACTGTCAAGTCCCCACATGCTTAAAATGATATATATTCATTCATCAAGTAGGTCATCTTAGTAAGGATCCCACTCATTAAGCTCT
Organism: Eucalyptus pauciflora; assembly: GCA_007663325.1. Classification (NCBI taxonomy): domain Eukaryota; kingdom Viridiplantae; phylum Streptophyta; class Magnoliopsida; order Myrtales; family Myrtaceae; genus Eucalyptus; species Eucalyptus pauciflora. The sequence goes on from VMYD01000388.1 coordinate 2,289,187, forward strand.
CCTCCATCTCTACCATCCCTTGTTGGAATGTCAAATATGAATTTCATATTATCATGAATTCAATCATTTGAATAAAACTTAGCAACATTTCATCAGGCATAGAATAACATATATTGATGTCATAAAGCATCATAATATCATGTCATAAGCATCAATTCAGTTTCATATATTATGAACAAGACTTAAACAATGTGATTTACAAAGAGCCATCAACTTAAGTTTATTTGTAGGAGAATAACTATTGTCTTGTTTCAAATAACAGACCAATAGTCAAGTCACCTATAATAACTTAGTCATGTAATATCAAGTTTCAATTAAGAACAAGACCAACAGGCTTCTTAAATAAACAATCGTTTCTATGTTTCAATTTGGAATGTCACAGTTACTGATTCCTTAAAGTCAAATAATATAACATCAAGTTTGGAATGAGATCATTTAACCAAAAAGAATAGTCCAACTTAGTTGAATTGTATCATCAAGTTTGGAATGACACAAGTTTCCCCGATAGAACATTTGAATTAGGTTAAAGCCATCTTCATCAAGTTTGGAATGAGACAACTCACCCTTTTCAAATTAGTCAGCAACTGTGAACATCGATGAAACATATATACTGTGCTTATCATTGTAGCCAATAAAGGAAGATTCGATAATTCAGAACACATACTTAGAAGGTAAGTAAATGATAGTTAAGACTTGCCTATATAGTCGTTAACCCCAATTCCCCCACTGTTTTGAATAATCGATCTTTAGGCATATCTTTGGTGAGAGTATCGGCTATGTTATCCTTCGATCTCACATCGATCAAGGTGATAACCCCTTGTTCTCTTGGTGTAATACTTCAAGCAACCGCTTCTTCTCTCTCAAACCCATAACCTCCAACAATCTTGAAGTATTATTATCGTGTGTTGGATTTGAGCGAGAAATGTGTCTTCTTGAAGATCTTGTCAAGACGAACTCACGGGTGTATTTTACTTTCGATTTCGACGGTGGTATTGGCCGAGATTTGAGTTTAAAGATTCGGGTGACCAAAATCTTTGATTCAAAAACGCAAAAATTATAGCCAATTTTAGAGGGTGAAACCACTTGGGCTTTGTTCTACTCGTCGATACGAACGTTTTGAGTGGTCACTCACGTCGATCGGAGGTCGGACGGAGAAGTTACGGCAACCTGAAGTTTCCATATGAATTTCTAGCGAATTTCGGGATTTCTAGTGAATTTCGGGGGCGGAAATTTCCAGCGAGTTTTAGCGACAAGGGCAGTCCATCTTAAGGTTTTTGGGCGCTCCAGATCTGCTTTTAGGGTTTGTTTTGGCAAAATCCATTTTTACAGAGCAGTTTGATCAAGGTTAGGGGAGTTATTTGACTTTGTGGCTCTGAGGACTCCAAGGTGCACTCTTTCTAATACTTTACTTTGATTAAAATGACAAAGCGTAGTTCCTATGATATTATGAAGCTTCAATTGTTTGATGTTACTGAATTTCATGGCTGGAAATTACATGTTCAATTTGGCATGAAAGAACGTGATATATTCTATACTGTATTGAGCGATTTTGCATCTACCATTGAAGATGTTGATGAATATCGATGGAACAAAGATGATGATTTTTGTAGAGATTATTTGTTGAACTCTCTAAATCCTAATCTGTCTATGACTTATAGTGAGTATAAGACGGCGAAAGAGATATGGGATCACTTGAACGCTCAGTTCCAAAAACAAGAGGGGCTATCTAAAACTCTCTTAGCGGAGAGATTCTTTGATTTTAAATTCACTATGAATTCAAGCATCACCTCTCAGTTAGTTGAATTTGAGAACATGAGGAACAAGTTGAAAAATGATATTATGATTAACTTGTTATTATTACGGATTAACTTGTTATTTTTATTTTGTGTATATCTAGGTAGTGCAGAAGATAGTGCTGCAAATATGTTTTTAGATCTATCTACTAACACAATGATAGAATCTAGAGATGTAGTGTTCTTCGAAAATAAGTTTCTCAAAGATCAAGGCTTGAATGTTTCTGGATCTACAGATATGATTTCAGAATCTCCTGTAGAATCTGAAGCGGGCCCTTCTGACACTAATTCCATCTTAGTAAGGATCACACTCATTAAGCTCTCCTCCATCTCTACCATCCATTGTAGAATGTCAAATATGAATTTCATATTATCATGAATTCAATCATTTGAATAAAACTTAGCAACATTCCATCAGGCAGAGAATAACATATATTGATGTCATAAAGCATCATAATATCATGTCATAAGCATCAATCCAGTTTCATATATTATGAACAAGACTTAAACAATGTGATTTACAAAGAGCCATCAACTTAAGTTTATTTGTAGGAGAATAACTATTGTCTAGTTTCAAAAAACATGACCAATAGTCAAGTCACCTACAATAACCTAGTCATGTAATATCAAGTTTCAATTAAGAACAAGACCTGCAGGCTTATTAAGTAAACAATTGTTTCTATGTTTCAATTTGGAATGTCACAGTTACCGATTCCTTAAAGTCAAATAATCTAACATCAAGTTTGGAATGAGATCATTTAACCAAAAAGGATAATCCAACTTAGTTGAATTGTATCATCAAGTTTGGAATGACACAATTTTCCCCGATAGAACATTTGAATTAGGTTAAAGTCATCTTCATCAAGTTTGGAATGAGACAACTCACCCTTTTCAAATTAGTCAACAACTGTGAACATCGATGAAACATATATACTATGCTTATCATTGTAGCCAATAAAGGAAGATTCGATAATTCAAAACACACACTTAGAAGGTAAGTAAATGGTAGTTAAGACTTGCCTATATAGTCTTTAACCCCAATTCCCCCACTGTTTTGAATAATCGATCTTTAGGCATACCTTTGGTGAGAGTATCGGCTATGTTATCCTTCGATCTCACATCGATCAAGGTGATAACCCCTTGTTCTCTCAGATAATTCAACAACGCATGTCTCAGTCTCACATGTCTTCTCTTTGAATTAAAGAGAGTATTATTGACGACTTGGACAGCTGCTTGATTATCACAGAATAGGCTCAAAGAATTAATCTTTAGTCGAGTCAAAGGAATATCCATAATCAGATTCTTTATCCACTCTGCCTCTTCGCCGGCTGAGGCTAAAGCAAAAAGTTCTGATTCCATAAACGATAATGCAATACAAGTCTGTCGTTTGGATTTCCATGTAATAGCAGCTCCACCCAAAGTGAATACATATCCACTAGTGGACTTACTACTTCCAATATCTGAACACCATGAGGCATCAGAATATCCATCCACAGTTGGAGGATAACCAGAATAATAGATAGCATAATCTTTAGTACGTTTAAGGTATCTCATTAGCCTATCAAGGGCATCCCAATGCTCGTTACTAGGATTACTAGTAAAACGACTCAGCATACCAACTGTAAAGGCTATGTCAGGTCTAGTGCAACTCATAGCATACATGAGACTACCAAGTAGTTTCGAGTATTTTAACTGATCAACGCTGGTCCCTTCATTAGGACTCAATCTGTTATTATAATCACATGGTGTCTCACTCGGTTTACACTTATCGTATCCCCAAGTAGAAAGTAGCTGCTCAATATAATGAGTCTGGCTAAGGGAGATAACTTGCCGTTTAAAGCTTACTTTCATACCAAGAATGGTATTAGCAATACCAAGATCTTTCATGTCAAATTCTTTAGCTAAAGTAGCTTTCACGTCACTCACTACAGAATGATCGGAACCAAGAATTAATATGTCATCAACATACAAGCAAATGATGACTATCTTATTTGACATAGAACGATGGTAAAGGCATTTATCTGAATAACTAGATTGAAAGCCATAACTCTTTACCACTTTGTCAAATTTAAGATGCCACATCTTAGGTGCTTGTTTAAGACCATACAATGATTTATTCAATTTACAAACTTTGTCCTCAAGACCTTTCATAACATATCCTTCCGGTTGTTCCATGTAAATTTCCTCATTTAACTCCCCATTTAAGAAAGCTGTTTTTACATCCATTTGATGCACTACAAAGTGTTCAATAGATGCTAAGGCAAGAAGAATTCTTATAGTTGATAGATGACACACAAGTGAATAAACATCAAAATAGTCTATTCCACTCTGTTGTTTATAGCCTTTAGCTACTAAACGTGCTTTGTATCTGGCTATTGATCTATCACTATTCAGTTTCTTCTTCAACACCCATTTACAGTCTATAACTTTAGCCCCTTTTGGCAAGTTTACTAGCTGCCAAGTGTGGTTCTGCAGCAGAGAGCTCATTTCATCATCTATGGCTTCTACCCACAGTAGAGATTCCCTAGATCTCATTGCTTCCTAATAGGAGAATGGATCATCCTCAAGATGGTAAGCAACAAAATCCTCACCAAAACTTTTGGGAATTCTCTCTCTACTCTTACTAGAATTGGTTCAATAGCCAATTATGTGGAATTAGTGTCAGAAGGGCCTGCTTCAGATTCTACAGGAGATTCTGAAATCATATATGTAGATCCAGAAACATTCAAGCCTTGATCTTTGAGAAACTTATTTTCGAAGAACACTACATCTCTAGATTCTATCATTGTGTTAGTAGATAGATCTAAAAACATATTTGCAGCATTATCTTCTGCACTACCTAGATATACACAAAATAAAAATAACAAGTTAATCCGTAATAATAACAAGTTAATCATAATATCATTTTTCAACTTGTTCCTCATGTTCTCAAATTCAACTAACTGAGAGGTGATGCTTGAATTATAGTGAATTTAAAATCAAAGAATCTCTCCGCTAAGAGAGTTTTAGATAGCCCCTCTTGTTTTTGGAACTGAGCGTTCAAGTGATCCCATATCTCTTTCGCCGTCTTATACTCACTATAAGTCATAGACAGATTAGGATTTAGAGAGTTCAACAAATAATCTCTACAAAAATCATCATCTTTGTTCCATCGATATTCATCAACATCTTCAATGGTAGATGCAAAATCGCTCAATACAGTATAGAATATATCACGTTCTTTCATGCCAAATTGAACATGTAATTTCCAGCCATGAAATTCAGTAACATCAAACAATTGAAGCTTCATAATATCATAGAAACTACGCTTTGTCATTTTAATCAGAGCAAAGTATTAGAAAGAGTGTACCTTGGAGTCTTTAGAGCCACAAAGTCGAATAACTCCCTAACCTTGATCAAACTGCTCTGTAAAGATGGAATTTGCCAAAACAAACCTTAAAAACAGATCTGGAGCACCCAAAAACCTTAAGATTGATTGCCCTTGTCGTTGAAACTCGCTGGAAATTTCCGCCCCCGAAATTCGCTAGAAATCCCGAAATTCGCTAGAAATTCATATGGAAACTTCAGGTTGCCGTAACTTCTCCGTCCGACCTCCGATCGACACGAGTGACCACTCAAAACGTTCGTATCAACGAGTAGAACAAAGCCCAAGTGGTTTCACCCTCTAAAATTGGCTATAATTTTTGGGTTTTTGAATCAAAGATTTCGGTCACCCGAATCTTTAAACTCAAATCTCGGCCAATACCACCGTCGAAATCGAAAGTAAAATACACCCGTGAGTTCGTCTTGACGAAATCTTCAAGAAGACACCTTTCTCGCTCAAATCCAACACACGATAATAATACTTCAAGATTGTTGGAGGTTATGGGTTTGAGAGAGAAGAAGCGGTTGCTTGAAGTATTACACCAAGAGACGTCAAGTTTGGAACGCTCAACAGTGTTACCTCCAGCGTAGGGAAACCCTAGAGTTTATATATATAAGTTATTGGGCTCTGGCCCATATGGACCCAAATAACCATGCTTTTACCTATTGGGCTTGTATGTGAACATATTAATTTTAGATTATATTAACAATATATACAACATTCTAACCTGACACTTCCTCACTTCTAATGATTATCCAAATTCTGCTAATGATTTCATGCATATTCTTTCAAAAATGTAATCATTCTTATATTTCAGAAGTGGTATCAGAGCAAGATTAAGATGAAAAGTGTGTGTTTGAGTGTTGTAAAAAGGTGAGAACCAAAAGAGAGCTTTTTGCAGCAAGCACTTTCGTTTGCCACAATCAAAAAAGAGTCTTGCAGCAGGCTATTTTTCGTTTGTAGCAGCAATAGGTTATGTAGCACCGACACGGACACACGACACGCAACACGACACGTTATATATTAAATATATATTTTTATATATAAATGCAAAAATAAATAAATAATAATAAAAAGAGCATGGAATTAATTTATACTAAAAATATTAATCCAACATTTGTTAATATCATTCATTGTTTTAATTTGACAAAAATTGAACGAGAAATTCAAAAATTGCAAACATAAAAGAGTAAACTTGAAGGAACATGTTCTGTTTTCTTATACTTGTCGGAGATTAGTGAGATTTCTTATAGTCCTAGACAGAGTTCGGAGTTCATGATATAAACTAGCTTGGAGCTCCTCTGCAAAATAAGGTTCGAGAAAATGAAAATCTAGGACAAGAACTCTCAAAGTATGACTAAAAGAAAAGGAAATCACTAAATTTTTCGCCATGGAAAATGTGAAAGATAACTCACAAGCCAATAACATAAACTAAAATAGATAACTCGCAAGTAATGTTTGCAAGAGGCAGAAAGAAGCAAAAAAAATTATAACTTTAAGTATGTGGGGGCAACGGAATGACGCCGACGAGAAGAGAGGCATTCCATCGTCACTCACGAGAATATCATAACTTATAAGTGAGAAACTTGAGAGTAAGAATTTTCTTCTTTCCCCTTTATTTTTGTTATTTTCATTATTTTTTCATATATTTACATTTTGATCCCTCAAGTATTGAAAATTTTTAAAATTGACCCCGTGCGTGTTGGAATTGCGTGTCGAAATTTCGTACTCGCGTGTCGGAGCATGTCAGGAAGAGTTGACCACATGTTGAAACGTGTCGGAGCGTGTCGAACACGTGTCGGAGCGTGTCGGACACATGTCGAAGTATCGAACACGACACGAAAGCTTCCGAAGAGTGTCGATACTTCTTAGGCAGCAAGTTGCTTTAGTAGTGGTTCTATTTTTACAGCAACAATATTGGCCTTAGAAACATTCGTACAACCAGCTATTCCACGCTTTAGTGGTCACTATTATCATTGGAGCATGCTAATAGAGAATTTTCTCAAGTCCAAGAAGTATCAGGATATTGTTTCCTTAAGAGTTGTCGAACCTAAAGAAGTAGCTGTGTTGACAGTAGCATAAAGAACAGCTTTGGATGCATCAAAATTGAAGGATCTCAAGGCCAAAAACTACATTTTCCAAGCAATTGGCAAATCTATTCTGGAGACAATTCTTTGCAAGGATACCTCCAAGCAAATATGGGATTCCATGAAGAGGAAGTATCAAGGCTCAGCAAGAGCAAAGAGGCAGCAGCTTCAAATGCTTCGTTCGGAGTTCGAAACGCTACGAATGAAGTCGCGAGAGACAATCACAACTTCTTCTCCCGGACAATGGCAATTGTCAATAAGATTGCAATTCATGGCGACAAGTCGAAGGATGTCACATCGTTGAAAAGATTCTTCGATCTTTGACACCAAAGTTCAACTTTGTTATTTGTTCCGTAGAAGAAGCCAAGGATATTGAAGAACTCTCCATTGATGAGTTGCAAGGATCCTTGTTAGTTCATGAACAAAAACTCCTACAGCAAGAGATGAAAGAGCAAGCTTTGAAGGCCTCAACTGGAGATCATTATTTATTAGCAACAAGGGCAAATAGAGGAAGAGGCAGAGGAAGAGGGAACAATGATTGCAATAGCTTCAACATCGATCAAAAGCCTAAAAGCCATTCCTATCGTGATTCTCAAGTGAGAGGAAGAGGTCATGGAGGATGACATTCAACTGGCTTTAGGCCAAGGTCAGTTGACAAATCAAAAGTGGAGTGTTTCATATGCCATAGGCGTGGGCATTACAAATCTGAATGTCGAACTAATTTGAACAGACGAAGTGTGGAAAAAAACTAACTTTGTAGAAAAAGAAGAAGTATCTTTTGATGGTGTGCCATGAGAAGGAAGAAACTCAACCAAACATGTGGTATCTCGACACTGGCTGTAGCAACCACATGTGTGGAGACAAGAAGATGTTTTCCGATCTAGGCAAATAATACCACAACACCGTGAAGTTTGGAGACAATTCTATTGTATCTGTGATGGGGAAAGGAACTATGGCAATTCATCCAAAAGGGACTTCGGTTTAGACCATCTCAAATGTACTGTATGTGCGTGAATTGAAGACTAATCTACTAAGTGTTGGTCAGCTGCAAGAGAAGGGATATGAAATCTCTATCAAATGTGGGATTTTCATAATCCAAGATGAGAATTTGGGTTTAATTGCCCAAGTCAAAATGACGGGCAATCAAATGTTTCAACTGTATCTCCACAACACTACAAATTCATGTTTCTCTGCAAGATTGAAGGAGGAAGCTTGGCTATCGCATTTTCGCTATGGGCATCTCAATTTCAATGGGTTGCAAACACTACATAAAAAAAGACGGTGGTCTTCCTTAGATCTTTGCTCCTTTGGAATTCTGTGAAGATTGTGTTGTTAGCAAGCAACATCATGCTCAGTTTCCGCAAAGAAAATCATGGAAAGCAAAGAACCCACTGGCGTTGGTCCATTCGGACATTTGTGGACCAATATCTCCAATTTCCAACGGAGGTAAATGGTATATCATTACCTTCATTGATGATCTTAGCCGAAAGATTTGGGTGCATTTCTTGTAGAAAAATCTAAAGCTTTTGCAGCCTTCAAAAACTTCAAAGCACTTGTTGAAAAATATGGAGGAAATCAAATAAAGGTCCTCCACACGAATCGTGGTGGAGAGTACAACTCACTTGAGTTTATAGATTTTTGTGTGAAGTATGGCATTAAGAGACGACTTACAGCAGCCTATACACCACGATGAAATGGCATATGTGAGAGGAATAATCATACCAGTCTAAATATGGTGCGAAGTCTCTTGAGGAGAAGTAGAATTCCAAGGAGTTTATGGCCTGAAGCAATCAATTGGAGCATTCATATTTTGAACAGAGTCCCACTCTAGCTATTCAAAATATGACACTAGAAGAAGCTTGAAGCAGCCAAAGACCTGTAGTAGATCACTTTAGAATTTTTGGGTGTATTGCCTATGCCCATGTTCCAAACCAGAAGAGGAAGAAGCTAGATGATAAGGGAGTCAAATGTGTTTTTATTGACATTAGTGATCAATCAAAAGCCTATAAGCTGTGTGATCCTATAACCAAGAAAATTATCATCAGCCATGATGTGATTTTTGATGAAGAACAAACCTGGTCGTGGGGTGACCAAGGTGTTAGTAAGCAAATTCCAATGAATTGTGAAGATGAAGATGAGCTGGTACAACAATGCACAACAACCCAAATCACCATAGGCAGTGTCTAAAGTACAACTGCAGCTGCAGAACCTGAAGATCAGCCTCATCGTGCTCGGTAGAGACCTGCATGGATGAGTGACTATGAAGTAACAAGAGTTGATCAATATGAAGATCCACTTACCCATTTTTCTTTGTTTTCATATTGTGATCCAACAACCTTTGATGAAGTAGTGCAAAAAGAAAATTGGAGGATAGCAATGGATGAAGAAATTGCAGCTATTGAGAGGAATAACACTTACGAGTTGACAAATCTTCCAAAAGGACACAAAACAATCGGGGTCGAATGGGTGTACAAGACAAAATTGAACAAGAATGGCAAAGTTGACAAGTGCAAGGCACGCTTGGTGGCAAAAGGTTACAAGCAAGAATTTGGAGTGGACTACAAAGAAGTATTTGCACCTATAGCAAGACTTTACACAATCAGATTGGTGATTGCATTAGCAACACAAAAATCATGGCATATCTTCCAATTAGATGTGAAGTCAGCATTCTTGCATGGTGACCTCCAAGAAAAGGTATTTGTTGATCAACCTTCTGGTTATGTGAAGCTTGGTAGTGAACATAAAGTTTATAAATTGAAAAATGCACTATATGAGTTAAAACAAGCTCCCCGAGCTTGGTATAGTCGCATTGATGCCTATTTTTTGAAGGAATGATTTAGAAAATGTCCATATGAGCATACACTCTATTAAAATTGGTGATGGTGGAAAGTTGCCTCTTGTATGCTTATATGTGGATGATCTTATTTTTACTGTGAATGATAGTGCCATGTTTGACAAATTCAAGAAGTCTATGATGGATGAATTTGAAATGACTAATCTTGGATTAATGCATTATATTCTAGGCATAGAAGTGATTCAATCTGCAGCTGGAATCTTTTTTTTTTTTTTTGGTAAACGGTAATTGTATAAAGCTTAACCAATATGTACAAGCAAACGGCACCAAAGCTTACACTCAAAATGAGCAAGGGATAATGAGTGGAAGGGTGCCAAAAGAAAAAGCAAAAGCCAACAAGGCATAAGCTAGAAGGCACAGTCAGCACAACGACGGCCACATCCTAAAGAAGGACCAAAACAAAAGAAGGCGACCAGCCAGCCAAACAGTGGCAACCCAAGCCCAAAACCTAACACAAAACGACGACGCCCAAGAGTGGCAACCAAGGACAAGGCAGCGACGCAGCCAACAAAAACAATAGAAGCCCATCCAACAGAATCTCCACCAACAGGACTCCTAAAGAACCACCGAAGAGGAATGGAAGATGCAAGGGTCAATCCCCCAGCTACATTGAAGTCTCTTGTTTCTTGGATTGTCCTCTACATTTGTAAATGTCAAGGCCTTATCCTTAACCACCTTAATGAGGTGATTTTTCATGGTCAGAACCGTCAAGGTATGGTTTCTAAACAGAATCTCATTCCTGTATTTCCAAATAAGGTGGCACAACACTCCAAAGGAAAACCGAGCAATGGAGTGGTAGAAGTCCTTACCGGGTAAGAATTTCAAAGCCCAGCGAAGGTTGTCGGCCCAATTCCTATTTCGCCAAGGGAGGTTGCATCTAGCGGCCTAAAAAAATGCAAAACTAGTTGTAATGCTACAACCAAAAAACATATGATCAATCGAATTCGGCATCAATTTGCAAAAGGCACAAACCGCATCCCCGATCCTACCATAAGATAAAAGCCAAGCCTGGGTGGGAAGACGATTCTTGGTGAAAAGCCAGAGATTGAATTGATATCTTGGAGATATAGCATTATTCCAGATCAATGAAGCCCAATTGACCCAAGGCTTCTTCCTTCTAATAAAGTGCCACACCGAAGCAACCGAGAATAAACTGAAAGTACTTCCTACCTAAGTAAAGCGATCCAGTACCTGCGATAATAAAGGGAGAGGCTACTCCCAAGACTCTAACACTGCTCGAATGGAATGACCAACCGGCGAAAAGAGATCCTCCACCGTAGCACACCAGGGTAAACCAGAGCTATAGATGAACGAGTCAAAAAATAAGAGGTTAAGGGGGCCTCTTGGGTGCCAATTATCGAACCGGAAGGAAACAAAACAGCCATCTCCAATCCTCCAGAGAGAAGATAGCCGAAACTCCGTCTTAAGATGGGTTGTTTAACCACCCAAAAACTCTTCCTTTTCAAGAACGTCGAATGGATCCACTTTCACCACAATGACTCCTTATCTATAAATAGGATCCAGATGTGTTCCAACATTGCCGCTTTATTCCAATCCCTCAGCCGACGAATACGTAAGCCTCCTTCCTCCTTCGAAAGGCAAACATCATCCTAGGAGACCTTGGCGCCACCCCTCCCTAAGCTAGGGCCCTTCTAGAGGAACTGTCTCAAGATCTGCTCAATGCGATCCAACACTACAACAAGGATAGTAAAGACACTCATCCAGTAAGCTTGGATTGCATGAAGAATTGACCTGATAAGCTGAAGACGGCCAGCAAAGGAGAGGAAGTGATGAGTCCACGAATGGACCCTATTGGTTATTCGATCAACTAGGGAGACGCAATCCGCCTTGCCGAGGTGGGAGGAGACAATAGGAACTCCGAGGTAATGCACGGGCAGAGTCCCTTCAATGAAACCAAGAGTAAGGAGGATCTCACTATGCACAACTGCGAAGCCTCCAGCAAGAAAGACCTCACTCTTGTCGGAGTTGGGCCTGAGACCACTCCACGCAGAGAAGGTATCAAAACCATCCTTCAAGAGAGAAATCGATGGCAAGTCATTTCTGCAAAATAGGAAGACATCATCCGCAAAGAAGAGGTGGGAAAGAGTCAACGCCTTGCATCTCCAAAAGAACTTGAAACCCGGTTGCTTGGCCCGAGCATTTAGGATCCCGAAGAAAACCTCCATTACCAAGGTGAATAGGTAAGGAGGGAGAAATCGGATCTCCTTGGCAAAGGCCACGGCCACTAGGAAAAAACCCATGAAGTTCTTCGTTCAAAGAAATTGAGAACTTAGGAGTGCAAACACAAACCATGATAATCCGAACAAAATAATTCGGGAAGCCAAAAGCACGAAGAACCTCCTCAAGAAAGTCCCAATCCACCGTGTCATAAGCTTTCCGAAAGTCCACCTTTACCGCACACTTGGGCTCGTATGGATGAAGATGGAAGCTAGCAAATAACTCATGGGCAAGAAGAATGTTGTCTCTAATCCGCCTGCCTTTGACGAAAGCATTTTGATAAGGGTTGATAATATCATTAAGGACTGCAGCAACCCGATTAGCTAAGACCTTAGTAATATACTTGTAAATGGTATTGCAACAGGCAATAGGCCTATAATCATTGACAAACGTCGCATTAGAAATTTTCGAGATCAACACTAGAATAGTATTGTTAATTTTCCTGAGAAGTTTCCCCATGGTAAGGAAATCCTTGACCGCTTCAGCGACCAAATGTCCTACCATCTCCCAATTATGCTTAAAGAACTCGTCACCAAAACCATCCGGCCCTGGAGCCTCCCCGCAAGGCAGGGAGAACAAGGTATCATGAATATCCACATCAAAGAACAGACGGGAGAGGAGACTAATCTAATCTTCCCTGAGTGGGCACCAAATGACCTCCCAAATATCTCACAAGAAGGGGCTAGAAGACAGAGAGCTCGGTCCTAAAAGCTCCTAATAATAAGAGACGAAAGTATGCTGCACTTATCTCGGCTCGGAGATAATATTACCAGAAGTGTCCATAACATAAAGAATTATGTTCCTCAACTATCTCCTATTAACATAATGGTGAAAGAATTTGATATTCCGATCACCTTCATTGAGCCACCTGATCCTAGACTTCTGCCTGAAGAATGACTCCTCCTGACACCTTAACTCCAAAAAGGTCCTCCGATGAGTCTTCTCTAATTCAGCAAGAAGCTCGCTAGTCGGATCCTGCTGAAGGCCAACCTGGGCTAGCCTTAGAGCACTTCTCATTACAATAACCCTCTCGAAGATATTAGAGAAAGACTCTCTGTTGAGTTGCTTCAAATGGCCTTTAAGAGCCTTCAGCTTTCTCACTAGCCTAAACATAGGTACCCCTACACCCAAGGTCTCACAAACTTGCGAGACAATGCTGTGGTAAGACGAGTGCTTAGTCCATAAATCAAAGAACTTAGAAGGTCTTCTTGAAAACACCGGTTGCAACACTCTAACCAGCATAGGAGTGTGATCAGAAATGCCAGGCGCAAGAAAAGAAGCTTCCAAATAAGAGAAATCCTGGCACCATTTGGCATTCACAAGCACTCGATCTATTTTCCTAGCCTTCCAATTAACTCTCGAGAAAGTAGACCAAGTAAAGCGAAAGCCAATATATTTATTTTCATCGTTCTACCTCAACAAGACCTCTCCGAGGCAGAATCCTTGAGGATATGCAAGCTGCCCATTTCGGAGGGCAAGCGAGATGAGGAACCATCCTTCAAGAGCGAGGCCTTTTTATTTTTCCCCTTAACCTCATCCAGCCTTGTTGCAGCTCCTCAAGGTTGCCCACTTCAACCGGAGCAAGTTCGGCCACCTGATGAGGGGCGGAAGGTTCGGAGGTGGGCTGAACCAACAGCCTCGCTTCTTCCATGATAGCAACAGCAGCTGAATCCTCACATACATACCCGAAGGTACCACAAAAGGGACATTCAACTGGTTTCCACATTGCGATGGAACGCATAATCCCATTCAAGACCACATCCACGGAGGAACACCTCAGTTGATTGGCATAGTTCTCAACACAAACCCTCGCAAAGGAGAGCATCTTCACTTGCTCCGTACGTTGATCAACATAGAGAGGTTTACCAACCGCACTAGCAATTCCACCAATAGCCGGAGCCGACCATAGATCAAGCGGAAGTTTTTCAACCTAATCCACACCAGAACGGCGGTTTGCTTATCCTTCTTTAAATCCAAAAGAGGTTGCCATTGCTGCAAAATGAGTGGAACCCTTGCAACCGTAAGGGATCCATCTTCAAGGATCTTCCTTCAAAACACCGAGTCCGAGATGTGGAAAAAAAAAAAACCTTGATTATCCGCCATTACCTCCACAAGCTTGGAGCCCCACGTCTGAATCAAGGCTTGTTCCGTGAGTTTGAAGGGAAGCTTCTTTCCAACATAATAGCCAATGAGGCACTCATGCCATTTAGGATCAAAGGCCTCTAACACTTCCTCCGCAAGGTGAACAACGGGCTTATTGTCCACAAAAGAGGGGGGAGAGTAGGCAAGGTCATAGCCTTTGGAAGCAAGCTTGGCCACATTGGCCCGAGTACGAGTAGGGGACACCTTCAGGTTCCCTGGTTCACGGACAGATCCAATCGGTTGCTTGGAGGAGGACCAAGCGTGGCTTCACCCCCTAGATCACCCGGCTCGGGAAGGAGCCATAGTAAGCACTTGGCGCTTGCCCATTCGATCGGGTTGGCCAGCCTTGAATGGCCTGACTGAATTGGAATGGAGGGGTTATGTCCCTAAGATGTTGCCGTAGAAGGTTGAGCCTCGCGAGAAGTACCAGCCAAGCCAACCGTGGTTAAGGCCATTTCACAAACACCTGAATGCAGCCCAAAGTCTACTACAGAAATGCCATCCAAAGAAGAAAGGCGTACCAAGGAGACTTCAACAGCACCAAGGAGAGAGAAATGCGGGTCAGTCCTAGTCAGAGAAGGCCCAGCACACGACTATGCAGGCCGCACCAGCAAGGCCAACTCGCGGGAACACCAGCAGAAGCCCATCTATGGAAGCTCAAAGAGAGAATTCCAAAATAGGGAATGGGCAAGCGATGAGATTCGAAAGGGGAAGGAAGAAGACCAAGCTCACCAATCTTCGAAGCTTCATCCCCCCCGATCAATAAAGCCCACGACCAAAACAGCAATAGGTGAGAAAGTAGTTCACGAGCCCTTGAGCAATTGAACCTGAGCTTGTGGGGGTAAGATAGGAGGAATGGCTTGGTGGAACAAAGGAGATACTGTAGACGACACTACCCTCCAATGCACGAGCCTAAAGACCAACCGAGACCCCCGCTCCGAGCAGAAATAAATCCAGACGAGTAGCTCACGCGTAACTCCTAGGGTTAGCGAGATTTGGAACTATAGGCCAACCTAGACAAATCCGTTCGATGGAGAGGACGAGGCGGGTGAGAGGAACCTACCCTGCAAATTTCAGCCAAAACGGATGGCTAGATCTCTGGGAATGAGCTTCAAACCAGCCGAATGAACAGTAACTCGAGAACCCAGTAGAGAGAACCCACATGAATAGTACCTACGAAGGACGAAATGGCAAGCTCCTTCAGTTGGAATCTTTATGTCTCAAAAGAAGTATGTTCAGGATATTTTGGACAGGCTTCAAATGAATAATTGCAACCCCGTGACTGCTTTAACTGAATTTGGATTGAAGCTCTTGAAGGATCCTGATGGAAGCAAGATGGATAGCACTCTCTACAAGCAAATTGTTGGATGCCTAATGTATTTGTCAGGGACAAGACCAGATATCATGCATGCCATGAGCCTTATAAGCAAGTATATGGAGCACCTAATAGAGTTATATATGTAAGTTGCAAAAAAGATTTTTTGCTATTTGCAAGAAACTAAAAATTTTGGGATGTTTTATAAAAAGGGGAAAAAGTCATATTTGTTTGGATTTACATATAGCAATTATGCTGGAGAGGTTGATGATACAAGAAGTACTTCAAGGTATGTCTTCATGCTTTGTTCAAAGGTGGTTTCAAAGTCTTCAAAGAAGTAATCAATTGTCACTTTATCAACAACTGAATCAGAATTTGTAGCTACAACTTCATGTGCCTGTTAAGCCATATGGTTACGAAAGATTTTTGGGGAGCTTCAGTTCAAATAGCATGAAGCAACTACAATCTATTGTGACAACAGCTCAGCCATCAAACTCTCCAAAAATATGGTTCTAAATGGGAGGAGCAAGCATATAGATGTGAAGTACCACTTCCTAAAGGATCTTACAAAGGATGAAGTAATTGAGCTAGTTTTCTACAAAAATTAAGATCAAGCGGCTGATATATTCACTAAGCCTCTAAAGTTGCCCACATTTTAGAAGCTGAGAAAGCTCCTTGGTGTCCGCTTGTTGAATATTCCAAATTGAGAGAATGTCCTTTAAACTGATTATTCAAAACATCAGTTTAAGGGAAGGAATGTTGAATGAGTCAATTTCCTTTTAATTTATTTTTCATGTGTTAGTAGTCTATTGAGCAATACTCCTATTATATGGGGTTGTTGCTGCACATTAAGTTAGTGGGTTGTGGTTGTTACCTATTAGTGTAAAGCCTATATAAAGGCTATGGTGTTAGTTTTATAAATATTAAGCAGACGGCTCTTCTTCCTGTGTGTGTCTCTCTCGGTCTTATATTTCAACAAGCAAGGCCTCTAAATAATGATGGAGCCATAATCCTAACGAAGGGGGAGTGAAAGGCTAATATCAAAGCTAAAATCTATGAGTGATTTCCTTAAATGTTTGATTAATGTTTGTTTTTTGTTACATGTAGAAAAGAAAATTGCATAATAGATTGATGTGTGTGTGTGTGTGTGTGTGTGTAATGTTATGTTGAAGATACCGTTGCCGATTGTAATTGATTGTGGGAATATTTCATGGAATATTGTGTATATCTTTGGGATATTATGTATTTCTTTATTCCTTAGTTATTTAGATACTTTGTATTATAAATAGATTGTAATTACATACTGAAGAGATAATGAAAGCAATACAATTCTCCCAAACCTTAAGCTTTCTACTTTTCTGACATGGTATCAGAGCCTCCCGCCTTGGCCTAGCTTCCGCAACGCTTTTCTTCTTTAGGGAGGAACCATGTTGAAGATTGAGGATTCAACTTCTGTTGTTTCTGAGGGAAATCCACAGTCTCCCAACAATCAAAGAGGAGATGTCGTCCCTACAGAACAACTGACGAATCCACCAGATAGTCAAACGAGTCTCGTACAGCCCAACACAGGATTTGCAGGACCCTACATTCAATGGGTACCTGTACCAATTCAGCCAAATCAAAATTCACCTCAAATCGCGGCTGGAAGGAATGGTGGGTCGGAAGAAACGAACTCGCACATACCTGGTTCGGGTCCTGGATACAGACCGAGCTGGACTTTCCCGGGTCAAAGTGGTTCGGGTTCGAGATACGCGGCAAGCAATCCCTACCCGACCTACGGACCCGGATTTTTTCCTTTTGCCGAAGTTGGTGGTCGGCCGGAACCCGGAGACCCACTGTACACCGCCAACGCCGACGGACCGGAGCTCCGCTTGATTTCCCAGCAACTATCGGGATCAGAGAATTACTCCCTGTGGTCTCGTGAGCTGCGGCGAGCGCTCGTGACCAAGGACAAGGATGCTTTCTTGGACGGTACAGTCCCGATACCGTCCGACGAGCGGCTTGCATGCCAATGGCGGAAGTGTAATCAGCTCGTTCGAACTTGGATAGGAAATTGCCTCACCACAGAGGTTGCCGCGGGGGTACCACCGACCGAAGATGCCCAAAAATTTTGGGAAAACCTACGGGAGATGTATGGTAAGTTAGATAGAGCAAAAATTTTCACATTAACACAAGCTTTATCAGATCTCAAGCAGGGAAATTTATCGATTTCGGCCATCTACAATAAGTTATCTGCCCTATGGAACGAAATCGAAATGACAGAGGAGAAACTAGACGGACCCGAGACGACCTTGGCTCAATATCAGGCTATGAAGGATTGGGAGAAGACTACAAGGTTCCTACTCGTGTTAAACGAGACATACTTACCGTTTCGAAGCCAAATCTTGGCCATGGATCCGGTTCCCCCACTCGGCCGCATATACCAACTTGCGGTGCAAGAAGAATCTCAGAGGTTGGCGTCGTCTGAGTATACGAAGATGGGAGATCATGTCGTGCTCGCGGCAAAGGCTTCGTCGGAGCACCGAAATGGATTTTCCAGATCTGGCCATGGAGGTTTGGCGAAGAAGACAGGGCTGCTAGGGTTGCGGGAGGAAGAAGAAGAGGGTTTTTATTCCTCTCAAATGGACGGTCAGGATTATTTCGCCAGATCGGACGGCTCGGGCAGCTCGTGAGGGACGAACGGCCATGATTCGTCCTTCGGATCGGACGATGGAGGCTACTCGTGAGGGGCGAACGGGCGAGACTTCGGATCTAACGGTGGAGGATCTTTCCCACAATCAGACAGCTCTCCTTTCGCCCTTGCCGCGCCAAGATCTAACTGCCCATCTGCGTCTGCGTTCAAGCAATCCAACAGCCAAAATTCAAATACATCCTCAAACAGAAATAATTCGGGAAAATGGAAAGGTAAATTTTGTGATTATTGCAAAAAACCTTATCATACCAAAGAAAATTGTTGGAAATTGCATGGAAGACCAAGGGAGAAGAAAGAACGAGAATTTTCTATAGCAGCAAATGCTAAGGTGAATCAACCCATCAGCAATGATCAGCTCCAACAAATCATGAGGACCTTAAGTCAGATGGGAATTCAAGACAAAATGCCTAGCTATGCAGGTATTTCTTATTGTTTGATGAGTAATATTCCGAGCAACGCATGGATTATTGATTCAGGTGCTAGTGACCATATAGTCTGTGATGAACGTTTCTTTTCTAAATTAGACAAATCCTCAAAACATACTTCCGTTCGCCTTCCAAATGGAAGTGATGTTTCAGTAGATAAAATTGGGAATGTTGAGTTGAGCCCTTCCATCACACTTAAAAATGTCCTTTTTATTCCAAATTTTCAGTTCAATCTCATTTCCGTATCCAAGATTTGTCAAGACAATCTCTGTCGGGTCATTTTTGATTCTGACATTTGTCTCTTTCAGGCCCCTTTGACTGGGACACTGATGGGCTCGGGTAGGAATTTCGAGGGACTTTATTTCTGGACAGCGTTTCCAAAGAATTTTTCTTTCAATAAGAGCATCTTATGTAATGCCAATCATAATAAAAATATCTCTTTATCCCATCAGTGTCTAGGCCATAGTGCCGCTTTTCCTCATCCCAAGTGTCCTATATGCCCATTGGCTAAACAGTCCAGAATGTCTTTTCCAAAAAGTACATCACGTGCTGCTAGAGCTTTCTCACTATTACACACGGACATCTGGGGCCCATATCACACCCCTCATCGTGATGGGTCTCGCTTCTTTCTTACTATCGTGGATGATCATACTCGAGCAACTTGTGTTTTTCTTATGCAGTCCAAAGCCCAAGTTCTCTCACATCTCAAAAATTTTATTATTCTCATCAAAAATCAGTTTAACAAATCCGTACAACGGATTCGTACTGACAATGGACGAGAATTCTTTAATCATGAATGTTCTTCCTTCTTTATTTCCAATGGCATTCTTCACAAGAGCTCCTGTGTCTATGCTCCTCAACAAAATGGGATTGTAGAAAGGAAACACCGTCACTTGTTAGAAGTTGCTCGAGCCATTAAGTATCAAGCTTCAATTCCTGAAATGTTTTGGGGAGACTGTGTGGTCACAGCAGCATACCTAATCAATCGAATGCCATCTCGAGTTTTGAGTGGGAAAACCCCATTCGAGTCATTGTTCGGAAAACGTCCCGACATTCGTCATCTTCGTGTTTTTGGATGTTTATGCTATGTATCTACCACGGGCCCTCGGGACAAATTGGATCCTCGTGCCCTTTCTTGCATATTTATGGGATATCCTACCCTTCAAAAAGGATATTTGGTGCTTGATCCATCCACTGGAAGATTCTTCGTTAGCCGAGACGTCATCTTTCATGAAGATGTTTTCCCTTTCAAAGATAGGGTACCCTTGCATCAACATGACGATTCCCAGACGTCTTTTCGCCCTTTTTTGCATGAAGACAATACTCCACAAGCACCCATGACGATGTTTCCACAAGTAATGTCTCCTATATCGTCTTCAGATATTGATATACATGTTGCTTCGGAAGGGGACAATGCAATACCTAGCATTCCTTCAATGAGTATATCGAAAGGATCTGGATCTCCGGAATCCAATATTCCAGCAGATGATACTTTTGCAAATTCACAAGTTGTTGTTCCATCTGACCAGCTAATCTTCGGCGATCAAGACGCACAGTTCGACCACCAACATGGACAGCGGATTATGTTTGTTCCTCCTCAACAAAGTGTGGTACACAATATCCTATTTCCTCCTATGTCAGCTTTGCTAATCTCTCTCCTGAACATAGATGCTGTGTTAGTAGAATTTCTGAGTAACAGGAACCTTCATCTTATGATGAGGCTGTCATGGATCCTCATTGGCAAAATGCTATGAAAGATGAATTACAAGCTCTCATCGAGAATGAGACTTGGGATATTGTTTGCCTACCTCCCCATCGTAAACCCATAGGATGCAAATGGGTATTTAAGATCAAATACAAAGCAGACGGATCCATTGAACGATACAAGGCCAGATTGGTTGCGAAGGGATTCACCCAGAAGGAAGGATTTGATTATACGGAAACTTTCTCTCCTGTTGCTAAAGAGGTCACCGTACGGTCCTTTCTTTCTATTGCAGCCATTCGTGACTGGCCTCTTCATCAAATGGATGTTCACAATGCTTTTCTACATGGAGATCTTGAAGAAGAGATTTATATGGATATCCCACCGGGATTTCGCAGACAGGGGGAGGGAAGTGTATGTCGTCTCCGAAAATCCCTATATGGGCTTAAACAAGCATCTCGTCAATGGTATGCCAAGTTTACCAGTGCGCTTACAACTGCAAAATTCCAGCAATCTAAGCATGACTATGCTTTATTCACATGGAAACAAGGTACGTCGTCAATCTACTTACTTATATACGTTGACGATATACTCATTATGGGAAATGATGCGTCTGCCATTGAGAGATTCAAAGAGTATCTACATTCTACATTTCATATTAAGGATTTGGGATCACCTAAATACTTTCTTAGGATAGAAATTGTGCGGTCAAATAAAGGCATATGTCTTAGCCAACGGAAATTCGTATTAGAAATCGTGTCAGAAGCAGGTTTGTCGGGATCTAGGCCAGCTGTTATTCCAATTGATCAGAATATCAAGTTAACAACAGCTGAATATGACCAAGGGTTGTCACCTATAAACAAGGATCCTTTGCTTAAAGATCCTTCTGCTTATCAAAGACTCGTTGGAAAGCTTATTTATTTGACCATGACTAGGCCAGACATTGCTTATGCAGTTCAGATTCTTAGTCAGTTCATGCATGCTCCAAAACAGTCCCACATGAATGCAGCATTGAAGGTCATTAAATACTTGAAAGGGTGTCCTGGTTTAGGAATATTGCTATCCCGAGACAACAATATGGAGATGGTAGCATACTGTGACACAGATTATGTTACTTGCCCCATGAGTAGATGATCAGTCACAGAATTCTGTATAAAATTAGGGGATTCTCTAATTTCATGGAAGACAAAGAAACAATCAATCGTATCTCTATCATCCGCGGAGGCAGAATACCGAGCAATGGCGAAGACTGGTTGTGAGATAGTCTAGATAAGAGGCCTTCTTCAAGACCTTGGTGTACAAATGAAAGAGCCTACTGTCCTATTTTGTGATAATGATGCTGCACTTAAGCTTGCAATGAACCCAGTATTCCACGAAAGGACAAAGCATATAGAGATTGATTGTCATTTCATCCGAGACAAGATTCAAAATGGGGTGATTAGAACAAGAGGGATAAGAACGGCAGAACAACCCGCAGACATCTTTACCAAGGCATTATGTCAAAGGCAACATTCGTATATACTAAACAAGCTAGGCGTCTTCGATGTGTATAGACCGCCAAGCTTGAGGGGGAGTGTTGAAGATACCGTTGCCGATTGTAATTGATTGTGGGAATATTTCATGGAATATTGTGTATATCTTTGGGATATTATGTATTTCTTTATTCCTTAGTTATTTAGATACTTTGTATTATAAATAGATTGTAATTACATACTAAAGAGATAATAAAAGCAATACAATTCTCCCAAACCTTAAGCTTTCTACTTTTCTGACATGTTATATTTTATTTTTAAAATTGGGAGTAAAATAGTGAAAAGTACCTATGAAAATATTATAGTTAATACCACGAAAGATCTCATACTGGTATTCATGTAACAAATTTACCCCAAACTAATTTTTTAACCACTAAAAACTCCAACTTAGTACACTTGCGATAAATTTATCTTCCATTAGCTTTTGTCAAATTTGTTGACATGGATGACATATGGTAATGTGGTATGGTGACTAATATCCATAGAATTAATATTACAAAAAATCCTAAACTAGTATATTTATGACAAATTTATTCTAAACTAATTTTTTGTCATAAAAAACCTTAAATCGGTACA
The DNA here is from genome assembly GCA_007663325.1 of Eucalyptus pauciflora. Taxonomy (NCBI): domain Eukaryota; kingdom Viridiplantae; phylum Streptophyta; class Magnoliopsida; order Myrtales; family Myrtaceae; genus Eucalyptus; species Eucalyptus pauciflora. The sequence goes on from VMYD01000388.1 coordinate 2,311,907, forward strand.
CCCATGACACATTTAACCTCTGTCAATACTCTTAAACAAGGTCGAGTTGTGATGTGCAATCAAATTTATTTTGCAGATTTCTCTAACAAAGCCTCTCTATCATCAATACCTGAATTTTTTTCCTCTAACGTGTTTGATAATCGGATCGATGCCTTGTGGATCCTAAGGGAGCTCAAGCTCCTAAGGCACGTCAAACATGAGAATGTGATTGCCTTGTGGATCCTGAGGGAGCTCAAGCTCCTAAGGCACGTCAAACATGAGAATGTGATTGCCTTGAAGTATGTGATGTTGCCTGTCCACAGTGCTAGGTGATGTATAGAGGCAATGTTAGAGAATTTTGGAAAATAAACTCGATTGCATATCACAACTTGGCCTTGTCAAGGCAATGTTAGAATATCATAGGGTAGTGGTGTTACCTTGCCGAGGAGAAGTTCTCGGCCGCAATCACTAGTCCAGCTAGCTTAAGGAAGATCTAAAACACGTCACTTGTGAAGATGAGCAACGGTTATGAAGTATCGGACTTGAATAACTTGCTTTGAATCTCGACGACCAAGAACAGGGCAGAGCAGAGCACTTCCCGTGTTCTCCCGGAATTGGTATGACGGAGAAAAGGTACTACCAGGAGTTTCCGAGATGATTATCAAGCTTCGATGACTGATTATTTATGGACGATTTCTCTCCGAATTTACTAGACTCCTTTCCGTGTATATTCTTGCTTTGTGACATCTAAGATGAAGTTCGACAAAAGAAAAAACACACACACACCCCCCCCCTAAGATGAACTCTCTTTCTCTCTCTCTCTCTCTCGGATCTGAAGATGAGCCCACGCGCGGACTGAGACTGTTATGGCCTATATAATATGTTGATGGGCCTGAGGCCCTTTGCTATTAAGTGTGGGTTCTTTTCTTTCGAGCTCTATGGGTCAAAACAGACGTATTTAGGCTTCGGCCACACAATTTAACTGGGGCCGAGATTATATTAAATTCCGAGGTTGCTCCCGCAAACCTGACGAAAGGAAGGCATTACAGGCTGAAAAGCTCGCCGTGTGAAGATGCTATGGGCTACAAATGCTCGGTGTATTGAAAGCATAATCTGAGACTACAAGTTGGGATCACTTCTGGAGGGTGAAACTCTGAGGCTACAACTTGCGATCAGTTGCGGAAACTATGACATAAACTCACCATCTTAAAAGAGATTTCAAAATAAAAAAATGCGATCACCTGCGGAGGGTGAGGCTCCAAGGCTACAACTTGCGAGATTTCGAGGTTGCATTGGCAAGGCTGCACTAGCAAACGAACGTGGGTCACTCCGGGCTACTAAAGCTCACTGTGTGATGGAGGATACTCTAGGTTGCGGAAGCTTGCCAGGTGAGGAAGATTTCGAGGTTGCATTTGCAAACCTAATGAGCCACTCCGGGCTACTAAAACTCACCATGTGAAGAAGAAGACTCTAAGTTGCAGAAGTTCTCCAAGTGATGAAATGCTCCGGGTTGCATAAGCTCGCTGTGCAGAGAATATTCCGCGGTTGGGTGCACAAACCTAACGGGAATGGGTCACTCCAGCCTACTAAAGCTCATCATATGGAGATGCTATGGGCCGCAAAAGCTCGCCTTGCAGGAATGCTCCGGGCATGTGAGGATGCTTCGAGCGTGTTAGGATACTCCGAGGCAACAAGTTGCAATCACTTGCAAAGGGAGAGGCTTTGAAGCTACAGCTTGCTCTCACTTGCAGAGACTATGATATTTCATAAACTCACCGTTTCAAAAGAGATTCCAGACTACAAGTTGCGATCACTTGTGGAGAAAGGGCTCCGAGGCCACAACCAACGATCACTAGCGGAATATACCGAAACAAGTGCACTGGTAGTGCAAGCATACCGGGCAGGATCATAAGAGACAACATCAAAAAAGTATGATCATGAAAAAATTGTTGATTGCATAAGTGAGTCAAGCTAGACTCGTTTGTTTCAGAAAACATTCAATATCATAAAATTACCATCTAACTCGGAAAATATCATCTATCACCAAATTCTTATTATAGAGAAGTCATTGTTAAGATGATTTTAACTCGTGAAAAGGGCTTATTAACTATAACGCTTTTGATCACATCCATTAATGGAGGAAATGAATTTGGACACCCATCATGCCTCGTAGTTTCATTGTCAAATGTTTTGAGAATCATTCACAATTAGCACACGTTGACCAATCCAAAATGTATTTTCAAGGGATTGTAATGTGGGCTTGGTCGCAGTTACAAATTTTAAATTTTAAATTTAATTAAAAAAATGTGAAAGATTGTGAAATATCTTGTGGTTGTCCCAATTATTTTGAAATTATCATTTTGTTCCACAAGAAATCATATTAACAAATTCATGGTATTTTGTAAAGGAAGTTTCATGGAGCAACTTCACCTTCTCTCATTTGCATGCATCCATTCCAATTATATAGTGAGTATACCTAAATATAACGCCAGTTGTGTTTGGTCATCTAAATTTTTAACTATAATATAATTGGATAGAAATAGGATGTGAAATCCAACAATTTTGTAATATTCCTTTCACTATTTGGTGAAAAAAAAAATTGTCAAATGGCATCATCCCTCTCAAAAAAGTGACGGTGCCTTCCTTGCCTTTCAATTTCCCAAAGAAACCAATTAAATTGTTTAGCCGCTTTTGGGAAATTTGGAAGGAAATGTCCCTTATTGGGCTGACTGCAAAGTTCCCTTTACGACAAAAAAGAAATATGGAAAACGATTAATGAAAAGAAAACCAATAAAATACACACAATAACACGAAACCTATTATTTTGTAATTATTTATACGATCATCAATTGAGCGACCATGACCAACAACTAAGATCAAGCAACAATGGCCTTGAGATTCGTGACTTGAAAATCAAATGGTCATGGCTGCTCCTAGCTTAAAGCTTTAAGTGTCATGACGACCTCAAATTTCATGACTCAAAAATAACATCTAGTGGACATGGCTACTATGAGTTTTATGACTCGAAAACCTTGCACCCAGGCCATTGCGAGCTCAAATTAAGTGGCCATCCCTACGAGCTTGCCACAACGTCCACAAACTTGAGCATGAACATTCATGGGTGCAGGAAGTTAGAAATTCAGCCCGCACTGTGGCAACTACTTGAAAGAGGCCTTTTAACATAAAAAAAAATATAGAGCGCAATTTTTCTTTGTACAACTTGACACATGTATTCCAACTTTGCATTGGAAATTTTTGCTATTACATGCCAACAAAAATTGACCAGCAAGTGAAAAAGTGTATTGGGACAATTTCTAAAATATTGCAAGAGGCTTTTTAACATTAAAATATATAGAGAGAGAGAAAGAGAGCGCAATTTTTATTTTTGTACAAAAATAAAGGAATAAAATGTTACATTATTCCTTTAAATAAAATAAAACACCAAAACGTTCCCTTCCACAGTTCTCAAATTCAGTTATTCACCTCTCACAAGGTGAAAATTATAGTTATCATGTAACCTTTACAAATTCAGTATGACCGTACCGTCATGTTAAGAAGGCTCTTTAGTAAATTATAATAATATAGTCGGATATTTTCATATTATGTCATATCACTTATTCAATAAAAATTGCATATAAATATAAATAATAAAAAGTTCTCACATTCACTTATATATAATTGAAATGGACATGTGACATTTGATAGTCGACATGGCCTATTCAGTCTTCTTACGTCACGACTGGCTGGTACAAACCCTCGCCTTCCAAATCTTATCTTCTAGAGTGATCTTTCTTTTGTTTTCATATTCCCAAGTCGTGGTTTCTTCATTTACCTGTTCGCACAGCCATTGATTTGTTTTTTTTTGGGATTGGTGCCCACGACCTTTTTTTTTTGGTCGAACCGCGACCTTTGATTGCATCATGTGAAAACCGACAAAATAGGCGCGGCTACGTGTCGTGCCAGCGATGGTGCTTTTCATTTTTGAATTATGATTCACATTCGAAGTAGAGATGCTCCTCTACTGTTGTTGTACCCCTTTCACACGGTGTAGCGACGACCAATGGAAAGTGAACTACATTCATGTGAGGCTATAGAGAGTGAGATTTGTAGACAAGACATACGAAATGATAATCGATTGATTACACAATACCATAATTATCAAGTGATAAATTCACCACATGAAAATTCTTTTTCTGTCTTTAAGCCACTTAATAGCAGGACAAACATCCTTTGACAACATTCATAGATATACATTGATGCCAAATTAGAACATGAATCTTCTATCCTATATGTTACTCTATTTGATGTCTCGACAACTGATTTATAAGAATGAGTTATTTTTCGGTAATTAGTATTTGTCAAGACACCCAAAGAAGCATTTTACGATCTCCACCCACCAAACTAAGGATAGAAAGCTTGAAGTTTTAAATTAAATGAGGGAAATTACCTAATAAGTCATAAATCTATTATACGAATGTTAATTTAGTCTTAAACTTTCTAATTTTGCCAATTTAGTCCTAAAATTTTGCATAGAATTTCAATGTAGTTATTTAATTCAATATTTGCTGAAAGTCACTGATGTGGCAATCTAGTAATCACCAACTTTGTTATGTTAGCAATTTCTGGTGGAAATTCGTCAAAATAACTACTTTGAAATCTTGCATAAATATTTATGATTAAATTGACAAAATTGAAATTTTAAAAATTAAATTGACATATATACAATAATTTTATGATTAACTAAACAATTTCCCCATATTCAAGACACTAGAGAGAGAGAGAGAGAGAGAGAGAGAGAGAGAGAGAGAGAGAGAGAGATATATATATATATATATATATATATATATATGTATGTATGTATGTATGTATGTATGTATGTATGTATGTATGTATGTATTGGCCTTATTTTTACTTTCAACTTTTGCTTTAAATTGGATTTATATTTATTATCGATTACATTATCTTTCAAGCATATAAAGCATTGCTTTGTAGGTTTATCTAGAAATTTTTTTTGTCAATACTTTTTTTTACCTTTTTAAAATTTTGTAGAGAAAGTGAAAGGTTTATAAACATATATGAGGAATAATGCCACACACAAAAAAAAAAATCTAAACTATATCCAATGTATCACTAATATCCAAAATACTTTTCATGTCACAAAAACTCCAAACCTTATATCAAAGTGACAAAACTATCCTATACTAACCAAAATGTGTTCTTAAATTTTGTTCACTATATTGTTAATACCTCAAATCTTTTCATGTCATCAAATTGTAAACTTTTATCAATGTGATAAGAAAAAATTTGAACATTTGTATTAATGGGTATAGTTTAAAATTTTTGTGACACGATCAAATAATTGAGATTTAGTGTTACAGCACACATAGTTTAGAATCTTTTGCGGTTTTTATATTCTATGCTCGTGCAAAAGGTTCTTTGCGTAAAACGACAAGATCTCAAGTTAGAAATAAAGAATAATAAAAAATAAAAAAAGTTAGATAATAAAGCAGAATGATGATATCATGTGCAACATCAGCGCACTCGTCACTATTCTTTCTTGGGCACCCTAGATTTCCTCTGTTTCACTTTTTTTTGTTTTTTTCTAATTTCAGCGCGTGCTGTACTGAAAACGACTAAACGGGGACATATCATATTTGCTTTGAAAAAGCTAAAATTGCAGCATTGGTCATTCAGGGTCCCCCGTCAACGTGTCTTTCAATCTTTGAATAAATGCACTGTGCGCGTCATATCGTCAGCTCTAGACCACGCGTAGCATTGTCGCCCCTTCTCGATTCCACTGCAATCCTCAAAAGCAGGTGCATCATCAGTGAGTTGTCCGTCAATTTCTCTGTTTCTTTCATCGTTGTCGTCTCATGTCGTGACTCACGCTGTGGATTCTTTTGGGGTACGATGGTCATCGGTGAAGAGGGAAAATGAAGAGCAGGAGGAGGACGGTGACTCACGTGTTTGAATAGCTGTAGGGCAGCGATGTCCGAGAAAATGGCATCGTATCTGAACAAAAAGAAAAGAAAGGGCATCGTAATCGTTTCGTTTCCCTTTATAATGTAGAAAAGCAAAAGGTGCTGTAACTTCACTTATATTTCTTGTCCGGTCTTCATCAATTGCTCTCTCTCTCTCTCTCTCTCTCTCAGTTTTTAAAATATTTAAATTTTAAACACTTTAACCTAATCATGCAAACAATTAAGTAAGAGGAAATCATACGAATATAAAAAGTATACAAATCACATAAGCCAGCAATGTGAGAATCTTTACCATCCCTCTATTTACAAGAGGTCTCAAATTCAAATTTTTTCATATCCTTATTTTCTTTCCTTATTAGTCCACTCTGCACGTGAAAGGTACTAGAATTCATAAAATATTTGATATACTTGTCTCATGCACATGCTAAGCAAACCCACAATCATTTTTATCTTACTTGTCCATATTTTGTTGTGAAATTTGTTTATTGCTAGAAAATGAAAATTGCCTGTCATATGCAAGTGGATGAATAATGTGAAGTAGTAATTAAAAGGGAAGTTAGCAAAGGAGGGGTAACTAGTCAAGGTAGATTAACCGCTTGTCTAATTACTGTTTTATTCCTAATTTGAAGAGTTGTGAGGTAGTTTTAGGGATAAGATTTGCTTTTGTGAAAAGTCAAACGGAGCTCAGTTTTGACCTTAATACATAGACATGTAGATGAGAGAGAAAATCTTCAAAAGACCCGCCATTAAAATTCATTTCCTCAAAATACCTCCAAATTGTGCTACCGCGTTGCGATGGACCTCCCCATCTCATTGCTGGTGATAAAAAGCACCTTTGACGGCCACGGACATCACGTGCGAAGATTTTCAATGTGTGTATTTTTAGAAAGCAATGCTATACATAGTAAGAAATCTTACACCGGCTGGTGAAATGATGCCAAATATTACATGATATGTATATGTTTTTACAGTGGAACCCTTATTCCTCTAGTATCTAATATCACAAGTATATTTTTAACTCAATATCATCCGTTTCGAAAAATAACTATCATGATCTTATATTTCTTTTGGTAATTAAATACTAGCAAGATATATTAATAATAGCATAGAGCATTGCCTTCTCAAAGAATAAGAGCTTAAAGTATACGGCAATATCAGTTTTTTGGAGAATATATTCTCCAAACTTTTGTCAGAGCTAATTTGTCTCTTCTTTTAACTTTTAAGGGCTTCTTTATTCTTTGAACACTTCAGACAATGCTGATGAAGAAATATTCTTCAATGCTTAGGGTGTAATGACGAGCCCAAGTCATCATAGCTTTTAGTATGGGTTAGGATCGACATGATTTAACAGTTAAGGAGCATTGGGTTACAATGGACGCGTTTGGTAACATTTTTATTTAAAAATTATTTCAAGGAATAGAAATAGAAAAAAATGTTTCTGTTTCGGAGAACAATTTTTGAACAAAAAAAATGCGTTTGGTAAACTTGTTCCGGAAATAAATAAAAAATGAACAGAAACACATTTGGTAAATTTGTCTTCTTTTTTTGTTTCTTTTAATTTTTTAATATTTTTCTTATTTTTCTTTCTTTTTTATTTTTTATTTTTTTCTTCTTTTGGCCGGTTGCCGGCCTCGGCCATGGCTGGCGACCAGCCGACGAGACATTCTCCCTATTCAAAAGCAATAGGTACTAAACCATTCATACTCGATGAAAGGGCTACTCCCTCTTAATGGACTAACGAGGACACGGAAAAGCATCTTTAAGGCTGCATTATAACTCTTTGAAAATCATATTCTCCCTATTCAAAAGCAATATGATAAGAAATTTCGCTAGTGAATGGTCCAAATGGTACTTGTTAATCAATTCATAAAGAAATTTACAGCCTTCAATACATTGACTGTCTTGTATTATACAAGTGGCCACAACCTATGAGGAGTTAAAAAGAGAGGGATAATTACTGACAAAAATCCAATTTGATTACCAATATTGGTAATTATATTTCATACGATGCCAATCTTGAAATTATTTTCCTATTGATAATATATGAAGAGTCACGCTAATTCTTTGAAAATCACGAAATATTTTCAATTAATTGCTTAATAAGTACTTGTGATTTATGAGACATTATCTACCATAATGCATAAAATAATTTTGGCTTTTTAATTTTGTATTATGTAAAATTTAATTTTCTACCCCCATTTTCTCTATTTGTCATATATACCCCTTTCTTATGCAAAACTGATGAGTGTCAATGCATCGGTCAACCACTGAGATTTGTCTCAATAGTCACCCTTCCAATATAGAAGGGCGAGGTGGGGAGTTCGAATCTTCACTTTCTCAGGAGGTTGGGGTAGGGACGATTTAGTTTCAAGTATGGATTTCGATTTCCACGTCCTGCAAGGAAGTAGAGTAAAAGTCTGAAAGTGAGAATTAAAATAAGAGTAGAGTATGATCGATAAATAAATCATCAGAGTTGTTGTCATATCTCAGTATCGTTTATTGGGGTTTATTCATCTCGTGCCTCACGCTTGGATTCCCAGGGGATAAAATTCGCAGCGGCTAGACTCGGATAAGGACAGAGAGATTCGAATTTCGATGAAAGTGAAGTCAGGTGAGAGAGAGAGAGAGCAATTAATGAGACCAGACGAGAAAAATAGGTGAAGTTTAAAGCACCTTCTCCTTTTCTAAAATCCTCGAGGAAAGAGGCGAGGATTATGCTTTTTCCTTTTCTTATTCAGTCGATGCCATGTCGATGTGTCGGGATCACTGCCCTACACCTACACGCCTATTCCAACACGTGAATCACCGTCCTTCTAGTCTTTATTTCTTTTATTTTCTTTCTATCAGTAACAATTTTTCTCTTATTCTTTTTCATTTTTTTTTATTTCCTTGGGTTGAGAAAACTTAATCCCCATAGCTTTCCCCATCCAGTAGGACAGGTCCACCTGTGACGGGTAAGATTTCCCAAATTATTGTACCTTCACATGTGGTCACGACGTCTGTCGAATTAAAAAGAGCAATTATTGGCGAAAAAAAAATATATATATTCAAAGGAAAAGACAGTGGTTAATTAAGAAATAAAACTTAGTTTATTTTTGAATAATTTGAAAATTATTTTCCAATAAAACAATAGCTTATATCACATATAAAAACAAATGGTCGAAAAATACTTTCATTTCATATGAAATTGTTTAGATGTAAATTGTTATTAATAATAAAAATATCTAGATGCTAGTAATTATCTTTAGTAAAATATTTTTCATTTTCCATGAAATAAATGGAGTCTAATTTGCGTTTGAAAGGAGTGATCAAGGCCATTTCAATCTGACTCTAGGAATGCCCCATAATTTGGTTTTAATAACATTGAGGTTGCTATCGAGAAAATGAACAATGATCATTGTCTTTTGAACTTGAGTTCTAAATAGGTGCATGTGGGGGTGAACGTTTATGTACGTGATGGAGCTATATCAATAAGTCTATGCATTTCATTCACTCTATTTTGGTTGAGCTAGGCTATTCCTAAGTTGTTTCACAAGCTTGTCTAAGAAACTTTTTGGTAAACAACATCAGTAGGAGAAAAAAGTAACCTTCATTGATTATCATCTAAGTGTCGATTAGCGAAGTAATAGTGACAATTATGACCAACATGTTCAATGGTGATGAAAGTAGCTTGTGATTCTATTTTTTTTTACCGTGTTTTTAACAACAGCTCGATTGTTGAAAGATAAATTTAGTTGATTAATGCCCATCGAAGTGTCAATTAGCGAAGTAATAGTGATAGTTACGACCAACATGCTCAATGGTGATGAAAGTAGCTTGTGATTATTTTTTGTTGACCGTGTTTTTAACAATAGTTTGATTGTTGAAAGATAAATTTAGTTGATTAATGCCCAAACTAAAAGTGTTGAATGTATTGCAATCGAGAAGATATATCATATCTACATTTGCTTACAATCTATAGAAATTACAACTACAACATTTTGAGCATTCTATTAGTAAATACGATGGTTTCCTAATTTAAAAGTCCATTTTCCAAATTTTGCATTTTTCATTCTTGCCATAACTTGTCTGCTTGTCTTCTGATTTTTTGCTCTATAATAACACTGCACTGAATGTAATTATCCCTTAATCCAATTTGGTCAGGGTGAGCATCTCTCGGTCCTCGCGCGGGCACGATCGCTTTTTAATTAATCATTTATAATTTAAAGTAAGAAAGAGCACGCGACGTTCGCCTAGTCATCGAAAGGTGCTTTTTATCAATCGCGATGGGGTAAGTGGGTCAATGGGAACCCAAGGGTACACTTTGGGAGGCATTTTAAGAAAGGTTTCTCACGTTATACCTATGGGGTCTTTTTTTTTTTTTTTGGTACTCAGGGAACCCCGTACAGCCGGCAGCCGGCGGGTAAACCCTGGGGGCGACACGCACGACCACCACGCACGTGCCACCGGGTAAATCACCAAATGACGCACTGGGGATTCGAACCCCTCCCCTTCGTGAGGGGGAGAAGGCCCGAAGCCAGCAACGCCACCACGGCGGGTGGTTCTATGGGGTCTTTTAGTTCCCTAGAAACTGTCGAAATATAAGCACATTCAAGCGGACACAAATGGTGCGTTTGTTTGTGTTTCTGTTCTTTTTTTGTTTTAGGGAATAGAAATAGAAAAAACTATTTCTGTTCCGGGGAACAGTTTTTGAACAAAAATGCGCGTTTGATAAACTTGTTCCTGAAATAAAAAAAGAACAAAAACATGTTTGGTAAATTTATGTTCTTTTTTTTTTTGTTTTTTTTTTAAATTTTTAATGTTTATTTTTAATTTTTAATTTTTTTCTTTCTTTTTCTTTTTCTTTTTTTCTTGCTTTGGCGGTCGCCCGGCGACAAACCCGGAGCCAGCTCTAGTTCGGGCACAAATCGGGTGGGCTGCCGCCGCCGTGGCGCCGCCGGCGGTGGCGGGCCCGAGAGGGACCCCGGGGCCGCGGCCGGGAGGGCAGCCTCCCGTGGCTGGGCGAGGCGCCGACGGCTGCCGACCATGGCCAAAGCAAGAAGAAGAAGAAAAGAAGAAAAAAAAAAGAAAAGAGAAGAGAAGAGAGAGAAAAAATGTTTCTCGTTTTTGTTCCAGAAACAAGAAACAACTTTTTTTTGTTTCTTGTTTCTGTTCTTTTTTTGTTCCCGGGAACAAAATAACAGAAAAACTGTTTATGAACAAAAAAAAAACGCAAACAAACAGGCCCAAAATAGCCAATTTTCACTTTAATTACTTTTATCAACCCAAAAATTCATAAAACCGTGCTATCATTAATTGCTTCGATTTGTTTGTCTTTACAGGGGAAAGGATGCGGACGTGGCAATTACCACCATATCTAATTCGTTTGTTTTGCATAAAATATAATATTTTTGAAAAAATATTTTCCAAAAAGTCATTTTCCAGAAAAAATGATAATATTTTCCAGTATTTGGCTGAATCTTGAAAATGAACTGAAAAATATTTTCCATTGTTTCATATGAAAAATTTGATTTGATTTTTCTAAATAGACATAACTATTCAAGTGTTAATAACTTGTGCATAAGCAGCTAGAGAAGTGGATACGGGCACTAGAGTCTCGAGTCTAGCCTCAATGGACCTTAGCTAGGCATCAAAATCGAAGCATGTGCACTTGGGTCTCGAACATGACCTTGATGGATTGCGGCATGAGTGCTGGGATATTGTGCCTAGCCTTAATGGATTTGAATGCGGGCATTAGGGTCTCGGGCTTAGCTTTGATAGACTTGGGCACTGACATTGGGATCTCAGCCACTAGGAACCCTAGTTCAAGTGTCGAGGACCTAGGCATGGCCTTTGTAAACCCGAGCCCGAGTGTTGGGGACTATAGCTTGAGCGTTGGGGACATAGGCATAGCCTTTATGGATTAAAGCCTAGGTGTTGGAGATCTGAGCTTGGGTATTGGGATCCTACACTTGGCTTTTACAGACGTAGGCTTGTGTGCCGAGGCATTGAGCACATGCAATGGGGCTTCAAGTTGGGCTTTGATGGACTCAAGCGGGGGCATTAGAGGCCCAAGCACAGACACCGATCTTGGGCCTGACCTCGATGAACTCGGACACAAGTGTCGAGGACCTAGGCATGAGCACTGGGGTCATGGTCTCTCCCCAATGGTCTCGGGCCTCAGTGTTGGAAACCTAATCTTGGACGTTGGAACTTGAGAAGTAGCATTGGAGTTTCTATGCCCAAGTTTAGAGTTTCGGGTCCAAATGTTGATACTTAATCATATTTTGGAAAATGATATCCGATTTTTTTAAAGAGGAAAATAGGCTTTTCCGTTGACTCGTTTTCCTTAGTAAACCAAATGTCAAAAATTGAGAAAAATATTTTTTTTCCGAAATATATTTTCCGAGAAATAAATGAAGCTTAAGTGAAATTATTTTTCTCAAGAAATTGATTAATGCAAAGACTTTGAATATGAATTTTTTTAGAAGAGCAATGCCGCGTATAGTTAGGAATTTTCCAGTGGCCGGTGAAATTTATATATGATTCCAAATATTCCATGATATATATATATATATATTTGTTTATACAGTGAAATAACCATATTCCTCTAGCATCTATTATCACAAATACTTTTAAACTCACGATATCTGTTGTGAAAAATAATTAACGTGATATTTTATGTCTTTCGGTAACTAAAGACAAGCAAGACATATGAATAGTAGGTTCTAGTATATGTTACATCAGTTTTTGGAGAATATATTATCCAAAGTTTTCCCTGACCTGTGTTGTCATCTTCTTCTAGGGCCCTGCTTTATTCTTTGTACACTTGGACAATGCTGATGAAGAAAAACTCTTACACCCGGTGCACCCAAAAACTCCTTTTAATTTCAACTAATTGCTTAATCCGCGTATAACATGGTGTTTTGATATTTTACTTCTCGATAGTGTAATTCATGCTATGTTTTATGCTATAACAATCGAAAGATTAAAATGATAAAGAGATGAATTGAGTAATCCTATGTCAAAAAACCACAAAATTTAAATTAATTATCCACTTGTTAATTTATGCTATGGTTTATTGAAGTTGGAGATATTAAAAAGATCTTGTGGCCATTTAGTAAATTCATGTAGTAATATGTTGTACATATGTGGATTTGTTGCGTGCGTCACGATCATATGTTATTTTTGATATTTTTGATATATCATTAGCAATATTTTCAAAGAATAATTTCATGTTTCTTTATACACAATAATGATCTGAAATTCAGACATAAGTCCTTATATATAGGTCATTTGCGACTGTCATGGCAGTACACCAAGTGTGGCACAATATATATTTTTTGGAGAAGTGGGGGACCCAAATTTGGATCGTAATTTCTGTTCATTCTCAAATAATTTTGATTTATTTGTAATATGCACTTCAGTAAAAGTGAACGACCGTTTTAATGTAAATTCGCATTCGTGGTATTTCTCCCTTCTAGACGGAGCATTGGAGACGTTGATATTCCTTTCTCACCCTTCCCTATTTATTAAAACGTCTCCGTATGATAGGACTCTCTCACATCCACGGCTATAAATATAGGGCATGCACGCTAAGTTCTCGCCACGCCACACGACCTGCGCTCTCTTCCTTCCTTCCTTTCCTCTCTCTGAACACTCACTCAAAGCCCTTGACTCTCTCTCTCTCTCTCTCTCTCTCTCTCTCTCTGAGATTCCAAATGACCACAATCCTTGCCCATCTCTTGGGGATGGATCGCAAAGGCAAGACTCATCAGATTGACCAGAGCATGTGGACTAACCTGCTTGCTTCTTTCGACGACGAGAAGTTCATGAAGGAGATGGTGAACACTCACGCTCCTGAGGAAGGAGACGTGGATGTTCAGTCTCTCTTCCATCTCGTCGACAACACCCTTCATGGAACGACCGCTATCGTCGACTCCATCGTCAATCCTAAGGTAATCACTTTCCGCCAGTGGCTCTCTCTTCCATTGATCTAATGATTAGTGAGAGGGTGGTAATTATAGCCGACCAATTAAGGTCGGATAAGACTGCCCTTGGACATTTTTCCTTATCACTAACAGTGTATGCTCCAATTTTCTTGAATTTTGCATCTGAGAGAAGATATGCAAAATTCTTTTTATGTGATACTTTTTTAGTGTTCAAATCCTCCTTTAATTAGAAAGGAAACCATTGATAGCCATTGAAAAAGAAAAAGGAAGTAGGGCGGTTATCTCACTAGTTGAAAAGGTGCGGTGGAAAAAAACAAAAGAGTGAACTTATTTTGTTTCCAAACTTATTTGGTTAACATTTCTTATTATTTCATTCGGCGATAATTTTGATAGAATGTGTACGAAAAAGGATTTTATATTTAACAAAACACATTTAACTGTCTTCAAAAAACAAATCTCTTTTCCTTTGTGAGATGGTTAGAACCATTTTAATGTTGAGACTTGTAAGATGGGAATGTGAGAGGAAATTATGCCCTATTCAAATAAGTTAAAGAAATGTCAAATCAGATTTATCCGAATTCGTACACGGAAGTGATAATATATTGAGCGGGCTACGGGGACCACGCTTGCTTTTCTGGTTGCTTTGCTCTTTACATGGCTAACGCCAAAAGGAGGAACAAGAAGGTGAAACAATCTAAAAAGGTATGGATTATCCATGTGCTGTAACAAGCACAAATCTAAGCGATTATGCCTTTGGATAAAGAGCTCTTTTGTTTTTCTCGTCACTGTTCTCTTGGCCAGACTGAACTAAAGCTTTTTAGCCGTCAAGTGTTTTTTTCATTTATTTTTATTTGATTCGAAATATGTCTAATCCATTTATAAATATTGACCAGCTATCCAGTCAATTGATATAGACAAGGGTTATGTAAATGACCAGTGCTTTTGCAAATGAAGATGAAAAGTTTGACAACTTCTCTTAAAGTTAAATAGGACTCATAATTAGCATATATCCACGCTTAACACAAGTTGTTCTTCAGACTCATTAGGCCTGACTAGGTTTGGACTATCCCTCAGGTTGAAGGCCCATGATCATGTGGATAACACTATAACTCCTCTATTTAAATCCTTTGGTTAAGAGAGTTTTTTCGTTTTTTGTATAGGCCGACAGTTGTTTGATACCTGAATTTACTCCCTGAATTTATCATGGTTTGACATAACGAGATCTTTTGTAAGTGTTGGGTCTTACTTAAATTAGTAGTGAAAACTATCGCATCTCTCTTTTGCTCTCTCCTCTCTCTTTCGGTTTCTAAGAATGAAGTGACCTTCATCGTAGGGCATACAAGGATCTGGAAGCCATGAGTTCAAGCCTCTCAAAGAGGGCTTCAATCCACCTTTAGCAGCCATCAACGAAGTGGGTTGTCAGGTATTTTATAATTGGTTTGGTTCGTTTTCTAATTTTTTTCCATGTACATGTGTTTAAACTAAAGATCGGAAGCTTTAATATTATGAAATGTTTGCATTCTAGCCTGTTGTATAGAGGTTGCGAATAACTAGTCTCTTTCATTAACTTATTGTCCTGTCATCAGATCACTTGTAAGGCACTGGACACCAAAAATGTGCGCCAAACACTGGCCTTGCTCTTTCACGAGCTATCGAGCTACTCGTGGGTTAATAAGGCTCTGATTACCCTTTCATCACTTTCTGTGTACTATGGTGACTTTTGGCGACTTGCTCAAGTTGAACCATCGGACAAGCTCGCGGAATCTATGGCCATACTGAAGGGGTTACCTGCAATCACCAAGCCCTCAGACCCACAAAAGATCCACATTTTCGGTGTTCTCAACGAAATGATCAAGACCACCCTGAATATGACCCAATGCATTGTGGATTTTGAGCATGACTCTAAGGATGTTCCCGAGTTGTCTACGATGATTGATGTTCCAAGCAGCGTTTATCAGATCATCATCAGTATCCTTGCTTGCTCTATTCAGTTCACCAGCCTCATTAGCATGGCCGATGAGTATGTTTATGAATTTCGAAAGAGTTTGCTTTTTATTTGTAAAAGATAATGATAAATGGTCTTAAATTATTTAAAGCTATTCTAATCAGGATTGATAAAATTGAGGACTACACCTTAACCCGATTCATTTTCAAATTCTCGTTCTTCACAAGAGTGAAGAACTCTTATTTGTAGAACAAGAATTGAACTTCTAATTGATTAGTATGGTCCTGAAAAGGCACAAGAAGTAGTTTTAGAATAAAAAGATCGAAAATTGATGAGAACAAATATGCATGAATGGGAATGACTCATGCCGCTAAGAGAATTTTTCTTTTGTTGTTTTTTCAGCAACAAGGGTAAAGATCTGCCTACATTTGCTCGAAAAGTGAAAATGATCCACCACACTATCAAGAGACATTATGAGGATTTTTTACAAAAAAAGGGTAAAATTTGTTCTCTCTTTTTCTACCTATTCAAGCCCAAAATATATTGGTCTAATAAGTAAACTTATAATTTTCATATCGAAGAGGAGATTAAGGAGTATCAGAGGCTGCAGCGACTCTTTAATGCCCCCACCGATAACGTGGAGCTGATAAAGGCCTTGTTTTACATCAAGGATGATCCTCAGCCTCTCTTCCTCGGCTCAAAGAAGACAAAGGTTCATATCTCCAACTTTCTCTGAGTTTAACATCAGTCAATGTTACAAGTCCAATGCATCAAGATTTTACACAACATGCCATTGTCGTAAAATTGTCTTCCACTAAGAATTTAATCTCATACATATGTTGGAATCTAACAGCAAAATTGTTTTCACCAGTTGTGCAATTGATAAAAAGCACATGCTGCACCAATGTCTATAATTCTCCTTGTTCTTTATATAGGATAAGGTCGAGTCACTCCGGAGAAAGAATGTGTTGCTGCTAATTTCGGACCTCAAATTGACCTCTCACGACCTCTCAATCCTCATCAAGATCTACAATGAGCGCAAGTTCCACGAGGAGCGCTATGAGATCGTGTGGGTCCCTATCATCGAACAAGAAGGCGAGGAGGTGATCAAACAGTTCCAGAACCTTCAGTTGCAGATGCCGTGGTACTCGGTGCACTCCCCTACACTTATCAACAGGGTGGCCATCAGGATAATCAAGGAGAAGTGGCATTTTAGGCAAGACACCATGGTGACGGTATTGGATCCACTAGGAAGAGTCTCAAACCAAAATGCTATGAGCATGATTAGGGTTTGGGGTTGGGATGCTTTCCCTTTCACTGGTGCTGTAGCAACAGACATCTGGAAGAGGCCTGGCATTAGCTGGTTTGAGCTTTTGGCGACTGACTTCATTTTCCCGAAGATACAGGAAGCTGTAAGTTTTTGTCATTCTTCTTCTTTTCCTTCTTCACTTTTCTTTTAGCCTTTTGTTTTTTTATACAACTAGAGTGCGCGCATATGGGTGTGAAAGGAAACTGTGATCTTTGAGTTTGCTTATTAGAGGATGAATTTAGTTAAATTGATGCAGTAATACAAGAATTTTATTCAAACTTAGAATCTGTCAAGACATAAATGGGATAAGACGAGAACTATAAAAGACTATTTTACATTATAATGTTGTCCAATTGTTTACTGATAAACGGTCAAGATTCATCTTATACCGAGTAGACATAGGCTTTACTGGAGCTTCTGTATAGAAATTTCGAAAATGTAAGATGAGTGTTTAGTTTGATTAACAATATATGGACATAAAAAATGAGCGTTAGTTATTTTTCATTGAAAAAGACATTGATTTTGCAATACATTGATTTTGCAATCTCTTATCAGATCAAGGCTGAGAAGTATATCTTCCTGTATGGAGCGGAACAACCCAAGGTCATCCAGGAGATCGAAGAGTCGCTAAAGAAGATGATCGATGACGGCTTTTCCATTGTTGCCTTCAACGTCACCAAATCACAGCTCTTTTGGACCCGCCTCGAGAGCTGCATGCTCTCCAAGCTACAAACCAGAGCGGACTTGCACGAACCCCTTATGCAGGATATCCTCAGGCTCTACACCAACTTCAAGAAGGACGGCGGGTTTGCGGTGCTCACGAAGGGGTCGCGGGTCATGATCAATGACTCCCACGTGCACGTCACAAAGGTCCTGGTGCAGTACGAGACGTGGAAGAAGCATGTGAACGTGAATGGGAAGACATTTGACATGGTCTTTAGGGAGCAGTTCGACCGGGTTTACGTCCTTCCGAGGTGCCACCACTTCTATATCCCCAACATGGTTGGTTACATCCCGGAGGATGTGAAATGCCCGGTCTGCCCGCGCATGATGAACAACATTGTCAAGTTCGAGTGTTGCCATGGTGCACATTAGTCGAGTAATGATGAGAGCAGTGCTCTCTGAGTGTTCTATGTACCCCAGTATAATGAATAAAGAGGGCTTGCTTAGCGTGTGCGCGGCCCTCCCCTCTGAACTTTGCCTAGGCAGTATCATGTATGGAACAACTATGTTCCCGTACTCTATGTAAAACGTTTCCAATTGAAGTTTGTGCTATCAAGTACTTGAAGCGTGTGATTTTGTCCTTTAAATGCTTCGCTGAGCACTTGTGCCTCATGACAATTAGATTACCCCGTGGCAATCTTCTATCACACTTCAAATTACAACTAGATGGATGTCCAACATATAAGCTTATAGAGCCAATTTGACTTTAAATTAACTCAACTTTTTCAACGTATCATCCACCGAGTATGGTGTGACTACTAAATCGACTTTTAACCCAATTCGGAGCAAAGTTGCGATTGTGACGGGGATTGATCAATGAGACACTAGTTGTTTCCTTCTCTTGCGAAGTACCCTTATCTAGAGGAAGAATTACGGTAACCTGGAACTAACACTAGAAACGGGATGAAGCAAAGAGCACGAGAGGAGTAGCAGGCTATACCATTTGACTCGAAGAATACCTAGTGACAAGTCAGAAATGTCGGCCACCAGGGCTTGCATGGTAATATTTCTGTTTCTCCCAATTTCTGTTCTTTTGTTTCCCGGAACAAAAAAAGAATAGAAATTCGTTTGATAAAACTTTTGTTGTCATGAACAATTTATCTATTTTTTTTGTTTTCGGGAATAGATTTGGAACAGAAATAAGAAACAAAAAAAAGTAGCTTCTTGTTCCTGGGAACAATTTCTAGAAATAAGCCAATTTTTTCTTTTCTTTTTTTCTTTTGTTTTTCCTTCTTGCTGCAACCTTGGGTGGCCGCTTGCCAACTGCCGGCCACCGTCAGTCGACCACCAGTGGCGACAATGGTCGCCGCCGTTGTCTGATCGTCGTCGCTGCCGCCCACAGCCCACTGGCCACCCCTGACCTTCGATGATTGCCACCGACCGCCGTTGCCGCTGTCGACTGCCGCCATAGGACCGTCGATCGCCATCATCGCCGCCACCTGCCGCTTGTCGCCGCCGACCGCCAACCACCACCGCACGATCGCCACCCATAGCCCACCGACCGTCGCTCCAGCGGTCGGCGACGACTAGTGGGCTATGGGCAGTGATTGTGCGGCGGCGGTCGATGGCGACAGTCATCAACCGGTGGTCCTGTGGTGGCGGTCGGCGGTGACGGGCAGTGGCGACGACTGGCGATCGGCGGTCCGTGAGCAAGAATAAAAAACAAATAAATACAAAAAATAAAAAATCGTACCAAACGCATTTCTATTCTTTTTTTATTTCAAGAATGGAAATTTTGTGTAGTTACAAAACACCGTATTTTACTCAAAAATTGTTCCCCGGAGTAGAAATAAAAAAGAACTATTTCTGAAAAGAAACTCTTCCCCGGCCAAAAAACATTACCATGCGCACCCCACGTGTAGACAGCTCTACGGCCTCTCCCATTTAGCGAGTAACAAACACTGAAAACGGCAAGTCGTTGTACCAAGAAGGGCAGCGTTGGTGCATTTGCTGTCAACGGGTAACTTACGAGTCTTTTTGACTTTTGATTTATGAACTAGCCTTACGAATTATACGCACTATGTCATCACTAGTCATTAGGTCAATGAAGATTGGGAATTATGTCACCAAACATATATGCTTAAGAAACTAATATTCTTGCCTGATTTACAAAAAGAGCTATCAATTAGTTTGACATCTTCAATAATATATTTAGAATCAGATTAGATAATGTCAGCGTGGATACTTCTTTGATTTGCCCTCTAATCCAACAGCTAAATCTTGTATGCGATGGGATTTTCTTCGATTTGTGATGCGTGTGCCATTGCTTTAACTTGTACGTGAGATAGTCTCCACGAGTTCTACAATTCTATAGTCAACATATGTGAGTAGGTCGAATACATGATTTCCACCCCATTGTCGCATCAACAGTGGGAGGTCTCGTACTTGACGTAGGAAAGGGAAGTTGAAAATTTCCTTTGCACATAAGAACGAGGTGCAATTCAACATAGAAGATGGTGAAAAAGATTGCAGGAGATGGGTGTCTTGTCGCTCTACTTCTCCACTCATAGTGGAAGTGATGGGCTTTTGCCATAGGCACAATAAGATTATGGGGTTGCCGAAATCTCAGAGACTTCTTGCAGGTTTTCAGTGATTCAACTGATGCCTTGAATATTTGAGATCATCCTTTAAGCAACCCAGTCACTTCGGTTTTATACATGATATCGGTTCGATTGGTAAATGAGGAAAGTTCCTTCTTCAATGAAGCGGTAGTGACCATGAAAGCGAAATTCCTCAAATATTATAAGAACATTTCACTTGCTTTTTTGGCATCCACGATCTTAGGTATTATCTCTCTCTTTCTCACTCTCACGAATATGTGGATTAGGATAAGGAAGCATTTAACTATACTTGGCTTTAATCCAGGTATAAATATCCACGTACTCCTCTTCCTGGTCATTGTACGCGTAATTCAAAATACGAAGAAAGTTAATACCTTCTACTCTTTCTTCTTTCTTGCATTCCAAAGCATGTCCGAAAGGGCTATGTAAGTGGCCCAAGTTTAGGAAGGAAATATTGGCTAGGCCAACCAATTTGTCATCATGCACATTCATTTACTTTAATGGGAGATAGTTACCAGTGGTAACTTGCCGTCCTTGGAAGGACCAAATTTCCTATGGAGGCACATAATTACAAGATGAATTAATCATGTTACCAGCCAAAAATTACATAAGACCAAAGTTATTCCCGGTAATGTAAGCAACAAAACCTACCACAAATTTCCTAATTTGACCGATCAAATTTATGATTTCCATGAATCCGTATAGATTTATCAATCTTGTGTTTTGGTCAAGTCATAAATAAGAGTCCTTATCAAAATTAAAGCACCAAATCTCGGGAGGGGTAGGGTGTGTGGGGGGTTGGAGGTGGAAATGATATTCGGCATAGAATATGAAGGGAAAATAGAGTTTAATTAAGTAGTCTTATGTAATTTAAAATTTTTTCTATCTTATGAACAATTAACCAAATTGTACCGAATTCATCGGTCAATCAATTCCTCGAACAACATTGTTCTGAGGCTTATTTGCCATGGTTGTAATGTATTTGAAATTGCCTGGTATTACTTACGTAGTCACATGATTGGGTGGGAATTATCAATCATTTATAGGATCAAGACATGAATTAAACCTACCCACTTATCGTTCCGAGATTGGTTAGGCGGCAAGAACGAGGAATGCGGGTCATATAAACTGATTGTGCTTTCTTCTTCTTCTTCTTTTTGCAAATTCCTGTCATTGCAAGCAAACTTGATTTCCAATATGGTTTTATTTGGAAGTTGCATGATGAACTTGTCAGCGAAATTCATATGTCAACAATTATCTATTTCTTTTTCCTTTTGTTATTTTTTTTGCTAGAATTGTATTGACCTTGTTCACTAAAACTACAAGAAGCACTCGTGCCTAAGGGCTAATTTGTTCAAATTCAATTTAATCCCTTAGGGAAGCACAAATACTTCCTTAATCTTATTGAGGGACATTAAACAAAAAAAGCACAAGTCAATAATGCATGGGCATGTACAGTCAAATTACTTTAATTGGAGGAAGTTACCATGGTAACTTACCATCCTTAAAAACACAATTTCCTTTAGAGAAAAGTAACTAATCATATTGCTGCCAAAAGTTATACAAGTAGTATAGTCATTTCCTGTAAATAAAAGGATAAGCATCTAGAAAACAAAACCTACCTTATTTGAGTCCTTTAACTTATCAAATTTATGCATTTCCAAAAATCAATATCTCATCAATAAAGATTTCTCAAAAGTGGATGTGCAAGAAGAATATATCATCAAACCACACATTTTATTTCAAGATTATAAATGGCATGAGCTCACCTATTACATTATGAAACCACCATATTTCAAAGACTTTGAAATTTCCTAGGAATCAGTCCCACAAGGATCGTCAGACTTGTTGCCATGAGAATCAGTGGTCCGGTATTCAATTTCTTGCGTTAACATCTTGCTCAATTCTTCGTAACTTCTTTTATGAAGTTTAAGCTCGTCTAAGGAGAGTTGGTCCATTGGTGCCTCCCACCAACCTTTGATTGGAGATTTCTGTACCTCTCACCTGAGTTCAACAGGGCACTTTCTTGCGGCTCTCAGTTCTTCGACAATGCTGAATTCTGTTCAGATAGTTCACGTAGCTCTGCCCTTTGTTCGTCTTCGGATTGCCTCGCAACACAAGAAAGGGATGTGCCTAGATCTTCGACCCGACCGAGACAGGCTTGATTGCGAGAACAACCAACAGACAAGGGTTCGTCGCCTAGCTTTAAGAGTACAATTATTGACTCCAGCGCACAATCTGAATAGATGTTAGCAGCCGTCCTAGGATCTTGCTTGCGAGGACGGCCAAGAGACAAGGGTGGATAGCCCAGGTGGAATAGTACAATTATCGACTCCAGCGTACTTTCTAAATAGACGTCAGCAGCCCTCCTAAGATCACGAGATCGACTTCTCGGAGCAACCTTCTTCATATATTTGAGATTGGCTCACGTACTCACACATGATTGAATAGGGATTAGCCAAGATTTATAAGGCCATGACACTGAATAAACGTACCCACATCTCATATTGTGATTGGCGAATCACATTTGTTTCCACGTATAGCATATTATCTGCCTTTTGTAGATAAACTTTAATTTTATTTTATCTTGTTTGGTTATATTTCTTCACCAATTATGATCATGCATGAAAATTGGTCAGAGAGCTAAATAGATTTTGGTCCTTGAATTTGTTGATGCTCATTTCAGTACTCAAATTAACTTTGTTTTCTTTTTTAATTCACTAAACTTATCTATTCTTTAATTGTTCCCAAATGGTCCAATTTTCAGCCATTATTCTTTGGATACACCCAAGAGATAGTTAAAAGAGCATATGTTTTGTAAGCATATTATATGTTATTCCCAATTCCAACTGTGATAATGGATGTAGAGATACGAAAGTTGCTTGTCGCAACCTCTCTTTTGCCATCGGGGGGGAAAGAAAGAGGTTTAGGGGTATTTGCCTAAAGAGGCGAACCAACGGCCCTAAATTAGGCGTGGGCTCTTCCAAGTCCATACCTCGCGCAACATAGGATTTCGTATTTTAATTCTTAACGACCTAAATATTTCTAGGAGTCGCCATTGGCCTATTGGGGTCAATTAGAAACCAATCGAGACACATGAGTGTTGTCTCGATTTCTATGCAACCTAGGAACGGGGATTTGTTTACGCCAATGTTTCTATTAGCATCCTTGCGGTACCACTAACTTGAAATGTTGTTTATCTAAATGGTTATGCAATCTTGATTACTAATTATGATCCTTATGAAACCACTAAACGTCAATGCAAATATTTTTGTCGGTTTGTTTTCCTTAATGTTTAAACTAATCCTAACCTAATTTAGAAGAGAAATTTACACTCAAATTAATGAAAAGCGGTGCGATAAGTAAACATCCAAGAAATTGAAATAACTTGAAAATAAATGTGGAAAAGGAAAATCCGATTCAAGTCGAGCAAATAATATTACATGGCCTTGTTATCACGCCCTGTGATAGGACCCCATGATAGAAATGATAATTTAAATATACATGAAATTACTCTAAATAATTTTAATCTATGCAAAATGGATTATTTACAAAAAGGATTATAAAATACCAAAATACCATTAAATTAGGAAAACTGACATTATAAAATTAGGAAAATTTCATAGATGTCATTTTTGCCTTAATTTGATACCATCCATCATTTTTATTTTTATTTTTTTTCATTTCGTATTTTTTTCATTTTTTAATTTTTATTTAAAAATAATTCCATAAGCCAATACATGCTGATTTACACTAAAATGGAATTTTCCAGTACATAAATATAATAAGAACCAAGCTCAAATCGACCGTTGCAAGATCGAAGCTTAGTTTTGGCATTTCGTCGAACACTTGGTGTGCATCAAACCAACCCAAGCAGCTTCTTCGAGCCATGTTTATGGCCTTCAATCTCGATCCATAAGTAATCTCATGTGAAACTAAAGTATCAAGGTTATACTATCACATGCAAAGAGCAATATTAAATAGAAATCATAGCCTAAAATACACAAAAACCAAGCTGAAATTGTCCTCAAATATGCAAGTTTAAGCTGATTTTGCAAATCTGGATTTGAACCTAAGTCAAGCAAACAAGTTGTATGCTCATATTCAAGCCTCGACACTCATCACATGCAAGATCTATGGAAAAGATCACTTGATCAAAATGAAAGTAGGTAACATGGACTTTCAAATGCAATAAACATCACAAAGAATGATCAATCAAACACATTGAAATGACCTCTTCAAGAAGCATACATGCATGGTCCACATTGACCAGCCATGAATCAATGTGGATGGGCTTGATTTTGGCTCAAGTTGTAGACGATCTCATGGTTTACTCGGAGATTTAAAAACCAAACCAAGCTAACCTCAGCATCATTTATACTCCCATATAACATTCATCAAGTTCATGAAGACGGAAAATGCATGCAAAGGCGAGCAGCAAGTCAAACATATATGGCTCTTGAAGAGGCTTTAAACACTTAGAAAAATTTCAGTCTCAAAAATAAGTTTTCCAGGTTGGTTTTCCTCTTAGTTTTCCATGGTTAAACCATGTTCAAACTTGACCAAAAATACATCTAAGACTCTTACCTTACTTCCTAGTTTCTTTTGCAAGTGGCTCTTGGCCGAGGAAACCGAGAAATTATCCTCGGGGGCACGTGGAATTTGGCTCATTCATACTAGAAAATGAGATCTGCAGAGAAAAAACTAACAACGAAGGTTTTCGTTGACCTCCATAATTAGACTTTAGAACCTCTTTTATTGGCCAAATTAACTCTGAACCAAACTATATGCATTCTAGTTTGGGTTACAAGTCATGGATTTCCTTATTTGTCTTAGTTTTCTAAAAAGCACTCGCTTCTCCTCACCCGTGACCAGCCAAGCTCAACACTTTGAAAAATTTACGGACTTTCTTGGCCCGCTAGGAGGGTATTTTTAGGGGTGCTTTAGGAGGGTATTCTTTTCGAGATATGGTGAATTTCTGGGTAGATATTACGAAATATTGCGATTGGGCTTTCTAGGATTTGGAATTAAAGAGTAATCTTATCGAAATTCTGGATCGTTATCAATAGGTGAAAATTTTGTGGAAAATTTTGCGGATGTTGAATTCGAAAAAAAATTAAAATCCTAAAATTTCCCCTATAAAAGACCTACGAGCACAAGCCGTGGAGGGGGGCTGGTTTCTTTTAGGTGGGGCTTCGCTGGGTTTTCTTTTGGGAATCAAAGAGAAAAAGACAAAAAAGTGAAAGAGGAAGGAGGGTTTGGAAGCTGTACGTGCGTGGAGGAGAGGGAGTAAAGAAAAGCAAAAAGTGAAAAGTCAACTCAGGGACTCCTTCGACGTCAGAGGTCTTCATGCACGTCCATGGTGTTTTTTCGGTGATGCTATTGCGTTTGTTGAAGGACGCCTAGCATCAATTGTCGCTGTTCCGGTTGCTATACCACGCCAGGTGTCTCGTGGTGTCCGTGAGCCGCGCCCCCAATTTCAGCAGCAAACGCTCGGATCTCCAAACGCCAGGTGCTGCTCCCGCTGATCTTCCACGCCAGGCGCTGCTCTCGTTGCTTTGTCACGCCAGTCAAAGTGCGTGTCAAGAAGGACCGAACAGCATGTTCTCCAATATTGACGTGGACTTTCAAACATCCAGCTGGCCATTCCTGCTGCCTTGCCACGCCGATTCTTCAGCATCTCTTATTGCAGAGGTATCCGCAGGTTCTTCAGGCTTGAATCGTGCCCATCACGACCCAACCCAATATCAGTGAAGCTTGCTGATTTTGCTGCGTCAACGTTGATGTTCCTTGTTTAACTCGACGCCACATTGGTGTCCGGAACGTTAGCCCATCAAAATCGTTGCAAATTGTGCCAAGCCAAGTCGAGACACCGCCACAACCGTTGCCCTAAAGTCGAGCCGTGCCGTGCCCATCGTTGGTCCATTCTGCTGATTGGATTTATTAGATTTAGTTTATTAGGTAGATTTATTAGATTTAATTTATTAGATAGATTTGCTTTATCTTATTTTAGGTTTTGATATTTTATCTCTTTGTTTGATTTTTTTTTAGAATTAGTCTTTAAGGTATGATTGAGATTCCAACATGAAAGTGCCCCTCAAATTAGGGATTGACAGTTCGATTTTTGCGCCCGAAATCCGACTCGCAATCCCTTGCAAAAAATCGACAATCCGATCTCATGCCCGAGATTCGATTCGCGATTTAATTTTAAAATTGGACAACCCGATCTCATGCGCGAGATATGGTTCGCCAATTTTCGAATATCAATTTTACCTTGGTTGATTTGATGTCGTCGTCTCTAAGTCAATTTTATTTTTATAAAAGAAAAAATCCAAAAAATTTTGAATTAGGATTAGGTTTGTTTTTTTTATCTTGCATGATTAGATAGGGATTTTATTTTGAGTCATGAAAAAGAAAAAAAGAAAAGTGCACTCATTTAGGATGTTAGTTTTTTTTATTATCTGAATTGCATGTTTAATTTTGATTTCGAATTTCATAAACAAAAAAAGAAAAAATTAGAATTAGGGCATTCTTTGCATGTCATTGCATATTAGATAAAATTGCATGTTTGATTTTAGGTCTAGATAGATTTTTAGATGAATTGCATGATAGGTTATTTTTTTTTTAAATGCATGTTTAGAAAGCATTTATAATAGATAGCATTTCACTTTAGTTTTCACTTTAGCTAGACTTTTATTTTCTTTAGTGATTTTAATTATGAATTTTCATTTTAAATAAAAATAAAAAATCATCATGTGCACGTCATGTAGAATTAGGGTCATGTAGATCGCACGTCATTTACTGATTACTAGAGTCATTTAACTAAGAAATCATTTGCCCGTCATTAGAGTTAGGTTATTTGATTAATTTAGATTGCATATTTAATTATTGCATTTCTTTAGAAATTACCTTTACTCATGTCATGTAGTTTAGGTCATGTTACCATGTCATATCAACTCATGTTAGATTAGTAACATTGCATCGCATAATTATCATTGAATAAATAAAAACAAAAAATTGAGTGATTGCTTGTTAATTAGAAATCATATCTAGGATTGCTGATATGAATTCTGATCTAACAACGCAGATGCTTTCGTTGCTTTGAGGTAAGTTCAGCATTGTTTAATTGCTTTCCTGAGTGTTAAATTGGTGGTATGCGTACCTGCATGATTGCCTCACATGTTAGGAAGATGAAATAAAATCAATTCAAGCTGCCTGCAAACATTTTTCAAAAACAAAAGAGAAAGGTACCGAAAGGGCGTTAGAGAAATCTAACGTAATCAAGTCCCCGTATCCAAAATCTATGGTTCGTAGGAGTAAGATAATCCTCCCGTTATTTTACTTAGGTGTCTAATCGACCTACCCTAAACCGATTAGTGGCGACTCCTAGATAATGATCTTTTGCATGTCAAAATCCCTAAGTCGCAATTTGGTGTGGGCTTGGGAGAGCCCGAGCTAAGCTTAAAGGCTTAGTAGTCCATCAACCTAGTTTTAGGTGGCAAACTTGAAAATTGGGTCGCGACAGCTTGGCGACTCCACTGGGGATAAAAAGTTAAAGCACTTAGTGGACTTAGGCCAATTTTCTTTTCTTTTTTTAAATGTTTTGGTTTGGCAGCGAGGATTCCAGGTATGTC
Source organism: Eucalyptus pauciflora (assembly GCA_007663325.1). Taxonomy (NCBI): domain Eukaryota; kingdom Viridiplantae; phylum Streptophyta; class Magnoliopsida; order Myrtales; family Myrtaceae; genus Eucalyptus; species Eucalyptus pauciflora. Next base: position 2,339,970 of record VMYD01000388.1, read on the forward strand.
CCTAACATTTAAGGTGTTAAATGTTCGTGCAGGATGGGAGGTATAAGGGGAAGTGTTTGCTAACCTTTGTTTTGCAGGGAGGTGTAGGAATGTATGGTTTATTTTCACATATGAAGGGTTGCTTTATATAAACTGTTGTGCATGCCTTGCATCTTGCACTACACTTTTGCACACACAACCTGCCGCCGGACCTGGGCCGCATAGGATCATTTAGGATGGTGTTGAGATGGATACCACTCTGACCGCATGCTCGCGGTACGAGTCGCCCATCTCAATTCCGAAATTTCTTTCATGGTGTCAAGAGTACCCACCTCGGTCCGCATGCCTATGACCCGGGTCGGCTCTTTGACCAAGCCGGAGTCATGAGGACCCGACATAGTCCACAAGCCCGTGGCTAGTCCGATCATCCTTGTGGCTTCACTTTGCTAAGCCTTATAGATTAGAAATCGAACCACTTACCATGCGCATGTCCATGTGATTGCCCTTTATTGGTAAAGTAAGTTCTCTAAATTTTTGCCTTTGCAATTTACTTACGCTATTGCATTATTTTGTCGGTCCATGGCATTAGGATTGTCTTGAGTCTTGATCAATATACAATGGGGACATCGGACATTCGAATTATTCTCCCTCCAAAGGAAGAGCTTAGCACTTGGTGGGACAAGTTAGACCAAGCTGGCCGCCAATTTGTAGAGTCGCATATAGCTCGACTACTTTCATTGTTGCGTATCAACATCCATGGCGGTATCATCCAAGCACTTGCCCACTGTTGGTGCCCCGAGACTTCCACCTTTATCTTTGGCGATAAGCATGAGCTCACTCCCACCTTGGAAGAATATAGCATTGCCCTGGGAAAATCTTTGAAAGCTGAATTGATTAGTCCACTTATTGGAATTGATCCCGTTGTGGCCTTATCTGATTTTTTAAGAATCAAAGAGGACAACATAAGAAAAGTTTTGAAGGCTCACCACCACACTTGCCCATTATCTTTTCTAAAAGAATGTTTCGAAAATGGTACTTCATTTCAAATGCGTAGGGTTTTCCTTTTAGCTTTCTTTGGGTTCATAATTTTTCCTTACTGCAAGAATGCTATTAACCCTTTGATGGCTCATTTACTTAAGCAAGTGTTGGAAGGGAAAAAAATTGTAAACACCATTCTAGCCGAAACCTTTCTTTCCCTCACTCGATTTAAAGGAGGCGGTGATAAGACATTCTGTTCCTCTCCCGAGCTTTTGCAAATTTGGTTTCTTTCTCATATAAAGGGATTTGGTAGTTTAATGAATATACATGATATTAGTGATTCTAATCACCCTCTTATAAAATTTGAGAACAACCAAAAACATGCACCGGATTACCATTATTCTAGGTGGCTAGCTTTCATGAAAAAACCAACTTCCAAGGGTTTCCTATGGCATGCTAAATGGTTCCAAGTTCGTGTGGCGAGGCTCACATGTGGAGGTATTGGCCCAATCCTTCTATTGGGATTCACTGGAGCATTGGAGTATTATCCGACTAGAGTGACTCGCCAGTATCAGGTAGTGCAAGAGCTTCCCCCGGCGTTACAAACGGATCCACTCAAGGTCAGCTTCGTTGATGGAAATCGAGACCATGAAGACTCTATTCTCACTATCAAATCAATGTGGGACATGTGCCATCCACGAAAACTCAAATGGCCCGAGGAAGAGCTGAAGGGTAAAGAAAGAAAGTACTATGCCTCGACTAAGTACATTCAACAACACAAGATTCAAGAGGAGCTGCTTCCAAAGATACCAGAGGTGCCACTGAAGATCACCAATCGTGCTGAGAATAAACGCCTCAAAAGAGTTGCTAAAAAAGCTCAGGAGGAGAACAAGCGATTGCGCTGAATGGCGTCTCGAGTGTATATTGATCAAGCTAGATGAAGTGCTTGAGTCAATCTTGCTATTTCTAGATTAATGTTTAGGAAGTTGAGTCATTTATTTTCCTAGTTCATTTGTTTAGGACACTTCAAAGTTTTTACATTGTCAATTTCAGAAAAATCTCATTAATGAATAAAAGTGTTAGACCTTTGTCATGGACCGGCGTACTTCATATGGGTTACTTACTTTTGTTCATTTCTTAATTAGGTTATAACGGATCTCTCACGTTTGCCCATAATCACGCGATTGAGAGCTAGAATGGCCGACCAAACTGAAATGCGTGATCGTATGTCCGTTGTGGAGGCTCAACTCCAACAAGTGCTTGCTTCTATACAGCTTATGACGGATCAATTTCAATCCCTCCGAGCGAATCCGACTCCTCCACCTGCTCTCCCCGAGATAATAATTTCGAAGCCGACAAACAAGGGCCAAATGATTGATGATGACATGCCTGAGCTGGAGGATGACCCACCATTGATCACCGCTGAAAAGACTAAGATTGACAACGTGCCTAAGATGGAGCAAGATGAACGCGTTGCGAAACTCGAGGAGAAAGTGAAGCAATTGCAAGAGTTGCAAAGTTCACTACCATTCGACTTGTCCGTGTATGAAAAGGTCAAGATGCCGAAGAAGTTCAGGATGCCGGAGTTCGAGAAGTACGATGGTACTTCCTGCCCAAAAGCCCATTTGCAGATGTACCACGTACGCATGGCCCAATATGTCAAGAATGAGCCCCTTATGATTCAATCATTCCATGCGAGTTTGACTGGGCCTGCACTGAGCTGGTACATAATGAAGAATGTAAACCTCCTTGACACCTGGAATGAGGTGACTGACGCATTCCTCAAGCAATATAAGTTCAACATGGACATTGCACCTTCCCGAGAGGATCTTGAGCGGATGGAGAAGAAGAAGAATGAGTCATTCAAGGAGTATGCTGTGAGGTGGCGAAATCTAGCCGCTCAAGTCACTCCGGAGCCTGCCAACAAGGAGTTGATGAAATTGTTCGTGAGGACTCTCCCTTCTGAGTTCCGTAACCGAATAGCTAGTACGTACGTCGAAAATTTCAATCAGCTTATTCCTGTAGGAGAACAAATCGAGGTAGGGATAAGGGAAGGATGGTTTACTGAATCATCTAGCAAGAGATTCACTGCCAAGAAGGAGAAGGAAGCGGATGTAGATGTGAATTTGGCTTATGGCCAAGAAAATGCCAAACATGCTCCGGTTATCCAAATGAATCCGAGACAGCCACAAACCGTTGGCCGTCAACCATTTGTCCGAGCAAATAATAGAAGGGAATTCTCTCCTCTCCCTGGGTCTCCATCCCAAGTGCTGATTATCCTCCGAAAGAATGGTTTGCTTACTAGCGAACCAAAGCGTCCTAATATTGAAGGAAATTGCAGTTACGACCCGTCAAAGAAGTGTGACTACCATAGCGGTGAACTGGGGCATTCAACTGATGAATGTTTCACCCTCAAGCATAAGGTCCAAAACTTATTGGACACCAAGGCATTTGCCTTCGGCACCGCTCAACCAAATGTTAAGAAGAATCCTCTACCTGAGCATGAGAATATGGTGAATGCCATTGATGAAAGATCTCTGGAAGAAATGGGTCTTGGCCTGCAAGAGTAACTTATTACTGTTGCACATTCCCATGCACGGGAAATTTTATTGCTTTCTAAGAATTGTTTTCAATTTCTTCTTTTTCCCTTTCCTTTTAGGGCTTGAATCGCATTTTCCATTCAATAAATTGTAATTGATTGATGAATTTCAATAAAATTACAAGTTTTATTTTGAGGGCATGATGAGGTACACCAAACCAGCTCGGTGATGATATCCAACCGATAAACAAAAAGAAAAATCCAAGGAGAATTCTGAGGCCTGGGTTTCATCATGTTTTCTCGTGTCAAAATGTTTTTTAAAATGCTTTTCCAATTGCCTTTTTAAAAAAAAATCTTCCAAAAAAAAATGATTTACCCCGTTTGCCTTTTTGATCTATCTACATTCTGTTTCGGGGATGGTTTTATGGCATGCAAAGGTGTGAAAATGGTCCAATCCAATTCCAGATTTTGGGGGGGCAAGTTTGCTCCAAATTACGGTGGTCCATATATAGTGAAGAAGGTGCTTATTGGAGGTACCTTAATCCTAGCAGAGATTGAGGGTCGTGAATTCTTCACTCCTGTTAGTTCTAATGCTGTCAAGAGAAATTACTCATGATTGAATTTGCCATGCTGTGTTTTGAACTACAAGCATTTTTATAATGAATAAATTGCTTTAATGAGTTGCAAGTTCAATTGTTCATATTTGTTGCAAATCATGCATGTTTTCCTTGATGAATTGCGTAAGATAGATTGAATGTGTCAAATGGGATACTTTGGAATGATGAAAGGCAACCTTACTCCATACATTGTCCCATACACTAATCTTCAGTGAGTTGTATGAAAATTTCCATGCCTGCAAGGAAAAAGGTGATCTCGCAAAGGGTACGGTAACCAAAGTGATGAGAGGCAGTTCTTTCCTCTACCCAAAACACTACAGGTATATCAATTGTTCAGCCCTTTGAACCCATACACGTGAAGAGTTTTTAAATCATCCCTGTCAAGAATCATCCCACATTGGGACACAATTTGAGATGAGTGATAGGAATTTTCTTACTCACACTTGCATCAATCTTCGAGTATTGCTTTCGCATCGTAACTCGTATGATAATTTAAAGTGCCCTAAGATGATGAAGAGCAATCATTTCTCTATCCTATACATTTTTATCCATTGCTTAGCCCACTTAAGCTTATAAATTTATTTCATATTAAATCCAGTTGGTGATCATCCCCCATGCTGGGGCAAGACAAAAAACAGTCAAGTAGCATGAACTAGAATGCTGACCAAATGGAGCTTCTGTTAAAAGAAAATAAGTGCTAAAGATGGGGCATGAAAGAGCAGTGTGCCTGGTAAAAGCAAGGCCAATGCCTAGAAAAAAAGAAAAAAGAAATATCAAACTCTTGATATAATGAGTCGTATCCCCAAAAGGCGGTACTAAACTCAAATGTTGTTGCAATCAATGGAGATTTGATGAAAAAAAATCTTCGACAGTGGAAAGGAAAATGTTGGAAATGTCAAGATGATCACCAACTTTAATCCCTTAAACACTTTTTTTAGCCTAATGATCCATTCGTTTCTCAACCCATGAACCAAGCCTACGTTACGTCCCTTGCAAAGTCTCTTCAGATTAGGGCACTTGAATTAACGTAAGAGTTCGTATGCTCGAAAGCATCGCTTGAAGAAGTGCGAGTAAGATAACTTCTGCCTCATTTCACGTGTTTCTTGACTTGTAAATCCAAAGACAATTGTGAAATGTCATTGTTAAATAGCCTCGACTCAAGGAGTTGTCTTTGTTAAGCCATTGACCAAGCTCACATTACAGTCCCTATTAAAGACCTCTCAGATTGGTAAAGTCGTACCACTTGCGAGATTGCCCAGATTTTTGTTTGGCGTGATGACAGTGAGATAAAATGATTGACAAAATCCTGCATCAAAGGTCAGGATAAAACAGCCCATTTTAATGAGGATGAGTAGAAAGTCCTTTCAGACTAAGTGATCCCTCATTTGACACATCCATGACACTTATGTGTTCGGATTGGAATTTTCTCTTGAAATCCTTTCCATTGGAATTAGGTGATGCATGGTTGATAGAAATCATTATGCATAAACCTTGCTTAAATTAATGCGTGCTTATTTGTAAACACAAATACATGTTACATCTCCTACAATCATGTTTTATAGGAGACATATCCCTAATGAGCAGAGATGTCACCAGGTAAGTGTATCTCTATCTATACCTTAAATACTTGTCATTGTACAGGTATTTTCACTTTAAGTAATTTCACACTCGATGGAGTTGTCCCTAAAGATTTTTCTCCGGATTGCGACGCCGGGCGACCGAAGAATGGTTCGGGTCCTAGCTAGGTAAATCCCCGTTTAGGTGACCGTAGAATGGTACGGGTCCTAGAAAAAACTTTATTTCCCTATTCAGGCGACCGTAGAGTAATGGTACGGGTCCTGGAAGGTAAATCCCCGTTTAGGCGACCGTAGAATGGTACGGGTCCTAGACAAAACTTTATTTCCCTATTCAGGCGACCGTAGAGTAATGGTACGAGTCCTGGAAGGTAAATCCCCGTTTAGGCGACCGTAGAATGGTACGGGTCCTAGACACAACCAAATTCTGTCATACTAGGCGACCGTAGAATGGTACAGGTCCTAGGAAAGCAGTTTTCTTTATAAAGTCATGTTACTATTCTAGGCGACCGTAAAATGGTACGGGTCCTAGGAAAGCAGTTTTCTTTATAAAGTCATGTTATTATTCTAGGCGACCGTAAAATGGTACGGGTCCTGGACGTAACACCAATCTATCTTGAATCATTTTACCCTCCTTGAAGGTAAGATATTTCGGATAGGTTCTTTTGACATCTCAGTCTGGATCTGGATGTCTTGATTCTTGTCGTTGAACATTTCACTTGGATGTGAATGTTCTTCTCGATCTCAATGTTTCGATTTATTACCTGTTTGACTCTTCAAGGAGCCTGAGTGAGAGTTGTGTATCTGTGAAGTAAATAGGGATTTATCATGTACCTCAAGATGCTTTACCGCACTGTCTGGTAAGTAACTGTAGGTACGTTCTTTCCTTTCACATCATGCATTTGCATTAGCATTTCCATGCATCATATAAATTGCATTTTAAAATGGGATTCATTTTCCAACAAAAAAAAATCAAAAATCAAAAATCAAATCATTCAACACAAGTGCATGGTCAAAATTTAGGTTTCAATTTGTCTTTGAAAGTAACCTCTATGAGCTCACCTTCAAAGAGGGGCAACTGTTGACACCTAAATTTTGGCAATTTAATTAATTTATTGCATAGGAAATTAGGAGGTTAATTTTATAGCGTATAGATTTAGGTTATATTTATTTTTTATTAGCATTTTTTTTTGCTTTTTGTTGAATCGGTGGCGGATGGGTTTAATTTAGTTGGCCAAGCCTATTTTTAAATGATCAGGAATTATCTTGTGAGAAATTAGAAATTCGAGATTTCTTTTCGAGATATGGTGAATTTCTGGGTAGATATTACGAAATATTGCGATTGGGCTTTCTAGGATTTGGAATTAAAGAGTAATCTTATCGAAATTCTGGATCGTTATCAATAGGTGAAAATTTTGTGGAAAATATTGCGGATGTTGAATTCGAAAAAAAAAATTAAAATCCTAAAATTTCCCCTATAAAAGACCTACGAGCACAAGCCGTGGAGGGGGGCTGGTTTCTTTTAGGTGGGGCTTCGCTAGGTTTTCTTTTGGGAATCAAAGAGAAAAAGACAAAAAAGTGAAAGAGGTGTCGAAATGAAGATACAGAAGGAAATTTGAAGATGAGAAATAGGCAGATGAAGATGAAGAATAGAATCTAGTGTAGAGCAATCAATTCTGAAATTACTTCATGTATCAATGTATTACCAAATCATTGAAGAACAATGTATCTCGAACTACAATGAATACAGATCCTCTGTTCTACTTTCTTTGTTCTATCTTACTTGAACCTTCAGTAGTTCTTGATCATCTTGCTGGAGACTTTTCTGTAGCTGCAAACATCCATGGAGAATCTCTCTTTCTTCTCTCTATCTCTCACTCTATCTCAATACATCTTCTCTTCTTCTATTCCTTCGTGTGTCTTTTCTGATCTCAAGTCTCTAGTTATATAAGAAGCAAACTACTAAGAACCAACAACTAACAGAAAACCCGAATGTAGTTAAAGTAGTTTGTTCAGTAAAACAGACTACTTATAACAGATTACAGCTCATAGCAAATGTGTTGATTTTGTATAACTTGGCGATCCATGTCATTCTTCACTTCATGAGTCTCCTTCATTGATGTCGATCCAAGCTGATCTTTATCATAAGTTCTTCACCGTTGATCATCTTTTTTGTATTGCCAAGTCCTCTGTTTTCCAAGTCCTCTGTTTTCTTTGTTGGCTGGTTTTCCAACACGTGCCATTGCTGTTCTTCTTCTTCTTTAACTTCTGTTCCTTTATATTTACCAAGAGGACGGAGGGTTTGGAAGCTGTACGTGCGTGGAGGAGAGGGAGTAAAGAAAAGCAAAAAGTGAAAAGTCAACTCAGGGACTCCTTCGACGTTAGAGGTCTTCATGCACGTCCATGGTGTTTTTTCGGTGATGCTATTGCGTTTGTTGAAGGACGCCTAGCATCAATTGTCGCTGTTCCGGTTGCTATACCACGACAGGTGTCTCGTGGTGTCCGTGAGCCGCGCCCCCAATTTCAGCAGCAAACGCTCGGATCTCCAAACGCCAGGTGCTGCTCCCGCTGATCTTCCACGCCAGGCGCTGCTCTCGTTGCTTTGTCACGCCAGTCAAAGTGCGTGTCAAGAAGGACCGAACAGCATGTTCTCCAATATTGACGTGGACTTTCAAACATCCAGCTGGCCATTCCTGCTGCCTTGCCACGCCGATTCTTCAGCATCTCTTATTGCAGAGGTATCCGCAGGTTCTTCAGGCTTGAATCGTGCCCATCACGACCCAACCCAATATCAGTGAAGCTTGCTGATTTTGCTGCGTCAACGTTGATGTTCCTTGTTTAACTCGACGCCACATTGGTGTCCGGAACGTTAGCCCATCAAAATCGTTGCAAATTGTGCCAAGCCAAGTCGAGACACCGCCACAACCGTTGCCCTAAAGTCGAGCCGTGCCGTGCCCATCGTTGGTCCATTCTGCTGATTGGATTTATTAGATTTAGTTTATTAGGTAGATTTATTAGATTTAATTTATTAGATAGATTTGCTTTATCTTATTTTAGGTTTTGATATTTTATCTCTTTGTTTGATTTTTTTTTAGAATTAGTCTTTAAGGTATGATTGAGATTCCAACATGAAAGTGCCCCTCAAATTAGGGATTGACAGTTCGATTTTCGCGCCCGAAATCCGACTCGCAATCCCTTGCAAAAAATCGACAATCCGATCTCATGCCCGAGATTCGATTCGCGATTTAATTTTAAAATTGGACAACCCGATCTCATGCGCGAGATATGGTTCGCCAATTTTCGAATATCAATTTTACCTTGGTTGATTTGATGTCGTCGTCTCTAAGTCAATTTTATTTTTATAAAAGAAAAAATCCAAAAAATTTTGAATTAGGATTAGGTTTGTTTTTTTTATCTTGCATGATTAGATAGGGATTTTATTTTGAGTCATGAAAAAGAAAAAAAGAAAAGTGCACTCATTTAGGATGTTAGTTTTTTTTATTATCTGAATTGCATGTTTAATTTTGATTTCGAATTTCATAAACAAAAAAAGAAAAAATTAGAATTAGGGCATTCTTTGCATGTCATTGCATATTAGATAAAATTGCATGTTTGATTTTAGGTCTAGATAGATTTTTAGATGAATTGCATGATAGGTTATTTTTTTTTAAATGCATGTTTAGAAAGCATTTATAATAGATAGCATTTCACTTTAGTTTTCACTTTAGCTAGACTTTTATTTTCTTTAGTGATTTTAATTATGAATTTTCATTTTAAATAAAAATAAAAAATCATCATGTGCACGTCATGTAGAATTAGGGTCATGTAGATCGCACGTCATTTACTGATTACTAGAGTCATTTAACTAAGAAATCATTTGCCCGTCATTAGAGTTAGGTTATTTGATTAATTTAGATTGCATATTTAATTATTGCATTTCTTTAGAAATTACCTTTACTCATGTCATGTAGTTTAGGTCATGTTACCATGTCATATCAACTCATGTTAGATTAGTAACATTGCATCGCATAATTATCATTGAATAAATAAAAACAAAAAATTGAGTGATTGCTTGTTAATTAGAAATCATATCTAGGATTGCTGATATGAATTCTGATCTAACAACGCAGATGCTTTCGTTGCTTTGAGGTAAGTTCAGCATTGTTTAATTGCTTTCCTGAGTGTTAAATTGGTGGTATGCGTACCTGCATGATTGCCTCACATGCTAGGAAGATGAAATAAAATCAATTCAAGCTGCCTGCAAACATTTTTCAAAAACAAAAGAGAAAGGTACCGAAAGGGCGTTAGAGAAATCTAACGTAATCAAGTCCTCGTATCCAAAATCTCTGGTTTGTAAGAGTAAGATAATCCTCCCGTTATTTTACTTAGGTGTCTAATCGACCTACCCTAAACCGATTAGTGGCGACTCCTAGATAATGATCTTTTGCATGTCAAAATCCCTAAGTCGCAATTTGGTATGGACTTGGGAGAGCCCGAGCTAAGCTTAAAGGCTTAGTAGTCCATCAACCTAGTTTTAGGTGGCAAACCTGAAAATTGGGTCGCGACAGGGATCTTTTGGTCGGTCTTTGTCCACCTACCAAGCTTGTCAATAGAGCCACTTCAATAACTCAATGACTTGACCAAATTTTCAACTTTTGCAACTGTTGAGTGTGCGAATTTTGCTACGATTTTCACATGCTTTCAACAGCTTATCTCTGGTCAATTTTTGTCTACTTGCACTACTAATTAGGGTCTTCCATCATGTGCGGAGATCAGGTTGATTTGGCTGCTAAGTAGGATATGGTGGAGCCACAAAGTTGCTTACTTAGCAGCTCCGAATCGAGACCTAACTATGGGCTGGGTTTTTGGTAGTTGGTTTAAATGCTTTAATCTATCGATTTGGTTATGATTTTTGATCAATTAGCAAGCTCATGTATAGTAGCTTAAGATCTTGACCATTTTTGACAATTGTCCCCACTCAATTTTGCAATAAAGTCCCTCAAAGTTGACCATTTTCTTGCTTGAGAATGCCCAATTCAATGCAATTTGGTAATTTTGGCCCAATTTGATTAATTCAACTTGGCCCAAGTTCAATTTCAACTTAATTGGGGGCCAAGATGATGATTTAAGGGCTTGGGGAAAATTTTACAAAATTTGCGAATTGATCCATCAATTTTTGGAAATTGCATTTTGGCTCCAACTTGCTGTTTAATTCTAATTTGATCCCCAGGGCTTGGCTAGTCACATTTAGATCATTGGCCCCAACTTGTTTTTACTTTTTCTTTTCTTTCTTTTTTAAAATTTTTTATTTTTTAGGAAAATCTATACTAAATACCTAGATAATCTATATGTAAGAATTTGACATGAAATATTTTTGTGGAAAAAGAAGTTCCCATTTTTTGGAAATGATTTTTGGGCAAAAATTTAGGTGTCAACATTGCTTTTTTGTCGCTTGATTAATTTGGGACTCCTAAAGAACCATTTTCCACACGTTCAGTATTAATTTTCTAGGAAACTGTTCACGTTGAGAAAGTGTGTTTTCTTTTTGTTGTTTTGCTTTAATGTGGACTAGTGCAATTGGCAATTTGAGAATATATCGGGCCAAAAATCTTAGGAAAATTATCCAAAAACTCCTAGACCTATTGTTCGGCTGTCAATTTAGTCCTAAACTTTTCAATTGTGCCAATTTAATCTTAAACATTTTGAAGATTTGCCAAACATGTCTTAAACCTTTTAAAGAAATTTCAATTTATTATTTCTAACTAATTTTGATTGGGTATTGCTGACACTGACAATTTTTAAAATTTTTTTTTAAAATTTTTCCTAATTTTTATTATTTTTCTTTATTTTTTTCGTTTTACAAAGGGTTGGCGGAGGGCCATTAACAAGCTAGCGAATGAGAAAGGGCAAGTGAACCTCGTTGGCCCTTAAGTGAGGGTTGCGAAGCCCTTGTTAGCGGTAGGCAAGTGTTGCAACCCTTGGTCCACAATGGCCTAGGCAAGGGCTTGTGATGCACTCGCTAGATTAGGCGAGGCGAGGGCATCACGTCCCTCGCCCAAGCTCTCGCCAGTCACAATGAGGGCTCACAATGCCCTTGTCAGCTACAACGAGGGTTGGCCAGTTGTCGTCCAGTGGCCAAAGGGGCTGTTGGTCGTATGTAAAAAGAGGAAAAAAAGAAAAGAAAAGAATAAAAAATTCAGAAAATTTTAATAATTTAAAAAATTATCCATGTCAGTACTGATTATGTCATATAAAATGGCTAGAGTTGACTAGACTGTAATGTTAGTAATATTCGGCCAAAACTAGCCACAATAACTAAATTGACAGTTTGTTAAAATGTTTAGGACTAGTTTATCAAATTGTTAAAAGGGTTAGGAATAAATTGACACGATTAAAAGGTTTATAACTAAATTGACAAGCTGTTAAAAGGTTTAGGACCGATCGGTACAATGGAAATGTTTAGAACTTAATTGACTGCGGTATAATCGGTTTATAACTTTTTGGATGATTTTCTCTGAAAATTCTTGTCCTAATGCGCCCATGGTTTAAAAAAATATTAGATTTTACTCATAAATAATCAGGTTTGAGCATGTTCGAAGGGGCTATGTAAGTGGCCGAAGCTTAGGTAGGAAATTGATTGATTAGGCCTGCCAATTTGTGTTTAGTTGGCTCCAATGAGCTCCGATAGATTACGAGGGTGAGGCTCATGTTTACTTCAATGTATTCTCCATTGGTAGTTGGAATCCATTGCCATGAGGAAGTGCATCAAGCCACTTTAAAATATATTGGACATGAAAGTTGTAGATAGCAGAAACTCTTCTTGTTCCATATTACCAACAATACAAATTAAATGAGGAAGTCGAATGGAACAGATATTGGCGATGACAACGAATTGTCTCTAAAATATATGTGCTACATAAGAAAAATGATTTGATATGACGAGGGCCACTTCATGAACAAAGATGGCACTATCATTGAGCAATGCCTAAAAACTTTTTTAGTCTCTGTATCTTAAGAAGAAGAACACACCACAGCCTTCCATTAGACCTTCGTCCTTATATACCGATGAGTTGAAGATGTACATGGGAACATACTACTTTAAAATACATAGATAGAGTTGACTAAAGACAATGGCCATGATCGAAAATGATGAAAGAGGAGAGGCACTGCTTTTTAATTGTTTTCATCGTGGCTCATGACTTATTGATGTCACCACCATCTACGATACCATCAATATCCATCTTTAGTACTTGCCAATAGATCTTGGAAGAGTATACAAAAAACTTGTGATAAAAATCATACACTAATGAAATATAATGGAAAACACTTTTAAACAATTGATGAAAGAAATAATGTTTGAACAATTGATCTACAAAGAAAATGAACTGTATCATTACAAAATTGAAAATATTTAAATTCAAGTTTAGAAAATATCGAAAATGGAGAAAATGACTTGTGAATGTCCTTATTATTTTGAAATTATAAATTCATTTCATAGTTACCAATGAATTTCCAAAAGTCCCCTTAACGAATCAAGTGGGATTCTACAAAGCAAGTTTCATGGAGCAAGTTCAACCTTCTCTCCTTCACTTGCGTTCATTCCTTTCCATTCCAATTATAAAAACAATGACAGCCCGGGGATAAAGAGAGTCTGGGTCATGTGTTTTATTAGTAGATCCTACACCTGTCCCTTGGATTTTGTACGAGTGGCATTGGAGAACGCATATTTGTGTCACACTTCAATTTCCGCTTTTGAATCAGCTGGTACGAACTCTTCTTCTAGAGTGATCTTTCAATTATTTCCATCTGCCTAAAATCACTAATTTACCAAGGTTTCTTCATTCTCTTGTTCCCACTACCGTTGTCTGCAGAGCTGTCATGTTAGTGATGGTGCTTCTAATTTTCGAATGATAAGATACCAAGAGGTGCTTTATATCTGTGGTCTTCACATTAGAGGCAATGATGGTTCGCCTCCATTTTTCTACCTTTTTTCACATCACGTGCGTATAATACGGGATGACCAATCAAAAGTAAAAACGTGCATGCAGAGTTATTTAAAATGAAATTCGTATATAACGCGTATGAAATGATGATTGATTGGTTGTATGACGTCATTGTTAACATATTATAGGTCAATCAAACCATTTGCTAGTAGGATTAACATCCTTTGGTGATATTCATAGATACGTACAATGATGTCATATTAGAATCTGAATTATCTACTCCATATGGTATTTTATTTGATGTATTAACAAATTTCAACCATTGATTTATGAAAATGAGTTATTTATCAACAATTGAGATTTGTCTAGATACCCAAATAAGTATTTTACAATTTTCACTCTCCATATGAAGGGTAGAAAGCTTTATAATACTTTATAATACTTTTTTATATTATCTTTAAATAAGAAAATATTGCTCAAAAAGATTTAAAATGTAGCCTTCGTCATGGTACCGTCCCGTTCATTCTTATGAACGGTAGACATTAGGCTTTTTCGGGGTTCTATAACACCTTTTTATGTATCGCTCATGCAAAAATGTGATTTTATGTGGAAATGGCAAAAAAAAAAAAGGAATAGATGATAGGGAAATACCACAAAAAACCCCAAATTTTACTTAAAGTGACAAATTTATCCAATTTTTTTTTTTACATGAAAACCCCCTAACTTTACAAATTGTGACACATTTACCTTATCAAGGGCATTTTCGTCTTATTTTTCTTATTTTTCCTTTTTCTTTTTTTTTCCTTTTTTCTTCTTCTTCTTTCTTCCGGCCCTTGCCGAACGCTAGCTTCCCTTCGTCAGGGAAGAGAGAAGAAGGAAAAAGAAAAAGAAAATTAAAAAAAAGTAAAAGACCAAAATGCCCTATAATTCAAGGTAAATGTATCACACAGATAGAAGTTTAGAGTTTTTTGTATTACGAAAAAAAATTTGGGGTAAATATATCACGGTTAGCAAACTTCGGGATTTTTCATGTCATAAAGAAAAATTGGGATAAATTAATCATTTTGAGCAAAATTTGAGATTTTTTGTGATTTTTTTGTTAGATGATATCACGAGGGACACGATCGCACTCGTCACCAACGATCCTTAGGGCGCGGTATAATAGTGGAAAGCGACTCGACGAGGACATTGCCATCTCTTGCAAGAAAAGCAATGGCGGTCGGTCTTGAGTTCACACGACAATTATATCTCCTGACACACCGTCTGTTCTCTTCTTTCAATGAGTGTACATTTCTATTCGTTTGTTAATAGGTTTTTCCCTTTTTCCAGAAAAATCCTCGACACAGTTATTAAATAATTAAATCCGATGACATTACAAATTCCAATGCGCATGCGCAATTAATTTTTTAAAGATCCGCTGATATGGATAACTTGCTTTTCTAAGTTGTAATTGCATATAACATAAAAAAGGTCGGTGAGCCAAAATCACATGTTTGCTTAATAGTTGTTTAATTTGTGTCTCCTAAAAAAAGTGACCATCCAATTATCGATATTGGCAATTTCATAAAATATCGATTTTTAAATTATTTTTCTAGGGATGATATGTGAAAAGTCACATTAACTATCGCTCCAATGGCATTTGTTAGTTCTTTGAAAATCATGAAATTTTCTTAATTAATTAATCAGTGCTCATGATTTATGAGAGATTTTCAAACAAAATGCATAAATAATCTTGGCTTTATGTTCTGGATTTTGTAAGAATTATTTTTCTATCCCACTTTTCCCCATTTCTTCAAAGATCCGTCCTCTCTTTATCTCCAAAGTAAAACTGATATGTGCCATTGTATTGCTTTTTCTTTCTTTATGTGAAAGAATTAGTTTTACTTCAACTAGTTCGACCAACTTATCGACGCTAAACTTCTACTTCAATCCCAAAGTAGCATATAACACATCAACACACAATACTATAAATCTCGCGAAGATGATTTTGAGGGATTGTATAGTTGCTAAAAATACTGAACGAGAAATAATTAACTTTTCAAAGAAGCTTTTTATGTATAACTTGAGACAATCGGTGTATTGAAAATTATTAATTATTTTTAATTATTTGATTAATAAATATCCTAAAGAGCATTCCCCAAGGATATTTCCTTTTATATTGCTTTCAGATAAGGAGAATATTTCTTTCAAAGAGTTGAAGCGCTGCCATCGTCATGGTCCCCTGACTGTCTTGTTCGTTCTTTGAATAATGGACCTGTCAGTTGTCCTTGTCGAAGATTACGGCTAGCATTTTCCATCGTTCTCGATTCCTCTATAATCCTCAAAAGACGGTATATTTTGTGTGGTCGTCTTTTCTCACAATGTTTTGTTGTCGCTATTCATGTCGTGAATCACGCTTGGACTCCTAGGCTATAAATCCCGTGCTGGGGGCTAGTCTCGAATAGGAACAGAGATTTTATTATTTGACGAAAGAGTAAAAAAGATTGCCTTCTCAAGTTAGCAGATGAGAAGTTCAAATCACCACATTCTCAAGGGATGGGGTGGGGACGCGTAAGTTTCAAGAGTGGGTTTCGACTCTCACGCCCTGCAAGAGGCAGGGCAAAAGTCTGAGAGTGAGTGTAGAGTAGGAATAAAGTAGGACTGACAAAAAAAAAAAGTTAGCAGAAGAGAGAGAGAGAGCAATTTAATGAGGAACGGACGAGAAAAATAAGTGAAGTCAAAAGCACCTTTTCCTTTTCCACACGATCAGGGAAAGAGACGGGGCTATTGCTTTTTCCCTTTTTTTTTTAATTCATTCGCTACGATGTTGTCGAATCGGGCATTACGGCCCTACACGCATTTCAACACGTGAATCACCGTCCTCCTAGTCGTTTTTTGTTTAATTTCTTTCTATCAATAACAAATTATTATTGTTTTTCATTTGTTTGTTTCTGGGGTTTGGAAAACCTAACCCACTTCTTTTTCCTCCCAACAGAGCATGTGCCCCTGTGATCGGTGAGATTTCCTAAATTGTCTCTGCTGAACATGTGGGGGGAGTTAAAAAGGGGAGGAGTAATTATTGGCGAAAATCTAAAATATAAATTTTTTTAAAGGAAAGTACGGGGGTTAATTAAGAATTAATCAAGCTTCGGAGGGAGTGATCAAGGCAATTTTAGTCTGGACATTGGAACTTCACGATTCTTAAAAAGCTCCATAATTTGGTTGTTGATAACATTAAGGTCGCTATTGAGAGATTGAGTAATGATCCATATTTTTTTAACCTAAGTATTAATTATTTTTCTTTTAGATGCACCTTAGGTGAATGTACATGCGCCTGAGGAAGCTATATCCAAAACTCTATGCATTTTGCACTCTAATCCTATGGAGTCAGGCTATTCCTAAGTTGTTTCGCAAGCTTGTCTAAGGAATTTTATTATATACACCATCGGTAGGAGAAAGAAGTAATCTTTGTCGATTGCCATTGATGTGTCAGTCAGTAAAGTAATAGAAGTAGTTATGATCAATACACATTGATGGTGATGGAAGCAACATGTGATTTTTCTCTATTGATAGTGTTTTTTAAAATAATTTGATTATTGACAGATAAATTTAGTTGATCTACCCCCAAATTTAGAGTGTTGAAGGTATTGCAATCAAGAAGATATATTGAATCTGAATCTATGGTGACTACGAAATATAAAAATCTACATTTGCTTACGATCTACAGAAATTTTAACTAAAATAATTTGAGCATTCAATTAGTAAATACGCAGGTTTCCCACTTTAAAAGTTTCTTTTTTGAATTTTGAGTTTTTCATCCTTGCCCTAACTTTTTTTTCCCTTACAATAACATTACACCGAATGTAATAATCCCTTGATCTAATTTGGTTCGATTATGAATTATCATTTTTCTGAGAAAAAGGTTGAGCATCTCTCAATTTTATTCCACTACTCAGGCGTGCACTTAGCGCAATCACTTTTAGAATGATGATGTATAATTTAAGGCAAGAAACGTGTCACTTGGTCATCGGAAAGTGCTTTTTATCAACCACGATGAGGCAAGCAGGTCAATTAGAAATTTTCCCTAGATAATATTGAAATATAAGCACATTTAAGTGGGCACGCAATAGCCAATTTTCACTTTAATTACTTTTATCTACCTAAAAATTCAGAAAATTAGAAATTTTTATACTATCGTCAATTGCTTCGATTAGTTGGTCATCGAGAGGTAAAGGATGTGGATGTGGCAATTACTATCAAATTAAGTGGAATTATTTTTCTCGGAAAAAAGAATAATGCAAAGATATTATATATATATATATATATATATATATATATTTGCAAATAGCAACGCTATGTAGACTAAGAAATTTTACAATTGCTAGGGAAATTTACATATTATGCCAAATATTCCTTGAGATGTGTGTGTGTTTGCATTTAGAACGAAATAGCCGTATTACTCTAGCATCTATTATCACAAAAAAGAAAAAAAATTAAATTCATGACATCTATTTTGAAAAATAATTAACATTATATTTTATGTCTTTTTGGTAACTATAGACTAGCAAGATATGTGTGTTACATCAGTTTTTGGAGAATATATTCTCCAAAGTTTTACCTGACCTATATTGGCATCATCTTTTAGGGCCCTTCTTTATTCTTTGAGCATTCGGACAAAGCTAATGAAGAAAAACTCTTCCATCCTCAATATGCATGTGATAAGCCCAATGCACCCGATACACCCAAAAAACACCCGATAAGCATGGATTTTTCATATTCTATTTCTCGATAATGTAATTCATATTACGTTTTATGCCATAACAATCAAAAGAATAAGAGCTGACCAAAAAAAAAAATCAAAAGAATAAGAGATGAAATGAGTAATGCCATGACATAAAAAACCTCAAATTTAAATTATTTATCCACTTGTTGGAGATATTAAAAAGATTTTGTGGCCATTTAGTTAATTACTGCAGTAATATGTTGTGCACAATTGGATTTTGTTTGCGCTCCTCGCAATCCCAGGTTAGTTAAGCTTTTAAAGAACAATTTGACATTTCTTTATACACATTAATGATCTGAAATTCGTAGACCTAAGTCCTTTTACATATCATTTGTGACCGCCATGGTGGTACCGTGGTAGACCAAGTGGGATTGGGGATCCAAATTTGGATTCTTAATTATTATTTTTTTATTCTCAAGTAATTTTGATTTATTTGTAATAGGCACTTCAAAAAAAGTGAGCGACCATTTTAATATAAATTCGTATTGGTGATAAGGTTGTGGGGACAGACTTCTACTTTCTAGACAAAGCATTGAAGACGTTGATATTCCTTTCTCACCTTTCCTCGTTTATCAAAACGTCTGCATTTAATACGATCCTTTCTCACATTCGCGGCTATAAATAGAGCATGCACGTTAAGTTCTTCCCACACCACACCATCTGCATCCTCTTCCTTCCCTACTTGCTCTCTCTAAACACTCATTCAAACCCTAGTCTCTCTCTCTCTCTCTCTCTCTCTCTCTGAGATTCAAAATGTCCACAATCCTTGCCCATCTCCTTGGGATGGATCACAAAGGCAAACCTCATCAGGTTGACCAAAGCATGTGGACCAACCTGCTTGCTTCTTTCGACGACGAGAAGTTCATGAAGGAGATGGTGAACACTCACGCTCCTGAGGAAGGAGACGTGGACGTTCAGTCCCTCTTCCAGCTGGTGGACAATACCCTCCACGGAACAACCGCCATCGTCGACTCCATCGTCAACCCTACGGTAATCACCAACATAATGTTATAAATTTGTTAAATGTTATACTTATAACGTCAGTGTTGAAACGCTTTCCCCTTGTGACCTTCTCTTCCATTGATCTAATGGTCAAGGAGAGGGTGGTAGTTATAATCTTCCAATTAAGGTTAAATAAGACTGCTCGCGGACATGTTTACCACTTAATTATTTTATAAACAAACCTCTTCCACTTTTTGAGATGGATGAAGCCATTTTAATGTGGAGACTTATAAAATGTTGACGATTTGATTATCCATTGACCTATTCATTTCTTAAATCTTAAAGGAAATGACGAGAGGAAAATATACATTATTCAAATAAGTAACAAAAAACAAGTTCAGATATCGTACATGGAGATGATAATATATTGACTGGGCTGCGGGGACACACGCTTGCTTTGCTATTCACATGGCTAAAGGAGGAACAATAAAGGCGAAACAATTAATCTCAAAAGATATGGATTATCCACGTATTGTCACAAGCACTATTCCAAGTGGTTATACAACCTCGTACTTGGACTCGATATTGCATTAAATGGGCCACACGGACCCTGCTCGCTTTTCTGGTTACATTAACCATGTACTTTAAACAAGCACTAATCCAAGTAATGACGCTTTTTGGATAAAGGGCTCTTTTGTTTTCCCTGTCCCAATTCTCTGGCCAGCCAAAGCTTTTTAGCTGTCAAGTGTTTCTTTTTTTTCATTTATTTGTATACGATTTGAAATATGCCTAAACTTTATCATATAAACTATTTTCATCACCTTGACATGGGGGTCTTAATTTAGAAAATTGACCAGGTATGCCAATCAGTGGATATCGAGGGGGGTAATGTAAATGACTAGTGCCTTTGCAAATGAAAATGAAAAGTTTGATAAATTTTCTTAAAATTAAACAGGACCTAAATAGTTTGTCCATGCTTACTCAAAATTGTTCTCGAAGTGTTGCATCTCACTTAGATTGATGGTGAAAACTATCGCATCTCTCGTCGTCCCTCTCCTCTCTCTTTCCCTTTCTCATAATAAAGTTATCTTCGTTGCAGGGCACTCAAGGATCTGGAAGACCTAGTTTCAAGCCTCTAAAAGAGGGCTTCAATCCACCTTTAGCTGCCATCAACGAAGTGGGTTGTCAGGTATTTCATAATCTCCCTCCCAGGAGTTAGATTTTTCTTCAAGTATATTTGTTTTGGTTCGTTTTCTAACTTTTTTCCATGTGCATGCGATTAAACTAAAGTTAGGAAACTTTAATATCGTGAAATGCTTGCATTCTAGCCTGCTGTTTAGAGGTTGCAAGTAACTAATCTCTTGCATCAACTTGTTGCCCTGTCATCAGCTCACATGCAAGGCATTAGACACCAAAAATGTGCGCCAAACACTGGTCTCACTCTTTCACGAGCTATCGAGCTACTCGTGGGTTAATAAGGCTCTGATTACCCTCTCATCACTTGCTGTGTTCTATGGTGACTTTTGGCGACTTGCTCGAGTTGAACCATCGGACAAGCTCGCAGAATCTATGGCCATACTGAAGGGGTTGCCTGCAATCACCAAGCCCACAGACCCGCAAAAGATCCAAGTTTTTGGTGTTCTCAACGAAATGATCAAGACCACCCTGACTATGACCCAATGCCTTGTGGATTTTGAGCATGACTCTAAAGATGTTCCCGAGCTGTCTACAATGATTGATGTTGCAAGCAGCGTTTATCAGATCATCATCAGCATCCTTGCTTGCTCAATTCAATTCACCAGCCTCATTAGCATGGTCGATGAGTATGTTTAACTAATCAAGCATAATATTGTTTTTGTTTTTGCTTTCGAAAGAGTTTGCTTTTTTTATTATAAAAAATAAAGTTTAATGGTCTAAATTGTTTTAAGATACTCTAATTACGATTAGTAAACTACATGGTAAAGCACTGTGCCCGTACCTGATTAGTTTGCAAATTTTCGTTTTTCACAAGAGTGAAGAACTCTTGGAGAAGAAGAATTTAACTTCTAATTGCTTTACATTAATCGGAATGACTCATGCCACTAAGAGGATTTTATATTTGTTGCTTTTTCAGCAACAAGGGAAAAGATCTGCCTACCTTCGCTCGGAAAGTGAACATGATCCACCACTCTATCAAGAGACATTACGAAGATTTTTTACAAAAAAAGGGTAAAATTTGTTTTCTCCTTTTCTACTTAATTAAGCCCTAAATATATTGGACTAATTGTCTGTTTTTTTGGTCGAAATATTGGACTAATAGTCTAATAAATTTATGTTCTTTTCATAATGCAGAGGAAATTAAGGAGTATCAGAGGCTGCAGCAACTCTTCAATGCCCCTACCGATAACGTGGAGCTGATCAAGGTCTTGTTTTACATCAAGGATGATCCTCAGCCTCTCTTCCTTGGCTCAAAGAAGACAAAGGTTCATATCTCCAACTTGCTGTAGTTGTAAATAGTTTTCACCGGTTGTGCAATCGATAAAAAGCACGTGATGCACCAATGTTTATAATTCTCCTTGTTTGTTATATAGGATAAGGTCGAGTCGCTCCGGAGGAAGAATGTGTTGTTGCTGGTTTCGGACCTCAAATTGACCTCTCACGACCTCACGATCCTTGTAAAGATCTACAACGAGCGCAAGTTCCACGAGGAGCGCTATGAGATCATGTGGGTCCCTATCATTGAACAAGATGGCGAGGAGGTGATCAAACAGTTCCAGAACCTCCAGTTGCAAATGCCGTGGTACTCGGTGCACTCCCCTAAACTTATCAACAGGGTGGCCATCAGAATCATTAAGGAGAAGTGGCATTTTAGGCAAGACACCATGGTGACGGTATTGGATCCACTAGGAAGAGTCTCAAACCAAAATGCTATGAGCATGATTAGGGTTTGGGGTTGGGATGCTTTCCCTTTCACCGGTGTTGTAGCAACAGACATCTGGAAGAGGCCTGGCATTAGCTGGTTTGAGCTTT
Organism: Eucalyptus pauciflora; assembly: GCA_007663325.1. Lineage (NCBI taxonomy): Eukaryota > Viridiplantae > Streptophyta > Magnoliopsida > Myrtales > Myrtaceae > Eucalyptus > Eucalyptus pauciflora. The sequence goes on from VMYD01000388.1 coordinate 2,362,313, forward strand.
TGGCGACTGACTTCATTTTCCCGAAGATACAGGAAGCTGTAAGTTTTTGTCATTCTTGTTCTTTTCCTTCACTTTTCTTTTAGCCTTTTGTTTTTTTATACAACTAGAGTGCGCGCATATGGATGTGAAAGGAAACTGTGATCTTTGAGTTTGCTTATTAGAGGATGAATTTAGTTAAATTGATGCAGTAATACAAGAATTTTATTCAAACTTAGAATCTGTCAAGACATACATGGGATAAGACGAGAACTATAAAAGACTATTTTACATTATAATGTTGTCCATTGTTTACTGATAGACGGTCAAGATGCATCTTATACCGAGTAGACATAGGCTTTACTGGAGCTTTTGTATAGAAATTTCGAAAATGTAAGATGAGTGTTTAGTTTAATTAACAATATATGGACATGTGAAAAATGAGCATAAGTTATTTTTCACTGATAAAAACATTGATTTTGCCATCTCTCTTATCAGATCAAGGCTGAGAAGTATATCTTCCTGTATGGAGCAGAAGAACCCAAGGTCATCCAGGAGATTGAGGAGTCACTAAAGAAGATGATCGATGATGGCTTTTCCATCGTTGCCTTCAACGTCACCAAATCACAACTCTTTTGGACCCGCCTCGAGAGCTGCATGCTCTCCAAGCTACAAACCAGAGCGGACTTGCACGAACCCCTTATGCAGGACATCCTCAGGCTCTACACCAACTTCAAGAAGGACGGTGGGTTTGCGGTCCTCACGAAGGGGTCGCGGGTTGTGATCAATGAATCCCACGTGCACATCACGAGGGTCCTGATGCAGTACGAGACATGGAAGAAGCATGTGAACGTGAATGGGAAGACATTCGATATGGCCTTCAGGGAGCAGTTCGACCGGGTCTACATCCTCCCAAGGTGCCACCACTTCTATATCCCGAACATGGTTGGTTACATACCGGAGGATGTGAAGTGCCCGGTCTGCCTGCGCATGATGAACAACATTGTCAAGTTCGAGTGTTGCCATGGGGCACATTAGTCAAGTAATGATGAAAGAGTGCTCTGTGAGTGTTCTGTATGTCCTAGTATAATGAATAAAGAGGGCTTGCTTAGTGTGTGCCCGGCCCTCCTTTCTGAACTTTGCCTATGCCGTATGATGCATGGAACAATTATGTTCCTATACTCTATCTATGTAAAACGTTTCCACTGGAAGCGTGTGCTATTAAGTAAATGAAGGGTGTGCTTTTGTCTCAGTAAAATGCTTCTCTGAGCACTTGTGCCTCATGACAGATTACCCCAGGCAAACTCCTATCACACTGCAAATGACAACTTCATGGATGTCCATGTTGGATGCAAATTGTGCAACCCCAAGATCTCCACAACCAGAACAAGAATATGCATAATTGAGTAGAAAGATCAACGCACTTGTTTTGGGATCCATCATTCATAAAGCGGAAGCAGAAAAGGGATTTCCCACATATCAAGGGGATCCACGCATAAAGTCCTTCTCCTCTATTGCCCTCCGTATCACTGGCTCAATGAGGCGGCCCCCTCACGTTTAGCGTTAGGTAAATGCCTCTTAGGTGAGGATACATGTGAGAAATTAGGGTTAGAGGAGAGACTTTAGCATTATTTATAGAGTTTCCAGCTAGGCCCCCTCATTACGGGCCAGGCTCAACTCGGCCCACACTAGCCAGCCCATATTAGACTAATTAAGAAACCTTCTATCTCACCTTAGACCAATCACCGTAAAATGGTAAACGTTAAACGGTAAATTACAATATCAATTAATGTAGTCCACATCAGGAAAACTCTTACATTCTCCCACTTAGACTATATTAATTGAAATCGTACTGTATGTGCGCACATTGGTCTAGAGATAATTCTTAATAGTCAATCATATCCCATAAAGTCTCAAACACCGAATCATGGCGGTAACTGCATGTATACACACAGAGCCTTCCATGGTTACGAGTGTTCTCAACTCTATTGATATGGATCAAATATGATAGTGTGTCAAATGGATAACATCTCTCATAGAGAGATCTCATTTGTCAGTCACCATTCTCTTACCTTAAGCGTCACAAAAACTTGTGCCACTAGAGAATGTTCATTCTCTTACCTTAAGCGTCACAAAAAACTTGTGCCACTAGAGAATGCATTTATGGTTCCATGAACCCACATATGTCTCGTTCTTACGGTTAACCATTCTTTATGTATAACAAGACATATGGACAAGGCTAATAACCGGATGCCCCTAGCCTTCACTCAAGGTTTATATAATACCTTGAGACTTTATCAATATGTATTCAACATTATAACAACACATTCAAAAATACTTTATTGAATGCGAAAGTTGATACATATCAAACCATTACAAATGTAACGAACACAGATGAAACCTTTGTCAAAGTAAAGCCAAAATAGCTCCCACTAAACAACAGCATCTCATGATGCTCCTAGGCCCATGCTAATGACATGTCGCTTAAAATACACATGGGCGTAGATCTTTAGTTAGTGGATCTACAACCATATCATCTGTGGAAATATGTTATATTAAAATGTCACATTTCTGTACCGTTTCCTTTTGGTCAAAAATTTTGACCACCATATATTTAGACCCCTTGAGACCTTTGTAGTAAATAAATAATACTACAAATTTGTTATCTCAATACAACCGTATAGGTCTATCCATAAAGTTTAAAACGGTCAACTCCTTCATGAGGTTCCGGAGCCTAATAGCCCAGGTAACAGTCTAAAAGAATGTTACTAACACTTCTTTCATAATAAAAGATGACATAGAACTTTATTTTCTACACTTCCTGCTAACATAAATATGTATTTTGTTATTGATCTCATGTCATCATAACAGCTAGCAAAGTTTACATCTAAATACCCTACTAACTACAAGAATTGAACATATCCACATATTAACATATAATATTTTATCATCTTTAAGTACCTTAAAACCTTCTTGGCAACAACGCAATGATCGCGTCCTGAATTTGATTGATGTCTGCCTAGAAGTTCCGTCACAAAGACGATATATATAGTCTAGTGCAAATTCGAACATACATTATACTTTTAAATGCACTGACACAAGGTACATCTTTTAATTAGATTTTCTCAATATCTAAATAAGGACAATGTGATAGATTCAATCCATCACCCTTAACAACATGAGCAATTCCTGGCTTGCAATAATATATATTGAATATTTCCAATATACAATCAGCAAATGTCCTCCGAGAAAATCTAATATAATATGGCAAAAACAATTCTTACAAACCTTAGTACAAAGGATAAAAGATGCCTCAATGTCATTACTTGTAAACAAAATATCATGTACATAGTGTACATAGTGTATGAGAAAAATAAATTTCCTCCCACTGACCTTGCAATATATTGAATTACTTTGTTCTTAATTGAACAAAATAACAACACTATGAAACTTTAATAATATTGTCTGGAAACTTGCTTAAGACCATGAATTAAGATTTTTCAGTCTACACACAAGTTTACTTGAATCTGCTACAAAATTCTCCAGTTGCACTTATATAGATTTTATATCTCTTTGATGTAACTCCATATAAAACTATCAATACCACGTTCACTCTGAAAGAATTAGTAAAGAAATAATTATTTCTTCACTAACTATCCACCCCTCTTTCTGAGTAATATTATTATCCTTTTTTTTTATTGCATCTAATCACATAATTAATTAAGAGCAAGAAACGACATTTATATAAGTTGTTAAAACAACCATGTAATGGATATTGTAATCATGCTCTCACAAATAGACTATATAGTCTGATGTCATCAGTAATTGTCTTTCCCTAACAAATCTCCTTAAAAAAAGCTGCAACCACTTCATTCTGCACTTGAGAGGTTTAAGAAATTTCATTATAAACTATATCAAGAATAGTACCTTAAACCTCAACAAGTTTAGTCTATGGTACAGGAGATTCCATAATTATCTGTATAGGTAAAGACAAAAACACAGTAACCCCCATCATACTATTATTTTTAATAGTCTGAGAGCAGCTATCCTCTACAATTACGTCGATCTTAAGAAACTTTAGAGTATGTGATTCCATAATTCTTGTACCTTCTTTAGGGTCATTAAATTAATACCCCTTTTAACAATCTAGATAAGATACAAAATAATAACGAGTGGATCTAAATTCCAACGTACTTAATATTGGATTTGATAACCTCACTCCTACATGACACCTCTAAATTTAATATGATTCAATCAATTTACGTCCGGTCCATAACTCAAAAGAAGTTTATGAAACAACTTTGATAAGAAATACGTTTTGTATGTGAAAAAATTGCTTTCAAAATATCAATCCACAGTAGACCGATAAATTAGTCTTACTCATCACCATGTTAATTATGGTGCAATTATGCCTTTTGGCAAATCTTTTTGTCAGGAATTTCAAGCATAGTAATTAAATTACCACCCATAATATACCAAGTATTTGACAAATGACCCTTTAAGCAATTCAGTATTGTCATACTTGCCAAAATACTTACCGCTGCTATTAGGCCTGACAACCTTCAAGACTAATTTTAACCAGTTTATTCTTTATCTCGGCCATTTTCCTTAAATAGAAAACTTTTGGAAACAACCTTTTAACCATATACGAGGTGAGTATGTTATTAGGACTTAAACACAATCTTTGCAGATATGTCCTAATTTCAAAATCAGACCAGACATAATTTCAAGCAACTAAGGCTTACATCATCTTATAGCAGTGCAGTCCACAGGCAAACCTCTTTTCAAGTGTTCCAGAATGTAACGCTTCATGGACAGTAAGCAAATTTTATTGCATTTTCAAGCAACAAATCATATCTCCACAACTTAAAATTTGAAGCAGTAAAAACCTCAATAACATTAGAGTTATTAATTACAGAAAAAAGTGACTAAAATAACAAGCAATGTATATAATTAGCATCATGTGAGCACTGTGTAACTTGACAAACAAGTACACATCCATAGAGTTACATGCATAATCATATAATCACCTTTGGGCAGAATACATGACATGCGGTTGTACACTCCCCACATGATAGCGGTTTTGAGAATATATTCCAATTTTTCGTGAATTCATCACCTTTGGGCATATGAATCACTAGAATCAGTCACTCCTCCATCATACTATCATGTATCCCTCCATGAACTAATACACAATCACCTCTTTTGGGAGTATGACTACACATTAGACCAGGAGACATCCCAATCAATATACGAGACCGAAATTTCTCAAACCCAATCAAGCGTGCCACTTTAGCGGTCACTACTCAATTGAATCTTTGAAACTCTCTCATACCAAGGATATAAACTTTACTACTCACATACACCATATACATGTGATTTTAACTTTAGTGATAGGGGCACCAAATCACCAAAATCACATATCATGCTAATTACACTGTTTTATTCATTAATAAAAATTAATCATACATATATATATATATATATATATATATATATATATATATATATATTTAGCGAACTTGAAAAACAGATTCCAATGAGATCACTCATTCACAACAACACAAGAAACTTCTCATAACATAGAAGTAAGCATCTCTTGTGCACCCCGATTACTGATTACTAGAACAATATTAAAGAATGCTAATCTAGAATATCTCTCACAAATTAACATCAATAGTAATACATGGTACACCAAATCAACAAACTTGATAACTTATCCACTATTGCTTATGAATTTCATAAGGCAAAACATGACTCCAAGGCCAACAGCTAATTTATTAGCCAATTTTTTTTAAGTAACAAAATTATCATTGTTATCAATTAGTGGCCTAATAAATGAGTCAAACCCAGAGAACCATTAATAAATAAAAGGTTCAACTTGATAGACATTAACAAGTGACCAGATGAGTTGATGTACAATATGCAGTAACTTAATTGACATGCATTACCTACATTCAGCAGATGTGTTAATCAGTACAATCAGTGTGGTCACAGGTTAGTAAAAACGTCCATCATGCAAAGGTTATTAGCATGTAAAGAAGTATGCATGAGTAACAAAAGTTTCATAACCTTTTAGTGTTTCTCATCACCTCAATACATAGTTCAATTACCATCCCATAATGGTTCTATCTCATTAACCCAACTTCAATTCACAATAAAAATTAATTTTTATTAATGAATCACACCATTATAATGTTCATGTGATAACATATCAGTAACCCAACAATTGTATTTCGAAAATCTCAGAAAAATACAAGAAAAATACGCAAAAATACACTAAAAATACGCGTATTTAAGGCTTTGTATGTATTTTCACATCCATAAAATTATCAAAAAACTAAAATAAACATACCACGACGTAGAAAATCATCATACGAGTCGAATGCCACCAGCCACGCGCGGATCAGAGACCCCATGCGCCCGAACGCGCCGCCTGAGTGCACGGCGCGTGGAGCCCATGCGCGGGTCGTCAAAGGGCCAGTCAAACCGGTCCGACCAGTTGACCGGTCCGGTCAACGGTTGACCGAGTCGGGTCGGGTCCTGGGTCGGGTCGGGTCGGGTCGGTCACCATCTAGGTCGGGTCGATTGCTGACGTCAGCGGGTCGGGACCCAGCGTGACGTCAGCATCGCTAACGTCAGCGTGACGTCAGCGTCGACGCAACGAATCGAATCCGAATCCGAATTTGGGTCCGGGTCGCTGACGTCAGCGTGACGTCAGCGCCCTGCGCGTGGGAGCGCGTGAGGGCGCGTGAACGTGCGTGAGTGCACGTCCTCAACGCCCGGCGGCGCGTGGGGCCTCCCCCGGCGACGCGCCGCCCACGGTCTTGATCGTCTCGTCGAGCCCAGTAAGAATATGTGATTTAATTTTACTTTTACAGTCTTTAAAAAAATTGAAACTCACAAATTATGGCAAAATTCAATGCGTTCAAGTTCTAGAGTTATGGAGACTCTGATACCACATGTTGGATGCAAATTGTGCAACCCCAAGATCTGCACAACCAGAACAAGAATATGCATAAGTGAGTAGAAAGATCAACGCACCTGTTTTGGGATCCATCATTTATAAAGCGGAAGCAGACAAGGGATTTCCCACATATCAAGTGGATCCACGCATAAAGTCATTCTCCTCTATTGCCCTCCGTATCACTGGCTCAATGAGGCGGCCCCCTCACGTTTAGCGTTAGGTAAACGCCCCTTAGGTGAGGATACATGTGAGAAATTAGGGTTAGAGGAGAGACTTTAGCACTATTTATAGAGTTTCCAGCTAGGCCCCCTTATTACGGGCCAGGCTCAACTCGGCCCACACTAGCCAGCCCATATTAGACTAATTAAGAAACCTTCTATCTCACCTTAGACCAATCCCCGTAAAACGGTAAACGTTAAACGGTAAATTACAATATCAATTAATGTAGTCCACATCAGGAAAACTCTTACAATCCAACATATAAGCTTAAAGATCCATTTTGACTTTAAATTAACGCACTCGACCTTTCTCAATGTATCATCGACCGATTGTGGTGTTACTACTAACTTGACTTTTAACCCAATTTGGAGAAAAGGTTGTGATCTGATGGGGAATGATCAATTGGACACCAGTTCTTTCCTTCTCTTGTGACTTTGCAATTTTGTTCCTCAAGTACCTTTATCTTGAGGAAGAATTACGGTAAGATGGAATTGACACTAGAAACGGGATGAAGCAGAGAGAGCATGAGAGGAGTAGCAGGCTATCCCATTTGACTCCAAGAATACTTAGGGACAGGTGAGAAATGTCAAGATGGATCGAAGATGCCCGCTTCGTCCTCTAGGTGTAGACAACTCTACAACCTCAGTTCAAGTCCATTTAGCGAGGAACAAACACCGAAAATGGCAAGTCATTGTACAAAGAAGAAAGGGCGGAGTTGGTGCATTTGCTGTCAACGGGTAACTTACGAATCTTTCTGACTTCTGATTTATGAATTAGCCTTACGAATTATGCGCACTGCGTCGTCACTAGCCATTAGGTCAATGAAGTTCAGGAATTATGTCACCAAACATATACGCTTAAGAAACTAATATTCTTGTGTCACGGGCTGATCGATTGGGATCGTGACCGCGCGGCGACTCAAGTTATTTTGGATCACCTAAGCCAAGCCTTGCTCGACCAACACTTGCACACTCGCTTGCACACTCGCTTGCACACTCGGATCGTAGAGAGAGAAAGCTTCTAGAGAGAGGGGCTCTGGAGAGAAAGGAACTTGTATTACTGAAAAGGATTGGATGCTTCAAATGAGGGGGAGGGCACCCATTCTTATACTCGAGGCCCTCTGATTACAACCGTTGATCTAGATCTTAGTCGGCGGATGAGATCGCATTGCCTTAACTACCGATACTAATGGCGGCTACTAACCACCGACATAAATGAAAGCTATCAACTACCGACATAAATAGAGATAGAGTCTAATTACGGTTTCGCCTGCCCTTGAATACTTCGGGGAGAAGACTTGGCGAGAACCCGAGTGAGAGCAGGAGATCCTCCAAGGCTGTGTCACGGTCGTCCTCTGGGAATCTCTTGGGTTGGCCTTCTTTCGGCCTGTGACATTCTCCCCCACTCAATCGAGTGACGCCTTCGTCGCTCACAGCTCGACGGGCAGCCTTCCTCGCACGAGCACGGGCTCTCTTCTTTTGATTCTGCTTGGTGCGGACGCTCACGTACGAAGTTCCACAACCTTCTATGATGAACTCGGACTTGGCACGCGGCTCCATCTTCGGTTTGGACGGAGCATGTGGCGCGCACTCAACCTCGGGGAAGAGCACTTGGATTGGCATGGCGTGTGTTGGAGTAGGATCCAACTCTACCTTTGGCTTCACCTCGGCCAGCTTGTTTAATCGCTTCTCGGACTTTAATTTCTTGTCAATGCGTCGGATCGTGGCGATGGTCTTGGTGTCGACCACCCCTTTGATCATGGGGATCATTGTCGGGTATTCCGGGTCGAGGATCACAAGGCACTTGGTCCTCATGTCGATCATGGATCTCACACATGGAAGAATTGAATACCAAGGATGAGATCATAATCATCGAGAGGGATTACCTCGAAATCCATCTTGCCCTTCCATCCACCGATCTTGACATCAACATTCGAAGTCGACCCTATGCCAGGGACGCCTTCCGAGTTGATCGGCTTGAACGTCTTCCCAGTTGGCTCCACGCGAAGTTTCAAGGCCTTTGCAACCTCGGTCGACATGAACATGTTCGACGCGCCGGTGTCGACCAAAGCGTAAAGCGTTCGGCCACCCACTTCGACTTCCACGAAGAACATGTCTGTGTTCGGTGTGATTCCTCCTTTGGACGGCAATCGAGCTCGGATGGAGTTGATTGTCTTCACGCCTCCAAGTCAGATTTGCCGCCTCTCTTCTTTGGGCTCCTCCTCCACCTCTTCGATGGCTAGGAGGGCGTTGATTCGACCCTTCTTCGGGCACTTTTGGGTCCAATGTGGACCTTGGCAAATGAAGCAAGAAGAAGGCGGGGGTTGATCAAACTTACTCGTGTAGTTCGTTTGCGATCGACCCCTTTGGAAGGATGGCTTGGAAGTACCTTCGCCCCATGTCTTGACTCGGCCGTTTTGATCTTTCGGCTCATGGGGGCCATCTCCAGCTTCATCCTCGGATCGATCTGACCTCCACTCTCTTGCTCTATTCCTTGGTTCAGCTCTGGTGAGGTCGACGAGCGACACGGCCACACTTAGTGCTCTCGCAAGACTACTCACGTCCCGACGCTTGAGCTCGAGTAGTGCCCACGGCTTCAACCCATCCATGAACGCTTCGAGAGCCTCCTCTTCGCTTAGGTTGTGAATTTGGAGTTTGAGTTCCGTGAACTCTTTTACGTACTCTCGGATCGTACCTCTTTGCTCGAGGCGATGGAGCTTGCTACGAGCTTCCTGCTGCGCGAACTCGAGAAAGAAGTAGTCTCGGAACTCCCTTACGAAGTCATCCCATGTGTCCACGGGATTGGCACCGCGCCTAGTCTCATCACACCTATTGCGCCACCAAAGCATTGCCGTATCAGTAAGGAACATAGAAGCGGTTCGTAATTTGATTGACTCATCGTGTATGTTGACAGCGCCAAAGTATTGCTCCATGCTCCATATGAAGTTGTCCACCTCCTTGGCAGATCGTTCGCCTTTGAACTCCTTCGGCTTCGGCACTTCAATTTTGGACACCGCTTGGGTAAGTACCGCACCGTTGGTGATGCTAAGCTTGCATAGGACGATCTCGGTCTTGAGCTCTTGGATCTCCGCCTTCATGGCTTTGACCTTGTCCCTACATGGGCTCACCTCCTCGATCACTTGGACGCGCTCCTTCAACACATCGATCGATGCTTCAAGGGCTTCGTCCTTGTCATGCAACGGGGCTGTAGCTTCGTTGAGGCCGGTCGTGAAGTCTTCACGAAGCGAAGTCTCAACTCCATGACCCGGTCTCTCACATCGTCAAGACCTTCCATGAGTTCGAGCACAGCACTTCGGACCTTCCCGATCTTCTCGTCGACCACAGCTGCAGCATCCATCAAGGCATCTCTTTTCTTCGCTCGGCCGCGAGGTTCCTTGACCTGCACAGGCTCTCCATCCATCACAGCGTCTTGGCTCGACATTCCCTCAAACAGTTGGCGCTCTTCAATCTCTGGAAACGGATCTCTCCTTTGCTCTGATACCACTTGTCACGGGCCGATCGATTGGGATCGTGACCGCGCGGCGACTCGAGTTATTTTGGATCACCTAAGCTAAGCCTTGCTCGACCAACACTCGCACACTCGCTTGCAAACCCGGATCGTAGAGAGAGAAAGCTTCTAGAGAGAGGGGCTCTGGAGAGAAAGGAACTTGTATTACTGAAAAGGATTGGATGCTTCAAATGAGGGGGAGGGCACCCCTTCTTATACTTGAGGCCCTCTGATTACATCCGTTGATCTAGATCTTAGTCGGCGGACAAGATCGCACTGCCTTAACTACCGACACTAATGGCAGCTACTAACCACTGACATTAATGAAAGATATCAACTACCGACATAAATAGAGATAGAGTCTAATTACGGTGTCGCCTACCCTTGGATACTTTGGGGAGAAAACTTGGCGAGAACCCGAGTGAGAGCAGGAGATCCTCCAAGGCTGTGTCACGGTCGTCCTTTGGGAACCTCTTGGGTTGGCCTTCTTTCGGCCCGTGACACTTGCATGATTGACAGAATGCGAACTATCAATTAGTTTGGCATCTTCAATAATATATTTAGAATCGGATTAGATAATGCCAGTATAAATACTTCTTTGATCTGCCCTCTAGTCCAACAGCTGAATCTTATATGCGATGGGATTTTCTTCAATTTGCAATGCATGTGCCGTTGCTTTAACTTGTGCGTGAGAGAGTCCCCGCAAGTTTTACAATCCTATGGTCAAAATACGTAAGTAGATTCAATACATGATATCAACCCCGCCGATGCATCAAGAGTGGGAGGCCTTATGCTTGACGTTGGGAAGGGAAGTTGAAAATCCCTTTGGACATAAGAACGAGGTAGAATTCAATGTACAAGATGGTGAAAATTATATGCCAGAGATGGGTGTCTTGTCGCTCTTCTCCCCACTCAGAACGGAAGTGATGGTCTTTTGCCGTTGGCACAACAAGATTATAGGGTTGCTGAAATCTTTAGAAACTTCTTGTAGATTTTCTGGGATGCAACTGATGCCTTGAATATTAGAGAATATTTTTCCAACAATCAAGTCATTTCGTTTCTATGCATGATGTCGGTTCAATTAGTAAACGAGGAAAGTCCCTTCTTCAATGAAGCAATAGTGGCCATGGAAGCGAAATTCCTCAAATATGATAAGAATATTTCACTTGCTAATATTTCACTTGCTTTTTTGGCATCCACTATCTTGAATATAATCTCTCTCTTTCTCACTCTCATGAATATATGGCCTAGGATAAAGAAGCATTTTAACTATACTTGGCTTTTGCCCAGGTATAGATATCCACATACTCCTTATCCCGGTCACTTAATTCGAAATACAAACAAAGTTACAACCTTCTCCTCTTTCTTCTTTCCTGTGTTCCAGATCATGTCCGAAAGGGCTATGTAAGTGACCAAGCATAGGAAGGACATATTGGCTAGGTCAACCCAATTTGTCATCGTGCCCATTCATTTACTTTATTAATTGGGAGGTAGTTACCAATGGTAACTTCCCATCCTTGAAAGGACCAAATTTCCTATGGAGGCACATAATTACAAGATGAATTAATCATGTTGCCAGCCAAAAATTACATGAGACCAGATTTATTTCCAGTATTAAAGAGAGAGAGAGAAGAAAAAGTATATAGACAATAAAACTTACCACAAATTTCTTAGTTTGACTGATCAAATTTATGCATCTCCATAAATACGTGTAGATTCATCAAATTTGTGTTTTCGTCAAGTCATAAATGAGAGTCCTTGTCAAACTTAAAGCACTAAATCTGGGGGAGGGGTAGGGCGTGAGGGGGGTGGAGGCGGAAATGATAGTCAGCTTAGAACACGAAGGAAAATAGAGTTTAATTGAATATTCTTAATTAATTTAACAAATATTCAATCTTATGAACAGTCAACCAAATCTTGCCAAATTCACCGGTCGATCAATTCGTAGAGCAACCTTTTTCTGAGTCTTATTTGCCATGGTTGTAATGTATATGAAATTGTCTTGTATTACTTACGTAATCACATGATTGGCTGGGGATTAGCAATAATTTATAGGATCACGACATCAGTTAAACCTATCCAGTTATCGTTCCAAGATTGGTTAGTGGGCGAGACCAAGGAATGCAGGGTCATATAAATTGATTATTTTCTTACAAACTCCCACCATTAAAAGCGAACTTGATTCCTGAAATGGTTTTATTTGGAAGATACATGATAAATTTGTTAGCAAAATTCAGGTGTCAAGGGTTATCTATTTCTTCTTCCTTTTTTAAAATTTTTTGGCTAGAAATTGTATTGACCTTTTTTCAATAAAACTACAAGCTCATGTGCGTAAGGGCTAATTTGTTCAAATTAAATTTAATCCCTTCAAGTAAGCAGAAATCCTTCCTTAATCTTCTTAAGGGACATTACACGATTAAAACACAAGTCAATAATGGATGAGCATGTACAGTCAAATTACTTTAATTGGAGGAAGTTAGCATGGTAACATACCGTCCTTAAAAACACTATTTATTTTAGAGGCAAGTAATTAATTATATTGCCGCCGAAATTTATACAAGTAACACAATCATTTCCTATAAATAAAAGGATAAGAATCTAGAAAACAAAACCTACCGTATTTGAGTCCTTGAAAACACAATTTATTTTAGAGGCAAGTAATTAATCATATTGCTGCCAAAATTTATACAAGTAGCACAATCATTTCCTATAAATAAAAGGATAAGCATCTAGAAAACAAAACTTACCGTATTTGAGTCATTTGACTTATCAACTTTATGCATTTCCAAAAATCAATATAATTATAGATAAGGATTGCTCAAAATTGGATGTGCAAGAAGAATATATCATCAAACAACACATTTCATTTCAAAATTATAAACGGCATGAGCTCACTTATTACATTATCAAACCACCTTATTTCAAAGAAACTGAAATTTCCTAGGAATCAGTCCCACAAGGATCATCGGAATTGTTGCCAGGGGAATCAGTGGTCCGGTCTTCAATTTCTTGCGTTAACATCTTGCTTAATTCTTCAGACATTCTCTTATGAAGTTTCAGGTCCTCTAAGGAGAGTTGGTCCATCGATGCCTCCCACCAGCCTTCGATTGGAGATTTCTGTACCTCTCGTCGGGGTTCAACAGGACGCTTTGATGCAGCTCTCAGTTTCTTCGACAATTTTGAATTTTGTTCGGATGGCTCACGTAGCTCCGTCCTTTCTTCGCCTTCGGATTGCCTAACAACACAAGAAGGGGATGTGGCTGGATCTTCAACCCGACCGAGACAAGCTTGATCGCGAGGACCACCAACGAGCAAGGCTTCGTTGCCTAGCTTCAAGAGTACAATTATCGAGTCCAGCGCACAATCTGAATAGATTTTAGCAGCCGTCCTAGGATCTCGCTTGCGAGGACGGCCAAGAGACAAGGCTGCATAGGCCAAGCGAAAGAGTACAATTAGCCTCTCCAGTGCACTTTCTGAATAGACATCAGCAGCCCTCCTAGGATCTCGAGATCGACTTTTCGAAACAACCTTCTTCTGAGTCCTATTGTCCATAGTTGTATGTATTTGAGATTTTCTCTTGTACTCACCCATGATTGAAGGGGGATTAGCCGCGATTTATAGGGCCGCGACACCAATTAAACCTAGCCACGTATCGTTTTGCGGTTGGTGAATTAAGTTTGTTTCCATGTATAGCATATTATCTACCTATTTGTAGATATACATTAAAACTTCGTTTGTTTCGTGGAAAATAATTTTCAAGAAAATATTTTTTGGATTTTTCGAAGTTCGTTTTATGGAAAATTAAATCCTTGGGAAAAATGTTTTCCATGAAAGGAAAAAAGTCTTCTAAATTAAGGAAAAATGTTTTTCACTTTTGAAAAGTGAAAAACATTTTTCTCACTTAATCTTTCTTATCTTGTTTGGTTATAATTCTTCGCCAATTATGAGCATGCAGGAAAATTATTCAAAGAGCTAAATAGATTTTGGTCCTTGAATTTGTCGATTCTCATTTTTAGTATTCAAATTGATTATTTAAAAAAAAGAAAATTCAATCGCTGAACTTATCTATTCTTAAATTGGACCAATTTCTTAAATTGTTCCCAATTGGTCCAATTTTCAATCATTATTATTTGTATGCACTCAAGAAATAGTTAAATATGTTTTGTAAACATATTACATGTTATTCCCAATTCCAACCGTGATGATAGATGCAGAGATATGAAAGTCGTCGCTTGATTAATTTAAGACTCCTAAAGACCGACTATGCACACATTCGGTGCTAATTTTCTATGAAGCTGTTCAAGTTGAGAAAGTGTATTTCCTTTTTGTTTCTCTACTTTAGTGTTGACTTGTGCAATAGGCAATTTGAGAATATATTGGGCTAAACATCCTATGAAAATTGTTCAAAAAGTCTTGAGATTATTGTGCAGTAGTCAATTTAATCCTAAACTTTTCAATTGTGTTAATTAAGTTCTAAACATTTTAACGATTTACAAAACTTGTCTTAAACCTTTTAACGAATTATCAATTGAGTGCTTTTGATCGATTTTGGTTGAATATCACTGACGTTGATTATCTTTTTAAAAAAAATTCCTAATTTTTTATTATTTTTTTCTTTTGTCTTTTTCCTTCTTTATTTAAAGGATCAAAAGGGGGCCATTGATCCACTGCCATATGGGCATGGGTCAATGAACCTCGTTGGCCCTGAGTTAGGGCCGTGAAGCCCTTGCTAGTGGCGGGCAAGTGTCACGGCCTAGCTATGACTCGCAATAGCCTAGGCTAGGGCTTACGACGCCCTCGCCAAATTTGGCAAGGCAAGGGCATCGCAACCCTTGCCTAGGCTCTCGCCAATTATAGCGAGGGCTTGTAATGCCCTCATTAGCTATAGTGAGGGCTGGCAAGCCGTCATCTAGTGATTGATGGGGTGGCTTGCCATAAGTAAAAAGAGGAAAAAATAAAAGGAAAAAAAGTAAAAATCAATAATAAAAAAATGGAAAAATTTTAATAATTTAAAAAAATTTCATATTAGCACCAATCACGATACGTAAAATGGCCAAAATTGACTAGACCGTAATATCAGCGACATACGACCAAAACTAGCTAAAATAACTAAATTGACAATTCGTTAAAATCCTAAGGACTAGTTTGGCAAATCATTAAAGAGTTTAAGACTAGATTGGCACAATTGAAATATTTATAACTGAATTTGCAGGTTGTCAAAAGGTTTAAGAGTATAATGGCACAATTGAGAGATTTAGAACTGAACTGACCACTGTATAATAAATTTAGGACTTTTTGGATATTTTCGTCTGAAAATTCCTATCCAAATGCAATCTTGGTTTAAAAAAAGTAATAGATTTGACTCATGAATGATCAAGTTTGAGCATGTTCGAAGGGGCAATGTAAGTGGCCGAAGCTGAGGAAGGAAATTGATTGACCTAAGAGTGCCAATTTGTGTTTAGTTGGCTCAACTGAGCTCCCATGGACTGCGGGGTTCATGCTCATGTTTACTTTAATGTATTCTCCGCCAGTATTTGGAATCCATTGCCATAAGGAAGTGCATCAAGCCACATTAGAATATACTGGACTTGAAAGATGTGGAGAGCAGAAACTCTTCTTGTTCCATTTTCCCGTTGAATAACAAATTTGAGGGTGATTCTTCCAATCACACCAGATTAAAAAAAAAAAAAAAACCGATTTTCGTTCGTGCTCGTTAGGAACCGGCCCGGCCCAATTAACTTCTCGAGGTGGGCTTGGGCCTCGGCCCTTTTTCGACCCTCTTCATCGTCGTCTCGAGCTGATTCGAAACAGTCGCCCGATTCCACCCGCTCGCGAAGATTGTTACATCTTCCTGAAGGATCAGCACATCGAAGAACCGGCTGAGTACGTCCACATCAATAGAACGAGTTCGTCTACCGAAGGTCAGATTTCAGCCTCTTCTCTCCGCAGTTTTTTTTGTCTCTTTCCTCCCCGCGCTGTCTCGGTGCTTTGCGCCCGGGAAAGGATGATCCGGCGGGAGCGAGGTCGAGCGCATGTCGTCGGGTATGACTGGTTTTTGCAAGAAATTTTTATTCCAAAGGAACTCGCTCGACCCGAATAGGAATAAGATAATAATATTGTATCATTTGAATCACGGTGAGGGCTACGACATCGAAAACATTAAACTGATGAGACATTCTCTTTTGGCTACGTGTACCCTTTTTTTATCAAATTATTTGAAGATGTACTTGTATTTCAATTCGTCAGTGATTTCCCTCAATTAATTTTTTTAAGAAATTCACTTTGGAATAACAGCGCATATCATGTCTGTACGAATACTCTTTTGTGGAGCTAATCCATTGTCTGAATACGGTCCGGGATGGCCTTAAATCCGGACCAGAACGTGCGCCCTCTCGCAGCCAACCATACCTTGATATTACGCTCTTTCCCACTGCCCGCAAAACGATCTGCAAAGCACCTCTCTTTCATGGCCAAAACCTCTCAAAAATCTCAGTAAAACTCACTGTGCTTCACTCGTTTCCGACGAGTTGATGTGTTATCTTGATGATTTGATTCGTAGGCAGACCTCTCTCTTCGATGGCTCTCGTCCCTCCCCGTCAATTCTACCCGTCAACGTTTCATGGGAACCGCTTCATTCTATTCAGGTATGGCTCTCCAATTCATCGCAAGACCGACTCTCTGTGCGCGGCGAAGTTTAATGCTCTTTCTTTTGCGTCCGTTGAACAAACCCTTTGTAGGAAATCGAGCGTTTCCGCTCCTGCTAGAGGAAAGCCCGTTTCTTTATTCAATCCCAGCTTAAGCTTTAGTAGCAGCAACGGTTGGTTAGATAAATGGAATCAACCCAACAGGCAAAACAGCCCCAAATCGCCTCAGGCTGCGATGAATTACAGAAATAGCGGCGACGCCGGTGGTGGTGGTGGGTCCACAATGCAGAGGATTGTGGAGAAATTGAAGAAAGTTGGATATATGGACGATGGGTATGAGAAGAGAGAGAGACCGCCGGAAAGAGTGGTGGAGAAAGGATCTGTGGAGGATATCTTTTATGTGGAGGAAGGATTGTTGCCAAACACACGAGGCGGGTTTTCGCCAGAGTCAAGAATTGCGGAAGCAAATGTGATTGGGAAGAGCAGTGGAGCAAGGTTTCCATGGGAGAAGCCAAAGGGGAAGGGGGAGGAAGAAGGGTGGTCGGCGAGGAGTAAGAGCAAGACGTCGGTGGCGGAATTGACACTTCCGGAGCCGGAGCTAAGGAGGTTGACAAACTTGACTTTTCAGACGAAGAGCAAGATGAGGATTAAGGGAGGTGGTGTTACGCAGGCAGTCGTGGACACCATTCATGAGAGGTGGAAGTCTTCAGAAATCGTGAGGTTGAAAATTGAGGGTTCGCCTGCACTTAACATGAAGAGGACACACGAGATATTGGAGGTATGCTTCTTGCATATATGTTATCAATTTCTCACGTTTCATATCATTTAGTCCCTCTTGTTAACAAGGAATCTGTAGTTAATGTTATATGCAGCTTGATAGAAAGGTCCACCAGACTTGTACCTATACTGAATTTGATCGAGGTGCTGGTTTTCTTGTTTGATGTTCATCGAGGCAGCTGAGATTGATTTGGCAGCTTCATGTGCTTTCTGTTTCAGCCGCACAGGCTACGTTCAACTATTGATTTCACTGAAAATGAGCGAGAGATATGCAACCTGTGTTTAGATAGTCAGATTTGTTCTAGTGGAATTTAAGAGGGTTGCTGATTTTCATTGGTCGGTGATCTAGGACTCAAACTTTAGCATGTTTTAGATGGGTTTCAGCTTCCAACAATTGGACAGTGTTCAGAGTATGTCTTTTGATCATGTGCATCTGCCCCGAGCTGTGGTCAGTAATCAGATAAAGCTATGATCACCTTTCAGATAACCATTAAGATAGAACTCACCCTTTGTTATTTGAAGTTTCTAGTTTAATTAACATGTTTGGTAGAAACTGGAAGTATGACATGAAGGTAAAGGATGGCTGTGGTAGATAATTATTCGCTACCATTTTCATATTAGACAAGTATGAATAATTTAAACCCATGGAAATGGAATATGCGCATTCTAGCTTGTTCTCTCTATCCACAATGCTGCTGGGCACTGTGGCCGTATAGTAATATCTTTTAATTTTCACGCTTTATAGCGTTGCAGAAACCAACCTAATTAATGGTACTATTAAAGCGTATTGAAGTAATTTAATCTATTGATGATGCTTGTATGCACGTGTACAGAGGAAAACTGGTGGTCTAGTGGTATGGAGGTCTGGGACGTCCATTTCGTTGTATAGAGGTGTGAGCTACAAAGACCCTTCAGTGCAACTGAATAAACGAATATTTAGAAAAGAAGGAAGCTCGGCTACTTCATCAACACCTGCTGATACCATTGGTAGGGATCCTTCGCAATATGGAATCAGTGAGGATGCACAGGCATCTGAAATTGCGTCTGAGAATAAGGATACAGGATCAATGCCAGAAGTTGAATATGAACATGAAATGGATAAATTGCTAGATAACCTGGGTCCTAGGTACAAAGACTGGCCAGGATGCGAGCCCTTGCCTGTGGATGCAGACATGTTGCCTGGAACAATTCCTGGTTACCAACCTCCTTTCAGAATCCTTCCTTATGGAGTACGAGCAACGCTTAGCCAAAAGGAGGCAACGGCCTTGAGAAGGCTTGCTAGAGTACTTCCTCCACATTTTGCTTTAGGTATGTGATGTCATCGTCTTACTTGGTTGGCTCTCATAGTGGCATTCTCATTGTTCTTTAATTCTCTCGTATCCAGGAAGAAGCAGACAGCTCCAAGGTTTGGCGGTGGCCATGATCAAGCTATGGGAAAAAAGTTCAATTGCAAAGGTTGCACTTAAACGTGGCGTAATGCTTACAACTAGTGAGAGGATGGCAGAAGATCTTAAGGTAATTGCTCCGGGAACTTGTCCAACCCATTAAGTACTATGTACGTTGTTTTTTCTCTGATAGTTTACTCTATTGATGTCTCTGGTAATTTGTCAGTGAACCTCAAAAACGATGGTTTTCCATAGAATTGTGATCAAATCTTTTTGCATGTTTATTTTCTCATGATGACAGTTTTTCGCTTGAGTCTACTGAAATTTTTTTACGCCGATCAAGACAGTTCATAAGGAATCTACTAGTTTGTTTTCTGATCGCATCGACTTGCATTGTTTTGCCTTTTTTTCATGAGCAGTAGAAAAGTATGGTTTAAGTTGAGCTTTTTGATATAGAAATTGACAGGGGGGATTCTGCTCTCGAGAAACAAGGACTTCTTGGTCTTCTATCGAGGTAAAAATTTTCTCTCACCAGAAGTCACTGAAGCATTATTGGAGAGGGAAAGACTAGCAAAGTCCCTTCAAGATGAGGAGGAGCAGGCTCGCTTGAGGGCATCGGCCTTGGTTGTCCCAACCAATCATATATATGAGCAGCCTGGAAATACTGGTACGCTTATGGAGACTCTTGATGCCAATAAAAAGTGGGGAAAGAAGTTGGATGAAAAGCACAAAGAAAAAGTTATGATAGAAGCAGAAATAACAAGGCATGCAAGCCTTGTCAGGAAGCTCGAAAGAAAGCTTGAGTTTGTGAGTATTCCCATTTCTTGTACAGCATCTCTCTTTGCTTTAAGAGCATAAATAGCCTCTTCCTGTAAATAGATGTTGTTAAACCAAGCATCTTTGGTTCTGGTGAAAGCAAAACTCTTGTTGATGGTTCACTAGTGATTAATGTTATGCTTGAAATTTTCATTTCATTTCTGCCAAATAGACATTTTTTCAGAAGTATTGATCAAATAGGTAACGTATTGATGCATGGTTGAATTCAATAATGAAGTGTGTAATTTATGTCTTACTATGCTGAAGCATCAGTGGACATGGTGTTAGTACTAAATGTGCTATCTGCTTACAACCTAAATTTGAATAAATCTCCTAGGCTGAGAAAAGGCTATCTCGAGCTGAAAGAGCTTTGTCAAAGGTTGAGGAGTTCCTGAAACCGGCAGAACGGCAAGCAGACCCAGAAAGCATCTCTGATGAAGAGAGATTCATGTTCCGCAAGATTGGCTTAAAGATGAAAGCATTTTTGCTTCTTGGTAGAAACTCTTGACATTACCATTCACGTATGTAAACCCAGGAGACTAATACTTATATGCTGATTGATCTCCTTCTTCCAGGAAGACGGGGAGTTTTTGATGGTACAGTGGAGAACATGCACTTGCATTGGAAGTATCGAGAGCTGGTGAAGATCATTGTGAAGTCAAAGACCTTCGACCATGTTAAGAAAATAGCATTGGCTCTTGAAGCCGAGAGTGGTGGGATCTTGGTTTCTGTAGACAAAGTCTCCAAAGGGTACGCCGTTGTGGTGTTCCGTGGAAGGGATTATAAGCGGCCTTCCACCTTGAGGCCGAAGAATCTTTTGACAAAGAGGAAGGCTCTGGCTCGTTCTATTGAGCTTCAAAGGCGTGAGGTACGGCTATACAACTGCATCTATTTTCACCAAAATTCTTGATTTTCTGGTATTAAATATGCATGTCCAAACATATCTCACCTTGTTTGATGTGCATGTTTGCATGTATCCGTGCCAATGCTAGTGGTCTGCTCCAATAATATGTTCCCATCTTTGTTGAGTTCTGGATATTAAAACAGAGTGCACTTGTGTGGATGGTAATTGGTATGCTTGGCTGGTAATTTTCCATTGCAGTCTTGGTTTGAAACACATTTCTGAATATTGTGGGACACAATGGCATGAGTCGCTTGTTGATGACCCGATGGCTGTCTAGCTTTGTTGAAGTTACATGGTTTCTGGATTTAGATGTCAAAAGCACCTGGATTGACACTGTTCATGTGACAAATGTCTATTTTTGGGGAGGGGTAACATAGAAATTTCTGACAGTTTCTTTGTTTCGTTGAAACAGGCATTCCAAAATCACGTGGCCAATCTGCAGAAAAAGGTGGAGCAACTTCAATCTGAAATCGTAAGGCCCCTGTTACTTGTTGAATTTTGCCAGTTTGGCCCAGTTGTTTAAACAGTGATATACTTAAGTTACTTGCATATTCATAGGAGCAAATGGACCGCATGAAAGAAAAAGGCAATGACGCTTTTTACGACAGATTAGATTCTGCTTACCCCACTGATGAGGAGGACAGTGAGGTATACCTTAGCTTGTTCTTATCTTGCTTTTCCTTATATCTATTTAAATTAGGTTCCAAGATTCCTGTTTCTTTGTGTTATCTGTTTCGGATCCTTTTAAATAGGAGGAAGGAGATGAGGCATATCTGGGGATGTATAACAGCGAAAATGACGGTGGAGACGAACCCAGCAACCCGAGTTATGAACTGCTCTCGGAAGCTGATTTTTCAGATGATGAAGAAAATGAGGAATCTCAACCAGATTCAGAAGACCTGACTGCACGTGCATATGCAGTATCGAGCACCACCTCGCATGCCACCGATAACGAGAAAGAAATCGGTCATAATTGGTCCTAGTTGCGGAACTGCACAGAAGAACAAACTTCAAGCATTTTCCGGCATAAACATTGAATGCTTGGACGAGATTATAGCTTAAGCTCACATGAAGGAAGCATGATAACGATGGAAGCGCTTGTGGCTATAGTTTTGCAGGTGTAAGATGTCTTCTCCATCTCATGTACAGAAGGCGTGGGGTATAATCTGAACACGGTACATTTCATATGGCTCACCAAAGTTCGACAATTTGATTAGGTGAGGCAGAGCCATGCAATGCGCGACTCCTTAACCTTTTCTGGTACGGTATCACGACTTGCTACACTGTGGCAGGTTCAAAAGGGGACCCGACAGTCAGAAATCCAAACGCTTACGGGCATATAAAGTTCTTGGCAAGATCATGACTCATTGGCGGATGATGGTATTTTGTATTTTTCTTCTTTTTCTGTTTTGTTGGCACCATCTTGAATAACATTGCCAATGATATCAGCGGATAAATTGAGTCTTTAGTTATTCAGAGGATCCAAACCGTGCCTTGATATATCTTCATATTCTATTGAAGGGTCTTCTCTGTAACTAATGCTGACTTTGCTTCTAAGCTTTGACTGAACTTTCTGTCTACTTCTCCCAATAAGCAGATTAAACTTAAACCATTATTTCAATTGCTAAGTGATTAGGGTTTGTCCACATAGACAGATATTCAGGTCGCCTTTGACTGCGATAAGCGGTGGTACTTCTGCCATATCTGCTATCATTTATTTAGGTTGATCCATAACAACATCACATTCTTAATTCAGAAGGGTTAAAAGCGACCCCACCGTGACTCCATCGTGTTGAAAAGGTCCTGTACCCATCTGCAAAGCGCAGTCGGTCCAGCAAGGTTATCGGCATTCCATTCACACGAGGATTTCGACTTTACAATCTCACGTATCCGAAAATATTTCTGGCATCAAAATCCGTTTCGCCATCATCGCTCCGTCTAGAACACACATTGAGCATTATTCTATGGCGATAAACATTATATTAATCCGTTGACTCAAAGCTCTTAGCCATCCTGGTGTGGTGTGTTTGAACGCAGAAAAGTCACCTGAGCCAAAATGGTTAAAAAAAAGTAGAGAGAAATTAGAAAGTCAACCTCCATCCTAGTCATCAACCGGTCTGGAGAACTGCTGATCTCATCTGATGGACTTCCTGCTGGCCGTTGATTTTGCATCAGACGGACTGCGCTCCTCGTACGGTCCCCAGTGGGTTTAAAACCGAAGACTTGTCCTCACGTTTGACCAGCTTTCGACAAGGACCTCCGAGCTGCTCCCCCACCGCAAAACTTTTCCATGGAACCGCATGCGCAAAATTTGACCGCATAGGAGTCTCCGAGACTAGAGACAACATAGTTGACCACGTTTTTATTTCCCAGGAAGAAATGGGGGAAGATGCCACGTTTTAAATCGCGCTCTTCGAACCTCTCGTGCGGGGAGAAAACGCCATTTCAGGAGGAGGACCGTTATATATATTACCTGCTGCTGCAGAAATTTGAAAATCCCCGGCAATAATTGAAGGGAGAGAGAGAGACAGAGGAAGGGGTGTCATGGATTTGTTCTTCCACGAAGAGGTTCAAAGCGACATCTTCTGGTGCGATCAACTGCCGCCAACGCTGCCGCCGCCGCCGCCGCCAGCAAACCGAAGCGCCTTTTCACCGTATACAAACCGGCCGCCGAGTCAAGAACGAGGGTTTATGCCGAACCCGGGGAACAATATGAACAAGCGGATGATGGAGTTCATGAGGAGGAGCTGGGCCGAACCGAGCCAGATCCAAGAATTCGACCGCGAACGGGGTTTTCGACACATGTTGAGCGAGAGGATGAGGAGGGAGAAGCAGAAGCTTAGCTACTCGGCATTGCTCTCCGAATTGCCTCATGGTACCAAGGTTTGTAAAAGCTATAATCTTCGTTGAGCGGGTTAACTCTCGACACCAGACGGAGCTTCGGAAAGCAGACTCGAATTCCTGTGCAGGCCACTTCTTGTAACCAGCCCGCTGCGGCAGGCTGGGGATAGGGAGTGTTAGCTTTACGTGAGTAAGATTTTCTGCGCCTCTCTAACTCCGTTGCGAATCTCTGTTGCAGAATGACAAGAACTCCATCGTCCAAACAGCTTGCATGAGAATCACGGACCTGGTGAAGTACAAGCAAGAGCTGGAGAGACAAAACAGGGAGTTGAAGTCTGGTCTGAACGAGAAGAGCGGAGGGGACAAAGCTGGAGGGACCAAGATCAGAGTCAAGATTGCGAATCCGACGTCCGGGATTGATTCTATGTTGGAGGTCCTCAAGTGCCTGGACAACATGGAACTGAAAGCTACGGCGATTCAAACGCAGTGCTCGGCCGACCAACTCTTCGCCGTGATCGAGGTTGAAAATGAGGTATGTACACAACACTCCGATGCCAATGTACCCTAATCACTCACTGTTTCATGTTCTTCGCACGTGATTTTCATTTTTCTTGAATGTAAATGAGAACTTGTACGATGTTCATGCAGCACAAGTTCGAAATTTATCCTTCGTTTCTATTGCCAAAGCATGAATTTCGAAAACCACATTTTTGTCATGCGCCGTCTCTTTTCGCATGTTCTTTTTTGTGTGTCGTATTGATTGTCCGTTTCTGGTGTCTGGCTTGTGTTCCGATACGTCTTCTTTTCATGGGCAATTTTGCTTATGTTTTATGACGTCCCGAGAGGCGTATCTACACATGAACATAAGCTCGATCGAGTTCCAGAAATAGTTGGTCAGGGTCATGAAGAAGAGAAAGGAAAGGTCAAACCTAGCGAAAAGATTAGTGATTACACTCCTTAATTAGCTTTTTTGGCAGCTTGCACGTGCAACGTTAGAGGACAATGGCTTTTTGCTAAAAGTAATTTAGTCATTTGACTATTCATCCTGTTTTGTTGATGCGAGAAGATTGAAGCCGCAAACGTTGAAAAGGTCATCCAGTGGACCCTGCTCGAAGCCGAGAGGAAACTTCACAATAGCTACGAGGGCAAGATGGACTGGTTGAGCTAACGACAGATGAACATCGACGCCAAGTTTCTTCCGCGCCGGCTCGAGACTTCCCCTTCCTTACGTGTTTGTAAATAGGACGAAGTTTCCCTCCGAGTGCTTTTGGTCGAGTGGTCACAAATTATGGATATCATCCATGTACAGATCTGATCAAATGAAATGCGGGTCACGTCCGTACTTGTAGCTCACTAATCGAAAGTATAGTTAGAGAGAGTCTTCTTTGATTAGGATTGTCAGGAACTATGGTTCTCGTAAATAAAAACTTCAAATTTTCCTAATGAATAGTTCTGGAAGCTTATGTGTTCCCTCAATTTTCATTTATCCCGCTTTATGGAAAAGTATATATTCGTGTCGAGTGTTATAAAATTAAGAATTGAGATGTATCGTCAACGAAAGAAGCGATTAATCAATTCCGCTCGTGCAAATTATACGCACAAGCTTTCGGAAGCTTTCTAATCGGTTCACGCAAAGGCATGACGTACCACCCACTCTAAGTATACAAAAGTAGTATTATGTGATTCTAGTGGATAAACCAAAAAAATATGAACGTTGAAGGGTCAAAAACGCCGTCGAAGGAGCCCGATGACTTAGCGTTGAGATGTGAAGTGGGGTCAACAAAACCGCTAATCCAAAACAGCGGAAAGGTACCAGGAATTGACGAGTCGAGCGACCCGCCAGGTTTGATGGCCTGCCAGTCCTTTTTCTGACTCTTCGGAGTCACGCACATACTCACGCATGTTGTCCCCGTACACTGACGTGATCTAAGGGCTTCATTCATAGTCGAGAATAGATACTTGGATGGGATGCGGCCATGTGGGTATTGTTTTTCATTCGAGTTCCCACGTACTGTTTTTCTTCATCAGATCCCATTCGGTTTTAAGATTTTGAACTTCACCATAATCAATCCCAATAAGTTCTCACCAAGTTTATCTCTCTGTCTCTGTCTCTCTCTCTCTCTCTACTAGGGGTAACAATGGGTGGTTGAATTCGGGTTTCCATCTAGATCTGAACCGAACACACAAGATATACAGGTCGGGTCCTGAGTTGAACAGCGCCGCAAACGAGAATTTGACTGGCGACGAGGCGCCTCCAAATCTGGCATGACTCCATGACCGCCTGTCTCATTGAGACCTAGACGGTCGTGGAGGAGAGAACTAGAGCTCGATCGTGGGTGACTCTGAGCTGTTTCAAACGACCGTGGACGACGGCTTGTCAGGCTCCACAAAGTCGTAGGTGAGCTGTTCGCATTAATTCGAAGACACTGCTGAACATGGAGGTCGGGTGAGTCGTCGATGCGCCTCTGAAAGCCTCCACCTTCGTCCCAGAGGCGTGTATTCAAGGACTATGTAAGGAGGGGGTAAAAAAATAGTTGTTTCGGAACGACTGGGGTACATGACCGTGGTAGCCCACGTCATGGATGGACTCGAAAGGAAGAAAAATCTTACTAACCATGGACAAGCCCATTTACTTCAAAAGAAATATCCATTCGTTGTGATGTAAAGGCCAACCGATTTGATGTCCGATGTCCGTGGGCAACCTAAAGCAAATCTACCAGACGATTTCCATTCAAGTAACAAGCTGGAACTCATTTAACTACACAACAAGTTTGGCACGGTGATTGCCCGATGATTCGACTATAGCACAAAGACTGATTACTAATTTCTCAAATTTGCATCTTTTGCCGGGCTTGGAAACTTGATTAACCCAGGATCGTAACCGCATTCTTTCCATGTATAAGACATAACAGGACAGGACAACTAGAAAATGTTCAGCACCACGACTTCAAAAGAGCACTATTACCGCACAATGTATGAACCATCCAGAAAATTCGCAACAATAGGTGAATGCTTCAACTGCTACCACAACTTATATTTTAACAAAAATGAAGAATTCTGCCTCAGAAGTATCTCTGATACTCGAAACATAAGCTAAAATAACATAGCAACTGACATCCAAAATGATGATGGTCGTCCTTGCAAAAAGAAACACAGACGGATGAGACCTCTCAGGTTGCCCCGTCGATTTTACTTGAGAGGAATGAACCTCGACGAATGGGTGGCACCGATACCTGGTCTACCGTGCTTGACAGGCTTGTAACTGATGGAGAATTCAGCCAGGTAATGTCCAATCATCTCAGGCTTTATTTCGACTTGGTTGAAGGTTTTACCGTTGTACACTCCAATGATGCTTCCAATCATCTCTGGAACAATGATCATATTGCGCAGGTGAGTTCTGACTGGTTCGGGTTTCTCACCAGGGGGAGCCTCCCTTTTCTGATCCATCAGACAAGAAAAAGAATCAATGACCATGGATTATTTTACCAGTAAGTAGATAAATAATATATATCAAGAGTTTTTTTACACAAGGAGCATTTTTTTTTCCAGGAAACAAGCATTCATAGTAGGAAGTAAAGTACAGCATGAAGCTGTAAATTGAGTCAAACATAGCTGAAGGTGCAATGATCTATCAGCCTCTATGCCCGGCTAGAAGAGAGCAACATAATACTCTCTGGAAAGCAAAATTTTGGTCCTCTAAATCAAACCGGAATCCATTATGATAGTTCACAGGTAGGTATCTTGCAAGCATTGAGAACTACAACATCAAGCATGAGCTTAATTACAAGTCAATGTTCTCTTCTTAACTTTCAGAACATTCCACTATATATCATTCTGGGACTTGACAAATCCTTTATCAATCAAAACTATGACCCAGATGATTTCAAAGTACTAATGACCCATTAAGAAAGGAGACACCTGAGTATCTAAAATTTCCTATAAACTAATATATTTGGAAGCCAATTCTCTCCAATTTTTTTTTCTTCAAAAAGAAATAACATCCCAAGGGAGTATGTAAGATGGATTTAGTAGGCAAGCAGCACTTCGGGCAATTCACCTGTGGATCCATCTCAGCGGTTGTCTGGCCGCCGCTGATTTAACAGCTATTAGTTTCTGCACAAACGCTTAAGGCCACACTACTAAGTAGAGGGAGGCCTATACACAGGTGCAGAACTCCTATCATATTCACTAATCCCCACATTGCTCTTAACTACATACCAAGAAACTTATTTGATCACAGGAACGGCTCAGCAGTCAGCCCTGATGATTCCACTCAAACTACTCTATGCCCCCAAGGGAGTATGTAAGATGGATTTAGTAGGCAAGCAGCAATTCGGGCAATTCACCTGTGGATCCATCTCAGCGGTTGTCTGGCCGCCGCTGATTTAACAGCTATTAGTTTCTGCACAAACGCTTAAGGCCACACTACTAAGTAGAGGAAGGCCTATACACAGGTGCAGAACTCCTATCATATTCACTAATCCCCACATTGCTCTTAACTACATACCAAGAAACTTATTTGATCACAGGAACGGCTCAGCAGTCAGCCCTGATGATTCCACTCAAACTACTCTATGCCCCCACGCATTGTCAAGTCAACGAATTTTCAAAGCTGTCAGGTTTTGACATAGAACTTGAACAAACTTTAAACATTTCACTGTTCTTATAAATTTATAATAACAGATCCTGTCGATTAGAGGAAGACATTAAATATTGCTCTCAACTATACACTGCTATGCTTTACATCAGCCCCATCCACTCCATTCAAAAACACAAAGCCCCTTAAGCAGTAAGTCAAGTATCAACCATTGAAATGGTAAAGCACCAATATTGACAGGCAAATCGATCCCACATAAGCTACCAGATTTCAAATTCCATGCGCAAAACAAACCAATACTACAGAAATCTAGCTTATTTGGAGTAATATAGTCTAATCAAACTCGCTATTTAGATCGAGACAGCCGAAAAGAGCATGCTTTAAACTCAGCGGGCGATCAGCAAACGAAAATGCACTCGTAAGGCAAACGCCAATGAACGGAAAACAAGCAAATTACCGCTTTGCGCAGCTTCTTAATCAGGGCCATGGGCTTCCTCTTGAGACCTCTCTGGAACCTACCCACATCATCAAATCAAACCACGAAAACAACATCATCGCTCGTCAGTCCAACCTTCGACCAATCTTAAGATCTCGCTAGAATACAGCAAAAGAGCAAGGTACCTTCTGCGAGCCCGGGCGGTGAAGAGCTTGACGAGCTCGTCCGTGGACATGTCGAGGAGCGCGTCCAGGTCGACCCCCCGGAAGGAGAACTTCTTGAACGTCCTCTTCTTCGGCTGGCCCGCGACCGCGACGTCGGCCTCCACGTCCGCCTGCAAAAGGGACCAAAACCCCGCGTTCCCCCATCGGTAAGCTAGACTCAGCTCAAAGAAAGAAGATCAAGATGAAGAAGATGAAGAAGTAGTAGTCACCATGGTTGCTCTCTGCTTGCGGGAATCGGGGAGATCCGATGCGGCGGACGAGCTCGAGCGAGGAGGTGGAGGTGGTGGTGGCCGCTAGGGTTTTCTTAGAGAGTGGGAGATGAAGGTTTATATAGGGAAGTAGAAGTGGTGGAGCGTAGCCCTAGATTGTGAGAGTTCTTGTGGATTTGGGCCGTTGCATTGGGCCTTTCTATTTGCTTCGATTGAATTTGGGCCTATTGGGCCTCACATGGATTTCTTCAGGCTTTTTTTTTTTTTGGATGAGAACGAAACATTTTAATCTACTTACTAGCGCAAAACGAAAAACCATTCGAAACACACAAAGAAGCGAAAAAAGAAGATTTAGTTGGTCTTATAAGCGTATCCCACGAAGTGCTTTCGGTACTTTTTTGCTCATTTGTTCATAAATGTGAGAAAATATGTGTAGAGACCTTAATTTCAACCCTGAGACTCTTAATAGCACCAATAGACTAGTGGCTCGAGAATTGGCTACACTTGAACCATAATATGTTCGAGCTTGGGTAAAGTTGGAGTTGAATTCGAATGGATCAAGTACTTTGTTAAATTGAGCTCAAGCATGAAAATACTTAGCTCAATAATCTCGCAAATGTAATCAAATAATTAATATTTAATCTATTTTAATTATATATGTATGTGTATGTGTGTGTGTATATATATACCTTCATAAGTGCAAATAAATACCTAAAATTATTTAATCTTTGAATCATGGATTATTCTCTTGATTCAAGCTTGAGTTCAAGTTTAATTCAAGCTTCGAGTATAACTTATTGACCAATCAATTCAACTCAAGTTGAGCTCAAGCTTGAAATTCAAGCTATATGTATCTAGCTTTGAACACTGAAGTCAAGTCAAGTTCAATTATAGAGGTGTCAAAATGGGTTGAAAACCCATTTTTAACAACCCATTTTTAACCTATATTGAATGAGTTGGGTCATATATAGATTAGTTAAGTTTTAATAAATAGGTTGTTAATGGATTTGAATTGTAAGCCTAGTTATATGTGGATTTAAATGGGTCCAGAGACAAATCCATTTACAACCCATTTAGCTTAAAAATATTATTAGTTGAAGAAAGGAAACTCCATCTTCATGGTTTGTGATGAGAAAAGGCGAAGAAACAGAATTCAAAACAATGCCGCCAGCAATAATGACAGTCTTGCCTTCATAGTAATGGTGAGTTCATCTTTTGCACCTTGAACCTTCAGAGTTCCTCTTTTTGGTCTCTTTTTCGAGCTGCAAAAGAGGGAGTAGGAGGCAAAGCAAAGGCTAAGGTGGAAGGCATAACAGGCTCTATACGCGCGATCACCCTTCTAGCTCTCCTCTTTGTCCATCTTCACGTCTTCCCTTTCTCCAGCCTTCTAGAGTTATTGACTCTCACAAGCTTCCCATGGTAATGTCGTTGTCGCTCTCCATGTGATTCTCTCTTGTTGCATTTGCTACTCGGCTTGTGGTTTTCAAGTCCAATGAGACTTTCGTATCGAAGTTTCGAGTTGATTGACCTTTGTTGATGATTTAATTCCTTCTTTTTTTGGTGATTATAGCTTCATGGAGGAATTAAGGCTCGATTTAGAGAAAACGCGAGGGAGCTTCATGGATTTGTTGTTGCATCCCTAGTGGTGGAAGTATGAGCTGCCAATGCATGGAGGAAGAGAAGTTGGAGGCGTGGAGGATGTGAGGGAGCTTGGACCTAGCTATGGTTGGGGATAGTGGCAGAGGAAGCAGTGGGGGTTGTAACTTAGGGACGGAGGGGAAGGCAAATGGGGTGCGATGGAAGCGATAGGGGTTGCTGCTTGGGGATAGAAGGAGAGGCTAATGGAGTGCTGCGACGACGATGGGGACGAAGGGGGAGGTGGAGTAACCAACAGTGGAGTAATAAGAGGAGCAAGAAACAAAGGAGGAGCCATGTCTAATATTTTTTAATATTTGTTGTAGATTACCTTTTAAAATCTATGGGGCATTGTTTTTTCTATTTTTCGGATGGGTTAAAAAAGTGCGTTTGGGTTTGAAATGGGTTAAGTTGGGCATGAATCATTTAAATTGTTTAGGAATTAATGTTAAGGGGTGAACGTCGGTCTAGGGTCATCTCTAGACTAGTCCAACCCGATCGATCTTTGATTCTTGGACCTTATACCATGGAGATTGATCCTTGATAATGGGACTTTAAGGTTGGTCCAATCCAGCCAACCATGTATATATTATATATAAAATTATATATTTTTGTCTATTCTAAACCCTAGCATATGTGCCTCTGTTATTTCTCATGCGGTTTTGCAATGCAAATTAGAAAGTAGAAATCCAACCTTGATTCTAACAACAAAGAAAAATAGTAACCCTCTTTGCTCACTCTAGCCTCTCCTCACTCACCTCATGAATGCAACTCAGTTAATGAAATCACTTACTTGTCATGGCCCACCTCACGAATTCAGTTGAACTAGTGAGTTCCTATTTTGTGCTTGATTTGAGAGCTTCAAGCTTATGTGAGTCTCGGTTTGTGCTGGATTTTTCTTTTTCCACTTCTACATCTTGGTTTGTGCTTGATTAGAGAGCTTCAAGCTCATGTGATTTATTAGTTTATGCTAGTTATTTAATATTTGTGAGTGTACAATCATGTCCTAATTTTGCTCTGTCTTTTTTTCATTTAACTAGATAAACGTGATTTTGGTTGTTGCATGTTTTAGGTGTCTTAAGTGATAAATGTGAGGGCTTTGGCAAATATTGGTTGCACGTTGGTACTTAAATATTTATGTGAACTTGATGAATCCAAATAACATATAAACTAAAGTGGAGGGATTTTACGAGATAAGTCCAATAATAGAATCGTTAGGCCATGAATGTGAAGAAGACTCAAAAGAGTCGATCAAGGTAGTTACTAATCATTCTCTTCCTTATAAGAAGCGAAAAATGGATAATTCCATTGCATGGGATAATTCTTTGAGAACCATAGATAAAAAACCAAACAAACATGTATGGCAAAGTGCATTCATTGTGAGAATGAGTACTCATGGTCTATTAGTAGTAGTACTTCAACAATGTTGAAGCACTTGAAAAAGTGTAATAAGTATCATCTCAATATAGATAAAAACAAAACAAAACAAAAATAATTAGCAATACATAATGTAAATGTGGCTAGCAAACAAGACAAGGGGATACCAATATCAATACTAGTAGTGGTAATGTTTTAATGATGTGGAAGTTTGATCCAGATTGATCGTAACATTCTCGATTTCGACTCTTATTTTGGCCCCGACTAGTAGTGGTGTGCAACCGGACCGGGTAAACCCGATTCTCGGATCAGCCCACCCGGAAAACAGGGTCGGGAACTGGTTCCGATTGAAATCGGTCCAGGAATCGGTTCTCAAATTTCAGAACCGGTTTGAACCGGTTCCAAGGGATTACCCACCCGGGAACTGGATCGACCGGACCGGTTTGGGAACTGGTTTGTAAGCCAACCTAAAATCCAAAATCCTAATTTGTTTCTATCTTTACCTCTCACACGGTCACACAACTCACACCCGCAGACTTCACTTCACAGCTTTTCCTTTGTCGCACCATCGCCAGATCCGTCAATGGGAGAACGCCACCACCGGAGCCGTCGCTGGGTTCGCCACCGTCGCCACCGCGCACCCCCTCGACGTCGTCCACACCTGGTTCCAAGGTCTCTCTCTCTCTCTCTCTCTCTCTCTCTCTCTCTCTCTCTCTCTCTCTCTCTCTCTCTCTCTCTCTCTATGAGCTGAAAGTGCTTGCATTGAAATGGTGGGTCGAATTCGGTAGTGTACTTTTTACATGGACGGCCTTTCTTGCTTAATATGGCGTGATTTTGTAAGGGTCTACTTTCTTGAGGTGGGAAATTCTTGTGGAGCTCCTTAGAATTTTAAATTTCATGTCATAGTTGGGCTGTGAAGACCATGTCTTTTTTCTTGATGGCCGCTTGCTGCGCTCCGCAACTTTGCCAATATCTTCTTATGGTCAAAGACTCTTTTGATGATGTCCGCCCCATCGATAAGTTCTTCTTAATTCACCACTCAATTTGTTTCTGCTGACTTTGCCCTTCGAGATTCATAGGGTAATTCATTAATTTCTTGTGCTCCCGTTGCCTATTTGGGACTTTGCCATGGTTGTGGACATCATTAGGATTTACTCTCCTCCTTTGACCATTTATTAATTGATTGGTTGGTCGGACATCATTATGCTTTATTCTATTTAGTTTGTTTACGAGCAGATTTTGGATATGTTATTTAGTTGATTGAGAGATTTGATTTACTATGAAAACTAATATGTTTTTGTAGAATCCTAATGTTATATAATTTATTTTCAGTTTTCAGTCAATGGATCAAGACAAAGACATATCAATGGAAGTGGAGGGACATAATGAAATGAGTCCGCTCGTGGAATTGCCATTTCATGGAGCTGATGAAGTGGAATCTGCGACCATAGGCGCGACAAACAAAGTGAGGGTACCTAACTCTCATCCTTCTTCGAGTAAAAAGCAAGCTAATCAATCAGATTGTTGGGATAATTTTTCGAGAATTATAGATAAGAAAACACAGAAAACAGTTAAGGTGAAGTGCATTCATTGCGGGATGGATTATGCGTATAATGTAGATCATGGAACCTCTATTATGTGGAAGCACTTGAGAAAGTGCAAAAAGTATCCTCATGCAGATAAAAAGCAAATGTTGTTTGCATCACGTGACAAAGATGTGGTTGGCGAGGTAGGGGAAAATACTACTAGTGGTGGTAGTGTCTTAACGACATAGAAGTTTGATCAAATGTTGTAGGCATATGCTTGCTCAAATGGTTATTATTGATGAATAGCCATTTTCCATAATTGAGCGTGTTGGTTTTCGCGATTTTGTTACTGAATTGCAACCTCTTTACCATCATCTTTCACGATTTACAATGGCAAGAGATTGTATGAAGTTATATCTAAGTGAAAGGACTTGTTTGAAAGCTTACTTTGGTAAGCTTAAATCTAGGATTGCACTCACAACGGATATGTGGAGTTCCATTCAAAACTTGAACTATTTGTGTCTTACTGCACATTATATTGTTGAAAATTGACAGTTGCAAAAAAAAATAATCAATTTTGGGATTATGCATAGTCACAAGAGTAAGGAGATTGGGAAAATGGTGGAGAAATGCATTTATGATTGGGAAATAGAAAAGAATGTGTCCATAATAACAGTGGATAATGCAAGTTCAAATGATGTGGTCATTAGTTATTTGAAAACATAAATACTTCCTTAATCTTCTTGAGGGACATTACACGATTAAAACACAAGTCAATAATGGATGAGCACGTACAGTCAAATTACTTTAATTAGAGGAAGTTAGCATGGTAACATACCGTCATTGAAAGCACAATTTACTTTAGAGGCAAGTAATTAATCATATTGCTGCCAAAAGTTATACAAGTAGCACAATCATTTTCTATAAATAAAAGGATAAGCATCTAGAAAACAAAACCTACCGTATTTGAGTCATTTGACTTATCAACTTCTTGCATTTCCAAAAATCAATATATTATAGATAATGATTGCTCAAAATTGGATGCGCAAGAAGAATATATCATCAAACAACACATTTCATTTCAAGATTATAAGCGGCATGAGCTCACTTATTACATTATCAAACCACCTTTTTTCAAAGAAACTGAAATTTCCTAGGAATCAGTCCCGCAAGGATCATTGGAATTGTTGCCATGGGAATTAATGGTTCGGTCTTCAATTTCTTGCATTAACATCTTGCTTAATTCTTCATACATTCTCTTATGATTGGGGAAATAGTGGAGAAATGCATTTATGATTGGGAATAGAAAAGAAGGTGTCCACAATAACAGTGGATAATGCAAGTTCAAATGATGTGGCCATTAGTTATTTGAAAGAAAAATTTTCAGAAGAATGATTTTTGATTTTGAATGGCGATGCTTTACATATGAGATGCATTGCTCATATACTTAACTTGATAGTAAGAGACAGATTGAATGAGGTGCATGATTCTATTGCACGCATCCGAAACATAATTAGGTATGTGAAGAGTTCTCCGGCGAAAGCTAAGACATTCAAAGCTTGCATTGAGAGTGAGAGGATTGCATACAAGGGTTCGGTCTGTCTTGATATTGCCACTAGATGGAACTCCACTTACATGATGTTAGACATCGCCATAAAGTTCAAGAAAGCTTTTAAAAGAATGGAAGATGAAGATTTATTTTTCTTAAGGGAAATTGACAATGATCCTCCTGAAGATGAAGATTGGGAAAATGCCATCATTCTTTCTAAATTTCTGAGACGGTTTTATGATGCAACCAAAAGGATATTGGGTAGTTCATATGTTACTTCAAATGATTATTTTGAGAGGATAGCTATGTTGTATAAGTATTTGAATAATGCGGCGAATTCTTTAGACCCAAAGCTTCAAGCTATGTGTTTAAAAATGAAAGAGAAGTTTTACAAGTATTATGGGAGTTTGGATAAAGTTAATATGATGGCATTGATTGCGATTGCATTGGATCCTACAAAGAAGTTGAATTATGTAAAGTTTTATTTTGAACAAATCTATGATGATGAAGCAAAAATTGATGAGATGCATGACAAAGTGAAGGTTGCCTTGGAGAATTTGTATAAATCTTATGAGCGATCTTTTGTTGGCTCTTCTAGTAAAAAAACATTTGGTGATTCAAGTGTGAGTAACAGTAGTAGTGCTTCCAATGTTGATATTGATGACAATGATTGTGAAATCCATGCTTGGCACAAAAGCTTTCTCCACGCGAAGAAAAGAGTGTTGGATGAAAATAAATCTAAGCTTGATCGATATCTTGAAGCTGAAAGTGAAGATATCCTTAATATTGATCTTTTGATGTGGTGGAAGAGTACTTGGTCAAAGTATAAAATCTTATCTCTAATGGCTCGAGATGTTTTGTCTATTCACGTGACTACCGTTGCTTCAAAGTCGGCTTTTAGTACATCGGGACGTGTATTTGATGGCTTTCGAAGTTTTTTTACTCCTAGAGTGGTGGAATGTTTAGTTTGTACTCAAGATTGGTTGAGAGCTGTTTGCGTGCCAATTAATGTTAAAGAGTGCATTGAGAATGCGGAAAAGTTTGAGGCGGGTAAGTTATATATATTTCATTCGCATAACTATCTATTAAGTGATTGCCTTATTTAATCTCTCTTTTATATATACATATGTATATGTATATGTATATGTATATGTATGTATATGTATATGTATATGTATATGTATATATGTATGTATGTATGTATATATGTATATATATTTGGATTGTCTTACCAAGGACATTATCATTGGAAAATAAACTTCATTTTGTGGAAACTTCGATTTTGTGGTAAGTAAATAGACTTTATTAAATCATAACTTTTGCATCTCTCTAGAGTATGGTTTCTTGTTGATTTTTCTTTATATATGAATTTTAGGTTTTTGTCAAAGATTTTGTACCACGTGGAACGCATGGCTGAAGAAGGAGAAGAAGATCGAGTGCATCAAGGACAAGGTTAATATGTGATCAGTCAAAAATTGTCCTACAACTAGTTAATTGGCTAAATTGCTTAACTGATGCAGGGCTGTTTTGTTCAACATGAAATAAACGACGTTTTAACTGCTACATGCTTAAGGCCTGATCGGGCGTGATGTTTTTGTAATATTGGTCTAGAATGGTCCTCTACGTGCCCAAAAAATTTTCATGTTGAAAGATGAACTCTCTTCTGTTTTCCCTTGAGAATGCTTATATAGTGACCTTTGGTTCTTATCATCATCATCACCATCAACACTTTCATTGTAGTTATTATTATTATCTCTCATTATGCACGTTGCTTAAAGCGTATTGGGAGGAGTCCCAAATGGGATAGTTGTTCAATGTTTCTTTGCTTATATGTATCTAATTCACCTACATCTAGTTTTGTTAGGCCAGGTTCAGATATCAACCTTGGATTTACTAGTTGTGCAAAGCTTTACTGCATAAACTTTCTCTTGTGGACTGATAAGACTGCCGATGATCATTTGAAATGGATTTGGGATGGAATGGTATGAGGTAAATAAACTCTTGGAGTATTTTTCTGGTTGTACCTTTCTTTTTAAATTGCATGGGACCCATTACAGGCCACCAGTTGGGTGGGCGAATGGAGCCGCTGCCACCACCAC